>JAZKJV010006924.1:0-1298867 GCA_037367405.1 Ottelia alismoides | reverse complement strand
CACTGACGGTTCGGGTTGTGAAAACCCATTCAATCAACATCCCGGTGAGGCCGATGCCATCCCAACAAAACTTGAATCCGCCCAATTCAATCGGTCCAGAATCGGTGGAGCATTCTTCTGGATCGCTCCGCGTTTGCCGGGCTTGAGCGGGCGGCCGGTTGAAAACGAACCCGAAGCGAGTTTTGAAGCGCGGGTTTTGGTTTAATGGCCAACGGCCTTTTTCACCATAGCCTGGGGCAACGCCCCAGGAACACGAAAACATGGTGAGTCCTGGCCGAGGGCCATGTTCAATCGGCTATGTCCCGGTTGAATATGGCCGCTGGCCAAACCGATTCGTTTCGTTGTCAGTTCCAGGGGCGTTGCCCCTGGCTACGATCAATATGGCCTTTGGCCAACAATCTCAATCACTCGCGGCATGTTGTCTTGATACGAACCCGAATGGCTATCGAAGGCAAGAGTTGCAGACTTCCTCGCTCGCACTCTGGGTTGGTATGAGATTCGCCGACTCAATCAACAGCCTGCTCGCGGGCGGATCCAGGCGAGCAACTGTTGGGACGCTGCCACCGTCATGATATCTTCGTTCGCCAGAAGGATTGCGCAACGCGGAAAGTCAGCTTCAGTCTTCAGCGTTTCTTTCGGCAAGGCCAATGGGTTGGAGGGGGCAGCGGGAGGCGACGAAGGTTTGGACTTCACCGGAGTTTTCGAACTGAACCGACACCGTGGCGCGATGAGATCCGCCGGAGAGTTCCATGACGGTGCCGCGGCCGTATCGAGGATGCCGGACGAGCATGCCGGGGTGAAACGCGAACGTTGGTGTTGAGTCGTCGGTCGTGCTGGCATCGGGAAACGCCTGACGAGCTGCGAGTTCTGATGCGGTCATCACCAACTTGCGATCTGATCGCTTCTGCGCCGCTTCGAATCTCTGCCGCGCTGCCAGAAGGCGTTCATCGATGTCGGCTCGTGAGACTGGAGCGACCTGATGCTGAGTCAATTCGCGGTGCACCGAGTCTCTGAGTTCCATCAGGAAGGGACTCGTGATCGTCGTGCGACGCTGGCCTCGGAAGACTCGCTCGGATGTCTGAGTCAGCGTCAGATTCTGCATCGCACGGGTGATCCCGACGAACAGCAGTCGCCGTTCTTCTTCAAAACTCGAAGGATCGCCATCACGAACGGCTCGCTCGTGTGGGATCAGTCCGTTTTCGACTCCGATGATGTACACAGCGGGGAACTCAAGACCTTTGGCCGCGTGCATCGTCATCAAAGTCACGCAGCCGCGGCTGCCGTCGACGCTGTCCGCTTCACTGCTGAGCGTTGCCAGTTCCAGAAATCCCTGCAGTGACGGTCGCTCTGCATCGACCATGAAGTCCGGTGTCTCGGATTCGCTGGCGGAATCATTCTGTCGAGCTTCGCAGGCCGCGTCATACTGCCGCGCGGCGGAAATGAGTTCGAACACGTTGGCGGCTCGATCGACGTCCACATCGTCCGATTCTTCGCGCCACAGCGACATGTAGTCAATCTCGGCAATGAGTCGTTCAATCAACGGAGCGACGCGACCTTCGGCGGATTGTTCGTGGAGCTTTTCGATCAGATCCACAAACCGATCGACCGCCTTGCGACTGCGTCCCGTGAGATCGTTGATGGACTTCACTTCGCGCGCGGCATCAAACATGCTGATTCGATGATGTTCTGCGTATGACCGCAGCCGGATGATCGTCGAGTTACCGATGCCTCGAGCTGGTCGGTTGATGATTCGCTCAAGAGCCGCATCATCGGACTGATTCTCAATGAGTCGCAGGTAGGCGATCAGATCACGAACTTCGGCGCGTTCGAAGAATGAGTAACCGGCCGCGACCTGATACGGAATCTGATTCCTCGCGAACGCGGTTTCGAGTGGTCGAGACAGCGCGTTGACTCGATAGAACACCGCGAAGTCGGAGTATGTTCGCTTGCCGAGTTTCACGAGCTGAGCGATCTCGGTGGCAATGCCTTCGGCTTCGTCGTCCGCATCTTCATGCACGACAATTCGAACAGGGTCTCCTTCGGGATTGTCGGTGGTAAACTTGCCGCGATGAGGTCGACGGTTGTGCGAGATCAGTTCACCGGCACACTGCACGATCCGCTTCGTGCTGCGAAAATTCTGGTCGAGCGAAACGATGCGAACGTCCGGAAAATCGCGTTCGAAGGCCGTGATGTTGGCCGGCCGGGCACCTCGCCATCCGTAGATCGACTGATCCGGATCACCGGTCGCGCAGAGATTGGGATAGTTCTGCGACATGGCATGCACAATGCGATACTGAGCGTGATTGGTGTCCTGATATTCGTCGACGAGGATGAACTGAAAGTGTTCGTCGAGTTGTTCCCGAATCAGCGGCTCATCTTCCAGGAGATTCACGACGTGAAGCAGCAGGTCGTCGAAATCCACGGCGTTCTGCTGACGCACTTTTTCTTCGTAGACAGGGAAGACCTGATACACAATGGCATCGAGCGCGCTGCCGGGGCGGCTTTCGAAGACTTCACGAAACTTCGCTGCCGTGATCATTTCGTTTCGTGATCGACTGATCTTCGCGAGAACGCGGCCGGGATCGTGGAAGACGGTGTCGAGATTCAGGTCCTTCATGATCTGACGAACAAGGCTGACCTGATCGGACTGATCAAGGATCGTAAAGTTCTCCTTCAGTCCCACATGGTCGGCGAATCGTCGAAGCAATCTCGCGCAGAACTTGTGAAAAGTGCTCACTCGCACGCGAGCACCGCCGAGCAGTCGCTCAACACGTTCCTGCATCTCCCGCGAGGCTTTGTTGGTGAATGTCAGTGCGAGAATGTTGTTTGGATGAACGCCCCGTTCCAGCAGTCTGGCGATTCGATACGTGATGACTCGGGTCTTTCCCGACCCTGGCCCGGCCAGAACCATCAATGGGCCCTCGAAATGCTCGACCGCCTCTCGTTGTGCCGGGGTGAGGAATTGTCCTGAAGATGATTCCATTGATCTTCGCTTGCTGCGATGAAAATTCGCGGGGAGGCTGTGAAAGAATTGGGACAGGCACCTCGCACTGAGTCATATTCCGAGCATCTTCGCATCGCTCGCTCGGAGCCAGTCCCATTTTTCGATGAAAACTCGCGTGGAGAACCGATGCTGTCTCTCGGTCGACATTGTACTCACGAACACTCAATCCGAGCGAGCGATGCAGTCTGAGGTTGCCGGGGAAGCCCATGGATCCTTTAGAGATGCGGCTGTTCACCGAGCCGTGAAAACGATCATTGCCAGCCGGAAGGATCGATTTTTCATCTGCCGGAAACGTCTGCAAATCGCCCGGCAAATCTCAGGGTTTGTCATTCATGTAGGAAAGTTGAAAAAGCCTCGAAACCTTTCGTCTGGCTCTGGGTTTGACGAATCGCCTGCAACTTTTCGTCAAAACTTCTCGCCGTCGCAATTCCTTTCTGAAAGCGTTGCAGCCATGTCTTTCGTTCTTCAGTTCGCCTATCTCGATCCAGGTACCGGCAGTTTGCTTTTGCAGGCTCTTGTTGGTGGAGTCGCGGGCATCATGATTTTTCTGAAGCACCTCTGGAAGCATTTCATTGCATCCTGAGTCGCACGGCATCTGAAGCAGCAGCGAGGAAAGCAGGAACGTCAGTTAGACGCGCGCTCGAATCGCAAGTATCGGCCAGATCGCTCCGGCCGTTCGCCAAAGAGCTGAGTAACTTTCGAGCCGCCGCCTAAGCAACCGTTAAGTCATTGGTGCTGACATGGTTATCCCATTGGCAGCCGAAAAGGCTGTCATGCCAACTCGATTTGTAGAAGGTTCGTTCCGCGATCGATCGGCTCGAGTCGCAGAGGTCGATGGGCGAATTGTGAGGTATCTCTCTGCGGATGCCGATGACACCTGGAACGTCGTTTCTCAGTCGAAGTTCTGGAAGGCTGCTCAGCAGTCGAAGCAGGTCGTCGTCACGAAACGTCGGCCTGACTTGAACGACGAGGCCGTAGCATCAGGATATTCGGCTGCGCTGGAGCATGAACGAGTTTCGACATTGAGTTGGCCATGGGAATGGTCCTTCTCGATGCTGAAAGATTCCGCACTCGCTCAGTTGAATCTGATGCAGGGAGCGTTGAAAGAGAACCTGATCCTGAAGGATGCAACGCCGTTCAACTTTCAGTTTGTTGGCAATCGTCCGGTTCTGATCGATGTCTGTTCGATCGAACCATGCAAGTCCGGCCACGCGTGGGACGGCTATCGGCAATTTTGTCAGACGTTCCTGTTTCCCCTGATGCTGCAGGCTTGGAAGTCGATCGACTTTCAACCGTGGCTGCGTGGCCGTCTTGAAGGGATCTCACCGCGTGAGATGTCGGCAATGCTGTCGTGGCGCGACATGCTGCGACGCGGATCGTGGACTCATGTTTGGCTGCATGCAATGTTGCAGTCGTCGAGTCAGCCTCAGGCCGCTGCGTCGTCGCTTCAAAGACATGGCTTTCGCCGTGAGATGATTGAGCGGAACGTCGACAGTCTTCTGTCCACGGTCACATGCCTTGACTGGACTCCTCGGCGGTCGACGTGGTCCAACTACACATCTGACTCTGCGCATGTCGAGATCGATCGTCCCACCAAGGAAGACATGGTTCGTGCTGTCTGCAGAGAACGAATGCCGGACACGGTTTGGGATCTTGGTTGCAATAAGGGAATCTATTCGCGAGTGGCTGCTGAGTTCGCAAAGCATGTTTGGGCGATGGACGCCGATCATCTGACGATTGATCAGCTTTATCTGGAGCTGAAACTTGAGGGGCAGGAACGGATTCTGCCGTTGGTCAGCAACATTGCCGATCCAAGCCCGGCTGTTGGCTGGAGACTTTCCGAGCGACGTGCCCTGCAGGACCGATCTCGGCCGCAGATGATCCTGTGTCTCGCGTTGATTCATCATCTTGTGATTGGCAGCAATCTGCTCCTGCCGGATGTGATTCACTGGCTGGCTGAGCGTGAGTGTGATGTCATTCTTGAATGGGTTGACCGCTCAGATCCGATGGTCCGACAACTGCTTCAGAACCGATCCGATGTGTTCGTCGACTATACAGAGTCTGAACTTCGAACATCGATTGCCGAACACTTTGAGATCGTTCGAGATCAACAACTGCCCTCCGGGCATCGAATTTTGTTCCACCTCCGTCCGCACCATTGCTGAATCTGAGTCGAATGTTGTTCACGAGTCACGCTTGTGCGGGAGTATCGCTGGTGGGGCTCTAGTTTGGGTAAGTGTCGCTCAATTTCGTTTCGTTCTGGCGGCGAGCATAACCATGTCGCCGGATTCGTAAGCATTAGGGCGCCATGGGGAATTCTCACGAATTCCGCTACAGCTTAATTCAACGACGGCGTGAGACACACTCGATGCTGTTCATGATTTCTCGCCATTCAATCATTCAATCGACATCAAACGAGAATGAGATTCAACGTGGCAACTCCATCTGCTAGCCCGGAGACAATTTCCAGAACTTCCGGCGAACGGTACATCCCGACCTCGACGACTTGGAGTTTCGTGCATCTGCTTTCGTTGAACTCACTTTTTCTTGCTCAGCCAATTCTCGGGAAGCTGCAATCAAACCTGCAGTACTTGCAGCACGAGAACTTCGCTGCGTCGAGCGTGCTAACGCTGCTCGGCGTTCTGTTCTTTGGAGTTCCTGTTTGCATCCAGATCGGACTGCTGGTGGCAAAGATGAGAAGCAGAAGCACGTCTGCTCTTGTCCTTCAGATCACGCTGTTCATCTACTTCATGCTTGCGGCGATGTTGCTGCAGCGATGGGTTTCCGCTGAGTGGAAGCTGCTTCTTTTTGGGCTGCCAGACTTCGTTCTGGTGGTGCCCGCGTTTCTCGCGGCCTTCTTTCTGTCTCGTCTTTACTTTCGCTCAGTCAGCTTTCGTCAGTGTTTGACACTTTCGTCAGTCAGCGTGCTGCTTTTCCCGATCAGCTTCCTGTCCTCCGGTTCGACTCTGAACGTTGTCTTTGGAGTTCGAAGCCAATCTGAGACTGCGTCCAGTCGGGCAGGAAACCCAATTCCGCTCGTGATGATCGTCTTTGACGGTATGTCCGGGATGTCGCTGCTGAATGCAGATCATGAAATTGACAGCGTGCGGTACCCGAACTTTGCGAAGCTCTCGAAAACATCAAACTGGTTTCGAAACGCGTCGACTGTTCATCTGAGAACGGATCATGCCCTGCCGGCCATGTTATCAGGTACGTTGCCGGAAGAGTCGTTTGGTCCGATCGAGGCCGATTATCCCACGAATCTGTTTCGGCTGATTTACAACAGTCGTCAGTACGACATGACGGTGTTTGAACCTTTTACTCGAATGGCTCCCGAGGAACTTCGCCGGTTCGATTACAAGCGTTCGTTTGCGGTCGAAGTTGCGGAGTTGCTCAACGTGTCATGGCGGCTTTACGCGAACATCACCCTTCCGAGAGAACTTTCAGGTCCCGCGATTCCCCGAGCATGGTTTGGTCTTCCTTCGAAGGACGCTGAGAAGCAACGATACATGACCGGGCAGATTGTCTATTCATGGGATCAGTTCCGGACGACGCAAGCAGAGCATTTCCTTGAGTCACTCAAGGTCACTTCGAAGCCCGGGTTCTATTTTCTGCACCTCGCGGTGCCGCATTATCCGTGGTCGATTCTGCCGGACGGTCGGTCGTATCTCGACAACTATGCCATCACTGTTGATGTGCCGGGGCTTCGTGAAGAAGAATGGTGCGACGACGAATGGCCCGTTAAGCTTTGCTGGCAACGCAATCTGCTGCAGATTGCATACGCAGATCGTGTTCTTGGTCAGGTGCTCGACAAGCTCGAACAGATCGGCTTGTTCGATAAGGCGATGGTCGTGGTTACTTCGGATCACGGGTTATCGTTTCATGCCGGCGAGTCGCTTCGAGCACTGTCCGATGCCACTCTTCCGGATCTGGTCTGTGTGCCTTGCTTTGTGAAGTTGCCAGGGCAACGCGATGCGAAGGTGTCAGATTCGTCCGTTGAGACAATTGACATTCTGCCCACAATTGCCGAAACGCTGGGGCTTCCCGCAGATCCCAGATGGGACGGACACCCGATCTTTTCGTCACCGCCAGGACTTCGAAAAACAATTGCCGGTCCGATTCCAGCCGTCATCAATGCGGAACTTCCGGAACGCTTTCAGCACGTCGAACATTTGGCCAAGACGTTCGGGCCGAGTGGAGCTGACGACCAAATCGGAAAGCTAAATCTCATTCCGAAGCTGATTGGTCAAGCTGTGGATTCGATGAAAGCTGATGGCTCGACATTCGAATGCACGGTGTCACGAGGCCAGACTCCTCCTTACCCACACGATCGAACAGTGCATCCATGTTTTCTGACTGGGCGAATTCGAAGTTCAGCGCCGCTGAGTTCGCCGGTCGTCATTGCGGTTTCGGTGAACAATCACATTGCCGTGACAACAAGGACTTCGCCGCAGGACGACGAAGGTCGACGATGGACGGCTCTCATTCCGCCAGATCTGATTGATCAGAATGCAGTCGTCGACCTGTTCGAAGTCAGGTCGAAGGGTGCCGGATTCTCGCTGCATCCGATTCGAGAAATCCCGAATGATGACGCATCAGCAGATCCAGAGTGATTGACACGGAGCAATCGTCGTCGGGGTCATAGAGTCACCACATCCCGCCGTGGCAAACTACTTCGGAGGCTCTGCCGGACTGGCGTCAGTCTTCTCTGCGTCGGTTGGCTTCGGTTCTTCCTCGGTCGGCGCTTTCTCTTCGGCAGTCGGTGGCTTCTCTTCCGCCGGTGGAGTCGTGCTTGCCGGAACTGGGTTCTGCGAACCTTCCTGCGGCATGAGTTCAGAAGGAATCCCGGCGGCCTTTCTTGCTTCGATGGCGGCAGCCGCGGCTTTCTCCAAATCCGTCTGAGACATTGTGTTGACGAGTTGTGGCAAGTCCGTGTTGAGCCGCTGTCGGAGTGCGATGAACTCGGAAGCTCGATCAGGATAAAATGCTTCCAGTGCCTCGACGATCTTTAGCGCGAAGTCGATGCGTCCGGTTTCTACCGCGAGATTGAACAGTTCAATTCGCAATTGAGCGTCATCGGTTGTCTTGATAGTTTGTTGCAGCTTGGTTGCGAAGTCTTTGTTGAGCGTCTCAAGCTGATCAACATTCTGCTGAACCAGACCGGCATACTCATTATCTTCCGCCAGTCGAGCCAGGGCGGCGACATTCCTGTAGAGTTCAACATTTCGTTGCCCCTGAAGCGCCATTCGCAACAGGGCGAGACCTTCGAGAGCCTTCTCCTTTGTTCCGTAGGCCACCATAATCTTTGCCAATACCATATTGGCCGGGAGATTCAGAGGATTCTCTTTCCTCATATCCATCGCCATCGTTCGAGCCTGATCCAGATCACCCGCCTTGAGCTTCTTCTCAGCTTCCAACAGACCTCGGACCTGTGCCTGATCGACATAGTCCACAACCTTTTCGGCCGCCGCAAGATCCTGCGCTTCAACTGCCAGCATCACGACTTTGCCGGCTCTTGCCCCGTTGCCTGGCGAGGTGGGATTTGCATTGATGGACTCAGTAATGTCATCAATCGCAAGCTTTGATTGATCCATCTCTGTGTAAAGCTCTGCGCGGAGAGACCGAACATTGTCGATTCGGTACTTGCGATCCAGCAGGATGTTCAAATGCTTCAGAGCTTCATCCCAGGCGACCAACTGAGTATAGAGGACTGCAAGACTGAATCTGGCTTCGTCCTCGTTTTCATCTTCCTTAACGAGGGACTCAAGGATCTCGATCGCCTTCCAGCGGTTGTCGGCGGCCGCATACGCATTGCCCAATGTCCGAACTGCAATCGTGCGAACCTCTTTCTCGTTGGAAAGCGGCTCGAGCACCTTGATCGCCTTGAACGGGCGACCTTCGGACAGGTGAATCATGCCCTCGAGTAGCTGAATCTTCGTTTCATATCCGGGAAAGGCCTTAAGCTTTTCGAGGCTGGCAGTCGCCTTCTCTCGATCTAGCTCCTTGATCCCAGCCAGCGCATCGTTGTAGAGCACCTCTGGGTCCTCAGGGATCGACTGAACGGTAAAGGACACGATGATCCAGCCGCCGACAATGATCAGAACACCCCAAAGCCACCACGGAACGCCGCTGGAAACTCGTGGGCGATGAGAAACGGGAGTGGGCGATTTCTGAGACATATTTCTGGAAATTCAAGCGGGGACAGAATTCAAAACGACGGAACAAGCCGAAGCGTCGTACGATGATTGCCGAACTTTCATTGGAAAATCCACCAAAACAATTCCACTTCGAGTGCTGGATCGGCTCAAATCGGCGACTGGCCGACGCAATCGTATCTCGAACTGGCTCTTACCTTCGAAAAGATTTGCGGTTCCTGCTGCGGCAGATCGGTTCGAACTGGCATTCTGATTCAGATGGTCCGTCTGTCAAATGAGTGATTCCCCCGCATCACAAAGCCGCCGAAGTTTGCTCAGGGGAATCTCCGGGCAAAATTCAGACAGACTTGGGCCGGCTGCCGCAATTGACTCGAGAACTCCGCCATCCGCTGGCAACACCGTCCGGCTGTCGACGCGAGCCATGGCCTGCGATTTTTCGGTGATCATGAATCCCGGAACAACCGAGCAGATCGAATCCGCCGGAGAGGCACTCAACGTCGTTCATGCCATTGAAGACTGGCTGAGCATTTATCGGCCGTCGTCAGATCTTTCCCAGTTGAACCAGTTTGCAGCCACGGAACCGCAGGTCGTTCGAGGCGACCTGTTTGAACTGTTGTCGCTCGCGAACGATCTTTACCAGCGAACAAACGACTGTTTCGATATGGCGTCGGGCGCCCTGACAAGGCTGTGGAAACGCTGTCGGCAGGATGGGCGCATTCCGGAGACTGAAGAAGTCAGCCAGACATTGCTGCAAACCGGCATGGAGCATGTCGCTCTCGAGCCCGATCAAAACCGAGTTTCCTTTCGTCGCGATGGCATCATTCTTGATCCAGGAGCCATTGGGAAAGGATACGCCATCGACGAGGCCTGCGCGGTTCTGCAATCGGATGAACTCGGACCGCGATCGTTTCTTTTGCACGGCGGTCACAGCAGCCTTCGGGCGTTTGGAGATCACAATGATCACGCCGGGTGGCCTGTTGGCATTGGCAATCCTCTGTTCACCGAGAAACGGTTGGGAACTCTGTTGCTGAAGAATCAGGCGCTAGCCACAAGCGGTTCGAACATTCAATTCTTCCGGCACGAGGGAAAGCGATACGGTCACATTCTCGACCCCAAAACGGGCTGGCCGGTGGAAGGAATGCTGTCCGTGACTGTTTTGGCACCGTCTGCCGCGGTCGCCGATGCGCTTTCGACGGCGTTTTTCGTGATGGGGGTCGAAAAAGCAGTCGCTTGTTGTGAGAATTGGCCGGAAATCGGTGCTATCCTGATTCCTTTTCCTGACCATGGTCGCAAAGTTCACCCGATCGTCGTTGGAATTTCCCCGGAAGTAATTTTCTGGGATGAATCTCAGGTCGAGTCGTCCGCCAGTTAGCGGATGGACCAAGGCTGCGGTTCCGGTTTCAGCGTCGATTCGGAGAATCACAAAGGCCTTCCTCCTACTCCCACCTCTTCCACTCCAGGAGCCGATTTCCTGTGACTGATTTTCGTCGATACTCCCTCACTGCTGTCGTGCTGCTCGTGATTCTGCGAGTCGGCATTGGCTGGCAATTGCTTTACGAGGGACTTTGGAAGATTGACACGCTCAGCAGTCAAACGCCGTGGACTTCAGACGGCTATCTCAAGAGCGCTCAGGGGCCATTTCGCAATCTGTTCCGCGCGATGACTGGGGATCCTGACGATAAAGCGTGGCTCGATCCTGATCGCGTGTCGGCTCGATGGAACTCGTGGCAGAAGCGATTCGTCCGGCACTACAACCTGAACGAATCTCAGGCCGGCAGTTTGAATCGACTGATCTTCGGGAACGCGACGTTTGCCGCTCCTCTCAAGCTGGATGCTCTGCCGGAAGGTATTGACCTGGCCGCGGCGAAGCTGAAGGGCAAGACGGCTGAGAACGATACGATGTGGTTTGATGCGAAAACGAAGGAATTGAAAGTTAGTGGCCGACTGCATCTCACGGCAACTGAACGAGACGCCCTGCTCGAGCAGATTGAAGACAAGCAGGGACCAGAGTACGACGCGTTCCGCACGGCTCTTGAAGACGTCTTCACGAAGGCCAGCAAGTTGTCTTACATCGAACGAGTACGAGCACATCTGGTTGGCGATCCCGACGTTGATGGTCGTATCGACGGGCGCATTGGGCAGATCGATCTCTATAACGAGATGCTGAAACGATACGAACAGAAACTGGCGTCCGCGGAGGTATCGTTCGAACGTGATCATCTGACTCGGATCTGGTCGGATGCCCGCGAAAAAGCTCGCGACCTTGCAGGCCCAGTGATCGCACTGGATAAGGAACTGAAGGAAGCCGCGATGGCGATTCCGACCGTGGACCAACTCAAGCGAGGTCCTCTGCCCGATGCCTGGACGCCATTGAAAGTTGTGGACACGCTCACGATTGCAGGCTTGACCGGTCTTGGAATCCTGCTGATCGTTGGGCTGTTCTCTCGGTTCGCTGCGTTTTCAGCCGCCTTCATGGTGCTTGGTTTCTATCTGGCAATGCCACCACTTCCCGGCGTCCCTGAAGCTCCCGGCCCGGAGCACAGCTTCATCGTGAACAAGAACCTTGTGGAAGTCATGGCTCTGCTGGCTTTGGCATCGGTTCCCACCGGATACTGGTTTGGTCTCGACCAGGTGATCAGCAAGATTCTTCGTCGCCGCAAAGCTGTCCCGAAACCCGCGTGAACAACGCAACTGATTCAATTTCCACTTCCTGACACATAAACACTGATTCAACAACAACTCAATCAGCCTGATTGATCAATTTCTGGAGGCTTCCATGGATCTCACCCCGGAACAAACTCAGATCGGAAAAGACAACTTCTTCGAAGCCGTCGGTTCAGATGTCATCAAGCGTCGCGACCTGATGAAAGCATCGCTCGCCGTGGCCGGCGGACTCGGCGCTTTGTATTTCAACTACGAAAAGCTCAACGGCTCGCCCATCAAGTGTGCGTTTATCGGTTGCGGAGATGAAGGCAACGTCCTGATCACGGAACATCCTCCGGAATACATGGACATCACGGCGATTGCCGATCCCCGACCCGCCAATCGCGATCGAACGTTCAAAGGCAGCCATCCGGAAGTTCGTATCGGTTTGAACAAAAAGCTGGGCCTTGAAAAGGCGTCCAAGATCCAGCAGTTCGAAAGTCACATCGAACTGCTCAAAGCGCGAGCGGAAGGCAAAGTCGAATTCGACATGGTCGTGATCGCTGTGCCTCTGAGTCAGCATGCTCCAATCGCCATGGCGTGTCTCGATGCGGGCGTTCATGTGCTGACCGAAAAGCTGATGGCGCACAACATCACAGAATGCAAGCAGATGATTCGCAAGGCCGAAGAGAAAGGCCTGCTGCTGGCGGTCGGACATCAGCGTCACTACAGCGTGCTGTACGACAATGCGAACGCGTTGATTCAGAAGGGTCTGCTTGGCGACATCAAGTTCATCCGAGCTCAATGGCATCGCAACAACAGTTTCCCCGGCAGCGACAGTTGGCGCAAATGGGGCGTCTCCAAGGAAGCAAAGGCCGACGAGAAGGCGCTGCTCGAGTTGGAGAAGTCCGGCAAGCTGAAAGAACTTGGCTACGAAAGTGCCAAGCAGTTGATCGACTGGCGATTGTACAACGCGACCGGCGGCGGCTTGATGGCGGAGTTGGGAAGCCATCAGATGGATGCCGCAAGTATCTTCCTGGGCAAGGTTCACCCGGTTGCTGTTCAGGGCTACGGCGGCAAGAACTTTTACGGAGTGAAGGGCGTTGGGCCAGAGTCCAACTGGGATGACGATCGCGACATCGCAGATCATATCTACGTGACGTTCGAATTCCCGGGTCCGCACTATGCCGAAGACAAGAACGACATCGCGATCGTGACGTACTCATCGATCAATACGAATCGTATGGAGTTCTACGGTGAGACCGTGTTTGGCAGCCGTGGCACACTGATCATGAAGGAAGAAAAGGAAGCTCTGCTTTATAAGGAGCAGGGCGGCGGCAGCGGCGGCGGGGCCGAACAGCGACTGTGGGTGATCAACAACGCAAAAGACGGCGGACCAGCACTCGATACCTACAACACAGCAGCTCCATCGGCAGCCGGAGCCATGGCCAAAGCCGGAGTCGGTGACAAGGTCAGCCGCGGCTATCGAGAAGAAATGGAACACTTCTGCTACTGCGTCGCAAACAAGTTGGGTATGGATACTCTGCGATGCAACGGCAAGGTCGCCATGGCCGATGCGATTATGGCTTTGACTGCAAACCTCGCGATGAAACACAAGAAGCGAATTGTGTTCAAGGACGAATGGTTCGATTACAAGAGCGACGCCGTTCCGGAAACGGACGAACAGATTCCTACGTGATGCCTGGCAATTCCGGAGCAGTCTGCAACTCAGGCTGCTCCGGTCACTTTGACCTCATCGAAACACACCGGACACGAATCACGTCTTTCCGGAACAACCATCATGGCCAGATGGCCCGACAATCCCCGAGCCAACTACATCGCCCTCGCCCTCATCTTCGGCCTCTTCCCGCTGCTGGCCTGGGCATGTGTCTGGTTCATGGGCAAATAGAGTGTAGGTGCACGAGATGCGACGCCGTTTCGTATCGGGTCACCCCTGGCAAAGAGGATGGCGAATTCAAATCTGAAGTGCAACGGCTGGAGTGAGAAAGAGTCGGCATCGAGCTGAGAGTTGGCTTAGATTGGGTGAACGAAACAAGCACTCAATCTCAGCAGGAGTCACAGTCGATGCCGTATCAGCATGTTAAGCAATCGGACCGGGAAATGATTGACCGGATGCGGTTCTCGGGAGCAAGTTTGCGGAGGATTTCTGCGGAGACCGGATTTGCCGTCTCGACCATTTCGCGAGAGCTGTCGCGGAACTCCCAGACGAATGGACGGTACAGGGCCAGTGAAGCGGAGGCCCAGTCCCGGGACCGTCGAAGACAATCGAAGGCGAGGTTGGTTCGGTGGTACAATCATCCGAAGCTCTATGAGTACGTCACATCGAAGCTGCAGCAGGACTGGTCTCCGGAGCAGATCAGCGGTCGCCTCCCCATCGAGCATCCCGATGATGCCACGATGCGAGTCTCGCATGTGTCCATCTACGCATGGATTCGAATGCAGGCCTTACTCGGGCAGACCTGGGCTGGGCATCTGCGATTCGGCGGGCGACGCAGAAAACGCTATGGATCAAAGGATTTGCGGGGCCAAATTCGCAATCGCACGTCGATCACGGAACGTCCAGCGGAAGCCAATGACAGATCTGAATGCGGACACTGGGAATGCGACACGATGGAAGGCTCTGGAAAGAGTGGCTACTTCGTGACCATGAGCGATCGTCGGTCTCGGCTGGCATCGCTCCGCGTCGTCCGGACCAAGTCGGCCGAAGTGGTTCGCAAAGCGATGAGCAAAGGACTGAAACGTCACAGCGGCCATCCCGTTCGAACGATCACGACAGACAATGGCAAAGAGTTCGCCGAGCACGAGCAGTTAGGAGCCAGCCTGAATGCAAGGACCTGCTTTGCAAACCCATATAGCTCCTGGGAACGTGGCTCAAACGAAAATATGAACGGCCTCGTTCGCCAGTACTTTCCCAAAGGCACCGATTTCAAACCCATCACCCCCGCAGCTCTTGCTCACACCGAACGCAAACTCAACAATCGCCCTCGCAAATGTCTGGCTTTCATGACACCCATAGAAGTCTTCTACCCACCCGATAACCACTAACACACCGGTTGCACTTCAGATTTGAATTCGCCGATCGAAAAAGGCAATTCAGCCCAGCCGTCGAAAACGTGGCACTCAAGTTATTAGTAGACGATATTCTCGTGAACGCTTCCAGTGATTGTATGTCTATGCCGAAAATCTGGTCAGGATCTTGAGGGATCGAACTCTGGCCGAAACTCACTGGCAATCAGTGGGGGAATTGAGGGCTCAGGCCTCATTGAGCGTCCGCTGACGATTCCAAGAACCTGCTCACCAGTGTCCTCAGAGCCATCTGGACTTAACCACGGAAGTGAATAGATATGACACGGAGTCTCAGTTCGAAATCGATTTACGGCTTCTTCACTGTGAAGCAGTATCATCACTCGGAGATCTCGTAAAGGGGCTGAAGTTCTTTCGGCTCGAGGCCGTTCAGAGCCAGGCTTTGATTTAGTCAACACACCGTTGATCTCTGGGCTTCTCCAGAGTTGCATGATTCGATCGAGGCCCCGTGCTACGGCAGTGACCGTCACTTCATCCATGTTCTGAAGCGGATCATCAAGCAGAAGCAGATTCAGTGGATTCGGAATTCTCGGTGCACACAGCATGAACAGTGAAATTGCTAGAGCGTTGAGTTCAGCGGTGTTAAGGATTTGCGATACTGTGTGTTCGCCAGCGGCGAAACCGACTGCTGCAGTGTTTTGTCGCATATTGGAAGAAAGCTGAACGTCATCGTATGCCCATCGTGCTGGAGTTAAAAGTGCCAGGAATTCATTGAGTGCCAATGCCAACTCGCTCCCAGAACGTAAGTGCTTTTCCAGTTCCGTTATGACGGTTGCATCGATTTGTTGTTGCTCCATACACAATGAATGGAGCGACTCCAGTAATGCGAGAGTCTCTGGAAGGTTCACGACTTTTCGGAACCTGAGTTCATGAAGCTTGGCCGCTCCGGATTCGCGCGTTTTGATGGACTCAAGAATGGCTCTTCCGCTGGAAGCATCGCCCTTGCCAACAATAATCGTCTGCCCGTCGAGCGTGCCAACTTGCGGTTCGTTGGTATCCAGAGCACGCTGAATTAGTTGGCTTAGCTTTGGCTCGCTCCTGATTGCTTTATCGAGGCTATCTAGTTCAGCAGGGCTTAAGACTGGGCGAACCGTGGATGGTAGCTCGGACGATGTCCCGGTCGGTTTGAACCTGACCAACTCTTGCCAATGTCTCTCCCGCTCCGCGACAAAAAACGCAGCCCGTTCCTCCAGAACTTCGAATCGAACGGACTCGACCCACTGATCAATGTCATCACCAAACGTCGAATTGATTCCCCTATGCTCAGCGGCAACTTGATAGAGTTGGCCGAATCGACGGCTGGCATCATATCGCACATGAGCTGTGAGCCAGTCGGAAACGAGACGACATTGTTCGTCACGAGTTCCTGAAGTGAACCGGCCTCCACACTGCCACGCAAAAATTTGCTGAATGCGATCACCTATTCGCAAAAGCCGTTCTTGATCGCCAGGCAATTGGTCAAGAGCAGTGTTCATGAAGAAGCCGACGTCACGTGTCTTTTCTTGAGTATCAACGAGGGCTGGCAACTCAAGCTCTCGTTGCAGTGACTCGACCCATTCGGTTCCCCAGAACTCCGTGGCAGCACTCAGAAAGGAATCGGCGTCATCACAATAGATATGGAGGACTCGATGCCAGAGAGATGCCTCATTGCTGAATTCACTCAAACGCAAACGAATGCTCTGAAGGTCGATTCCAGTTATCGAATCGAAAAACAGCGGTTTCAGCCAATCTACATGCATGGCATCTGGCCAAGTACTCTTCAATCGCTGAACGGTTGTCGTTAGGCGACCGTTGAAATCCACCAGCGTTTGGCGAGCGACATTTGAGTCCGGAAAAAAGGAGTTCAGAATGAGGGCTGCACGCTGGGCATCAGACCCACACGTCATCTGATCGGACATTGCTTGCTCAAGTCGAAAGCATCCGGCGTCGATCCCGCTGAGAGAACGGAATCTTTCGAATTGTCCTCCAGTTTTTGTAAGTGTCCTGCCTTTTGCACCGACCTTTGCTGCTTCTAGTCCATTCGAGCTTACTTTGAATTTCAAAGTTCCTTTGGGAGTGTTCGCTTTTGCACGATCTTCAAGTTCAACTTCGACCCTTGAGGGATCATTCAACATAGCATCCTTGTTCCTCAATACGTCATCGTATCGTATCGAGTCGCTTTTCGTGCGGCCTTCAACTCTTCGCACTCGATTGGTGAGTAGTAATTCCAGAGCATCCACAATCGTTGATTTGCCGGTTCCGTTGAATCCGTGAATGATATGCAGCGGGCATTCGCGACTTGGTTTCCATGTTCGCGATCCGGCGAGGCGAAAGTTCGTCGTTGTAAGCTTTGAAAGTGCGGTCAGTCGCTCGTTACTGACGCCATCGGTGCTAAGCCATTCTCGAAACAAATGCTCGCGATGTTCCGACACCGTGACATACCATCGGCGACTGTGAAACAGCAGCCATGAAAACGCTCGGTGTAACTGCTCCCTGAATCCAATACTCTTCGAGTGTGGATGCACCGACAGAACGTTAACTCCAATTGCATTGAGATATCCTGTCTTCTCCATGATCTTTCGGAGTGTTCGACCAACGGCCCGCCGAACCGAGTTGTCAATGCCCGGAATCACAAGCACCAGTTCCACATAGTACGCACGCCCGTTTTCGGCTCGATGAAGCAACTCGCTTCGAAGGCCCATCGCTTCGCGAACCGTCTTCAGCACGAACGGCTCTATTGAGCTTTCGTCAGCAGGCTCATTGGGGTAGCAGAACTGAATCAGGCCAAGCGAGCCGAAGAGATCATCGACAACAATGCCATCTGCCTGGATCTGTAAAATTGCCTGCCGATCATCAATCAGTTGGATCAAAACGGGGCGGAGGTCCTTCTGTGAATCCTGAGGCCTATTGCGATTGGTATTTGGGATTGGCAACCAGAATCGCTGTGGGCTTGATGGCGATTTGGAAGTATTAAACAGATCGGCTGCTGAATCGCAGTGGGTCAGCCATGGAACCGGCTGCTGGTTCTTACCAACATAGTTAGACAATGCAGATTTCAGCTGGTCAACGAGCCCGAGGGGTTCGTGTTCTCTTGCGAAGGTCATGACTATTGCTCAGCATTCTCGTAAAGGCGGCTGAAAGAGAAGTGCGAACTCAAAGCGTTAATAATCTCTTGTGAACCATCATGCTTTAACGCCAGCGTCCAGAGCTCTTCTGCAGCAGGGGCAATCATTCTTCGGCAGCATTCACCCAACGACGGATGGATACTGGATTCATACTGCATTGCGGAATCGTGTGTGCTGAGCGTTGGCCATGGAAAACGACTTGGTGGCAGAATCCATTCGACAGAATAGTGCGAACGAACCGGCCCGAGGTCCTGACTTCGATGAACGATGCTGTTGCCAGCCACAATTCGAAGATTGATTCCATCCGGTGAAATTGAACCTGGAAACGCCGCGTCCGGCATCCGACACTGGACTTCCGGGAAGATTCCTTCAACGGGGATGCAGGTGGGGCGTCCGGGAGAAGCCTCAAGTTGCGGAACATTGCTCCGAAACAAACGGCGAATAGCCAGTTCAACAACGATACTCCACGCTGTTGATTGCCGATTGGAACGGGAAGGTAGATACCAACCCGGACTACGAATCTTCATGATTTCCACAGACGGTCCTGCCGATCTCTGCAGGATCTCAATCGCAGCCATCTCACGCAGGAGGTGAGAGCCAAAGGCAAATGTCCAATGGACCGTGTCACGGCAGATTCGCTGATTCTGACGTTGTGTGTTGCCACTTGTGGCGGAATTCTTCAGGAGGCTTGCCAGGAGTCCTTCTTCTTCTTTGACTTGCTGTTGAAATTCTTCACGAACAAGGTCGAGATCTGACTTGAGAATGACTCGCCTCAGGAGACCGCTGGCGACCTGAGTCAGATCGCTTTCCAGACATCGCAGTTGCTGCTTACGGAACATCAGATGAAAGAGGACCAGGAATTGATCGTCCAGATCCGGAAAGCATGCATTGTGGTCCCGACTGCGAAATTGAAATGGGATCTCGTTTGGATGAGGCCCCCGATCATGTCGGATATGTCCGACAGCGGCTGACGCAGAATCAAGTACCTCTGTGGCATAGAACGAAGATCCCTTGCCCGGGATCCAGAAGAACGCTGGAGCATTCTCAGGGGTCATGTCCGGTACATCCGGCTGGTCGTCCGTTCGAGTTCTCTGTTTCGCCATGTCTTCATAGACGCTGCGAAAGGTGTCGTGCAGAACCGGATCCTGCAGACTGTAGCCTGCGAAAGCGACTGTTCGTGTCCTTTGCACTGTTGCCAGATAGTCTCGAGCCCACGAATCTTCACGCCAGTTCTGAATCTCACGAAATGTGAACACAAGGGAGGGCAAGTACTTCTTCCAGGCAGACCACGCATTCGATTGGAATGCATATTCATTTGCGGTCGGTTGACCGGGGGTATCATCAATATAGAGCCACTCGATCGTATTCCATTCCGGATTACCAGTTTGTTTAGCTTTGCGATACAAGTCCACGCACCCATGAACTTTCACAATGTTCGAAGTTTGACTGCCGCGACCGTATCGAAAGAACTCGGATGCCTTGCCGATGCTCGCCATGTCTCGAAAGGGAACCGTTGGCATCAATGATTTGTCAATCCATGAGTCCTTCTGCGACGTCTCGGTTTCAAAGCCAGCAGTTCTCCATGCCGCTTCAAGCAGCAGGTCATAGTTTGTTGTGAGAATCGTTGATGCCAGACCCTCTCGCGCCAGACGAGCCAGAACATGAAATCTTGGAAACAGCTTTCCCTGGAAGGACCGAGGAACATGCAGTTTTTCACATTCCCAGTCACCTTCCATGATTTGCTGTTCACCGAATCCCATCGTCTCAAGAAACAATGCCTTTCCAGCATTATGTTTGCGGTCAGCCGCGGTTCCTGTTTCCAAACTCCAGGCAAACAGTCGAATGTCAATCGGAGTAAACGGCACTGTGTCCCCGGATTCTGTCTCTCGCAGCAACTGGTTCTCGCACTCAGAAATGTTCCTGAGAAGTTCGCGGAGTGGAGACATGTCATACCTATCAAACGGCAACGCAGGACCTGTAACATTTGTGGCCGCACAACACATTTGCAAAAGTCGCTGAAAGGACCCGCAGAACCAGTCATTTGCTTCAAAGTATTTCGCAGACAATGCCTTAACGTCTGCTTGCGTGTACTCCCAGCGAATGTCATCAATAGACAACAGCGGATCCAGTTGTGGTGTGCTGAGGGAAAACGTAGCGGACAGGTTTTTCAACAACAGCGTCAATTGATCTCGATTCGGTTTCTCATGTGAAGAGTCCGATGACGACAAATGGTGCTGCAACACCCTGACCATGGCCAGAAACCGAACGATCAGGCGACGCATGAGACGATCGGCCGAGTTTCCTTCGCTGTCGAGTGAAAAGCCGGCACCAATAAAGAACACCACTTCGCCATCGTCAATTCTGGCAGAAAGACGTTTCAGGCGATCAAGCGGATCCATGTGGTGCCTCCTGGCCGGAAAGCACACGGCAAACGTCTGAGTAGAATTGCTTCATCGTGTCTGCATGAATGTGAGACAGCCATGAAATCCAAAGTTCCGGAGGAAGGAAAGAAGAATTGGCGGAGTCTGCCTCGCGCGAGAGACGCTTCATGGCGTGTGTTTCAAGTCGAGTCAGCAGGTCAAAGTAACAGACTTTCTCCTGATCTGGTAATGCTGATACGCTTCGCTTCTTTGGCGACTTGGCTCGCGGCGAGTTCTCGGATCCCAGATTCGTCAGTGGACCGGACTCGGAAGCCAGCGATTGCAACCCTTCGGCAACGATGCTGCAGAAAGTATCGGATTGCGGATTTTGGAGCGCACTGAGCTTTTCAGAATTCAACAAACACAATCGAAAGATCAGCGTGGCCCAGCGACGAGCGTCCTGAAGCGATTCATCAAGAGGTTCCACGACAAGCACTTCCACTTCGCGCGGCTGGGTATTGGTTTGAGCCCCGGATTCGATCCCCGGATTCGACAGACTTGTTTCGGACGAAGTAGACTCCAAACTCAGGTACGCACGAAGTCTTGACTCATCAACGCCTCGGAAGGCATATTGTTCGTAGAGACTCGCCAGCTCGACAAGCCTGGCTCTTCTAACTTCGGCCAACCACTGATTGACGAACTGGATAACCTCGCCAGACAAGAACTCACTTGGCCATAGTGATTGGAATGCCGCTTGGACGACGCCTCTTCGCAGTGACGGCGTCGTTCTCATGTCAGCAATCGAACATCCGAAGAAAAACTGACTTATCAATGCCTTAGAGAAACCGTCAGCGGCGTCTGCGGCGTGTGCAGCGGAGCTTGCGCCGGTGTCGGTGTCGATGACGGCTTTGGCGGCCGCGTAGGCAGCGGCGGCTGCGGTGGCAGCAATGGTGGCGGCTTTGGCGGCGGTGATGTATGCATCGTGGGCAGCATTTGCTGCCTCAGAAGCAAGTTTCTCACCGAGCACTGCAAGAAAAGCTGCCCTTGTCGTACTTTGAAGATAGTTCGAAGAACGACTCCCAGGGAACCTTTTGATGTATCCCACACTCACAGGCAGAACTCGCAACGCAAGGCGAGCGGCAATCACCGGCTTGAATTCGAGTGGAACCGCTGCGAAGGCTTCATCGTATTCACGTCGCAGTTCCTCCCAATCGGTTGACTCGCCTTGGTTCGGTTCTTCTGATGAGGCCATTTCAGGAGGTCGCTCAATTTTCCCTGGGGGTTACGCTTGCTTTCGGACCGGAATCAACCCCATTCTACCCTAGCTACGCATTTACCCCAACTCCATGCGTAATTACACTCCATCGCCATTTTCTTCATTGATGAGCCTTTTGCTATGGCCAAAGCCCGATCGCGAAACTCGGTGTCCGATCCTTCCAAGCCTCAGAGCATGGATCAGGTGCCTGCCTGGAACCTCCCGGCGAGTGAAATTGATTCGCTTCTGGCTGTCGGAACTGATCCAAGGCTGCGAGCTATTTTCGGCAGTGACCTGGAAGAACTCAAGAGTCTCGCTCGTCAGGCTCAGGGAACAGTTCGAGCCGCTTCCGGCACTGTGCTTCTGATTCCGGGGATCCTCGGTTCAACGATCGGAAAGAAGGGGAACATCTTCACTCAGGATACGATCTGGTTCGATCCCATCTCAATCAGTCGCGGCGATATCACAAAGTTGCGACTGGATGACGATGGCAACGGATTGATGGAATCGCTGGATGTCGTTCCTGTTGCCCATGCGATGCTCAAGTTACGACTGTCCGGCCAGGGCTTCAATGTGCAGTACTGGCACTATGACTGGCGAAAGAGTATTCCCGCACTGGGCCGAAAACTGGCTGCAGATATCGCAAAGCTTTCGGGTTCGGTTCAAATTGTTGCCCACAGCATGGGTGGGCTTGTCGCCAGAGCAGCACTGAAAGTTGGGATCCCCAATGCCAAGGTCAATCGGGTTGTGATGCTTGGCACGCCGAATCGAGGGTCTTTTGCATCAGTGGAAGTTCTTCAGGGAATCAACAGCAACGTGACCATGGTCGACAAGATTGACCTCATCCACGACGCCGACGAGTTGACTCGCACTGTATTCAGCACATTTCCTTCCGTCTACGAATTGCTGCCTCAGAAGTCCGTCTACGAAGAGATTGATCTCTTCGATCCAACAAACTGGCCCGCCGGCAAGTTTCATCCTCCTGCCCGACGATTGAATGCTGCAAAGGACTTTGCGTCTCGTCTGGTTGATCAGGATCCAAGGCTATCACTCATTGCCGGTTGTGCTCAAGCCACGGTCACGGATCTGCTCAAACGCGGCACAGATTTTGTCTACCAGACAACAACCAGCGGTGATGGCACGGTCCCACTGAAAATGTGCCAGTTGCCGGGTGTCCCAACTCGATACGTTGTCGAAACGCACACAGGATTACTTCGAAACAGCGCAGTCGCTGAGGCCGTTTGCGAACTGCTTAGGACGGGTTCGACGAAGCTGCTGGCCGACGCCCCGGAACAAGCTCGTTCCGTTTCGACAAAAGAGCTGAAGCACGATGACTTCATCAGTCATTCAACGGGCAACAATGTTCTGAGCAACCTCCGAGGCGCGGCAATCGATCCCCAGGATTTGCCATTGCTGGTAGAAACTGCGATGTCGCTCTCTACCGTGCCTGCGGATGAAGCTCTTCAACAAACAGGTGCGAGCCGAAAATCGGTGGCCCGGGTTACCACGCCGTCCGGCGTACCAATTTCCGGATCGTCTGGAGAGGCGCGTCTGACATCCGGAATCACATTCAACCAGACAGTGATCAGCCGTGACACTCAGTCGCATCTTGAACTCGAACTGTTTCACGGAAATCTCTTCGATGTGCCATACCGAGCCGTCGTCCTTGGGATGTTCAGCAACGTTGACCCGGATGGCCCGGCTCGAGCGTTGGATCAACTGACGGGCGGGGCTGTGACCGAACTGATGACTCGGCGAATGTTTGACGCCTCGGAGGGCAAAATCTTCGTCATGCCGACTGGGCGCAATGCACTTAAACCAGATTTTGTGGTGTTCGCAGGTCTTGGGAACTACAGCGATTTTGCAATGAATCCGGAGAACACTCTGCGGACCATTTCATGTAACGTTTTGCGAACTCTGATGAATTGCGGAGTGGATGAATTTGCGACCCTGATTTATGGGGGAGCTTCCG
Source organism: Ottelia alismoides (assembly GCA_037367405.1). Taxonomy (NCBI): domain Eukaryota; kingdom Viridiplantae; phylum Streptophyta; class Magnoliopsida; order Alismatales; family Hydrocharitaceae; genus Ottelia; species Ottelia alismoides. The sequence continues at coordinate 1,275,269 of JAZKJV010006924.1, read as the reverse complement.
GCATATCAATCCGGAGTAATGTCGAGAGTTTCGTCCAGGGATTCCTGGATGCTCTCAAGGCGCTTGGAACAAACGGTCGTTCGGTCCCATTCCGCCGGGTTGCACTGTGTGAAATGGATGATCAGCGTTACGCAGAGTTGAAAGATGAAGTGTATCGACTTGGGGGCACAGACCTTTGTGAGTCGGTTCGCCTGCGGCTTCATGAGGCTCAATTCCCAGCGTCCGCTGCGGCAATCGCATCGTCGTTGATGCCTCGGATCGCTGCCGTCGAAGGTCGTCGTCCAAAGTCACACGTCTATCTGACGGTTCGAACCGAAAAAGCGCTGGAACCAAACGGATTGAAGGAAACCGACGACCTCATTTTCCATGTTTCACTCCTTGGCGCGATGTCGAAGGCGATCGTGTTTCCAAGCGTAAATCGAGTCAGTCGCAGCAGACTCGAGGAGATCCTTTCTGCACTTCCAAACGCAAATACAACTCGCACATTACCTCAGCTCCTGAAAACCGGACGCCAGCTAACCGATCTCATCCTCAGCGAAGATTTCCGCCGAGTATTGGAAAAGGATTTAAAGGTTGACGACCATTTGACAGTGATCGTCGACGAAGCAGCGTCGCGTATTCCATGGGAAATTCTGCCGCTCGGATCAAAAACCGGATTAGACCCATCGAATCTCTCATGCCTGAGTGGAGGGCTTACTCGGCGACTCCAGACGGATGCAAGCAGCTCTGTTTCTCGCTTCCTTGAAGAACAGCAGCGTCAGCAAATCCTCAGAGTGCTTTTAGTATTCAATCCTACTGAAGACCTTCCGGGGGCTCAGGCCGAAGGAGAAAGGCTGCTTTCGACGCTGCAGAATCAAGAGCTGACCCAGGTCAAGGTTTTGAAGAATGATGAGGCAACTCGGCTGGCAATCCTCAAAGAGATGGGATCGGGGAAATATGACGTTCTTCACTATGCCGGGCATGCTTTTTTTGATCCGGCGAATCGAGGACGTTCCGGTCTGATTTGCCATGGGCCAGGGCCCGTCGATGGTTACTCCGTCATATCCGGGCGAGATTTGGAAGCTCTGCCCCACCTGCCGCCGCTGGTTATATTCAATGCATGCGAGAGCGGCCGCGTTCGCGCACTCGCACCATCTCTCAGCCAATCCGGATCAAGGGGCTCACGGAGCAGCGCCACCATCGGTTCAGCAGACCGCTCGCAGCAACAAGCGGGCATCTGTGAAGCCCTTCTGAAAGGCGGGATCTCTCAGTTCATCGGCACCTACTGGCCTGTTGGTGATGCTGGCGCATCAGAGTTTGCCGAAACCCTGTACACGGGTTTGCTCAAGGGACAAACCGTTCGTGAGTCAGTCCTCGAAGGTCGCAAAAAAGTGCTGCAGCTCTCTGGAGCCGCGAAGGCTGATTCCGTGAACTACATTCACTACGGTGATGCCACGTTTGCCGTTAAGGACGTGAAATGATGAGAAATGAGGCTTACGGATTTCCGCCTCAGGCCTCTAAATGCTAACGATTTGTTCCGATCGTGTCGTCAAGCTCTTTCGTAATGCCTTTTCGCTCGTCGTTGAAGAAGTTTTGAGCGTTCTGGCGAGTCGATGGTTTTGCCAGGTCTCCAGGAGGCGTTGAGTCCCAGAGACGAACGGCTCGTCCGAAGACGGCTGTGCCCGTTGTGTTGATTCGCTGACCCGTTGCCATGATGGCGTCTTGCCCACGTTTCCTGATGCCTTGTGCTGCGTCGGGAAGACCAGAGGCAGAAATGAACCCCTTCGTGGTTTGCCGAACACTTCGGATCTCATTCTGAACATGTGTCGAAACCGGATCGTCACGATGGTAAACCATGTGCGGTTCTGAGTCCCCGCAGAGTCCGAAGTCGAGTGTGATGCAGCGGTCATTGTAGTTGTAGACGATGCAGGTCTTGCAATATCGGATTCGCGGCGCGCCGGGCATGAGTGTCGCAGTGACGCTGACCTGCTCGCCGGTTCGCGGGTGATTGGCGACCAATACGGTCGCGCCGCCGGGCATCATCGGGCCCTGAAACTCACGATCTCCCGAGTAGTAATAACGATGAATGATCACCGTTGGCGGAATTTCAATCCGCTGGTTTCCGTGCTCATCTTTCACAAATGTTGGCGTGGGGCGATTTCGGGAATCCTGATTCGGATCGATGATCAGCAATTCGTCTGACGGAGACACTTTGACGTTCTTGTCAGCGTAGGCAACGCTCGCGACGAACGCGAAGCAGTTGACGCTGAGCAGACACGCTATGACAAAAGTTCTTCTGAGCATCCTTGCCCCCTTTGTTCGGCCGATCCGCCTCTACTCGTATTGAAGATCAACAGCGACGACCTTGATGGAATCAAAACGATCCTCAAGTCGCGAGTCATAGCCCTCTTCATGAACTTGTTTCGACTGACCTCGTTCGAGCCAAAACGGGTCAACTCGGATCGATGTGACGGAAGCTGCATCGACACTATTGATGGTTTCCGGTGTCACCACAACGTCCCCCAGAAAGGGACGAAGCGTGACATGGAAACGATTCTGATCGTACAACTGAAACTTCGGTCTAATCTGTTCGTCGACCAGCATGGCATTTTGTTCTGCCAGCATGTCAACCGTCCACATGCCATTCTCTGCCACCGTCACAACAACCCGCGACGCTCGACAGTGATCATTCGCCAGCACTCGTTCCCGGAGTGGAAACGACTTAATGCGAACCTTGGTTCGAGTACTCCACTGGCTTCTGACTGGTGTTGAGGCTGCAGAGTCCGTATCCAATACTCCCGGGAATGTGACCGACGTCACTGGCGAAGTCAGTTTGTTCGAGGAGTAGTCATACCGCCCGGAAAGACAGCAAACCTTTCGCGTCCTGGTAGCGTGCGGAAACCATTGAGCTTCAGCCGGTACCGCCAATCCTATGGCAACCACACAACCAGCGATGAATACGAATCGATTCACGGTCCTGCTCCACCAAAATCACACAACCACGACCCTCCAGGGAGTCTCTTGGTAGATCGGCTAAGCACTAAGGTGAATTACTGGACTTCCGCCCCCCAAGGTTTCGCCATCTCCAGCCGATGCCGGTTTTTCCGGTTGGTGGCTGTGGAGGGCGTTCCTGGCTCGCAGAAGTTCCGGCAGATCCCGCCGCTGGTTGATTAGTTCCCTTCCTACCGTTGCCTGAGGTTGCTTCGTTCTCTCGACCTGAGTGAGAGATCTGTCCTGACTTTCCAGTCAACGGTTGTGTGCGAAGTGGTCTTTGGGCTTGCTCAGGTCTGACGTTCTGACTCTGTGAGTTCTGCTGCATTTGCCCCGAGCCTGTAGAACCAAGTCGTGCTCGTCCGGAACGGTCTTCCACTGGAGGAGAGGAGTAGCTCTGCTCGGATCGAAATCCTGCCGGAGTCACTCCCAGAGGGGCAGGTGTTTCAGGCACAACAAGTCCTTGTGTACCATGCTCTATCGGGCCTTCTTCAAGTTGGTGCTCGGCAGGTGGTAGCGTCATGATTGGCAACAGGGGAGCCATTTCGGTTCCACCACCATGTACTCCGGCATCGCCCGGTTGTCCTTGCGGAACGTATCCTTCCTGCAAATTCGAATCCTGCTGACCGTTGCCTGGACCGTAGTAGCCATTTGGATGCTGCACTGGGATTGGAACCTGAGTTCGATACAGATCCGGTCTACGTTCGCCCTGAGGGATTCGAAGGAACTCGTCCACCTGGGCACTGGAGTAGTCGTAGACCTCATTCTTCAGATTACGCATCCGGTTGCGATACGTAAACTCCTGAAGTTTGATGTCCTCTTCGCTCAGATCAGCTACCGCTGGAGCCCAACGAAGACCCATGAGATCAAACAGCGTCGGGTAGATCACAGAATTTGCCAGAATCACATTCTGCTGCAGCGAGGACTCTCCATCATTCATGGGTCGGAAGAGTGCCCCAGCAACCGGAACGTCTTCAAGCAGCGGCACTCCACGACCTGATCGTTCGGCTTTCAAAGCCACTCGATACCGGCTCACTTCGCGGAGTTCGTAGTTGCCGATCTGGACGTCTGTGTCGATGAAGTGTCGCTTCACTCGGCCTAAGTGCTTTTCATCCGCATCGACCGGCTCACGAACGTTCGTCGTGTACATGTAATTGAAATCGAAGACCACACTCTGCCCATCCGGCTGAATCACAGGACGGATCTCATAACCGGTACCGGTCTCAAACTTGTAAATCGCTGGATCTGGCACGAGAGCTTCCAGTTGTGACTGGAATTCAGGTTCACCCGTTCGAGCCTGAATGACAGCGCTCTCTCCGGACTGAGATGGCAGTCCTGGCAGAACATCACGCACCGGCGAGTTTGGACTGTCGCCCGAATGTGAATGAGCTGTCGGCTGCCCACTGTAGAGTTTCGTCAGTGCCAGGAAGTTGGGATCACTCAGCAGAGCCCCATAATCATTCACACCAGCCTGAGCCGCCGCCATCGCCTCAGCAATCATGATCCGACGTTTCGGCAAGTCAAACTCCATCGTCGCCTGTGGCGAAACTTTCGCAAACTCGCGGTTGTTGGTCAGAACCGAAGTGTGCTCAATCTGTCCCAGACTGACCGTTCCACATCGATAGGTTTCTTCTCGAATGTACCGGAAGGCGGGATCATAGAACTGCGTATTGAAGTCATCTTCCAGAGCCGTGCAGATACGTTTCACATAATCGTCGATCACCGCGGTATGAGCCCGTGTTCCCTCCAGAAGCTGGATGTGCTTTTCTTCAGCTTCGTCAATCAGCATATCCAGGAATTTCTTATGGTCCAAGGGGCGACGGGCCGTTTCAGCGGCAGCCGTTGCAAACTGAAACTGCAAGTTGGCTGTTTGCAACGCTGAAAATCCCTTATCAAGCGCGTCACTCTCTGCCTGGATGGCCGGCAGAATAATCGCAATGCGGAAAGACTCGTGGTTGTTCTTTCGGCACTCGTCACTCTGCTGTGCATGTTCCGTCAGGGTTCGCTTTTCCATGAGCCAAGCCTTGTGTGCCTCAGTCAGTAGCACTGACGCCCTGGCGTTATCACCTTTAATTGCAGCCTCTGCGGCATTACGCAAAGTCAGATCAACGGCCTTTAGAGTAGCTTGCAGACGCTCACGGGAAGACTCCAGAACCAACAAACTTTCTTCTCGAATTTGCTTCAGGGCGGCGAAAATCATCAATAAACGTTCAATCTCATCAATGTCATTATTTGACTCGATTCGACTCAAAGTCGTTTCAATCCGTCCAACGGCGTCTCCAGAGAGTTCGCACGCCGGTATTTTTCTCCGAACATCTTGAGCACTGAACGCTGCCCATTCTCGGTATTTCTTCCGGTCAGCCCAGAGCCCGAGGACTCGCTCCCTCGTCCCATCTGGAAGCGTTTCGATGTCTTCAAACTTCTTCACACCATCAAGTCCCGTGAACTTAACTGCAAATGAGCCGTTTCTGTCCTGGATTGAGAGTGGCAACTTCTGGCCATTGACAAAGTTTATCTCTATGTAGGCTTTTCCGTCACCAAATAAATCTTGTAGGTATTCTACCGCTGGCTGATTGTCGCGAAGCGAGTCATCCGAAAGCAGGATACTCACAACCGTTCTCTTCGTGTTTAGAACAGCATTGAGAAAAGCGTCTCTGTCGCCTTCTGTTGCAATCCTCGTCAAGAACAATGAGGACTCTTGGAGCGCTGCTGACTTCGCTTCCCGAGTGTTTTCTGTGATCAGTGCGTCGAAGTCCGCGAACGACCTGAGATTCGGGTGGCCGAGATCTTTCGTGAAATCTACTGAAAAGCGAGCAATATTAGCAGCAAGTGATCCAAGGGCTTCGTTGATCGAGTGTTCGATTTTCTTCTTCTGAATATCTGTGGCGGCATTGATTCTGTCGGCCAGCGATAACATCGCAACTACCTGCTTCTGAAGTTCTTTCCGGCTATTTTCAAGTCCCTCCTGCGCTTCCTGCTCTCGAAGAAAGGCCATCTTCAGTTGCTTCTTGTAGTCGCCGACTCGTTCTTCGATCAACGCTCGTTCCACGACTCGCTGTTTCAATTCTATCTCGGTGATCAATCGACTCTTTAGAATCTGAGCCAGTTTGATGAATTCTCGCTGAGCAGGGTTGATTGTCGTATCGCCTACGATTTCCGCATCAAAGTGTCCCCGCAGTGACACGAAGCGCGCATTGTCTGCCAAGAACTTGAACTTGTTGAAGTGGTACCACTTCTTTGCATCCGAGGCTTCAAAGTACTCAAATTCATCCACTGGGAGCTTGCACATCGTTGATTGTTGAAAAGCTTCGAGGATCTCCTGCCGCGTCTGGTTACTTGCCAGCGACATGAGAAACAGAGCTGATGCGAGGCTCGTCGAATCCATCGAGTGAAGCCCAAGGAGCTTGTTGCCGGATGTGTTGACAAACTCTGAGTCCATGGCACGCAGCTCCGCCATGAATTCTGCCCCAAAGAAGGCATCCTGATAGCGTTGCATTGATGCCGAACCGGGCATTCCGTTCATACCAACCAGCAGAGTTCCGTCAGCATTCGCTGGAACAATGGTGCCGTCTTCACACACAGTGCCAGGGTTGCAAACGATGCCGCACTCCTGTGCTTTTCGGCTTGCCACGAGGCTGACGGCATTTCGCAGCATCTGGGCCGACTGAGATGTGAGAAACCGGGAGTGATCGGTGTATCGCTGAATGCGTAACGCGATCTCTTCCATGTCTTCGCCCTTTTCCCCGTTGATTTGGACTGTATGGATACCGACTCGAACTTGCCCAACGGGTGAATCGATTTCGTTGATCATTGTGTGAATGATGTTGACGCCCTTGAGCGGGCCTCTCATCTGAATCAGGCCCTCGCCGATAACGGACAGCGAAACCTGACTAACTGGGTCCTGGGATGATGGATTTCCGGCGGCATAGGTATCCGGATCTGTATCGGCAGCCTGAACCTCGAGTCGGAATTGATGATCCGCAGCACGATCTTCACCAGCTTGCTCGCGATCCATCACTTCTCGCTGTTGAAGCTCCTGCTCGCGCAGTGCGTCCAGCGCTGCTAACGAGGAAGAGGCAAGTTCTGAATAGGCGTCAGCCTGGTTTTGAGCTTCTTTAACAGCCGTCTGCAACTGTGCAAGTTCCTTTCTTGCGTCCTCAATCTGTGTCTTTGTTTTGTCTGAGACTGTTTGTCCCGGTTGCGCTGCTGCGGCCTCGAGTGTTGTCAAAGTTGTCGTAACTGTCGCTATGCGTTCCTGGCCCGATCTTACTGCGGCATTCGCAGCATCCAGTTGGGCTCGGTACTTCGCGATGGCATTTTCCGCATGTCGCGCGTAAGAGGACGCTTCAACCGCCTGTCGTTCGGCCGATCGGCGTCGGTCGACAGTTTGCTCCGCGTAAAGTCGAGCTTTGTCGGCCATTTGGCGCGCTATCGAAGCGTTCTGGGCATTGTGAGACTTCGACCGGCGATTTATGATCTGAGCGACTCTGTGCGCGTCGCGGAAGTAGTATAGTCTCGCTACCCGTGACACGACTTTGTCGGAAGGATTGAATCCATTCTGCTCGTCGCGCGGTGGCGTAAACTCGGGGAAATCGACAGGATCTCCAGTGAATGCAGGAAGTCCTACGTCCCTCTTGGCCGCAAGATTGGGAACCTCTGCCGTAAGTTCGGGCAGTTCCATCGGCTTTCGAACTGCAAAGCCCGCCGAGATGCCAATGCCTCCGCTTCCCGGCGCGCCATCGTTCGGCTTTGTTCCATCTGACAGCGACGTTTCGTAGTCCGTCTCGTTCTTCTTGCCGTCTCCCGCCAGGAAATTGCCAAGGCGGTCGCGGATGCCTATTTTTGCGGTTGGAACGCTTGTCGTACTGAATATATCGGATGGACTACGGCGACCATTGATATGAAGCACATAGTCATCCAATGGAGCGTTGAATGTTGTCTGTGTACCCGACTTTGTAAAGAACACCAACCGCACAGAGGCACTTTCTTCTGAATAGGTGGCTAGTTGCGGTTTCACATTTGTCTTGCCAACCAGTACGTAGTTCGATTCTTCTTCAGCAGCCTCGACGTTAAGCGACGTCTTCCCATCGAAGTGAATTGTTATGGATTCAAGTGGAGAGGCTATGCCTGATGGAATCGGGGTTACGGACTTAACAGCCGGACCTTTTGATTGCACGGTTACACTTGAAGAAATCGCTTTCGAGGTTTGATCGCCACGATAGAGGAGAATCGACATTTGGTTTAAGCCCTCTTTCAGGCCTCGTGCGTCCACAAATGTTTCTGCGGCAGTCACGGGAGTCCCTTGCAACCGCTTCTGTCCAACAACTTCATCCTTCAATCGAACTTCAAGCAAATCTCCGTTTTGAGCATCAGAGACTGTCAGGAAAATGCGTACATCCGGCGATGTTGTCATCCCATCCTGAATCGGCGGGGCCCCTGCCTCTTGCCCGGTCAAGGGGACTATGCGAGCAACACTCACATTTGTACTTGGCAGCGTATTGGGCTTCAATGTAATGGCTAACGGTGTCGAAAGAGCAAACGCGCCGCTCCTTTCCGCCATTGCAATTACATGACGAGCACCATCATTGTTGCCTGGAAGCAGGATTGTGGCTTTCCAAGTACCGTCCGTTTGCGATGTGGCGTTCGCCCGACCACTTTCAAAGAAAGCGTTCACCTTCGCCTCAAAAGGAGAGTACATCAACAACGTGACCTGCGATCCGGGCTGAGAATAGCCCTCCAGCGTAATGCCATTTCCAAATATCGTAGCGGCGTTGGAGGCGATTGGCTCCGTATTCTGTTGAGCACTGTTCGAAGAGTATTTGAGGATTGATGGCGGTGCGACGTTCTGTTCCGAAGTGCGTGTCACGACGAGCGGTTTGGCCGCAACCGGACTATTCAGGTGAAGCCAGTCATCAATAACGGCGATTTTCACTGAACTCTGTGCCGGAAGACGCGACAGCTCACCAGCAAGGATCGGCACAGTATCTTCCGCTGCAATGTTCGCCTTGGAACCCAGAATGCGTTTCACACGATTGTTGGCGTCATCAAGCAGCACGGCACTTAGGTTACGTCCCGGCTTGCCCTTCACCGCGAATATCAAATCTGTCGTTCGCAATGCTACGAGCGGCTTGTCTGAGGGCATCACGTATTCTTTGCCGCCGATGGCTTGCGAGATCAGTACTGTTTCGATGTCAGGAATGGACTCACTGCTGCTCTGCTGAATCTCAAACTTCAACGTCTTGCTGAAGCCAACGCCGTCCGTCGTGTTTCCTTTTGCAGTGAACGTGTACGTGCCGAGTCGGCTTAGTGCGTAGGTATAGGTTCGCTGTGAAGCGCCTGCAGTCACGGTTGGCGATGGAATCGCTGAAGGAGTTGTCGGCACAGGATTGCCAAAGCCGTCCTTCAGGAAAGTCTGACCGTTGATCAGTGTCGCCTTTTCAGGGAACCTCACGATGACTTCATAAGTTGACGCGGGGCCATTCGTCGCATAAACCGCATCCTCGAGTGGTCCGCTCGCTGCCACCACGTCCCCGTTGACCGTCAGTTTGGGCGTGACGTCGAGGCGATCGTTATCCTCCTTGCCTGCGTTTGGTTCCGGGATCACGGTGCAGGTTTTCTCAGTTGGATCTGTTTTGGTTTTGAATTTGTATTCTCCGTACTTGTCTGCCTGAATCTCGAAAGTATTACCAGTCTTGCGAGTGGCTGTTGTCGGGCTAGTCGAGCCAGGGAGAGTAACAACCACCATATCAGGTTCGGGAGTCACATTAGCAATTGGATTCAATTCGATCACGAGGGTGAGCGGTCCTGGACTATTGAACTTCAATTTCGAGGTGTCGAGTAATTCTTGCCCGTCGAAGGTCCTGGCCTTAATGGAGTTGATAGTCCAATTTGGCGGACTGGTTTGCTGATACGTCGCAAGATGGATATTGCGGGCACCGATTACCTCGGCTTGCGTCACATTTGACTCGGGACGATTGATCGGCTCGGCAGGAGCTTGCAAGTACTCAGGTGCGCGTGCGTGGATCTCAGGTTTCGGATCATGCCATTTCAAGCAAAACAAGATTGCGCATGCTGCGCAAAAACCAGCAAAACCTGCCAAAACTTGACGTTCCATCGCAATTCCCCCATCCATGGGTCGAATACCCTTGGCGCCCCTGGGTAGAATCGTCCGGCAACTGTGCCGATCATGCGGATTTTTTCGATTTTGGCGACTGAGCGCAGCGGGAATGCCAAACCACTTTTGGAAGTCGGGCAAATGAAGAAAGCAGTCACTAAGAAAGCAGTCGCTAAGAAAGCAGTCGCAAAAAAAGCAGCCTCACCGAAAGCTGCCGCGGAGAAGGCAGTCGCAAAGAAAGCTGCCACATCGAAAGCTGCCGCGAAGAAGGCAGTCGCAAAGAAAGCTGCCACATCGAAAGCAGTCGCTAAGAAAGCAGTCGCAAAAAAAGCAGCCTCACCGAAAGCTGCCGCGGAGAAGGCAGTCGCAAAGAAAGCTGCCACATCGAAAGCTGCCGCGAAGAAGGCAGTCGCAAAGAAAGCTGCCACATCGAAAGCAGCCGCGAAAAAGGCAGTCGCGAAGAAAGCTGCCCCGAAGTTGCTAGGGGCTAGCAGAGGAGCAATTCTCTCCGCCGCACCTGCGCCTTTGATGAAGGATCAAGTTACGCCAACCGCAGAGTTTGTCTTTGGGGAAGAAACGAATGAGCAGACGCTGGCACGAAATGGCAAACTAAAGTTGGTCAAGTCAGCGTGTGTGGCTAGAGCAGATTCTTTAGGACTCAACTTCGGCCAGAAGACGAACAAACCCTGGAATTGTACGCTCGAACTCTTAATTCCAGGCAATGCCTCCCTTTCCGTACACGAAGCTGCTTTTACAAGGTTTCGGTTTCCAACGGGTAATCCCATCGGAGTTGACTGTCAGCCGATTGGCGCTGCCAACGTTGCGAACACGAAAAATCTAGCCACAGTGCTAAAGACGAGCGGTATCACAAATGGCGTGTGGGTGTAATCACAGCGATGCTACTATCGAACGGATGCGTTGATCAAGCCGAGACCGCGCCTACTTCAGTCCATCTCCCAAAGCCATTGGCATCTTGGAAGTTTGATATGGAAAATGGCGACCTACGATGGTCATCAAGCTCACCTTGAACCGAACCGCTCCGCCATTCTCGTCAGAGTTACTGCCGAAAGTTGTGTTTGGCTGTTCTCGTCATCGCCGAGTGAATTGCTTTCAGGCTGTTGAGGTAAGTAGAAAATGTCAAAACCATCTACAATTCGCGCGATGTCTGACGATCAGTTACTGCACGAGCTACAAATCGCGCGCAAATCGCTGTTCGACCTTCGAATTCATGGCTCAACAGAACGAAGGAGCCACGCTTCCGCCGCGAAACGGCAACGAAAGGAAATTGCCCGGCTGCTGACGATTCAGCGCGAACGCCGAGATGTTACTCCAACTTCGGAATTTGTCTGTAGTAACGAATCGACTGTTACATCGCGTGAACGAGAGCAGAAGTTGCTATCCGTTAGAGCAGACTGCGAAGCAAAAGCCAGATCTCTGGGGCTGAATTTCGGGCAAGACAAGAACCAACCAATGAACTGCGATCTGAAAGTCATTATCTGGGGCTATTGGGCTCCATCAGTCCACGAAGCGGGCTTCCGCAATCTCCGTTTTCCAAATCAGAATGCCGCAACTATTTGTTGTGAGCCAACTTCAGAAAAAACAGACAACTTGGCGAACGAATTGAAGCGCAGTGGAATTGCCAACGGCGTGTGGACCTGATCTAGCCTATTTCTTTGCTTCTTTTCTTGTCCTCTGGATGGAGTATTTGGCCGCCTCTGGAATTGTGCCGAATCGGGTCACGCCCCCTCGATTAAACGAGAGATTCCTGACGGTTCCTTTGTTCTCGCTCATTAGCCGCCGCAACAAATGTGAGTATCCGGTCCGACGGATTCGGACAGTACTGCTGGGCTGTTGATCTGTGGTTTCCTCGCTGGTTTCCATGACGATCGGGGCAAGCGTGATTGTGCCATGCTCGACTCGCTCTTTGCTAACGAGTTCAGAAACTCGAAGTTGCATCCGCATGACGACTGGCGTCAGCGGAACTTCTGCGATCATGGACACTTGATAATGTCCGTCCCTCGCCACGGCAATCTGCATCCCTTCGTAGATGACAAGACTCCTGGCGACGTCATTGGTCCGTTCCGAGAAATGACATGGGCCTTCAAACACCGCAACAAACGCCCAGTCCTCTGTTTTTAGAATCGTTTCCGTATCCAATTCCGTTGTGCCCAGATCTTCGACCTCTGGCAATTCAACAATCGAATCGGCCAGAAGTTCTGACGGTTCTGACAACTCCAGAGGTGCCAATGCCGGCGACCGTCCAATCAAAACCGTTTTGGGCCGATCCTGAGCAATCCCATGGCTTCCCACGATCAGACTTAGAAGACAAAAGCCTAGTACATCCAAGAGAGTTTTGCTCATGATCACTTTGCCTCGAAATACCAAGACTTATCCGAAGAACAACGTCGAACATGCCATGAAATTTTGCTCGAAGCAACAACAGAACGGCCTTGTCCCCCGGAGAATTTACAAACGCCTTCTGTCCACGACGACTCGGCAAGCTGTTTCGGTCACACAGTGCTCTCGGTCGGTGTACCCTAAACATGTCGCCCACGACGAACTGGCAAGGGCGCAGGAAAGTCTCTGGAGGAAGATCGTGAGTCATTTCGATCCGGTCCGCTATTCTCTCCGAAGCACTCTTTCCCTCTTTTTCAGCGATTCAAGGATGTCGTGCGACGCCGCTAATTGTTTTTCACGGGCTTCCGTCTCCTGGATCTTGCGGTCCAGTTGTCGCTGCAGTGGGGCAAGGTCCTTTTGATTTGAACGTATTGCTCCGATGATAGTCTTGAGCTGTCTCTCCGTCGCATCTCGCACGGTATTGATTTGCTGACCGATGCCTGTGTCGTCCAGTATCAACAAATTGTCCCTGACTGCCAACAACTTCACTTTGTCCTCAGCCAAGTCCTTTCGCTGCAACTTCATCTTCGAAACTTGCTCCTCGAAGCTCATCCTCTCAGAGCGAAGCACGTTCACCTGGTGCAGCAATGAGTCGTAACGCTTCTGCTCTTCGTTGATAGAGTTACGGACCTGATTCATGCTCTCATCCTTGCCTATGGCAGGATTGGGATCCGGTGCCGAGTGACTGGTCACGGGTTCTGGCGCAGATGCAGCCTCATTTCCAGTCACCAGGCAGACGTAGCAATAGCCTGGCCTTGCAACGAACTTTGTTCCTCCGCCAGAACCACTGGTGATACGACAAACGGCCGGAACAGTATCGAACAACAAATCGACAATAGTATCGCCACCGTGTGGCGTGAGCGCAATTTCATCGCCATCGACAGTCAATTGATCAACATGCTCGCCTTCGGGCCTTTTCAGTACTAACTGAGCTGTTGCTTTGTCCGGATACCACTCTTCCATCAAGTGTTCTGAGACAAACTGAATTCTAACACTTCCAGACGATTCACTTGCCTGCAATGCGTGAGTTGGACCGAATCGCGTGACAGCAAGGACCGCCAATACGAAGATCAGGACATTGCGTGTCATTTTTCAAATCCCCATTCAGGAAAATTGGCGAAACCAGGAGGAATGGGAAGCATACCAGTCCCCTGCATTAGGTCAAGCCCGCGAAGCACTCCCAAGGATTTCGAATGCGGGGCGAATCCGCTGTTGCTCAGATGGAAACGCCAACGAATGTGACGTTGCACATTCTGTAAGAGAAAACCAACAACTGCCCCCAGCTGAAGTAATTGCTTAATCCTTAAAGGACCAATTTGTATTGCCAATAAGTACGGTTAGAATCTAGCCGATCGGTCGATTGCGTCACAATCTATCTCAGCATGGGGAAGTGAAATGGCCAAGCGTGCGAAGTCTCAGAAAGCAAAAGTCGGAAAGCGTTCGTACGGACACGAGTCCAAGGCGGGCTATACCGCAGAAGACTTCTCCCTGCCGGAAGTTCAGGACTATGTTGTCGTTGAACTGAAGTATGAGAACCCGGTCGCCTTCACCCGTGCCAGTTTTGCAGGGCCGACCGCAGTCGAACCCACTGCGAACAGATTGAACAAAATCCTGTCAAAGTTTAATGTCTCAGAACTCCGCAGCCACTTTGGGAAGAAGGCCACTGACATTCGTCGCAGGTCAGCATTGGCGAGCCAACTGCCTTCTGCCGCGTCAGCAAGTGCACTGGCATCGAGCGGTGTAGATGCCGATTTTATTCACAGTGGCTTTGTCGAGGTACTGGTTGACAAGTCGAGTGATGCGCCAAAGATTGCCAGGTTGTTGAACGATGACGATTCTGTCTGGAACGCTTATGTCGCACCTCGCCCCGTTCCTGCCAACACCGGCAGTCTACCCGGTAGCCGCAACTTTGAACCTGCTCAGGGATACTTGCACAGTGCTCCGAATGGAATCGGGGCCGTCGAAGCATGGAGCCATGCAGGCGGAAAAGGTGACGGAATCACCGTTTGTGACATCGAAGGAAATTGGCAGTTGTCACACGAGGACTTACCGCGCGGGATCAAATTGATTGGCGGAACTGTTATTGATGACATTGGGTGGCGGAATCATGGCACCGCCGTTTTGGGAGAAATGGTTTCGCAGCCGAACAAGTTCGGCACTGCGGGTATCTGCCACAAGGCAAAGGCCGTCGTTCATTCAGCCGTCATTAACGGCGTGTTCAACGCGGCCGGAGCGATCGTGAATGCCACCAATCGCCTCAAGGCGGGTGACGTAATCCTTATTGAACTGCAGGCAACAGGGCCAAACGGAAAGTACGTTGCCATGCAATTCTGGAACGACGTCTTCTCCGCCATCGTAGCCGCTACTGCCAAAGGCATCACGGTTGTTGAGGCTGCCGGAAACGGCGACGAGAACTTTGATTTGCCGATCTTCAAGAATACTGGTTTGCAGAAAGACAGTGGAGCGATCGTGGTTGGTGCCGGTGTCCCACCGACCAATCACTTCGACTTTGGCAGTGGATACGGCTCTATCGGAGTCCCTCGTTCGCGAATCTGGTTCTCAAACTATGGCAAGATTGTTAACGTCCAGGCTTGGGGTTGGCACGTAGCGACACTTGGCTATGGCGATGCTCAAGGTGGGGCTTCCGAAGACAATTGGTATACTCATCGATTTTCAGGAACGTCGAGTGCATCTCCCATCGTAACGGGTTCCGTTGCGTGCTTACAGGGACGATCACTGAGCAAGAATGGACAACCCTTATCGCCAGCGAAGGTGCGACAGATACTCATGAACACGGGAACGCCACAGGTCGCAGGTCCGGGTGTGCCACTGTCGCAGCAAATCGGACCGCAGGTGGATCTTTCTGCTGCGATCAAACAGGTATGATTTCATGTTTCCTCCATTGCCAGCAAGCGACAATTCTCCAAACCGATCGGTGGTGGAATTGGTGCTGGCGCCAGGATGGCGGTACAATTCAAGGCGAAGGGCTTTCGTTTCTGAAAGCAATGAGTTGTTTCGTCTTCCCAAAGATTTGATCGCTCAGTGTCAACTGGTCTACAAAGCTCCAAGTCTGGCAAAGTCTTCATCGAAAAACCTGTCGGAAGCGGAGAAGGATCTGCAGCGTTACATGCAGTTGATTCTGCCACCGGGTGAGCCGATCGCTGCGTTGCTGACCTTAGTCCAGACATGGCCCTGCATTGCTTCTGCGCAGCCCGGGCCTGAAATCAGCTTGCCAAGCGAATAGCTGATCCAGGCCACCCGAGTTGTCACACAGGCAGTTCTACTTCTGAACAACCGCAGTCACATCGATCCCATCAACAAAGAAGTGGCCATCATCGTCGATCGAATCGCGTTGAATCGTGACAAGAAGGCTTAAACGGTATGGAACCACTGGGCCGAAGCTGCCGATTTGACCAGCTCCGGAGGTTCGAAGGCCCTGTGGACTGAACTTGCGATGAATCGCAAGCGGCTCCAGTTCGGAATCTTTGGCCTGGCGAAGGAAGTCGAACTCAAGAGAACATTGGCTCCCTGCAATGTCGGCCAGAAGTGAAATGCGAGTTCCCGCGGATCGAGCGAAGCCAAATGTCAGATCCGTAAGAAAGCCGACGATCATCTGTTCATTGCTGATGTTCGCTTTTGCTTCCAACACAAGACAATGCATCTGAAACAATGGCCCACTGCCCTTCTGCAGTTCCAGAATTCTCTTCCCGCCAAAGACAACCGCGAGGTCCTGTGCATGGCTTGTGATGTTGGGTTGAAGGCAATGAGGCGTGCTCAGAGTTACCGAAGCATTTGTCCAATGAGGGGCTGACATGAGTTGTGTGACCTTGATCGTTCAGGTTTGTGGGGTGGTGCGTCAGTCTGACTTACTGATGTGTATTCGGCGATTCTTGCATTTCAACTCGCAACAGCGTGATCGCAGGGTTGAGCACGAAGATTCGGATGAGGCAATTGCTCTGTCGAAATCCACTGGCTGTTGAGCTGGATCGATCGCACGGCGGTTGAGTCAACGCGGAGTACACTGACGAGACGAGCCTCTGCATTGTCAACTTCGTTAGCTGCATGCGGGTTCCTGAGAACATTTTGGCCATGAATTCACGATCTCATCGCGGGCAACTCGGGAATCTGATTTGGACTCAAGTTGCACGACGTGTGCAGAGACGACACAATGCGGGGCCAATTCATGCTGAAGTCAATCGATGCCGAAAGAACGAGTGTTCGCTGGTGAAGAGATTCGGGCGTTCCTTCAGCGACCTTGCATTGAGATTTGAGACAACTCTGTGACCAATGATCAACCGGTGGCCGACCAATCTGCGGCATCCACCACGTCGTCTGTGAACAAATCGACCCTGTTCATCGTCTTCCTGACGGTCTTCATCGACCTGCTTGGATTCGGAATCGTTCTTCCGCTGCTGCCACGATATGCGGCGTGGTTTAATGCGAGCAAGATGCAGCTTGGTCTGCTGATGGCGTCGTTTTCGGCGATGCAGTTTCTGTTCGCTCCGTGGTGGGGAAGCCTGTCGGATCGAATTGGACGACGTCCGATTCTGATACTGGGCTTGTTCGGTTCCGCCTTCTCATATGGCCTGTTCGGTTACGTTTCGTCGCAGGGTCGAGACTTCACGTGGCTTGGACTTGGACCCGTCGCGTGGCTGTTTATCACTCGCATCGGAGCCGGTATTGCTGGAGCGACAATCTCAACAGCTCAAGCGGTCATCGCTGACTGCACGGGAGCGGAGAATCGCGGCAAGGGCATGGCGTTGATTGGTGCGGCGTTTGGAATTGGCTTCACCTTCGGACCTCTAATTGGTGCGGCTTGTGTGTCGGACGATGCGGCTGTCGCACTGACAGATTCACAGTTGGCGGCCGTGAAGGCGTGGGATTCAGCGGACGTCACGGAACTTTCCAAAGACCAGTTTGTCGAACTGCTGCAATCTGCAGACGCGAAGGCAAAGCTGGATGATGCCAATCGTGAAGCGATCGGGTTGCTGCTTGCGACACCGATGAAGACAAGTGACCTTCGATCGGCACTGCTCAAACCACCGTCCGGCCTCCCGGGCTATGTGGCATCCACGCTGTCGGCGCTGGCATTGATTCTGGCCGCGTCGAAACTGCAGGAGTCTCGCAAGCCATCGGCATCATCCGCGGGAGCTCATCGTGGCTTCCGCCTCAGCGAAGTGCGACGACACCTGGCAACGCCTCAGCTTTCGATCATCTTGTTTGCGATCTTTATCACAACGTTTGGATTTGCTCAGTTTGAAAGCACGCTGTCGTTGCTGACTCGCGAATTCGGTTACAGCAGCAAACGCAACTTCCTGTTGTACGCCTATGTCGGATTGGTGCTGACGATCGGCCAGGGCCTGCTCGTTCGCCGACTGCTGCCAAAGACCGGCGAGCAGCGAATGGCCTTGATCGGTGTGACTCTGATGACGTTCGGCTTTGTCCTGATCGGGTTGACTGGCTTAAAGGTTCTTCCTGCGATGTCACTGTGGTTCATTCTTCCGATCGTCACAGTGGGATTCTCTGCTGTCACTCCGTCACTGAATTCACTGCTGTCCCGATCCGCAACTCGCGATGAACAGGGTGCCGTCCTTGGGACAGGTCAAAGTCTCTCATCCCTCGCGCGAATCCTTGGCCCCTCGATTGGCATCCAGATGCTGGGCATCAATACTTCCATGCCGTACTTCCTCGGAGCATGTCTGATCCTCGCCGGTGGTGCGTTGATTACTCGTCTGGCAAAACCCGCTGAGGGATGATGTTGGCATGTCAGATTCCGGATCCCATGCGATCGCCGATGTGGGCGTAGAGTTCCCGTTGTTGCGCAGAGTTTTCGATCAGATCTTCATCGAAGCGAATGCGATTGGGTTCGAAGATGGTGATCGTGGATGATCCACCAAACCTGAAGGAGCCTTTCTCCGCACCTTTGGACACTGGAACGCCGGGCTGATAAGTCTGGCAGATGCTGCCCACACATGTCGCTCCGACTTCGATCAGCAGCACTTTGCCGAACTGTTCCGTGGTGAGTTCCGTGATGCAGCGTTTGTTGGTGGCGAGGATCTGAATGTTCTGCCGCAGAGCAATCGGATTGACGGAAAAGAGCGGCCCGTTGATCAGACGAACTGCTCCTGGGACACCAGCGGCCGGAAAATGGAACCGGTGATAATCCACAGGGCACAATCGCGACAGCAGCAAACTTCCACGACCGTATCTTTCGGCCAGCGAGCCATCCTGCAGCAGAGTCTTCAGGTCGAACATTTGTCCTTTGACAAACAGTCCGGGCGACTTTGAAAGATCCGGCACACAAAGATGTCGACCGTCGGCCGGGAAGACGACTGTCTGAGGATCGCTGCAAATTGGACGCGACTCTGGTTTGAGTTTTCGAAAGAAGAACTCGTTGAACGATCGAAAGTCACTTACGTCGTTCTGGAACTCCGCTGGATCAAGTTCGTACTGCTCAATAAACGGAGAGACCTTTGCCTTGGATGCCGGTCGATCCATTCTCCAGCCGTACCAGCGTGAGAAGATGGCTCGCTTGATCAGCACGTTCAGCGAAACACGACCTGGCAGAGTCCCATACGTCCAGCGCAGAGCTTTGTCGCCGTAGACCTTTTCAGTGCGGGTTTGTTTGCGGTATCGATCAAAGTAAACAATCTCGTCCATTCACTCACAACTTGTTGTCGGTCAACAGGGGACAGCCATAAGGATCATGCTGAGCGGTTACTCGCTCTGAAGTCAGTTTTGTCGGAGTGAGCTTCTGATGCAACCGACTAGCGATCATTCCGTCACGGAGTTGCCAGGATCGTTGGTTGCAGCTCAGGATTCGCGAGGGCGGGCACGGATCACGGTGCCGAGCAGGTCTTTTCGGCCGAAAGCGACGAGATTCATCAAATGGTCAAATCCCGATTTCGCTCCCCATGATCCTGCGATGACCTGTCCCGCGACAAACACTATTCCCGAGATGAACATGTAGAGCTGTCCGACCGTGACAAGGTCCAGAGAGAGGCGAAGAACAATAGCTGCAGGGACCGTTGCGGAGATCGCACCCACAGCCAGTCCGCACCTGGACGCTTCTTTTCGCGTGACACCGTGAGGAAAGATCAAACGCGCGATGAGCAGAACCAGTGCGGACACGGGAAGCGTCACAACAGCCGTCATCACCAGTGCGAGGAGAATGCCGAGGACGGTGAGCATCATGCCGGTAACCATGCCTGCTGCTAACATCATTGTCAGGATCGGCAGCCAGAGCCGAAAGACCGATACCACGAGGTCCGGCTCATCAGAGGCTCGTCGTTCGTCGGAGATGGGGATGAAGACGAACGGATTCTCGCAGGAATGAGTCATTGAGTGCCTCCGATCTGGCGAGTCCTTCGGATCAAGGTTTGCAGGACTCACCTCTCCGTTTAAACCGCAGGACTGTCAGCCATGATCACACATGAAGGACTGATTGACGCGGAAAACGTCGATCTTTTGGCAGACTGCGCAGACTTTGAAACGTTTGCGGGCGGCGGAAAACGGAACTCTTGTCCGGAGCAGGTTTCCGTTCAGACCGCAATCTCAAAGCGTCGAAGTAGAGAATGGACCATTCCGCATCGCTGCGCTGCTGATTCACTTCGGCAGAAAACGCCGAACGAAATGGTTGCTGACTCGGATGTCGGTTTGAGACTTATCAAGTCGAAAGTGGATGGCGCCATGAGGAAGATGTCTCTTCCATTCGCCCTGCTTCTGGCAGGTGCTCTGCAGGGTTGTTCGACCGGACCAACCTGGTTTGGACATCGTGATCCGAATAGCTGCCACGAGCCCGGCTCTGATGCATGGTGGGCAGAAAAAGCCGCGCTGCCTCCCGGTGTTCGGCAGGAATGCAAGAAGGGCAAAGTCTGGCCCGCTCGGCCTCGCTCGACTCAGGAACCACAGCAGTGGTCCCACACGTATTACGACCAGCACTACTGGCCGCTTCCATACGTTTGCCAGGATCGGGCGGCTGTCAATTCATTCGTTGAGACACAGGTTGCACTGGGCTGGCAGGAAGAGACGACTCTCTACAATCGCCATTTCGCGGCCGATACTCAGCAGTTGACTCGAGCTGGAGAGCTGCATCTCGAACACATCCTGCATCACGTTCCAGAAGAGCGTCGAGCTGTTTACATTCAGTCAACGTATGATGCGGGACTCGACAACCTGAGAACCGAATCGGTTAACACGTTTATGGCCCGTATTTCCGGGAGCAAAAGCCCGGTGCAGGTCACCGTCCGTGAATGTCAGGAGAACAGCCGACCGGCCGCAGAACTCGAAGCTATCAGCTCGATGTACAACGCGTCAACGCCAAGTCCGCGACTTAGCTCTGCAGGCGGATCAGGCGGTGGCTCAGCCGGTGGCGCGTCAGGCGGATCAGCTTCCGGTACACCGTAGCGACTGTTGCCCCGATCGAGTCCTGTCGTTCTGTGATGGTCTGCAGTCAGTCTGCGCACATCGTGTGCGGATGCTGATCAGTTTGCAGGGCCACTCGAGGACCTGGTTGGTCGTGAAATGCTGACAGAGGGACGATAAGCCGGGTTCTGTCGAGGGCGTTCATTTCTCTAGGATGCTGATTGCTCAGCACCTCCAGCAGCCTACCCGAAGGTATGACGAACCGGACCGGCTCGTGACCGCCCGAAGACGGTCGTTCCTTCTGCTTGGCCTTGCTCCCAATGGGGTTTACCCAGCCGGCTCGGTCACCCGAACCGCTGGTGCGCTCTTACCGCACCGTTTCACCCTTACCACGTCGTAGCCTTCTCGGAGCGAACTCCGAGTGCAACTTCGACGTTCGGCGGTTTGCTTTCTGTTGCACTTTCCCGATCCTCACGGACGGTGGGCGTTACCCACCACTGCGTCCTGCGGAGCCCGGACTTTCCTCTGAACATCACTGCCCAGCGAACGCCTGTCCCTCTGCCAGCGAAGGCATTGTCACAAAGGCACGCGAATTAGCAAACAAGGATTTTCGCAACTCAGATCCCGGCGAGCGGCCGGGTTGACCAGTTCACACCGGCCGCTCGCCAGTTCTCTGTCGCTCTGTTGCACGCTATCACGACAAGCGAACAACGTGAGCGACCTTCGAAGCTTGATTCGTTAGGCTCACCGGGGTCAAGGAGCTGTCAGCGCCTGATGAGCGCCTTGTTAGGGCATGTGGACGATTGAGCAACTCGTTCCGCCTGCAGCGGGGACGTAGGAATTGTTCGCGTAGTCCATCACCATGCGGTCGGCGTTGAATCGCCACCCGAGGGTTCGAATCGCCCGCTTCATCCGAGCGATCCACTCCTGCGGCAGATCATCGCGATCGCGGTTGTAGAACATCGGGATCACTTCCTTCGTCAACACGCGATACAAGTCCTCGGCGTCACGAGCATCCTGCACATCCTGATTCCAGTGCGTTCGACCGGTGCCGATTGCGAAGCCGTTGTGGCCATCAAATGCCTCGGCCCACCATCCGTCGAGGATGGAACAATTCAAGCCGCCGTTCAAAACCACTTTTTGACCGCTCGTCCCGGAAGCTTCCAGAGGGCGACGAGGATTATTCAGCCAAACGTCGACGCCCTGAACCAGCACGCGACCCATTTCGATCGAGTAGTTCTCCAGAATCAAGACTCGACCGCGGAATGGTTCACGACGAGTCAACTGGAAGATCTGTTGCAGGATTTGTTTGCCGCGCTCGTCGGCGGGATGCGACTTACCCGCGAAGATGAACTGCAGAGGACGATCGGTGTCTGTGATCAGCTTCGCGAGAAACTCAAGATCCTTCAGAATCAGGTCCGCTCGCTTGTAAGGAGCGAACCGACGCGCGAAACCGATCGTCAGTGCCTGGGGGTCAAACAGATGTTCCATGTCGGCAATCACGCTGGCGTTTTCGCCGCGTCGAACGGCTTGTTCGACGGCATGCTTGCGAGCGTAATTGATCAACCTGTGCTTGAGCGTCGAATGAACTTCCCAGAGTTCCCCTGGCGTGATGCTTTCAAACTTGCTCCAGACATCCGGCTCGCCCGTTCGCTGATACCAGTCTTCCGGCAGAACGCGGTTGTAGAGAACTCGCATCTGACCGGCGAGCCACGAAGGAACATGCACGCCGTTCGTGATGTGGCCAATCGGAATCTCTTCGACGCTTCGCCATGGCCAGAGACACGCCCACATGTCGCGACTGACAACGCCATGCAGACTGGAAACACCGTTCGCAATGCGACACAGCTTCAGGGCGAGAACCGTCATGCAGAACGTTTCGCCGCCATTTTGCGGATCGACTCGGCCAAGTCCCATGATCCCCTGAATGTTCAGACCGAGTGAATCCGCCAGCGGTCCGAGATGTTCATCGATCAGTCCCTGATCAAACCGATCATGCCCGGCCGGAACCGGAGTATGTGTCGTAAACACACAGCGAGCTGCCGTCTCCTTGAGTGCCTTGTCGAACGGCATACCGTCTTCGTGAATTCTTTGCCGAATCACTTCCAGCGGCGCGAAGGCGGAATGTCCTTCGTTCATGTGAATCACGTTCGGCAGAATGCCAAGTGCCTTGAGTGCTTTCACTCCGCCAACACCGAGCAGCAGTTCCTGTCGGATACGAGTTCGCTGATCACCGCCGTACAGTCGAGCTGTCAGCGCGCGGTCTTCGGGATGATTTTGAGGAATGTCGGTGTCAAGCAGATAGAGGTGAACCCGACCGACCGCCAGGTGCAGAACTCGGGCATGAATTTGTCCGCTGCGAGTGTCCACTGAGATCACGATCGGCCCCTGATCGTTGGTCGCAACTTTCAGCGGCAGCGTCATGGCTTCAAGACGAGGATAGGTCTCCTGCTGCCATCCATTCGCATCCAAAGCCTGAGTGAAATATCCCTCGTGATAGAACAAACCAATCCCGACCAGCGGCAAGCCAAGATCCGACGCGCTCTTCAGATGGTCGCCGGCGAGAACTCCGAGTCCGCCCGAATAGATCGGCAGAGATTCGTGCAGACCAAACTCAGCGGAGAAGTATGCAACCGGTCCCTGCCCGAGCACACCAGCATGCGTCGAGCCCCATGTGGTGTGCGAATGAACGTACTCGCGAAAACGTCGATAGGCCCAATGAATGCGACTGTGCAGCACCGCCTCGCGAGCCCGCTCTTCAAGACGATCCGGCGGATACTCGTTGAGCAGCAGCACAGGGTTGTGATTGACTTTGTCCCAAAGTTCCGGATCAATCAGACGAAAGACATCCGTGACCTCCGGATCCCAGCTCCACCACAAGTTGATTGCAAGACGACTGAGCTTCTCGTGGATGGACATCTGGCCCACTTTTTCCGACATGGTGTTCCTCGTGACTTCAATCGGGTAACTCCGCAACACTCATCCTCTGAATGTCGTCGGACGGAGTATATCAGCCTCCGGCAATGCCGCCACGATGCGAGGATTCGCTGTCCCGTCCGTGAATTTCACGCTGTGGCATTCTTCAAGGCGATGAATGACCGGCCTCGCGGCGACGAACGAATTTGCAGCGGTTTGATGAGCTCAAGTCTCCGTCCGATGCGATCGTCCGTGAATTGCAGGTTGAGTCAAGAAGTGAGTCGCACGGTCAGTCATTCCCAGCGTCGGAGAGAACTTCCCTCGATCTTCGCTGCGGTGAGTTTTGCCAGGCTGGTCAACTGCAGCAGCACGGTGGCACGGATCGTGGTCTCTGTGTCACTTGCTGAACCACTTGCGGTCGCGTCTACGCACCCTCCATCTCCACCTTCAACCAGGCCTTCGCGTAATTCATCATGCGTGTTCCTGTCGCCGGGGAGATGTCGAGAGAAGCAGCTGCTTCGTCGTTGCTCATCCCTGCGAAACAACGCAACTCCACGAGTTTGGCATGATCGGGCTTGATGAGAGCCAATCGAGTCAGAGCAAGATCCAGATGCAGCAGTTCTTCATCAGGCAGCGGTGCCGCGAAGTCGAGGAACTCCGCGCGAGCATTGCTTCCGCCCCGTTTCGACGTCAGCTTTGCACGAGCGCGGTCGACCAGGATCTGCCGCATGGCGGTTGAAGCCGTGCGGATGAAATGGGCTTTGTCGGTCCAGTCAACTTTTGAGTCGGCCAGTTTCAACCACGCCTCATGGACCAGGCCGGTTGCCTCTAAAGTCTGACCGGGCGGCTCGTTCGCCAGTTTGGCCGCCGCGAGTCTTCGCAGTTCCTGGTAGACGAGCGGCAACAGTTCCTCAGGCGTCAACAGTCTCACTCCGGAATTGGAGAGGCGGGCTGGTTTGAAATCTCCCTGGATTCTACTTCAGCGACGAGCTTCTTGAAATCGTCTCGATCGCGAAGATTCGAGTAGGGTGTGTGCAGCGCCAGCGGAACACACCATTTCCTCACGCCTTCCCAAAATGGTGCGTTGCGCTCCGCTTCACGCACCCTACGAGTAAATCAACACTTCGCAGTTCCTGGTAGACAAGCGGCAACAGTTCCTCAGGCGTCAACAGTCTCAATCCGGAATTGGAGAGGCGGGCTGGTTTGAAATCTCTCTGGATTCTACTTCAGCGACGAGCTTCTTGAAATCGTCTAGATCGCGAAGTGACTTCAGATCCGAATCCTCGTTCAGTCTCTTCGCATTGTTGTAGCCAGTTTTGACCGCCTGATTCAACAATTCTATCGCTCGGTTGGCATACTCCATCTGTTTTTCCGGCAAACCATCGGCCGCAAGGGAATAACAACACGCGAATTCGTACCAATCGTCCGGATCTTCAATCGGGAGCTTTGTGAATTCGGCAATTCGTTCAATCGCTTCGTTCACCAGCCCCAGCCGAAGCAGCTTCTTCCATCGCTTCGTCAGCAGTTTGTACTTATCTTCCGGCGGATTCAGTTCGACATATTTGTTCCAGTCGCTTTCGGCCTCGGCGTACTTCTGAAGCTTGTCAAAAGCCATTGATCGTCCCTCGTAGAACTCTGCGAGGTATCGCGTGGATTTCTCCGACTTGGCGGCGGACTCATGAACTGGACCAAGCAGTTCGATGGCCTTCTGAAACCACGCGAGGCTATCTGTGAATCTGTCGGCTTCGTATAGCTTGATTCCGGTATTGCCATAGACGGCCGCCAGATCGACCTTGTACTCCGGGATCTCTGGATGATCGTTGACCAGTTTCTCCCGCATCGCCGCTGCCCTGCGATACTGCTCCAGAGCCTGCTCCAGCATCTTTTTGTCAGCGAGCAAATTTGCAAGTCCGTTGCATGTTGAAGCAAGGCTATTGAAATAGGACGCGACCTGGGGGAATTCCGTGGTCAATTCTTCCTGGATGGCGAGAGCTTTGCGGTAGGCCTCTTCGGCTTCGGGCAGCTTGTCTTCCCTGCGCAGGAGCAGCGCAAGACTCGCATAGCTTGTGGACAAACTTTCGCGATATTCCGGGACGGCTGCGAAGTCTTTGACGAGTTTTTCTCGGATGTCAATGGCCTTGACGTGCAGCTCCAAAGCCAATTCCGGTTTGTTCGCAGCTCGTAAGAGGTTCGCGAAGTTCTTGTATGTGTCGGACAAATCTTTCCGGTATTCTGGTTCGAATGGAAATGTCGAGACAAGGTTCTCATGGAGCGCCGTTGCCTTCCGATACAACGCGACTGCCTCGACGTCGTTCCCGAGCGAGCGAAGGCAAGAGCCCAGATTGCTGTAGCCGCTGGCCAGACTACTGCTGTACTCCGGCATTCCCGGGAAATCAGTCACTAACTTCTCTTTGATTGAAATGGACTGGCGATACCGCTTCACAGCGTCATCCGATAGCCCACGTGACCTGAGGAGGTTTCCATAGTTGTTGTAGGTGGCGGCCAGATTCTCGAAATAGTCCGTTTGCGTCGGGAAGTCGGCAACGAGCTTTTCGCGGATCACGAGTGCCTGATCATAATGTCCTCGCGCTACCTCGTGTTGGCCCATACTGACGAGGAGAACTCCGAGGTTACTGTGACTCAACGCCAATCGACTTCGATATTCAGGCTGATCGGGAAAATCGTTCGACAGTTTTTCTTCAATGCCCAGACCCTGACGATAACTTTCCAAAGCTCCAGCCTTGTCTCCAAGAGCATCGCTCACGATGGCCAGGTTGTGGTAATTGCCAGCCAGCGATAGGCGATACTCGGCACGGTCGGGAAATTCATTCGTCAGCTTTTGGTTGATCGCAAGACCTTCGCGAAGCTTCGCCTGAGCCTCAACTCGCCGGCCAAGATGTTCCAGCGCCAGACCATGATTGTTGCAGCATGTCGCAAGACGATCTGTGTAGTCCGCGACTTTGGGGAATGCTGTCGCCAGTTCTCGGCAGATCTTCTCAGCCTGCTCATATTCCAGCAGAGCATCTTCTCGACGGCCAAGCTGATCCCAGAGGTCAGCGACTCTGAGATGTCCCTCGCCGCTGATTTGTCGTGAGAGTTCGTCAGTTCCTTCTCCAGCAGCAAAAACTTGCCAGCGTTTGGCGATCGCTTCGAGATAGGCACGCTCGTTCTGACTGAGAACCTTCTTTGCACCGATCAGTTTTTCCACATCTTCACCCGTTGTGGCGCGCAACGCATCAAGGGCTCTATTTCGGGATTCGATGGCCCGCTGCTTTTCTGATTCCGCGATGGCTCGCTGCTGTGCTTCCTGTTCTCTAGCCAGAACGGCTTTGGCTTCGTTCGCTTCTGCGATACCGCGTTGAGTCGCTTCGTTCTTTTGAGCTGCGACGGCCTCAACGCGTCGCTGCTCTGCTCGAATCAGCCCCCATGTGGTTCCAGCAATGCCAGCCAGCAGAGACAAAAGCACCAGACCGGCCGCCAGCACTTGTCCCTTGTTGCGTTTGACGAGTTTCTGCAGCGTGTACCACGTGCTGGGCGGGCGAGCATCGACGACTTCGTTCGAAAGGTATCGCTGGATGTCGCTAGCCAGACCTGTGGCGGTCGAATAACGGCGAGTCCGATCCTTCTCCAGGGCTTTGTGCAGCACCCAATCGAGTTCCCCTCGAAACTCCGTCGCCAACTTCTTTGGTTCAGTTCTGCGATTCGCCGCCACGCTGGGCAGAGTATCGATCGAGCTTAGCTTGGCGCTCAACAACGGAGCGTCCACATCGCGCACGATTCGCAGAACCTCGTAGACCGCAGCCTTTTGCATGCTCTTGCGATCAACGGGAGTATGACCACTCAGCAGCTCATACAACAGAACGCCCAGCGAATAGACATCCGTTCGAGTATCGATGTCCAGATTGTTGAAGCCGGCCTGCTCGGGAGACATGTATTCGGGCGTGCCGATCAGAGCACCGAAGCCTGTCACCGCATCCGCATCCGTCAGCGTCTGCCCGGTCGCCTTGGCAACGCCGAAGTCGATCACCTTGGGAACCGCTCGATCGTCGTACATGGCCACCAGAACATTCGATGGCTTGATGTCGCGATGAATGATGCCTTTCTGATGCGAATGCTGGATGGCCTCGCAGACAGGAATAAACAATTCCAGTCGTTGACGAGGCGTCAGTTGGTTGTCGTCACAGTACTTGGTGATCGGAACGCCTTTGACGAGTTCCATGACGAAGTACGGACTGCCGGACTCTGTCGCACCGGCATCGAGCACTTTGGCAATGTTCGGATGATCCATGATCGCCAGCGCCTGGCGTTCGGCATCAAACCGAGCGAGCACAGCTTTGCTGTCCATGCCGGCCTTGATGACCTTCACAGCCACCAGCCGCTTTACCGGCTCCGTCTGCTGGGCCATGTAGACGCTGCCCATTCCACCGTTGCCGATGTTTTCAATCAGCTTGTACTTACCACCCAGAACGGCCCCAATGAGGGATTCCGCGGGATGTTGATCTCTTGATGGGCTACCAGGCAGACTTGCTGGCCGAGGCAGGAATTCACCCGTGAGATGGGCGGCCAGCAACTTCTCGATACGAAGCCGCAACGCTTGATCACCGGCACATTCACGATCCAGCAACGCGGCCAGCTCGGCCGGAGGTGTGTTGATCGCGCGTTCGAAAAGAGTTTCTTCGTTCATGGTTGGATTCTCGTTCCTGAATAGCGAGAAATTCCCGCCAATCCAATCACGAACTTCGATGAGTTTTCGAAATTTTTGAGCCTGAGGCGCTAGCCGGGCGTCACCCAAACTGAGCCTGAGGCGCTAGCCGACTTGCGTTTTCGTTCTTTCACCGCGTTTCATTGCGTCGCCGAAAGGCAGGGAATTCGATCGGCTAGCGCCTCGTGTTCAGAAGGAACGTTTTCGGCTAACGCCTCAGGCTCAGGCTTATTGGCCTTCAAGCGTGTAACGGATGGCGTTTTGCAGCGATTGTTCGTCGTACAGCACCTCGCAGTCGCCGCCTTTGGTCCAGGTGCGTTCACGATCGAGGGGTTTTTCCTGCTGTCGCAGTTTCTTCGTACAGTTTGCCTTCAGTTGATCTCGAATCGTCTGCGGCTTGAGGTCTGCAACGACCACCACGTGAACATGATTCGTTCGAGCATTCACCGCATGGAGCGTCCAGCCTCGATGGTCACAATGTTCACGACAAGCCGCTTCCACCGTGGCGCGGTCTGCCGCAGAGAGAGTGACCGGATCAAACTTCATCTTCTCTCGTGCTTCGGCTTCCATTTTCGGATCTGGCGGTTGATTTCCCAGACGTTTCGCTCGCCAGCCCCGAGCATCCCCTGGAAGCCATGTTCCGTACGTTGTCCAGGTGATCAGGACACCGAACACTCCCCGCATACAGCAGCCCTTCTGAGCCTGAGGCGCTCGCCGAAACCCCGCGCAACCTGAGCCTTCGGCGCTAGCCGAACTTCTGACAACCACATTGAACAGACTCGGTCAGATTACTGGAGAAATGCCGGATCGGCTAGCGCCTCAGGCTCAGTTTGGGGGTGTGGTCGGCTAGCGCCTCAGGCTCAATTTCACTCGAATCTGACATTCTCTGAAAAAGCCTGATCGACTTTTTCGTTCGATCTCGCTGTTGCGGGCAGAGGGGCCATCAGTCTTGTAAAGAGTGCGAATCGCTGCCGCTCTGCCATTTTTTCAACAGAGACACAGGGGAGTTTCAGATGAGTTCATTGGGAAGAGCACTGCGGTCCACATGGAATTCCGTCTTTGGGCCAAGCAAGCAGAATCGACGACGCAGGGCCAAGGCGATTGCCGCTGGCGATCAACTGGAAAGCCGAAGACTGCTCGCCACTCTGGTCAACACCACCACGCTGACCTACCAGGACATCGATGGCGACAATGTCACCGTCAAGTTCTCAAAGCCGATTCTGACCAACGCAACCGTCGCCAATTCGGTCTTCAAGTTCGACAATCCGGGCGGTAACTCTGTGAATGGGTCCAATGCCACTCCGGAGCGACTTCAGTCCATCAATCTCTCTTCTCTTCCCGGGGCGGCCGGAACCACGATTACGACGACAGCAGTTCGCAGTGCAACGACTGGCGGTGACGGATTTGCAGCGTTGGGGCAAATCGTTGCAACGGGCCGTGATATCGGCGCAGTGACAATCGATGGCGATTTGGGTCGGATTCTCGCCGGAGATGCGGTGAAGACGACACAGGGACTGGGAGCCCTCACGGTCCATTCCATGGGACGATTTGGCACATTCACCGGGGCAACGGACCTTGTCAGTGATATCGAAGGTCCGATGCTGTCGTTGAAGTCAAAAACCGACCTCAAAGATGTCACGTTCACAGTGTTTGGAGACATTGGCAACATCACGATTGGCGGTTCGCTGATTGGCGAGACAATCAGTGGCGGGTTGATCAATTCGACAGGAAACATGGGCCCTGTGAACGTCACTGGCGATGTCATCGGTAGAGTATCCGCCTCCGGCATTCTGATATCGGACGGGCAAATGGCCAGTGTGACCATCGGTGGATCACTCATCGGAGGACGAATAGAGTCATTTAAGGACATGGGCCTTGTCAAGATTGGGGGAGACGTTGAGGGGGCTAACTTTATCAGCAGCGGGAGGATCTTAACCTCAGCTAAGTTGGCTGGCGTGACGATTGGCGGATCGCTGGTCGGCGGCAGCGCTGGAAGAACCGGGTTGATTACCTCGACCGGCACCATGGGGCCGGTCGCGATCGCAGGAGATATTCGCGGCGGATCATTCAGTGCGCCTGATGACACAGAGGATCAGGCAGCGGGAGCCATCGTTTCGAAGGCTAGCGTCACAAGTGTGACGATCGGTGGTTCACTCATCGGTGGCGCCGGTACATTGAGTGGACTGGTCTACGCAGCCGGCAATCTGGGTGCCGTCAGCATCAAAGGAAATGTTCGCGGGGCTGCCGGCCAGAATAGTGGGTTCATTCGATCCGAGAACGGTGGCATCACAAGCGTCACCATTGGCGGATCGCTTCTCGGTGGAGGGGGCGCCGCATCGGGACTCGTCGTCTCTCGTCTGGATATGGGTCCGGTTGCCATCACAGGCAATGTTGTTGGACAAGCCGATGGGAGCGGTCGAGTTGTCAGCGGTTTCGGCAATCTTGGGAGCGTCACCATCGGCGGCTCGCTGATCGGTGGTGAAGGACTCTTCAGTGGATCCGTTTTTGCCGAGGACGGTGGTGTCGCGTCTGTGACTATTGGTGGGTCACTGCTTGGCGGTGCCAATGGATTTACAGGAGCAATCCAGACTGCGAAGAACCTGGGGCCGGTCACAATCAAAGGAGATCTGGCAGGAGGATCAGTCGGACAAAGTGGCTTGATCCTATCGAATGGCAGCCTTGCAAGCCTCACCATCGGCGGGTCGCTCATCGGCGGAAACCTCGACGGAACTGGCGCGGTTTTCGCCGTCAAGGACATTGGGGCGGTCACTGTAACGCGTGATGTCCTTGGAGGCGGTGGAGAAAAAGCAGGTGCAATTCAGTCCCTTGAAGGCAAGATCGGAAACGTCACGATCGGCGGATCTTTGATTGGCGGCGCAGAAATCGATAGTGGCTCGGTCACGTCTGCCCTATCTATGGGAATCGTGAAGGTTACGGGCAACGTCCAGGGTGGCAGTGCTGCAGGCAGTGGCCAGATCCTCGTCAATGGCGCTGTGACAAGTCTTGCGATCGGCGGATCGCTCATCGGAGGCGCTGGCAACGGGAGCGGAAGAGTTCGTTCGAACGCGGCAATGGGCCCCGTCATCGTGACAGGCAGCATCCGTGGCGGCGGTGGAGTCGACAGCGGTCAGATTGTAGGTCTCGGCGCGATGGCAAGTGTTGCGATTGGTGGTTCGATGATCGGTGGCGGAGGCCTCAGAAGTGGACTGTTTGCCTCAAACGGATCGATCGGAACAATCACTATCACTGGAGATATTCGAGGAGTGGGTCCAGAGAGCGCTCGTATTTCTGGCAGTGCCCTTGGAAATGTGACAATTGGTGGTTCGCTTGTCGGCAGCAATTCAAACGATAGTGGGGGGATTTTGGGTGCATCAATTGCGGGTGTGACGATCGGTGGGTCAATCCTTGGGAGCGGAGGCGCGAATAGCGGACGAGTTGCCTCCACATCGGGCATCGGCGCGGTGAAAATCACAGGCAACATCCGAGGAGGCAGTGGTGCCAATAGCGGACAGATTCTCGCCGATGGTGCTCTGACAAGCGTAACGGTCGGCGGTTCGCTGGTTGGCAGCAGCGGTCAAGGCAGCGGTTTGATTTTTTCCCGGGCTGACATGGGCCCGGTCGTAATCACGGGAGACGTCCAGGGAGGCTCGTTCAATGCGTCCCAGAACTTGCAGGCGACTGGAGCGATTGTCAGCAATGGTAAGCTGGCCAGCGTCAGCATCAACGGTTCGCTCATTGGCGGAAGCGGTCCAAACAGCGGTTTGGTGAATTCGATACGCGACATGGGGCCGGTCAGTGTGAAAGGTGATGTGCGGGGAGGCGGTGGACTGTTTAGCGGAACAATCAAAACAGAAGGAACATTGACGACAGCAGCGAACCTGACAAGTGTCACAATTGGCGGCTCGTTGATTGGAGGCTCAGCAAACTTGAACAGCGGCACAATCCTTGCTGGTGGCAACATGACGACGCTCACGATCACTGGAAACATACGAGGAGGGTCAGCAACGGGGGCCGCGGAAATGCGTCGCAGTGGCTATGTTCAGGCGATTCGAATCGGCACCATGACGATCGGTGGTTCGATCATCGCTGGAACCGACACCACTTCAGGAACGTTCAGTGAAAACGGAGCGGTCAGTGTGGCCAACGACATCGGAGTTGCCACAATCAAAGGTAGCCTGATCGGAAATGCAACCAGCAGAGTCGAGCTGAAAGCTCGCGGACAGGCTGTTCCGACAACCACAGTCGACCTCGCTTTCGGAAGTCTGACAGTGAATGGCCGAGTCGAACATGCAAACATTCTGGCCGGGTACGATGTTTTCGGAACCGCAAGAAACGCGGATGCTCAGATTGGCCCCGTTGTGGTTGGTGGAGACTGGATCGCGAGTAATCTTGTCGCGGGTGCCGTTGCTGGTTCCGATGGCAAGTTCGGCACAATCGATGATGCAAAGATGCCCGGAATCAATGGCTCGAGCGGGTTTAAAGACGTTGCCACAGTCTCATCCCGAATTACCAGCATCGTGATTGGTGGCCAGGCCTTCGGTACGCCAGGTGGGATCGATAACTTCGGCTTCGTCGCCCAAAACATCGGCAGCTTCAAGGTGAAAAACGGCGGTACCACTTTTCCACTGATCGCCGGAAACGGCAACGACAGCTTCTCGATCGGTCTGTTTGCAGACATGCGATTGCGTGAGATCCTTTAGTGGGGATTCCTGATTGCAGATCGGAGATTGCCTTCAATCAAAAATCAGCAATCGAAGATCTGCAATTCACCGGCTGCAGCTCGCCGAAACGCAGACTCGATCTCAGTGAAATTTCATTGGATTCCGACATTTTCTGAAAGAGCCTGATCGACTTCATTGGTGCCGATCAAGTCCGGCACCAAGATTCTCAGTACACTCATTGGCGGGTCTGTGATCGGTGGTTCCGGGTTTGGGGCTGGCGGCATCTTCTCGGACGGTGAACTGGGGGCGGTGACGGTGACGGGCAATGTCATCGGCGGGACCGGTGCCTCCAGTGGCCAGATCTTCTCACCAGGCAAACTGGCAAGTGTGACGATCGGCGGGTCGCTGGTCGGCGATACTGGATTTCGGAGCGGTAGTGTCGCTTCAAACTCGAACATTGGGGCCGTGAAGATTACCGGTGATGCTCCAAGGAGCAGCGGAGCATCGAGTGGAGAGAGCCAGGGTGAGGGGATGCAGTGTGAACAATGCAATCTCAAGAAAAACCCCTAGTGTAGTGTCTCACGCTGTCGTTGAATTAAGCTGTAGCGGAATTCGTGAGAATTCCCCGGTGCGTCCGAATTCTCACGAATCCGGCTACATTTTATTGCTCGCTGCCAAAATGAAACGAACTTGAGAGACACTACACTAGTGCCTTGAGATTGATCCTATCAGGTTTGAGTTCCAAGCGGCGAGAGGAACTTGGCCGCACACTTTGGACTGCGATCGTGAGTTGGCGCTATCATCGCTGAGTCTGCGAAGCAGCGCCGTTGGCCATTGAGCCGGATCTGAGTGAGCTAATTGCTTTCCCGAGATAATTGATCAGATTTGCGTACGTCACGAACAACACCAGGGCGCCGAACACAGTGACGACGATTGCCAGCAGGCTGGCTGGTTCCAAATTGCCTCTGCCACCCGTAATCAACGAGTAGAGCGAGAACGCAGCAATAAAGAACAGAACGATCGAGCCGAGGATGACCGTGATCCCTTTCCGTCGCAGATCTTCTCGACCAATGAACCGTGCAATCTTCATCAGGAAGAAGATGAACAGGATGCCGCCCGCAACACCAGAGAACTGAGCAACCAACTGGATTGCCGGATGGACCCAGGGACCTGCTCTCATTCCGAGTGACAAAAGGAAACCAGTCAACTGGAATAGAATCGAAGCACCAATCAGCCCCTTCGCTCCGGACTCAGGCGGTGCCGAAAGGCAGAAAAACGGCCCGATGATTAGCATCAGCCAACTGACCAGAACGCCGATTCCGCCAAGGATGACTAATGAACGGTCTACAAGTGCGAGAGCCACGGTAGCCATTGCCGACAGGAACACTCCGCAGATGCCGAAGTAGATCAGCCGAAGGCCTCGCTCAACCCCGGCCAGATCCTCGTAGTCTCCGACCGCCCCGGTCTGCACTTGATCCATAGTTTGGGGAGCGGCAAATGGATTGAAAGATTCAGACACAGGTGCTTCCTCACACAAAAGAACGAATCATGTTTGCGTCCTGACCGAGTGTACGCGAACTCATCAACCTCGTATGGATCAATTCGATAACTCGCGCCCGCGCTTGTCGGATCACCCCCTTCATCTGGAGGCAGAGTCTATCGGGCTGCCACGAGGCCGGACGTTCGCACAGTACGCACCGTCTGGTCGATGGATCACTTGATCAATCGAAGTAATGTGGTGCGCAGATTCTTCAGTTCAATGTAGACAATGTAAGAGATTGCCGTATTCTGCTGAACGTTGTCTGCATGTGTCGCTCTGATTGCAATAGGGACGGCTTCCAGAAAGTCTTTTCCCTGATAACCAAGTACTTCCCGTGCCTGGACCTTCTGATCCTCCATCGCTTTCGACAGAATTGCAGTCACACGTTCTTCCCGGGAACCGGATTTATCCTTCTCGGCCTTCAAGAGAGCCTGAGCGCGTCGCTCGACGAGTGCCGCTGCAAACGCCGACCCATTGATCTCGACAGCCAGAGTCGACTGGGAGAACTTAACACCGGCCATCGTGAAGATATCACTGGCTGGTTCCGTTTTCGCCGGCTTCCCAAAGACTTTGTGTTGCAACGTGGTATTTGAATTGGATGACAGGAGTACGACGTTGTGTTCAGGAACAATCAGAATTGCGTTCTTTGAATCCTGCGACCTCAATTCTTCTGGCTTGGGATATGGCAATTGCATCAGCTTGCGGCCGGCGCAGACAATGACATCCGTTGCTCTTGGTGAATAGTGGAAACCAAGGAATTCATCATAGAGTCGAAAATCCATGTTGCCGAGAGAGCGGTTCAGAACAATCCCTTCAGATGTCTCGAAACGCAGTTCACCGGTCAGTCGTCTACTCCAATGTTCAAGCAATGGACGCTGCTGCAGTCCAACTCCAAAGACCTGTTCGGGAACGGAGCTGCGATTTTCGGTCGGAGTTCGGATCTGCTGATCGAGATCGAATATGAGCGAAATCGTCATCTCGCCCTTTCGCATTTCTCGCTTTTTTGGCTTCGACCCTTCGTTCGGCGATTCCGTTGAAGAACTCACAGGACGAACAATTTCGTCCGAGTACCAGGCCGGACGCAATGCCAGCGCAGGTTTCAGGTCATCGTCGACGACCGTTCCGAAAAGCGTCGGGCCAAACGAACTGGCTGCGAGAATTGGACGCGGGATCATTCCTTCCGGAGGTTTGATTTCTTTCTTTAACTCGAGGGTTCCCACGTCGTAGATCACGAGTCGGTCGGTGAAGTCAACGACCAGATGACTTCCGATGACCATCATGGTGTTGACGGACATCTTGACGTCTTCCGGGACCTGAACTGGTTCGGCTGATTCGGCACCTTCAAGGGGCATCTTCCAGAGCTGTGATCCTTCCGGAACATTATTGCAAAAGACAAAATTGTCTCCGGCAATGACCCCGTCGTCGATCGATCCACGAGGGTTTTCCTTAAGCAACCGCCCCGTGAAGATCGGCGTGTCACTAGCCGTGTTGATCACAGAAAGATACCCACAGTTGTTTGTAACAATCTTACCGTCAAGAAGCTCCGACTGCTGCCAGGCGGCAACTCGCGGACCGATATCTTCAGTCGCGATGCCTGTTGGAGAAAACGGCAGGATGAGGGTCGGCCATCCGACTGAGACTTCGAAGTTCTGAAAAGAGGTCGCAGTTCCCGATGTGAGTTTGGCTCTCAGAATGTGTTTGCCAATCTGACCAACAGTTGGAGTCCAGACAATTTCTCCGTCGGTTTCCACCGCTCCGTCAGGCAATCCCGGGAACTCGACCGAAACACTTTTTGGTGTGCCGAAGAGCGACCATCGGGACTCTTTCGCAGCGTGCACGAACTTCGGCCCAACCCAGACGGTCCTGAGTACCGGAGACCCAGCGGGAGCACCATCCGGCAATAGTTGATTTTTTGGCACAACCACGACCTCTTTCAATGAGAGGCAAACAACATGATTCGCCCATGGTGCTGACAAAACTGTCCATCGTGGAGGAAGGTGCGTGGGCTGCGGATTCTCCTCAACCGACAGTTCGACCTTTCCGGAGAGTTCACGGGTCAGCGAATCCTCGGCGACCAGCTCAATCAATTTCACTGGCGTCCTCGAGTTCTGGGCGGACTTTTCGGTTCGCAAAAGTGAAAGCACAATCCTTCCACCATCCAGAAAGCCGGCCGCAAAGCCATCTCTTGCAGCCCCACTAACTCCAATCAACTCGGGGCGAAGGAGTGGCAAACCCAGTTGAGCTGCGTCCATCAATTTACCATCAACGATGGTCACGACACCGTAGTGGTCAGCGAGAAGGGTCTCCACGGTTCTGGTTCGAAACGAGGTTGGTGAGGTCGCCAGCGTGAATTGTGGCTTCGGTGAGTTCAAGTTGCTTGTCATGATGGCGGGTACAACTTCAAGGGTCTCGTTCGTTCCGCGAATCTCAGCATATCCCAGCACGCCGGATGGCCCGATGAAGAACCGTTCGGCTTCGAGAAACATAGGTCCCGTGGTCGACATGGACTTCAGAGAGGCCGCCTCAATTCGACCGCCCCGTTGAAAATAGATGAACGGATCCTTAGGGTTCTGGGACGTATGAACAGTGGAAAGGAATGCGCCGTCGATGGGAATACTGCCCATAGATTCGAACGTAGTGGCATCCAGGATTCGAATGACTTTCTCAGCGGTCGTACCCAGCAGGACAAGATGACGATCCTCAAACGGTCGTGTCTGCAGCAGCCTTATTTCGGAATCGAGTTCAATGGCCAATGCAGGAGGGGACGACAACGCGTTGTTCTCGATGTCGTAACGCAGCAGCTTTCTGCCATCGGAGGATGCTGTGATCAGACTGCCGTCGTTAGTTCCCGGATTTCCATTGACCGAACTTAAGGCGGCGAAGGTGTCGTGATACTCAATAGTGCTCTCACGTTTTTCAACATGAACCAGCCATGCGGATTCATGAGAATTGACTCCATCGCTTACCGTAACGGCAATTTCTGAAAGACCACCCTGCACAAAGGATGGAGTCCACAGGATCTTGTTTTCCTTCAACTCCATACCAGGCTTCAACTGACTGTCGACAATTGTGACCGGAGGCTTGGACTCTGGCAGAATGATCTCCAGCTCACACGGCACATTCATCTCGATTCTTGGCGGAGTCTTCAGCCTTGCTGTGAGGTCTGCGGTTGGCGGCAGTTGCAACTCGTCAATTGACACACGAATAATGTCGTTCCTGTTGACACACAAGATACCACCTGATTGCTCATCCAGCAGGATTCTCAACGCCTTCCCCAATTCACGCTCATGCTGTGTTTCCGAATTGAGATTCAGAATTCTGAGTGTCGCTCCAACTCGTTCGAGTGAGTTTGCATCAAAAGCGCAGAGTGCCAGGCCTGGCGACTGCACCCCGGAAAACTCACCTGACTTTTCGAGGACTAATCCAATCAGAAAAGGCTTTTTGCGCAGATACACCGGTGATATCAATGAATTGGTGTCGACCGATTTTCCGCGGGCAAATCGGAAGTCAAAGCTTGAGCGTCCATAGAAGACAGACGTTCCTGCAGGATGAAATGCGAACACACTACCATCTTGCTCGAAATCTCCTTCACTCGACTTGAATCGAGGTGCTGAGGAAAAGTCGCCGCCGAGTCGCAGGAACCATCGCAAATCCCCCGTGTTTCGCTGATTTGTTGCCACCAATGATCGCCCATCCGGAGAGATGGCCGCATAATCAACTTCATGGATACGCGCAGTATCTTGAAAGACATCAACGCAAACCTCACCAGTTTCCAGATTCACAGCCCGAAGGTCACGCCTCACATTAAACGGCTTCACAACTTGGCCAGTGAAGAATGCCCAGGGGTCGGTCGCATCTTCAGAAACGACAATTCCGTGGCCATCACAAGGGGTCAGCGGCACAGTCTTTATGACCTCCAGTGATTGAGCATCCAGAACGACAATCTCACTTCCATTGCCATCTTCCCCGCACAACGCCAAAAAGACGTTGCGATCTCTCAGCTTCCTGGCCTGGATATCAATTCCCGGCCAACTGAGTTGTGAACGGGCAATGCTGTTCAAAAAAGGGCCTGAATCGAGAGTAGCAGTTCGAAACAGGAACAATTCCCGAGTTTGCTTCGAAAGCACAGCCGTTGTTCCAGCCTGGCTTACTGCCAGAGACTGGATTTCGAG
Organism: Ottelia alismoides; assembly: GCA_037367405.1. Lineage (NCBI taxonomy): Eukaryota > Viridiplantae > Streptophyta > Magnoliopsida > Alismatales > Hydrocharitaceae > Ottelia > Ottelia alismoides. The sequence goes on along the minus strand of JAZKJV010006924.1, from coordinate 1,236,433 downwards.
GTCTTTCAAGGCTTCATTCGCGACCTTTGGCGCAGCAACCTCGGGTACCTCGACTTTATTCTCCGCGGCCTCTTTGGTACCCATGCCCGCCAGAATCTGCTGAGCTTCGGACTGTGAATAAACGACACTGACAACCGCCGCACGCGAAACACTTCTTTCACCACGCTTCACAACATAATGCAGCAAGTGATTGCCAACCTGATTTCTATCCGGCTTCCAGCTTACCTGATTCCCATTCGAGGTCATTCCAGCAGGAAGTTGCTTAAGCTCGATCATATCCTCCGGGGAGCCTGGTTGAAGCAGGTCGGTGGATTCCTTCGTGGCCAAAAATACGCCACCCTTTTCGAAATCTGCCACCAGTGGAGTTTCGGGAGTGATACCGAGCAGAGATAAAGGCCGAACGGCAACACGCTGCTCCATAAATACGACAAGTCGCTGAGAGGGCATATCAACAAAAGCAGCAGGTGGCTTCTGCCCGCTGTAATTCCACGGGATAGAAATGCTGCCAGCAGCCCGAAGTTCAGCCTGTTCGCCGAAGACAGACCTTGTAATTGTAACATTCCGGCCGTTGAACTCTGAACTCAGCACGCAATCGTCGTTCAGGAAGAATATCGTCTGCTGGGGAATCTCCGTCGCCACGCCGGATCCAAAGAGTGATGGCCATAGCATGCGCTGCGACGCCGCCATACTTGAGCTGGCATCAAAGAAGATCGTTCTTGCATGAGAATCATTCATGTGCAAATTCAGATTGGTTGGAATGAACTGCGGTTGACGTGCACTAACAGCGTTTGATCGCAGAAATACTTGCCCCTCCTGACTCAGCAAAAACATGCCATTTGGAGAAACCTCCTGAACGTTCTTCACATTGACTGGTTCCGGCGGCTGACCCAGCGCATCAACTCTGTAGGCACTTACCTTGCCTCGGAAGTCTGACACGAACACGGCGGGATCCTGTGGATTTGCAGACGATCGCATGCGTACGTCACGGTCTTCAAGCGGCGATTCGGCGACTAGCTTCAGATCCGCAGCATTGAGTATCAGCAGCCTCGGCTTCGAGCCAATTGAGAGAACACACAACAACGTCTTGTCGCCAACCGGTTTCTCAATCACCTCATCAATCGAATCCAGCAACTTGATCTCTGCGGCACATCGACAACGAACTGGTGCAGCGTCTGACGTAAATTCGAATCTGTAAATCGTTCCTGTCCCCTGATCTACTCCATACACAGAGCCAGGAATCGCACTGCGGTAGAGCTGCGTATATGGAGCCGGTACAGAAAGCTGCGGAAACTCAACGATCACTTTCGCACTGATTGATCGAATGGACTTCTCCGTCTCATATTCGACGGAAAAGATCGTGGTTCCGATCTGGTCCTGTGTCGGGGTCCATTCAACGATGTCATTCGCCACGGAAGCTCCCTCAGGGAGTGGCGATTGAAGTTTTAGCTTTAGCCCATTCTCTGACTTCAGCGAAAACCGAACGATGCCCCCAGGGCCAACTGTGGCCGTGTTCATTTCAGGAATCTTCACCAGACGATCATCTGCTCCTGCCAGGATATTGGCGTCGACAACTTTGAGTTGAGGCCCCTGAATACAATAAATTCGGCGGTTTCGATCATCAGGTATCAGGCGAACGCTTGGCGAACGCGGTCCCGGATGTCTGGGCATCGAAGCGGCGTCTGCAGGGGCATCAAAAGCCAATCGAATGACACGGTCAAATCGAGCGAGTGTATTGCTGGATGTCGTCCCCAGGAACACATCGTTTACATTATCAGATACGGCCCTCTCATCATCGCTGGCGGATACAATCCCAACCAGAATCGGAAGTTCGGCAAAACCGCAGAGTGATGGCAATGGGGGCTGCGCATCTCCTTTCATGGTGAGATGGCATTCCGCACCACTTTGCATGTCAAAGATATTCCCACGCTTGTAAAGCAACTGTTCATTGTGGGCGAAGAACACTGCCTGTGAATCTGTCGAGAAGCTGGAATCGAGTTTTCGCCACACGGCGTTCTGAAGTCCACCGGACGGATCCTGTCTGTCCAATGCGTGGTCCCCCAGAATCACGTATCGTCCACTCGGGCTGATCGTTTCGGATTGAAAACCGGGTGTGGAAATTGACTGTTCAACGATCTCATGGGTCACGACATGGACCGCTGTCAACTGGGTATCGGTGGGCCTTGAGACAACAAAGATCCATGGATCAGAAGGATTCTTCGAACACAGCAATCTGGCGTCAATTCCCGCGACTAGTTCTATCGATTTTGTTTGTAACTTCCTTTCGGAATCAACTAGTTGCAGTATGTTGCCATCACACAGAATGCAAAAGAACCCTCCCGATTCAGTCGGCTTGAAGGCGATGGCTCGGCAAATTGACGGGGTTGCAATGACTGTTGGGATCGGTTCGCTCTGCTTAAGACTTTCCTCGCTATACCAATGCACTGTGCGGCCGTCGCGTTCGACCGCCATAAACTCCCCACGAGCTTCGTTGATGGCAAAATCGTGGTATTCTGATCGTAGCCGGATGGTCGGAGCGTTGCTGTCAAGAATCGCTTCCGCATGCGTTTTCCCTGCGATACCCGCATTCTCGCCTGAAGGTTCGGAGTACTCGATCTCCTCTGAATAGTTGTTGCCAGGGCCATCAAAGAACAGAGAACAAGTAAGCCCAACAACCACTGCGGCCGGGGCAAAAACAAACCACAGAGGCCTGCGACGAATCCAATCCGGAAGAGCATTCCACAGGGTTGCCCCTCCAGTTGGTCGCGAATCCTGCTTCATTGCTTTCTGAGTTTTGATCGAACCTCGCGCTCGCGGTGGAAGCCCTGGTTTACTGGAAGGCTCATTCCAGGGATAAGAGCTGTTCGACTCGTCGCCATCATCCGGATCACTGTCGTCCGGAGGAATGCGGAATTCATTCCTGCGATCAGGGGCATCATCGTCTTCGAAAGAATCCCCATTGTAAGCATCCTGTCGATCGGATTGCTTTGGAGTATTGCTTTGTGACGGGTTCACTCGGAGAGTCGTGCCACATTTGGTACAGCGAAATTGAACCGCTGCATTCTCTGGCACCCTGACCTGCAGGAGGGTGCCACACTTCCCGCAACGGCATTGGCGAATTGTGCTCATCGGTTATGCGAATCCAGGAGTTTTTCTTCAGCAGGCGATCGAATAATCCGTGTAGCGGATTGAACTAAGTAGTGTCACAGGTTTTCATTCATTTAGCAAGAACCGAAGCTCCCCGCAGTGGACCACTCGGCCATCGAACCTGCTTCCCATGATCGTGGGCTTCGGCAGCTGAAGGTGAACTTCTGTCGCAATGGTTCCCTTATCGCAGCTCAGGATATAGAGCACTCCGCCATCATTTGGGGAAATTGCAATGAAGTATTTCTCATCTCGCGTCATTCCGATCACCTGACACTTGGGATCCGGAAGCTTCACGCGATGCTGGCTTCGCTGTGTCATGTTGAAGATGACAGCATACGTGTCGACTTTGTCCTGTTCGGGGCGTCCTGCAGAGACAGCGATGTTTTTTCTCACGTACTGTCCAGACCAATCTACGCCATGGATGAAGAGCTTTTCCGATTTCGTAACGATATCGTACAACCTGAATCCTTTCGCATAATCCTGTCCATAGGGATCATGGCGTGACGGTGTTTGATACCACTCCCAGAATTCTTTGGGCCACAACGCATCCTTGAGATCGGGGCTGCTCAAAAATTTGCTGCAGGGGATAGCCAATTCCGTGTTGCTTCGCCAAACGTATTGTTCCGGTGAACTTTCAATATGATGAAGAGGCTTGCCAGTGGTTGTATTCACGATCCAAAGACGACCTGAGTTCGCGTAGAGGCAATAGTCGCCCTCAGGTGAAATATGAGTCGGCGTGATCTCCATCCGCATTGACTTATCGGACGCATCTTTGGATGGAACGGTCACTGGAACTTTCTTCATCGTGGCGGTGGCACAATTCCAGTGGCAGACTCCTCCTGGAACTGCGATCGAAACACGATTCAAGTCCTTTGATACACCGACGGACTGCAGCATTCCGGGAACGATCTCCTTGTGTGGAGGGACCTCGCAGATCAATGCACCATCAATGGGCGATTCAATCCGGACAGACTTACCCTGTTCAATGGCCCGCCATTTCCCCCCAGGATCCATTGCAATAATTCTTGCCGGGGATTCGTCCGGTAAGCAGCCAGATGTTGACAAGTCACTGGGGTCAAACAAACACACGACTCCATCATCCCCGAGTGTGAGCAGTTGCCGGTCGTCAGAAAAGGTGGCGATCGCCCGAGCGGGGCCGAGATACAAACGAATTCTTCGATACGTAAGCGGTGACCCATTCCAGACATGCAGGTTCCCAATAGAGTCAACCGCACCAATTGTCCTGCCCTCGTCGGCCAGCGTGACGCCAAGGAAATGCCGTTGAGCATGCACGGCCTGGCATTGTGCAAAGATGTCAACTGGTTCAGACGTCGATACTGAGGACGTTAAAACTCCATTCGATACAATCGATATTGAGCTTTGCTCATCCACCACGGCAACGTGATTGAAGCCAATCAGCGCAACTCGTTTTCCATCTCTGGAAATCGCCGCTTTTGTGAATTCTGCATTGAGGGGGTCTGTTTGATGAATGATCGTCCAGTCGGCAAGAGACAACGTCATCACCACGCCGTTTTTGTAGACAACTTTGATCTTCGATTTATCAAACAACTCTGACGCCAGCGGAAAGCCAGCGTTCTGAATTCCGGAGTGCTGTTTGACGACTTTGGCAGCTACCTCATAGTCTGAACTTCGCACCGGCGACACAGTCACATCCACGGTGAAAACACCTTCCGAGGTGATGACGATGTACTGACCATACTCAGGCGCTGCCGCTACGGCGAAATCGGTCTTCTGTGTTCCGGGGCGTTCAAGTAAACCAAGAAGAGTCGTCTCGGCAGAATCATGGAGCACCAGGCCGTTGCGCTCTCTGGGATTGAGGAACGTAATGTGCAGATGATTCGGTGCACCAGAGAACACAAGCCATCCGCCCTTGAAGCGAAACACGCGGTTAAGGGCATTTGGGAGTCGATGGTCTCCAGTGCGCTGGAAGGTCGCCTCACCAGCACCGCCAGAGAACTCGGTTTCCGGTACGATGTAGTCTTCAGTGACAACGGCTTTTGCCTCAGGGATCACGGCCAGGTAGGATCCGAAATCAAACTCGGACAACTGAGTTCGCGATCGCAAGGCCGTTCCGATGGGCGGCCCCAGCGTAACCAGAGAGGTAAACGTCAGCGGCTGCGTGTGCTTTCGCAAAACCCATTGAAGGTCTCGAAACTCCTCATGGCGCGTTAGACTCTGAAGAAAGAAAACCGCTTCCCTGGCCGACCCTGGGGAGTGCTGTTTCACACGATTGAGTGCCTTAATCAGCATCCGATCTGTGCGATTCCGCTTTCCGACGAGTTCCAGTTCGAGCAAAGCCAGCTCTAGTCCTTTTGTCTCGATGGCCTTGATTGTGCTAAGTATTTGTGCTTCAACGTCACTCGCGGGTCCTCGATAGACATCACCGGCGGAAGAGTCGCGATTCACTGAGAAGAGTGCCAGCAGCAGGACCACAACAGAGAATCGTCCAGGCCCCGTGACACGTCGGGCAATGGCATTCACCGGCGTTGTGATTCGGATTCGACCGTGCTCGGCTGAAGGATCAGTCGCGAGACTATCTATTGTCTCACAATCGATGGCCGCATCATCTCCTCGCTGACCGCCCGAATCTTGCCCAACAGTTGTTCCGCCACGGAGTTTCGTCTCTCCGAACGTCAAAGCAGAAAGGGTAGACATACTCGTTCGACTTCCTTCATATCCTGCGGGTGTCGAGTTTTTCAAATCTCATACTTTGCATGTCGGGCGAAGGTCTAACCGTCCGTACTTGTTGTACTGAATCGACGACAATCTGCAAGGGATTTGGCGAGTTGACCCGATGGGGGTGTAGTCGCCGATTTCGGTAGGTCCACTCTGCCGAAGTGGACTTCGCGACCTGTCGCGCCCCGGTTTGCAGTAGGTCCAGTCACGTCGGCCTCGAACTCGATGACTTGCATGTCTGGAATTGTTTGCGCCCCTTGCCGTTGCGCAACGTGTGGCGGCACCACGGTTCGCCTGTCGGCGAAAGTCCTTTCCGGCAGAAAGGACCTACCTTCACAATCAAACGCGACTAGACCCCCCGATGGGATGAGCACCGTTCGCTTCGTTGCCTGGATGTCGATCAATCAGCGAATATGGCAGAACGGATGTTGGGTTCGTGTCGTCTTCTCGGGACGCTACGCTCTTTGTCGAAGAGATGAGCCACGGCATTGCAGCGAGAAGCGATTGAGTTTGCGTGATGAACGTGCGGGCAAGATGATTCGCTGTCCGGCCTCAGAGAAAAGGGTTTGTCGATCACGATCTTTCGCGTTGGCATGATGGCAATGCATCAAGGATTATGACAATGCGTTTGTGCCGCAATGGACACCGATGAGACCCCATCAAGTATCCGAGTTACCCGGGAAGCTGCTTAAGGCCGGATTGTTTGTTAGGGTCGCCATCATTGATCGTTGGTTCGGGTGGGGCGCGTCCGTCCATGGCTCCGTCCGGCATGTCTCCCGGAATGCAGTCGTGCCCCATGCGATGAATTTACTGCGATGCGTTCGCTCAGAAGGACAACTGTCCCAGGTTGTGCAGAAAGACGAAGACCGGCCGGACACGTTGTGTTGCACGACAGAGAGTGAATTCAGCCGTAGCGGAATTCGTGAGAACTCTCTCGTGCGCCCGAGTTCTGTCGAATCCGGCGACGTGGCTTTGATCTCCGTCGCTACGAAAGGAATGAGCGAGATGCGTTGCGGCCGATGTGATTCCGTTCCTTGTCCAAGAAATCGCGGCGAGCTGCGAGGTGCTCTGCGGCAAAGGGACCGTACTCAAGACATCGCCCCGGATTTGCCCATCGATTCCACAACGCGTCTGGTTCAATAGAATGCTCCCACTACTGTCATCGCTTCGAATCTTTCGTTCAGGAGTGTTTCATGTCATCGCCCCGCGTTTTGTTGCTTGCCGGAGACTTCGTTGAAGACTACGAGATCATGGTTCCGTTTCAGACCCTGCTGACGATGAACGTGCAGGTGGATTGTGTTTGTCCGGGCAAGAAAGCCGGGGACAAAGTCCGCACCGCGATTCATGACTTTGAAGGCGATCAAACTTACAGTGAAAAGCCAGGGCACAATTTCACGCTGAACGCGACGTTCGATGAGATCAGTGTCGGCAGCTATGACGGCCTGCTGATTCCCGGCGGACGAGCTCCTGAGTACCTGCGATTGAATGCCAGGGTCCTCGAAATCGTCCGAGCGTTTTCAGACGCGAAGAAGCCGATTGCGGCGATCTGTCACGGCATTCAGATTCTCACCGCGGCTGGCGTTGTTCAGGGAAGAACCTGCACAGCCTATCCGGCCTGTTCGCCGGAAATTAGTCTGGCTGGCGGAACCTATTCGGCGGTTGCGATCGATAGCGTGTGCGTCGACGGCAATCTGGTGACATCTCCCGCATGGCCGGCTCATCCCGCGTTTTGCCGTGAGTTCTTGAAGCTTTTGAAGGTTCTGTAGCAGCGTGTCGGATTCAAACTCGTGCGTCATTCTGTAGCGGAGGCCGTCAAGGCTTTCGATGTCCTTGCTGACGAAGCCGAAACTCTTGACGAGTTCCGCTACCGCGAGACGACATGCTGACATCGAGTTAGCCCGTTATCGCCAGTAACGTCAACTCCATCTTGGCGACTGAGCACGAACATGTCGCCGGATTCGTCAGAATTCGGATGCACTGGGAATTCTGATGAATTCCGCTACGACGTCATTTCATGACCGTGTGAGAGTCAACACGAGATAAACTTGAATCGATCAGAATACCCTGAGCCGCAGAGACCAATTCGCGATCGTCTCGGCGGCGGGCTTATCGCCTGCTTCCGGAGTCCAGAAGCCGAGCTTTCGAAGTGATGCTCGGCTTTTTTCCATCAAGAGCTTTGCCTGGGCGTCCTTTGGTGATTCCAGCAGGAGCATCGTCTGCTGATCACCATTGAGCCCATCCAGATCGCTCGACGCGAACCAGCCGGACGTCAATGCGATGCCTCGGATCGGGGATGGGCCATCAAAGGTTGCCTGCAACGCCAGCTTTGCCTGTTCGCGATCGGCCACGACGACAACGCGACGCAGATCCGCGCGACCTCCGGATGCGACTCCGTTGAGTGTCGTCGCGATCAAAGGAATGTCTTCGGACGTCAATGCGGTGTTTTCCGGATTGATCGGAATGACCAGCATCAAATGATGCGACTCAAGAAGCGACTTCCATTCCAACGCGATCTGCTCTTCCGCAGCGGAATGAGCGGACAACAGCAACACCACACCCGGTGAGACTCCGGATGGCTTCGACGACGACATCACAATCGCTCGTCCGCGTTCATCGAACTTCAACTCGCGCCGTTCCAGACCACCAACGGCAGGTTGATCCGATTTGTCTTCGGACTTCGGAGCATCGTCGGCCTCATCGTTGGCTTTCGATTTGGCCTGACGCTTGAGTTCCGCTCCGCCAATCAGGCCCATCGCATCCAGCACAGCTTCTGAGTAAACAGGAACGACTTCCGGCGCAGGTTTTGCATTCAGCTCAGCCTTCAGTACCTCCGTCGAATCGGGCAATCGGTATTCAATCGCAATGGTGTCGCCGCTGGTCAGATCAGCCGTGGCCTTCAGCAACGAGGCCGGATCTGTTGTTCTGACTTCACCAACTTTCAGCAACTCAATCTGGATTGGCAAACCTGCTTCGGAGCCCGCTCCACCATCGGTCACCACGACTGGAACGGCACCCGTCGCTTCCTTGTCGTCGTTTTTCTCAGACTTCTTTGCATCTGGCGCGGGACGACCGTTTGGCATGCCCGGAATCCGCTTGAGCAGTTCGGCAATGTTCGGATCGCTGCCGTTCTCCGGTGCGACGTTGCCTTTCACTCGAACGTGAAGAAACCCGAGCTCGCCCGCCTGTGGAATCGGCAGTTCTTCGACCAGTGTGACGGACGCAGAGACCGACTGTTCGCCTCGTTTGATATCAATGGAAATCACGTCGCCGGCATAGCGACTGGCGACGGCTTCTTCGAGAACGGACACTCGTTCAAGCGGCCGACCATTGACGGAAACAAGTCGATCGCCTTTCTGAATCCCGGCTGCATCGGCAGGACCGCCCTTCAGGATCTTCTCGGCCAGCACTTCTGACGAGAACATGCCCTTTGTCTTCAGTCGCATTCCCAGTCGGCCCGGTTTCAAATCCTTTCCGCCGCGAAGACGTTCTGCAATCGTCATCACTTCGGACATGGGAATCGCAAAGCCAATGCCGGAGTCATACCACTCAACTCCCGATTGTGCGTTGCCCTGTGCTCGGGGCGACAACGGGACCAGGATGCCCTGCACTTCCCCTTTGAGATTGACCAGCGGGCCGCCGTAGTTGGTTGGCGAGATCTTGGCATCTGTCTGAATGGCCATGCCATGAATACGCTTGAGAGCACTCACGATTCCGACGGACACATTCGATGCGTCCGCCGAGTAGAATCGTCCGAGCGCCACCGAGTACTGTCCGACTTCAACAGACTCTGGAGACGCCGCGGCTGCCGGCTTCCACGGGCCGTCCTGAGCTTTCAGCAGGACGATTCGTCGCACATGGTCGGTGGCAATGATCTTTGCATTGGATCGACCGCCGGATGAGTTTTCGACCAGCACAGCTTCCGGATTGCCCTGCAATGCGAAGAGGCTGGTCACGATCTCGCCGGAATCAGAAATCACAACGCCGGTTGTCACAAGCGACGACACACGATCACCGTCGATTGACTGCTCACCACCGATGACTCGAAGCCGGACAATCGACGGATCGGCCTTCTTCACCGCGGCCCGAACGAGGTTGCCGAGTTCGTCTGCAGAGGCCGCCGAAACGCTCTGAAGCAACGCGAGCAACACCAGTAGAGTTGAGCGATAAGTCGTCATGATGTCGATTCTAAAAAAGGGGCGTGCGTGTTTCACCCAAAGCAGTTTGAGTTAAGGCCTCAGACAAACGAAGTCTTGTCCCCGCCGGGTTCATCCCGGTGGATCACGGGCCTTTGCACTAACGCCGGATTCAATTTCAGGTGAGAGTCACAGTAGTGCAAAAGCCTTGTTTCCACTGGGATAAACCCAGTGGGGGAAACATCGCTTGGTTGAGGGCTGGCGTCATACAGTTGTCGAACGGCGCGAAATCGGAAGGCTTCAGAATTTCTCTCTACAGGTACTTGACCACTTCGTCCGACGTAAACCGAACCTTCTTTAAGCTCGCGTACTTATCGTCGGCCGCGCGGTAGCCAAGAGCACACGCGACAATTGCGCCGTAATCCGTACCTTTGAGCCCAACGATTTCGTCCACAGCGTCCGGGACGATTCCTTCCATCGGACACGCGTCAATCCCGAGCAAAGCGGCCGCCTCCAGCAGCATGCCGAGGGCGATGTAACACTGTCGCGAATTCCACTCGAAATTTCCCGCTGGGTTGCGATTCGCTTTGTCCAGCATCATCTGCTTGTATCCGTCGAGCGAAGCAACAGGCACACCTCGCTGGGCTGCGATGGAATCGACAAACTTCTGAACGTGTGCAACATCCATGGTTCGACGAGCCGCGATGATCACGAAGTGAGAACAATCCTTCGGTTGAGTCTGGTTCCAGGCAGCGGCCGGAAGCTTTCCCTTCACGGCATCGCTGGTCACAACGACAAACTTCCAGGGCTGCAATCCGTAACTGCTCGGGGCGAGGATCATCGCACTTTCCAGCGCGGCCCAGTCGGTGGCGGAGATTTTTCGCGATGGATCAAATGCCTTCGTCGCGTAACGCCACTCCAGTTGCTGAATGATGGTTGATGGTTGAACGTGAGGCATGTTCGAATTCCTGTTCGTACGATGACAGCCTGACGAAGGTGGTGAGATGTTCGCGTCGTCAGTTGAGTTTGGTGATTCGGGCTCACTCCGGGGAGGATACGAAGCGGGCACAGCGTTTGGATGTTAACAGAACCGCTCAGAATTGCAGCGGGCGGATGGTCGACTTGATTTGTTATCCGAAACAAGTAGATATTCTCCATACGACCCGCATTTCGGCTTTGGCCACGATGCTTCCTTGACCGGTTGACCTCCGGATACGCCATCTGAACGATAGCGTTCTCCCGCGTTGAACACCTCTCCACTTTCTTCCCGCCTCGGAGCCTCTCATGCGTCGACTCCTGCTGCTGTTGTTGTTCGTTGTGTCTGTTCAGGCGTCCAATTCGCGTGAGTCATTCGGTCAGGAAACGTCGTGGAAGGCCGGTGTTGCATCAACCGTCATCACACCGACGGAGTTCATCTGGATGTCCGGCTACGGCTCGCGAAAGGCACCAGCGGACGGAAAGATCTCCGATCTGTATGCCAAGGCAATCGTACTGGAAGACCCGGCTGGCCATCGCGTTTTGCTCATCACACTGGATCTGGTCGGCATTGCTCGCGGGATCTCGCAGGAGATCTGCGATGAACTGATGAAACAGCACAATCTGACTCGTTCGCAGATTGCGATTGCCACGTCGCACACGCACAGCGGGCCAGTTGTTGGAGCCAATCTGCGTCCGATGTTTGAGTTGACCGACGAGCAATGGACGCAGATCGACAAGTATAAGACGTCATTGGTGCAGTCCATTCTTGATGTTTCCGCAAAGGCGATTGCCGATCTTGGTCTGGTGAAACTTCAGTCAGGCGAAGGAGTGGCGACGTTTGCCGTCAATCGACGCAACAATCGCGAAGCTGACGTGCCAATGCTGCGCGAAGCGGGGCAGCTCGTCGGTCCCGTTGATCACGCTGTGCCAGTGCTGTCCGCTCGAACACCGGATGGAAAACTGAAGGCCGTTGTGTTCGGCTACGCATGCCATGCCACGGTGCTCAGCGGGATGCAGTGGTGCGCGGATTGGCCGGGATTTGCGCAGGCCGAGATTGAATCGCGTCACCGAGGATGCACAGCCTTATTCTGGGCCGGCTGCGGAGCCGATCAGAATCCGCTTCCTCGCCGCACGGTGGAACTCGCGCAGCAATATGGATCGATGACGGCAGATGCCGTAGATCGAGTACTGGCAGCTCCGATGACGGCCGTCTCAGGTGAATTGAAATCCGCGTACAAGGAGATCGACCTCGCGTACCATCGCATTCCGTCGAAAGAGGAGATCGAAGCCGATGCCAAGTCGTCTGATGTCTTTGTCGCTCGCCGAGCTCGTTGGCTGCTGACCGCGATCGAACGCGATGGGAAACTGAGCGAATCGTATCCGTACCCTGTCCAGATGTGGAAAGTCGGCGACAGCGCCACGATGACATTGCTGGGAGGTGAAGTCGTGGTCGACTTTGCTCTTCGACTGAAGACGGAGCTTGCCGGAGCGAATCAATGGGTGGCGGCTTACAGCAACGATGTCATGGCCTACATTCCATCGAAGCGAGTGCTGCTCGAAGGCGGCTACGAAGGCGAATCGGCGATGATCTACTATGGTCTGCCGTCCAAATGGTCCGAGGACGTTGAAGAACATATTGTCTCGACGGCAAAAGAACTCGAAGCGTCCATGAAGTGATGCAGGCCGCAACTACAAGGCAATCGCATTGAAATTTCACCCTCCCGCGGAGCCCGCGGGGAGGGTGAAGGAAATGGCGGTCGGTTCAATCGATACATTCGGCACACTCATTCATCTAAAGAGCCGATGTCAGGATCGAGGCTTTGAAGTTTTTCAATTCGGATTCTCACCCAGTCTCAGCGTGATCTACGTTTCGAGAGTCATTCGTTCACTTTCGACGTGGGACCTTCCAAGTCGTGTGAAGTGAGCATGACCAATTCATGACTCGATGAACAATCACTCGGGAACGTGTCGGCTGAGGTGACGTATGGCGAAGCACTGGCGTCTGAAGAAGATGATCAACTGGACTGTTCAGGGCCCAATTATTGGCCGATTGCTGACTCACTTCCTGTGTTACAACGCGGCGACTTTGTTTCTGCTGCTCACCGTTTGGGGCATTAAAAGCGCGCTGGCTTCCATTGCCGACAAACCAACGACTCCCGAGCCCATGACGTTCTGGCAACAGGCCGGCCCCGTGCTGATTTGCATGGTTGTGATGACACCATTCATGGTTTGGGACCTGATGAAACTGACCAACAGAATCGCTGGTCCATTGTATCGATTTGAAACGCTGCTTCGCGAATTCAGCGCGACGGGTACTTTGAAGCCTGCGGTTTTGCGAGATGGCGACCTGCTTGTTGACTTCCAGAAACAGTTCAACGAATTCACGAGCCAGCTTCACGCACGCTTTCCGGAAACGAATCCGAAGCTAAATCCCGAAACGCCGACAGCGTCCGCAAGTGGTCCGCGGGCTGTGATGGAAAACCCGGCCAGCCAGTCGGCGTCTCTTCGAATCATCGGCTGATTCTGCCATTGTCAGTCGACCTGATGTTGGCCAACGGCGATTGGCGATCGCCAAGTGAACGCTGCCTGGCAAGTTTGTGCTCGGTCTGATCACTTCATTGCCACCGAAAGCCACAATCCACTGCAAGAACATCGTTCGGGTGTGACGACTGGGTAAAGCTGAAGTCCAGTTTGGCTTTCTGAAGATCTGCCTGCACATTGAGGCCGAAGATCTTCGCAGACTCGAACGGATTCGATTCTGTCAGCTCGACTGCGACCGACTGACCAACCTCCCGCTCATCGCCCGCACTGCGACCCGCGATGACTGACATATTCACTCTCTCGAGTGGATTCCCACGGGACCTGGATCATGGACCCTCGCTTCCTGCATGCTCGCCGCGAGTGTTTGCCTTCACGATCCGTTCTTTCAAGCTGCATCTCCCGCATGAAGACCGCTCTGTTCGGTGGTGCAGTTTGTGGCGCGATGGCTGCTGCAATTCTCTGCGGAACACCAACGGTCGCTCTCGCTCAGGATGACGATGCGATTTCCGCATCGGTTCTCGAGCGTCTCGAACGGCTCGAACGAGACAACATGGAGCTGCGGCAGAAGCTGGATCGCTTCGAAGCCGTTGCCGAAGAAACTGTCGAAGAGTCGCCAGCGACGATCGAGTCGATTCGAACCCCGGCACCGAGCGGCTGGGTCTACACAGGCACCGAGCCGGAAGCAGTCTTCGTCGAGGAAGATGCCGGTCCGATTCTGAACGAGGCGATGGTTCGATCGATCGTCGCCGAAGAGTTCGCGATGCTGAACGAGGACGCATCTCCGGCAGCCAGCCCTGAACTGACTGAGACTCAGAAGCTGGAAAAGAAACTCGCGGAACTCGACAAGTCGTTCAAAGCGTTCGAGCAAAAGACAAACAAGAAAACCTATCCGTCTGTCACCGTCAACGGAGTGTTTCAGGCGGATGCGGGCTGGATCCATCAGGACGCAAACAGCTTCAATCAATACGGAGACATCAAGGACGGATCTGACTTCCGCCGGGCTCGACTGTCCGCAAAGGGCAGCGTGACCGAGCTGACAAACTACTTCTTCCAGATGGACTTTGGATTCTTTGGCCGACCGACATTCACGGACGTCTGGCTGGAACAAACGAAGGTGCCGTTCTTCGGCAACGTGCGCATCGGTCAATGGAAGCAGCCGTTTGGTCTCGAGACCGTCAGCAGCTTTCGATACACGACGTTCATGGAACGCTCGGTGTTGTTCCAGCCGTTCACTCCGTTTCGACATCTGGGTATTGGATTCTATGACCATTCGGATGACCTGAGCATGACCTGGGCCGCGTCCGGATTTCGAACCGGTCAGGATCAGTTCGGAGGGACTCTGTCATCGAATGGAGGCTACGGAACGGCCGAGCGTTTGACGTGGCTGCCGTCGTGGGAATGCGACGGGCGACATTATCTGCATCTCGGCGTCGGTCACTTCTTCAACGCTCCGCCTGATGACAGCGTGACGTTCCGCACGATCCCTGAGTTCTTTATTGGCGCGAATGGTCCGGGAGCCGTTGGAACCAGCGGGCAGGCAGTGCCAGGCGGCTCGAACGGTGTTCCGTTCTTCATTACGACCGGTGCCGTAAACACGTCAGCCTACAACGTTCTCGGCAGCGAATTGCTCTGGGTTCGCGGGCCGATCAGCCTGCAATCGGAAGCGATGATGAACGTGGTGAATCAATCCGGCGGCGGACAGGCTGTTCTGCCCGGCGTCTACGCGCAGGTGGGATACTTCCTGACCGGCGAACATCGGCCTTATGATCGCAAGACCGGGACGATTGATCGTGTGATCCCGAAGTCCAATCTCACCTTCGATGGCAAGTGCTGCGATCCCGGTCTCGGTGCATGGGAAGTGGCCGGACGCTGGTCATATCTTGACCTGAACGACTCGGCCATCCGAGGCGGCACGATCATGGATTACACGGCCGGCCTGAACTGGTACTGGAACCCGTACACGAAAATGGTCTTCAATTACGTCCACGCAGTCGCCGACGGACCACTGACTCCCGTCTCCCACACCGACTTTGTCGGCATCAGAGCTCAACTGGACTTCTGACCGCGGTGACCTGCCGCTCAGCCTGCCTCGTGTCACTTCGACCGAGTGCGGCAGCACTATGACGCAAACAATTGTCTCAGCCCGATTCAAATTGCGAGTTGTATTCGGTAGATTTCCAGTCCACCGATTTTCGACTCTTTCCAACGGGCTGAGACATGCGTTTGTTTGTTCATTCATCGCTGCTGATCGTCGGCGTCGTCACAGCGATTTCAGTTGCAGGTTGTGGTGCTCGTGAGGCCGAAATGGAGCGAGCGATCGCTCAGGCTAAAGTGGCGGAGGCTGAAGCACTGGCTAAGCAAATTGCCGGAGAGAAAACAGCCGCAGTCGGTACGTCCACAGTCGACTTCGTTCCTCCGGGGCTGACCAGCGAAGAGATCGAGCAGGGCTGGGTGAGTTTGTTTGATGGCAGGTCGCTCTTCGGATGGACCATTCCTGAGGGCACAAACTGGCGAGTCGAAGACGGAGCGATCGTCGCTGACGAGGGGCCTCAAAGTTTGCTGCTCACGCCGTATGAGCTGGATGATTTCGAACTCCGTTGCAAGTTCTATCTATCCGCCGGAGGCAACAGCGGTTTGTTTCTTCGAACCGCCGCGAATGCCAAAGATCCTTCGAAGGATACTTACGAGCTGAACATCTGCGATAGTCACCCAAGCCACAAGACAGGCAGCCTTGTTGGTCGATTTGTTGCCGAGAATGTTCCGGCATGCGAAGAGGCGTGGCACGAGTTCCGAGTCCTCTGCGAAGGACCCAGGATTCAGGTCTGGCTTGACGGCAAGCAGATCGTGGACTTCACCGACATGTCCGAGAACGTGCGTCTGACCGGCTATTTTGGGCTCCAGAAAAATCAGGGGAAGGCTTCTTACAAAGATGTCTATCTGCGTCCGTTGAAGTTTCGTCCGTTGCTCAATGGGACGGACACGACCGGATGGCAGCCCGTGCCCGGATCGAAAAGCACTTTCACGGTGCAGGACGGCTTGCTGCATGTTTCAAATGGTCCAGGCTTTCTCCAGACGAACGACGCGTTTGGTGATTTTGCTTTGAAAGTGACGGCTCGCATTAACGGTGAAGGACTCAACAGCGGTGTCTTCTTCCGCGCGTTGCCGGGCACTGAGAAAGCACCGTCGCACGGCTATGAAATGCAGCTTCACAATGGCACGAAGAACGGCGACCGCAGGCAGCCTGCCGATCACGGTACCGGGGCAATATTCCGTCGAGTGCCGGCACGATACGTGGTCGCAAACGACAAAGAGTTCTTCACGGCCGTTCTGATTGCTCAGAAAGATCGATTCGCCACCTGGGTCAATGGTTATCAGGTGGTGGACTGGCAGGATACGCGAGCGGATAACGACAATCCTCGAGAGGGTCGTAAGCTCGGCCCCGGCCATATCAGCCTTCAGGGCCACGACCCTACGACGGATTTGGATTTCCGCAGCATCGACGTTCTCGAGTTCGCTCAGTAGCATTGGAGGGTATTGAAAGTGCATGCCAATCGTCCGTAAGACTTCGAGTTTCTGAAGTCTCACGACTTCATCTACACCGCTGTTGTTTCAATTCGCGGCCGATCCCATCATCAATTCCTCGGAGTCTCCCTCATGCCTTCATTCGCATCGTCTCGTCGCCAGTTTCTTCGCAACACCGCGGCCGGTTTGGCAGTGCCACTTGCCCCGGGACTCATGTCCGGCGTGCAAGCTGCGCCAACGGGCGACGCCAGCAAGATGAAGTTCGGGCTGGTGACCTATCTGTGGGGCCAGGACATGGATCTGCCGACGGTGATCTCATCGTGCGAAGAATCGGGTCTCGGTGGCGTCGAACTTCGGACAGAACACAAGCATGGTGTTGAGCCGAAGCTCTCAAAGGCAGAGCGTGCAGACGTTCGGAAGCGATTTGAAGGCAGCCCCGTGGAACTGGTCGGCTACGGTTCCAACGCTCAGTTTCACGATGCCGAACCGGAGAAGCTGAAAGCCAACATCGAACTGACAAAGCAATACGTTCAGCTCATGCACGATTGCGGCGGGTCCGGTGTGAAGGTCAAACCGAACGGCTTTGCCAAAGGCGTAGAACGTGAAGCGACCATTGAACAGATCGGCAAAGCGCTAAACGAAGTGGCTGAGTACGGGCAAATGTACGGTCAGCAGATTCGAGTCGAAGTTCACGGCACAGGCACGAGCGAATTGCCAGTAATGAAAGCCATCTTCGACATCGCAACTCATCCGAATGTGGCCGTCTGCTGGAACTCGAATGGAGAAGACCTGAAAGGCGAAGGCCTCGACTACAACTTCAAACTGGTTCAGGATCGCTTCGGAAAGACAGCGCATGTTCGTGAGTTGAACATGAAAGACTATCCCTACGAGCACTTGTTCCGACTCTTTGCCGGCATCAGCTATGACGGCTGGATTCTGCTTGAGGCTCGGACCAATCCCGCCGACAAAGTCGCAGCGTTGATTGAACAGCGGAAGGCGTTTGAATCTCTGGTCGCCGCGGCCTCAAAGTAGATCGGAGAATTTGCCGCATTCGATCACCGCGAGCGATGCCAGATTGCTCCCAGATTCTCGGTGCGAAAGTTCTCATCAAGATACTGTCGGAACGATCTCCAGACGCGTTCGCTGATCGAAGACGAATTCGTGGTGAGGGAAACCCATGCCAACTGCCCCGCGCCACATTCGCGGCGAAGAGATTCCGGGATCGTCACGTATCCAGTGAAGCATGGATTCGTCAGGAGCCATTGAGCCTCTCGGTTTGTTGCGTTGTCTGCGCTGGAATCTGAGGCCGTTGCCACCTGCACGGCAAGAGGACCGCCGGTTACCGATGCAAGGGCCGGATGGATGAGCTGACTGCTTGCCTGGGGATCCAGTGACGTGAGAACGCCGTCTGCCGATTTCGACAGGTCACCGGGAAATCGGATCTGAACCTGTTTGCCTAGATAGGCTTCAACTTTCTCAAGATCTCTTTGACGGATGACCACTCGAATCTGTTTCTGCTGTTCATTCCCGACGGTACAGACTTCCGCTCCGGGAGCCAAAAACTGCCCCGCCAGATTCTCGAAGTCCGCGGCCATCACGGTGCCGTCAATTGGAGCACGAACTTGTTGTTGGCTCTGCATGGCAGTCTTCTCCGCCAGTTGTTGTTCAAGCGACTGAAGGCTGGCATCTTCGGTCTGCCGAGCCACGATATCGCCGGTGCTCTGGAAATACTGTTGTCGCAACTGTGACCGCGCGACTTCGAGCGACAGTTCGGCCACCTCGTAGTCAATCTCCGGATTGCTGAGTCGAATTAAAACATCGCCGGACCTGACGTGTTCGCCCGGCTTGACGAAGACCGTCTGAACAAAACCCGGAACTTTGGACCGAACAACTTCGGCTGGCACAAAGTCCACGACAGCAGCCATCTCAAGAGTTTCTGGCCACGTGACCGTCCGGCCGAGCCAACCGCCAATGCAGACGATCATCGTTGTGACCATCGCGAAACGCAAGCGGGAAGGACGCTCCGTCACATCACCGCGGATGACGTAGCGGGCAAATTGAAGCACTGGCGTTCCGAGCCAGAACAACGCCGCAACGATCGCGAGAACGGCTCCGGCGCCGAGAAACAGCTTCTCTGCGGCGAACAGCATCGTGATGGTCACTGAAATTCGCCACGCCGCTGAAGAGAGTCCGTAACTCCAAAGTCCGACTCGACCGACAAACGACGCTGCCGACGTGGAACGAACGCCGAAGAAGATTCGCTTCAGAATCTGAACCACGGATCGCTGCGCTGTCGATCCCAGGTTTGACATGTTCAGCAGATCGCAAAGAATGTAGTACCCATCGAAGCGAGACAGCGGATTGAGATTAAACAGCAGAGTCAGTACGCCGCCAGTCAGCATCACATTCAGGCACTGCGTCCGAGTAATCTCATCGGTGCTGAAGCTTCGAAAGATGGTCGCAATTCCGGCAACCATGAGTTCCGCAAAGACGCCCGCGAAAGCCACATGAATGCGCTGCCAGCGCGACGAAAGTCTCCATGCCGATGAGGCATCAACAAAGGGCAAAGGTGCGAACAATACAAAGTTCAGGCCCCACGATGTGACCGCTCCGCCGTATCGAATGCAGCAAACTCCGTGAGCCAGTTCGTGCACCAGTTTCAGGCCAAGCCATGACACACCAAGCCAGATCCAGTTCTCTGGCGAGATCGCTGGCGATACTTCATGCAGCAGCGAGCGACCATCGACAAGAATTCGAATTCCGGCGATCAGCAGAACTCCAATCCAGGCAACCCAGCCGACCGGCCCGAAGATCCATTTCGTGACAGGTGCAAGTCGGTGAAGCAACCATGAAGGGTTGCCAAGTTTCAGTGACATCGACAGCGGGTTGCTCCATTTTCGCCAGCCGTTGCCGGTCGTGCGTTGCTCTGATTCGCTGAGACGTCGTCCGTGCAGCGAGTCGACTGTCATCGCGAGTCGATTGTCCGTCAGCCAGCGGCAGATGACCGATGCTTCCTGTTCGGTGATTGCATCGCGTCCCATCGCCACTGCGGTTTTCGCCAGAACTTCACTGACGGTCATCTGACCATTCAGCAACGAGATGAACGCATATTCGACAAGTCCGATGCGGAAGAACGTGGCATTGATCGAATCCTCGACGACGTAACATGGAACACCGCCGAGGTTTTGAAGAGAGAATGTCAGGTCGTCTCTTAACAGCAGACGCAGTCTCGCAAGCTCTTGTGTTGAGAGCCGATCGTGCATCGAATGACTTGTGCCAGGTTGCGTCACTGCTGTCGTTTCCCAAATGATCCGTCGATCCAAATCGCAAACGATAGACTTTGCTCGCAATGAATTGAGGCGTCCATATTGACTGTGATTTGTCCCCTCTCCCCCGCGAATGAATCCCTGAGAACGTTGACGACGAATCGGGGGGAGAGGGCAAGGGTGAGGGGGGATTGGTTCAAGTTTGCAAGCTAAAGTAAAGACCCCTCATCCGGCCTATCGGCCACCTTCTCCCCTTGCGAAGGGGAGAAGGGACGGGAGCGAGTTGTACGAGTTCACCGTCGCAAACATTGGATTCGTCACACAGGTTGAATCTGTTGAGTGCCTCATTTCACACTGAACGAAGAATAACACGTAGCCGGATTCGTAAGAATTCGAAATGCCGATGTCGCCGAGTTCGAAGGAACTCGGTCCATGGGGGAATTCTGACGAATTCTGCTACACCACGATGAGAGGAATTCTGACGAATTCTGCTACACCACGATGAGAGGAATTCTGACGATTTCTGCTACACCACGATGCCAGTTTGGATGCTCCAATAGTCAGCGGTCGCCGGAACACATCTACCTCGATCCACCAGAGAGAGCCCCCATCGGATTCGCTCTCCAAATTGCTTCCCACGCTTTGTGAAAAGTGTTCCAGGCAATGGTGTGGCGATCACCCAGAATAATCGCCTGCCCTTCAATTCCCGGACGAAGCCGGAGGTCATTATTCTGAATCTCCAGTTCCGCGATGAACACGTTTTGGTCGTCGCGAATTTCTGAACGAGGACGAATGCGATGGATCGTGCCATCGAACGATTCTCCGTCGAAGCCATCAAACGTCGCCAGAACTTTCTGACCGACGCGCACATGGAAATAGTCGTCCGCCGGAATAGCAACTTCGAGCCGAAGCGGGTTTAACTCAGCCACTTCGAACAGCGGCTGTCCCATGCGAACCGGAGTCCCATCCAACTTCTCAACGCCACCGTTCAGAATCATGCCGGACATCGGCGACTTGAGTTCATGATTCGCCTCTCGAAACTGCAGCAATTCCTGTTTGCGACGCAGGCGTTCGGCCTCCAGCTTAGCCAGTTGCGCCCTGGCAATGTTCTCCGCTGCCAGTTCCGAATCGAACTGCTTCGTCGCCTGACTCAGCTCCGCCGTCACCGTTGACAGTTCTCCGCGGATCTCTCGAGCATCCATTCTCGCGAGCAGTTCGCCGGATTTCACAAGATCTCCCGACCTCAGCATCGATGTATCGAGCATGCCGTCATACGGCGCGCTCACAACTCTTCGATTTACGGGCTCAAGACGGACTGACGCAGAGATTCGGTATGCCGCTGGTGTACACAGCACTGCCGTGATGGCAATTAAGGTCCCCATGACCGCGATTCTTGATGACCAGCGAGACGAGGTGACTCGTCGAACACTGCGAGTCAACCAGTTTCCATCCAGTCTCTTCGCCAGACTCAGCGCGCTGCCCAGAATTGGTGCGGATGTTCGCAACAGGTTGACCGTTGAATTCTCAAGAAGCGATTCGCGGGCCCCGGTTACAATGAGCGTACCAACAACTTGCTCGTGCTGAGTCAGCGGAACGGCGACGGCAGCGGAAGCATTCTGCAGTTCGGCCAGTCGCTTCAATGCCAGCAGCGAATGCTCGGCATTGGGATTCAAAGGCGGCCACGATGCGAAGGATTGCCGAGCAAACGTTTCATCGCTTGCGGCTTGAAACTGCCTCGCCGTTTCGCTGTTCACATCAAACGTCGCCAGGCCCGAAATCGTTCGAAGTCGAGCCGCACCGCGCGAGGACATCGCCACTGCGACGCGGTGACACTGCAGGAACTTCTGCACTTCGTTCGCGACTGCATGACACGCTTCGCTGAGCGAATTCGAACGTTCGATCATCCCAACCAGTTCGACCAAAGCGGCCAGCGATCGCGTCTCGGCGTCTCGCACTTCGGCATGTCGATTGGCATGCCATGTTCGCAACGCGGTGATTAGATGTTCGATCAGTTGGTGGTCGGCAAGCGAGATGGGATTCGGTCCCGTCGAAACCGAGACCGCGAACACGTCCGCGACGGAGTCTCTCTGTCCAAGCGGGATGCACCAGGTGACGACGTTTCGCAAGTCATTCGAAGAAAAGTTCTCGCGTGCATGCGACCGCGAGACCTTGCTGCAAAGTTCCAACAGCCCCTTGCGAAACTCAGCGCGCTCAAAGGCAAAGCCGGTCCAGCTAGACGCAGCAACCTTCAGTCCGCCGTCCTGCCCGGCGACCAGATAGCCACACGCGACAACTCGCGGCAGTTGACTTGCCAGTCGAACCGCATCCGCAGCCAGCGTCACAACATCTTTGGGCTCATTCGTAATCCGCTCAAACCCGGAAAGCACCGCGGCCGTGATGCCGAGATGCTTCGTACTGTCCGTGCTGCCGGATTCTGCTCGCAGCGACGGGTCGTTCGCAGTCGCCCCACTCGTCTTTGCAACCGTGATCTTTGGCGCGGAGAGCTGAATGGTTCGCGGTCGATTGACAGATTGAGGCGATGAATTGTCCACGTTGCTCAGCCTGTCTTCCACAGTGTGCTGTGGTGGCTCCTGGTGATTATCACGCTGAAGATTCGAGGCCAGTGTTGTGAGCGATTAGGACAATCGCTCTACAGTAGCACGACTGTCTCAGTCGTGCAGGATTCCTGCGTGACCCGTTCGATCGTCGATCTTACGGGCGATCATCAAAGATCGTGACGGATTCCGAAACGACAAGAGGCTCAGGCATCTCGTCGTAGGTGAGTGATGCTTTGACAGGAGCGTTGCGGCTTGGCTTTTGCCCCTGCAGTTTGATCTGGAAGGTGACTTTTTCGTTCGGCTGGATTTCTTCAACGGTGTCATACTTTACAAGGTTTCCGGCAAACAGATTCCCCTTGATCGAACGAGTTCCCGCGGCCAGCACCTTGATTTCAAGTGGAACCTGAATCGACATCATGACATTCCGAGCGACAGCAGTTCCGCGATTCTCAATGGTTACCGTGAAACCGAACTGTTCACCGACCGCAACGGGTCCGTCGATTCGACTAATGTCAGCAGTCACGTTATGGAGGTCTTCCACTGTGACCATCGTGTTCTGCGTGAGCGGAGTTCGGAAGCCAGCTTCTTCCATCACTTCGACCATGGCTTCAACTTCGCCCGCCTCTTCGGTCACGAGTTCAATCTCGAGAGCGATCTGCTTTCCGGCCTGGAGTCGAGGAATGGTCCAGGTCACTCGTCGATTCTGAGCGTTGTAGCTGCCGCCGTTGCTTGCGGAGATGAATCGCGTGCCTTCCGGAATCTCTTCGACAACCGTCGCATTGATGGCCTCAAAGCGGGACTGATTTGACACCACGTTCTGATACAGCGCTGATCGACCAACAAATCGTCTTTCCGGCCCGCGTCGTTCGAGTGTCAACTGAGCCCCAACGACTTCGATCTCTGTCTTTCCTTTCCCGAGTGACGCTCCGTTGGAAGTAATCTCCGCCGAGACAAGCACGCGCTCGCCGGGCTCGGCTGCGACAACGACAAGATCAACAATCTCTTCGTCTCCGGAGCGGAGAACATCAATTTCGTACTCAAGGTCAGCACCTTCCGAATGTTGCAGAGCTGGCGGAAGGAGACTTCTGAGAATCACATTGGTCGCGTCGCTTGAGCCTCGATTTCGAATTCGAAACTGAAGCGGCACTTCACCGCCGACCTTTGCATCCACCGGGCCTGAGACTTCCAGTTCGACTTTGGGAGCCGTGATGATCGTTTCGGATTTGACCTGAGCCTTGAAACCGACCGTGGCGACGCCATCCAGCGTTCCTTCGCCGGTCGGTTTGATCGTGACGACGATCTCTCGTTTCTGCCCCGGAGCTAACTCCGGAATCTGCCATGAGAGCTTTTCTTCCTGGCGATCGTACCCGGCAACCGGACGTGAATCGACAAGCGTTGCCTCGGACCCCAGTTGATCCTCAACGACGACATCGTAAGCCGTTGCCTGCCCATCATTTGCTACGACAATCGTGTACTTATGGGATACGCCGACGGTTGCTGTGTTGGGAGCGTTCTTTTGAATCGACAACTGCGGACGAAGCACTTCGGTTTGCGTTGAAGCTGTTCGATCATCGCGTCCACCAGTATCCGGACGGCTCCTCGGTCGATCATTCGGAAGCGGAATGTCATCCGCGGATGGCAGCGGACGAACGTCTGAATCATCGCTGGGTGCATCGGTCCCTCGGTCATCTTCGTCCATTTCGAACGGCTCGTCAGAACCGCGACCACGATTCTCTGATGGCAACCTGGAAGGCGTGTCGCGTTCAGCGGGTTCGTCGAACGGAGAACCGGACGAACGATCCGGGAATGATGGCTTCGGAAAGCTGTCACCGCGATCGTCAGCATCTGCCGGATCAGGACGGGAGTCGCTCGGTCGTTCATCGCGGCCCGTTGTGTCATCGAGCGGAAACGGATCGTCGATCAATGGTGATTCGGAACGAGGTGTCGTCGCGGGTGATGTTCGCGGAGCAGGCGTTGCCGGATTCGAAGCTGGCGATGGAGTCGGAGCAGGTTCAGGCTCGAACGGAGGAAAGCTGGGAACAGATTCATCGGCTGCAGGAGGAGTTGTTGAACTGCCACGCTCGTTTCGTTCGATCGGAGTTGGCGTGTCGACTTCAAACGGTGAGCGTTCGAATGCCGGTTCATCGGTTGCAGCAGGAGAACTCGCTGGCCGAGAAACATCAGGGACCGGTGCCGGTACGGTCAGCAACGGCTCGTCCTGAGTTCCTGACGCCAGGATGACGCCAGAGGTTGGAGACGCGGCTTCCTTCACAGGAATGCGAGATGCCTGATTTCGTGGTTCAGGGGTGGCAGCAGACTTCGCTTCCGGCGTCGTCTTCTCTGAACCTGCCTTGGCGTCACGACCTGAGTTTGGCTTCTCGCTGCCAAAGAATGTGTACCTTGATCCTGTCTGACTGGCAGACTTGGTCTTCTCTGTGCTCGATGCGGTCGTCGGCTTGGATTTTTCAGGAGTCGCTGCTGCAACGGCTGGAGTCTCGGCAGGTTTTGGAGCCGGTTCCGGTTGAAAACTGGCGGGCTGAATTGCTGATGAGTTCGACGACGTTTCTTCTGTCGCAAACGCGGTCGCAGCTTCCGGTTTTGATTCCGGTTGTTCGCTGATTGGAGTCGGCTCCGCGGATTTTTCATTCAGAGCAAACTCTGGCTCTTCTGCGACGGCTGGTTCCTCCATCGCGAAAGGACTGCCACCTTCCGTCAGGTCCTCTTTGTTGACCTTCTGATCAATCACGCCAACGAATTTTTCATCCGATGCAGGCGGCGCAGGGGTACCGATGCCGGTTCCCGGTTTGTCGTATTCTTCGGGCTCTGACACGTTCACGTCAGAACCAATCAGCCGATCAAACTCGGTCTCTGCGTTCGGGGTCACCGATGTTTCCACACCGGCCGACGCTGTTTCAGCGTTCTTGTTCCACGAACGAGACTGCGCGATGCGGTTTTGTGCCTCCAGAACGACGAACGTCCCGATGCCGATGATGCCGACCGCTGTGAGTAGTTTCCAAATCGAACTTTGCATGGGAATCCCTTCCCGCGCCGGGAGAATTCGAACCTCGCACCGCCTCCCGCGGCGCGAACTTTCGGCGCTTGTCGCGTGAAGTAGCAGAATCCGCCGATTTCTGGAAGACGACTTTGCCCTGATTGCCAGGACACACACGTCGGACGACGGAAATCCCTCGAAAACTGTTCAGAATAACAGTTCGCGAATCCATCCAGACGCGAAAGACGCCGTCAGAACGCTGCCGACGGACGCCACGGTCACGGCTCCGAGCAACAGCAGCAGCAATTCTGATATCTGCAGTGTCGCGATGGTTCCGCGACTGCATCCGATGCGAAACATGGTCAACATCTCAGCCGCGCGAAGCTTCATGGAGAGAGTAAGGATTAGCCCGAGCAGAAGAACCGTAACGACGGCCGCAGCAACGGAACACGCCCAAACAAGTTGTTCGATCCGAAACACAATTTGCAGGAGTTCCGCAATGACGTCTGACGGATTCAGGCATTGTGCTCCGTCGGCCTTCGACGCGAAACGCCCGAGCGTCAGGACTCGGGACTTCTCGTCTTTCGGCGCGATGATCACTGCCGTCAGCGGAAAGTTCTCCGGGTCACCGTGAAAATGGAACGAATCCAGATTGTCTTCGGTGATCTCTGTGTACGGCAGCACGCCCGCATTGGCGCGAATTGTGTTGGGATCATCCGATGGCAAAGTGAGTGATGGATCTGTCGCTGGCGTAACTTCCTGATGACCGTGACCGATCCCATCGATCACCCATGCGGTTCGAACGTCGGTAAAGACCGCTCCGTCATCGGCTGAGTACGATCGCTTCAGAACGCCGGTCACCTTCATCTTCAGCGGGTAGTCACCGGCCAGGTCCAGCGTGTTCTTGTTGGCAGAGAGTATCGAATCACCCGGCTTCAGGCTCATCGATTCGGCGACCTGAGCTCCCACGACGCATTCACCCAGCATGCTCATCATGTCGCCCCGAGCGATCTTGAGTCGACGGAACTCGAAGTACTCCGGTGACGTTCCCACAATCGCAGCTCCCTGCGTCCCGGACAGGTTTTCGGATCGATGCCGCACATGCAGCGGAATCGCAACGCCAAGATCGGAGTCGGACACCTCGTTGACAATCGCCATCGTTGTTTCGCCGGACGCGACGGAGTCGAAGTACAAGGCGTGCATAACCAGATCGATGCGACTTCCTTTCGAGCCGGCGATCAGCGGAGTTGCATTGGCTCGAGCTGTGATTTCGGATCGGAACTCGTTCAACGCCAGCCGCACTGTGACCGGGAGCCAGATCATGATCGCCAGAGCCAGGATGATCGTGAAAGATCGGCCGCGATGCCATGACAGCGATTTCCATGCGAGATACATCGCCGCCTTCATGTCGCGGCTCCCGGAACGCTCGATGCATCCGCGTTTTCGTTGTCGACTCCCACTCGTTGCCGAAATTGATCGAAACGAACGACGCGACGAAAGTGTTTCAAGAGTGAATGATCGTGAGTCACCATAACCAACTGAGACCCGGACGACGACGTTTCACGAATCAGTAACTGCACGATGCGTTCGGCGTTTTCGGGATCGAGGTTCCCTGTCGGCTCATCGGCAAGCACAACGTTCGGATTCAGCAGCAGAGCGCGGCAGATGGCAACTCGCTGCCGTTCGCCCTGAGAAAGTTGCGGTACAGGGCGACGAAGCTTGTCAGCGAGACCAACGGAATCAAGCAAAGCCGAAGCGCGCTCGCGCAGGGAAGCTGTGAGTGTGACTGATGGATGGATGCGACAGGGGAGCAGAATGTTGTCGAACACATTCAGGTATTCGATCAGCTGAAAATCCTGGAACACAAGCCCCACATGACGCAATCGAAACAAACGTCTCTCTGAATCGCTCATCTGATGAAGCGACGAGCCCGCAACGTTGATTTCTCCGCGAGAGCCCGACAGAATCCCGGCAATCAAATGAAGCAGGGTTGTCTTGCCGGAACCGCTGGGACCAGCGAAGACAACAGATGGATCGCCCAGCTCCAGCTCTGGGATCTGAAGCAGAAACTGACCGTCGGGATAAGCGAACAGCAAATCACGAATGGAAATCATGAACGGAACTTCCCGACAGGGATATCGATCCCTGGAATCGTTCTGCCTGACGAATGGCCAGATTCTATGTGAACTCCTGTGTCACTTCAGAATCAGGCATCTCAATCGAGTGATTCTATTGGGACAGTCGTGAACATGGAACTCTGTGGTTGATTTGATCACAGTCGAAAGTTGTCAGGAAGATCGCTGCGATGCCGTTCGATGCATCGCCACAGAACAGCCGTAGGCAGCGCGGATTCGTGAATGCCCTTAACAACTGATTTGATGTACCCGAGAACAAGTACTGAGGCCAAACATGATTTCTCGCGTTCCTCCGGTTCCTGATGGATACAACACGATCACGCCTTACCTGCTGATTGCCGGCGCGAGCGAGGCCATCGAGTTCTATACAAAAGTGTTTCAGGCCGAAGAGCTTCTTCGACTGACGAGTCCTGATGGACGCATCGGACATGCGGAACTGAAGATCGGTTCATCCAGACTGATGCTGGCCGACGAACACCCGGAGATGGACTTTCTCGGCCCTCTGGCGCGAGGCGGCACGCCAATCACGATTCATCTCTACGTCGAAGATGCGGACGCTGTTTTCTCAGCAGCCATCGCGGCCGGGGCGTCGGAGCTTCGTCCGTTATGCGATCAGTTCTATGGAGATCGCAGCGGGACCGTCACTGATCCATGGGGACACATCTGGTCGATTGCCAGTCGAATTGAGCACTTGACGAACGAAGACATTCAACAACGATTTCAGGAACTCTATGGAGATGCTGAGTAAACTCGGCAGTCGTGCTACGAACTCGTTTGTCCGTCGGAGTTAAAGCGACCCTCGGTGACTCATGTAGCCCATCGTTCTTCGATACGAGTATTCCGCGCGAAGCATATCTTTCACAAGTTCCAGAGAGACCGTTCGCAAATCCACATTGGCCTGAATCAGCGCGTCATAGACGGCTTGCCCGGCATCGGATTCCAGAAGCTGACGTTCGAGCTGAAGGTTGCTGATCGACATATTCAATTCCTTTCGTTGCAGAACAGCAGAGAACTGAGAGGAGCAGGACGGCAGGACTTTGGTCTGAACCAGTCGATGAAGAAACATCGAAAGAGAAAGAACCGGCGTCAGGTGGGGCCTCATCCGAGTCTGGTTGACTGCAGGATGATGTGTGAGCCTTATGTCGCTGAGAGGCCGGTTCTGGTGTTCTGACCGACAGTTGATTCTGATGTGAACTCATTCGCGTCATCATCAACCGTGTGGTCTCTGCTTACGGCATCCTCCGTGCCAAACGCAAAGATGTTACGGTCAATTTTGCTGTCCAGCGCCGAAGTCCTTGCCTGCATCGGTTGCAACTCAGTTTCCGCTTCGGCAAGCCGTGCCGAAGACGCGATGGCCGCAAAGTCTACGCGTCGCAAAGTCGCCGCACATTGTCATCAGGCTGACGACGATGGAGTCGGGCTCCCATCGAACGGCCTTGCTTCCGCTCCGCTAGACCTTTTCAAAGCTGCCCAGAATGTAAGACCTGACACGGGTCGGTTGCAGAAGTTGCAGAGTCAACTCCCAAAGATCGGCGAAATCTGCGAATTGGCTGCCGAGACCAGCGAATTCTGCCGATCTACAAGGGATGTCCGGTGCCCGCGATCCGCCGAGCACCTGCCGCTCACCAAAAGGGTCCGTGGCCGAACTTTCCCATGATCTATCTGCTCGCCATCTTTGTTGTTCTCATCGCCGCGTGGATGCTGCTCGCGTGGATGGTCGGTGAGTCGTACGACATCCGATGGCTTCGAAACTGGTGCGCCGGGATCTTCGTGGTCATGGCGATCGGGATTTGCACAGGTGGCGGCTTCTATCTGACGTATAAGGCTCTTCGGGCCTCGCACCGTGGCTCGGTGCAGCAATTCGCGTCGTTGCTCAAGGAACGACTCGACGAAGGGCGGATTTCTGATGTGCGTGACGCGATTGACCACGTCGTGACGGAGCCAGGTGAAGGCTCCGAGGTCAGTCCGGATATTCTCCAGCGATTGAGCGAAGTGACTCGAGCTCTCGAATCAACGCGACATGAACACGTTGCGGGCAAAGAAGTGCCGATGCACTGAACGCGCACCGACCATCGGCGGAAACTGCCGAACTGCGACCGCCTGTCTTCGTATCGACGCAACCTTGCAACCGATTCTGTCGGCACAGTCGTAAAGCTCAAGCTGACTGGTACAGACGGCCGAACTTCAGACTACAGGTTCTCGTTTTGAGACTTGTTACTGATGGTGTGTCGATTCATCCGCCAAGTCTGAGATCGTCTGCTGAAGAATTCAGCAACGGCTCAAGCACAAGATCTGGCGCAGGACATTGCCATTTTCGTCACACGCTAGAGCGGGGGCGCTCCGGGTGGGCTGGCTGTTACGACTTCGCAACGACTCACTACGCTCAGACGTCACGCGATATCTCGCGGCGACGCTTTGCCTTTGCGCATTGAGTTCGACCAGCGAAGCTCAGGTTTGGAATCGCGCATATTCACCTCCACAAGGTTCCGCATCTTCGCAACCTTCGAAACCGAGCGCAACACCGCGCAGCGCGACGAAGAGTTTGAACTCTCCAGCGGTCCAACGGAACGTGAATGGAGAAGAACAGCCCGAGCCACAGGTCGATTTGCAACTTCCTGCGATGACATCGAGACAGGGTTTCGAACTCAATCAAGGTGCCTTCGAGCAGCCTCGCCGCAATCAAACGGGCGACGTGAATGTCCCGGCCCCGAGATCGAATCCGAACAGAGTCAACGAGGTCAGTTCAAGCTCATCTCGGCCACTTCCTCGCCTTCATTCTCATCGAGCCGGCGGTCTTTTCTCAAATCGCTCGCGAGCGAAAAACGAAACACCGCCCGCGACTCGTCGACCGTCAGCTTCATCAAATGCAGAGACGGAAGACTCGCAGATCCACACGGCCGATGCGGAAACTCCAGGTCCTGTTTCGGCTCCAATGCCGCAACGGAAGAACGCGGATGGAAGTCGAACTCCGATCGCCAACTTCGGATCGTGGGATGTCCATCGGAACACGGAGACGAGCCGATCGACTCGGACGGCAACTCTGACACAGGACGATCAGCGTCCGTCGTCGTCGCCTTCGTTTCAGGTTCCTATGCAACAACCGCGATCTCAATATGAACCGCAGGATCAGGTTCCTGTTCCAGCCGTTCCGACTCCGCCGGGAGACTCGACGATCACCGCAGAGCCGCCGCCACTGGATTCCGTCTGGAACGGAGGCGCCGGCGTTCCGAATAGCGAGCACTCACAGCCACACGAGTTGTTGAACGAGATGCCCGTCGAACAATCTCAGCAGCCACAGTCACCTGATTGGACTCGAGAAGCTTACGACTCACGGGCATTGGCAGCACAATCGCCGCCCGAGCATCCATCAACTCCAGCGACGATTGCGCCTGAGGCTATCTACTGGTGGGAAGCGGAACTCGCGGGTTCGTTGCTCAAGGATCGGTCGCCAATGCCGTTGAGTCTTCCGGAGGCGTTGCAGAACGCTCTGAACGAAGCGCCGGAACTGAAGATTCTGCACGCTGACTGGTACATCACCATGCAGGAGCAGATCCGACAGGATGCCGAGTTTGACTGGACCACATTCGTGAACTCAGTCTGGAATCGAGACAGCACGCCCGTCGGCAGCCAATTGGATGGTGCAACGCGCCGACTGCGAAGTCGAACGGCATCAGCATCAGCAGGATTGCGCCGGCTGGATCGCTCGGGCGGTCAGTTTGAAATCTCGCAACAACTGGGTCTTCGCGAGAGCAACTCGCAGTTCATCTCGCCCAACTTCCAGGGAAACTCGCGGCTGAACCTTCGCTATGAACGTCCTTTGCTTCGAGGAGCTGGCAAGGAATATGCCACCGGACCGCTGAAGTTGTCCGAACTCGACAAAGACATCGCGTTTGACCGAATGCAGTCCGGCATTCAGGACCATCTTCTCGAAGTTGCTCGCGCTTATTGGGGATTGGTGCTGTCGAGAGGCGATTTTCTCCAAAAGATTACGTCTTGGAACCGTGCTCGAGCCATTGCTGACGAGATGGAAGCTCGCGTTGAGATCGACGTGATGCCAGGGACGCTTGATCGAGCACGGGCCGAAGTCGCGTCGCGGCTCGCTCAGTCGATTCAGGCTGAGCATGATGTTCAGACTGCTCAGGAAGTTCTGCTCGAACTGATCTATGCGTCCAACTACCCGATGTACGCCCGGTATGAGGTCATCACGACAACTTTGCCGCCACATACTCCATCAGAGATCGACATAGAGTCGCAGGCTGATGTCGCCGTTCAGACGAGATCTGAAGTGCATCAGGCGATTCGAGAGATTCGAGCAGCAACCATCGAGTATCAACTGTCTCAGATCGACATGAAGCCTCGGCTTGATCTGGTCCTGAGCGGTTACACGGCCGGGCTGAATGCGAATTACGATGTCGGCAATTCGTTTGTGAATCAGTTCAATCAGGGAGAACCTGGAGCCGGGATGGGTTTGGAGTACGAACTGCCGTACAAAAACCGCGCGGCGAAGGCTGCTGCTGAACAGCGTCGCGTTGCAGTCACGAGGTTGCAGCGAGAGTTCGAGGACATTATCGGTGAAGTGAAACAGGACGTTCGAAGTCAGGCGATTCGACGCAACAAGTTTGCCGCGACGTTGCCTCAGCAGGCTGAATCGCTTCAAATCGCGCGACGCCTGATGGAGTATACTCAGACTCGTCGCGACTTCCTCGCAGACGGTGTTCAGGTTGGAGACCTCTACCTGTCAGACTTGCTTCAGATTCAGTCCCGAGTGCAGAGTGCGGAGTTCCAGTATCTCCAGGCCCAGGTCAGCTTTGCTGTCGCAGACAACGCCTACATCCGAAGTCTGGGATCTCTGCAAACGCTCGCCGATGGTCAAGGTCAGCCGATTGAAGTGTCGCCCAGTCCGCTGCCAGACGGGTTTGAACCCCCGACGGTTGAACCGGTCGACGTCACAGGCGCGAAACGAAAGTCTCCAGCATCGCTTGCTCCTAAGCCGACGGATGGCTCCAACCAGATCAGGCCCGCATCAATCCCAACACCAAAGACCCGAGCAGCAGCGACGGCAGGACATGCTGGTCTTCAGGCACGATAAAGTCTGCATTCGCGCGACGTCTCCTCTGTCACCCTCCCACTGAGAGGGGGCGCGAGGAACGAGCGGGGAGGGCTTCACGATCGATCTCGCGACATCATTAGGAACAGTCCCGAAACAAATTACTTGAATCACAACCCGACGCGTCAGCGAGGGATTGGTGTCGCGCAGAAAAATCCCACACTCACGTTTCGGGTTGTGATTACTGGCCTGAGTCAAAACCGGAAGTTATCTCGGGACTGGTCCTTCGACGAAATATAGCCGCAGCCCTCCCCGTCGCTATCGCGACGGGGAGGGCAGTTCGCGATGAGCGATCGGACTTTTCTTCACGCCGACAGAAATGAGGCGCTTGGCGAGCGGGCTGTGTGAACAGGCCGGTACGATTTGCAGACAGCCGCATGAAGAATTAGGCCGTCTTCAGCGGGACGCTTACCGAAACACGTACAAACATCATGCGGCGAACCCAATCAGCCGACGCAACGAACGTGCAGTGAACGACTGAGACAGTCGTTCTACGTAGAGCGATTGTCCCAATCGCTCACACCGCTGGCTGCGATTCAATTGAACCGGACTACAGTCAGTGAACCGCAGTGCGCGAACCGTCAGTCCAGCAGCTCGGCAATCTCTTCCTCGCGGATGCGTCGCAGGACGCTGGCCTGCACCGGCGAGAGGAAGCGTTCTTCCAGCGACAATTCGCAGCGCAGCGTTTCGTCGGATTCTCGAGGCGATGCAACGGGAAGATCCGACGCATCGGCATGCACAGCAGCGAGGTTGCCGAACATCTTCGGCAGATCTCGTCCACGCTGACCGTGGATCAGGCAGCCGAGTTGAAACTGATCTTCGAGCGGTCGACACCAGTGGACTCGACCATTCAGAATGGCACGGTCCCGCACGGCCGCCGAGTTAAGCAGCGAGAACGTTGCGTTCGCCGCTATGGGCCGAGGATGTTCCAGTCGCAGACCGCTGAGCGAATAGTTGACGAGATGAGTTGGCTCCGGCTGGCTGGCTCCTTCCCACAGGATCCAGGCGCGCCAGTTGCAGTCGTATCGAAGCGAGTTTCTCAGGTCGTTCCATGCCGACTCGGTCAATCGATCCGGCAAAGTGTCGGTCAGAAATGCACCGATCTGCCAGCCCGCTTCATGCGGTCGACACCAATGAACCGTCGCGCGGTTTTGAGTGACTGCAGTGATCAGGTCGCTGAACAGACTGACCTGCAGCGGCGTCCCGAAACGCAGCGGACGATCGGTCAGAATTCTCAGGTCCATCCTCGCCAGTTCCAGCAGGCGCGCAGGGATCGGAGTGCCGTTGTCGAGACACACGGACACATTGATCTCCGGATGAATCGGACGCCGATGGCGTCGCGATTTTGCGGACGAAGGGGATGACATGAAAACACCGTGAGAGAAGAATTCGCCGTACACGCCTTGTCACGACGCCATTTCCGCTCGCGTCATCGAAGCCAGCCTCGGAAACTGAATTCAAAGTCCCCGGAAGTTCAGGCAACCGGCGAAAACGCTGCCGGTTGAGTCGATTATTCAGAGAACGCCGAATAGTCCAGTTGCCGAGACCCGCCGCGCAGAATGATGGGCCACATTCGAGGCTGGCGTTCATACGACCAGCTCCCATGTGAAAAGCGAAATCGTTCGCTATTTGCTTGCAATAGCGAAATACTTCGCTAATCTGCTTCGAAGTTTTACGAGACAATCCGTCTGGAGGAATGCATGTCCCCGAAGCCATCCACGCAGCCGACGGAAGTTGAGCTGCAGATTCTTGGAATACTTTGGGATCTAGGTCCCAGCCCGGTGCGAGACATTCACGCTCGCCTCGACGAATTGAAGGGCACGAATTACTCCACCACCGTCAAGATGTTGTCGGTGATGCTGCAAAAAGGGCTTGTGACGCGGCAGGAAGGAGTTCGCCCGATGATCTACAAGGCGGCCGTGTCGCGAACGGCTGCCGGGAAGAAGTTTGTCTCGGAGCTGATTCACAAAGTCTACGAGGGCTCCGCGCTGTCGCTGGTTTTGCAGGCGCTGTCCAGCAAGAAGCCGACCACCGACGAAATTGCCGAAGTCCGAAGATTCCTTGATGAGATGGAGGGCAAGCAATGACCAGTTTCCTCACGTCTGAGTCGTGGTTGATTGAACGCATCGGCTGGATTCTGATCCACTCTCTGTGGCAGATCGGAATCGCCGGCGCCATCATCGCCGTTCTGATGACGATCCTTCGCCGCCGTACCGCTAAACTTCGATATGCTGTTTTGATGGCTGGACTGGTCACAGTGCTGTTGTCACCCGCGCTGACCGCGATGTTTCTTCGAGATCAATCTGCGTCGAGCAATGTTCTGGATGACCCGCGTTCGGTGTCCGCGAACTCAGGCTCTGAATCAGGACAACCCAACAGTTTCGTCCCAACACCGGAGACTGCGACAGAGGCAGAAGTGGCCGTTGTCTCGTCCAACTATGAAACCATGGAATCATCTCCACTGCTGGCGGTTCCTTCAGAAACTCGCCAACTGGATTCGCAGTTGAATCCACCGGTCCCGGAAGTCAACTTCTTCGAACAAATCGATTCGACGATTCGTCCATGGCTGCCGTGGATTGTGACCGCGTGGACTGTCGGATTGATCTTGTTCTCCGTGCGAACGGCTGTGGGTTTCTTTGTCATTCGGAAGTTGCGACGGAACGGAACGAACCCCGTTTCAGACGAAATTGCAGCGTGCTTTCTTCGTGTGCTGCGGAAGTTTGAGCTGCGCACTCCTGTTCGCTTGCTTCAATCTGCCATTGTATCGGCACCGGTTGTTGTCGGCTGGCTTCGTCCCGTCATCTTGCTGCCTCTTGCCGTCGTCAACGGGCTGACGGTCTCTCAAATTGAAGCCATCATCGCGCACGAGCTGGCTCACGTCCGGCGGTTCGACGCGTACTTTGTCGTGCTTCAGGCGGCATTTGAAACACTGTTCTTCTTTCATCCCGTGACGTGGTGGATTTCGAATCGAATTCGAATCGAACGAGAGTTCTGCTGCGACGATCTGGCGGTTTCACTGATGAGCAACCGCATGGACTATAGCCGAGCCCTTCTGGCGATTTCGGAACTCAAACAACAATCTCGCCTGCTCGTGTTGGGTGCAGATGGTGGATCGCTGATGACTCGCGTTCAACGTCTGTTCGGGCAGTCAGATGCGGCTCGCAGCCCACTGTGGGCGTCTGTTGCAATTGTCACTCTGACGATGCTGATTGGTTCTCTTGCATGGATGCAAAGCACCAACAGTGCCGATGCATCGCCTGCTTCCGCTGTGGCGGCAGACGAACCAGAAACCAGCACCGATCATCAGGTCTTCGTTGTTCGTGGCAAAGTCCTGATGCCCGACGGCTCGCTCGCGACGGATGCGGAGATTCTGAGTACGCCCGATGTGTACAACGATATCATTAAATCACAAGTGAACACTGGGCTCTTCGAGATACACACAAAGGGCTTGTCGTATAGCTACACAGCGAAGTTCCGTACAAAGACTCGAAGCCACTTGGGAGCCATCTCCATCCGGGCAAACTCGGTGCGACAAATGTCGACCGAGGAGCAAACGGTGAAGCTCGCCGAACCAAGAATCGTGACGGTGAAAGTTGTCCACGCAGGACAACCTGTCATCGGCGCGAACGTTCAAGTCGGGGACGACCAAAGTACCCTTGCTCAAGCGGATTCGACTGGAATCGCCAGCCTTGCAGTTCCAGCGAAAGAGAACCCCTTCCAGCTCGTTGCCTGGACGGAGAGTGGTTTGATGGGAGGCCTTTTGCCCGGCCGTGCTCGAAATCTGGATTCCGGAGCTTCACACTTCGATATCGAGCTTTTTTGTTCCCGGAAAGCGCGTGTTCGAACAGTTGACCCCTCGAACAGGCCTGTCTCAGACCTAAGTCTTCGATACTACGAGATGAATGGACCTGACGGCGAAATGACATTCAATAAAGCTGAATTCTCACGTCGGACTACAGATGGAAATGGTGCGGCAGTTTTCGATGTGCCTGATGTTGGTGCCGAGGCGCGCGAGCCTTCAAGAGTTGTTGAGTTGCCGCCGGGAACGCCATGGTTCGTCGAGAAGAAAGAATGGATCTCAGCAGAGTCAACGCTCCTCGTTCATTTAAAGCCAAGACAGAAACGGGTCCCCGTCGAGTTCTCCTTGGGTGGATTGCCATCCGTGACCGCGGGGATTTTGGTCGAACTGAGCAGCTATGAAGGCGAAGACTCGGAAGAGACTCATGTGATTTACGCTCGAACGAATGCGCAAGGAAGATTGACCGCCGAAGTACTTCCAGGCAGCACGTATGTAGCATTTGTGGATGACGAGGAACTGGTCAGCAACACATGGCACGGGGAGATCCTATCCACAGATCGGTCTCTCGTCGGAACGCCAGACCTCCGTGTTCAACAAGGAGTTC
The DNA here is from genome assembly GCA_037367405.1 of Ottelia alismoides. Lineage (NCBI taxonomy): Eukaryota > Viridiplantae > Streptophyta > Magnoliopsida > Alismatales > Hydrocharitaceae > Ottelia > Ottelia alismoides. The sequence goes on along the minus strand of JAZKJV010006924.1, from coordinate 1,198,957 downwards.
CGGTAGAGGTTAAGGTGACAGAGGGTACCGACCGTGCCCCGGTTGGAAATGCGTGGGTGCTTTTTGAGTCAACCTACGATTTTGATTACGAGACAAGTGACGGGGAAGTTCATAATGCAACGAGCGGACGTCGATTTCAGAAACGTACCGACGAATCCGGCCATTGCGTTGTGTTTGCTGCCCCTGGACCGCTGGAAGCAGAGGTTTGGATCGCGGGTGGAGAATGGAAGAAGAAGGAGACCGCAGTTGTTCGTCAAGAAGGGGCGATCAATCTGCAGTTTCACCGGCCAATTGCGGACTCCCTGACGCTGAATGGTCTGCTGAAGCGACCTGACGGAGAGACCCAAGAACTCGAAGGCTGCAAGATTCGAATTGTGCCGATGGACAACGACTCCCGGAGAGAATGGACGGCGGTGAGTGATGCTCATGGTAGGTTCTCCGCATCGATAACATCCGGTCGCGTCGCGATTGCCGCCAGTTCTCTGGACGATCAATTCTTCGGTTGTTCAATCGCCGATGTCGGAACGGATGTGATCGAAGTGCCGATGCACCCAACTGTCCGCTTCGGTGGTCACGTTCTGGGCGATCATGATGCACCGATCGAAGGCGCTGAGGTTCGAATCATCGCTCGTCGAACCGATCGAGAGGCCAAGGTTGCTGAGGGGATGTCCGACTTCAACAGAAAATTCGTGGACTCACTTCGAACATCAGTGAAGACAGATGCTGCAGGTTACTTTGAGTTTCCTCACGTCCCGCAGTTGATGGAATTGACATTCCACGCCAAGCGTCCAGATGAGGCTGACGATCATTGGGACGGACGTCGATGGTGGCTTGAACCTGGTGAGCCAGTGCTACCTCCCATCCTCCGCCTGGGCAGCGAAACGCCCGCAGCCGTACAACCATTGAAGCCGATCGAAACCGTGATAGCGGACACGATGCTGGACTGCCGACTTTCTCGGACTCATGCGTTGATTGCGGTCAGGGGAACTGGTGATTTGGTGGACCAGTTTGTCACGAAGTCGGTGTTCGACGATGACAAGGTTCGCGAGGTCTACTCTTACCTGCCACGACTGATCGATGGCCCGCGTTCGCGAGAGATCGAAGAACGACGCATCTACTTTGAGAAGAGAAAATGGCCCTTTCCCGCCGAGAATCAGGTGCTCTTAATTGCTCTGAATGAACAGGGGATCGAACTGGGGCAACTGATGATCGATGTCACTCAAAAAGAAGTTGCCTCAACCGCCGCTGCAGAATTTGCAAAGAAGCATGTCCCGGCGAAACAGGATGCGAAGGCTCGGTATGAGGCTGCATTGGCAGAAGCGAAGAAGTCGAACCGACGAGTCTGGGCGGTTGTTTCTCAAACTCGCTGTGCTCCATGCTTTGTCCTTTCGCGATGGATGGAATCACAAAAGACTCTTCTGGAGAAGGACTATGTGATCTTCAAGTTTGACAACGTACGCGACCTTCATGGAGCCGAAGTCTGGAAGTCCCTCGGCTTCGCGGCTTATGGTGTTCCATGTCACGCGATTCTGGATGCCGATGGCCATGAACTGGCCAACAGCATCGGACCTCTCGGCAACATCGGATCACCAGGCGGCCCTGACGGCATCAAGCAAATCCGAAAAATGCTCACCGCCAGTCGCCAACATCTGACCGACGACGAGATCAATTCCATCGTGTTGAGCATTCCGTCTGAATAGTCTTCAAGCAAGTGCCGCCATCGGGTTCGTCCCAGTGGACACAGGCTCTCCACTACCCATATTTCTAAGTTCAGGTGCGACTCGCGTAGCGCAAAGGCCGGTAAACCACCGGGTAACCCCGGGTTGATCCCGGTGGATTCGGGCCTTTCCACTCACACTGGTTTCGATTTCAGGTGAAAGGACGCAGTCGAGCAAGAGCCACGCTTTCCGCCACGTTGCCCATGTGATTGCTTCGAGAAAAGAGAGGCTCATCCTGAGTTTCTCTCTGGTTTCTCCAGACCTTTGTGCAATCATCTCCGCGGCGAGTTTCCGCCGACTCCACTTGCATTCAGGTGAGCGGGGGACGTCAGTCCTGTGATGACACCTGGAAGTAAGTTGCTCGGGAAAGTCTTGAGTCATTCCGCGGCTGAGCGTGAGCCGTCTTGGGAGTCATCGATTGAGCCCTTCACAAAGGCGCGAAGAACATGCGTTGATTTCTGAAGCGTCGATTGCTCTGATCAGGGGATTCACATCGATTCATATCCCCCGCTCGCCGGGATCTGGAAACCCGCTGCCAACAGAATCTCCTCCTCGAAACAGTCCATTAGTTTTGGTTGAGTTTGCCCTATGCGTTGCATCGTTCGTGATTGGAATTCATCTCGCTGTCTTGGCCCGGCCCTGTTGTTGAGCCTCGTCGTTGGTTGTGGCGGGACCGAAACCCCAATATCACCAGCAGCGACGAAGCCTGAAACCGCAACCTCGACGCCGACCAGACAGGACAGTTCGATCGACTCTGCGAAGACTGGCTCAGGCAACGCGGAACCGGAAAGTTCGACGTCGTCCGAAGCCGTTCAGGTTCTTCCGAAAGCCTCATCAGCGACCCTGGACGAAGCCCGGCAGGTTGCCGAAGCGATCAGCGTTGCCATTGCTCATCACGATCAATCCGCGTTCTCTTCGCTGATCGATCAGGAACTTTTCGCTGACCGAATTCTGCACGGGCTGGCCGTGACCGATGAGTTTCGTGCCTCGTACAGAAAGCAGATCGCCGACGATGGCGGGCTGGCCAACGTCGCGACCGACATCATGGATTCCGTGAAGAACGGCGGCGATTACTCGCTGGTTCAAATCATGGATCGCAATGGCGACCACCGACCGATGTTTCGACTGTTGCTGGCCGATGGCCGAGGCTTCAACCACCACGAAATCATTCTGAACAAAGATCGCAACGGCAAGTCGAAGATCGTCGACATCTTCGTCTACCTCACTGGCGAAGATGTGTCTGACTCGTTGCGGGCTCTTGATCTTTCGACCATCTCCTCACAGTCAGAATCCGTTCGTCAATCACTCGGTACGACCGAGGCGGCCATGGTTGAGAATATGCAGACTCTTCAGAACATCCAGTCGCTCGCCGCAGAAGGCAAGGGCGACGAGGCGTTGAAGCTGTACGACGGCCTGCCGACAGGTTTGAAAACCAATCGCCGATTGCTGATGACGAAACTCGGGGTCGCTCAGCGAGTCAGCGATGAGGCTTACTTCCAGGTCCTTGAAGAGTTCCAAAAGCATCATCCAACGGAACCGGCATTCTTGTTCCGTATGCTCGACATGCTGGCCGTTCAGCAGCGATCGGAAGACGTCCTGCAGACAGCGGATCTGCTTCAGAAGCTCACCGGTGATGATTACCTGAACCTGATGAAAGTCAATTCGCTGCTGGCACTCGGGCGAATCGATGAGGCTCGCACAGCCGTCGCCGCTGCAAAGAAAGTGTCAGACAACCGAATCGATGTGTACTGGGTTGAGATGTCCGTTCTTCTCAAAGCCAAAGACCACGCCGCCGTCGCGAAACAGCTCGACGAGATCGCCAGCAAGTTCGGCATGAAGTTCAACGACCTCTCCGCTATCCCTGACTACGCGGACTTCATCGCCTCCGACGAAGGCAAAGCCTGGCTGGAAGCTCAAAAGAACAAGCCCCCCGAAGCTGTCCCCGCTGTCCCCAACGCCCCAGCCAGCGTGCCCCCAGTGCCAAATGAATAGGACCGTCTGAGCGGACAGTTCTGCATTGAGTTCCAGTCATTTCACCTTCCTTCGAGAGGGCGCGAGGAACGAGCGGGGGAGGGCCGCAAGATCATTGTTGTTGCCTCCTCATCTCAAAACGCTTCACCCCACTTCCCGTCGGCGAAGTCCGCAACCTCGCTGCTCCGTCGCCGGAGTTTTGCGTTGAGTTAACGGCTATCACCGGTGAAAGGAAATCTGCATCGCGCCAGCGGCAGACACATCACCAACCGCTCTGATGTCGATGCCGTATGCGAAGTGGCTAACCCACCCAGAGGCTGCCTCGCACTCATTTTGTCACCTTCGATCGGCAGGTTCGGCAACTGAAGGGCCCGGCTGCGTTTTCGATTTGTGAGCGTCAAACGATTCGAGTCCCTGTTTCATGCGTTCGACGATCTCAAAAACCGTCTGATGGCCCCGGCGAATTTGCTGAACAATTAAATGATCGCCAACGACCTCCAAAGTGCCGATGTCATCGCCATGTTCAAGCCACGGGGCCATTGATGTGCTCAGGCTGAGAATGGTGGACCGGATTGACTTTGCTGAGACTCCCGTGCGAAGCATTGGCCCAATGTCGTAGCTTCTCAGGATGAGGTTTTCGGGCAACTCGGCATTCGCAATCGTCGTAATCACAATGGATTCATTCTGAATCATCCATGCCAGTTCCTGATCTTTCACCATCGATAACACTTCTGCAAGTGCCGAGGAAACTCTCATTGTGCCGGCGCTGATCGTCAGCGGTCCGATGGATGTATTTTCCAGATATTCCGGATCTTCTCCGATATCTGGATCGGTTTGGTCGAGGGCAAATCGAACAGGAATGTTCGAGTGCTGATTCATGGCTTCTGCAAGTTTTGTAAGAACCGCTGAAAGAGGCATACTCTGCGAGATGTTGATTTCAGGTGAGGGAGTCGTGACCAGCAGGCGAATGATCGCCCGCTCATGCGCCACGATGGCAGCTTGTTGGAACTCATCCTTTGTCGCAAGGATTTTGCGAAGGTCGAACTCATCCTCCGAGTTAGCCGTTTTTTCGCCAGGCGACAGTTCTTTGGCCGGCGATTGTTGACCGAACGGGCGAGGTTCTTCGCCTGAAGAAATCACAACAGCAGGCGAAGCGGCCGACTGAATGGCCCCTTCATGTCCGCATCCCGGCATGATCAAGAATGGCATCACGCCAACTGCCCAAGGGTAAACGTGCTGGAGAAGAATCATGTAACGCATGGTCTGTCTCATTCCGTTGGCGATGGTCGGGAGAGAGAGATTCCTCTCCGAGTCGAAGGATGCCTGATGGAAACGAGATTTCTTCTTTGAATCAAGTCAGGTTTTGAGGAATCCGTAATCGACTGCACGAATACAACTGAGTGAATAATGGCACTCGTTGGGCTCAGTTGTCAGCACCAATGAACCGGTAAGGCGCGCGGCGAGGATTTAGGCCCGACTGAGAGGCTAGTGTCGTGTCTCTCAAATTCGTTTCATTCTGGCGGCGAGCAATAACATGTAGCCGGATTCGTCAGAATTCGGCCACACCGGGGAATTCTCACGAATTCCGCTACAGCTTAATTCAACGACAGCGTGAGCAAGATGCACCATCGTTCGCCGTCGGACGAGCGACAGGTGTCCCGTAGATCCACGGCTCGGTCGGACGGAAGGTCATGTCGACGTGCAACTCAGACGCAACCACGTGACGCCACGGAGTGTTGCTGGATCACCCGGAACGCGTTACCGTCGGTTTGGATTGCTGACGAAATCGAACCGTGGGAACGCCCGGCGGCCGACGGCCGACGGGCGAGGAACTGCTCGAACGCTGGTTAGCCATCAGCGGCCCGGATGCAGAGACTGCCGACACGGCCGCCGCCTTGCGCAACCTCGGGCTGATCTGCATCACGCGTGGCGATCTAAATAGAAGCTCCGGGAAATCGGAGTTGTCTTTTAGAAGGGAGTGGCCTGCCTGTAGAGTTTTGGTTGGTAACAAACTCCGAAACTCAGCGAGGACAGGCCATGGAAGGCAGTATCCGTGTCACGCGTGCGGATCGCAAGACACTTTCGAAGCTCTGTCGGTCTGGAGAGAACGTCCGGACGGCTCGATACGCACAGGTCATTTTGTTGCGAAGCAAGGGCTGGACGTGGGAGAAAATTCGGGAAGCATCGTTCTGCAGCAACGATCTGATACGAGCGGCACTGAAGACGTACGAGAGTCAAGGCGTTGCGGGGCTGACAAAATCAGTCACACCTCAAGTGGTTCCGGTGTGGCTGGTGATTGTGATTCGCTGGATCACAAAACGTACGCCTCATGATTTTGGCTACTTTCGAACACGCTGGACATGCAGCGTCCTTGCAGAGTTGCTGTCGTGGGAAAAAGGAATCCGCGTCGGCCGGGAAACGATCCGGAGAGCCCTTCACCAGGCGGGTTATGTTTGGCGACGACCGCGTCCCGTTGTCGGGCCAGACGATCCACGATATGAAGGAAAGCTGCGGAAAATACGGGATCTTCTGGCATCGTTGCCGGCGGACGAGACTGCTGTTTTTCAGGACGAAGTCGACGTCAATCTGAATCCCAAGATTGGATCCGCATGGATGAAACGCGGCCAGCAGGACACGGTGGAAACTCCTGGCAATAACGTCAAACGATATGTCTTCGGTTCACTCAACTGGAGAACAGGAAAGCTGATCGTTTCATCCGCCAGCCTGCGACGCAACTCGGCAGAGTTCATCCGGCACCTGGATGATCTTCGTACCCGAATGAAAGGATGGAGCCACATCCATGTGATCTGCGACAACGCCGCCTTCCACAACAGCCGAGCGGTACGAACGTACCTCCAGCAATGGGGTCACCGCCTGACGATTCACTTCCTGCCTTGCTATGCCCCCGAAACCAACCCCATCGAACGAGTCTGGTGGCACATGCACGAAACGGTGACTCGGAATCACAAATGCAAATCGATCGAAGAACTGCTCGACAACGTCTACAACTGGTTCGCCAGAAAAAAATCCTTCGACATCGAAAACAAGGTCAATTACCCCATCGCCGCATGACGCTCCGATTTCATGGAGCTTCTATCTAGACCGGGGGAACTCGGATAGAGCCAGGGAGTTGTGGACGAAGGCTCGTGACCTTTTTGCGAACGTGGGAATTCCGCACATGGTGAAGCAAATGGAGGAATGGTTCGATGGTTTGCCAAACTCGGCAGCGAAATCGAAGCGGGTGACGGGTGGTGGTGGTGGTGGTGGTGGTGGGAAGTCGAAGAAGAAGGCCGCGAAGAAGAAGGGGAAGAAGGCTTGAGCGTTGCAATCCCAAGGCGAGCGGTTGGGCGTTAGCCCTCCGAGCGTTTGCAGTTCGATCAACTCAGAGGGCTGACGCCCTGCCGCTCGCTGTTTCCCGTCGGCGAGACTGTAGACCCGCCGCTCCGTCGGCGGGAGTTTTGCCTTGAGTGCGATCGCAACAGCATCGGCGAATTGCTCCGCGAAAGGTGCGGCTCGGGGCGAAGCCGGTGCCGGGCCGGGGTTCGAAGAAGGGAAAGAAATCATGAGCGTCGAAACGAAACGGCGAGCGGTTGGGCGTCAGCCCTTCGTGTCCCACGCGGCGACTCAACTCGGTGGGCTGTTGCCGGCCACAACGGCGGATCGGCAGAAAATGCCGATCGATGGTCATCGGTGGTAGTTTATGCTCAAGAATCATGCTCAGGTTGTCGAATGTGACGATGACGGTGTGTCACCATTTGAGCCCTGAGAGACGATCATCAATGACCAACGACGCCACAGATCCCGCGATTCCGGCTCAGGCAGTCGCGCCGAAGGCGTCGAGGAAAGTGGCGACCGTCGCACTGTCGGCCATGACTTCGCAGTTACGAAGTGCTCTTCGAAACTGTGCGGATTTGCCGCAGATCGCTGGGACTCTGGCCACATTGAGTTTGAAGCATTTCAACGCAGCGATCGTGCGAGTCGATTACCGCGAAGGCGTACAATCCCGCATCGCGCTCGCGTCGGCACCGCTGTTGTCGCAGGACCTGATCCAGAAACTGTCGGACAAGTGTCTGCATCCGATGGCGATCGAAGTGCAGACCGACGACGAGCGATCGGCCCGAGTCAAGGCATACAAACGCGAAGACCAGACTCTCACGGTCTTTGCAGCACCGATCGTCGATCAGAACTCCGGACTTGCCGAAGGTGCGATCTCAGTCCTGTTCACTGGTCGCCCCGGACATACAGACTTGTGGCTCACACATCTCGACGCGATCGCCACGATCGCGTCGATGAGACTTGCCGAGCTGACGGTCGCCGCAAGCCCCAAAGCGGCTCTGGCTGAACTGGTCACATCTCCGCGACCAACCGCAGCCGTAGTCGGCGGGTCTCCGACATCTGAGGCCGCTCTTGGAAAGATCGCGTCGAACAGTTCTCCGAAAGAGTTTGCATACAACCTCGTGAACTCGTTAGCCAATCAGCTCGGTGCAGAACAGGTTGGATTCGGAACTCACAACGCAGGACGAATTCAGGTCATTGCGATTTCCAGCATTGCCGACTTCAAGGCGAACAGCCCTGGCGTCGCGCTGATGCAGCAGTCGATGGAAGAATGCCTCGACCATAAAGGCGTGATTCTGCATCAGCCCGGAGCCGTCAGCCAGGATGGGACTCAGTTTGCAATTCACCGCCGCTGGGCGATCGAAGCGGGTGGAGCCTGTTTGTTTTCCGTGCCGCTGAATGATGCCGATGGTGTCGTGGCGATCGTCAGCATTCGTCGTCCGGGCAATCGACCGTTCGCCAAAGAAGAACTGGCTGGCCTGATGCAGATGCTGCAGCCATACGGTTCGGCTCTGCGAATGCTGGAGAAAGCTTCGCGATCAGCAACGCAGCAACTGAAGAATGCGTTGGGCGAATCGTTGCAGCGAACATTCGGCCGAAGTACCATCGGACGAAAAGTGCTTTATGGCTGTCTTGTGGCCGGCCTGTTATGGTGTTGCTTCGGAACACTGACTTACACGCCGATGTGTAACGCTCGCGTCGTTGCCGAAAACATGGTGCAGATGACATCATCGTTTGAAGCTCAATTGAAGGCGGTGCATGTTCAGCCAGGAGAACAGGTCAAAGCAGGCCAGTTGCTGGTTGAGTTTGATACAACCGAGCTGAATTTGCAGCTTCAGGCTTTGGAACGCGATATCGTAGCGAGCGAAGTGGAAGTTCGACGAGCCGTGGATGCTCGCGACACCAGCTCCGCGGCTCTGGCGAAGGCTCGAGTCGGTGTGCTGATGACTCAGGCGGCTTCCATTCAGCAGCGACTGGAGAACGCTCGACTAGTTGCTCCATCTGATGGAGTCGTCGTTCGCGCAGACTTGGAGAAGCGAATCGGGCAGATGTTTTCCCCTGGTCAGCCAGTGATTGAGTTCGCATCAACTGGCGGCTGGGTGCTGGAAATTCAGGTGCCGGATGACATCGGGACGCTCGTCAAATCGAACCAAACTGGCACGTTTGCCGCGGCGTCACTGACGTCGCATTCGATGCCATTCGAAATCAAGTCCGTCGAAGGAACGGCTCAAGTCGTTGACGGAAAGAACGTCTTCATCGCACGTGCGCCGCTTGGTGAACGTCCGGATTGGATGAAATCCGGAATGGAAGGGACCGCGAAAGTGACGACGGTTCCAAAGCCCGTTTGGTGGGTCGGACTGCATCGAGTGATCGACTGGTGCCGGTTGAGTTTCTGGATTTAGAAGAAGGTCGGTCGTGCTTCATTCTGGAGCGACTGGGTTTACGAGTTTGAGGTTGGGGTGAGTAACTGCTGGGATTTCGGCCCAAAGGGCCATTCGATTACCTAGCCTGGGCCAACGGCCCAGGAAAGTCATAGCCCCAAAGGAAAAGGCCTGAAGGGCCGGTCGTTTGTTTCTGAACCAGATCCAAACGGCCGACCCTTTGGGCCTTGGGAAGTGATGAGGAATTGCAGACCTGGGCCGATGGCCCAGGCTATTTAAATGGCTGGGCCTTTGGCCCGGAATCATATGAAGAATACTCTGACTCAATCTCTACATGGTTCTTAACAGGGTTCCCAAACGGTCGGAAGGAGTTGTTGAGGGCCTCCTTAGTTCTCGATTTTCCACCTTTGTTATTCACGACGATTGCTGTCCCGATCGTCTCCATAGAAAACAACTTCATGCAACCACCGACGTCCACAACCTGTCCAGCGCCGAAGAGTCCTGCGGATCAGTTGAAAGATCTGTCAGTCATTCTTCGTTCGGACCTGCACGTCAGTCGGCAGTTGCATCAGGGGCAGCCGGTCTATGTCGTCCATGATCCGATCTCGTTTCGAACGCATCGACTGACTCTGCAGAACTATCAGGTGCTTGTCAGGCTTGATCCTTCAAAGACCATTGGCCAGAACTTTCAGACGCTCGTCCAGCAACGCCACTTCTCGACGAGCGATCAGGATTTCTACTACCAGTACATCATGCAGTTGCATCAGTTGGGGCTGATCGTCCTGCCTGTGGCAAACGGCAATCGACTGTTCGAGCAACACCAGAAGCAATCGAAGCTCAAACGCCGCAGCAAGATCTATGGCGCGCTGTTTATGCAGATCCCGCTGGCTCAGCCGGATCTGTTCCTAACGCGAACCGCGCCGCAGATGCGAGTGCTCTTCAGTCGCGGATTCTTGACACTATGGGCCATCGCGGGACTCGTGGCCCTGTGGCTGATCGGCAGTCGCTTTGACGAATTCATGAAGCCGCTCAACAGTCTGCTGGCGACGGAGAATCTTCCGTTCCTGTGGAGCGCATTTGTCGTGCTGAAGATTTGGCACGAGCTGGGTCACGGATACGCCTGCAAGATTCATGGCGGCGCGGTCCCCGAAATGGGCATGCTGCTGATTGCCGGGACGCCCGCCGCTTATGTTGACGCCACGGCCGCATGGAGCTTTCCGGAACGCTGGAAGCGCCTGGTCGTGATGCTGGGCGGCATGTACTTTGAAACGATTGTGGCCATTCCTGCCGTTTTCATCTGGGCGTTCTCGTCGAGCCCCATGCTGTCGTCATGTGCGTATCAACTGGTGATGATGGCAAGTCTGATCACAGTGCTGTTTAACGCGAACCCGTTGATGAAGTACGACGGTTACTTTATCGCGGGTGAATTGCTGGGCATTCAGAATCTTCGAGGCCGCTCGGATCAGTGGATCAAGGACGCTTCGAAGCGAGTGTTCCTGGGGCTTCCGGCGAACGTGACTTTGACGAGCACTCGCGAACGCTGGATTCTGCCGATCTATGGTGTTGCGGCGTCGATATACAAGACACTACTGGTCATCGGAATCGCAGTGATGATCTCGTTGAGGTTCCCGCTGGTCGGTTTGGCGATCGCGGGATTTCAGCTTGCCACGACGATTGGAACGTCCGCGTGGAAGCTCGGAATTTATCTGCTCACCAGTCCCGAAACAGTTCCTGTGCGCATGCGAGCGACGATTGTTGCAGTGCTCGTCCTTGTCGCGCTGCCGATCTCGACGTTTTTCGTTCCGATGCCATTTGGGATCGTGGCTTCAGGCGTCGTTGCGGCAGAGAACGAGCATTATCTGAACGCGGATACTCCTGGAGCGTTCGTGTCCGTCAGCGTTGATGCAGGGGACCACGTCGAAGATCATCAGTCGATTGCCACGCTGGAAAATCATGATGTGCTCGATCGTCATCGAACAACGCAGGCGTCACTTCAGGAAGCGTTGCTGCAGTGGGAGGTGGCTCACAATCGAGATCTCGTCAAGGCGGCTCAGTTTGAACCGAAGATTCGCGAGTTGAAGTATGAACTGATCGAATCACAGCGTCGTGTGGCATCGCTGGAACTCGCCGCAACGGAACCAGGGATCGTGGCTCGCGTGTTGCCGAAGTCTCAGCATGGCCGTTACGTTCAGACCGGCGAGACCGTGGCGATCATTGTCAGCGGTCGGCCGATTCTTCGCACATGGTTGTCTGAAGATCAGCTTGGAAGTTTGGATCGAAAGCCAGGATCGACCGTGGAGTTTCGCATTCCGGGCCGATCTGGGCAGACTTACTCGGGACGCTTGATGAAGATCGAGCCCGCATCCGAAAAATCGTCACTCAGCAACGCGCTGACGTTTATTGCGGGGGGAGAAATCATCCTGAATCCTCAGACCGGCTTGCCAATCGCTCCAATGTTTCAGGTGGATGTTGAGCCGGATGATGAATCGGTTCTGGCAATTTCGGAACATGGCATGCGAGTCAGTTTGAATCTGCCTCGACGACGTGAGTCGATTGCGTTGTGGGCATTGAATCGCGTTCGCCGATTCGTCAACAAAACGCTGATGGCATGATGACCGGCGGCTTACGAGCACTTATTGAGAAACGAAGATGAAGAAGCGAACGAGACTGATGGCGGCGACGTTGGTTGGTGGTCTGTGCCTTGTCACAACACTGATGGATGCTCACAGTGCCGATGAACGGCCGAAGCGCGACGTGAAAGTCAATGTGCTTGGCGAGCCGAATCGGGATGAATCGTCAGAGGCGGCGTTTCCGGAGGCTGCTTCAGCGGCTCGTGGGACGCAACGCGATTATCGACGTGAGCTGCAGTACGACAAAAACATCCTCGAAATTCGCAGTCAGTTGCATGGCGTCGCGAAGCCACAAAAGAACGCCATCATGTCGTCGCTGGTTGCGGGACGAGTCATGACGCTGCACGTGTCTGAAGGGGTTCAGGTTGCTGCTGGTGACAAGCTCGTTTCGCTCGACGATCGGCTGCTCGTGGCTCAGGTTGAGGCGGCTCGGATCGAAGCGGAACGCGTGGGCGCTTTGCAAAAGGCCGAAGTCGTTTTGCAGCAAACCGAACGACGCTTCAAGCGACTTGAACAAGCCGCTCTGAAGATCGCGACAGCGACGTTTGAAATTCAGGAAGCTCAGGCTCAAATGGAACAGGCTCGCGCGGAACGCGACGCGGCGAAAGAAGCCAAAGCGGTGGCGGGCGCGAATCTGAAACTGGCGGAAGAGCAACTCCATCGCAACACGGTGTTCGCGCCGTTCGACGGGGTGGTAATTCAGTTGCATCAGAAGGTTGGAATGACCGTTGACCCTTCGCTCCCGGTCGTGACGATCGCAGACCTGAGCACTCTGGAAGTGGAGATGTACGTCCCAGTCGATCGCTTCGGCTCTTTTCGCACGGGCAGTGACGTCACGTTGAAAGCATCAGCCCCGGTTAATCGCAACGTCCAAGCCGTTGTGCGATCCGTCTCACCGGTCATCGATTCCGCGAGCAACACGTTTCGATGCGTCATGACGATCGACAACTCCACCGGCGAACTGCCCGCCGGCTTTTCCGTGTGGCTCGGCGATGCGGATTCGGCAAGCACGCCAGTTGCTCAGGCGGTGAAATGAGTTGCTCTTCGACCAGACGAATTGGACCGGCGGGTTAACACCACGCCGCTCGCCATAGTGCTCTGTGTTGGGCGAGCGGAGCGTGTGAACGCTCCGGTAGGTGATCTTGCATCGTTGATGCAGCTTCCTTCGAAGGATGTGAACACAGATGAGATTTGGTGTTCTCTTCCTGCTGCTTTCGTCATCCATCTTCTGGATCGCAACACAGAACTCCGGCCTGTGGATTCTTTACTGGCCGGCGGTGAGTTTTCTTGTTGTTTCTGTGGCCTATCTTTGCAATTCTCCCAGAGTCTTCGGGAAGTCGCAGGCTGGTCGAATTTCAGCTTTGCCGAAGTGTGTTCTCTTCCCCTACCTTGGGCTGCTTTGGGGAACATGGCATCTGCTTCGTTTCTGCAAATCTGAGCCTGCATGGCAGAAATTGACAGACAAAATTCTGATCGGGCGCCGACTTCTTCCTCACGAATTCCCCGACGTCGATTATGTCATCGACCTGACCTGCGAGTTCGATTGGCGACCCCCACTTCGTCGAGTCAACTACCTTTCACGGCCGATTCTTGATGGATCCGTGCCAACGCAGGACGAGCTTTCCTCAAGGGTTGTCGAGGCATCGAATCTTCCCGGCAAGGTCTTGATCCATTGTGCCGAGGGACATGGACGGACCGGTCTGTTTGCTGCCGCTGTTCTTATCCAAATGGGCGTTGCATCTGGTGCGGAAGAAGCCCTGAGGACGATCCGTCAGGCGAGGCCACTTGTTCGCCTAAACTCCGCACAGACCAAGCTCCTTCAGCTTTTTGCTGAACAAACTTGTTCAAATGCTTGATTCTTGAGGGGCAAGCCATCGGGCCATCCAAGTGTTCGCCGCAAACAATGGTTCCCAGCTTTTGTCGTCCGATGGCGCCCCAACATCGGCCAGCTACTCTTCCATCGGGAATGGAATCGGTACGTTCTTCATCTCGAATGGATACGATCGTGGTTCACCTGTGCGGTCTGTCATTTTGACGCGGATCTTCTTGATGGATCGCCCGGGCGGCAGTGATGGGAAGGAGAAGTTCTGGCTTGAGCTGCTTGATTGATTCACATTTCCGTTGCCGTTGTTAAACCCATTTCCGCCACCAGAGCTGGAACTACTGCTCGACCCGCCCGACGATCCACCGGAGTTCGCGGAATAGACATCGCCGTTGTCATCTTCCATTGTGACATCGAATGCTCCCATGGACTCCGTCAGAACCTTGAACTGTTCTTCGAACGTGCGAGCTCTTTTCTGGCGAGCGGCTGGTGGCAGTCCGACAGACACCTCGATTCCGCCGTTGCCTTCGGTGACCGAGTTCAGTGTGAAAGTTTCACCGTCAACCTCTTGACTGTCTGGTGCCATCCCGGCGAACTCCGCGACCAGAATTCTTCCGGGAGTGACCATCAACTCTCCTTTGAGTGACGCAATTCTTTCAACCTGCTGCAGTTCTTCGAGATAAACGACGGACGAACCGGGAACGGCATTTTCGAATTCCAGACAACGCATCGTCATGGGATTATCGGCCTGATGAGCAAGCTCCTGGCCGTTTTCTCCAGTTGCGATCAGCTTTGGACTGATCTCGACGATGCCGCTCAGGCCGTCCGACGAGTTGTTTCGAGATCTCGAGCCAGAGTTCTTCTTTGCGCGAGACGTTCTGTCGGATTTCGTCGGCTGAATATCGAAGGCCAGTCCCAGCGTCGGCCTAAACGGTCGCCCACCGCCTGACGAACTGCTGCTGGTCGAGCTGCTTCCGGTACTGAATCCACCACCGCCACTGGTGGCGCCTCCGAACGGAGATCCCTGTCCGCCCGACTGTGACGACCGTGTCACCGTTTGATTGTTTCCCTGAGCCAACAGTTTTCCCGGATCGAGTTTAATGGACTTCTGCAACTGAGCCACGCCGTCCACTTTTCGAAGTCTGATTTCATGACCACCGGCCGTTGCAAGTAAAGCGGATGGGGCATCCCCTTCGTCAGGCAAAGACTCGTCTGAAGTCGCTTCAGTGTCTGCGGACGAGGCAACAGTCTCAGTTTTAGTCTCTTCCGAACGATCTTTGTCAGCGGCAGCCTTGCGGCGAGATGACTTCGCTTTTTCATCGCGATTGTCGGCCACAAGAACCCTGGACTCATTCGAGTCTGGCTTAGATGCGAGGCCGGATTGATCCGACGGATTATCTCCGCTCGCGGCAAAAAAGATCGTACTGCCAGCCAGCGCGAGAAACGAGAGGACGGTGACCATGGTGAACCTCCTGGAAAAGTGAAAACGCGATCCGGATGTTTTTCGAACGACAGATTCCGGCAATGCCGCGAGCCGAGGTTGTTCAACGTGAGCGAGGCATTGTTGCAGCGTCGCCGCCACTTCAGACGCCGAGGAGAATCGGTCCTCAGGACGTTTGGCCAGCAGACGACAGACCAACACATCCAGCCAGTCCGGCAGCTCCGAGTTCAACTCTCGCAGTGATTTTGCTTGATGGTCAATTACTTTCCGAATCGCACCGTATCCGGTCGTTGCTCGGAATGGTGACCGTCCTGTGCTGGCTTCGTAGAGCACACAACCCAGACTAAACAGGTCCGTTCGGAAGTCGAGTGGCTCATCGCGAGCCTGCTCGGGCGACATATACTCCGGCGTGCCGAGCAGAGTGTCAGATCCCGTCAGACGGATATCATCGACGGCCCGAGCCAGCCCGAAGTCGGTGATCTTGACTCGATCGACTTCAGACTCCAGCAAAATGTTGGCCGGCTTGATGTCTCGATGAATCAGCCCCTGCGCATGCGCGGCGGCAAGACCCTGAGCGATCTGCAGACCGATTCTCAGCACTTCCTTCAGTGTCAGAGCGCCTCGCTGAGCGATCCGCTTCTGAAGCGACTCACCTCGCACGAAAGTCATGACTAGATAAGGCACGCCCTGCCATTCGGAAATCGCATGAATGCCAACGACGTTTTCATGCAGCACGGCGGCGGATGATCGAGCTTCACGGACAAATCGTTGCTTGGCCGCGCCGGAGGCAAGATACAGTGGAGCCAGCAACTTGATGGCCACATATCGGTTCAGCGAGGAATCAAATCCTTTGAACACAATGCCCATGCCGCCTCGCCCCAGCAGCCCGAGGATTTCGTAAGTCCCGATCCGTCCCACCATTCGCGGATCATCACTCGGCCCCAGCAGCTTGCGATAAGTCTCCAGTTCACTGCGCAACGACTCTCGAGACTCATACCCAGCAGGTTCGTCACCGCCGCTGAGAGAACTCTGCAGTTCGTTCCACTCTGCGGGTGAAGCGGTTTGTCGATCAAGTTCTGCTCGGCACTTCGCGCAGGTATCCAGATGTTGTTCGAAAACTCTTAACTCGTAGTCGCCCAGTGTTCCCGCCAGGAAGTCTTTGACTCGCTGCGGCGCACATGTGGAAGCTCGAATTGTCATGATTCCTCCTCCAGCAGTTCTGCGACTCGTGCTCTGATTTGCTGCATCACGCGAGTTCTCGCGATGTAAACCGCGCCCAGACTTTTTCCTGTTTGCTTCGCCGCATCTTCCGGCGAAACGCCATCAACGGCCGTCAGCCAGAACGCATCCCACGTAGCCTTCTGAAACTCTCCGCGAACCTGCTGCACGGCCCACTGGAGCGTGCCACGACGCCATTCCCGATCAAAATCCCCGGAACTGTCGTCGGGAACCGCACCGAGCCGCGTCAGTGCATCAGTTCCTCCGGTCGCCGCATCTTTCGGACTTCTCGACAGTGCGTTGAGAGTCGCGTTGCGAACCACCTTCTGCAGCCAGGTGCGGAACCTTGCTCGCGACGGATTCTGGTTCCATTTGCGAATGTTCCGAGAAACCGACATCAACACCTGTTGAGCCAGATCCTCTGCATCCGCCGTCTGCAGACCGCGAGCCATCGCGAGGCGAATGATGACAGGTCGATAGATACTGGAAAACTCGTCCCAGGCCGCTGCATCTTCGCCCGACTGAACTCGGCGAATCAGGCTTGGTCGCGTTTCCGCGTCAAATGACATTCCTTCCGACTCCGCCTGCGATGAAACTCCCCGGTGAGACGATGTGATGAAGCATACACACAGCGTTTCCGAAAACCTTTCACGAATTCATGGCGGTTTTCTGGAAAAACTCGTCCGGTGGCCGGACAAAACTCCCTGCATTCCGAGGATCACCAAGGGACATTCGACCCCGGGCGTAACTTTGGTCGCTTAGCGACCGTGGCGTTGGGTTTGTTGACGATGTCCTGAACCGGGGCAAGTTCGCAGTGACCGCTTTCACCAAGATGATGAAGTTGCCGCGTTTGTGACCCTGAGGCGGCAGGCTCACAATGGAGGGTAACGATCCGGATGACTGTTTTTTTCGGATGTCATTCCGTCGGCAACTTCCCAGTGATGACAGTGGTTCGTAATTGGGCGGGCAGCGAGTCCCAAGTGGCGAGGTAGGTGGATTCCAGCGGAACCTTGACGTGACCTGTCGGAGTCAAAAACAGGGGCATGTCGGGCATTGGATCGCCGACAGCGATCGGTTCGATGTAGGCCACTTTCTCCCGTCCGGCCTGGTAAGAAATCAAGAGTCGATCGAGCCCCGGAGGCAGCTCAAACGGCTGCTCTTCAAACTCCTGCCAGATCAGTGGATGCAGTCCCCTGGGATCTCGTTCCGAGGGAGGAAACAGATCAACGATCAGGACATGAACACCGGCCTGAATGAAATCGACTGTCTTCTCGACAAAATTGCGAACCGCGGCACGACGGTCTTTGTTCCCGGGAGAAACAATCTCAATGATCGCGACGATGGTGCCCAAATGATGGCGAATGACGATGCGGTTGGCTCGATCAGCGTAGATCTCTTCCGCACTTCGCTGCACAATTCGAGTCGAAGGTGCTTCCATGGTCACCAAAGCCGCTGAACTGCCCGTCAGAGACGACTCGAAGCGGTTCTCCTCCGTGCCGCGGTCTTCAACGGCCAGCACATCAGGTTCCTTCACGCCGGCACGCTGTTCGACAAGGGCAGAATAACTGGCTGGCAACAGCCCACGATTCAACGCACGGGCAAGTTCAATCGACCAATCCTGATGAAAATGGTGAAACAATCCCGATGGGACGCAGTTCCAGTCGTGAATTGGCATCGGACTCTGGCTTTCCAAATCGGCGAGAAGAAACATTGCGAACACTCGTCGAATGCTGAGTGACCGCAAGCAGATTTTATCCCGCTCGCACCGCAGATGCCATTGGATTTGGATGAAGCATTACTTTTCCACATGCTTCAGAATGGCGTCTTCGTCGAACGTGATGTGGTCGATGTTCACGCGTTTGCCCGATGTGTAGACGATGTGGATCTTGCCGTCCTGAGTTTGAATGGCCGACGGATAGGCAGCGGTATCGCCGGGTTTGTTGACAACGTTACGGCGATACGGATACGTCTTGTCATCGTCGGTCGAGATAGCCACGGTCAATGGCATGCGGTCGCCGGTGTTCGTGTCGTTCCAGACGAGCAACAGATGTCCGTTCTTCAGACGGATGAAATCGCCGGCTGAGTTTGGGTTCTTGAATTGAGTCAATTCGCCATCAGACCAGGTCAAGCCTCCGTCGCGTGATTCGCTTCGATACATGAAGCGAGTCGGGTCGGATTCGTAGTTGCCTCCGCAGCGAAGATATGCGACGAGGAATTTGTCGTCGATCTGAACGGGCGACGCCTGAAGGTTTCCTGTCTTCGACATGATGCGATTTGTTTCGGTCCATGTCTTCTTCGCGACGTTGTATCGCAGGAAGTAGCTGCATGTGTCCGGGTCGGTTCGTTCCGGGTCTTCACCGGTTTCATGATACACCGGAAGAAGATAGTCGCCATCGCTCAACAGGATCGGGCGACTTCGGACCATGCTCCCCTTTTCAAACGTCAGCACATCCGAATCGGACCACGTGTAACCGTTGTCGCGAGAAATCTTGTACTTCGTGCGAGCGTGACTCCAGGTCGGACCGTAGTTGACCACATAGAACATCCAGACGACTCCATCTGGTGCCTGCCAGACGGCCACATTGCCATCCGAGCGATTCGGCGTGTCGGCAATGACCACCGGCTCGCTCCATTTCGTTTCGCCCTTCTTCAGCCGCATGCCGTAGCATCGAGTGTCCTGCTCGTACTCGCCGGTCCCGCTGTAATACGCAATGAACAGATCACCGTTCTGAAACTCCGCGACGGTCGCAGGATGCTTGTACTTGCCCGGAAACTCCGGACCGATGACTCGTTCGAACGTGATGTCATCCGCGATCGAAACGGAACAGAACAACAGTGTGGCAAGGCAAACACGAACCGGTGAGAACATCGAAGGATCCTTCAGCAAAGAATGGTGCAGGATCCGCAATGTCTCGGCAATGAGTTGAAAAATCAACGAACCGATCAGCAGCGAGTTCGTGAATCGAGTCAGAGATTCGTGTTGGATGATCGCACGTCACCCACACAACATCGGCCACGATCTGCAGCCATCGAGTATCTCATGCGCGAAGCCGGATCTCGTCAGACTTCGAAGGCATTTGCCTTTTCGACTGCGACATTATTCGCCGACTGCCCGAGACGCGGAAACAGATTCACTCTTCCTGCGAGGAACGAAGCACCTCTTCGGCGAGCGCTTCGAAGTCGACTCGAGTGAGCGATGAACTCACGAGATCCTGATAGACTCCGTTGGTCTGCTTCATGGCGTCGGATGTAATCTGCTGCCGCATCTTGCGAGCCAGCAGCAGCTTCGCGGCTTCGGTCTCGCTGACTGTTCCTGACTTGACAGCTGGTGAGTTCTTCGCCGCCGTCAGTTGTCGCTTCGCCTCTTCGACCCAGCGCTGATTTTGCTGTGGCTCCTCAAGGATGGAGTCGGCAACCATCGTCGTCTCGTTGTCGGCATTTTCGCGATTGTTCAGGTTCCCGCGACCTCGGCCCGATGTTCGATTCTTCGCACCGGGAACCTGGCCACTGAATTCCTGACTGAAGACGCCGGCGGAATCTTTGGGGCGGTCGGAACTTCCCGAGAGGCTGAAGCCGATCGGATCAACGAAGTACTTCGCGACGGAGTCCTTCACCTTTTGATCCTGTGACACCAGCCACATCACCATGAAGAAGGCCATCATCGCGGTCACGAAGTCCGCGTACGCCACTTTCCAGGCACCACCTCCACCCATGACCTCACTCCTTAGTTCACATTACTTCGCAGCGTCAACTTCCTTCAGCATTTCATCCAGCTCTTTGGCAGACGGCTTGACCGCCGTGCCGCAACCTCGTCGAACGTTATCCATCACGGCTCGAGGCGAACCACCGCCGGCAAAGCCCACGATGGCAGACACAATCACACGACGCAGCGCGACTTCTTCATGTCCCAATGCAGACATCGCTCCGGCTGTCGGAGCAACCATCCCGTACGACATGAGAATTCCAAGGAACGTACCGACGAGAGCCGCACCTACTTTGTGACCAATTTCTTCCACAGGACCGCCGATGGCACCCATGGTGACCACGATCCCGAGTACCGCCGCGACGATTCCGAATCCGGGCAAGCCGTCAGCAGTGGCCTGCAGTGCATGAACCGCTGCGTGATGTTCTTCTTCGAAGACATGGATTTCCGTATCGAGCAGTGACTGCAGATTGGCTGCGTCGTTGCCTTCCATGGCTCCCTGCAGAGCCCCCGTCATGAATTCCATCAGATGATGATCATGAGAAACCTTGGGATACTTTTGAAACGTCGCATTGTTGTGTCCTTCGCTCAGGATACTTTCCCACGCCAGCATTCCGTCGCGCCTCGCGATTCGAAATAGTTCGTAAAGCAACTGGAAGACCTGTCGATACGTCTGCTTTCCGCAGTTGCCTCCTTTCAGCGTGGCAATCAGGCCATGCATCAGGTCCTTCAGGACTTTGGGAGGCGAACTGCAAACCATCGCGCCAAGCGCCGCGCCGCCGATGGTCACCAGTTCTGACGGGTGAATGAGCGAATGAATGTGCCCTCCCGCCATGGTGAAGCCCGTCAGAACGGACCCAATTACGATGATGATCCCCACAATGACCAGCATGGTCGATGTTCCTCCGAAAGGATCAGTGCGATCACTTTCCGAAACCCTGAGCCAAAGCCCCGACGCTCCCGAATCCGTCACCGCGTTGCGCGCAGAGACTCCGAGAGGCATTCGGCTTATCGTGGGAAGCAGGCAAAACTTGCCTGTTATCAGGTCAGCAAAAACCCGCCGCACCCTGATCAGCCCGCAGAACCGTTACAACCAGAGCAGCCATTCGATTCAAACTGGGGCACGATGTCTCTGCGTCAGGTGATGAATTGACTTGCAGCGGCATGGGGCAAGAGGTCCAGCGAATTCCCGTTAACTCAGGAACTCAAGATTTGGATTTGAGGGCGTAACTGGGGCAATATTGGGAATCGCAGTTGCGAGGTCAAACCACCAAAGGCGGGTTGAGATTGTCTCGGCTGTACGGTACGTTCTGCTCTGCAAAATGTTTGCTGATCGCTGATCCAATCGCATTTGCGATTGAACAGTGATGGCAGGATTTCTGCTAAAAATGCGTTTAACGCGGAGCCGCCGAAGACGCCGTGTTTTCGGTGGACACCCGATTCGCCTCAGCTCAGCTCAGTGAGTGTCTCGTTTTGTTCGAAGGGAGTCGTTTGAAATGCGATTGCTTGTTTCCTCTGTCACGCTGGTTGTTGCCACCTTCTTTTGTGCCTCTGCGCTGCACGCTCACACGCTTGCCGATGTTCAGGGCGCGTGGGAGATTCGATTCTCGGAAAACGGCCGTTCGCTTCGTGCAGTAAAGACGATCAAGGACGATACCGAAACAACATCAACCTATGACGGCGACAAGCTTGTCTATGAGCATGTATCTACAATTGAGATTGTCGAGGCAGATGGCTTCACGATCCTGAAATGGAGCGAAGCCACTGTCACGGTTGGACCGAAGAAAGGCAGCAAGAAACCGTCAGGTTCCTGTGTCACCAAACTCGATGGGAAAAAATGGTATCAAACACACGGGATGCACAGTGACGAGAAAAGCCCGCCGTCGTGCCAATTGTTCACGAAAGTGGAACCGGTCGAGAAGCCATAGTGATGGCACTTCACTGAAAGCGAAACAGAGCAAATCAATGAGCACCAAGTTGGTGGCGGTGCCGGATTCACTTTACCATCTCACTCGCCTGCCGCATGATTGGAGTTGTTCGCGTGCTCGAACACAAACGCTTTGAGAATTGAAGCCTCTTTCGAGTCGCCTGATTTGAGCTGCCGTTTCGACGTCGAAGAACACGAATGAGTTACGCGAACGCGGCAGTTGTTTCGCGATGAGACTGAAGCCAGGGCGAAAGCCGAGTCGAGGCTTCAACAACTCCAACTGGATAAAGCTGCCGAACGGGGCGAACAACGGATCGTCGATTCGTGCGGATTCTGAGATCGGAGGTTTCTGTCTGCCGCCGTGTCACGCTGGTCGTTCGCCGCTTGTCATGAAATGCCGGTTTGCCGTTGGATGCGTGTCACATGTTGCTTTGCTGATCGTCGCCAACCTGATCTGCACCCGAACACAGAGACGACTTGAGGTGGCAAATACCTCTGGTGTCTCACGCAAGTGTTGACATGTCGAGGAATTCGTCAGAATTCCACTGTGCTATGGATGTCGTACGAATCCGGCTATGCGTTTGTGCTCAGTCGCCGAAACGAAGGTTTGAGACACTGCATTAGGCCACGATTGGGTTTGCCGTGTTTTTGAATTGAAACCCGGATGCGGGATTCGGCTGTTTGAGTTCGCTCAGAGCTCAGAGATATCATTCCATCACGGAGAAGTAGTTCAGCACCGCTGCGTCGAAGGCTTCGTTGCTCAACTGCAGTGGAACGGAATGATACTGGCAGTAGTTCCGCACCTGCAGAAGTAAGTCTCGAGGCTGGCACAATCGAAACGGTCGGCCGACCGGCTTGTAGTGGGCTTCGACGAGATAGTTGATGGCCGAGGCGTTGTAGGCAAAGCCGAGCTTTTCACACATGATCTTACAGAGATCGCGAAACTCGGTTTCGGATGGGTCCGGAACCTCGATCTTGTACGGAATACGTCGCAGAAACGCGCCGTCGACCAGGTCTTTGGGTTCGAGGTTTGTCGAGAACACAATGAGCTGATCGAAGGGGATCTGAATCTTCTTTCCGTTTGGCATGTTGAGGAAGTCGTATCGCTTTTCGAGCGGCACGATCCATCGATTCAACAGCATGTCGACCGGCATCTTTTGACGACCGAAGTCGTCGATGACCAGCGTCCCGCAGTTGCTCTTCACCTGCAGAGGCGACTCACAGATTCGCGACGTTGGGTTGAGTGAAATTTCCAGTTCGTCCATCGTCAGTTCGCCGCCCGCGATGACCGTTGGACGCTTCACCTGAACCCATCGACGGTCAATGTCGAGCGAGTCGAGCAGACTTCCCGAAGATGCGTTATCTTCGACCTCGTCGTGCACCGCCGGGTCAAAGATGCGCATGATCTCGCCTTCAATCGTGATCGCGCGCGGGATCCAGACGGTTGTCCCGAATGCTCCCGTCACTCGTTCCGCGATGCTGGTCTTGCCGTTACCAGGCTCACCGAACAGAAACATCCCGCGGCCCGAGTTGATTGCAGGGCCCAGTCGATTCATCATTGCTTCATTGATGATCAGCCCCTTGAAGGCTCTCCTCAGGTCATCTTTGGTCACAACCTGACCTGCGATTGTCTGAGCGGCCACCGAAGCCTTGTAGTCTTCCAGAGAAACCGGCACTGCTCCGAAGTAGGTACATTCTTCTGCGTAACGACGTGCACGGTCGCGACCGGCTTCGGTGATGACGTATTCCGAATCGCCCGTCGAAGTCGTGCCGGCCAGATCGATGTGCTTGTCCTGCCGAAGCTGTTTCAGCATCGGCTCGATCACCTTGAAAGGCAGTTTCAATTGCTGGGCAATCCGCCGACTGGTTTCCATCCCCACCTGAAACAGGAATCGCATGATGATCTTTTCGATCATTGCGGGAGGGACCCCGGTCTCACGCATCGTGCGAGGCTGCCGTGGAATGTAGCTGTCGGCCTTCTTCTGATCCTTTTTATCTGCCGCTGGTTCGCCGAGCAGCATGTTGACTCGATTGAAAAGCTCATCGAGACCTTCGCTGGACGACTCTTTTTTGACAGGAGGAGTAATCGACACGGGCAGACCTTCCGAACGGACCAGAATGCGAGACCTTGGATCATCTAGGTCACGGCTTTTCATTGGTCAAACCGTGTTGCCCGTCTGCAACATTTCAGAAGAATTCATTTGTGCAGTTGGTCCGGTCGTGTGACTTCTGCGTCCTCATCGCAACAATCCGTCGCAATCGGTACGACCATCACAACAGCACCAGCGTCGTGCCGTTGCACACGTCTGCGATGCCGAATTGAACTCACGAATTCAAGCAAAGGAAACCAATATGAAGTTCGCAATCTGCCAGGAACTGTACGAGAACGTCGACTGGACGACTCAGTGCCGCCTGATCGCGGAAGCCGGCTACACAGGGATTGAAGTCGCACCGTTCACGATTTCATCCGACCTCGCGACGGTTCCGGATTCTGTTTTGATCGAGATGAAGCAGGAAGCTGAGCGGCATGGCCTGGAGATCATCGGGCTTCACTGGCTGCTGGCGAAGACGACGGGCCTGTACCTCACAAGTCCTGATGAGGCCATCAGGAGTCGAACTGCCGAGTACTTTCGATTGCTCGCGCGAGTCTGCCGTTTGCTCGGCGGACATCTGATGGTTCTTGGCTCTCCATTCCAGCGCAGTTTGCTTCCCGGGGTTTCAATGGCGCAAGCTGTTGAATATGCGGTGGATGTGCTTCGGCAATCTGTGCCGGAATTTCAGGCTCAGGACGTCGTTCTGTGCCTTGAGCCACTGACACCAAAGGAGACGGACTTCATGAACACATGTCGCGATGCGATCGAGATCATCGAACGTGTTGATGACTCTTCGGTGATGCTTCATCAGGACGTGAAGGCGATGCTCGGCGGAGAGTCCGATGACATCCCAACTCTGATCGACCGACATAAAAATTTTACAAAACATTTTCACGTCAACGACTCGAACCTCCTTGGTCCGGGCATGGGCGAAACCGACTTTCATCCCATCTTCGAAGCGCTCATCAAAGCTCGATACAGTGGTTGGGTGTCGGTCGAAGTGTTCGACTACAAGCCCGGCGCGCAGCACATCGCGACGACAAGTTTGAACTACATGAAGACGGTCCTTGCAGACCTTCGATCACGTGGCATTCATGAATGATCGACAGTCCGCGAAGTGCAATTTCACTCGATAAAATACTGGATTTTTGAAACACGAGCGAACCGATGCATGATGTTGAATGCATCACGATGAGTCTTCATGACGGAGCTTGATGATGACTCTTCGCATGACCTCAACGGACTCATTGATGAGCGTGTGACATGATCGTTGAGGAGTGTTTTGATGATGTCATGATGAGTCTTTGTGATGGTCATGATGAGACTCAAAAAGTGACTCTGAGTGATGCTGAAAAACTCTTCCAACAAGGTCAAAAAAAAGTTTGTGAGAGGGCGGGAAACAGCCGGAACAGTCTTGCGTTATTCATGCGATCACCTACCATTCCGATCACCAACAGCAGATTCTGTTGCTTGTGAACTGGATGCACGTGGCGAAGGACAACGCCTAACAGCGGTCTTCAAGACGGACATCATCAAAGAAAGGAATCTGCATCATCTTTGTCATGGGGACATTGATGATCTGATGTTTTGGTCCGTGGTTGTTCTGTCTGTTTTTAAGCCCGGTAAGCTTCGGCAGGACGGCCACACAAGTTCAAATCTTTTTGGAGGAACGTACTGTGGCAAAGAAAGCTGCAAAGAAGGCCGCGAAGAAAGCTGCAACCGCTAAGCCAGCTGCAAAGAAGGCTGCTAAGAAGGCTGCAAAGAAGAAGAAGTAATCTTCTCGCTTCTTCGGAGAATCTTCCGGCGGCTGGTGGTTCATCTACCAGCCGTTTTTTTACGCGCGGACTTCAGCCAGTGACACGACGTGGGTCGTACCCCTGATGCATCATTTTCACATCGCAGTTGGATAATCAAGATGACCTTCAAAGCGGACGCGTTGATCATGATCCTGTCATGCATCATTCGTGATGCCTGAGGCTGCAACAAGGTCACAGCAACGCATCAGATATCTCCGCGCTTTCAATCACACTCCTGATTCATGCCGCGTGCAGTGACTGCTTGTTGGCGTTCACGCGATTGCCTTCTTTAAAACGAGTCCATGACGAACACACAAGACAAGCCGGAATTGTTCGGAGTATTGAACATCAATAAGGCGATGGGCTGCACGTCGCGTGATGTTGTGAATGCCGTTCAGAAGCTGATTCGCCCGGAAAAATGCGGGCATGCGGGCACTCTTGATCCAATGGCGACCGGTGTGCTGCTCGTCTGTGTGGGCTCGGCGACTCGTCTGACAACGCTGGTGCAGGAGAGTTCCAAGTCCTACGTTTCTGAGTTCACACTCGGGATGACAAGTGACACCGATGATTCGTCCGGAACCATTCTGTCGCAGGTTGATCCCACAACCAAGCCGACGTCCGACGAGGTCGTGCTGCAACTGTCGAAAATGACGGGTTCGATTCTGCAAACGCCGCCGACGTATTCCGCGGTTCATGTGAACGGCCAGCGAGCCTACAAGCTGGCTCGGCAGGGGGAGTCGGTTGATCTGACGCCGCGAACGGTTGAGGTTCATTCGATTCGACTGCTGTCGTATGACTGGCCGCGGCTGGAAGTAGAGATCGACTGTGGTTCCGGCACCTACATTCGATCCATCGCAAGAGACCTGGGGAACGCTCTTGGCTGTGGAGGACTGATGAGCCGACTTGAGCGGACTCGCATCGGAGCATTCTCCGTCAGCAACGCTCTTCGCATTGAAGACATCACGCGTGAGCAGTTAGCTTCGCTCGTGTGTCCGGCGATTGAACTCGTCCGTGATCTCGAGCACTATTCGTGCAGCGATACGGACCTGATCGAACTTCGCCACGGACGAATCATTCGTCCTCCCGAGGGCCGACAACCAGTCGACGCCACTCGTCCTGTCGCGCTGATTCACGAACCGACCAATCAGCTGCTTGCTCTCGCCGAATGGACGACTGAGCTGGCTCTTCAGCCACGAACCGTGTTTCGACGGATGTGATGATCAGCACGACGAAACGCTGTGTGCTAGCATTGCGACAACAGAGACTGCTCACCGCTCGTCGCTATTTGGATGCCTTCTTCTCGCTGAAGATCGGGCCGTTCGCTCGGAAGCCGACGATTGAGAAATCAAACCAGCGAGTACTCTGAGCGTCTTTTCGAAGCAGTTCGGTCAGCGTCGACATTCCGTCCGTCGCGCGGGCTCGTTTTCCGCCTTCAGCGTCACCCCACGTCAGGAGCAAAATGACCAGTGTTCGAGGGTCCGCGAAGGACTTGCTGTGTTCGAACATTCGCGACGCAAACTCCGGCTCGGTCGTAAAGTCGGCCGTAAAGGACTGATCGCCGTCTGTGATTAAGGCCTGTCCGTTCTGCTGGATGTGAACTTCCCAAATCGAGACGTGCTTCTGCATCTCGTCGACTTTGAGGAAAAATCGGAAGACTTCCTCACCTCGTCCATCCATCATCGTCTTGAGCTGAGTTGAGGCTTCCTCCAGCCGAGCGGCATCTTCGGTGGCTCCAGCGGTTCTTAGCTTCAGAACCTCGGCCATGGCGGCACCGGGAAGATTGAGCGATTCTGCGAGCAGAGAGCCGACCTGATGATGCTGCTCGATGATCGAATTGAAGCGTTCATCAAGATCCGCACGACGCTGCCGAACTTCGTCCTGAACTTTCTGCAGTTCGGACTTCAACGCGGACCGTTCGGATTCCAGTTCCTGCTGAGCCAGCTCATTTCGATGACGATTCTCGATATACTGCGAGAACATCACGATCAGCAGCAGGTCCAGCAGAGGCGTCAACTGCAACGTCAGGCGGCGACGAGTCATCATGACAGGTTGCTCCCCTGCTGCACCGCGATCCCCAGCTCCCGCTTGGCTCGCGCGACCATGTCCCGGACATGCGTTCGGCAGTCCGTCAGTCGATTGAAGCGAACTTCGAGAAGGCTGTTGAGGAACATCAGAACAATTGCGGCGAACAGCCCGGTAAACGTTGACCAGATGGAGTCACCGAAGCGTTCCATCACAAGATTGACCGCTGATGCCGATTTTGCCGTGGCATCGGCATGCAACGCGGACCCGATCGCCAGAACGGTCCCGAGCACTCCTGCCAGTGGATACGCTTCAATCATCGTTCTTGCAGCATGCGTGGCGGTGTCGAACGACAACGATTCGAGGTACCGTCGCTTCTCATCCAGAATGTGCATCCGCTGAAGGCAGGCAGCTCGATCGTCCAGACGGCTAATGTCCGAAAGCACATCGTTCACATCCTGCACAAACGCATCAATCTGAGTTGTCAGAGAACTCGACCGATCAAGCACGCTCCGGAACCGCAGGCCTCTCGTGTAGTCCTCCAGCAGCGATGCGATGGCCCGCAGATCTCGCCGATACCACAGTCGGAGAAAGAAGAAGAACAGCAAATGCAGTACGGCAATGATCGCGATAATGGGCGTCGACAGGCTGGAGAGAAATTGCAGCCATTCGCCGACATTGCCCGTTGCTGGAATCCTGAACTGCATAAAGTGCAACCGCCAAAAACGTCCATGCGAATCTGTGATCGAAGGTTCAACCGACAGCAGGTTAGCTGCCGGGACTGTTCCCCGTCCAGACCCAGCGGCCAATCGATGTCATCCAAATCGTCGGATTCGAACTTGATCCGCCATCGCCTGCAGCTCGTTTGCGACGTTGACCGTCGTTCGTCGCGCGACCGATCAAGGGCGGACACTTCGGTTTATCTGGTCGCGGCAATTATGAGGCAAAATCTTCTCGGCGACCAATTTGCAGCTCGAACGCATCGCGTTTTGTCTTCTTCGAGCGATTGAAACGATCATCCGCTCTACGTTTCCATTTCACGAGGGGAACCGGACGCCCGAAGACAGCCTCAATTGTCTTTCTTGACGTCCATCTGTACCGAATGCGCCTTGCGTCGCAGAACTGCAGTGAACAACGAAACCCCGACCTGTGCTGGCGCCACGAATTCCGGTCAATTTCGCAGACTCAGCCGTCGATCCTTTGCGTGAAGGAGGTCTTTATGCTGGTTCTTTCACGTCAGAGCGACGAGACGATAATCATCGGTGACAACATTCGAGTCACCATTGTTGAAGTACGAGGCGACAAAGTGCGAATCGGCATTGATGCCCCTCGCGACGTCGCTGTGCATCGACAGGAAATTTACGACGCGATTCGTCGAGAAGCGGCAACAGATCAGAAATGATCTGAATTCGCTCAACCGATCGCGGGTGTAAGCAAGCGGGCTTCGGAGATAACGGTCTCCGAAGCCCGCTTGCTTTGTTTTGTGATCCGCCCTTTTCAACACGCCGACATCATTGCTCGCGTGCATCAGCAGAATCCGCCAAAGCATGTTGCAATCCGTGCCTCTTCGATACTCACTGCAACAAGATGGGCAGGCTGTATGGGCGGAGAGAATAGAATGATGCATAGGGAAATGAATGCCGATTCTGAAGATGCGACTTTTCGCGCGGGCATGGATGTTTTGCGCTGAGGTCGTGAGACCGTTGGACTCTGGATGACCGCTGATCCGTGGTTGCCGAATGAGTCTTCGAGTTTCACTTGCAACACAGGAAGTACGCGAGGTCAGGCCATGGAACGGCTGAAGATCGTGCTGCTGGTCGCGGCGATAGTTTCGACCAGTCAGATTTCTCAAGCGCAGCAAGCTCCGATTGAGGCACCTCCTCGGAATGCTGCCAGCGCCGCGCCGAGCTACACCATCATCGGCGACGTTCGAGATCCTCGAACGCTGACGATGCCGTCGGGACGCCTGACCATCCGATCCGCAGTGCTGCAGGCCCAGCCGTTTGCCAATCCTGTCTCCGTTTCTGTCTTAAGACGAACTCAGGAACGAGCACTCTGGACACAGCTTATTTCCACGGAGACAGCAGACACTGGTGAGTTCGTTGCTCCAGGAGATGTGCTGGTCGTTCAGGCCATGAATGCGTTTCAGGCCGCTGTTCAACAGAACGCAGCCATTCGAACAAACTCAGGTGTTTTGGTTGTCCTGTTGTCCGATGAGTCTGTCGCGATTGGCGACATTCTTCAGCAGACGGTGGGTTTGCCAACTCCGGATCAGCAGGTCTCCATCCCAGCTCGATTTCAGGGACGGCCTGCGGCTTCCAAAGTCACTTTGGCCAGCGTCGTTGCTCATGGCGATGTGATCAATGTTGGCCTGGCCAATCAGAAAGTGCTCAAGGGATTTGGTTCACTTGCTCCCGCGTTCTCTGAATGGACGCCCGAGACGGACACAGTCACAGTCATTCAGCAGGAACCTGTTGCGGCGACTACTGAAACCGCTGCGACATCTGAGACAGCATCCGCTCCGCTGGATTTTCCGGCAGAGTTCCATGAAATGTCGGAGCCTGCAGAACCGGTCTCGGAAACTCCGGCCGTCGGCGATGCCACGAGTGCCGCAGACGATGTGAACGAGATTCCCGTTCAAGCGGCTTCACAAAGCAGCGTGACGGATGCAACAGCGATAACCGAAGTTGCTCCGAGTCCTCCGGCGGCTCAGCCAACGGTTGCGGCTGAACAGGCTACTGCTGGCGGATTGAGCTTCTGGAACCTTGTTGTGATCGGCGGACTCATTGTCGCCGGAATCCTGCTGCTTGCTGGCTCGCTCAGCGAAGAAGATGACGCCGATGTACTGAAGAAGCAGGTCGCTCAGCAGGCCGCAAAGACGAATCGAACCGAGAAGGCCGAGAAGAAGACGTTTCAGTTTACGCCGGCACTCGACAACAATCGCACGTTGAATTCAACCAGCAACGCCGAACTACAATCTCCGGCCCTGCCTGTCACAACAGCCGAAAAAGCCGTTGACGCGAATCCGATCTCATCGGTCACCATCACCAAACCCGGCGCGTTGAACTCGGAAACGCTGGTGAAGCCGACCGAATGGTTCTCAGGCGAATGGCGTAACAGCAAGGCCGAGTCAACATCCGCTTCACCCACGAACTTTCCGAAGCCTGCGGTCGCTGAAACAGTAACTCGAAAGGAAGAAACGAAGGTTCCGGTCGTTGCCGCAGAAACAGACAATGTCCTCAAGTCGAAACTCTCGATCGCGGAAGCGGTGCGGCTGGAGAATGTCGTTCGTTCAATCGCCAGCGAAGGCAGAAAGAACGCCGAAGTCGCGGCGGAGCCGGTCGCAAGCTCAACCGAGTTTTCGGACCTTGAAGACTTACTGCAGAATCGACTTCCGGTTGATCTGTGCGAAGCTCAGTTGCCGCTCAGAATTGCACTGTTCGGACGGCCAGCCGGACCTCGACGACTTCGCATTGATGCCGCTCATCCAACGTTGAGCGGTCCGCACACGCACTTGAACTCTGATCGACGACAGGACGACCGACTGCCGGCCGTGGCATCGAAATCAGAATCGTGGCGTCTCGATTCGATGACTCAGGAAGAAGGCCTGGATCGAGCCCTCAATTCACTTCAGGATCGGACGAACTCATGATTTGCGCCATTGACTTTGGAAGCTGCTGGATCCGATCGGTCTTCCGTAATCCTCGCGCTCCGGAACGGCTGTCGCTGTTCTCTGAAAAGGCTGAGTACGCGCTGCTGGCCGACACTGAGCAGCACCGAAAAGTGCTTCAGGAACAATTGATCCCATATGCAGAATGCGATGGTACTCTTGCTGTGATCGGATCAAGCACCGAGAAGATCGCGTGGCTTCGTCGACTTCCCTGCGCGGCATTGCTGCCAGATGGAATGGTGCCGACCGACGACCCGCCGGCTCGTCAGATGTTGAGTCTGTTGACAGAAGCCATCCTGCCACCTTTGTCGGGCACACGAAACCTGTGCGCCATTGCTGTGCCCGGCGTTCGAGATCAAGCCGATCGCTCTCGCCGAAACGAAGAGTTCCTTTGCCGCCTTGTTCGGATGCAGGGCTATCAGCCGCTGGTGATCAACCCCGCCGAGGCCGCGCTGCTGGCGACAGGCAACGAACAGGGCTTCTCGGGAATCAGTATCGTCCTGGGTGCTGAGACAACAAGCTTGTGCCTCGCTCGCCATGGGGTTCCTCTGGCATCTGAAACACTTGCGGTCGGCACAAACTGGATGGACTCAGAACTCGCGAGACAGTTCCAGATTCAGGTGTTCGATGAAGAAGGAAACGCCTATCTCGATCTTGAAGCCGTTCGTACCTGGAAGCAGAACCATGCGCCAAATCTGATGCACTCAACCGGCGAACGCGAACGAGCTCTGAGTCGCCTGTACTCGGTGGTACTGGATCGAATGACGCGGACAGTCGTGTCGATGCTGTCGAACCCAAACGTTCGCAACACTCTGCAACGGCAGAGACTATCCATCATGCTGTCCGGCGGCGGATCACTGATCGATGGATTCGTGCCGATGCTGACGGACCGGTTTATCGAACATCAGATCTCCGACCGAGTTCTCGCCATTCGATTGGCCAAAGATCCGCTGAACGCCGTCGTTCGCGGCGCGTTGATTCTCGGCGAACTGGAAGCCAACTCGCAGTTTGCCGGAGAGGCGGCATAGCTTGAGAAACACCAAGACGTCGCGGAATTCGTTAGAATTCCCCCAACGCATCCGAACTCTGACGCATTCGGCGACACGTGAGTGTTCATTCGAGCATGGCCAGCAGGTCATCCTCGGACAGCACCGGCACACCAAGCTCCTGGGCTTTGGCCAGTTTGCTGCCCGCTTCGGCTCCGGCGACGAGGAAACTTGTCTTCTTTGAAACACTGCCGCTGGCCTTGCCGCCGTGATCACGGATGAGTTGCTCGATCTCATCACGTTTCAGCTTCACCAGAGTTCCGGTCACAACAATTGTCTTTCCCGCCAGCTTATCCGATCCTGCGGAAGCACTTCGATCGATCGGCTGTCCCAGATTCGCGCCGACTGACCTTAGATCTTCCACCAGCTTTTGGCCATATTCGGAATGAAAGAAGCGATACACCGAAGCCGCGATCACCGCACCGATCTCGTCGACGTTTGAGAGCGACTCCTCAGACTGCGCGGCGATTTCATCGATCGTTCCGAAGGCTCGTTCCAGAGTTCGCGCGTTGGTCTGTCCAACATGGCGAATGTTGATGCCGGTCAGCAAACGCCACAGTGGCTGCTGCTTGCTGGCTTCGATCCCCGCCAGCAGTTTGTCGATCGATTTGTCCCCAAGTCGTGCCAGTTTTGCCAGTTCCTGCCGTCGTTCGGCCAGTCGATACAGCGATGGAATGCCGTCAACGAGCCCAGCGGCAAGCAACTGCTCAATCAGCTTCTCGCCGAGACCATCAATATTCATGGCCGGACGAGATGCAAAGAAGATCAGTGTCTCACGCAACTGCGCCGGGCAGGCTGGATTCGGGCATCGAATGTAAACACCGCCTTCGTCCTGTTGGACTGGCGACAGACATTCCGGGCATTGCTCAGGAAAGTGAAACGGCTTTTCGTCTCCCGTTCGAGCAGCTTCATTCACACGAAGCACATGCGGAATGATCTTGCCGGCTTTCTCAACGACGACGGTATCACCAATTCGAACGCCAAGCCGGTCCAGTTCATCGCGGTTGTGAAGACTCGCGCGAGAAACCGTGGTCCCGGCGATCTCCACCGGCTCCAGCTCCGCCACCGGAGTCATCGCGCCGGTCTTGCCGACCTGAATTGTGATCGCACGAACTTTCGTTTCGGCCTCGTAACGTTCCCACTTGTACGCTCGGACCCATCGAGGACTTTTCGATGTCGCCCCGAGCTGATCGCGATCTGCGAGCGTGTTGAGCTTGATGACCAGCCCGTCCACTTCAAACGGCAATTCGGGGACCTTCGCAATCATCTCGCCGCAGACCGTCATCAACTGGTCAAACCCGTGGGCAATTGACACGCCCGGAGTTGTCGGAATCCCAAGCTCTTTGATGGAGTTGATGAACCTGGTGTAACTGTCCCACGCAATCCCTTCGACATATCCTACTCCGTGAGCAAGGAATCTCAGTTTGCGTTCTCGAGCCAGATTCGGATCCAGTAGTTTCAGGGCTCCCGCGGCCGCGTTTCGAGGATTCTTGAAAGGCTCTTCGCCGGCCTTGATTTGCTCCGCCTGAAACGCCGCGAAGTCTTCATTGAGGATGATTACCTCTCCGCGCACTTCCAGAGATGCCGGCGGATTCTTCGTGCTCAGTCGGAGCGGAATTCCGGCGATGATCCGCGCGTTGGATGTGACATCGTCCCCAACAGCACCGTTCCCGCGAGTGGCTGCGCGAACCAGAAGTCCGTTCTCCCAGGTCAGCGAAATGGCGACGCCGTCGATCTTGTACTCAATCGAGTAATCCAGGGCCTCGCGGCCGAGTGACTTGCGAAGACCCGCATCCCAGTCGACAAGCTCCTGCTCCTCAAAGGCGTTGTCGATGGACAACATCGGAACGCGATGAGTCACCTGCTGAAATCCATCGATCGGGGCGCCGCCAACTTTTCGGCTGGGGCTGTTGTCTGAGTCATACTGAGGATGAAGTTTTTCCAGCTCGATCAGTCGAGCCATCAAGGTGTCATACTCACGGTCGGCGATTTCCGGCCGCGCATCGACATAATAGAGTCGATTGTGTCGCTCAAGCTGATCTCGCAGAGATTCAATCTCCACCTGCACGTCATCCTGACCAAACAGAGATTTGGATTTCGCCATTCCTCGCTCCAAGTCATCCAGCAGAGACCAATCAATCGAGCCACTTCTACCAATACCAGATTGTGTCGCCTGCCGTTGCAGTTTTTGCTTCGACGATCGTTTTGTCGACAGACATCGACCGACGTCGGATCAGGGGACGACGCGATGAAACGTAGTGGAACATTTGGCTGAAACAAGTCAGTGTCGATGCAGAGGGGCTCTTATCGGACGATCGCTGGCTTGCGTTGCTTGACGTGGGGGGAAGTCGATCTGACCGGTACATGGATTGTTAAGATCGTGCGACAGCGTGGCTCATCCTGATCGCGGAAAGGCGAAAAGGAATCGCCAAAGTGCCTCAACTCGCCGAAAAGACTCAGTCCGAGCCGCGAGGAAACGTGGGAAACAGGGCGAAATTCCAACAGGTTCCACTTTCGAACCGCAAAAAGCGTCGATACCATCCGCAATCTCATCAACCGAGATAATGAACAAGTGTGCGCTTTGGCTGCGATGGAAGGATTTTCCTAAGCCGCCCAGAGATCAGTCTGCATCCTGCCGAAATCCGGGAGACGGAACCGGCAGAACGTTTTGGTGTCCCTGACTGGCAGGGTTCTCAGTGGGAATTTTCCTGAGGACCTGAGTCTTTGAAGTGACCCGAATCTCCATGCGACATTGTCTTCGCGTGTTGCAGACTTAGGCCGGTCGAGCATGTTCCGTTGGAGTTTTCTCCCGGAAATCGGCCTCCCCGATTCTCAACAGCGCTGAAGGTGTTGAGTTTCCAATCGTTTCGTTTTTTCACTGAGGATCGTTTCGAACATGACTGACATTAACCTGCTTCGCAATATCGGGATCTCGGCCCACATCGATTCAGGGAAGACGACTCTCACGGAGCGAATCCTGTACTACGCAGGTCGAATTCACAAGATCCGCGAAGTCAAGGGTGGCGACGGCGGCGCGACCATGGACCACATGGAACTGGAACGCGAACGCGGAATCACGATCACCTCTGCTGCAACTCGCGTTGAATGGCGTGACGAAGAACTGGGTAACGTTCACCCGATCAACATCATTGACACGCCGGGACACGTGGACTTCACAGTTGAAGTGGAGCGTTCTCTGCGAGTTCTCGACGGAGCCATTCTGGTTCTGTGTGCAGTCGGTGGCGTTCAGAGCCAGTCTCTGACCGTTGACCGTCAGATGCGTCGTTACGGCGTTCCACGTATCGCGTTCATCAACAAGATGGACCGCATTGGTGCCAACCCGACAAAGGTCATGGCAGCGATGAAGGAGAAGCTGAAGTGCAACGCTGTGCCACTTCAGATTCCAATGGGTCTGGAATCAGCGTTTCAGGGCGTTGTTGACCTGATCCGCATGGAAGCTGTGTACTTCGAAGGCGAGAAGGGCGACGACGTTGTTCGTAAGCCGATTCCGGACGAATACAAGGCGGCCGCGGAGAAAGCTCGCCGCGAAATGCTGGAAGAGCTGTCTCTTCACGACGACGACCTGATGACGGCCCTGCTGGAAGAGCAGGAAGTCGATATTGCTCAGATCCGCGCGATCATCAAACGAGCGACGCTGGCACAGCAAATCGTTCCCGTTTTGATGGGGACCGCGTTCAAGGATAAGGGTGTTCAGGAAGCCCTTGACGCTGTTGTTCGTTATCTGCCAGCCCCACCGGAACGCCAGAAATTCGCAAACGACAACAGCAAGCCAGTTGATGAGCATGGCCAGCATCCGAAGGTTCTGCTGAGCGATTCGAACGACGCGCCAGTCGTGGCGATGGCGTTCAAGACCGTTGTCGAAAGCTTCGGCCAGTTGACGTACACCCGCGTTTATCAGGGTAAGATCGTCAAAGGCCAGACCTACGTGAATGCTCGTACGGGACGTTCGGTTCGATTCGGTCGTCTGGTGCGAATGCATGCGAATGATCGTGAAGATATCGACTTCGGCGAAGCGGGTGACATCATCGCCATCGTCGGTGTGGACTGTGCGTCTGGTGACACGTTTACGGCAGAAGGCCTGAACCTGTCTCTGGAGAACATCTACGTCGCCAACGCGGTCATTCGTCTGTCGATCGAGCCGA
The DNA here is from genome assembly GCA_037367405.1 of Ottelia alismoides. Lineage (NCBI taxonomy): Eukaryota > Viridiplantae > Streptophyta > Magnoliopsida > Alismatales > Hydrocharitaceae > Ottelia > Ottelia alismoides. Next base: position 1,162,020 of record JAZKJV010006924.1, on the reverse strand, counting down.
AGAAGCGCGACGATGCCGACAAGCTGAGCAAGGCTCTCGAGCGATTCCGTCGTGAAGACCCAACATTCCGCGTGATGACCGACGAAGAAACTGGCCAGACTCTGATCGCCGGGATGGGACAGCTTCACCTCGAAATCTATGTCGAGCGTATCCGTCGTGAATACAAGTGCGAATGTGTCGTCGGCGAGCCTCGCGTGGCTTACCGCGAATGTCCGACGAAGGCTGTCGAGTTCGACTACAAGCACAAGAAGCAGTCTGGTGGTTCCGGTCAGTATGCTCACGTGAAGGGTATTCTGGAACCTCTGCCGGAAACCTACGAAACCGCTTACGAGTTCATCGATGAAGTGACCGGCGGACGTATTCCTCGCGAATACATCGCTCCCGTCGATGCGGGCTTCCAGGAAAGTCTCGCCAAGGGACCTCTGGGCGAGTACGAAGTCGTGGGTGTCCGTATGCGTCTGCAGGACGGTAGCTACCACGATGTGGACTCATCCGAAATGGCGTTCAAGATTGCCGGTATCGGCTGTATGCGAGAAACTCTGCGTAAGGCAGACATGACTCTGCAGGAGCCGATCATGAAGCTGGAAATTGAAGTTCCAGACGAGTATCAGGGCCAAATCACGGGCCATCTGTCCAGCAAGCGAGGAATGGTGACCGGGTCGGAAGTGAACGGTGGTGTGTGCGTCATCAACGCAGAAGCACCGCTTTCAAGCATGTTCGACTACGCCAATGAACTCCGCTCGATGACCCAGGGTAAGGGCACGTTCAGCATGGAATTCCTCGCGTACCGCCAAGTGCCACGCGGCCTGCAGGCCGAAATTCTCGAGCGTCGCCGCAAGGAAAAAGAAGCTCAGGCTGCGAACAAGTAATCGTCTGATTGCTTTTGTGACACAAGAAAGCCCAGCTCCTCAAAAGAGTTGGGCTTTTTCATGCGCTGACTGCTGGGAATCAGATTGGCTCGAAAACTCAGGTCAGAACCAATCCAATGCTGGCCGCAACCCAAATGTAGGCTGGGCTGCCCTTTCGCCATCGATCGGATCTAAACTCGCTGATGGCCAAGGGGGCCATCCTACGATATGCGCGCAAAAAAACCCTTCGGGAGGGAACCTTGTGCGGGGACTGAACTAGAAGGCTGGGGAGGCTGAAATGGCTGGGTCGTCCAGTTCAGCAAATGTATTCTTCGTTCAACACAAGATTCCAGTCACCGAAGGGCGGCTGGGTAGGATGGCGATATGCACGCTCCGTGCCAACCGCCAGATTTTCCTGAGTTGCGGTGTGCAGTGCCAGTTCACTTCGAATTGACATCAATCGCCAACAAAAAGAGGGGCGCCGAGAAGCGCCGAAGTGAGTGTCGATTGAATTCTCGGCGCTGACTGTTATCGTATTGCTCATCCATTCGGCGCCGAACACGTTTCTGGCAAGTCGGCGCGCTGAATGAAGTTTGCGACTCAGGGATTTCTGGGCGCCTTGGAGAAGAATGGCATGTGGAAGATTCTCTCACCTCCGAATGGCAAGAGAGATCTTCGCGTCTTCGTCGCCACGTGTACCGGGATGGTTGTGGCGTACTGCGTCATCGTGCTTTGGCATGTGGCGACAGTCCCTGATATCGGACTTAGGTGCCTTCTCCCTGAAGCCTATGACCTGCAAGCCGTCCGCGAAAAGAAGCCGGTCGACGTTGAACCAGGTATTGAGATTTGGCAGTTTGTTCAGCCTGCAGATCCAGCTCCGAAACCGGGAGATCGGCTCGTCAGTTTGAACGGCGAGAAGATCGGCACCTTTTTGGACTTCGTCGCGGCCATGGAGCGGCTTCGATCGGCCAAGATTCCTTCCGGTGGATTGCTCGCGCCAGGATCAGAGCCTTTGGAACTTCGAGTTCCCCCGTTGGTCGAAGTGTTCAGTTCAGACCCCACGAAGTCACCAGAGCGACTCGTCAAGTTCGAGTACACCCGACCCAACTCGGCGCGGCCCGACCTCGTCCAGGGGGTTTATGTTCCGGTTTTGCCTGTAAACATCTTCGAGATCTCGCTGACGATTTTCTGGTTCGTTTGTCAGTTGACGATTCTGGCTATTGCACTCACCTCGTACTGGTATCGTCCATACGATCGCGTGGCTCAGAATTTCTGTCTGATGTGCTGCGTTTCGATGGGAGCATTCGTTCCGGGGTTTCACTGGTGGATGCTGGCCGGAAATCCGCTATTGAACATTCCGTTCATCTTTTGCGCGGCAATGCTGCCATCTGTGGTGCTCAACTTCTTTCTTGTGTTTCCAAAGGAACCGGATTTTCTCCGCGAGCGTCGCTCGCTGGTGTATTCGTTCATGTTCGGCACCGCGGGAATCATCTGCGCGGCGTTGATTGTGACCTACTGGGCGTCGTGGGCATTGAGCGGCTCAGGTCGGCTGAATGTGTTCCAGAAGATGTCGTATCTGACTCAGATGCTCTTTCGCGGAGTCGACTCGCCGGTTGATCCGCTGGTTCAGTGCACATCACTCTTGTCGCTGCTGCGAGTGGTGATTCAGATCGCCATTGTGGTCGCCTCAATTTACTTTGGACTTACGGTCGTCCGGCTTGGTCTGAGCCTCGCCCGTCCGGATTCGCCCCGAGAACGTCGTCAGGTTGTTGCGATCCTGGGAGCAGCACTGCTATCGACCATTCCCATCTCGTACACCCTGTATCTGGCGTTCTTTCGCCAAGTGGATTTCGCGCTGGGCAAGGCGCAGATTCCCATGTTCTGCGCGAGCATGCTCTTCATGGCGGCGTACTCGCACGGCATTTTTCGGCATCGTCTGATGCTTGCCGAAGACAGCGATGACAAGAGCCGTCGATATGTGATGATGTCTATTCTTGTGTCGGGGGCTTTTGCCGCATTGATGGCACTTGGAGGTGTTTTCGCGCACTCCTACAGCCTGCCGTTGAACTCGTCGACGACTCAGCGAATCTCATTGTTCTTCATTCTGCTGCTGGCGTCCGGGCTGACCCTTTGGGTTCGCGATCGCCTTCAGGCTGCCGTGGACCGTCGCTTCTTCAGCGAGAAATATCAGCTTGATCGCGCGATGCAGCAGTTGAATCGATCGGCCGCGTATCTGGCGGAGCCGTCCGCGATGGCCGACATGACTCTTCGCACGTGTGAAGATGTCATGGACGCTTCATGGGCGATCATGTATGCAAAAGATGGACAGGGAGTTTTTCGACTCATTGGCAGCCGATCCGCTTCCAATGCACCGGCTCAATTGCGTTCCGAGCAGATCAGCGGCGCGGAGCCGGGGCAGACGGTGGTGGAACGCATTCCATCGGCCAATCGGGAGGTCATGACTCCGATCCAGCAGTTGTTGTACGATCTTCGCTGCGAACTTGTCTGCCTGATGGAAGGTGAAGGCGGAATTCATGGACTGATCCTGCTTGGCCGTCGTCGCAACGGAGCGGGCTTTACTGCTGAAGATGTTGCGTACCTTCAGGCGATTGCACAGATGAGTATCCTGGCGCTGCACAGTTCGCGAGCCAATCAGACGATGGCCCGACTGAATGCAGAGCTGAAAATGCGAATGGACAGCATCGCCGAGCAGGAACGTCAGATGGCGGAACTGCGTGCCGAACTGACATTTCTTCAGCGCGATTTTGGCAAGGCACTTCCTGTGGCTCAGGAGACGGATTTTGATCGCGAAGGCGTGCGTGGTAACAGCCCCGCACTGCTGGATGTGCTCAATCAGGTTCGCAAGGTGGCGAGAAGCTCTTCGACGGTTCTGATCCGCGGAGAGAGTGGCACCGGAAAAGAAATGCTGGCTCGCCTGATCCATCGCAACAGTGATCGAGTGAACGGCGACCTGATCTGCGTCAACTGCGCGGCGTTGTCGTCTTCGCTGCTTGAAAGTGAACTGTTCGGTCATGTGAAAGGTGCGTTCACCGGGGCTCATGCTGACAAGGCCGGACGTTTCCTTGCTGCAAACGGTGGAACTTTGTTTCTTGATGAGATCGGTGACATCTCGCATGAGATTCAGGTGAAGCTTTTGCGAGTGCTGCAGGAGCGTTGTTTTGAAGCAGTCGGCAGCGACAAGACGATTCATGTGGATGTGCGTCTTGTCGCCGCGACGAATCGCAATCTTGAAGAGATGATTGCCAAGGGGCAGTTCCGAGCCGACTTGTTCTATCGACTGAATGTCGTTGCGGTCACGCTGCCTCCGCTTCGACAGCGATCAGAGGACCTTGCCGAGTTGGTCTTCTACTTCCTGACTCGATCTGCCGAGAAGGCTCGCAAGCCCGTGCGACACATCTCGCCGGATGCACTCGCGGCGCTGGAGTCTCATTCGTGGCCGGGCAACATCCGCGAACTTGAGAACGTGATCGAACGAGCGGTGGTGCTCGCGGAGGGAGATCGAATCACGCTTGAGGACTTGCCGAACGATCTTCGTCGACCGGGGCCAGTGCAGATCCTGCGACCTCAGGAATCATCGGATTCGTGGACGACGCCAGCGACTTCCACCGTCCGCAGTGTGATGCGGAGGGTGACTGATTCCGGCGAATCGGACAGCTCCTTTTCGACGGGATCTGGTTCCGGGCTGTCAGAAGAAGAACAATTGCGAGCCGTGCTGGCAGCCTCCGGCGGCAACAAGGCCGTTGCAGCCCGTCGCCTGAATTTGCCTCGAAGCACATTCTTCAGCAAGTGCAAAAAGTACGGCATCACCTGACATTGCTGTTCTGGTCACAGCCGGCACCAGGTGGCGGTGCGATGGAAGAGCATGCTCGCCGCTCGATTGTGATTCCCGATTCGATTGCCAGTGCTCGCGGGAACGCGGTGCGATGATCTGGAGTTCCGAAGCCGGAGCATAACATCCGGACGACGATCGCCGTTTTCTGCTCGGGTTTTAGCCCTCGTCGAGAAATCCGTCCGCCGACCGGAACCTTGTTGTTGACTGTGAATTCGTTGCTCGGGAGTGCTCGCGAGAATGGCGTTTCGACGGAAACTCTTGGAATTCGTCTAAGGCAAATCGCGTCTCATTCGTCATCTGTAGTGCATGACGTTGGCGTGGACGAAGGGAGAACGATGAGTGAGTCTCAGGACCACGAATCGGCGCGGGAGGTGATTCTGCGGACGCATTCGGGGACATCAGCGGATTCAGATTTGGTGACTCAGCAGTCTGAGTTCATCAAGCAGGCGCTCGCGCAGTACGAGAGTCCGCTGATCCGCTACGCGCTGAGGCTGACCGGGAACCTGGATCGAGCGCGGGATGTTGTGCAGGACACGTTTCTGAAGCTTTGTCGGCAGACGCCGGACAGTATCGACGGGAATCTGGCTCGTTGGCTGTTCACGGTGTGCCGCAACGGAGCTTTCGATCTTCAACGGAAGGAACGACGCATGACAACCGCTGCGGAACTCACCGAGCAGCCATCGACGATGCAGCCATCGCCCGAAGCCAGCGTGATCGCTCGCGATTCGGCGAGCAAAGTGTTTCGAATGCTGGATCAGCTTCCTGACAATCAACAGGAAGTGGTGCGGCTGAAGTTTCAAAGCGAAATGACGTACCAGGAAATTGCCGACGTGACGGGATTAACCGTGACGAATGTCGGGTTCCTGCTCCACACGGCTCTGAAGCGACTGCGGGAGTTGTTGCAGAATGAGCAGTTGTTGTCGGCGGGTTAGCCGGACAACGGCATGTGTCTATCAGCCGCAGTGCGCTAGCGGCGTGTTGAATTAGTCCGCCACCGGATTTATTCCGGTGGTTTTCAGGCTTCTGCACTACCTTTCGTGAGCGTTCTGGGTAGTGCAAAAGCCTGAATCCACCGAGGTAAACTCGGTGGCGGACTTAAATCAACAAGCCGCTGGCGCGTTCCGGCTGAGAGTGAGAACAGCACACGAATCGCAATGATCAGAGGGTTGACATCCCCCGCTCGCCTGAAGTCAAAACACAGAATCTGAAATATCAAATTTGAAATATCGAGGTGTTCCATGTCCACATTCAACTTCCAACCCGACGATCCTCGTCTGACGGCTTATGCTCTGGGTGAACTTGATCCCAATGAGCGAGCCGAGGTCGAAGCAATGCTTGCAGAATCCTCTGAAGCCCGCACGGCTTTGGAAGAGATTCGCGAGACCATCGGACTTCTGTCCAGAGAACTGACGTTTGAGCCCGCGTTGACTCTGACGGTGACGCAACGCCAAGCTGTCGAACAGGCAGTGGGCGTAGAGGTTCCCGCGTCGGAGGCACGGGCTACAGTGGTGGCTCCGACTTCAGTTAAGTCAGCTCGCTGGGGCGCGATTGCCCGAGCGGCTACGACGGTTGCTGCTGTGACCGTTGCGGCTGGTGGATTTCTTTATGTCTCGCGAGTCTTCGAGCAGGAAGAATCCTCGTTTGCGAAGTTGGATTCGACGCCTGCATCCGCCGAACAAGCGTGGCCTTCTGACTCAAGTCGATCTCAACCGAGACAGGCTGAGATGGCAGGTCTTGGAAGTGATTCATCAGCTCGCGCAGTCAATAGCGACCTGAGCCTACCGGCCGCTGATGAGTCGGCTGCAAGCACGACCATCGAATCACTCTCGCAGATTACGATGCCCGAGCTTCGTCGCAGGGCGGGGGAATGGTCTGAACCTGAAACACCGAAAACACCGATAGACGCTGCTTCTATCGGAGCGATTGTCGAATCGTCGCAAAACGCATCGGTCGGCGATCACGTGGAAGGAATTTCGCCACGTCGTCCGGAGCTTGTCGAATCATTGCTTGCTCAATCGTCTTCGCCGACATCAGAGTCTTCGGCAGGCATAGCAGGAAAGAATGATGATGACGTCGCTTTGCAAATGATTCAGGAAGGTACGGACAGCGAAGGTGATCGAATTCAGTTTCCAAGAGCTGATAACTCGCTGCTGGCGGACAACCCTGTTGGCGGATCCGGAGTTGCGGATAAAACCGACGGCAAGTCTATGACGACGGAATCAAAGGAGATCGCTGAATCCATAACGGTCGCGGAATCAGATCTCCGTTCGCCATCGGATTTGGGTCAACCTTTGTCTGAGGAGATGAGATCGAACTCTTCTGATTCAAAGGTTTCCACTCTCACCACCGGTAATGCTGGTGACGCAAAGTCAGCGATCCTATCGATTGATAGCTTTTCTGATAGCTTTTCGAGTGGGATTGCAACTGGTGGCCTCGGTGGAGGTGGTTTCGACGGAGGAGGTCGCGGCGGTCAAGTTGACTCTCTCGAGTTGCGCCGGCGTGAGGAAAGCGAGGAACTCTTAAGGCGGCAGTCCCCCAGATTTCGCGGTTTGAGCGCGGCCACCTCTGACACAGAGGCCTACGAGCCCATCGTTGAAAACGCGTTCCTCACACCCATGGAACAGCCGCTGTCGACGTTTTCGATTGATGTCGATACGGCATCGTATGCAAACATGCGGCGGTTTATTCAGCAGGGACAACTGCCGCCAGCGAATGCGGTGCGGATTGAGGAACTCGTCAACTACTTTCGTTACGACTATCCAGAGCCTGCCGATGGAAGTCCGTTCTCCGTCAACATTGATGTGGCGACGTGTCCGTGGAATCCGCAGAACAAGCTGGCTCGAGTTGGTCTAAAGGCGAAGACCATCGCTGAAGACAAACGGCCTGCAACGAATCTGGTGTTTCTGATCGACGTGTCAGGATCAATGGCCGCGGAGAACAAACTGCCGCTTGTCAAACAGGCACTCAACGTGCTGGTGTCGAAGATGGGCGAAGATGATCAGATCGCCATCGTGACTTATGCGGGTGAAGCCGGTCTGAAGCTGAATTCGACCTCGGGATCACAGCGAGCCGTCATCCAGCAGGCGATTGATTCGCTTCAATCCGGCGGATCGACAAACGGAGCGGCGGGAATCAACATCGCGTACGATACGGCGATTCAGTCGTTCATCAAAGGCGGAGCCAACCGAGTGATCCTCTGCACCGATGGCGACTTCAACGTCGGCGTGAGCGATGACAACACGCTGGTGGAGATGATTCAGGAGAAAGCCGCCAGTGGGGTCTTCCTGAGCGTCTTCGGCTTCGGCATGGGCAACCTCAAAGATGCAAAGCTTGAAAAGCTGGCCGACAAAGGCAACGGCAACTATGGCTACATTGATGGGCTCGGGGAAGCTCGCAAGGTCTTCGGCGAACAGCTCAGTGGCACGCTGGTCACTGTCGCCAAGGACGTCAAGCTGCAACTGGAATTCAACAACTCCACAGTCGGAGCTTACCGTCTGATCGGTTACGAAAACCGAGTGCTCGCCGCAAAAGACTTCGACGACGACACGAAGGACGCGGGCGAAATCGGAGCCGGTCATACGGTGACGGCTTTGTATGAAATCGTACCGAAAGCGGCGTGGCTGACTCAAGCCGGTTTGGACCCGGAGAAGTTCGATATCGTTGAGAAGCCAACGGCAAACGACGAGACAAAGGAAGCTGCCGACGGACGACTCTTCACCGTCAAGCTGCGTCACAAACTGCCGGATGCCGAAACCAGCGAGAAGTCACAGGACTACGCGGCGATGAATTCTGATGCTCAGCTTTCTGACAGCAACGTCGACTTCCGATTCGCTGCCGCAGTGGCTTCGTTCGGAATGCAGCTTCGCGAATCGAAGTTTCGAGGCAACTGGACTCTGCAGAATGTGCTCTTAATGGCGGATGCGTCTCTGTCCACCGATCGTAACGGCGAACGAACGGAGTTCACCGATCTGGTTCGCGGCGTGATGCGCATCAAGGGCGACTCCATCACCGATCCTCGTCTGACGACACACGAAACCGTCGCTCCGGCAACCCCTGCTGCAGAGTTGCCAACGGAACTCTCCGCCAACGATGCTCGCATTAAGGCGACGGTTGATGGCAAGTACCGCCGTCTGCTGAAGAAGATCGAAGTCCGCAGCGACGTCGCCACGTACGGCGAATTCCGTGACTTCGGCCACTGGGACGGCACTGACTACTCCGGCCACAGCGATCTGCCTGCTGGCTACTGGGTCTGGGTCTATCCGAACTGGTATATTTGGGGCGATGTCGAGGAACCGAAGACTGAGACTCAGCCGTAGAATCCTGAACGATACTCAAAGAAAAGGGCTGATGGCCATGAACCATCAGCCCTCTGGCATTTGAAGGTCTGCGAGAACTCTCATGTTGAGTTCATTCTTCGCGTAGCCGGATTCGTCCGGAACTTGGAACGAACCGGCTGCAGTTGCTCGTCCTTGCAGATGCGTTAGGGAATTCTGACGAATTCCGCTACAGGTCAACGTGATGACATCTCATCACGACCGTGACATCGCTACTGTTTGCGACTGGCTTTGAGACTGGCTCTTTGATCCGCTCTGAGTTGGCAATTTCACCTGGAAGAACGTGTCTCCGATTGCCATGCCAATGTCGTTCAGACGAGACTGGAAGTCATCGACGAACTGATGCAGGCCGTTTGCAATGATTTGCTTGCCTGATGTCAGTTCCAGTTCACGATTCGCCTCGCCCAGAAGTTGTTCGGCAGGGTTGTGGTTTTCGAAAATGGGTGAGCCGGAGATGGCTCGCAGACAGGCGTCGGCTTCGCGAACGCAGAATCGCAGCGATCGCGGAAACGAAGGGTTGAGAATCAGAAAGTCGACGACATTCACCGGAACGATTCGTCCGTGAGTTCGTCGATAGGTCTGCAGAGCACTTGTTGATTCCAGCAATGCGGCCCACTGGACGACGTCAATCTGAGATCCAACCTGCGACACCATCGGTAGAAGCACGAAGTACTTCACGTCGAGAATTCGCGATGTCTTATCAGCACGTTCTAGCAACGTGCCCATGCTGGAAAAGTTCCAGGCTTCGCCGTGAGACCACGTTGCTGACGCGACTCCACTCACCTGATGAGCGAGACGCTTGATTTGCTCAAGAAACGGATGGGGCTGATTCAGCACTCGATCTGCATCCGCGGCCGACGATCGCACTTTCAGGTAGAAGCGGTTAATCGCTTCCCAAAGCGGCGTGGTCAGGTTCTCGCGGATCGATCGTGCATTCTCGCGAGCAAACGCGAGGCAGTTGACCACGGAATTCAGGTTGTTGCGATCAAACAGAAGGTATCGCAAAACATTCTGACGCGACGGAACGGGATAGTGTTTCTGAAACACCTCGACATCGCCGCCCGCGTGAATCAGCGACGACCAAAGGTTCTCTTCGCTGCCTCGGTATCCGAGTGCGATATTCAGGGTCACATCAATGAACCGCGCCTGATTCTCTGCGCGTTCGAGATATCGGCTCATCCAGAACAGCGAATCAGCAACTCGGCACAGCATAGCAAGCTCCCACGAGCGGTACTTGTTTGGATGGACTTGTATTGCGGCTTGAAATCAATCTCCCTGTAGCTGAAGTCGTGAGACTTCAGTTCTCCGAAGTCTCACGACTTCGGCTACGGGTGTTTTAACTGAGCCCGATCACCACGAACTATGGACGATGCAGACGCGAAAACGGAGTATCTTTCATCAGCACCCACGTATCTTTACTCCCACCGCCCTGTGAGGAATTCACGATCATCGATCCTTCCTTCAGAGCGACTCGAGTCAGACCGCCAGGCAGAACGAACACATCCTCGCCAAACAGAATGAACGGTCGCAGATCCACATGGCGAGGCTGCAACGTCTGATTGATCACCGTCGGCACGGTCGACAGCGTCAGCATCGGCTGAGCAATGTAGTTCCGCGGGTCGTTTCGAATCGACTCAGCACACTTGTCGCGTTCTTCCTGAGAGGCTCGCGGGCCCATCAGGATGCCATATCCACCCGATTCATTCGTCGGTTTTACAACCAGTTCGTGCAGATGATCAAGCACGTAACTGCACTGCTTCGGCTCGGAGCACAGATACGTCGGAACGTTCTGCAAGATCGCTTCTTCGCTCAGATAATATCGAATGATCTCGGGAACGTACCGGTAAACAGCCTTGTCGTCAGCCACACCGGTTCCCGGAGCATTGGCCAGCGTAACATTGCCGCTGCGATAGGCTCGCATCAACCCCGGCACGCCCAGCATACTGTCGGGGCGAAACGCTTCGGGATCGAGGAAGTCGTCATCAATGCGGCGATAGATCACGTCAACCTTCTGCGGTCCGCGAGTCGTCTTCATCCAGACCACATCGTCATCGTCGACAAACAGGTCAGGGCCATTGACGAGTTCAATGCCCATCTGTTGGGCAAGAAACGAATGCTCGAAGTACGCTGAGTTGTAAATGCCGGGCGTCAGAACGACTGCTGTTGGACTATTCGTCCCCGGAGGCGCGGTTTTCAGCAGCGCGTCGAGAAGTCGTTCGGGGTAATCTTCAATCGGAGCAATAGTCGATCCGTAAAACACTTCCGGGAGAACTCGCTTCATGATTTCGCGGTTCTCAAGGACGTAGCTCACGCCCGACGGACATCGCAGGTTATCTTCAAGAACATAGATCGTGCCGTCATGATTTCGAACGAGGTCCGTGCCGACGACATGAGTCCACACACCGCCGGGCGGACGAAACCCCTCGCACTCCGGCCGATAGGTCTTCGCAGTTTTCAGTAGCTCCTCGGGAACGACTTTGTCCTTCATGATGCGGCCTTCGCCGTACACATCATCCAGGAACAGATTGAGAGCACGAATCCGCTGCTTCAGCCCTGCTTCGATCATCGCCCATTCGTCAAAAGCGACCGGACGCGGAACGACATCAAACGGCCAGATCTTTTCGTTGCCGTCGTTGTGACCGTAGACAGCGAACGTGATTCCTTTTTCGAGCAGTTCCTCTTCGGCGTGACGCTGGCGTTCGGCGAGTACTTCCGCCGAGAGTGAAGCGAGACATTCAGAAAGAGCCGGATGCCGAGGAGCACCCTCAGGCGTCAGCAGTTCGTCATAGTTCGGAGCTTTGAGAGTCACGCTCGTCTCTTTGCTTTTGAGTCCCACTGTCTCCGATGTTTGGATAGTGATGGTCTCGGACGAAACATCACAATGTCGATCCGTTTCGATCGTCCATCGAGATGATCTGAAAGTGAGACGGCGACAAGGCGTGGGAAACTTGATGCCGAATCATTCCGCGACACACGAGCACTCAACATGCATCGCCTGCCACTTTTCCAAGATGTGAAAACCTGCGCGCTACCGGCTGTGATGTTGCAACTCAAAAAACAGGCAGCCCGTCGCCCGATTGCTGAGAGTCTAGGCAGTTCGGGCACGTTCTCACAATATCTCTGAGAAACGCAACATCCGTGCCGACGCGTTTCGAATCGGTTTTTCGCCTCGAGACCTCGCTATCGCGTGCTGTTTAGCAGCGAATCCCGATGCATGTCTCGCTTCAGCATGGCGATTCTCGACGCATACTGCTGACGCTCGACGGATGCCTGAATTCGCCGAATCTGCGGAGAAAAGTCCGCGAAGACCTCGCCGGATTCTGAACTTTCTCGCAGCAGAGCTGCCGCGAGCCACGGTCCGTGCATTGACACCAGAGCATCTTCCGCCGATGCAAAGACCTGTGCGGACCCCGGGTCACCCTGTCGCGCGCAGCGCCCGATGAGCTGCCGGTCCATGCGGCTTGATGCCTGACATTCCGCGACGATCACATGCAGGCCGCCGGCTGCCTTGACCTCAATGGGCAGCGAGATATCAGTCCCTCGTCCCGCCAGGTTCGTGGCAATTGTGATCGCTCCGCCACGACCAGCTTCGCTCACGATCTGAGCTTCTTCAGAGTTCTGCAGACCGTTCAGGATCTGAAACGGCACGCCGTGCTGCTTCAGTTCGTTTGCGATCGCTTCACTATCGGCAATGGATCGAGTTCCGATCAACACGGCTCGTCCCGCATCACTCATCTGGCTGGCCGACATTGCAATCGCTTTGTCTCTCGCGATGTTGCTCGCAAAGAATCTTGGTGGATGCAAAATGCGACGCGATGGAACTCGCAGAGGAATCTCCTCGACCTCCAGATTGTAGACGTCATGCAGTTCCTGCTCGCAGCCAACCGCGGTGCCCGTCATTCCTGAAAGATGTTCATACAATCGGAAGAATCGCTGCCGAGTGATCTGAGCGACCGATTGTTTCTCTGCCGTGATGCTCAGACCGCACCAGGCTTCGATGGCCTGGTGAAGTCCGTCCTGCCACGTGCGATCCTCGAAGATACGCCCCGTCGATTCATCAACGATGCAAACTTCATCCTCGCGAATCACATAATGAACATCGCGGCGAAACAGGCAGCGAGCTCGCAGCGCCTGAATGACGTATTCCGTCCACGGACGAACCAACTGACGGACCGGAATCGCAACATCATCCCCATGACAGCGCTGGATGCCTTTCGGGGTCAGCGCGATGCGGCCCGATGAGACGTCCATCAGAAAATCCTGATCGACCTGAAGCGTCTCAGCCAGCATTTTGGCGATCAGATGAGCATCCGTGTCCGGAGCCGGCTGATTCGATCCGAAACTCAGGACCAGCGGAGAACTCGCGTCGTCAATCAGCACGCTGTCAGCTTCATCGACCACCGCGTAAGCCAGCCCGCGTTGCATTGTGGTTCGTCGCGAAGATGCTTCAGGCTGAAGCATTTGCAGCAATCGGCTGCCGAGCTTGTCCTGAGCCTGCTGGCGAAGCGTCAGTTGATCGCGCAGATAATCGAAGCCGAACTCGTGCCCGGTCCCGTACGTGATATCTGCATCGTAGGTCGGAGCCTTCTTCGAATCTTCGACTCGTTCGGGCAACAGAGACACCGTGAGCCCAAGCTGCGCGGCGACTGGTTCGGCCAGTTTCTGGTCGCGTTCCGCCAGATACACGTTTGGAGTGATGACATGAACTCCGCGGCCAGCGAGCGACAAATGAATCGCTGCCGTCATGGCCACGAACGTCTTGCCTTCGCCGGTTTGCATCTGGGCAATGCAGCGACGCGACATCGCCATCGCGGCCTGGAGTTGAACATCGTAGAGTCGGATATTGCGAGCTCGTCGCAACGCTTCGCACGCGAGTGCCAGTCCGGCCACAAGAACATGCGGTTCCCCTGTCGAGTGTCCTCGCGCCAGTTCGCGTCGCACCTGCAGGACTTCCAGTCGAAGCTGTTCCGGTGTTGCGGATTCGAGGGTCGATGCCAGCGCACGGATGTGAGGAATCAGTTCGCTCGGTCGAACCGTCGTCAGCCGCCGATCCATCGCAGCCTGCGTCGAAGACGGTTTGGTTCCCGTCTGCGTTGTCGAGGTTGTCGTGTTGGCTCCTAACATAAGGGTTCAGCACTTTGCGTGGTTTTCTATCCATCGCTCAAGATCAGCCGGTTGCCGCGACTGACGTTCCAATGTGTGCGCAGGCCATAGGCAACTGGGCTGCATCTTGTTGTCCGCTGAGTTATGGCTCAAATTCGGAAAATGTCATACGGGTCCAAAAGGCAATGCTGCCTTCCTCGTCCAGTCCTGCCTCCCTGCCAATAGGAATGATGACCTCATAGCAACGTTCAATCTCTGCGTCGTCTGCAAGCGCAACGACGGCCGAATCCATCTTTCTGAACAACGACTTCTCGTTCTCTGTCGCTTCATGCTTCATGAGTACGTCCGAACTCTGGTCTCGAGCGTACTTCAGTATTGGATACATCTGATCCCTCATTGACTTGTGCTCGCTGAGCGCCAACCCATTTCGATCTTGCGTACTGTCTGAAGGTCCTCCTGCCGGCGAGCAGCCGCAGACGCACACGATGGTGGCTACGACTGAAAGGACGGCGATGATCTTCATTGATTCATCCAGCTAACACGAAATCAAGCGTTTAGGTTCTTTTGCACGCGACGGAGAGGTTTTAGACGGTAGTCGCTGGTCAGCAGAGTACCATCACCGGTTCGAGTCGAAACCGGCGATTGCAACCTGAAACGGGCCCTGAAATGGGGGCCAGAATGAAGAATTCTGTCATCCCTTCAGGATGAGCGTCATCTCTCGATCCGTGACCGGTGGTGCGCCATTCGGCGACCACCGGCTAATCTCTTGTATCCTTTCAGGATGAATCGCACGAGCTCCCGGGACAAGGCCAACGTGCAGAACACCGCACTGAACCGAAACAACGGCGGAAATCTGCAACTGTTTCCATCGCCATTTCCGCAGCACGAGGAACCGTCCGGGAATAAGTGACCTGAATCACAACCCGAAGCATGAGTTTTGAAGTTGCGCGTTTTGGTTTGGTGGCCAACGGCCCTTTTCACCATAGCCTGGGGCAACGCCCCAGGGGCACGGAAAACACGGTGTGACTTGGCCAAGGGCCATGTTCAATAGGCCATGTTTCGATTGATTATGGCCGTTGGCCAAACCGATTCCTTTTGTTTTCAGTTCCAGGGGCGATGCCCCTGGCTACGATCAATATGGCCTTTGGCCAACAATCTCAACCATGATACGCGCAACTTCAAAAAGCGTGAGCGAGGGGATTGGTGTCGTGAAGAAAAATCCCTCACTCACGTTTCGGGTTGTGATTTCTCGCCTCAATCAAAAACCGGAAGTTGTTTCGAGACTGTTCCTGAGTCTATGAATCTGGTGCTCTCGTCAGTTCGATCCAAACGAATGACCGCCGACTTTGGGCGTTGAAGGTTTCGAGTTCTTCGGACGCGAACTTGTGCCAGCGGCAGGTTCTGTGCCTGGGCGTTTTCCAACGGGTTGAGTCCACGAGACGGGAGCATGAACCTGGCCGGTTGTTGAGAACTCAGCGGCTTCCGGTTCTTCGGGAACGTCCATCGGTTCGCTGTCCGGGCTGTCGTCAGTGACGAGCGGCTCGGCTTCGGCCGCAGCCTGTTCGGCTCGCGATGTCATCCACTCGTGCTCCGATGGCTCAAGCTGCGGAGAATCATAACGAGACCGCATCAGGACACCGGTCGCTCGTCGCAACTGGATGATCGACAAAGCGTAGTTGACCTGAGCCTGAGCAAACGCGGCTTCTTCATCCGCCAGTCGTTCGTATCCGTCGAGCAGATCTTCGAGCAGCAGCATCGACGATTCTTCAACCATCGGCAGCACGGCGAAGCGGTCCTGAAGATACGCGACTTCATTTCGAGCAGCCTCCATCGCCTGGTACTTGCCCAGCAATTCACGGTAGGCTGTCTCGACTTCGCGATTGGCAATCTCCACTTCCGTCAACGATGCTTCGACAGTCGCTCGGAAACCGTTGATCGCCCGTTTCAGTTCCCACTGACGCTGCTCAAGTTTGGCTTTTGCGGCTCGATTGCCCAGCGGAACTTCGAACTCCATGCCGACCGTATATCCTGGCCGACCCTGCGAGAATTGGTTGCCGATCGAATCCTGAACCTGGTACTGTCCTTCGAGACCGGCAACGTATGTGCTGACGATGAAGTCCAGTTTTGGAAGAATGTCTTTCTTGCTGACGCCAAGTCGAACGCCTGACGCTCGCATCTGACGAATCGCACGCGAAATATCCGGGCGATTCACGAGAGCCGTCTGAAGTGAATCACGAAGGCCGACGGGCGATTCAATCGACGACGGAGCTTCACTCGGCGTAAACTCTGCCGGGCCTCCGTCGAGCATTTCCGGATCATTCACCAGCAACCGAAGCTGAGACTCCGCATTGCGAATATCGGTCACTGCCCGCTGCATGCGCGATTCAGCTCGCGCGACGGCGGCTTTTGCACGCAGGATCTGGCGAGGAATTGTGTCGACCTGGTTTCGTGCTTCCAGCGTTGTCAAAACATCCTGCGCCGACGTCAGCAATCGCTGTCGCTGAAAGAACTCAGCACGAGCCCGATAGAGTTTCCAATAAGCTTCCGCAACACTGAAGAGATGATTCTGCAGCTCTTCCAGAGTCTCGTCGCCGGACGAATTTGCATTGATTCGCGCGAGCACGATTTGGCTTTGGTTGTAAACCGTGCCGGCCTGATTCAGCAGGGGCTGTCGGAAACTCAGTTCCAGTCGCGATGTCGACTGCGGGTTCGGGATCAGGTACTGCGAGTTGTTCTTCTGAGTCCCCATCTTCTGAGCGATCTCAAGCTCGCCGCCCGAACTGGTCCGACGCTTAACGCCACCTGAACCGGATGTCTGCTGATTCACGAAGCGGCCCGACAGGTTACCGGTCGTCAACTGGTTGCCAATCGGATCGTTCAGATCGTCGTACTTGGCGTCCAGAAATGCTCGCCAGTCGAACGCAGCTTCTTCCTGACGAATGACTCGATACTCGACTTCCGGATTCGCCTGCAACACCTGAACTCGCGGCGAATGCGTCAGAGCCTGCTGAACCAGCGTTGAAACATCCACGGACAGCGATCGCTGAGCAATGCCCGCCTGTTGCTGAACCAGCGGATCCCACCAGGCTGTGAAATCCGGTGGCAGTTCGATGGCCGGTCGAGGCGCTGGAGTGTTCTCTGGTCCGGTCGGCATCGAATCGGTGCGGCCCATGTAAGGACCGATCCAGCCCGGTGCATCGGCTTCGATGTTAGCTCGGAATCCAGACGTTCCCGGCGCGGCTCCGTTGGGAACGGGTCGACCACGAAGTCCGGAATGTCCGGGAGCCGAACCCTGCGTCGTTGGTCCGTTTGGCAGCGGAACCGGACCATGCGACCCAGCATCTGGCGATGAATCTGGCTGAGCGTCAATCGGCTGTGCAGGCTCCTGAGCATCGCCACGATTGTTTGGCTGGCCGCCATAGTCCGCTTGAGGAACCCCGGGATGGATCGGAGCAGCCTCGGTCTGTGGAGCCGCGTTGTTCTGCGGTGGCGCGTTGAAGCTTCGATCAGGAACTGGCGGAACCGGAGTCGGCGGCGATCCGCCCTGTTGCCCGTTGCCACCAGCATAAGGGATGTTCGAAAAGTTGAAGGGATCGATCGCGGAGCTGTTCGAGGTCGAACCTGATGCGGCAGCACCGTTCTGTAACTGTGGTGTCGTGACGACGGGTTCAGCCGGCAGCGCAGGTTCCTGAATTGGCTGCTGCACCTCGTCAAACATCGGACGACCAAGACTTGCCTGTCGTGACTGAGTCCGACGGGGCTGGCTGCGTCCAACGTCACCGCGAACAGGTCCTCCACGCGGAGCATCACCACGGCGAGGCGCTGACCAGTTTTGTGGCGGCATGGATCGTGGGTTTGGCACGGTCTGACTGCGAACATCCGCGCCGCGAGGCACGATCATCGGCCCGCCGTCAGTTGCAGCCGATGGCTCTCCGAACTGGCCTGCCGTGAGTTGAGTCGGCTGAGAACTGATCGCGAAGAGACCCAGTCCACCGAGCGCGAGTGCAGAGAGAATTGACACAGTCTTCATCCCGCCCGCGCAGCGACGCAGCCATGAGATCAGAGACTGATCCTTGCCGGCGCTCGATGGTTCCGAGCTGTTGGATGAAGAAGAGGTCATGAATGTCGTTCGGCGTAAGAATTGACGGAACCCATTCGAGCGCACAGGCGGGAGTACCCGCGCAATGCGACTCGTCTGAGAATTCGTCAAAACCGTCACAGGCCATGCAGCGAAACAACATTCGTCAGGACTGCTTTTCTCGGAAGAAAACTCAGAACCGAAAACTCTTGCCCAAACTGCCACCCATTCATCCGGTGGTTTCATGGATCGGCAGAACCTGCCGCTGTCTGATCAGGTCAAACCGTAACGATCACGGCGACGACAACGATTGCATCAGTCTGTTGACTTGCGGAATCCAGGAAGGAAATCCCCAACTTTTCCGCCTGTGGTGTAGTGTTGCATATGCCGCATTGCGCAACGACGGATCTCCCTGCGCACTTTGGAAGCGATCGAGTCTTCCGATGGGACTGCGGTCTGGTGCAGAGAGCCAGCAAATCTTAAGGTCCAAACGAGCTCCGTTGTATGACCCATCGTCGCCGCAAATTCTCGGATCGGGTTCAGACTGTCATTGATGAGGTCCTGCACGCCATGCGGCAGGAGACCATCGACAGTTCCAGCGCCCCCCGTGCGCGCACGGTGCAGCTCAGCCGACTGGAAGAACGCATCCTGATGAGCGCGTCGCCGATGATGGTCGTTGCCGAGGCGGCCGGTGCGACGAGCGGACCGGCAGCGAGCGAACAGGATGCATCCACCGCAACGGCGACCATTGATTCATCAGAGCAAAGCGGACAGGACAAATCGGCACTTTCCAGCGAGCTGTCTTTGACGAACGACAACGTGGCATCGGATGAATCCAGCATCGATGAATCGACCTTGAATTTCGATGAACAGTTCGAACAGCTCGATGAACTCATCGATGCTGGCCTGAGCATCGATGATTCAAGTGCGACACCGATTGATGACCTGCTGATGCAGATTTCGATCAACGCCGCACCGGAATCCGCGAGCGAACTGGATGCCGATGCGATCAACGCTGAGATTACATCAGGGCTCGAAGATGCCGGACTTGTGGATGATCTGTTCTCATCGCTTGCGGGGAAAGCAGACCTCGTCCCCGAATCCGCGATGGATGTGATTGAGAGCGTGCTGGGGGACAATCCGTCGGCTGAGCGATCATCGTTGATGAGTGGGCCGGAACTGGTCGTGATTGACTACCGAGTTCAGGATGCGGACACGCTGCTGGCAGAATTGCTGTCAGACAATCGAGACGTTCGTCTGTTGCGTCTGTCGGCAGATGATGATGGCCTGGCCCAGATCACGGAGAAGCTCAAGTCGCTTGGAACCGTTTCGGCGATTCATCTGCTGACGCACGGTCGCGATGGTGAGATTCTGCTGGGTTCAACACGATTGAATGCCGCTTCGCTGACGGCACACACAGCGGAACTGTCCGCGTGGTCGGGCTATCTGACCACGGATGCCGATTTGCTGATCTATGGCTGCGATGTGGCAGCTTCCGCCACCGGACAAAGCTTCGTTGAAGCGTTGCATGAGATGACATCAGCCGATGTGGCGGCCAGTACGGATACAACGGGCGGGACGAGTTTTGGCGGTGACTGGGATCTGGAATTCGTGACGGGCAACGTCGCGGCGGGCCCGTTGTTCTCGTCGCATGTGCTGCAGTCGTGGCAACATGAACTGCCGGCCGGTCAGACAATCACAGTGACGACCACAGCCGATGTCGTCGATGCGGGCGATCTGAGTTCCGTATCCGCGTTGCTGGCTGGCCGAGGCACAGACGGCCAAATTTCACTCCGCGAAGCTCTGATCGCGGCGAATCAGAACGCCGACGTAGATGAGATCGTGCTCGGCAGCGGAGTCTACTCGATCACGATTTCCGGACGGGACAATTCAGCGGCCAAGGGCGACTTTGACATTCTGCAGAGCGTCGTCATCCGTGGCGCCGGAGCTGAACTGACTCGCATTGATGCGAGATCCATCGATCGTGTGTTCGATGTTCTTGCCAGCTCGACATTGACGATGTCTGATATCACGGTGACTGGTGGTCTCACCGACAAAGATTCGCAGACTGGTGCTGGTTTTCAGGTCGACACAAATGCCAGTCTGGTCCTCAATAGAGTTCTTGTCTCGGGTAACGCAGCGAAAAGAGACGGAGCGGGCATCGCCAACGCAGGCACGGTGACGCTGACCGATGTTTCCATCACAGGGAACACCGCGACGCGTGACGGCGGCGGTTTGTTTAACTCCGGTACCGCGACCATTGAGCGAACGACGTTCTCAGCGAACAAAGCGGCCTCCGGTGGTGCGATCAAGCATACCGGCACTGGCCTGACCGTGACAAATACCACGATCAGCGGGAATACGGCCACATCATCAGGCGGCGGACTGGTGCTGTCCGGCCCCGCGACGATTGTCAACGCAACCATCGCCATGAACACCGCGTCGACCAGCGGTGCAGGCCTGCTGGTCACGAGCGGAACTACGTCTGTTCAGAACACGTTGTTTGCGTCGAATCTACTGACCAGTAACGCTTCAGCGAACATCTCCGGGACGATCACGTCACTGGGAAACAACCTGTCGAGTGACCTGACAGGGGCGTTGACACAGTCGACGGACCTTCGTGGCGTCAATCCACAGATCGAAGCACTTGCCGACAACGGCGGATTTGCTCATACCCACGCCCTGAAACAGACGAGCGTTGCGATTGATGCCGGAAGCTCCGTCGGCGCGTCAGCAACTGACCAGCGCAATATGGGCCGTGATGGCAATGTCGACATCGGTGCCTACGAATACGATCGTGCGTTTCTGGCGACGAGCGAAACGCGTGTCAACGTGACCACAGCGAACAAGCAGGAGACATCCGCAGAGACTCGTGGAAGCCAGCAGGCTATCGCACGCGATCAGTTTGGAAACTACGTGATTGTGTGGAGTGGTGAGAATCAGGATGGTTCCGGATATGGCGTTTACGCGAGACTGTTCGATTCGTTCGGGCGCGCGTTGTCTGGTGAGATTCTGATCAATCAGCAGACGACAGATAATCAGATCTGGGCTCGCGTGGTCATGGATTCTGATGGCAACTTCGTGGTGACCTGGACCGGCGAATCTCAGGATGGAGATGGACTGGGCGTCTTCGCGAGACGATTCGCAGCGAACGGCAACCCGCTCGGAAACGAGTTTCTCGTCAACACGACAACGACCGCCGACCAGAAGAATTCCACAATCGCTATTAATGCGTCCGGGGATTTCGTTATCGCGTGGCAGGGGAACGGAACTGGCGACACTGACGGTGTTTTCTTCCGACGCTATTCCTCAACGGGAACTGCCATTGATTCAACGGAAGTACGTGCCAACACGACCTCCAGCGGAGTTCAGATCGAACCTGCAGTCGCCCTCGACAACAGCGGCAACGTGGTCGTCGCGTGGGAAGAAGGGAAGCACATGTACTTCCAGCGATTCAACTCGTCGTCCGTTTCGCAGGGAGGTCGAGTTCAGGTTGACCAGTTTCTTTCCACCAGCATTCGACCGGCCATTGCGATGGATGCCGCCGGGAATTTCACGTTGGTGTATCGCGAAGACGGGATGATGACTGGAATCTGGGGACGCGGCTACAACGCCGACGGGACTCAGCGATATACCTGGTTCTATCCTGGAACCGGCGACAGCTCCAGCCCGAGCATCGCGATGATGTCAACGGGCGAGTTCATTGTCACGTTCCAGAAAACGGGCGACGGCGACGGTAGTGGAGTTTACGCTCAGAAGTACGACAACAACGGACAGAAGATCGGAGCTGAGTTTCAGATTAGTCAGACAACGACAGGAAACCAGACACAGCCGTCGATCGTGATGCTGGATCTCGACAACTTCGTCGTTGTTTGGACTGGCGAAGGACCGGGAGACAGCGAAGGTGTTTTCGTTCGCCAGTTTGGTACAGCGACTGCAAAGGTTCTGACCGCTCAGACCGACTATGCGACGACTCCAACCAACACGACAGTCTCCATTAACGTTCTCGATAACGATTCCCGACCGTGGTCCGGTGACGCCATCGTGCTGGATGTCACGTCACCATCCAACGGCACGGCATCGCTTGATACCAACGGAAACGTCGTCTACTCGCCGAACTCGGGCTTTGCCGGAACCGATTCTCTGACGTACCTGCTCACGGACGGCCTCGACGGGACGACCAACTACTGGGGCCTGAGCGGAAACGCCGTCGACTCTGTCGGCACGATGGACGGGACGATCGTTAACAGTCCATCCGTGATTCAGGGATCGACTGGCACGGCACTTCAATTCGATGAAGTCAACGATTACGTCAACATTGGCGACGTGACATATGGCAACGAGTTCACGCTGTCATTCGACTTCAAGATCGATGACAACACCGGAACCGTCTATCAGTATCTTTACAGTCACGGCGACGAGACGGTCGTCAACAGCCTGAACGTCATTCTGGGTGAAGACAACCGCCCAGGGTTTGCGAACGTGATGAAGACGATCTTCGCAGATGCCACAGACACTTATGATTTGAACGCTTTGAACTTTAACGCGGCCGATGTGGTCGGTGATGGACAATGGCATACTTACACGCTGTCGGTCAGCGCGGCGGGCGGTGCCAGAGTCTACATCGACGGTGTGCTCAGGGCGTCAGATTCGACTCGTGGCGGAGGCCCCTTCAATCCAACGGGCTCAGCGATTCTTGGGGCTCGCCAGGATCTGGAAGCGACTCGGTTCTTTGGCGGCGGACTGGATTCCGTCCGTCTGTTCAATCGAGCCCTCTCAGCAACAGAAGTCACGCAACTCGACGCTGGTCTTTCGCCGTCCGTCAGTTCGACTCAAACGACAGGCACCGTTTACGTGACCGTCCAAAACGCGCCACCGATTGCGGTCGCGAATGGACCGTATTCCACTTACTTCGGCCTGCCTGTCACCGTCACAGCCGCCGGATCTTCGGACCTGAACAGCGACTCCCTGTCTTACGAGTGGGATCTGAATTACGACGGAACCACGTTTAGTGCAGATCTAACCGGGCAAACCTCCACCGCGACGTGGGCTCAACTGCAATCGGCTGGACTCGGCGTCGGAACGCACACGGTGGCCGTTCGAGCCATGGATACGCGCGGCGGCGAATCGATCGCAACGGCGACGCTGACCGTCCAGGCGAATGTCGCTCCGACAGACATCGGTTTGTCGAGCGTCGTCATCACCGGACAAACTCCCGGAGCGTCCATCGGAACAGTCTCTGGTGTTGACCCAACTCCGGGAGACGTCCTCACATACTCAGTCAACGATGCTCGTTTTGAAGTTGTCGGCGGTGTTTTGAAACTGAAGTCCGCAGCGAGCATTGATCGCGGCACGGAGCCAACGGTTCCGGTCATCGTCACGGCGACGGACCTCGCAGGAAATTCGTTCTCAAAGTCGTTTACGCTCACAGTGACGAACGGCCCGGTCGTTTCGCGAAACGATGCGTTGACGGTGACGGAAAACACTGCGGTCACGGTGTCCGGCAATGGCGTGCTTGCCAATGACGACCGAGTCTCCACGACCGTGACGTCCGGAGCGGTGCTCGAATTCGATGCCTCCAAAGACACAGACGGCGACGGACTCTGGGAAGATTCCACGGGAGTGGCGGGACTGGATTATCAGATCGGATCGGGAGTTACTCAGAACCTGAATCCGACCACCAACCATCACGGCATTCTCGGATCATGGGTGCTCGATGGGACGAACCTCAATGCTCTTGTCAGTTCCGATTCGCTCGCGCTTGCTCCGGGGAATCTGACTGACGGCAACGTCACGTTTGAATTCTGGTTCCGTCCTTCGACCGTCGGTCCGCAGTACATGCTGTTTGACTCGGGAAGTGCTCAGCCTGGCACCGGAACGTCGGTACGATTGAATGGCACGCAGCTTGAGTTCGCTCTTTACAAAAACGGCGTCGGAGCCGCTGTCCTGTCGGACATTTCGACGCAGCTTTCCAGCGGCGACTTCATTCAGTTCGTCGGAACGATCCGCATGGTCAGCGGCACGGCAACTCTGGAAATGTTCGTCAACGGCGTGTCCAGAGGAACCGACTCGGACAGCTCGTTTGCAATCTGGTCTGACACGGCTGAAGGCACAGCGCTGGGTGGCATTGACGGGACTGTAAATGTGGCCGGAGTAAACGGCGGAGTCCCATTCGCTGGCGAACTGGCCATCGCTCGCTTCTACAGCAGCGCGCTGACGTCGACTCAGGTGCAGAACAACTTTCTTGCTGTCGCCGGAACGTCATCCGGTCTGGCTGTTTCTTCAACGAACACCGCGTCGACGACGGGCTCAGTCGTTGTCAATTCAACCGGCAGTTACACATACAATCCAAACGGCCAGTTTGATTCTCTTGCCGCTGGTGAAACAGCAACAGACTCATTCAGCTACACAACGATCGACGGCTCAGGCAATACCGATACGGCCACTGTGCAGGTCACGATCACCGGCGTCAACGACGCGCCGTCCGTCGGAGCTTCGGCGGCACTTGGAACGATCATCGCAAACGACATGTCGCCTGCCATTGGTGTTGCCAGCCTGACGGCAGACTTCACTGACGCCGATCACAATGCCGTGAAAGGCATTGCGATCACAGCCACATCCGGCGCCGGCAACTGGCAATACTCGACTGACGGAATCACGTGGACGGCGATCGGAGCTGTCTCGGGCACTCAGGCTCTTCTGCTCGACGCGACCTGTCAGGTACGATTCGTCGGCACTGGCACGGCCGCCGGTTCAGCGACGCTCACCTACTACGCCTGGGACCAAACCGGATCGACGTCCGGACTGTGCGGCACGAAGTTCAACACAACAACGACCGGAGTTGGCGGTTCGACGCCATTTAGCTCAGCCACGACGTCCGGCACGCTGACTCTGAACGCTTACAACTTCCCGCCAACGGGCACTGCCGACAACTACAAGACCTCAGAAGACACGCCG
Source organism: Ottelia alismoides (assembly GCA_037367405.1). Classification (NCBI taxonomy): domain Eukaryota; kingdom Viridiplantae; phylum Streptophyta; class Magnoliopsida; order Alismatales; family Hydrocharitaceae; genus Ottelia; species Ottelia alismoides. Next base: position 1,136,847 of record JAZKJV010006924.1, on the reverse strand, counting down.
CTCGTCACAACCGCAGCGTCCGGCTGGGTCAACTCAGCGTGGAACACTCGCAGCAGGATCTCCCTTAACAACTCTGCCGGTGCAGCGCTGACGAATCAGGTTGTGCTGGTCACGCTTAACTCCTCAAACATCGACTACAGCAAGACTCAGGATGCCGGTCAGGATCTCCGTTTTGCCGACAGCGATGGCACACTGCTGAGTTACGAAATCGAAGAATGGAACGAAGCGGGCACTTCGAAAGTCTGGGTTCGAGTTCCCCAGATCGACGGCAACTCGTCGACCGATCATATCTGGATGTACTACGGCAATTCAGAAGCTGCTGATGCTCAGAACCGTTCTGCCGTGTGGGCCGGCCAGAAAGTCGTCCTGCACATGGACGGAGTCGTCGCTGATTCATCGTCGAATGCAACGGGGCTCGTTGCCACTGCGACCACCGCGACGACGGGAGTTTCATCTGGCGCTCAGCAGTTCGATGGCAGCAACAGTTCGATCCAAATGAACGGCTCATCACAGCTTGATGATCTGTTCGTTGGCGGCGGCACGATCTCAACGTGGATCAATCCGGCCAGTTGGGGCGAAAATGGTTACGGACGAATCGCCGACAAGGCTTCAACAACGTTCGCTGGCGGCCTGCTTGGAAACGGCTGGGCACTTCAGGTCGCTGCGAATGGCCGCTTGATCTTCGAACAGGGCTACACGGTCACCACCGGCGAATGGATCACAGCCTCAGGAGTGATCAATCTCAATCAGTGGCAGCAGGTCGTTGTGACGTTTGATAGTTCGAATGCCGGAGTTGCTCCGAAGATCTATATCAACGGAGTGGCGGTCGCTGTGTCGACCAATTCCGCGCCAGTTGGTGTTCTGCTGTCTGATGCCGGACAGCAACTGACGATTGGTAACCACGCCGCCGCTTCGTCGCGTACATTCGATGGCCAAATCGACGAATTCCGTGCGACCGACGCGGTCCTGTCCGCCAGTCAGATACTCGCCGATTACCGCAGCGTCGCCGGAACACTGACCACCGTCGGAGCTGCTGAGGCAGGTCCCGGAGGCGTTCTCACGAATGACCTCGATCCGAACCAACAGCCGCTGACCGCAACGCTCAACAGCGGACCATCGCATGCCGCATCGTTTACGCTCAATGCCGACGGATCATTCACATACGTGCCCGTAGCGAACTGGTTCGGAACCGATTCGTTCACGTACACCGTGTCTGACGGAGAAAAATCCGACGGGCCGATTACGGTAAACATCGTCGTTACGCCCGTGAACGACGCACCGTCCGCCATCGCCTTGTCGAACAGTTCATTCGCCGACAAAACGGACGCAGCGGTCGTCGGAACAATTACGGTCACGGACATCGATGCCGGTGATTCGCATACTCTGAATGTCAACGACAATCGCTTCGAGATCGTCGGCTCGATGCTTCGTCTGAAGGACGGCACGTCGGTCGACGCGGCGATTGAGCCGAACGTGTCTCTGACGATTCAGGCTACCGACGCCAGCGGTGCGACGTTCAGTCAGACCGTCGTGTTGAATGTCGACACGATCAATCTGGCTCCTTCCGCTCAGATTGGCGGACCGTATTCGATGATCGAAGGCGGCACCATCACGCTGTCCGCTGCGGGCTCTTCGGATCCAGAAAACACGACCTTGTCCTACGCATGGGACCTCGATGGTGACGGAGTCTACAACGACGCGACCGGCCAGACTGTTTCGATGACATGGGCACAACTGAATGCACTGCCCACCCCGATCAACGACGATGGGACAAGAAACATCTCCGTGCTTGTGACCGATGCTGGCGGCCTTTCCGCATCAGCAACGACGACTCTTACTGTCACAAACGCATCGCCAACAGTCAACGTCACCGGACCAGCCACAGCGACATCCGGCACGCCGTACACGCTGAATCTGGCATCGCTTGATCCGGGCAACGACACGATCACAACATGGCGAATCATGTGGGGCGACGGTCAGATTGAAGATGTCTCAGGAGCCCTCACGACAGTCTCTCACACCTACCAGCAGCCCGGTGGAACTCGCACGATTCGAGTGTTCGCGATCGACGAAGACGGAACTCACGCTGCAACCAGCGGTCCGTTGACGATCACCGTTGCAAACACTGTCCCGTCGGCCCTGACGCTCAGTTCCACCACCGTCGATGGCAACAGAACCGGCGCGATCGTGGGCAACTTCACGTTCACCGATCCCGACTTCGGCGATTCTCATACGATCTCGGTCAGTGACACTCGCTTTGTTGTCGTCGCTGGTGTGCTGAAGCTCGTGAACGGAGAGTCGATTAACCCCGCGACGGAATCGACGCTCAATCTGTCGATCTCTGTCGCTGATTCAACCGGAGCGTCCTCAACATCCGCATTCACGATCAACGTCAACACGCCTCCCGCTGGCATCGCTGACAGCTATGCCGTGGACGGAACACGACAACTCAACGTCGCAAGCCCATCCACCGGCGTGCTCGCGAACGACATGGATCCGGATGGGCCGTCGATGCAGGCGGTGCTGACTTCCGGTCCGTCACACAGCCAGGCCTTTGGGCTGAATGCCGATGGAACGTTCTGGTACCGAGCCAACAGCGGCTATTCCGGCGCAGACAGTTTCACGTATCGCGTGTTCGACGGTCGCGTTTATAGCGAAGCGATTACCGTTTCCCTGACAGTCAACCAGCCGGGCTCTTTGTCGTTCAACCGATCGGCATGGAGCATCGATGAAAACGTAACGCTCGGATCGCCGATGAAGATCGGACAGTTCGAAATCTCCGACGACGGCATCGGAACCAACACGATCACGCTGACTGGTGCCGCGGCGACCTACTTTGAGCTGGATGGTCAACACAATCTTTACCTTAGACGAGGCGTTTCGTTCGACTATGAAGCGATTCAAACGCTGACCGTCACCGCGAATCTGGACGACGCGGCCATCGCCGGTTCACCGGACGATACACGTACCGTCAGTGTTGCCGTTCGCAACAGAAACGATGCTCCAGTGGCAGCCAGTGTCGGCTCGTCGTCGTTCCTTGAAGACTTCGGCAACGCGACGATCAATGCCGGAGCCGCTTTCTCTGATCAGGACGGCGACACGCTCACATACCAGATGCAGGTGATCAGCCAAACGGCCGGAATGCTGACTTCGCTGTCCATTAATGGCACGACCGGAATGTTGTCACTTTCGTCCGCAGCCAATCGATTTGGCAACGCCATCGTCGACGTGACAGCGACCGATTCGTCGGGGGCGACAGCGACTGCTCGTTACGCGATTACGGTCAACTCTGTCAACGACGCGCCGGTCGCACTTGACTACTCAGGGAGCACGCTTGGCGGGCAGGCACTTCGAGGAACGTCGCTTCTGGCCGGAGCTTCCGACGTCGAAGGAACGGCTCTTCAGGTCGTTCTGGTCAATGGACCGGCGAACGGAACGCTGACAATCAACGCGGACGGGACATTCCTCTACACACCAAACACCGGCTTCCTCGGCACCGAAATGTTCCAGTTCGCGGCCTCGGACGGAGCAGGTCAGAGCACGACTCGAGTCGCCACAATCATCGTTCAGGCTCCGCTGCTCAACTCCGGATCCAGCTCTTCTTCAGCCGGCTCGTCGTCCGGTTCGACAACAAATACGTCCGGCGGGACGACAACAGATACTGGCACGAACGGCTCATCAACCCCTGGCGGCACAACGACGGGGAACCAGAACTCAGGCAATACAAACTCCGGTACCGACAATCCGACCACGTCGCTTGCACCGAATCCCGCCGGGACGCCGTTGATGAGCATTCTGGAAGACGAAAAAGGCATCGAAGCGATCGTCGAGACCTCGGACACCAGCATCATCGGTCAGTTTGTGACGACGATCGCGTCAACGAATCCGACAGCAGATCGATCAGGACTTCCATCATCAACCGTCGACTACGAGCACAGCCGTCGCGAGTTAGGCATTTCGACTCAGACGTATCAACTTAATTCGTCGCTGGGCTTGTTCGCATCAGGAAGTCAAAATGTCACGCTTCAGCAGAGAGAGCTTCTGTATCAGACATTGATCGACCAGAACATTCAGTCGGTCACCGAGTTCGAGGAAGACATTGGTCGAAAGTTCTCCATCAGCGATCAGGTCGTGGGATCGGTCGAAGTTGTGACCACCGTGTCGTCCGTCGGATATCTGATCTGGAACGCCGTTCGAGGCGGGATGCTGCTCTCCAGCCTGATGGCACAGATTCCCGCGTGGAACATGCTTGACCCGTTGCTGGTGATCGACGGAGACAGCAAGGAAGAAGACAAGGAATCGTTGCAGAACATCATGGATCAGCAGCAGAAGAAGCTGAAACGACAAGCCATCGACAAAGACCAGTAAACCGCAGCCCACGACCCGACCAGCCCCTGATCCTGCTCCCCAATCAAGTTTTCGGTGCACTATGTTCAACAAGCTTCGCGATCTGAATCCTTTGAGCAAACTCACGGCCGCGTCACGAATCACGCTCGGCCTTGTGTCCTCGATGTTGAGCATCCTGATCCTCGCCAATCTGATGGACATCCTGCCCGATCGCAATGAAGCCATTCGACTCGGCAGAAAACAGGTCACCGAATCTCTGGCCTTCAGCGCCGTTGTGCTGCTGGCCAACAATGACGTGACCGGACTTGATATCGTCCTCGAAAACACGCTGCTTCGTTCGCCGCAGATTCGAAGCATCGGTGTTCGCCAGTTGAGTGATCGAAATCTTGTTGCCGCCGCGGGCAACCATGAAGAAGTCTGGCCAGCCGAGATCTCCGAGAAATCCAGCGTCGAGTACATGCACTTGCCGCTCAAGCGAGACAACGGAGAAGTCTGGGGTGAAATGGAAGTTGCCTTCCAGACGGAAACGTGGTTGAGCTACTTTCAGAACTCGATAGCATCGTTGCTGCTGTTCGCCGGCATCGCGGGATTCGCATGCTTCCGAGTCTTCCTCAAGCTCGTTCTGAAAAATCTCGACCCATCCAAAGCCGTTCCTCGTCGAGTTCGTGAAGCACTCGACATTCTGAACGAAGGACTGATGATCGTCAGTCTTGATGAACGCATTCTGCTGGCGAACAACTCGCTGGCAAACACCGCGCGCAAGAATGCCGATTCGCTCGTCGGTCGCCGCGCCGGGGATCTGCGTCTTCGCCGCACGGATGGACATGCTGAAATGCCATGGACCCAGTGTTCGCAGTCTCAGCAGCCGGTTTCCGGAGTCACGATGGAGTTCAACGATCCGTCTCTTGGACTGCGAATCTTCAAAGCGAACTGCTCACCGCTGTTCGGTAACGAAGGTCAGATCCGAGGCGTCATGGTGTCGCTTGACGACGTCACGCAGCTCGAAAAGAACAAGATTGAACTCAAACAGGCCAAAGAAGAAGCTGACGCCGCCAACAAGGCGAAAGGTGACTTCCTGGCCAACATGAGCCACGAAATTCGTAACCCGATGAATGCCATCGTCGGGTTCACTGACATCCTGCGACGCGGCCTGGAAGACTCTGAGGCGACTCGCACGACATACCTCGACACGATTCACGCCAGCGGTACGCATCTCGTCGAACTGATCAACGACATTCTGGACTTCTCCAAGATCGAAGCCGGGAAACTGGAACTCGAACTCCGCGAATGCAATCCGTATCAGTTGATGATGGAAGTCGTCAACGTCATGAAGATGAAGGCTGAACAGCAGTCGCTTGAACTGTCCGTTCGTATTGAAGGCCGACTCCCCGAAACCATTCAGGCCGACCCAACTCGCCTGCGCCAGATTCTGATGAATCTTGTCAGCAATGCGATCAAGTTCACTCAGGAAGGCAGCGTCCACATCATCGCGTCGCTGACCGAAGTCAATGGTCGACCGTTCGTTCGATTCGAAGTGAAGGACACGGGCATTGGGATGTCGAAAGAGCAGATGAGTCGCCTGTTCCAGGAATTCATGCAGGCCGATTCATCGGTGACTCGTCGCTTCGGGGGAACCGGACTTGGTCTCGCGATCAGCAAACGTCTGACCGAAGCCATGGGCGGTCGGATCGGCGTCGACAGCGAACCCGGTCAGGGCAGCACGTTCTGGTTCTTCATCGAACCGGGGGCTCTCACCGACGTGACAATGCTCAATCACGACGAAATGACCGAAAAGTTCCGCTCACACACGAAGACTCGCAAACAGGGACTCAAGATCTGGTTCAAGCCGGCTCGTATCCTGATTACGGACGACACGCCAGCCAACCGCCAGCTTGCAGGACTTGTTCTTCGAAAGGCCGGGCTGACTGTCGAAGAAGCCGAAAACGGAGCCATCGCTGTCGAGAAGGCGTCGTCCGGCTCGTATGACCTGATGCTGATGGACATGCAGATGCCAGTGATGGACGGCTTCACGGCAACTCGAACCCTCCGCGATCGTGGCGTGAAGACACCGATCCTCGCGTTTACCGCCAACGTCATGGAACAGGATCGCCAGCGATGCGTCGCGGCAGGGTGTTCCGGATTCCTCACGAAGCCAATCAACATCGATCTGCTGCTGAACACAATCGCCGAGTACCTTCCAACGACAGACGAACCGCCGACCATCGTCGAGCCTGCTCCTTCGGCAACAAAAGATGCTCAGCCAGCGACATCGTCTTCAGGAACCAACGTGGAAACGGCTGCGGTCAGCGAACCGAGAGACTCCGTGGTCGAGGGCTCATCGAGAACCTCAACACTCAACTTCATCGACGATCTGATGCAACGTCTGACCGAACCTGCTTCTGCACCAGTCATGGAAGCACCGATCAGCACGAAGTCAATCCTTCGCACAGAAGCCTCATCGCCGCGGCGTAAACCGATTCATTCGATGCTGCCGCTGGATATTCCGGAGTTCCGCGAGATCGTGGAATCCTTCGTCGACACCATCGATGACACCATGCGATCTCTCCGCGCCGCGCAGCGAACGAAGGATTACTCGCAGGTCCGCGAGATCGCACATCGACTCAAGGGAACCGGAGGAACTGTCGGTTTCGCCGATTTCACCGAACCATCCCGCCGACTTCAGCACGCCGCCGAAGAACGCGATGACGTCACCATCGAAGCGATGCTCTGCGAACTCGAAGACATCAGCGCACGGATTGAGGTGCTGTCACCCGCGTAGTGGTTCATCAACCCCAAGATCTGCGTTGACCGAGAGCATTCGGAACTCGCGAGTTATTGCCGAATTTGCAAGAACTCGTCAGGGCGTCCAAATTAAGATGACTCCGGCAAAAGAGCCGGAGTCGATCGCGTTCCGGCTGATCCTCGGAACCCAAATCCGAGTATCGTGTCTCACGCTGTCGTTGAATTAAGCTGTAGAGGAATTCGTAAGAATTCCCCATGGGTCCGAATTCTTACGAATCCGGCTACGGGATCATGCTCTTCGCCGAAATGAAACGAGTTCGAGAGCCAATACGCAAGCGATTAAGAAACCCTTGCGTCCGGTCTTCACCAGCGGGGCAGCACGCGAGGCAGATGATGGATCGTCCGCTTACTTTTTGTTCTCTTCCGCAGTGGTCTTCTCGTTCACCGCATCGGTTTCACTACCCTGCGGGCGGATCATTTCGAAGTAGCGACGAATCGTTTGTCGGTGGCCCAGCGGAATGGACTCGGACTCCAATGCAGACTCACTCAATGCTTCGTACTTGCCAGCGTTCTCGCGATACTGGCGGACGGCTTCCTGTTCCTGCTCAGGACTGGTTGTCGTTTCCGTTTCAACTTCGCCAGAACCAGAATCCTGTCCGGTCAGCTTCATCTCTTTGCTTGTTTTGTTCTTCGCGGTCTTTTCGCCTTCGGGGTTTCCAGCGGTTCCCTTACCGGCCTTATTGCCACCCTTCTTATTGCCCTGAGCCTGATTGCGGCACTCGTTTTCGCATTCCGATTTGCACTCACCGAGACACTGACACTGTTTCTTCAGCAAATCAGACAGCTTTTTCTTCTGACCCTGCTTTTTGCACTCACTCGCCAACCCTTTGGCACCGTCCTGGAACTTGCTCTTGTTGCCCGACGACAACCCCTGAGCCATTTTCTCCACAGCTTCCTTCAGCAAGTCGGATTTCTTCTTGCTGCCTTCGCCACCGTTCTTCTGGGCCTGCTCGAGTTTCTCTGTCATCGCCTTTTCGGTCTTACGATCCAACTGGGGCATCTCCATCTTTTCCAGTTCTGCCGCAGCCTTCTCCATTTCACCCTTTGACATCGCCTGACCAGCGGCCGCCGTGGCTTCGGCAAGAGACAGTGCTTCGCCAATCTCGGCCATCTGCGCTTCGGTGACCGGATCGCTGAGTTGCTGCTGCATCTCCTGCAACGCGGCTTCCATTTCCGAAAGCTTTGCCAGAGCTTCTTTCGGATCCATACCGGGCTCGGTCAGCATCTTGAGCTGCTCGTTTATCTCTTTGAGCATCTTATTCAGCTCAGGATCGTTCTGTTCTTTTTGGAACTGCTCCAGTTCCTCAAGTCCATTGCTCGCGCGCGAAGCTTGTTCGGCGACGACAGAATTGTTTTCAACGGACGCCATGAGTGGTTCATGTGCCGTGGAAATCAGCCCGAGCAGGATCGCCGCGAAGGCTGTCACGACTCCCCAACGCCAGGTTCGCGGTGGAGTGATTGGCGTCACGGTCGCGGGATCAACAGACTTCAAATGAGACTCCGCATCTTCGATCTGCAGACGACGCAATGGGTCGGTGTCCTTCGACTGAAGAAACTGCAATGCCGTCTGAGTTCGATCCTTGAAGTTGCACCGCGCATCGATCAATCGTGCCGCACACTGCATTGACTTTGACTTCAGGAACGCTGCCGCAATTCCAGTCATTGCAGGAATGGCCACGACAAGCACAACCCACAGCGATGAAAATGCACTGTGACTGAGCAGCCGAACGATCGCCAATCCGCAGCCAGCGATCCCGCCAGCCAGAATTCCTGTCGATGCACATTCCCACAGCCACTGTCGCTGCTGACGAACCTGTACAGCCTGAACTCGTTGTTGAACACTGTTCATAATCTTCATCCCGGAATTGGAGGCGACCGCCATGTGTGGGGACAGGCAGCCCCTCATGCTATCGACTGATTTTCGATTTTGACAGACAGAATGTCGCCCGCCGTTCAAATATCCCGCTCGATTTTCCAAAAGTCGCCTCGGCCGTCCATCAGCTTTTTGCCACCTTTCCCGAGCAGCCTGCCGCTGGCTCTACCCTGAAGAACTCGGTAGAACATTCTCCTCAGGAGGCGGCAGAAACCAAGGCCGCAGTGGGGCTGCCATCCTCTCAACACATCCCAAAGAACGACCAACCTGATCGCCGTCGTATGAACAAAAAACTCTTTCTTTCAGCCGTCAGCAGCGAATTCGAATGTTATCGCAAACTGCTGGCCGGTGATCTCAGGCGGCCAACGCTGGATGTTGCGGTTCAGGAGGATTTTGTCGTCACCGACGGCACAACATTGCAGAAGTTAGACACCTACATTCGTGCCTGCGACGGCGTCGTGCATCTGATTGGCAAAGCCGTCGGAGCCATTCCGGAAGCGATCGCTGTGCAGGCTCTGCTGGCGAAGTATCCGGATCTGCCAACCAAGTTGCCGCCACTTGCTGAGGCACTCAAGCAGCCTGACCCCGGATTCTCCTACACGCAGTGGGAAGCGTATCTGGCGATCTATCACCAGCGACCAATCTTTGTCTATCGACCGACCGACTTTGATCTGGCTATCTGCGAATGCCCGCGAGAAGATCGTTTCAAGCATGATGCGGTTCAGGAACAAGCCCAACGTGAACACTACGCTCGCATCTGTGCTCTGGGACGCGATCGAGGCCAGTTTCTCAACCCGGAACGTCTCAGTTCAGCCGTATTGCGAGATCTGGTTGAGATCCTTCCGGCACTGGAAAAGAGGATCGATGTTCCACCCACACGATTGACTCACACCGCCGAAAAACTGGTCGGGAGAGAACACGAACTGACGGTGCTGGACAACGCCTGGAACGATCCGCGTATCAATCTGGTCGTGGTCCGTGGCAAAGGCGGCGAAGGCAAGACTTCGCTTGTCGCCACGTGGATGGCGGAGCTGGCATTCAAGGACTGGCGTGGTGCCGAACGAGTCATCGACTGGTCGTTCTACAGTCAGGGAACCCGCGATCAGACAGCGGCCACGGCAGAGTTCTTAATCAACCAGACGCTGATCGATTTGGGCGATCCCAATCCCAATGCGGGCGGTCCGGAAGAACGAGCGGCACGGCTCGTGGAATTGATCAACCAAAGGAAGACACTCCTGGTGCTCGACGGTTTGGAACCGCTGCAGTATCCGCCAGGAGCGATGCACGGAGCCCTCAAGGACGCGGGCATGGCAACGCTGCTGCGAGGACTGGTGGCCCAGAACAAAGGTTTGGTTGTCGTCACGACTCGTGAAAAAGTGACTGAGATCCAGCAGCACTATGGACGGTCGGCAATTGATCATGACCTGACGTTCCTGTCGCCGCTTGCCGGAGCTCAGGTGCTGTTCAACGCTGGAGCGACTCGGGCCGGTGCGGCGATAATCGAATCCACTGACGAGGAACTGCAACAGGCGAGCCGTGAAGTTCACGGACATGCCTTGACGCTGTTTCTGGTCGGTCAGTATCTGCGACTGACGGAACAAGGTGATATCCGTCGGCGGGACACCATGCGTCTGGCTGATGCAGAGCACGAATACAGCAACGATGCAACGCGTCCGTACGGCCACGCTTTCAAGGCGATTGAAGCTTATGAAAAGTGGTTCGAAGCGGGTGACGACAAAGCACGTCTCCAATTGTCGGTGTTACGAATGTTGGGTTTGTTCGACCGACCAGCTTCTGCGGAGTGTCTGCAGGCACTCAGAAAGGGCGAGATCTCGGGACTGACAGATGTGTGGAATCAGCGATCCGATAAAGACTGGCGAACGTCACTTTCGCGACTGAAGGAGATCAACCTGATCGAAGTCAGCGACAACGGCACCGTCGATTCTCATCCCTTGATTCGCGAGTACTTTGCGGAACAGTTGCTGACAAAATCTCCTGAGGTGTTCAAAGCGGCTCATTCGGAGTTGTTTGATTATTTGTGTAAGTCGACCGAACATCGTCCGGACACGCTGGCCGGTCTGCAACCGCTCTACGAAGCCGTCACCCACGGCTGCCTCGCCGGACGACATCAGAAGGCGTGCGAAAAGGTCTACATCGACCGCATCCTCCGCGGCACGGGGAGCGACGGCTTCTACAGTTGGAAGAAACTTGGGGCGATCGGGGCCGACCTCGCGGCAGTGGCGGCTTTCTTCGACGAGCCGTGGAGCCACGTGTCGCCGAACTTGAGCGAACCCGCTCAGGCCTGGCTGCTGAACGAGGCTGCATTGCGCCTCCGTGCCCTCGGCCGCTTGACCGAAGCGCTGCAACCGATGCGTGCCGGGTTGGAGATGGCAGTTCGGCTGAAACACTGGAAGAACGCCGCGAACAGTGCCAGCAGCCTGAGCGAACTGGAGCTTACGCTGAGTCGGTTGTCCGACGCCGTGACCGACGCCCGAGCTTCGATCACCCACGCCGACCAGAGCGGCGATGCGTTCATGCGAATGGTTAATCGCACCACGGCGGCGGACGCCCTGCACCAGTCCGGCCAGCGGGCCGAATCCGGAGCACTCTTCGCCGAGGCCGAACGGATGCAGCAGGAAAGGCAGCCGGAATTCGACCTGCTCTATTCGCTGCGGGGCTTTCAATACTGCGACTGGCTGCTGACCCCCGCCGAACAGGCCGCGTGGCAGCACTTGCTCGCCAACTGTGAGCCGCAAGGCGCTAGCCGCGGGTACACATCGCACGAATCGCGGCAAGATCAACCGGCGGCTAGCGCCTTGCCGCTCACTGCGGTAGAGGCACTGGCCGAGGTCGAACGTCGGGCGACCACCACGTTACCGTGGGCGAAACAATACCTTGGCCTCCTCGACATCGCCCTCGATCATCTGACGCTCGCCCGCGTCGGACTGATTCGGGCGTTCCTCGCGAACCCGCTTCCGCAACCCACGCTCGACCTCCCGCACGTCGCCGACGCCGTCAACGGCCTCCGCGTCGCGGGGCAAATGGATTACCTTCCCCGCGGCCTGCTCACAGCCGCGCTCTACCAGTTCGTCCGCGGCGAGCACGCGCTCGCCGAGAAGCACCTGGCCGAAGCCCAGCAGATCGCCGAGCGTGGCCCAATGCCGCTCTTCCTCGCCGACATCCACCTCCACCGAGCCCGCATGTTCCGCAACCGCAACGAACTCGCCAAAGCCGCCAAGCTCATCCGCGAACTTGGCTACGGCCGCCGCTACCAGGAACTCGAAGACGCCGAGAATCTGATCAAATGAATGATCAGCCGGAACGCGCTAGTGTCGTGTCTCACGCTGCCGTTGAATTAAGCTGTAGCGGAATTCGTGAGAATTCCCCGGTGCGTCCGAATTCTGACGAATCCTGCTACATGTTGATGCTCGCCGCCAGAATGAAACGAATTTGAGAGACACTACACTAGCGTCCGGTTTTCACTGCGAAAACACAGTAAGTTCACCGGATACACGCTCCATGAGAAGTTCGATCCTTCATTCGACCATCCACACAAAACCTGTCGACCTTTGCCATCGTTTGACGAGCTTCAGGCGGCGCACGCATAGACTGGATCCTCTTCCTGCGAGTCCCCGGCAGCAGATCCGCTCTCAACGGCCTTCAGAGTACGAGAACCATCCGAACAAGCTCGACTCAATCAGAGCCAACCTCGCCGCGAAGGCTTCTCGCTTGATGGTGTGTGGATTCATCCAGGCGTCGCAGACACTTCTTGGACTTCTGCTGTTCACTTGCTGGTCTTCGAACCTCGCGGCTGCAGCACCACAGGATGAACCTGAGCAACTCTGCGTTGTTGCGGGAGAAGACATTGCAGAAGCCAGCGGAATGGCGATCAGTCGTGAGAATCCGGATCACATTTGGATTCATAACGATTCTGGCGACTCCGCACGGCTTTTCCTGGTGAATCGTCGGGGCGAGACAATCTCCGTCGTTTCTCTCGCAGACGTGCAGCCGAGAGACTGGGAGGACATGTGTTCGTTTACGGTCGACGGGGCAAACTGGCTGCTTATTGCAGACACTGGCGACAACGGTCGAGCCCGAACCGCGAACAAGAATCCTTGTACTCTGCTGTTGTTCAAAGAGCCAAAGATCGACCTGCCGTCAACCACGAAAAAGAGCAAAGTGCAGAAGCTCAACACCAGACCGACAACGACTCTGCAAATCAACTACCCGGACGGCCCCGCAGACTGCGAAAGTGTTGCAGTGGACTCGGCTCGCCGTGAGATCTTTGTCGTCACCAAAGCAGATCCGCTGAGCTGCAGGTTGCTTCGAACGAAGTTGTCCCTGAAGCCAGGTATGCACCAGGTCGAACTGGAGGAAGTCAGTTCTCCCGGCGTTCCGTTCGCAACGGCGATGGACATCTCGCCGGATGGCAATCAAATGCTGATTTGCAGCATGTTGATGGGTGCCGTTCTTCGGCGTGACAACAACGGCGGATGGCAGAATGCCAGCATTGAAACGCTCAGGCTGCCAGCAAGGCGACAGGGAGAAACGGCGTGCTTTGACGTCGACCCTTCGTTCGCTCTCTTCGGAAGCGAAGGCATCCGACAGCCGATTTGGCGAATGAGACTGACGACTGCGGCGGGAAAGTAGCCAAACGGCGTTTGAGAAAGTCTACCAACAGACTGGGTCCACGCATTCACATGTCACCCTCCCTCTGGGCTTAACGAGGCTGCGAATTTATCGTAGCAGGCACACTCCGTGTGCCGTCCGCAGAAATTAATGATGCAAATTCGCTGGCATTTTGAGGCTGCAGCACACGGAGTGTGGCTGCTACTTTGAGCCGGTCCCAAAAATTCACAGCCTCAACGGGCCATCAACATGCCAGCCAAAAGCGACGCCCTGGGTACGCAATCCCCCACGAACATTGAGCCCTGCCGCTCCAGCGGCCCCCGCTTCAGTACGTGAGTGTAGGTCATCGTCGTACTCAGATCCGCAAAACCTCATGAACCGCTCCACCCAGCCGATGTACGCGGATTCGGTTCGAAGTGAATAATGCCGAGTCCTCAACTCCGTTCGCATCCTGCGGATCAGCTCGGGATCATCATCACGGATGCGTCCAGGCATCTGAGCGGCCCGAGCCCCAAACTCATCCGGCCGCCGACGTTCCGAATCAGCAAGCCGAGACAGTGTTGTCTCCAGATCACTGAGCACTGGATGTTCCGTCTTCAGAACTTCAGATCGAAAGCAAATGATGGCCTGAACAGCCTGACATCTTTGCCACGCTGGCACATCCTGGTCTCGAAGCGATCGAAGGAACTCCAGAACCAGGGTTCGATCCACAACCAGCTCGGACTGATCTCGCCTCTCCAGGAACCGAGCGTACTGTTCCAGCCACATCGGAAACCACTCTGCATCCGGGCCTGAGACGTTCACGCGGCGAAAAATCTTCTGGAACCTCGCCGAGCCCGCATTCATCGGCTTCACCATCATCAAGTCTACTGAAACCCATTCCTCTCAAGACTTCCCAACACGCAGCGCGGTCCGAAAAAAGTAGGATGGCCGCCCTCGGCCGTCAGCAACTTTCTGAGCAGTTGACGGTCGAGTGTGGTAATCCTCCGACATGTCCAGACCGTCCACGCATGAGACTTGCTGAGGCTCCAACGACCCATTATGGGAATATTATCAGCTTGCCGCTCAATAGCGAATACTCATCAGTCAGCGAGCCATAGAACCTGCCACCCCGGACGATGTCCACAAAGCCCGTCAGGGACGACGCTTGACGATACCACAGAAAATGTGGAAACTCCAGCCAACGAGGCCAGTACTGAATACAGGCCGCAGTTCAAGAATAATGATAGTTCGTCGCAAACGTGTAATATCCCTAATGTGTCATGACATGAAAACACCTGAGCAGTTGCTCCAAGTCGTATCGCAAACTATCGCATCCATTCACCGACATCCCACAAAGTACGTTGGTTCAAAATCTTCTCCCGGTTACGCAAATGCTTTGGATACAGTGATGTGGATGGCTCACTGGTTTTGGGCCACCATTCAATCTCGAGAGAGCGAGTTCTTTGATGCACGCAACAGGATTAGAAAACAGCATGGATTCTCTTGCGAGACATTTTCGGATGGTTATCGGCGCTTGCATCCTGCGGCCGAGGAATCGTCGGCATTCGCGTACGCTCTGAAATGTTGGGCGGAAGTGGATCAGCTGTTAATGATTGACATTTCGAAGGAAGCGGCGCGACCGAACTCGTAGATGCATCAGGAACTAACTGCAACAGGGAAGCGACGAACAAGGCCATGCAGCGGAATGGCGGTGCGACGCATTTTGACATGGATACTCTTCTCCCGCCATCCGCTGATGGCTGTCGTTAGCACATGAAGGAAACACGCTTCGCGAATCGAAGTCTCTGCGATTCGGCGAGCGGCCGGTGTGAACCGGCCGGTACAAATCGCATTTTGAAACCGCGGATGACGCGGATCAACACAGATGCGTTGCGCGTGAAGAGACGGTTGGGGAATGATGTGGCCGCCGGGTGAGATGTTCGCAAGCGGCGAATGATGTCGAGTCTGGCTGAACCACCGCATCGGTCTTTCCGTTCTTTTCGGCCAAGCACAAACGCAAGCGTCCTTTGCTGCCTGCAGAACGGAATCGCCGCCGAACTCTGCTCTCGTTGATCCAGAACAGACTTGCGCGGTCAAATCGCAGAAGGCGGGGTTGAGAATCTCTCGCCCGCACGGTACCGTTTCGCCCAGCACATTCTCAGAACGCTGGATCCAATCGCATTTGCGCACGGCCAGTGCTTGAAAGCTGTGCTAACAATCAGATGCACCCGACCCGTGGAAGATACCGAACCGTTCTTACCAATTCACTCGCCACGGGACGGGTGATCTTGGTCGTTCGCCTTTTACGTGAATCGCTATGCCTGCTGTCACATGAATGATCATTCTGCATCGAAGAGCTTTCTTCCCACAGAATCCGATTTTGATCCTGCTGGCGGGTGCCTTGACGCACAGTGTGCATGGGGCCATTTCGGTGGTTTGTCATTGGACGCCGCTTTCCAGAAATTCTGTGAGCATCCGGATCTGTACCAAGAAGACTTCATGTTTATGGGTGGTGCGGCGTTCGTGTACTATTTCCCCGTAATAGACCGCCACGTCCGCGAGTCGCACGCGGATGTGTTGCGTGAAATCGATGTGGAAGCGATGTGGATACTTGCGATGTGCATCAAGAATCACATTGAAGATTTGCAGACTAGTCCGCTACGATCACGCATACATGATCTGATTCACCACGTTCGCTCTCACCTGTCACAGTATTGTATTGACGTTGAACAGCAAAGGGAGGTCGATTCTGCGTGGGCAGAATTGCAGGGATCGCTCTCGGCCTCATAAGGCCAGAAAAGGGCGAACAAAAAGATGCAGCCGAGTTGCCGTCGGCGGTTTCTCACATGGCAAGTCAACCGCGGCAACCGGCTGATCTTCGTCGTTATGCCAAAAGGACAGACACCTGAAGCCGTATCTTGATTACTATCACCTTGAACGCTACCTCCTCAGTGATGTCACGGAGCGGTTCCGCGAGCAGCGTTCATTGTCAGCGTTCGATTTCTTTTGCATCATCGTCTGGAAAGCGAACCGCGCTAAATCAATGATCGCAAAGCGGCTACTCGCCAAAGGCTACACGGACCTTGAATCTGCGGTTACGGCACTCACCCGTCAGATTGCAGACGCTGCTTCAGATTCAGGTCGGCTTCAAGTGCTTATTGAGCACTGGAGATTTCGACTCCCAATGGCGTCAGCAATCCTCACAATTCTTTACCCGGACGATTTCACGGTTTACGACGTCCGGGTATGCGATCATTTTGGTGATTTCCACGACGCCCAGAACAAAACGCGTTTCGTTGATCTATGGTCACGATATTCCGAATACCTCGAAACAGTTCGCAGTTCCACTTCAGAAGCGTTGTCGCTTCGCGACAAAGATCGAACACTTTGGGGGCAATCATTCGCGTTGCAGTTACAGAACGACATTGCCAACACCTTTGAGAAGCAATAAGTAAGATTTGAGAAGCAATAAGTAAGACAATTCGTTGCACCGGCGTTGCAGCCGGCGGGTCTTCTGTTTTTCGAGCATCCACCAACCGCAACCCGGTGAACGCCGTCGTTAGCACCTGAAGTCGCGACGCTTCGCGGGTTGACGTCGTCCACGGCTGACACGACACGGAGGGCTGACGCCCAGCCGCTCGCCGAGGACGAGGTGCGCGTGGCGGGGCGGTTGGGGCATGTTGTGGCCGCCGGGTGAGATGGTCGCAAGCGGCGAATGATGTTGAATCTGCCTGAACGACCGCATCGGTCTCTCTGTTCTTTTCGGCCGCGGACAAACGCAAGCGTCCTTTGCGGCCTGCAGAACGGAGTTGACGCCGAACTCTGCTCTCGTCGATCCAGCACAGATTTGCGCGGTCAAATTGCAAAAGGCGGGGTTGAGAATCTCTCGTCCGCACGGTACCGTTTCGTCCAGCACATCCTTAGAACGCTGGATTCAACCGCATCTGCGCGCGGCCAGTGCTCGAACAGGGTGCTAACAATCAGATGCACCCGACCCGTGGAAGGTGCCGAATCGTTCTGACCAATTCACTCGCCACGGGACGGGTGATCTTGGTCGTTCGTTCCAGAAATTGGGGAAAACTAAAGTGAACGTTGGAGTGATCATTGGGGCAACGGCCCTCCTGGTCGGTATTGCGTCGCTGGTGATTGCGTTGGTTCTCCGAAATTCCAATCGACCCGAACCGAAAAAATTGCTGCATTACTTTTTCCTTGCAGGCATACCGATCTTGCTCCTTTGTTCCGCCGCTGGATTTTGGGACTGCTATACTTCTAATGACTGGACGAAATGTCTCGTTCCGATTGCCATGCTTTTGTTCGCGGTAAATGGTTTAATCAATCGAAGGCAGTGCATTGAACTCATTGAAAACATCACCGGCCCAAAGCATCCACCTGACGAACGCAGAAGCACAAACGGCGAGTTGTAGCCCCGTTACCGCCGTCGTTAGCACTGACAGGCGCGACGCTTCGCGGGTTGACGTCGGGTTCATCTGAACGCCGATAAATCGCATTTTGAAACCGCGGATGACGCGGCTCAACACGAATGAGTTGCGCGTGACGGGGCGGTTGGGGCATGTTGTGGCCGCCGGGTGAGATGTTCGCAGGCGGCGAATGATGTTGAATCTGCCTGAACGACCGCATCGGTCTCTCCGTTCTTTTCGGCCGAGCACAAATGCAAGCGTCCTTTGCAGCCTGGAGAAGGGAGTTGACGCCGAACTCTGCTCTCGTCGACCCTGAACAGATTCACGCGGTCAAATCGCAAAAGGCGGGGTTGAGAATCTCTCGCCCGCACGGTACCGTTTCGTCCAGCACATCCTCTGAGCGCTGGATTCAATCGCATTTGCGCGCGGCCAGTGCTTGCAGGATTTGTGCTAACAATGCGTTCAATATGGAGCCGCTGGAGACGCTGTGTTTCCAATGGACACTGGACCCGTGGCGGTCTGGTAAAGGGATTCGTTCGTCAGCCCAACGCGACTGAGTCAATTGTCATACAAAGGTCCATGATCGAGATGAAACAACGTATATGTCAGCACCCACTGTCGTTTCTCAGCTTCATTGCGATACTCACGACGTTGATCGCTTACACTCCACGTAGTGTTTGTGCCCAGGACTCTGTGACACCTGAACCTGATTCCGTTCTGCGCAAGCTGGAGGGGGAGTGGGTGATGACAGGAACGGTTGCTAATGAAGCCGTGACACACGATGTTTACGTCGACCGAATTCTTAAGCGGCAATACATTCGTATCCATGAAATTTCACGCGAGAAGGATGCAGACGGCGAGCCTGCTTACGAGGCTTGGATACACATTGTATGGGATAAAGAGAATGCCGAGTATGTAGTGATGTGGCTTGACAACACCGGCACGACCAACTTTGCCCCTGAGGGAGTTGGCCATGGAAAACCAGATGGAGATCGGATCCCTTTCGTTTGGAAATCCGCCGATGGGAGCGGCATTCACAATACGTTCAAATACGACAGTGCGAGCGAGACTTGGACGTGGGAAATCGATAACATCGACAAGTCAGAGCAGGCTTCACCCTTTGCGCGATTGACATTGAAACGAAATGTAAAACCCAAATAGACCTACTCATCCGAGGGTTACCAGGAAAGTGCGGACGAACAAGTCGATCCTCCGAAGTCGCCGGTCGACCGCGAGTTTGAGTCGTAGTCTTCTTCGTGGCGACTCTGATCGCAAATGTTCGCTGTTGAAGGTATGACGCTTCGCGGACTGGCATTGAGTTCGTCTGAACGCCGAAGAATTGCAGTTTGAAACCACGGATGACACGGATCAACACGGACAAGTTGCGGGTGACGGGCGGTTGGGACATGACGTGGCCGCCGGGGGAGATGTGCGCAAGCGGCAAATACTGTCGAGTCTGGCTGAACCACCGTATCGGTCTTTCCGTTCTTTTCGGCCGAGCACAGACACAAGTGTCCTTTGCAGCCTGCAGAACGGAATTGACGCCGAACTCTGCTCTCGTTGATCCAGCACAGATTTGCGGGGTCAAATCGCAAAAGACGGGGTTGAGAATCTCTCGTTCGTGAGATACGGTCTGCTTCGCACAGTGTTTGCGAACGCGGGTTCAATCGCATTTGTGCGTGACCGGTGCTTGAACACGTGTGCTGGCAATCGGATGTACCGGAACTGTGGCCTGTGCCGAGTTGGAAACTGAGACATCAGTTGCCTCAATTCTGCGATGCTGATTGGCGTGCCTTATGAAAAGCACCTTCGACTCGTTCACACCTCGTCTTGCACTCGAATTTGTCGCCTTTGCGGCCGTGATAGTCGCCGACGCGTTTGGCGTGGTCCCGCTGACGCTCACCATCGGTTTGCTGCCGATGATCTGGGTGATGCTGTTGCTGGCGCGTGAACCATGGTCCTCAATTGGCCTGAGCCTGCCGGCACATTTGCCACGAAGTGTGGCTATCGGTGTCGCAGCGGGAGTCGCCATGGAGCTGCTTGCTGTGTTTGGTACCACGCCTTGGATCAGTTCTCTCTTTGGAGTCGAGCCGAATTACTCGGATCTCCGGATTATTCAGGGCAACCTCACATACCTGCTGATCTTCCTCGGACTGAACTGGACGCTGGCGGCATTTGGCGAGGAGATCTGCTGGCGGGGCTTCCTGATGCAACGTGTGGCGCGTCTGTTTGGAGGCAGCAGTGCCGCATGGTTGGTGAGCCTGTTGCTGGTTAGCGGGATATTCGGTTGGGTTCATTCCGAGCAGGGCGTCTCCGGCGCCGTCCAGGAGAGTCTGAGCGGGCTGCTGCTGGGTGCTCTGTTCCTGGCGACTGGCCGCAATTTGGCAGTGCCCATCGTCGCGCATGGAGTTTCGAACACTGTGGCATTCGTCTTGATCTATCTTGGTTGTTATCCGGGGATGGGTTGATCGGATCGCGCAGAACAACAACTATTGCGTCGCGACGTTGGGTTTGCTGCATGTTCGGCCTCCGTGTGCTGAGGCGTTGGTGTCATGTGTCACTCTGTCGTTGAATCAAGCTGTCGCGGAATTCGTGAGAGTTGCCCGCAGCATCCGAATTCTGGTTCTGCGCGAAATGAAGCATTCACTGGCGGATACTGGAATGTGACACGACTGTTGAGCCTTGCCGCCTGCTGAAGTTGGGTAACTCGTCATAGTGGCAGGGGATCAGGGGAATGACATCCCGACTTGGCTCGATTCTGAGATGGGAGGAAATGCGAAGGTCGGATCTGGAGCTGGTGTGAGGGTGGTATGATCAGCAGAAAACGCTGATCTGGCCTTTGGCGATTCATTGAAAGCGCGTTTTTATGGTGAAGGCACTGTTCCACCTTGACAGGACTGGGGATTGTGCGAGACTAAATGATATGAGCGCGTCGGTTTTGTTCCTGATGATGGCGGCACTCCTATTCCCGACTGGGATTTTGGAGCGTGTTGCGTCGTCGGTTGAGCATACTCAGCATGACATGCTCTGCGACGGGGGAAATCTACAGTCAGACACGGCAGCCGAATTTGAGGTGGAAGAGCCGGAGTTGTATGTCTCCGGCTGCCTCTCTTTTGAGGCTGGTTGCTATGTTTCATGTCGCGTTGTGCTGTTATCCCGCGATCATGTTGCCACGGCTGAGCTTGATTCATCCGGTTGCCGGCCACCTCCAATCGCATCCTGAAGCGGCAATCCTGTCATTGCCACGGTCTCGCTGAGACCCATTGCGGCTGTGCTTTTCGCCAGTCAACAAGGGATCGCATTTGCCCCACTCGACTGTGATCTCCAGTTCAGCGTTGCTCACGTAAAACGCTGCCCGCCATCGCCGTTCCTCGCTCAAACTCCATCCGTTTGAACCACGTGCGGTTCGTGCTTATGGTGCCCTGTTGGCTTGATTTCGTCTGCGCATCGAAACGCATTTGGAAGTATCGAAGTCGTTTTGCTGCGTGATTCGTTTTGCCTGCCATCACCTCATCAACATCCCCGTCGGAGGAGCATCAGCACCTCTGCATCGGTATGTTTTGAATCACGACTGGACTGTATCGGAAGCCAGTCTTTCACGGAACGCCCGGATGAGTTACGTCATCCCTGGGATCTGGGTTGAATTGAATGACAACAACTGAATCAATCTCGTCGCACGATCAATTGGCGACTGAGATCTCGCAACTTGCTGAACTGCTTCCTCTGCAGGGCCCGATCACGGCTTTTGCGTTCCTGAATCCTCTTCAGGGAATGGAAGATCGACCATTCGTCGACGCCCTCCGTGATGTGTCGAGCGTTTACGGCTGCGAGCCGTTTCTGCAGGAAAGTCGTTATCGCAACAAGATGCAGCGAGGACGGATTACGGTCGACGAACTTCGCGAAGTGCTGATGGAGGAACCTGAAAATCATATGGATACGCTGATCGGCGGTCTGGTACGCCGGATCGAACTTCGACTCAGCATGTTGCAGCATCCGGTCACTCCGGCCAATGAAAATGAACTTCGCTGGATGATTGCGGAATCCGATGCTCTGCGACGCTTTCGGTCAGAAATGTCTCATGAGTCTCGCGATCGGCTTCTCGAAGAGACGCAGCACTGGATCATGCGTGATCTGCGTCAGTCAAGAGCCTCCACGGAGGCTTCTGCCAGCAACTTGTCAGCGTCGTGTCCGGAACAGTTTCAGAGCATCGTCCAGGATGTGATCACGCAATTCGGTCGAAACTCGATTGAAAACTGGAGCGACAGCACGTGGGAACAAGCGTGCCTGACGCTCATCTGGAAACTGTCACTCTGCCGATTGAAGTCGACACCAGCTCCGGCTCCACCAGTTCATCGTGAAGTGCGGCATCGTGATTTGCTGCTTGACGTGACCAGCGAAGACACAGACTTGCTTGTGCATCCGGTTCTCGTTCGATTTTGCGCGGCGTTTCTTGATCAGGGTTATTCACAATGGCCGCTGCCCGATCGTGAGGCCGGTTTCCTGAAGTGCTTCAGTGCATTGTTTCAGGCAGGTGTGGCTGGAACAGCTCGATGGATGAAGTCGCTGGCATCTGAACTTCATCGACTGCAATCGAAGGAGCTTTCAGCGCTCGACAGCATTGAAGAGTCTCTTCGAATTCTCGGAGTCCAGCCGGAAGAACGCAAAGAGTTCCTGCGAAACACGCTGCTGGCCCTGCGAGGCTGGGCGGGCATGATCTGGCAAACGGAAACTCGGCCGGATCGCGTGTATCGTTACTCGACACCCGGGACGCTCAACGAGTTTCTTGCTGTACGATTGATTCTGGATCGGCTGGCAGCGGCTCATGTTGCAAAGAACACCATCGGCTTCGATGGGAAACTGAGCGATCTTCGACCGCTGCTGAGACAGTCGCTGCACGAGTCTAACGGCAAAAGCACCGATGAACAGCGAGCCTTTCTGATTCTGCAACTCGCGCAAATTCATGGTTGGTGTCCACGCATGCTGGCCCAAATGACGGAAGAGAAATGGGCTGAGCTGATCCGTGAAGTCGACGCGTTCAGCGATTTCGAGCGTCGCCGCATTTTTCATTTCGCCTTTGAACGTCAATTGCTTCATCGAGCACTCGATGCCGTGAGTATTCGCGCGGCTCAACCGCTGATCAAGCCGGCTCAGCCTCAGTTGCAGATTGTGACCTGCATTGACGCTCGTGAGGAATCGTTCCGACGGCATCTGGAAGAAGTCGCACCGGATGTGGAGACTTTTGGCAACGCGGGCTTTTTCTGCGTCCCGATGTACTATCGCGGGGCGGGCGAGGCGACATTTACCGCGCTGTGTCCGGTCGTCATCAAGCCTCAGAACTGGATTGTCGAAGATGTTGTTTACGCACTGGAGGAATCTCATCGCCAGCGTGCGGCGGCTCGTAAGCTGATCGGTACGGCGTCACATCGATTCGATTTCGGCACTCGCAGTTCGGTTAGCGGAGCGTTTCTGACGGCGATTGTCGGGCCTTTGGCGACAGTTCCGCTGCTGGGCCGAATCCTGTTCCCGCGATTCGCCGCTCAGATGCACAAAACGGCCCGGCGATTCGTCGCGCCGCCAGCCATCACGCGTCTGCGACTGGAACGTGAAGAAGGAACTCCCGCCGGACCAAACGAAGACGGCATCGGATTCACGCTGACCGAAATGGTCAACATGTCGGAACGTTCTCTTCGCGACATCGGGCTAACGTCCAACTTCGCTCGCATGGTGATGTTTCTCGGCCACGGTTCCAACTGCCTCAACAATCCTCACGAATCGGCTTATCACTGCGGCGCGTGTTCGGGCAGTGCCGGAGGTCCAAATGCACGTGCGTTGGCGGCTATGCTGAACGACGTTCGAGTTCGACGGAAGCTGAAGGAACGAGGACTAGAGATTCCGGATGAAACGTACTTCGTCGGAGGTCTGCACAACACAGCGTCGGAGGAGATCACCTTTTTCGATCTGGAGTTGCTGCCGACGTCGCATGTTCGCTCACTTCGTCTTGCACGAGATGTGTTCAGCCGAGTTGCGGAACGAAATGCTCACGAGCGTTGCCGACGTTTCGAATCGGCGCGATTGGATCTGACCGGGCCCGAAGCACTGCTGCATGTTCAGGAGCGTGCTGAAGACCTCGCGCAGACTCGTCCAGAGTATGGCAACTGCACCAACGCGATGTGTTTTGTCGGACGGCGAAGTCGAATCCGCGGTCTGTATCTGGATCGCCGATCGTTCCTGATGTCATACGACAAATCTCAGGACAACGAGAAGAATATGATTCTGGCTCGCATTCTGGGAGCCGTAATTCCCGTTTGCGAAGGCATCAATCTGCTTTACACGCTGTCCGCGATCGACAGTCGCGGCTGGGGGTCGGGAACGAAACTGCCGCACAACGTCACATCACTGCTGGGAGTCATGGATGGAGCGGCCAGTGATCTGCGGCCGGGACTTCCATGGCAGGGTGTGGATATTCACGAACCGGTTCGTTTGCTGTTCGTCGTCGAAACGACACCGGAAGCCATGATTCAGATCATGAACGAGAATCCAAACGTCGGTCGCATATGCCGAAACGGATGGGCACAACTTGCGGTACTCGATCCCAATTCGAATCGAATCCAACGATTTGTCAACGACCGATTTGAAGACTACACGCCGATTGCTCAGGAACTTCAGTCGACTGAGTCATCGCTGGAATGGTACCGAGGCTGGCGCGATCATTTGCCGTTTGGCCTGATCAAGCCGTCGTCGTAGTCTCGACGGGTTGACCGAAGGATGTTGGATTGGTTTCGTAGAGTTTGAGTTCAGCGATTTACTTTCTGGTTCAAGTTGTCTTATGACCATGCTGCATATTGCCGGTATCATTGTCGTGATCGCACCGCTCGTGCTCGTTGGAGCATTCGGTGTGACAACGCTCCTGCGAATACCACTGAGCGAACGGTCGATGGCTCGACTGACGGAAGCCTCAACCGTCTTCGGGCTGATTTCCTCGCTGCTGATTCTCGCCACGATGCTCGCGACCGGACGTCGTTACGTGCCCGTGGAAGTCGGAGACTGGGTTTCTTTATCCGCTTCGGATGGCATCTATGACGAAGCATCAGCTTCCGCAAAGATGCTGGAAGATACAGAATCAGAACGATCCACGGCCAAAGAATCCCCGGCAGAGAAGCCACATTCGGGGGCATCGAAACACGATGGTGAAGCGGCTTCACATGATACCGCCGCTGGCCATGCTCACGACGCTCATCACGAGCATTTTCACTTCACGATGAAGTTCGTCTTTGATCGCCTCAGCGTGCCGTTCGTGATCATGACGTTTGTGCTTTGCGGAGTCATCGCCGCTTTCGCAAGTCGATACCTGCATCGTGACGAGGGCTTTCATCGCTTCTTTGTGTTCTTTTCGTTCTTCCAGTTGGGCATGATTCTGAGTTCTGTCGCCGGGACGATTGAAACGTTGTTCTTTGGCTGGGAACTGGTCGGCCTGTCGTCAGCGCTGCTTGTGGCCTTTTTTCACGATCGCCCAGCGCCGGTATCGAATGGCTTGCGAGTCTGGACGGTGTACCGTGTTGCCGACGCGGCGTTTCTTGTTGCCGCGCTGACACTGCATCACCTGTCGGGCTCTGGAGACTTTGGAGGCATCGCGGGCCAGTCGGTGTCTGCTCACAGCGGAGCTGATGAACTCGCGTGGCCAATGGGCAAAGCCATCATTTCTGAAGGTGACGCCCTGCTGGTCGGCTGCCTGCTTTTGTTCGCTGCGGCGGGAAAATCAGGTCTGATCCCGTTCTCCGGCTGGCTTCCTCGAGCGATGGAAGGACCAACTCCATCAAGTGCCGTCTTCTACGGAGCTCTGTCGGTGCATCTCGGTGCGTTCCTGCTGCTGCGAGTCAGTCCGCTGCTGGATGAATCAAGAACTCTGCAAGTGCTTGTCATCGTTCTCGGTGCGGCAACGGCGGTGTTCGCGACGATGGCCGCGCGAGTGCAAACCGACATCAAAAGCAGTCTGGCATTCTCGTCGCTCATTCAGGTCAGCATCATCGTTGTTGAGATTGGTTTTGGCCTGCGATACATCGCCCTGATTCACATCATCGGACATGCCTGCCTTCGAACACTGCAGTTGATTCGTGCTCCTTCACTGCTGCGAGACTACAACGCGATGATCAATGCGATTGGAGATTATCTGCCGTCTGGACGTCTGCCAGGCGGCCCAACATCTCCGACGTTTCGGTCGCGGTTGTATCGTTTTGCATTCGATCGGGGAAACCTCGACACAATGATTGATGATTATGTTGTTCGTCCGTTTGTTGCCGTGTTTTCCTGGTCAGATCGCATGGAACGAAAGTGGACCAACTTCCTGAGCGGCAATCGAAGCGGAAATGGCCGCGACGACAATTAAGGCCCTCTGCGTTTCGTTTTCTGATCTGCCATTGAGATTCATCACAAAAGAACTCGCGTCTCATGATGCCTGAACTTCATTTTCCCTGGCTTGAGTTTTCCATACTCATCCCAATCCTCGGGTCCATCGTCTGCGGTCTGATGAAGGACCCCGTTTCAGCCCAGCGCATTGCCGTGTTCTGCGGTGGACTGACGCTGTTTTGTGCCACCGGTGAATGGCTCGACTTCGCGACGCTGAGAACTTTTGAGGCTCACGACCACTGGGACCTGATCCAGTGGATGTTCAATCGAGACATCTTTGTTATCGACGAACTCAGCGCGCCGCTGCTTCCGGTGGCGGCATTGTTGTATCTGATGACAATGTTGTCGACGCTGCGAACCAAGGTGGGGCGATTCTCTTTTGGACTGACTCTCGTCTCAGAAGCCATTGTGCTGGCGACACTTAGTTGCCACAGTTACTGGGGCATCGTCATCCTGTTGTCGCTGGCGGTGATTCCTCCCTGGATTGAACTCCGGCGGCGCGGTGCTTCGACCCGAGTCTACGGCCTGCACATGGGGCTGTTTGTCATCCTGCTGGTCGCCGGATGGAGTTTTGTTGATCATTCCTCCGGACATCCAAGGGCATCATTGATTCCATCAGCAATGCTCACATTGGCCGTGCTGCTGCGAGCCGGCGCGTGTCCGCTGCATGTCTGGATGACCGACTTCTTCGAGCATGCGTCGCTGGGAACCGCGTTGCTGTTCGTCGCTCCGATGACCGGAGCATACGCGGTCATGCATCTCGTATTTCCTGTTGCCCCGCCGTGGGCCATGCGAAGTATTGCCGTTCTGTCGCTGACAACGGCCGTGTATGCGGCAGGCATGGCGACGATCCAGAAGGATGCTCGACGACTGTTCTGCTATCTCTTTCTCAGCCATTCTTCACTGGTTCTGTCTGGCCTTGAGCTGGTCAACACCATCGGCATGACCGGCGCACTTTGCGTCTGGATTTCTGTCGGCCTTTCCCTTGGCGGATTTGGTCTGACACTGCGATCGATGGAAGCTCGCATCGGGCGGATTTCGCTCGATCGATATCACGGCATGTACGAACACACGCCAACTCTGGCAGGTTTGTTTCTGCTGACTGGGCTCGGATCGATCGGATTTCCCGGAACGATCGGCTTCGTCGGCATGGAACTGCTCGTTGAAGGGGCCGTTGATGTCTATCCGATGGTCGGACTGGCGGTCGTCGTTGCTGCAGCGCTGAACAGCGTTGCCATTCTGCGAGCCTACTTTCGAATCTTCACCGGCGTTCGCTTTCAGACGACTGTTCAGTTACGTTCACGCGGTTCGGAGCGATTTGCCGTTCTGCTTCTATCTTGTCTGGTTCTTGGCGGAGGTCTTTGGCCTCAACTCGGAGTCTCCTCGCGGTATCATGCAGCCGATGCCCTGATGAAACTTCGTGAGCGTCACAGTAAATCGGATGAAGCCGTCAGGTCTGAAACCCCACAGGCCTCAAATGCTGATCGTGATTCCAATCTTGTTTCAGTCCCTCAGCCTGAATGATCTCAAGTCGAAGAGACCGTGTTGGTCGTGAGTTGTTGACCAGCCAGCTTTGTTGAGTCAGCCGTCGTTTTGGAGAAGTCAATGAGCACCGAAAACCGAATTCCACGCGGCAACGCAGATGGCTTCATTCGATACCTGAAGAATGACGCAATCTCCGGCCT
The DNA here is from genome assembly GCA_037367405.1 of Ottelia alismoides. Taxonomy (NCBI): domain Eukaryota; kingdom Viridiplantae; phylum Streptophyta; class Magnoliopsida; order Alismatales; family Hydrocharitaceae; genus Ottelia; species Ottelia alismoides. The sequence continues at coordinate 1,108,708 of JAZKJV010006924.1, read as the reverse complement.
TCTTGTGTTTCTGATCGCCCTGCCGCTGTGTGTGGGGATCTCGCTGGCATCGGGGTTTCCTCCGATTGCCGGGATCTTCACTGCGATCGTTGGGTCCATCCTGACGACCTGCATCAGCAATTCAGAACTGACGATCAAGGGCCCGGCCGCAGGTCTGATTGTGATTGTTCTGGGATGTGTTGAAGACTTCGGCGGGGGCAGTCCGTGGTCTGGAACTCCCGAGCAGATCGCCGCCTACAAAGCTGCGTTGGCAGTCGGTGTTGTTGCCGCGATTCTGCAGATCCTGTTCGGTCTGTTTCGTGCAGGCATCCTTGGTGAGTTCTTCCCCGGGACCGTGGTGCACGGCATGCTCGCTGCCATTGGCGTGATCATTATCTCCAAGCAGATTCCCGTGGCACTCGGGATCAGCGGTGCCAAGGGGGGGCCATTTGCTTTGCTCAGGCAGATACCGGACTTTGTCAGAAATGCCAATCCGGCGATTGCAATGATTGGAGTTGTCAGCCTGATGATCATGTTTCTGTGGCCAATCGTGCGTTCTCGAGTGGCCGCACTGAAGCCGATTCCGGCACATCTGATTGTGCTTCTGGTGTCAGTGCCACTCGGCATGTATCTCGACCTGACAACGGCTCATGAGTACACGCTGTTCAACAAAGAGTTCAAGCTTGGAGAGCAGTACCTCGTTGAAATGCCCCGTCAGGTTTTCGGGATGTTTCAGATGGTGATGTTTCCGGACTTCACTGTGTTGACTCAGTTCAAAGCCTGGTTCTGGATCTTCATGTTCTTCACGATTGGAAGTCTCGAATCCCTGCTGAGTGCCAAGGCTGTGGATCTTCTGGACCCGTGGAAACGCAAGACAAACATGAACCGCGATGTCCTCGCAGTGGGCGTTGCGAACCTTGCCGCGTCAATGATTGGAGGTCTTCCAATGATCTCCGAAATCGTGCGAAGCAAGTCCAATATCGACAACGGCGCGAGAACCCGTTTCGCCGACATGTGGCATGGAATTTTTCTTCTCCTGTGCGTTGGTCTGATTCCTACCGTTCTGCATCGCATTCCTCTCGCAGCGCTGGCGGCAATGCTTGTTTACACGGGAACTCGGCTGGCTCATCCCAATGAGTTCCGCAACGTTTATCGAATCGGCAAAGAGCAGTTGCTGCTGTTCGTCGTGACGCTGGTTGTTGTTCTCGCGACCGACCTGCTGATCGGAGTTGCTGCGGGCATCGTGCTGAAGATGTTGATTCACCTCGCGAATGGCGTTCCGCTGAGATCCTTCTTCAAAGCATACGTGGAAGTTGAAGATGTTGATGATCACACCAGCCGAATCATCGCGAAGCAATCCGCGATCTTCAGCAACTGGATTCCCTTCAAACGACAGATTGAAGACATCGGACTTATTCAGAAACGCAACCTGATTCTTGACCTGTCCGGCGCGACACTCGTCGATGCGAGCGTGATGGAGAAACTTGAAGAGCTGAGCCACGACTTTGAACAGGCCGGACTTAGACTTGAACTGAAAGGGCTCGACGAACTGCGCCCGCTTTCCCCAAATGCTCATGCCGCACGAGTACGCGGGTTGACGCCTGTTCGCAGGCTGACGTTTGTAACAAATCCGGAACTGGCCTCTAAAGTCACCGCCGAGATCGTGGCAATGGGTGCAACGGGCTATACCGAGATTCCGTGCTTCGGCCTTGGGCGTCGAGGGCTTGAAGCCGGGCAGGTCACTCCCGCGGAACAGATCCGCGTCGAGATGGTTTTGTCCTTCGCGGCCTGTGATCAGGCACTCGATTACCTGAGGAATTCCATCATCCCATCTCATCAGATCACGGTTTGTGTCGAGACCATTGAGGTGATTCGCATCACGTCGTTCGTCGCAGGTGCTGAGTCTGCACGCGCTCAACTGACTCAGCATTGAACGGCGTGATGCGTCTTCTTTATTGCTGCGGGTCGTGAAGATTCGAAGCAGACATGTTGACGTTCGAGGAGCCCGATGATTTTCATCGGGCTCCTTGCATTCCGAGATGGCGACACACAGAATCCCGCCGGTCGAACAGGTCCCTGCTTTTGTCTCTCGAATTTTGAGCCCCAGATCATGAAGATTCACGCATCACGTCGAGACGTCGGACGACTTCGCTGTCGAATTGTCGATGCACTGCCGAGCAATGTTGCTCCACGATTCATTGTGATTTTGTGTCACGGCTATGGAGCCGGTGGAGATGATCTGGTCGATTTCGGACCGATGCTGATGGAAAACAGCGATGTCATCGCAGAATCCTGTCGCTTTATCTTTCCTGCCGCCCCGAACGATCTGGCAGAACTTGGCATGCCGGGAGGTCGGGCATGGTGGCCGATCAACATGGCACGGCTTGCGGAGATGCAGCAGACTCGCCATTTCGACGAGCTCACACATCTGGAGCCGCCGGGAATGGCAGATGCCTCAAGCATGCTGCGGCAAACGATCGACCTGGCTCTTGCAGAGAATGGGCTGTCTGAATCACAACTAATTCTTGGCGGCTTCTCGCAGGGCGCCATGGTTTCGACGGATGTGACTCTTCACGGACTGAAACCGGCCCTGCTGGCGCTGTTCTCAGGGACTCTGCTGAATCGATCTGAGTGGCAGCGGCTCGCGGAACAGCATCCCGGCTGCAAAGTGGTGCAGTCACATGGTTATCAGGATCCGCTGCTTCCAATGTCCGCAGCAGTGGACCTCAGGCAGATCCTTCAGAGTTCGGGTTTCGACGTTCAATTCACCGAATTCCACGGCGGCCACACCATCCCAACGCCCGCACTCGCAGCGTTTCAGGCCGCTATCGAAACCGTCGTCCAGTCGATCTGATGGTTTGTCCGAGCAATCGCCGGGTCGTGCACCGTGAATTCTTGATGTTCGGGTTGTCAGCATCAGCCGCCCGCTGACTGGTCTCAAAGCTTCGTTTTCTGGGACAGGCACGCATCTGGTGTTTGTTGAACGGTTTCCGATCGATGTAGACTACCAGCCCCACCATGTCTTTTTGCACCGACGCGGACAGAATGAGACGTCCGCGACTCTACAATAGGGGTTGAAAAGCGAATGAACCTGTTGATTGAAGTGACTTCGTCATCCGTGATGACTCTGGCCGACGCTGCGGCAACCGTTGGAAAGATTGAACTCGGGCGAACTGTCGAGATCATGGCTACGGTGCTGTTTGGACTCGCGGTCCTGCATACGTTCTGCGTCAAGATCTTTGCGAAGCTGGCTCACAAGTATCCGGAAGGATCTCTGCAGGAGAACGTCTATCACTTTCTCGCTGAAACCGAGATCGTCTTTGGTATCTGGGCAGCGGTGTTGTTTCTGCTGATCTGGATCTTTCGGTTCTCTCTTTCGGACGCGATTCATTACATCGAGCACAACGTCAACTATACCGAGTCGAAGTTCGTTTTGGTGATCATGGTGGTTGCGGCAACTCGTCCTATTGTCAACCTTGCGGAATCGATGGTCCTCTGGATTGCTCGCCTGATCCCGATCAAGGAGAGCGTTTCGTTTTACATCGCAGCTCTTGGATTTGGATCATTGCTCGGCTCGTTCATCACCGAACCTGCTGCAATGACTCTGCTCGCGATGCTCCTGAAGCGCCGCTACTTCGACACGGCGATCGGTAAACCACTGGCCTATGCAACGATTGGCTTGCTGTTTGTGAATGTGTCCATCGGAGGCACGCTGACTCACTTTGCCGCTCCGCCCGTGCTGATGGTGGCATCGAAGTGGGAATGGGGCACGGGATTCATGCTGCGAACATTCGGCTGGCGAGCTGCGGCGAGCTGTCTGGTATCAACGGCTCTTGTCGTTGCGGTCTTCTGGAAGCAATTGAACGCGGTTGAAGTCGACAAGACGGAACAGCAGAAGATCCCAAACTGGCTGACCGCGGCTCACGTGTTCTTCCTTGGACTTGTCGTCGTCTTCTCACACCATCCGGACATCTTCTTCGGCGTCTTCATGATCTTCCTTGGCCTCGTCACGGCCACAAAGGAATTCCAGGAACCTCTGAAGCTCAAGGAAGGCCTGCTTGTCGGATTCTTCCTCGCCGGTCTTGTGACGATGGGATCACTGCAGGAGTACTGGGTGAAGCCGCTCATCACAAGCCTGAAGGACGCCCAGCTCTACTTTGGCGCGACGGCCCTGACGGCGATCACAGACAACGCGGCCCTAACATCGCTTGGTGCATTGGTGCCGCTGGACCAACTGACTCCGATGCTTCAGTATGCTCTGGTTGCCGGAGCCGTTACGGGCGGTGGTTTGACGGTGATCGCGAACGCACCGAATCCCGCCGGAGCCGGTATCCTGAGCACCTCGAAGGCGTTTGAAGGAACTGGCATCAGCCCGCTTGGATTGTTCCTCGGCGCATTGCCTCCGACGATTATTGCAATCATCTTCTTCTGGTTCCTGAAGGCGAATGGATGATCGAACCCGTGGCCATTGTCTTTGGTAGGTCCACTCTGCCGGAGTGGACTTCGCGACGTGTCGCGACCATGCGCGCACTTGGTTTAGTGACGTCGGCAGCAACCTGTTGTGTCGGCAAGCACGCCTTGCCGCGAATCAACCGATCGCGGCTGCACGGTTCGCCTGACGGCAATTGGAAAAGTCCTTTCGGGCAGAAAGGATCTACAGGGGCCGCAATTGGTAGGTCCACTCTGCCGGAGTGGACTTCGCGACGTGTCGCGACCATGTGTGCAAGCGGTTTAGCGACGTCGGCAGCAACCGTTTGTGTTGGCAAGCACGCCTCGCCGCGAATCAACCGATCGCGGCTGCACGGTTCGCCTGGCGGCAATTGGAAAAGTCCTTTCCGGCAGAAAGGACCTACAGCAGGGCCGGTGCACTCTGGCCGCTCGCCGATCCTAAAGGGGATCACGTTGCTGATCGCGTTCTTGTGTATGTTCGCGACAAACGCCCTCGCGGCCGACGAGCAGACTGAAGACGAAGCAAAGATCGCAACAAGCCGGTTTTTTCAAGTCTTGTTGAAGAACCCGCGGCCGGGGACGGCGTTTGATAAGGTTTACTCGTTTCATATCGATCGAGGTTCCATCGCCGCGTTGCGAGAGAATCTGCGAGTCGCTGCGAAGCTGCCGGACTTACTCGCGCCGGAAGCGGGGACTATCACGGGCGACATGGTGGCGATCGATGTTCCGGCCAATGCCGATCCCGCGGCGTGCTGCGTCCTCTTCGGGTTGATCGATCTGAAACATTCCGAATCGGCTTCGGCAATCCTCGCGTTTCAGCAGGCGATCGCGTTACGTCCGAAAGATCCGATCGCTCACTGGATGCTGGCTCGAGCATTCATCGCCGCGCAGAAGACCGACGATGCCATCGCTGCTCTGGAAGCTGCGATTGCCAATCGTCCGACGAAGATGGATCTGCTGGAGATCTACAAGGAACTGGCTCGGAACCTTCAGCGGGCTCAGCGAACCGACGACGCCTTGAATACCTGGAAGAGGCTTGAAGCAGCGTTTCCGGGTGATCTGCGGGTGAAGGAGCAAATCGCCAACACGCTGTCGGCTGATGGTCGCTGGGATGAAGCTCTGACGCGATACCTCGCGTTGGCGGCGGAGTCGAATGATCCCGATCAGAAGGTGACTGCAAATCTCGCGGCCAGCGATGTGATGATTCAACTCGGCCGAGGCCAGGAAGCGGTGACTCTGCTGGAATCGCAGCTTGAGGATCTTGATCCCGACGGCTGGAAGTTCAAGGACGTCCGTCGCCGCATCGAAAGTATCTTCCGCGATCGCGATGATCTTTCCGGGCTAGCGTCCTACTACGATGCGTGGGTGAAGGCTCATCCGGAAGACGTCGATGCGATGGCTCGCCTAGCCCGGACACTGTCGCTTCAGAACAAGACCGCCGAAGCCTCAAACTGGTATCGCAAAGCCATCACGCTGGCTCCGTCGAATGTGTCGCTGCGGGAGTCTCTGATCGAACAACTCGTGCGCGACAATCAGTTCCCCGACGCGATTGCTCAGTATGAAGAGATGTCAAAGTTCGATGACGGCAATCAGGACCACATCGAAAAGTGGGGGCTGCTGATCTTCAATCAGAAGGACGTGCCTCTTGCCGATCGTCAGACCAGGGCCGCCGCGGTCTGGGAACGGCTGCTGACGAATCGTCCGGATGATCCTGTGACGATGGCTCGACTGGCGGGCTTGCTGCGTCGAGCCGAACTGAGCGATCGAGCCATCGCGATGTACCGATCGGCGATCGAGAAGGCTCCGAATGACCCTCAGTATCGCGAATATCTCGGCGAGTACCTGCATCAGCTTCAGCGGGTCGACGAAGCCGTTGCGGAATGGAAGCTAATGGCCGACGGCGATCGCCGCAGTAGGGCAAATCTGATTCGACTGGCGGAAGTATTGAATCGCTTCAATCAAATGGAACTCGGCGTCGCCGCAATGCGAGATGCGTGTTCGATGGATCCAACGCCGCTCGAACGCGTGCAGTTTGCGGAGATGTTACGCAATTGGCGAGCGGGGCGGCGTGAGCCCCCCGGTACGAACGGCAGTACAGGATCTTCAACTGAAAATGCACCGGAGGGCTCACGCCCCCCGCTCGCCGAGGATGTTTTCTTCACCGAGGCCCTCGAACAACTCACCCTCGCCGAACAATCTGCCGAAACGCCGGACGAACGTCAGCAGATCCTGAAGGAACGAATCCAATGCCTTGTCGCAGCGGGGCAGTTGGAACAACAGATAGATCAGCTTGCGAAGGAACTGGCATCAACAACCCCCGGAGCCGATCCCGTCGTCACGGCGGAACGCTGGCGGACGCTGGCTCTGTATCAGGACGCGGCGGAGAACACGAACGAAGCCATAGCGTCGGCGATGAAGGTCGTCGAGCTTCAGCCGGAATCGATTCCCGGTTGGACACTTCTGGCGAATCTCTACGAACGCACGGGACGACTCGGAGACGCGGCCGATGCGATGAAGAAGCTCGCGTCGCTGGATCGGCGAGGCATCTCGGAGTACCTCCGCAAGACAGCTCGTCTTCAGGTGCGACTCGGCCAGTTCGATGCCGCTTTGGCCACCGGCCGGGATGTCATCAAAGCCACACCGGGCAACCCAGAGGCCTATCAGTTCTTCGCCGACCTGGCATTCGAAGTGGGCCAGCCAAAGATCGCGGTCGATTCATTGCGGCAAGCCGTGCGAGTCAACCCGGGCGACGAAGCGTCTCTGAAGGCCCTCGCGAAAACTCTCGCCGATGAATTCCAAACCCCCGAAGCCATCGAACTCTACTGGCGCGCCTTCGAGAAAGCCCCGGACCTCGAAAGCCAAACCCAAATCGTCGTCGCCCTCAGCAACCTCTACCTCCGCAGCAACCAGTTCCCCAAACTCATCGAACGCCTAGAACTCCGCAGCAGAGAACTCAACCTGCCGAAGGAGATGACTCGCTGCATTGCAAATGCATACCGTGAAGCGGGGGATTTTCGAAAGGCGCGGGAGACGATGGAGCAGTTCCTCGTTGATAGTCCGAATGATGTTGGATTGCTGCGTGAAAGTTTCCTGGTAGCACAATCCGAGGGCAATGTTCACAGTCAGATAGAGCTTCAGCGGCGGATTACGGCGATAACCCGGACCGAGGCCGATCAGCGAGCGCTTGTGGGAATCCTTCATGACTCGGGCGAAGAAGCCGAAGCTCTTCAGGTCGTGCAGACGGAGACACAGTCCCTTAACGATCGTGCGACGTTGCTTGGCATCGCACACAACGAATGGCGAAATAATCGATCCGATGCGGCTCGGGAGATTCTCGAAAGATTGTTACGGGAGAACGCAAATGACTGGGAAGCATTACTCTGGCTGCGGTTTGCCACAAGCTGGGAGCATCCTGAGCGGAATACGGAGGCTCTCAATAAATTACTGTCATTGAATCTTCCGTTTGATACGCCAGCCACTTTCACTGCCGACGGCAGGTCTCCGGCGACCCGAACAGGGCCGTTGACTCCCGAGTCTCTCGAGCAATGGCTCAAGGCGGCGACCAACGGCTCATTCACGGATTTCGGCGCAGCCTACTGCGACGCAGCAGGCGAAGTCCTGCTTCATATTGACAGGCCACCGAACCACTCTGAGCTGTCGATGGCGTTTCGAGAGGATTTGAGATCGGAAGACAAGCTGAGGCTTTGCTGCTACTTGATGAAAGAGGTGCGTTCTCGTTCGCTAAATGCTGATGTGCTCATCGATGCCATTGAGAAATACCTCGAGAATGAGACCTCCGCGCCAGCCCTTGCTGTACGACTTTGGGCTATCGCAGAACAGCAGCGATTGGCGTCTCCGTCGGTTCCTAAACCAGGCATAGAGAAGCTTACGGAGAGTGAAGCAGGCGAGATTCGGGCGTTGATGACACAGCTTCTTGAGGGTGCTCCAGAATGGTTCGGCAGCATCACTCTTTTTAGCTTCCCGAACAAAAAATACGCTCCCGACAATATCGAGTTTCAAGAGCTCCTGCTGAGTAAGCTTGCCACCTGCTCGGCGCCTGCACAACTGCGAGGACTTTGCGGGTGCGTCACCGTTGTCGCCAATTCTGAGTTGTATAAGTCATTCTTGAAACTCATCCTGGAAAGGCTGAAAAATGATCAAGGTTTTCGGTTAATGTTCAATGATGCCATGGATCGTGGGATTCGTGTGCTGAACCTGCTCCCGTCACGTACGGACAACGAAGTGAATGGTCTGATTCTGGATATTCTCGTGCATAGTGGCACTCGACGGGAAGCAGATCAATGGGACGCAGAATCAGCTTTGAAATCGGTGCTCGAAGATCCGCTGCATGACTGCTTTGACGAACGACATGCACTGCTGCTTCAGGTCATGATTCACGCGGGGCTGGAATGGGGTTCCGACTTTGTATCGACTTGGGTTAGACAGCAACTCGGCGAGTCGCAGTCCCGTCCACGTCCGGAAATGCAGTTGCTTTTGGCTGCGCGGGCCCAGCAGAACACTGATGCGGAGGCTGAACTGTATCACCTGATTCTCTCGGCTGAGTCAAGGCCCAACCACATTCCCATTCGAGCGGTCATTGCGGACCGTGCGGCAAAACAGGGGCTTCATGCCGAGGCAATCCAATTGCTGGATTCGCTGAATCTAACGACGGCTGCATCACAGATTTGGCGAGAGATGTTTGTGCTTCAGGAACTCTCTGTGGCCCCGGAGCAACGACGGCGGCTCGCAGCACAGCGGTTGTTTGCATTGCCGTTATCTACTGATGATCAGCAAGTGCTCATTCCGACTCTTGAACGACTTCAGATGCAGAGTGAGCTGAATGCGATTCAAGCCCGACTCGGCCGAGGAGCGGAGACGCGGCAGTCGGTGTTGGCGAGGAAGTTGCAAACGTACGAGGCTCAGGGGAATGAACAACTCGCCGGGGAAGTGGCGTGGGAGTTGTTGAAGCTGGCTTCGGGGGGGACGCTGTTCTCGGGGACTCGGCCGAATGATGATCGGGATGATGGCGGCGAGCGGCTTCAGGCCATCAAGGCGTTGGGGAAACTCCAGCGACTGCAGCCTCTGATTGATCGGTACGAAGCGATGCTCGAAGCGTCGCCCGAGTCTCTCGACTTGCTGGAGATCCTGTGCGAGTTCCATGAGGCTGCGGAACAATTTCCACAACTCGCCGAGAAGCGAGATCGCATCGCGTTGCTGTCAAAGAAGGCTCCGCCAAGTCTCAAGGCGAAGGCCGTGGCTCTGGAAAACAGCGGTGACGTCAGCGGAGCGTGTGACATCTATCTCCAGATTCTGAAGGACGATCCAGACGCGTTCGGCGAGGAAATGGAAACCTACGTCCAGGCCTTCGAGCGAGCCAAACGACAAGCCGATTTCCTGACCGCGGTACTGAGTCTTGACGAGTATCTCTGGAGCGGGAATGCAGCCCTGCTGATCAATGTCACGGCCGAGCTGGCTCGTGCGAAATCTCATGACGAGGTTGTGAAGAAGTCTGTCGAAGCCATGCTGGCAAATGAAGAGACTCGTCGCCTTGCCATCGGCGGCTTTCTCGCTCGGCCGGATGTGATCGCCGAAGACCAATTGATGCCAGCGATTCAGGAAGAGCTGTCATCAGATTCGGCTTTTGAAAGCTATGCGAGCACCAATGAGATCTTTCTGATCCTGCAGGGCATCAAACAGGAATCGTCGTTGAAGTCATTGCGAGATTTCGTAGGCCGGACCGAACGAAGTGAGTTCCGGCAGGGGGATGACGCAAATCAAACAGCCCTGGATGCCGGAACTCGCGATGCTCGGTCCGGCCTACTGTTGGTCTTTCTCAACGCTCGACTTGGAGATCGAGCGGAGGTTGAGAAACAACTGGCAGCGATGTTTGTTGATGTCGCGAGAAAGGCCCCCTCATCCGGTCTGTCGGCCAGCGTTGGCGACTCAACACGCCAACGCAGACAAGACAGTTCCCCCACGGGGGAGAAGGGACAAAGTGATGGCGCCCCAGTGGACAACGATGGCCGACTAACGCGACAACGCGGTCCAGATAGCTCCCCCACGGCGGAGAAGGAACTGGATGAGGATACAGAAGATCTTGGTTCGCTTCGCCTCATGCTGTTCGCGATGAACGCTCGCCTGAAGGACATGGGAAGCGAATGGTTAAACTCACGCCGGATCATTTTGGAATGGATGCTCAATCAGCCGATGACGCCGGATGACTTCGATTCGCTCGCCGACAGCCTGACGGCTTCTAATGATGCGGTGATGGAAGAACTGGGCGCGGTCTATGAGCTGCTCGGTGACTCCGCGAAATCGCGAGCCATCATGAATCGTCGCATTCAGGCGTTGATCGCGAACACCAACGTGAGCGGCGAGGGCTCAAGTGAATCCATCCGACAGCTTCTTCAGGCCGGAGAAAAGATCCAGGCCTCGGGGTTTCCCATCGAGGGAACTCAGTTGCTGCTGAATGTGACTCAGCATGACATCGATCAGTTCACGAAAGATCTCGACAGCGACAAAGGCATCGCCTTCAAGTCTCGCTTCAACGCATCGCTTCGCTGGTCTAAACAACAAATCACGGCCGAGAAGATCGTGAGCTGGCTGGGTATGACGGTTGGGGAAATGACCAGTGACCATGGACCAATGACAAATGACCAAACCGCAACCACTAGTGAATCTCCGAGCGAGGAGAACTCTGCGAAGTTCGTGGACTTATTGTTGGAGTTGAACGGTACCACCGACCCGCGAACTCGTGATCTTGAACAACTGAAGCAGCTCCGCATTCAAAGTGCGATGCTGGCGGCGATTGAGAAGCAGGATTTTGCTGGTGAAGAGCTTTCGAAGAAGATCGACGAGACAACGGCTCAACTACTGGCTCTGGATCGGCCGCCGATTGGACTTCTCACGGTCGCTGCTGCTATCGCACAAAAACGCGAGAAACGAGAACAGCTCAACGCCATCTGCACAGCAATCAGTCGTCTGGATCAAGCCGGCGAGCGGCAGGGCGTCAGCCCTCCGAGTCCATCGCCACAGACATCTCGAAAAAATCGCATCCCGTTATCACTTCGCAGCGATGATGATCTGCACGGCGTTCTGTTAGCCGGCGTGATCGGCTCGCAGCCAAGCCAGCAAGATCTGGCGGTTCGGCTGCTAAAGACAGCTCAGGCAGCCGCAAATCGAAGTTCGAATTCGCTGGTTCGCATCGCTGTGCTCAACGAGTGTTCTGCTGTCGCGAAACGGCTGCAACTCAACGAGTTGTCAGTCTCGCTTCAGGCCGACATTCAAAAAGCCATTGATACCCAAACACAAGCCAGCGGCCTCGGCACCGACGGCAAAATTGATCTCGCGCACGAAATTCGAACGCGGCTGCTTCGAAAGTCGCCCGAGCCATCGAACAAGTGATGGCGAGCGGTGTTCCACGGCCGCTGTGGCGGATGGCTCTGGATGGCTCAGCGATTGGGCCGGACACGGATGGGTTCTGCGGAATTGGCAATTTGCCAGAGATTTTCCGAATCCATCGGTCGCAGGAATTGCTTCGGAGTGACAATCCCCACTGCGGGATGATCCGTTTCGGCGGAGAATTGTCGTTGAGGAATCCTTTTGGAAATGAGTTTGGATCGATGATATCCTCTTAGCAGGCAATGCTGGGCGAATGGGACGTCGCCGATCGTGTCTCGGTTGGAATGAAGCCTGTACTTTCGGATGTTTCCTATGCTGTCTGCCCGTATTCGTCTTCTCGCCATGCTCGCCGCTGTGACTTTGTCTGCAGTGCTTCCCGCGACGGCGAAAGCTCAGCGACCGAAGATTGACTTCAAGCCGCGTCCGGGCGTTGTCTGGTTTCTCGCCTCTGTCACAAGCAGCGAAGAAGGCATTCCATCGATCGACATGGGTGATGCCTATGGTCTGGTCGAAGGAGAGCCAGTGGCGCTGTTTCGAACTGTCGAGAACTTTTTCGAGCCGGTTGGCAGTGTTCGAATCAGGACGACGTACTCAACCTGGTCGATTCCCGAATCGACGAGCACTGTGAAGCCGCGGGTGGGTGATCGAGTTGTCTTTGTTCGAACGCTGAGTCAACTGGGCGACGCGAAGGAATTCCGTGAACGCTTTCTGCGACAGCAACTGACAAAAGCCGGAGTGCGAAATCACTACTCCACGATGCAGTTTCAGGATCAGGTCGATGCCTTGGCTCAGGTGCTGGTACGGCAGCCGCTTTGGCAACGCGATCAGAAGGAGATTTCCGGCTACTTCCGATCCGCTTCGGTCACTGTTGAAGATCTTCAGCAAATCAAACCTCTCCTGAGTCAGGTAATGCGATTCCAGGATTACTCCACGATTCGAATTCCGATCGAAGATGCCGCCGGACCGGAATGGGCGAGTGTGCTCGATACGCTGACACCGGAGATTGAGGCGGCTTTTCCAGATCGTCGCCCGACGGTTGCATCTGTCGTTGCGGACCCGCCTGAGGTGGCCGCTCGAAAGGCCGAAGAGGCTGCGGCACAGGCCGCTCAGGATGCCGCGATGAAAGCGCGAATTGATAAAACAAACAAGATCGTTGACCGGCTCCTTTTCAGTCGTCCCCAAGAACAGCGACGATTGATCGTGGTCCTTTGCTCTGCGGTTGATAAGTTCCAGCCGTCACAGGAGCGTTCGTGGTTTTCCTCCGAGCTTCGATCCACTCAGTTTCCGGATCTGACTGAGGATACTCAGATTCTTGAAGACTTCGGTGCGGTGATGCGTCGACTTCGAGAAGAGCAGAAGTAAAACATGAATCCGCGACGCGGCAGATTTCTGCTTTGGCTGATGGTCGCCTCCGGAATCATGCTTCGTATCGTTTGGTGCTGGACTCATCAAAGCGATCTTGTCGACGATCGCGATGGCTACATCGCTCATGCTCAGTCCGTTTCCCGCGGCGAGGGATTTCTCGGCCCATACAGCCATCGTCCCACAGCGTTCCGGCCTCCGGGATATCCGATTGCCATCGGGATGCTGCAACGAGCGGGACTCAGCGCCGCATCTGCTGTGGCGATGTTGAACGGCGTCAGCAGTCTGATGGTGCTCTTTCTGCCGCTTGTCGTCATTCGGCGACTGGTGAGTTGTTCAGAGAATGCGGTTCTGCTGTTGAGCATCTTTCTGATCGCTCTTGATCCGCTGCTCATTCGCTATTCGTCGCTTCCGATGACGGAGGTCGCTTGTGCGGCGATCCTGCTATGCGCCGTTTCGCTGCTTACTCAAGCTTTCGAATGGAACTCGCGGCATGAATCCGAGACGAAGGGCAGTTCGATACTTCTGGCGTCGTTCGCAGGATTGATGTTTGCCGCAGGATCGCTGGTCCGGCCTGTCGTTCTTGTCGCGTTTGCTGCGACAATGTTTGTTGTCACACTGAACTCGCTGCCATCGCTTCGCAGGAACAAGCCAACTGGCTTTGAAGTCAGAGATTCAATCGTCGGCAAATTTCGATTGATTGTCACTGTGCTCATCGGCTTCGCGATTGGGATGTCGCCGTGGATCGTTCGCAACTGGCTGCAGTTCGGGCAGATCATCCCAGCGACGACTCATGGCGGCTACACACTGGCGTTGGGAAACAACCCTGATTTTTATCGCGACGTCATCCGAGGAACCGACCAGTTTCCGTGGGACGGGGATGCTCTCGATCGCTGGCAAAAGCGAATGATTCAACAGGCGAATCTCGACGGGATTCCGGCTGATAGTGAAACGGCAAACGATGCTTGGTATTACCAACAGGCAAAGGCCGCGATCGCGAATGATTGGTCATCCTTCGCAAGCTCGTGCTGGCTTCGTCTTTGTCGCTTTTGGGCGATCTCAACGGCCGATGAGTCAGTGCCACAATTCATCAAAGTGCTGACGTCCGGATGGTATGCTGTTGTGTGGCTCGGGCTGATTCTGAATCTCATCAGTCTTGGAAGACGAGTTTTCAAACCGACTCCAAATCGCGGTACTGAAGCCCACGATTGCATTCACCAGGTTGTGCTCTGGTTCATCGTCGCTGCATTTGTTGCCATGCATCTTGTCTACTGGACGGACACTCGGATGCGAGCACCCGTGATGCCGATTCTCGCCATCCTTTCGGCGATCGGCTGGACGGAAACAGTGCCGAGTTGGAATCGGCCTTGCCCGAATCGCAATGACGGGCAAAGATTTGTCTAAGGCATTGTCCTGGAATAACTTCCCGATTTGACTCCGGTCTCTGCAAATGCGAGTCATGGAATGACTCGCCAACGTAGCTCGGTCATTCCATGACCGAGATTTCTCCATCGCCAACTTTTTTCAAGACTGTCACTACGTCAACAATTCCTGAATGATGCGTGCCGGCAGAACGCCAGTCAGTCGCTGGTCCAGTCCCTGATACTTAAACGTCAGGCGTTCGTGGTCGTAGCCGAGTTGATGCAGAACGGTGGCGTGGAAGTCACGGATGTGGACTGGGTCGCGGACGATGTTGTAGCTGAAGTCATCCGTTTCCCCGTAGATCGTGCCGCCTTTGAAGCCGCCGCCGGCCATCCACATGGTGAAGCAGCGTGGATGGTGGTCGCGTCCGTAGTTTTGCTTTGAGAGTCCTCCCTGCGAATAGATCGTCCGGCCGAATTCTCCACCCCAGATGATCAGTGTGTCATCCAGCAGCCCGCGTTGTTTCAGGTCTGTGATCAGGCCATAGGTTGGCTGATCAAGGTCGCGACATTGATCGGGAAGTCGTCCGGCTGCGTTCGCGTGAGTATCCCAGTTGTTGTGGTAAATCTGAACAAATCGAACTCCACGTTCGACCATTCGACGAGCCAGCAGCATGCTGGCCGCCAGAGTTCCAGGCTTCTTCGCTTCGTCACCGTAGAGATCGAACGTCGACTTCGGTTCCGTCGCCAGATCCGTCAGTTCCGGGACGCTCGACTGCATACGAAACGCGAGTTCGTACTGCTGAATGCGAGTGTGTATCTCCGGATCGCCGATCTGCTTGTAACTCAGCTCGTTCAACTGTTTGAGTCCATCGAGCGTTGTTCGGCGGACATCGCGAGGAACACCGTCAGGGTTGTTGATGAACAGAATCGGATCCCCCGAACTGCGGAATGATGTCGCCGAGTACTCGCCGGGCAGATAACCGGATGACCACAGACGAGCGGAAATCGCCTGAACCTGTTCCTGATTGGTGGAGCGTGCCACCATCACGACAAAGGTTGGCAGATTCTGATTCAGTGAACCAAGGCCGTATGACGCCCAGGCTCCCAGACACGGGCGACCGGTGACCTGATTGCCTGTCTGCATCAGAGAAATCGCCGGTTCATGATTGATGGCTTCCGTGTACATGCTGCGGACGAAGGTCATCTCATCGACCACTTTTTTCGTCCACGGCAGAAGCTCCGTGACCCACATGCCGCACTGACCGACTTTTTCAAACTGGAACTTCGATGGAGCAATCGGGAATCGAGACTGTCCGGATGTCATCGTTGTCAGTCGCTGACCGTTGCGTACCGATTCCGGCAGATCTTTGTCGTACCAGTCATTCATCTGCGGCTTGTAATCAAACAGATCTATCTGCGACGGTCCGCCGACCATGTGCAGGTAGATCACATTCTTCACTCGACCTGGAAAATGCGTCGGCACATGGCCGGTGAATCCGGGACTTGCTCCAGACGCGTCGTTCGCAAATCCATTGGCACCCAGCAGCGAGGCAAGTGATGCCGTGCCGAGCAGATTCGATCCCTGCGAAAAGAAGTGCCGCCGAGTCATGTTGAGCCGAAGTTCATTGAAGAGCGACATGGGTGGGCTCCGGGAGTTTTGAGGTAGGATGATGGGAGGGATGTGAGGTAGGTTGGTTGATCATTCGGTGATGGCCGCGAAGGTACGCAAAGAACACGAAAAGGAACACAACTGGAAGTGATACTCAAGGCATCAAGGAAGCGTCGCCGCCGAGTTTACCTCGGTGGACACAGGCTTTTGCACTACATCCGATTTCAACTTCATATGTGATACGCGTAGTGCAAAGGCCGGTAAACCACCGGGGTAAACCCGGTGGCGAAAGGCGCTTTGCTCTTTGCCCTCTGCTCCTCGCTCTTTCGTGTTCTTTGCGTCCTTTTGTAACCATTGAAACTTCCCCGCGTGCGGAACTCAATCACTTCTCAAGTTCGCGGCGGTTCATTTCACATACAGGAATTCGTTTGACGTAATCAAAGCCTGACACAAATTCACCATCGCCTGCTGAGTCTCCGTCAGGCCCTGAGGAATTCGGTCTTTGTTGTGTTGCAGGTAGTTGATCTGTTCCGACAGAAAACTCATCGCGGCGGAAAGTTCTTCAGCATCAGGAAGTCGGCAATAAGCCAGTTTCCATGCTGATTGAATCTGCCCGGCGATCAGGCTTGGCGGATCTGAGGGGCCTCGAAAGCCCGCCGCAGAATCGTACGATTGAGTCGTGCCGTCCGTCGCCGCAAGATTCACTTGAACAGTCCATTGGAATGAATCTGAAGTGTGAGCCGTTCGACAATCGACAACAAAATCGATCGCATCACCTGCTTCGACAACGACTGCATTCACTGCTGTGTCCGCAGAATTGTTGAAGCTCACCTGTTCCAGCAGCAGCGGGTTGGCACCAGCAGCAGGGCGGCTGGTCAAAATTCGTGCACGAACACCATCACCGTTTTCACTGCCGTGAGCCAGCTTGCCGGTGATCGTAACGGTTCCGGACTTTGGAGCGATCCAGCGTCGAATGACTTCTCGTCCGAGCTGATCAGGATGCCCGCCGTCCGCTCGCAGAAGCACATAACCAAGAGCCGCATCCGGTAGCGTCGGCCCGGCCTGCCACATGGAACCGCTGAAGTGTGCCAGCTTCGTGAACTGATCCACCTGCTTGGTGGAATCGTTGTATGCCCCGTAGCCGTATTGCCAGATATCGGTCGGCAGAGCCGGCAGTTGCGGCAACGCGGCAAGCTGGTCGTCCGGAATAGGCACCGCATCCGCGCGAGCTTTCTCCGCGAGCTTCGATGCATGATGAATCACGCTGAGCGAATTCATCAGCATCAGCGATTGAGTGGCGACCGTGGAAACGGGCCGACGTTCGCAATTCACTTCCATCACCGGCGCGTCGAAGGCTTGCAGCATCGCCACCGGCTGAGTGCGTCGAACCTTGATGTAAAGACTTCGACGTGTCTCGTTGTCGTCGATCACGACCTGCCCGGCATCATCTTCCTTGACTGCCGCAGGAGGTCCGAATTGCTGAGGGCTCAGTCGACCGGCCGCTGCAAGCATGCGATCTCGCACCATTTCCGCATCGAGCCGACGAATGGACTGACGAGAATACAAGACGTTGTCCGGATCCAGCGAGTCATGCATCGGTTCGCGTTTTGACGACTGCCGCCAGACGGTTGATGACAGAATCAGACGATGCAGATGCTTCAGACTCCAGCCGCTCTGCATGAACTCATCGGCCAGCCAGTCGAGCAATTCCGGATGCGTTGGTGCGACTCCGAGTCGTCCAAAGTCCGACGGTGACGCAACAATGCCGCGACCGAAATGATGCATCCAGATTCGATTGACGAGCACTCGAGCCACCAGCGGATTCGATCGATCGGTCAACCACTTCGCGAACGCCAGTCGCCGCCCGGACGTGGGCAGATTCGGATCATCGACGGCAAATTCGATTCGCTGATCTTCCGGACATGCGGCTGTCAACGCGGCCGGGGTGATCACGTTTTTCGGCTGCTGAAAGTCGCCACGGTAGAACAGCCGAGTCTCCGGCAAATGCCCGGCCGGTTCGTTGAGCACCGGAAGAAATTCTTCTGGTGGCCGCTTCGCATTCACTTCGGCGATACGAGCATCATACTTCTTCAAGTCTTCGGCCGCGTCGGGCAGATACTGATACAAAACACCCGGCGAGATGTTGACGCTCGGGTACTTCTTGAGCAGCTCATTCTGCTCGGGCGAACGTTTGTCTGCGGCGGTTTCGTAGGCCGACTTGAGGGAGGCTCGCAGGGGCTCTTCATACTTCTGCAGCTCTTTCTCCAGAGCCTGAGCCATGTACTCCTTTTCTTTCGCAACGCGTTCTTCGCCAATCTTCGCCGCTTCCGCACTGATTTCGGCGGACTTCTTTCGATCGGCGTCGGTGTAGAGCGACATCAATCGCTGGGATGGAACTCGCCAGTTCTGCCAATCCATCGCCGGAGCAAACACGGCTCGCATCGCGAAGTAATCGGTTTGCGGGATCGGATCGTATCGATGATCGTGACACTGCGCGCATCCGATGCTGAGTCCCAGCATTGATGTGCCGACGATCTTGAGTGTGTCACCAATCACCTGATTGCGTCCGGTCGGATTGTCTTCACCACTCCCGGTTCCGTCAGCGGCGGTTCGCAGGAACCCCGTTGCTGAAAGCAGTTCGATCTGTTCCGGGGTCAGGTCGCCATTTTGAGGCCCCGCGAGTTCGTCACCAGCAATCTGTTCGTGAATGAATCGATCGAATGGTTTGTCGGCGTTGAGAGACCGGATGACGTAGTCGCGATACTTCCATGCCCAGGGTCGTTCCGTATCGCTCACCGTGTACCCATCGGAATCTGCATATCCGGCGACGTCCAGCCAATGCCGAGCCCAGCGTTCTCCGTACGCCGGATTCGCAAGCAGGCTTTCAACCATCCGCGCGTACCAGTCTTCCGACGGATCATTCAGCCACTGCTGCAGCGCATCCGTTGTGGGCGGAAGTCCGATGAGATCCACATGCGTGCGAAGGATCAGCGTGTGTCGATCTGCGTCGGCGGAAAACGTCAACCCTTCCGGCATCTTCGCCAAAAGAAACGCATCAATCGGCGTCCGCGCACGGCCAGCTTGTTCCGGCTTCAGCACAGGCTCGGCCGGACGAACGATCGGCTGAAACGACCAGAAGGCTCGCTCTTCCGGAGTGATGCCAACGCCCGGCGGGATGGTTTCCGGTTCAGGACGCGCGGTGGGTGCCCCTTGCGTGAGCCATTGCGTCAGGATCTCTCGTTCATGCGGCGTAACCTTGGCTTCACCGGGTGGCATTTCTCCCGACGCAATCCGAGCCATCAGCAGGCTCTCATCTGCATGACCAGTTTTGATCGCTGGTCCCGAGTCGCCGCCTTTCAGCATCAATCGCACTTGTCGAAGGTCGAGACCGCCCTTCAGGTCGTCCGTCGCACCATGACAATCGAGGCAGTGAGCTCGCAGGATTGGGCGGATGTCTTTCTCAAACGTCAACGTCCCGGAGACTGCGTCGTCCGCGCGGACCTGCACGCTGAATGCTGCGACGATCAGGCACGACACGCCAATTGAATGGCCAATGGATATGCCGAAGAACATCGCGAAGTGGGACGCTCGAACTCTCATGAACCGTTCCTTTGTTCAAAACCGAAGTCTCCGATTCGACCTCAAGTTTAGCCCACATGGAAGCGCGTTCGGAAGCAAAAGTCGACTTTTGCCATTCGTCGGGAACTTGTTGCTCCAGACTGTCACAGTCCTGCGCGATGACGCACGCTTGTCGGTGAAAAACCCGATGTTAAACGAGTGTTTCTCGAAAACGTATCTGCGGCCAAATGAGAAAGGCCCAGGAACTCAGTAAAGGTTCCACGAGCCTTCTATGGGGTCCTTGCTGATTGAGGCAGTTGCGAACACCGTGTCTCGAGCAACCGAGCCTGCCCTTGATGAGAAGTACTCCGTTCTGATGGCTCCGTTTTCGATCAAGACCAACGCTGCATTTCCACTGTTGCCTTCCTCGATCATCCTGATGGCCGCTTGCGCGAACGCAGCGGAGTCGTCTTTCTGAGCCATCGGTTGTCGCCACCACTTGAACAAGGCTCAAGCTACGACAACCGTTGTCCAAAGAATCAGGTTGACAGAACCTTTACTTCCCTTCGCTTTCCTGATTCATGATGTCGCGGATCTGGGTCATGACGGCGGGAAGAAAGACAACGCCGGAGTAGTGATCGGCGGGCAGTTCGATGTGATGTCCGTCGGGGAGTTTGGCGGCTTCGACGAGGGCCTTTGATGACTCGGGCGGCACAACGTCGTCATACTTGCCACTGTAGAGCCATGTCTGTTGTGCGTTGATTCGATGAGCTAATCGCATTGGTTCCACAGGCCGAGCGAGTTCCCGAATCTTGTCTCCGGTGACGCCCACAGACGCGAGGCGTTCGCGGAACTTCGCAGCATCCTTGGTTCCGTTCTCCACCACCGTGTGCAGGTTGCCACCGGCCAGCAGAATGAACGTTCGATCGTAGCCCCGATCAACTCCGGCGACTGTGGAACAGACAAAACCTCCGAGACTTGTGCCCTGCAAGCCAACTACCGTTGCGTCAACAAATGGCAGGCATGCCACCGCATCGCGAGCCCTTCGGACATCGGCAATCGCCTGCTTCATTCCGGTCAGCATGAACTCGGTGCGATTCGTGAACTCTGAACGACGCGGTCCGTATCCGGGCATATGAACCATGCAGGTATGAAGTCCCTGCGCGGCGAGACCTCGGGCAAAGATTCGACCAACCGTCATGCCTCGACCGGACTCGTGAACCACGACGACGCATTTCGATCGAAGCGGCTGCTTGTTTTTGTCACGAGCCACATAAAACTCCATCGATGCCTGATCGTTCTGAGCATCTCCCACGGGCTTTGGCGACGGGAATCGAATCAGCAAGTCGCCGCGATCCGTTTCAGCGGCATCACATCGAACCTTGAACGTTGCGGGTTCCCATCGCAGTCCTGCGAGACAGTCGACAGCATCCGGATTGGAGTCGTCTGAGATAGCCAGCGTGTCTTTCGCTTCAAACTCATCGCCGACGGACGGCAACGCCACGACCGCCTTGCTGACCGCGTCGCTCTTTTCTTCTGCTTGAGCATCTGACCCGATTAGAACAAGACAGGAAACGCTCAGCAGAGTCAGGATATCTGCGATACGAGAGTCACGTCGCATTTGGATTTCGCCACATCGGAAAGAGAAGTTTGGTCAGCCCGCAGTGTTACGCAATTCCGCGCCGCAAGAGCAACGTTTCTTTCGCGGAGCGAAAGACGACACTGGATAGTCGTTGTTCGCTCTGCGAACAGAACGTGATCCTTTGGCTCTCACTGTCGTCAAGAAGTACAGCGCCGTCAAGAATCGCTTCAACCGTAGCTCAAACACGAATTGAAGTCGTGCTCGCAGCGATGGGCGTTTCTTTCGCGGAGCGAAAGACGACACTGACGCACAGCGAAGGACGACACTGACTTGATGTGCACCGGGAAAACGGTGGCATTATTGGTCGGATTCGCGTGGAGGGAAGTGACTTTGGCGAAATCCGGCGATGTCGAATACACTGCGTGAAGACTGAACACGCTTGCGAGAGATCCCGTGAAGGCCAACATTCCATCCACCAGACGATTTGCGGACCTGCCGGCTCCCGGCTGGATGGCCGTCTGTCGCGGTTCGGCGTTGGGGTTGTGCGTCTTGCTTTGCATGAATCTGGCCGAAGTGTTAGTACACTCGACCGACGCGGCTGATAACTGGTTTTGTCGACTGCAACCGATCCCTCGCCAGGTCGCGACGGGACTCCTGGCTACGACCGCGACGTGCCTTTTTCTGTTCAGCATGCGACCAGCGCTGCCATCGCCCGTGTGGTTCTGCGCGGGGCTGATGGTGCTGACCATGGTCGGCGGATGCGGTCGAGAGATCTGGCAAATTCAGGACACAATTGTCGGCGACGACCGAATCACCGCAATGATGAAACCGCTGGGAGTCACTATGCTGTTTCTTGTCGCGGGAATTGGCGTCTTGACCGGAACGAGTTCCTCGGTGCAGGGACGTTCGTCCGTCATCGCAATCCTTTTCAGTGCCGTGCTTTCTGTGATTGGGTTCGCCGTGGTGACGGTTCAATCCGGTGGGATTTCAGATCTGTTGCCCGACCAGTCGATCAATGCGGTACTAGTTCCGGGCTTGCCGCCGAATGCCGACGGAGCTTTGTCGGAAGAATTGGCTGATCGCATTCGGACGGCAGCCAAGCTGGTCCGCGATCGACATGCGAAATCGCTGTTTATCACGGCCGGAAGCGATGCGACTGCTGAGTACCAGTCCGCGATTCAGTCTGCCGCCACCGACGACAGCGTTGACGAAGCGAACGTCACTGTGGAGGCTCAATCTCTTGAGATCACCGCGACGGTTGATGCATTCGTGGCTCAGGTCAGAGCGAAGAAGAAGCCTGAAGCAATCATGGTCAGCCATTGGTTTGAACTCGCTCGCTGCCGAATTCTTGCGCGGCGTGCTGGGATGTCTGCGACGGTGATTGCCGCTGAACAGGAACATGCGATCTTCAATCAGAATGTTCGAGTCGGGCGAGAGGTTCTGGAGTTACTCAAGCAACTGGCTCAACCGTCTATTCAACTCGTCCGCGGCGCTGGTGAGGCGGACACGACCAACGTGGATGAACAGGGACGTTCTTCATCCGAAAACGGTGAGATGGATCTCGACGATCAGCTTGAAGATCTGAAATCCATGGAGCTTTGATGAAGACTCGATCGCTGCATGTCTCGGCGCTGTGTTTCCTTTTGACATGTTTTGGACTGGCGGCTGGCGTTTCCGCTTCAGAGGCGGATCGGCCGAATATCATCGTGATGCTGGTCGACGACATGGGCGTGATGGACACGTCGGTGCCGTTTCTGACCGATGATCAGGGGCAGCCCAAACGCTATCCGCTGAACGAGTACTATCGCACTCCCAACATGCAGCGACTGGCCAATCAGGGCATTCGCTTCAACAACTTCTGCGCAATGAGCGTCTGCTCGCCGACTCGAGTTTCCATCATGACCGGGCAGAATGCCGCTCGCCATCGCACGACCTACTGGATCAATCCCGATCAGAACAACGCCGGACCGAATGGTCCAAAAGACTGGAACTGGAACGGGCTGACATCGTCGAGCACCACGCTGGCTCGGATTCTTCAGAGCTCCGGATATCGCACGATTCACGTCGGCAAGGGGCACTTCGGGCCGCGAGGCAGCGAGGGCGAAAATCCGCTGAATCTTGGTTTCGACGTCAATGTCGGAGGATCATCGATCGGCCAGCCCGGAAGTTATTATGGTGCTCAGGATTATGGCAATAAGCCGAATCCGCAAAAGCCGAAAGCGAAGATCACTCACGGCGTGCCTGGGCTGGAAAAGTATTACGGATCCGACACGTTTCTAACAGAAGCCCTGACGCTCGAAGCGAAGTCGCATTTGTCGCAAGCAGTTGCCGATGGCAAGCCGTTCTTCCTTTACTTCCCGCAGTATGCTGTTCACGCGCCGTTCAATTCCGATCCGCGATTCGCTGCACACTATGAGTCGTCCGGAAAGTCCAAACAGGCTCAGGCGTTTGCGACGCTGATTGAGGGAATGGACAAGTCGCTCGGCGACCTGATGGATCATCTGCAGTCGCTCAACGTGGCGAAGAATACTCTGATCATCTTTCTTGGTGATAATGGTTCCGATGCGCCTCTGGGTGAAGCGCATGAGGTCGCGTGTGCGGCACCGCTGCGAGGCAAGAAGGGTTCGCATTACGAAGGCGGCATGCGAGTTCCATTCATTGCGGCGTGGGCCGATCCGTCGGACGACGCCGCGATCCAGAAGTCAATTCCGATCGCAGAAGGCGCGGTTCAGAATCAAATCGCCGCCGTGTATGACATCTTCCCGACTCTGCTGGAACTCACGAAGACCTCACCGCCCGCACAACATGTTGTCGACGGTTCGTCGCTGAAATCGCTGCTGAGTGGTGCAAAGGATGACTCTCGCGAAAAGTCGTTCCTGATGCATTGTCCTCATGGACCGCATCGCACGGATTATTTTACCACTTATCGCAAGGGCGATTGGAAAGTGATCTACCACTACATTCCAACCGCAGTCTCCAGCGGGTCACACTATCAACTGTTTAACCTGGCCGCAGATCCGTTTGAACAGAACGACGTCGCAAAGTCTGAGCCAGCGGTGCTTGTTGAGCTGATGACGGAAATGAAAGCGAAGCTGCAGTCACAAAGCGCGTTGTACCCGCGGTCAAATGACGGTAAGGAGCTTGCACCTGTCATTCCCGGGCAGGAATGATGGATCAACTACTTGCTTCTTCGCAACCGAGAGACTGAGAGAACTCAGGCAACGACTGACTCAATCGATCTGAAGGATGTTAGCGATGATCACGATTCGAAAAGCAGCCGATCGAGGGCATGCGGATCACGGCTGGCTGAAGACCTGGCACACGTTCTCGTTTGCCAGTTATCAGGACCCGAAGCATGTTCGTTTTCGCAGTCTTCGCGTCATGAACGAAGACATCGTCGCGCCGGGACAGGGCTTTGGGACTCATCCGCACAACGACATGGAGATCGTGACCTATGTTCTCTCCGGAGCCCTGGAACATCGCGATTCGATGGGAAATGGTGAAGTGCTTCGCCCCGGAGAGTTTCAGCGAATGACTGCCGGGACAGGGATTACTCACAGCGAATTCAATCCATCCAAAGATGAGCCGGTGCATCTGTATCAGATTTGGCTTTACCCAGAATCGAAAGGACTGACTCCATCTTACGAGCAGAAAGCATTTGATGCGGCGTTGCGTCAGAACAGACTGCAGCTTGTGGCATCGACGGATGGCAAAAACGGTTCGCTGACGATTCATCAGGATGCCAGCGTCTCGCTCATCGATCTCCAAAGCGGTGTGAGCGTCAACGTGCCGCTTGGTGCCGGGCGAGCGTTGTGGGTTCAGGTTCTCCGCGGTTCTGTGACAATTGGCGGCATGGCCGTGGACACCAGCGATGGTGCCGGCATCGAAGCGGAAAGTCAGATTGAAATTTCTGCCGTGACAAACGCTGAACTCATGATTTTTGACCTCGCGTAGCGAATAACCCGCTGTGAACCTCGGGAACTGGGCGAAACCCGCAGTGCCAGTTGTCGCCTCAGGCGGTCTGCGGTGTATAGTGTTGTGCAATCCGCGATTCAGAATTGAAGCCGCGGCAAGTTTCCTCACAAGGGGCTGACAGCCCCTTGACCCAAAGGAACCTCCCGGTTCGAGCTTCGAAAACGCTCACGTTGTTCGCTTGCCATTTGTGCTCGCACCGTGGGTGCATGATTCTGACTATGACTTTAAACGCATCGTGCTTCCGACATGAATACAACATCTCCCACCTCTGACACCTTTCGTCGAGTGGGTGGACTCGCCATCGCAGGGATCGTGGTTGCCGCTGTTTACTTCGGCTGGTCCGAGTATTCAAAGCGGACGGCTGAGAAGGAAGCGATGAAGTCGGTCGTGATTCCGAAGAAGACTCACATCTACGCGCTCGGCCGTCTTGAGCCTGCCGGAACGATCCTGCAGTTGTCACCCATGTCCGGCAACGAAGGGACCATCGTCGAAAAGATGCTCGTCAGAGAAGGAGAAGATGTCGCGGCCGGGGCGACACTTGCAGTTCTGGACAATCACGCTCGACGGCTCGCCGCGCTGGAAGAAGCGAAGGCTCGACAAGCCGCCGCACAGGCTCGTCTGGATCAGGTCCTTGCAGGAGCCAAGTCTGGAGACATCGAGGCTCAGGAAGCGGCACTTAAGCTCGTTGAGGAGCAGATCAAGGTTGCTCAACGAGATCTGAAACGGGCTCGGGAGTTGTCCGAAAAGAAAGCGATCTCCAGTGAGACTCTCGACCAGCGGCAATGGGATGCGGATCGACTGGAACTGGAACGTCGCCGCGCGGCCGGAGTGCTGGCGGGATTGAAGGAAGTTCGCGACGTGGATGTTAAAGTTGCAAAGATGGATTTCGATGCTGCAGTTGCCGCGGTGACACGGGCTCAGGCTGACGCGAATGCTTCGGAACTTAAGGCTCCGATGGATGGACGTGTGCTGAGGATTCACACGCATCCCGGCGAGCGAATTTCAGACAAAGGCATTCTGGAGCTGGGTAACGTTCGCAGAATGCAGGCCGTCGCTGAGGTGTTTGAAGCAGATGTTGCGATCATTCAGCCGGGAATGAAGGTCGCCGTAAAGATTGATGCCTCAGGCAAAGAACTGTCTGGTCATGTGGTCGAGATCGGGAATCTCGTGGCGAGAAAAATCGTTCTGACCAATGATCCTGTCAGCGACACGGATGCTCGAGTCGTCGAAGTTCGAATTGACCTCGACGAGCAGTCTTTGACGCAAGTCGAACGGCTGGCAAACTCACGAGTCGAAGTCCGAATCTCGCTGGAATCAGGACCTGAATCAACGGAAAGCGATCTGTCGCGAAGCCTGAAAACGGCTCAGGGAGCGCTGAACGGGCGATGATCTGCTTTGCTATCGCGGAAGACTCGGTAGTAGCCGAATTCGTCAGCATTCGGACGCGGTGGAGACTCTGACCAATTCCACGACCTGATTGCATCAATTCGCAAGCTGTCTTGATGACGTTCTCGTGCCGCGTTGTGACGAACTGTCGGGGCGAGTTGCACTTCGTGTCGAAGTCTTTTCACCGTCAGACGTGAGCTTCCGAGCTGACGATGCAACGGCCGCTGATTCTTTCATACTTCCATCTTCGCCCAGCATTTCCAGAAGCCACGGACTCGCCTTCGGAATGACGACTCGACGCTTCTTGCCACCGTTGGCGCGATCGACAATCTCAATTACGACTTCGGGCTCAAGATCGCTAGAATCTTCATCCGTTGTGTCATTGGCAATTGCCGCTGGCTTGCTTTTTGGCCTGGTGGATTCGGGCTGCGGAGCAGAAGGAGGTGTGTTTCCGGTGCTTGCATCGTCCGGAGTTTCGTCGAACACGACATCACCAAGTTCAGCAGTCTTGTCGGGCACGGTGGGCTCGTCTGTCGTGGCACTCATGTCAGACTCACCGCCAAAGATATCATCTTTCATTGAACCAACATCGTCACCATTCTGTGCCAGTGCGTTCGCAGACGATTCATTCAGCAGCTTGCCAAGATTGGACTTGTTGATGAGTTGCAGGATCGCAGGGAGAGCCATATAGAGGCCCTCTTTCCGCTTGCGATCGGCACAACTGCAGATGGCGACCAGGTCGCCGTTCGTGTTGAACAATCCGCCTCCCGAACGACCACCTTCAGGATCTTTTTCGCAAACAAGATTTGCAGGGCCCTCATATCGATTGACCGCGATGAGCTTCGTCTCCATCAATGTCGGATCATCGCCGCCGTTGCATCCGATGCTCATCAGAGCCTGTCCGATTTGATTTGGCGGAGCATCAGCCAGCAAAGGAACCCACGGCAGGGACTTCGATGTTGCGAACTTCAGGATGGCAACATCGGAGTCATGATTTCCTGCGATGACAGATCCCTCATGGGAGGTCGCTTTGCCGTTTTCGAAGACTTCAATGATGACCTTAACGTCGGACTTTGAGATCCCCAGAAACAGGTGAGCACACGTCAGAACGATCGCTTCGCCAGACCCGCATTGAACAATGGTGCCAGTTCCGACATCCTGAACAAACTGCTGATCTTTCGTGCGAGTGCCAGTCACCTTGACTCGTACCGTGGCATTAAACGCTCTCAACAAAGCCTGCTTTCGCTGATCATTGTCAGGGCTCTGACCGCGCACCGTCGGCTTTGCATTTTCGCCGCGGCCAAGCCATGACTTGAGTTTCTCAGCCAGACTCGGTCGCTTCGGGTCGGAAGAACTCGCGACGCTGTCATCTGAGCCTTTCGGCAGATCCTGAAGGAATGCGTCTTGGCGATCATCCGATGTTCCGGAGGTCATCACGCCTGAGTCAACATCCGTTGAGCGAGACGACTCGGCGCTGGAAGCTGCCGGGCGAGCAGACTTCAGTTTGCGAGCGGCATTGTTCATCTCACGCCGCAATTCTTCGGAGGACGTCAGGCCGACGAATCTTTTGGCTTCTTTTCCCTCGACCAGGAGAACCAGCGTAGGAACGCGATCGACCTGAAATCTTCGAGCAAGCTCGTGCTCTTCCGTGATGTCAATCTGTCGCACGGGAAATCCGTCTCGTGCCATCGCCTGAATGATGGGTTCCATTTGTTTGCAAGGCTGGCAGTAGCTCGCAGAAAAGTCGAGCAACTGAACCTGGGGAGCCTCACCAGAGCCGCCATCAAACATCATCATGAACAGGGCGAACATCTTCATGTCGGGCATCCATGCCTGAAAACTCAAAGTGGTGATCGCTCACCAGGCAGTTTTGCTCAAGCCGGCAAAACCGCCGTTGCTGAAATTGACATCAACATCCTTGTTGAGTCATCTGTCAGCGATGAAGACGAATGACACTCGTTTGTCACTGTTACAACGTCTGTCGCAGAACCTTCAACGACAGACTTTGATTGAACTCGCAAAGCTCGAAAAACTCAGAGAATTCAAAGTGCAAACCTCGAAGGAACATTCGTCTTCCGTTTCGATTCACCGAAGTGCATCGATCGTGCCGAAGTGGCGAGAATTGCGATCCAGAGTCGTCTCCGGCAATTCCTGCCGCACCTTCACGAACGGCAGGATATCCTGAAATCCACAATCACCGAAAGGCCAGATTTCCCCGTGATTCATTGGATTTGACTCGAATTCGAAGATTGCCGAATCGAGAGATTGAGCCTCTTAGGAACAGTCCGGAAATAAGTTACCTGAATCACAACCCGACGCGTCAGCGAGGGATTCGTGTCACGCACAAAGATCCCTCACTCACGTTTCGGGTTGGGATTTCTGCCGTCCGTCAAAACCGGAAGTTGTTTCCGGACTATTCCTTAGCCGCGTCGCGATCAAGGCTTGTCGCGAGGAGAGTCTCCGAACCGTGCGGTTAGTCATCGAGGAAAAAAAAACGGATGGCAGGGGCCATCCGTTTGTCGTCGTTGTGATGGTGACTGAGCAGTCGGCAGATGAAGACATCCCGTAGCGGCGGCTTCTTGCCGCCGTCTGGCGCATAGCACTCGGCGGCAGGATGCCGCCGCTACGCTTTATCGAGTGATCCGCTGTTCCCGTTGTTCTTTTGAGATCAAAAGCATGTCGCCGAGTTCGTCAGAGTTCGCGCTATGCAGGAATCCTCACGAACTCCGCGACAAATCCATTGAGCGAATGCGGGTGATACAAACTAGTTCGTCAGCATCGAGTCGGTTTCGCATTTCTCGCCGGATGCACCTTCCAGGTAGAAGGGCCGTCGAGCAATCTCTTTGCCGCCGCAGCGAAGGACCATCCAGTAACGTCCCGGGACTAAGCTTTGACAGGTTTGGTAGTTGAAGTTGGCGTACATCATGTCGCGAGTCACGTATTGCCCCGAGGTGTCGATGATTCGATTCTCGTCATCCTGGAGAACGCACTCGACCCACATGTCTTCGTGCGGCGTATTCACGTTGCACTGAGCCACAATCGATTCGCCATATTTGAAGTGCTCGCGATGATTGGCCAACTGCCCGCCGACCATCATGTTGCCCACGCCAAACGAGAAAAACTTGTCTTTGTCAAGGAGTGGTCGCTGACTGTTGACCATCGCCAGAGCTTCAGCTCGATCAATCTTCTCGAGAGGCATCGGGCCGTTGTTCGCTCGGTAGCCATACACGTCAAACCGGTAGTCTGCTTCCGCCGACAAGACAGCGGCCGCCAGCAGCAAACAGGCGAACAGAAGTCCGTGAGATAGCATGGCTGGACGTGATTCAACCAGCTTCGCAATCGCAAACCGAGGAGCACCAAGGATCGCAGTTGGGATCCGAAGGCGATGAACGAAGCGACGAATCGCCACGATATCTTCTTCCATCAGGAACGACAGGTAACAACTGATGCAGATGAATGGGAAGATATACAATCCGAGTGTGATCAGAGTCATGATGTGGAAGATCGCTCCGATTCCCAGAGCGAAGTAGCGGCCCATCGGACGCCAGGCGAGAAACGGAAAAGTGATTTCCCAAACGACCGTGATATAGCCGCAGGCGAGCAGCACAGGCGTCGATGTTGCGAGCCACTCGCCAACTGGATTTGGATAGTTCCAGTTGCTGAGCATCCAGTACCGCATTTGCTCGCCGCTGAAGAACGTGTCAGTCTGGATCTTTGTAATTGCTGCTCCGAAGTAGACAAAGCAGAAGAGCATCTGCAGCAGCCGGGCGGGCCAGACATCAAACTTCGGCGGAATTGCAGTGGCTTTGGAGCCTTCTTTCCATCGGCGAAGGACAGCATCGACAGACCAAACGGCTCCGCAGTTCGATACCGTCAGAAAGATCAGAGCGTGAGCGGTGATGACGGAGTATTTCGTCATCGTGCTGACGGCGTCCAACTCGTTGAAGTAGACGTACAGCGGCGTTCCGATGATCAAAGCCAGCCGGGTTCGAAAGCCGAAGACGGCTGAAATGAGCGCAAAGAGCATCACTCCATAAAGAGCCGAGGCCATCGGACCTGGAAGTTCCGGAAACGGCGTGCCTTGACCGAAAAGCTCAGCCAATTGCTGCGGCGCTCCATCCGACGAGAACAATTCTCGGACTCTCGGGAATCGCCGAATCATCGGAATCAGAGCGACGGAGATCAGGAACATTCGCACCAGGGCCATGCCGTACGGAGACTGCTGAGCATAGAAAAAGTTGTGGATACGTGCCGAAACAGACGAACGAGAATCCTGACTCATGGCTGACTCCGTGGCGTTTCTCGGGAGCAAAGATACCCAGGGCTCCAGGTCTCAAAATGAGACCGGATCGCGAACTCTTCCTGAACTGCGTCAGTTGGTGTTGAGCCCGAGATCGTCGGACTTGTTGAACGTGGCACCTTCAACCCGCTGGCGTGAGGGATTGAAGAAGGTGTTCAAGTACTGAGTGCCCCTCGCGGACTCTCGTTGCAGTCGAGGATTGTCGGCGATGGCCTGAAGCGTCTGTTTGGCGAACCAGCCTGGGTACGAATCGATCAGCGTTCCCCGAGCATTGCAGATGGCTCGAAGATTGAAGTACGACGTCTTTTCCTTTGGCTCCAGAAAATTATACGACCAAAGTCGATCAGGAACGTTGTACTGCTTCCCCCAGATTTCCTCCACAACATAAACGCGATCAATCGGAGGATGCGATGTATGCGCCAGCACATGCTGAATGTGGCGAGGTGTCAGATTGTTGCTGACATCGTAGTTGACTCGGTCGACGTCACCGAACGGCATGAACGCGCCCCAGGGCTCGCGAACGCGGTAAAACTGCCCGGAACTGTCTTCAGCGACGATGTGAGTTCGATTGTCGTAGGCACTCCAGCCGCAGAACATATCCCAGACGAAGTAGTAACTGATGGTGTTCCCAACGAGCCCGAACTTCAGCGCGTGGGCGATGACGCCCCACGAAAGAGCAAGGATGTATCCCGATATGAAAACGGCAGAAGCCCAGCGTCGCAGCTTCATGTGTCACCATCCTTCCATGGCAGGTGAACAGGCACTTTTCGGAACCAATTTGGCGATCACCCATGTGTCTGTTGATGTGATTGCATTCAGACTCTGCTGGTTTTCGGAAATTGGGTCAAGATGGAACGTCCGACATTTGGCGACTCTGAGACACGAATAGCCCGGAATTCTGTGCGAAAAACCTGATCTGGCTGTGCGTATCGTGTGCGGGAGGTGCACTGATGCCAATGAAAAAGGCCGACGAAAACAAGTTGTTTCCGTCGGCCGCGTCTTTTTCAGTCGTTGTCAGCACCAGGATTTCTGCGTTCCGGCCAGGTACAGTTGCCTGAAGCTGTTCATGCACGAGCTTCAGGAACCGCAGTCCGACCCGGAGTTCGCAAATCTCCGTCACCAACCCGAATTACCAGCACCATCCGCTGAACAGGTTCCAGCTCCAGCACCAGTCCCACTTGGTCGAATAGCAGGAGTTGTAGCTGTAGTCATACTTGTAGCTGTACGAGCTGCCACAACCGTAGTCGTAGCTTGTGTAGGTCGGCTCGCAGTAGGTTGGTGTTGAGTAGTCATCGCAGCCAAGGTCATCGTACTTGCCGCCGTCATTGCAGGAGACAACGCAGTCAACGGCACCGAAGCAGTCGTCGTGGTGATCGTTGCAGGATGAGTCTGATTCACAGGCATCTGCACAATCGTCTGCACAATCGTCTGCACAATCGTCTGCACAGTCATCTGCACAGTCATCGGCTTCGCAGTCGACAACTTCTTCGTGATTGTTGTCAACGTCGTCGTTTTCTTCATCGTCGATTTCGATCACTTCGACTTCTTCGTCATCAGCTTCTTCCTGATCATCTTCATTGACTGGGTAGTCAACTTCTTCTTCTACTTCCTCGACGTCATCGTCATGCTCTTCGGCGTCATCTCCGTACCCAGGAGAGATGCCATCAACCTTGATTGCAACGGTGTGAGTCGTTGAATTCCCGTATGCATCCGTAGCCGAGTATTCAAATGTGACGACTCCGGAGAAGCCTGGGGCCGCATGGAAGTCAAACTCGCCGCTGCCGTAGAGGTTGATCGAACCGTGCTGAGGACCGCTCACCAATTCGTAGTAGATCCCGGCAGCACCTGAGTTCACGGTGCTGTAAAGGTCGCCGCCCATGTAGATGTGGAAGTCAGCGTCGCCAACCGGCTCTTCGTCGACCGGTACTTCTTCAACTGGCTCTTCTTCAACTGGCTCTTCTTCAACCACTGGTTCTTCTTCGACCACTGGTTCTTCTTCAACCACTGGCTCTTCTTCAACCACTGGCTCTTCTTCAACCACTGGTTCTTCTTCGACCACTGGTTCTTCTTCAACCACTGGTTCTTCTTCAACCACTGGCTCTTCTTCGACCACTGGCTCTTCTTCAACCACTGGTTCTTCTTCAACCACTGGCTCTTCTTCGACCACTGGTTCTTCTTCAACCACTGGCTCTTCTTCGACCACTGGCTCTTCTTCAACCACTGGTTCTTCTTCAACCACTGGCTCTTCTTCGACCACTGGTTCTTCTTCAACCACTGGCTCTTCTTCAACCACTGGCTCTTCTTCAACCACTGGCTCTTCTTCAACCACTGGCTCTTCTTCAACCACTGGCTCTTCTTCGACCACTGGCTCTTCTTCGACCACTGGCTCTTCTTCGACCACTGGTTCTTCTTCAACCACTGGCTCTTCTTCGACCACTGGCTCTTCTTCAACCACTGGCTCTTCTTCAAGGTCGATTACTTCGATTTCTTCGTCAATCGGTTCTTCGACTACTGGTTCTTCGACAACTGGTTCTTCAACCGGTGTGTCCGGACCAGCGGGGATCGTTACTGCTGTCGAAACAGCAACCGAGCCGTCCTGGAATGACAGGCTTTCGACATTCATCACAATGTCAGAACCCTTGTCGCTGGTCACCGACATGGCGCCGTTGTCGGTCGTGGCCAAAGTGTAGTCGGCCTTTACGCCTGTGTAGACAACAGTGTCGTTACCAGCACCACCGTCGATCAGGTTGCTTCCGCCAGCAGAAATGATGGCATCGTCACCATCGTTTCCGCTGATTGTGTTGCCGTTTCCAAGTCCGATAATCAGGTCGTCACCAGCAAGACCGTCAATCGCTTCTGACGCTGTATTTGCAATCAGCACATCATTGCCAGTCGTTGCACCCTTCAGGTCGGCAACGGTCTGATCAGCCGCGTTCTCTGTGCTTGAATCCCCAGTGCCCGGAGCCTTTGCAACTCCCGTCAGCAGTTCTGCGATCGAGTACGTTCCATCCTGGAACTGAACCTGCTCGATGTTGGTGATGAAGTCAGAGTGCGTATCCCCGACGATTTCAATGATACCGAAACCGTGATCAATCACGTCGTAGTCAGCTCGGTTGGCGTTCCAGTAGATAGCCTTGTCAATTCCGGCACCGCCGTCAAGAACGTTATCGCCTCGAACGGAGATCAGAGTGTCGTGACCATCACCGCCTCGAAGAACGTTGTTGCCGCCAAGGCCAACGAGAATGTCATGCCCCGCACCTCCGTCAAGCAGTTCGTCTGGCGTGAGGCTGATCATCACGTCGTTTGCGTTTGAGCTTTCGGTCAGGTCCGCTGCATTCAGCTCTGCGGCGGATGCTGACATAAGAATCATCGGTTCGAACGATTCTGGCATTTGAGGGCGATTTGATGGTCGGTTTGTGCTCATATCAGAGACGCTTTCCAGGGATGTGAAATCACAGAAGTAAAACGGTATCACCGTCTGATGTGTCCCCTGATATACAGTCGGCATACAGAGGAGCGGGACAATGAATCGGCGCTTTGGATGACGATTCGAAAATCATCCCAACCAGGACACGCTGGCTGCCGGTTCGCCGAGTTTGTGCATCATTCCTGCGGTCGCCGTGATGCTTCAGTTCCGCAACACACTACAATCGGGAGAACTCAATCCACCGCGACCAAAGAACGTCCTTCGTGATGCACTGCTGCAACATTCGATGCCGAAACACCACACGGGCTTGTCGTCTCGCGATCACCTCTCACGACCAATGACTGCTTGATCCGACACGCTCGGTCATACGCTGTTATCCACTCACGGCGATCGAAGATTTGCCGAACCGAATGACTTGAGCTCCCTTGATACTCATCCAGCAAAATCGGATCACAGTCATTTGCAGCGCGCGGAACCCGTTGATTCCTTCCAGCGAATTTACGTAAAAGCGGGAAATTTCGGGGCGGGGGTGCAATTTCGGCCGAGCCTGATAAACTTCCGCCGCAACGATCAGCCGTAGTCAGAAATTGCGGCGTCGCTTCTGTGCACAGCGTGCATGTCTCGTTGCAAAGTTGCCGTCATGTTTACCGGGCTTGTGGAAGGACAGGGAACTGTCTCGCGAATCACCGCACTTCCCGTCGGCCTGCGCCTAACCATCGTTCCCGATGCCAACTGCTTTGCTGCGTCTGAAGTTTCGCTCGGTGACAGTATTTCGATCTGCGGATGCTGCCTGACCGTCGTCGCCATTGATGGAGACGGGCTCGACTTCGAAGCGGGCGAAGAGACACTTTCGAAGACCAATCTCGGCCGATTCAAAGTCGGTACGCGAGTCAATCTTGAACGCTCCCTCGCGGCAAACGCAAGACTTGGCGGGCATTTCGTTCAGGGGCACGTCGATGCAGTGGCCACGGTCACAGAGATTGCTCGTAACGGCGAATGGATCGACATGTGGTTCGCTCCACCGACAGAGCAACTTCGACTGCTCGTTCCAAAAGGCTCGGTGGCGATTGACGGCATTAGTTTGACCGTTGTGAACATCACGAGCGATCGCTTTTCGGTCGCCTTGATTCCGCACACGCTGCAGGTCACAAAACTTGGCAGCATCGCCGTGGGCGACGTTGTGAATATCGAAAACGATGTGCTCGGCAAGTACGTCGATCAATTGCTCGAACGGCGACTTTCCGCCATGTTCGGCACCGACGCGACCAGTACGTCCGGCCTGCAGGCTCAGATCAGCGCTGTTGTGTCCCGGCTGTTTCATTCATCCTCCAACCAAGAGACTCCTCCCCCGCAATGAAAGACGTCCAGCGCCAGACGCGATCTTTTCTGATGTCGCTGTTCACGCAGCACGGCATCAACCCGCGCGGTGATTTGGGACAGAACTTTCTGATTGATGTGAACCTGATTGAGTTCGCCGTGCGAGCCGCCGAACTGGGGCCACGGGACGTTGCTCTTGAGGTTGGTTCGGGCACGGGCGGGATGACCGCGTTTCTGGCTCGCGATGCCGGACGAGTCATCTCGGTCGACATTGACAAGAACATGTCGGCTCTGGCTGCCGAAGCGGTTCAGGACTGCACGAACGTCACGCTGATCAACAGCGACATCCTGAAGAACAAGAACACGCTCGATCCGCACATTTGCGATGTGATCCGCTATCAGGTGGGTTCAATTCCAGATGGTCGACTCAAGCTGGTCGCGAATCTGCCATACAGCGTCGCGACACCTGTCATGTCGAATCTGATTGCGTCCGACCTGCCATGGGATCGCATGATCTGCACGATCCAGTGGGAACTGGCAGAGAAAATGATCGCCGAGCCGGGCGATTCCAAATACGGCGCGATGTCAGTTTGGATTCAGTCGCAGGCATCGGTTCGCATTCTGAAGAAGCTCGGGCCGAATGTCTTCTGGCCTCGTCCGAAAGTTGACTCGGCGATCGTCAGCCTCTGGCGGGATCAGGAAGCGGCCGATCGAATCCACGATCGTCGGTTCTTCCAGGACTTTCTACGCCGCGCGTTCACGCTTCGCCGCAAGTTCATCCGCAGTGTGCTGGTCGCGCTGTACCGGAAGGAGCTGGACAAGGCGGAGATCGACGTACTGCTGGGCGAACTTGGCCACACCAACGAAGACCGCGCCGAGAACATGGATATACCCACGTTGATTCGACTTTCGAACCACCTGCTGGCGACGATCAGAAAGAAGGGTGCGGAGGTGGAGATTGACGAGGGAGACTGACTGATGACAGAACACCAATGACCAACGTCGGCTGGAACAGGAAAGGCGTAGAGCGAGTTCTGCAATGAATCAAGGAGCTCAACCATGTCCCTTCTCCCCTTCCTAAGGGGAGAAGGTGGCCGAAGGCCGGATGAGGGGTTTTTATTCAGATGAGATCTTCGTTGTGGCTGGTCCGCGACCGAGTTACTGATTACGACATTCAAAAGCCCCCTCACCCTGACCCTCTCCCCCCGAACCGTCGCGAGCGTTCTCAGAGAATCGCTCGCGGGGGAGAGGGGACAAATCGCAGTCAACACCATCAATTCCGTTCGCACTGAGTTGCGGACAACAATCGATCACCCGCTGTCCTCCGAAAACCGAACACCTCAAACCGAAAACCGAAAACGGACCACTGTTCTGGAGCCCACATATGCTGGATCGCATCGCTTACAAAGCCCTGACGTTTGACGACGTTTTGCTGGAGCCTGGCTACAGTGAGGTTGTGCCGTCAGAAGTGGATATCAGTTCTCATTTGACGAAGAACATTGCTCTCAACGTGCCCATCATCAGCAGCCCGATGGATACGGTGACGGAGAGCGACATGGCCATTGCGATGGCTCAGCTTGGCGGGATCGGCATCATCCACAAGAACATGTCGATCGAACAGCAGGCCATGCAGGTCGATCGTGTGAAGCGAAGTGAACACGGGGTGATCGTCGATCCGGTCACGCTTCCTCCGGAAACTCCTGCCGGTGAGGCGGTGAAGTTAATGGATGAACGGAACATCGGGGGTGTTCCGATCACGGTAAATGGTCGGCTGGTAGGAATTCTGACCCGACGCGATCTGCGGTTTCTTGAGTCAAAAGATCGACCTGTGTCGGAAGTGATGACGAAGGATAATCTTGTCACGGCTCCGGAAGATACCAACCTTGAGGCCGCTGAACGGATCCTGTTGCAGAACAAGGTCGAGAAGCTTTTGCTCGTCGACGAAAATTTTCAGCTCAAAGGGCTGATCACGATTCGCGACATCGACAAGAACCTGCAATTTCCGCGGGCATCGAAGGATTCTCGCGGTCGTTTGCGTGTTGGCGCGGCAGTTGGGGTTTATGACCTCGACAGAGCCGCTCAGTTGGTCGAATCCGGCGTTGACGTTTTGGTCGTAGATAGCGCTCATGGTCACTCGAAGAACGTGATTGAGACCGTCCGAGCCATCAAGAAGGTTCTGACGATCGACGTCATCGCGGGAAACATCGCGACAGAGGCAGGTGCAAAGGCGCTGGCAGATGCCGGGGCCGATGCGGTCAAAGTCGGGATCGGACCGGGTTCTATCTGTACAACTCGAATCATTTCCGGGATCGGTGTCCCGCAGCTCAGCGCTGTGTCTAACGCAGCCAGAGCACTTGCGGAGACCGGCATTCCGGTGATCGCTGACGGCGGTATTCGCTTCAGCGGTGATATTACAAAAGCACTTGCCGCCGGCGCGTGGACCGTAATGATCGGCGGGCTGCTGGCAGGTGTGGATGAAAGTCCTGGTGAG
Source organism: Ottelia alismoides (assembly GCA_037367405.1). Lineage (NCBI taxonomy): Eukaryota > Viridiplantae > Streptophyta > Magnoliopsida > Alismatales > Hydrocharitaceae > Ottelia > Ottelia alismoides. Next base: position 1,070,508 of record JAZKJV010006924.1, on the reverse strand, counting down.
ATGATTCTCTTCCAGGGCCGCAGCTTCAAGCGTTACCGAGGAATGGGATCGCTGGGAGCGATGGTGAAGGGTAGCAGTGAACGCTATCGGCAGGGCAATGCCGCTCCGGGCGACCAGTCCAAGCTGGTTCCGGAAGGTGTTGAAGGTCGCGTTCCATACAAAGGAGCCTTGCAACCGCTGATGTATCAGCTCACGGGTGGTCTTCGTTCCGGCATGGGTTATGTCGGAGTCGCAACCACACGTGATCTGCGAGAGAAAGCTCGATTCATCGAGATCTCAGCGGCGTCGGTTAGGGAGAACCATCCACATGACATCGCAATCACTCAGGAAGCTCCAAACTATTCTGTCGAACACGCTCCGAAGGACTGAGCGATCGACGGTGTCGTCATGCGAATCGCGGTTCGGCCGACTGCTCAGAACGGCCGGAACCGCGGGACTCGCGTTGACGTTGATGACATCAGGGCTTTCCGCCGATGAACCAGCCGCCACTTCGGGAACTCGCGTTCCTGTGAAGCAGGCCACGTGGACTCGATCACGACACGCCAATGGTCAGGTCATCGAGTCGACTCAGCAGGTGGTGCATGAGGCCGTGCAAACCGACGTGCAGCCGATGCCGGGAACACCGCCTCAGTTTGCCACTGAAGCAGCCGAGCCGTTTGTTGGCCAGCCGCATCAGATGTACATGGCTTCGGGCAGCGAATCCTCGATGGATTATGGTTTCGCAGACCGCATGCAGTACGCGATGACCGGCGGCCCGGTGGCGGAATCCGTCGAGTCTGTCGGCGAATGGTGGCAGCAGCGGGCTCAGCGGATGGTCGAAGGTCGACGTTCCAAGCCGCCGTTGAAGCAGCGAATTGCCCAGTCAACTCAGGGCGTGGCTGCTAAGTCGAAGCAAGTGGTTGAGAACATCACTTACGACCAGGGGCCTCTGCCAGAGAACGACTTCTACGAAGAAAATCCCATTGCGATGACATCCTCGGCCTTTGAGGAAGTTCCGCAGCAGCCGGAAGGCACCGCGATGCTGGCATCGTGGCAGGATGGAGAACGAAACCCGGTCCGTGATCGCCTCAAGACGGACATTCGATCGATTAAGCCGACGCTTGGCTATGCCATGCGAAACATTGATCCCAAACAGCTCCCCGAAGACTTCGATGGCGAACTGAACGGCGGCGAATACTCGCCACGATCCGCTCCTGCAACCGTGCTGCAATGGGCTCCGACGAATCTGTACCACTATCCTTTGTACTTCGAAGATCCGTCGCTGGAACGTTACGGTCACACGTACCATCCGCTGGTTCAGCCGTTCGCTTCGACCGGACACTTCGCAGTTCAGTTTGTGGGACTGCCATACCAGATGGCACTCAAGCCGGTGTATGCTCGCGAATACGATCTCGGTTACTACCGACCTGGCGAATGTGCCCCGAAGAAGCTGTACCAGATCCCGTTCAACGAAGAAGCAACGCTGGTCGAAATCGCCACGATTGCTGGCATCATTCTGATCATCCCGTGACGGAAACATGAGTCATTCATGCTCCACTCGCTATGGAATGAAGCCTTTGGCGAGCGGCCTGTGTCAACAGGCCGGTATCACATGGAGTTTCAAAAAACATCCCGGCCAGTTCACACTGGCCGCTCGCCTGAGTGGACAATGCATTTGCAGGCGGCTGTCACTCAGCGGCTGCCTGTCGTCATGCGGGCGCCGATGGGGACCAGATCGTTGAAGCGGTCGACGGGTTCGTTGGCGGTCCATGCGATTCCGCGGAGCAGCAGAATGCGAAACAACGGATCGTCGAACGTCCAGTTGTAGTGCCCGGGGATGCTCACAAACACGCGCCCCAGCCCCGATTCTTTGGTCCACATCTGTGGCGTGGCCATGCCGTCTTCGGTGCTTGTCGCGAGAAGAGTGATGTCTGACGGACTGCCCGTGAGCTTCCAGTAGCTTTCGTCGTAGAGCTTCAGTTGATCGAAGTTGCGAACGATCGGATGATCGGTGCTGTGGATGTCTAAGGTCAATGGCCCGTGACGGAACGCGATGCGACCGCCCCACGAAGCGAGACCGATGCGTTTCGCAAAGTCCTGAACCTGATCGTTGCCGTTGACCGCCCAGTGGATGTAAACCGCTCCGCCACCGCGAGCGAGATACTGATCCAGCTTTGCAGGCCGGTCGCCATCGAAGCTGCCTTTCTGGAAGAACAAAAGAACATCCGCAGCCTTGAGTTGTTCATCAGAAGGGAACTCGCGAGCCGTCGACACAGTCACGTGATCAGCCGCGGACAGAAGCTCCTCCCATGCACTCTTCCAGGCCGGATAATCGTGTTCGCCAGGGCCATGGTCCTTGACTCCGTCCACAAGCACAAGATTCAGCGGACGAGTCGACGCTGGCGATTCAGGTGCGCCGGCCAACGCAGCGTTGACTTCAGCCTGAGTTCGCAGCGGCGGCGCTGGTAATGGCGAATCGAGAGGCATGTGCGGCGGACGCGTCAACAGATACGTCATGAGATCTCGAAGCTCTTCGTCGGATAACTTCTGCACGATCCCCTGCGGCATGACCGAAGTCTTCGACGGTGACATTTCTTCGATGTCATCGCGCGATAACTTTGCGAGAACACCCTTCTCGTCGCCCAGCAGCAGATGATCGTCCTTCGACTGCAACACGCCGGTCAGAACGCGACCGTCTTTCAACCCGACGACATGACCGATGTAGTCGGGATTGATGGTGAAACTCGGATTCGACATATCTCGCAGCAGCGACGCGTAGTCTCGATGGATCATGTTGACGAGATCCGGCCCGATGGTCGCTCCGCCGCCTCCGACCGCATGACACTTGAAGCAACCGGCTTTCTCGCTTCGAAAAACTCTTCGACCGCGAGCCCAGCTTCCACCTTCGATCTCGGCGATCGTTCGTTCGCTGCCCGCCTGAGATGCAGCCGTCTCTGCGGTGTCGGCCCACGGCAACAGAAATCGATGCAGTGGCAGGGGACGAAGCGACGAGTCTTCGTTGGTCTGAACAAACGCCGTCAGTTGCGGCACTGAACTGGAGCCGGTTTGGATTTCCACGACAACGTCGACAGGCTCTTTCACATCGGCAGACGTTCGAAATGTCGCCTGTTGGCGTTCGATGTTGGACTGATCGCACACGACGTTGATCTGAGTCGCGGGCTGCTTGTCCGCTCCGACTCGCGTTGCCTGAACAACAATCTCCCGATTGCACATAAACGTCACGATGGCCTCCTCCGCGGGCCATTCGTAGTCAATCGACGCGCCCGGCTGTATGGCTGGACGAAGGATGTTGTGCAGGTCCATCCGCGTGCGCAGCTCGAGCTTCCCGGCGGTCGACAGCGCTGCCCACAGCGGCTCATGCGCCGCGCTGCCAGCGAGAAACTTGCGGCTCGTGTTGAGATCCGGATGCGGCAGCCAACCGCTCCAGGCCGGAAGATCATTTCCTTTCGCGGGTTTCCATGAAGCCTGAAGTCCATGCAACGCGAAGTCGACGTCAAGTTCCGGCAACTGAGCGATGTGACTCTTTGAAGCATCTGAAGCCGACAACTGCAGCGGTACGGTGACCGCATAATGGACGTTGGATGACATCGGCGCGGTGTTGATGACGAGCGTTCGCAGATCGTTCGTTAATCCCGCACTGCTGACGGCCAGATCATGGCGAGGCTGCATCAACTGAGCCTGCACGACCGCATATGGCGGTACCATGTTTTCGAATCGATCCCCCGCGCGAACGTGTTCGCCGTACTGAACCTTGACGGAGTCGCGAAGTTGTCGCAGCATCGTGGGATCGACCGGACGATCAAACGCGATTCGAATCTCCTGAGGACCCTCGGACCATGCTGCAACAGGTCGAGCCGTCTCAGGCTGGTCCATTCGAATGTGAAACAGCTTTCCAATCCCGGTCGGTCCGGTTCCCCAGTCCGGCGGTCCGCTGTGACATGCGACGACAAGGTCTCCGTTCGGAGCCACGCAGCAATCGACGGTCAGCATTTGCAGGCAGGCAAACAACTGCGACGTCGCCACGTAGCCAGTCTCCGTTCTTGAGAGCTTTGTTCGCCAAAGTTTACCCCGAGATTCTCCGCAAACGATGGCGTCGCCGTGCCATGTTTCAGGTCCGAACGCCGGGCCGCCGTTGACGGATCGATTGAAGACAAATCCGCAAGTCGACTGATGCTGAGGCGAATAGTCGAACGTCGACGGTTCGTCGATCACATTCGGATTATGCTTCGGATGTCGCGGAGGGAAGCCGTAATGTCGCATAGATCTGGTGCCGTTGGGCCCGGATCCATCGAGTCGGATATGCAGGAACTCATCGAGCGGATTCCCGTTCGGAAGCCATGTCGCGCCTTCCTGTTCGGTGCAGAAGAGATCCCCGTGTTCGTTGAAGTCGAATGCAATCGGAAACCGAATTCCCGTGCAGACCGTTTCACGATGACTGAAGTCCGCCGAGACTTTCTGAATGGTTCCGCGTTCCGAGTTCAGTTCATAGTCCGCCGCGCCCTGATCATTCACCAGATAAGCGTTAGCGTAGTTGACTGTTCCAAGTCCGAAGTAAAGATTGCCCTCCTTGTCCATCGCCGCGCCTAGTGCGTCGACGTTCTGAGCGATCTCTTTCCAGCCTGTCGCGACGATGATCTCTTCATCCGCTTTGTCATCATCGTTCTTGTCGACGACGAGCGACATCTTGCCCTTGCTGGAAACAAAGATCCCCCTGCCTTTCGAATATCCCGGCGGCGTTGGCAGGATGCCGATCGGGCCACGAACGCTGCCTTCGTTCTTCCAGAACAGATCCGCTTTGTCTTCAATACCATCGCCATTCGTGTCGCTCAGCAGATGAATGTCTCCGTTGTAGCCGAGCGTGTAGAGTTTCCCATCGTCGCGATATCGCACGTTGTTGATGTTGGTCAGCTCCTGCGGAACTTCGTGAACGGAAAAGCCCGGCTGCAGCATCTGAATCAAAGGTGCGTCCTTAACTTTAACGAGCGGCACGCCGCCCGTGGTCGCCAGATCGAGCGTCCTGGGTAACTCCGCGGACAGCTTCTGATACTTGTCCGAGAGATACTTGCGGATCATGCCGGCTTCTTCGCTCGAGAGCACTCGGTCGTAGACGATGATCTCCGCGATGTCGCCTCGAAACGGACCTCGAACCTGCTGAGCTCCCGGGCCATTCGTGTAGAAGCGTGCTCCGACGGTGAGTTCATCAAAAGACATCGCGCTGACCTGAAACGGACGATTGGCTTGGTCCTTTCCATCCAGTTTCAGCGAGATCCTGCCAGCCGTGGAATCGATAACGGTTTCCAGAATGTGCAATGTTCCGAAGTCATGTCCCGAGTTCAGCAGATCGGCCGCTCCACCAAAGCCACGACCTTCGACGTTCAGCGTTTCAAAACGAAATCCAGGGCCCGGTCCAAGATCAATGGTGAGCCCCGATTCGTAGTCTCTTCGATTCGGCGCGTTGGCGGCGAAAAGACCTCGAAACTCGCCCGGATTCGCATGCGGAGCGGCGGCGATAAAAATCGTGGAAGCCTGCAGACTGATCCCGTTGCTGATGACTCGCAGATGATCGTCGACTCCGTCAAATCGAACGAACGAAGTCCCAGCGACGGACATGAGTTTGGGCTGAAGTTTCGAGTCCCGCTGCTCAAAGATTCGCCGTGCCGCAGAGTCTTTCCACTCGATGACGTTGGTGCCTTCAGATGCACCATCGCTCGGCTTTTCTGCGATTGTCGATGCGTCAAGCCAGAAGGTCAGTCCACCGCGCACTGGCAGTTCCGTCCGCCCGTCCTGCGCGACGATTGCTACTGAAGAAATCAACATGACGAACATGGCAATGACGAACGAACGCGGTTGCAAAGTCGGCGACAGGAGTTGTCGGAAGAACATCGGCGTGGTTCCTCAGAAGCAATGAGTGGTGGAAGAACAAGACAAGCAGTATGCGGTCGGTCATAACGGAGCCAGGTCCGTCGATTGTGATTGTGGTCGGATCAACAACGGGTTGCAAACGCTGGAGAGGCACGCAAAAACCGAGTGAGCGTTGGTAGATTTTGGAAACCGGAATCACTTTGCAAATCCGATAGATCGCGGCTCCTGGCGAGCCGAATCGCTCGTTCTGATGGGATACTCGTTGTTGCGTATTCGCGTCGGCTGTTTCGTTGGTTTAGTAGTGGAATTCGTCAGAATTCCGAGTTCTGACGAACTCGGGTACAGGCCAATTCAACGCACTGATGATTGTCAGTACCAATTCCGCGGCTCGTTCTGATGCTGCTTTTGCAGTTACATTTGCACACGGCCGACCGACTGGGTAACTTCGTGTTTCAAGCGACCGGGTCGACCGGTGAAACACACGATTTTGAATGGCGAGGTGTCCCATGAGATTTTCGATCGTATTGATGGCGATGGTAGCGTTGTCCGGCGTTGGCGTCGGGCAGGAACAGCTTTCTGAAGCGGACAAAACCCTGATCGCGGCGATTCAGAATGCGGGCGGTCAGGCTATGCCGCTGGCCAAGAATGATCCTCGTCTGACGGTGGCGTTCCACTTGTCGGACAAAGAAGTCAACGATGCAACACTGGCGATTTTGAAGGATGCAGCGAGCGTCTATTCTCTCAATCTGCGAGGCACCAAGATCACCGATGCAGGTCTGGCACAGCTTGCCGGCCTGAAGGGACTGACTCGATTGCATCTTGAAAAGACCGCTGTCACCGACGCAGGCCTCGCTCATTTGGCAGGACTGCCAGCGTTGGAATATCTCAACGTCTATGAGACCAAAGTCACTGATGCGGGCCTGGCTCATCTCGCGTCAATCAAGTCGCTGAAGAAGCTGTTCGTATGGCAGACGACCGTGACAGAAGCCGGTGAGGAAACTCTGAAGGCTGCGATTCCAGGCATCGAAATCGTGCCGGACTTTAAGAAGGATCGAGAACGAACCATTCTGGAAGCTAACCGAGCGGCTGAAGATTCCGCCAAGCTGGTGACCGAACTGGCGGCATCGATCGAAGCTCAGGGCAAGACGATTGCCGAAGCGACCACTGCCAACGACGCGGCAGCGAAGGAACAGACCGACGCTCAGGCCGCGCTGGATGCTGCGAACAAGACTCTTGAAGCGGCCAACGCTGCCAAGGCTGCTGCTGATAAGGCCCTGGCTGATCTGAAAGCCGACGCGAATTCCCCGAAGGAAGCAGTGACGGCTGCTGAAACTGCCGTGGCGGAAGCTCAAAAGACGGTCGAAGCGGCCACTGCTGCTGTCGAACCTCTCAAGAAGCCAGCGGAAGAAAAGAAGGCTGCCGCAGAAGCTGCCAAGAAGAAGCTCGACGAAGCCAACGCCAAGCTCGCGGAACTGAAAACTAAGTCCGACGAAGCAACCAAGAAGGCTGCTGAGCTGAAAGCCAAAGCCGAAGAGTTGGCAAAGACGAAGTAGTTCTTACGCAGCCCATGCAAAGCTCAAATAATCCAAAGGACGAGGTCATGCGGTCTCCGCACCACCTCGTCCTTTTGCATTCGATGTGGATCACTGTCTCGCGCGGCTCATTGCGGTAGGTATCGCAATAAGGGCGGATCGCGACAAGGGAACAATGGCTCGCGTTTGCGGAGCACCGAAACGCAATTGAGTCAGAGCACAGCATTTTCCCGTTGCCAATTCAGAATGATGCAACGAAGCGCTTGATTTAAAGTGGCGTCGTCTTGGTGGAGCGACACGGATACGGCAGGACAATTCGGCGTGCTATGTAGGTCCTGCCTGCCGGGCAGGACTTTCGCCGAAAGGCGAACTCAATGTGCCGTCCACCAGCCGAAATCGCTTCAACGCCGATGCTGATTCGGCCTCCCGGTTGCGGCGATGCCGCAAAGTCCTGCCCGGCAGGCAGAACCTACAGAGTGGTCGCAGGGTGTGTTGAGCGGAACTCACCATTTGCAGGAACGCGGTTCGTACTCTTTTCCCTTCGCTACAAGTGCTGTTCGTGGCTCTTTCGTCGGCCCGACGGGAAGAAGATTTGGTGGGGATCGTTTCTGTCGCGGTGCCTGGTCGTCTCTGCAGAGATTCACTCGACGGCAGCGCTCCGTGCAGTGAACAACTGAGACAGTTGTTCTACGTAGCCAACACGCTCCGTCGTGTTGAGCGCGAAGTCTCGGCCACTTCGTTCAGCAACCGCTCTTCGGCTGCTCTTCCAGAATCGTCGCCAGCAGACAATTCGTAGACGCCACTGACGCGCGTCGTCTCGGCGGAGCGATATGGCTACGTCGAATACTGTCCAGCCTTCTGACGGAACGCTAACATTCGAACGCGTTTCCTGCCCAACTGCATCCTTCCCCACGAGTTTCCTGCCATGCGATTGATCATTTCGCGTTGTCTGTTCGCATCTGCGTGCTGTGCTTTGTCAGTGATGGTTGTGGGACAAGTTCACGCTCAGTCAGATCCGAGCCTGCCGTTTCCGCAAAACCGAGTGAAGGACTTCTACTCGCGGCAGGCGGAGCAGTTCCTGTCAGCACCGCCGAAAGGGCCGGTTGAGATTCTGCCGCAGTTTCCTGGTCTGGATGGTGGCGGTTTTGGGCATTGGGGACAGAACCCCGAGAGCGTTAGCTTTGATCATTCGCTCGATGGCGTTGATACAGGCAACGTTGTTTGTCAGCTCACCCATCACTTTGGACAGACGACTTTCAAAGCGGTCAATGTTCATGTTGATGACGCATCGAAACTGACGGCACTGTTTGATCCTCAGAAGATGACGTTCACCGATGCGTGGCAAGGTGGCTTCGTTAAATGGGGATTCGTGCGATTCGGCCTGATGGGCGGCGTTGAAGCAGCCGGACAGCGAATGGGAGATTTCTCAACCAGCGCGTGGTCGATCGGCGGCAGCGAGAAGGCTCATTACCGCGGCTACTATCGATTCGGGAAGCATGTGGCCTTCAGAACTCAAATCGGCAACGCCACCGTGTTGGATTCAATGTCCGTCGTGGACGGCGTTTTGATTCGAACGTTGTTCGTGGATGGCAGTCTTCCCAAAGGCACGTCGTTGACTCTGGGCAAGTCGCCGTCTGCAAAGCTGCTGACCACGTCCGGCGTTGAATTGACCGAACGTGATGGCAATGCCGTCCTGCAATTCAACGATACGACCAACGGACCGATTCGAATCGCCTTCGGTTTGCCGTCGGAGAAAGCTCCGAATGATGTGATCGCCGGAATTGAAACGCTTCCATCGTCTGCTGACTTCCGCAAAGGAACTGGCGGGCAGTGGGTGGATCGCACCGTCGAAACTCGCGGCGCGAAAGGTGACGATGCTGCGTCCCTCGCGATCGACAGCATCACGCTGCCTCACGTTGAGACCAATCCGTTTCGATCTGCCATGCGAGTCGGTGGAGTGGGTTGTCTGAAAGACGGTCGAGTTGTGGTGTCCACGCTGATGGGCGAAGTGTGGATCGTCAGCGGGATCACGGAGCAGCTCGATCAGCCTCTTCGCTGGCAGCGCATTGCGGCGGGATTTTATCAGGCTCTGGGAATCGTCATTCAGAACGAACAGATCCTGGTGCTGGGTTCGGATCAGATCACGCGACTGCATGATCTGAACGGCGACGGTGAGACAGATTACTACGAATGCGTGACCAACAACTTCCCAACGACCGGCGGTCATGACTTCTGCACGTCGTTGCAGCAGGACGACAACGGTCAGTTGTACTGGGCCATTTCCTCCGGCGACTTCGGCGTGGCTCGCATGGACAGCAGCGGCCAGATCGAATCACTTGGCAACGGACTTCGAAACTCCAACGGCATCGGAGTCTCCCGCGATGGCAAGGTCGTGCTGGCCACCGTTCAGGAAGGCACGTGGACTCCCGCGTCGGCGATTTTCGAAGTCGGAGGCCACAGCTATCACGGACTGAAGGGCCCCAAAGAAGGACATGGCAAGTACGGCTACGACCTGCCGCTGTGCTTTCTTCCGCGAGGCATCGACAACTCCTCTGGAGAAATTGGCTTCCTTCCTCAAGACGCCCGACTTGGCCCGCTCAGCGGCGCGGCGATCGGGACATCCTTCGGAGCCTGTCAGGCTTATGTCGTGCTTCGCGATGTGGTGAACGGGAAAGCTCAGGGAGCCATCGTACCTCTGCCCGGCGATTATCTCAGCGGAGTCTGTCGCGTTGCCTTCAACAACCATGACGGCCATGTTTATGTGGCTGGCACAGAAGGATGGCAAAGCTACGCTGCGGAGGATGGTTGTCTGCATCGCGTGCGATTGACGAAGACGCCATTGTCACTTCCGACGGCGATGGAAGCTCATGCGAACGGAGTCATCGTGCGATTCTCCGAGCCCGTCGATGCGGCCTCGGTGACTCTTCAGAACACGTTCTGCCAGCAATGGAATTATCTCTACAGCGCCGGGTATGGATCGCCGGAGTACTCCGTGAAAGATCCCGGTCGGCAGGGACATGATCTGGTGGATGTGAAGTCCGTGCATGTTCTTCCAGACGGCAAGTCGGTCTTCCTTGAGATTCCTCAACTGCATCCTGTGATGCAGTTTCACGCTCATCTGCGATACAAAACAAAGCGAGGAAATCTGGTAACGCCGGACGTGTTTGCATCCATCTACGAACAGCGTCCGTCGTTCACAGAGTTCCCAGGATACATGGCGATTGCCAAGCGACGGGCTCCTGATTTTCCGATCGCCGAAAAGTACGAACAGGATCCGAGGCTCGTTCAACAGGAACGCTACGGCACGGATTTCGGCTGGGTGTCCAGTTCGCTGAAGATCTCCGTAAGTGCATCGGCCGGTTTGCAGTTTGAGCCGCGAGTTTTGCGAGTCGCCCCCGGAACGCGAGTCTCGCTGGCGTTTCGAAATGGCGACCCGAGCATGCCTCACAACGTCGCCGTAGTGAAGGCCAGCGACATCGACGAGTTTGGTGAGAAATCGATGCAGCTCGCAAGCAACCCGCGAGCCATCGCGACGCACTATGTCCCTGACAAGCCCGCAGAGATTTGCTTCTCACCGATCCTGCCGCCGGGTGATCAATACACGATGTACTTTGAAGCTCCGAAAGAACCGGGTGAGTATCGTCTGGTGTGTACGTACCCAGGACACTGGCGAGTCATGCAGGGCAGCTTGTTCGTCATTCCCGACGGCGAGCCTCTGCCGGAATCATCTCTTGCTCCGGCTCGCAAGTTTGTGCAGATGTGGACCACGAACGATCTCGCCAAAGATGCGGATTCACTCGCCAATCGAAACTTCAATCAGGGCAAGTCGGTCTTCGAATCGGCTGGATGCATCAAGTGCCACAAGATCGGTGATGCCGGAGTGAACCTCGGCCCCGATCTGACGAAAGTCTCCGAACGTTTCAAAGGCGGCAAACTCCTTCAGCAGATGCTGGAGCCATCGTCAGAAGTTAACAAGCAATACCAAACCTGGGTTGCCGCCATGAACGACGGCCGAGTCATCGCGGGGATGCTTGTCGAACAGACGGACGCTCAGGTCACCTTGCTGCCCAACCCGCTCAAGCCCGAGACAAAGATCACTCTGACCAAAGCCGACATCGAAGAGTTCGAAGCGTCCAGCGTCTCTACCATGCCCATGAGCCTCCTCATCACCTACAGCCGCGATGAGATTCTGGATCTGGTGGCTTATGTGCAGTCGGGAGGAAATCCAAAGGACTCGGTGTTCGACGCGATCAAGTGACGATAGCCCGCAATGATTTCTGAGCCTGAGGCGCTAGCCGATTTCATGGCAAAGAAGCAATTCCCGCCGACGGAGCGGCGGGCCTACCGTACACCCGTCGCTCCGCCGACGGGCAATGAACTCGAGTTCTCGTTGCCGAAGCGAGAAACGTCAGAGACTGTCTCCGAATCGGCTAGCGCCTCAGGCTCAAGGTCTTAAAGCGGGAAGTTGCGAGTCGATTGGTATTGAATCAACACCCATCCGCTCGGCCATTCATTGCGGCGGTGTGGCGGGAATCAGAGCCTTGAACTCCGGCAAGTCACGGAGCGGGGCAAGGTCATTGTCTTTCTGCATGTGATCAAAATCGGTCCCGCCTTTCTCGACGGCCTGCTTCAAAGCAGCGAGTGCTTTCGTGAGCAACGCCTGGCGACGAGCCATATCTTCGGCAGATAGTTCCGCACCATCTGCAGACTTGATGGCCGTAGCACATAGGCTGAAGACGCATGCCGCGTTGTAAAGCTGCCCGTTATCAGCGTTTGACAGCTCGCAGAGCTTGAAGGCCGCCTGTTCGGCTTCTGCGAACCGGTTTCGCTGAGCACACTGATACCCGCGAACATCCAGATACTTCGGCAGTTCATCGGCTGGTTTCTGCAGCACGGTCTCCCAATTACCAAGTGCGACTTCGGTGAGGCGGGCATTGGCGGAGGCGGCCTCCCATAGTGGCAACTCCTGTCGGGTTTGCTCGACGTTCATCCCTTTCTCGATCATCGCCCGGAGAATTGCGGCGCCAGCGTCGAACGAATCGGCTGCGTCCGCGAACTGCTCCTGTGCTTGCTTGAGGTTACCGATCTTGTAATGACTTATCGCTACGTTGCTCTGCCATGTGGCGTTCGCTGCGTCCGACCTGGCCAAACTTATGGCAATCCGGAAGCCGTCTTCGAAAAGGCGCTGAGCCTCCTCTAGGTTCCCCAGAACGAATGCGATGTCACCATTGTGGTTGAGGGCCACATGCAGCTCGTGTTGAGCAAGCATGTCCGTTGGGTTGGTTTCTGCAAGCTTTCGTTTAATTCGCAACATTTCAACATAGTGTTTCTCTGCTGCGGTGGCGTTTCCTGACAATTCCTCTAAGTATCCAAATCGCTCATGAATTGTCGATACTTTGCGCTGCCACTCAGCGTTGGTCGGGGTAGACTGCGCGAGCGTCTCGCTGATTCGCAACGCTTCTCCGAACAGTCGCTGCGCTTCGGGCAAGTTGTCCTGCGCCAATGCCAGACTACCAAGCCTCATAAACGACCACGACAGATCACTCTGCCGCTTTGAGTTATCCGAATCAGACTCTGCCAGACGCTGGTAAATCCGCAGCGACTCTTCGAGCATTCTGTCGGCCTCGGGCAGATTCCCCTGCAACTCTGCCAGATCGCCATTCTTGTCGATCGAGACCGCCAAGTCGCGTTGCCACTCGGCGTTGGTCGGATCTGACTCAGCCAGACCTTGCACGATGGCGAGCGTCTCTGCGAACATCCGATGTGCCTCCGCGTGATCGCCGCGCGCCATTGCGAGATCACCAAGCCTTACCAACGAACTCGACAGGCAACTCAGCCAATCGGTGTTCGCCGGGTCGGACTCGGCCAAGCGCTGCGCGATGCGGTTCGACTCGCCATGCAGCCGCTGGGCCTCGGGCAGATTCCCCAGCAACTCGGATAGATCGCCAAGCCTTGCAAATGAAATCGCCAAGTCACGCTGCCACTTGGCATTTGCTGGGTCGCAGTTGGCCAGATGCAGCGCGATGCCGTGACGCTCCGTAAACAGCCGTTGTGCCTCAGGGAGATTCTTCTGCTTGATGGCGATATCGCCGATGTGCATGTAGGCAACACTCAATTCCCGTTGCGCGATCGTATCTGTCGGAGAAGCTTCAGCAAGTTGACGCTTGATATGGAGCATCTCGGTGTACATTACCTGCGCAGTATCGAAGGCATTCATCTCTTCTGCAATCATACCAAGACGCTCCTTTGCAGTAGACAGGCGGCGCTGCCACTCGGCGTTGGCGGGGTCGGATTCGGCCAGACGCTGCGCGATTTGGTGCGACTCGCCAAACAGCCGCTGGGCCTCGGGCAGATTCCCCTGCGCAGTTGCCAGAAGACCGAGCGAGTGTAACGAAAACGACAGATCACGCTGCCAGCCGGCGTTGGCGGGGTCGGACTCGGCGAGACGCTGCGCGATGCGGTGCGACTCGTCCGCCAGTAGCTGGGCCCCGGCCAGATTCCCCTGCTCCCTCGCCAGTTCGCCGAGCCTATTGAACGACACCGACAGGTTGCGATGCCACTCGGCGTTGCCAGGGGCGGACTCGGACTGCGACTGGGCGATGTCGAACGCTCGCAGGTAGTATGATTTCGCCAAAGAGAGCGCCGATTGTTGTTCTGCGGACAGCGTAGCCAGACCGGTCGAAGTGGATTCGGTTGTAGCGATGTCGGCATTCTCCACACCAAACGTCACGATGACGTCGCCCATTTCCGTTAATGCGCGCCATGTACCGGTATCGACGGCCGCTTGAGACAGAAACTGAGTCGAGACCAACTTCAATTTTTCCAAACACGTTGCCAGAAGTCGCCTTCGCACGCCTCCGCCGCCCGGTAGATTCGTCAGCCCGCCCTGGATGTCGCTCACAACGGACGTCAGCGTCGACAACGCCAACTGGCTGTGGTTGCGGGCGACCTGTTCGTTGGTCTCTGCCAGTTTTTGAGCCGACTCGGCGGCGGTTCTTGCATCGCGTTCGCGATTGTTAGCCGCAAGGAGTTCTGAATTCTTGCCGCTGACGATGATTACGAACACGCCCAGACCAATCGCTGAAACCAGCAGCACGGCTGCGGTGGTCACAGCCAGAGTCTGGTGTTTGCGAACCCATCGGCGTGCTCGCACAGTAAACGGTTCTCGGAATGCCGCTACTGGTTCGTCGGCGAGGAAGCGTTCGATCTCATCGGCAAGTTCCTGCGGAGACGAATAGCGGTCGCTCGGATTGAGGGACATTGCTTTGACGCAGATGGCGTCCAGAGCTAGCGGAATCGCCGCCTGAGCGGATCGCGGATTCGCAAATCGCCCGGTCTGGACCTTTCGCACGATCTCGAACGCGTCGCCACCACGAAACGGAGCGTGGCCAGTCAGCAGGTGATACAGAGTTGCTCCCAGGCTGTAGACGTCGGTAGCTGGGCCGAGGTCATCCAGTTTACCGGACGCTTGTTCGGGCGACATGTAGGCTGGCGTGCCGATCGCACTGCCGATGACAGTCGGAGTCACTCCGCTGCCGGAGGAGGGCTGCAAGGTTTGCTCGTCGGTGCTCTCTGAATCGCTACGGCCTTTCAGTTTAGCCAGGCCCCAATCGACGACGAGTGTTTCCCCATATTTTCCGAGCATAATATTGCCGGGTTTCAGATCGCGATGAAGGACGCCTCGGGAATGGGCGTAGCTGATCGCCTGGCAGACGTCGATGAAGCGGCCGAGCAGTTTGCGGAACTCGAGGCTGTCGTAGTTCGGTGCGGATGTTTTGCGAGCATTTGTCGTCTTTCCGTTGGCCGCAGTGGCCCCTCATCCGGCCTGTCGGCCACCTTCTCCCCCGCGGGGGAGAAGGGACGGTGGGAGGCTGAATGAAATTGATCAATGGCTTCTTTGAGGCTGTCGCCTTTGATGAATCGCATCGCATAGTACGGACGGCCGTCTTCGTATTGGCCGAGTCCGTACACTGGCACGATGCCGGGATGCTCCAGTCCGCCGGTGACTTCAGCTTCAAGTACGAATCGACTGCGGCTGTCTTTGTCATGGGCGTGAAGTGACTGGATCTCTTTCAACGCCACTTCGCGATGCAGTTCTTCATCGCGTGCAATGAAGACTTCTCCCAACCCACCGCGAGCATGTGGGCGAAGAATGCGAAATCGTCCACTCGATGAGCGGTTGGGGACGAAGGTGGATTCGAGTTCTGTGCCGGAATCGGACGATGCGTCCGAACGCCCGGCATGTCGAAGACTGAGGTCGATGTCCTGATCACCGAGCTTTCGCAAATCCTCTTTCACCGGACCCAGACTGCTGATTGCCGCGAGGCTTTGCTGAGCATCGTTGCCGTGTCGCTTCAAGTGGAGATCGACAAGCCGTTCCAGCAGCCCACATTCTTCCTCAGCAATCGCTTTGCGTTCGACGAGGACACTGGCCAGCGATCGCGACTTGTCTTGCAGCCACACCTGAACTCCAGCAATCAGATCTTCACGCCGAATGCAGTCGTTCTGAAGAGCGAGGAATCCAAACAACAATTGACGGTCGGTAGACATAGTCGACACCTCACCAACAACACCCTTACTGCAGGTTCGAAATGTTCCCAGTGTGCGGATGGTACTCGACGGCCTGTCGGATGCCCAATCGTTGCCGTCAAAATATGCACTGAGTTGGAATGTCTATCGTCGAAGGCGATGCGAAATTCAATTACTTCACGCCTGTGGCTTCACCAACGTGTTTGTTCAACTGTTCGAGGTCAACTTTGCCATCGGGCCTCGGAAACGGAAAGGTCAGCAGGTACCAGTCTTCTGTGAACGTAGCCGATTGGCCGGGGGCGAGTCTTTCTCGTGGTCCGATGGGTTCGAGTTCAATGCGATCGCCGGGCGGGTACCAGACGGAAATCGTGAGACCAGCCGCTTCGTTGTAGACTCGATCGAGATCGGGGGGGCTCTGGAAATCTCCAAGCTCGACGGATGTGGCACCAATTTGGTTTGCCCGAGTGAGAGTGCTCGGGCATAATCCTGAGATGCAACCAAGAACATCGGCCTATGTTCGATTGATGTATTGATGAAACAGTTTTTGATGAAAGCTGTTGCTCCGCTTGTGCTTCTTGCGGCAGTTCTGGGTTACTGGATGTTTCGAAGTGGAACGAACATTCCGTCGCCGGTCCTGCCCGATCTCAGTCAGGCTTCTGAAAAGGCCGCGGGGGCGATTCGGCGCGAGGCGGCTCGATCGGCTGATGAACCGCGGTCTGCCGATCGACGCGGTAACTTTGCCAAGGTACTTTTGGCTCATCAGTTCGACGCATCGGCTGCGGAAGAGTTTCGCATTGCATCACTGCTGGAGCCACACGATTATCGCTGGCGATACCTGCAGGGCCTGTCAACGACGCCGTTGAGCCGCAAAGCTGCAGCCGAATGTTTCAGGGAAGCGGCAGAGCTCAACCCCAAAAGCTGGCTGCCCCGATTGCGACTTGCTGAATTGCTTTTGGCTGAAAACAATCTGTCGGAGGCAGAGCCGCTGATCCGGGAAGCTCGTCGTCTTGCTCCGACGGAGATTCGTCCGGCACTAACTGAAATCCGCTGGATGATCCTTCAGCAGAGTTTTGCTGATGCCGTTGCAGCGTCGAAACAGCTTCGAGACCGCGGCATTCGTGTCCGCGAGCTTGCCGAGCTTCATGCACAGGCATTGTTTCGCCTCGGGCGAACGCAGGAATCACAGGTGATGATTCGAGAGACTCAGAATGACGACCTCGCTCCTGCTGGCTGGAACGATCCACTAGCTGGCAGTGTGCTTGCATTTAGCACTGACCCCGTCGACATCATCGCGGAGGCCAAATCACTGGCAGCCTCTGGAAACCTGTCGCAGGCCGCGTCGCTTCTGCAGTCGAATCGCCGAGCAGCCGTGCATCCGGAATACTATCCAACTCTCGCGCGCATCATCATTGAGGCGAAACAACCGGCCGCAGCGATATCGGTCATTGACGAGGGGCTTCAAGGCAGCCCGGATTCGCCAATGCTTTTGCAACTTCGCGGCAACGCTTTGTTTATGCTGAATCGATTGCCTGAAGCCGAGCAGAGCTTTCGATCAGCAATCCAGCGAAAGCCCGACTTTGCAATTGCTCGCTTCAATCTGGCCCACTGCCTTCTCAAGACGTCAGGACGTTCCGCGGCAATCAGCGAACTTGAAGCGGTGCTCGGCGTTGCGCCCGAAATGAGCACAGCCCGGCTGATGTTGGCCGGGCTGCTCATGGATGAAGATCGATTTGGCGAGGCACAGGAACAGGTGCAGGCACTGGATGCATTGCTGCCATCAGATCAACCAGAGCTTCAAGAGCTCAGAAATCGCCTCTCGGCGATCAGTATCAGAGATCAAAATTGATGTCCGTTGCTCCATCTTTCGGGACCTCGATCGACAGTTTCGTGCTCATCGGGTCTGCATAGTCTGCCGGGACAAGCTGTTTCGGACCGGCTTTCTGCTTCTTCTTCATTTCCTGGCCCCATCCCATTTCTGCCGCCGCGGCCTGACCGGCATCCAAGCCTTCTCCCGTGGGCACGAGACTTGCCGAAGCCGGGGCTGCTCCGCCTTCATACTTTGACAGGCTCACACGATTCTTTCCAGGAAGAGCCCCCTGGACAAGGCGATACTTGCCTTCAGCGTCTGTCTTAGCCACGCCGACAAATGTATCATTCGTAAACAGAACATCAGCATCGGCAAGGGGTTTGCCACCAAGCGTAATCGTTCCCGACACTGGAACACCTCGCCCAGGTTTCACCCCATCACCACATCCGCACAACATGATCAGCGATGCGATCAGGACAACTCGGTTCATTCCTATCCTCAATGGTCCGCGACCTTTGCAGGGTGACATACGTATTCCAAATGATCAAGCAGCCGACAGAATCGGCTGCTCGCACGAGATCAACAAATTTGACTTGGTTCCTGGCCCTTCGGCAGCGACGTTGAAAAGAACTACCAATCATCTGAGACCGAAGTCGTGAGCCCTAGACCCCATGAAGTCTTAGGACTTCAGCGACAGGTAGACTACTCTCAGGCTGCTGTCTTAGAACTCGCCAATCACCGCACCATCATGCAGATAAGTCAGACGCCAGAATGTCAGTGCGTCCATGTTTTCGCTAAGGAACCTGACCGAGCCATCACCGAGCAGAACCTGGCAGCCACCGGTGTGCCCACTGCCGTATCCCCAAGCGTACTGTCGTTTCTGAGCATCATTCTGGTAAGCGGCGTTGATGCGAAAGTCATTCACATTGGCAGCAATTGTTGTGGCATCAAGCACAGACGCGCTGCTGGACGGCGTATAGAGATGGCAACAGGTATGAGTACCGTTCAGCCCCCACGGTCCGAAGGCGCCACTGATCTTGTAACGAGCACCACCCCATGCTTCACCGATGAGAATGGTGTTTGTTGTGCCGTCAGTGAAATCCCTCATCTTGGCGCCACCATTGTTCCCAAACGCTCCCTGACGAATGTCACCACCGTACGCTGTGAACGGCAGGCTGTAATCCGTCATGCTTCCGGTTGCGAACGCATAACTTGCGCGGCGGCCGTTTTCTCGGCTATAGAAGTCGCCCTGATTCGTGATGCCTGAAGACGAGGTTTCGCCAGCAAATGGATGTGATGGGCATTGCAATGCTGGCAATGCCATGGATGTGATCGCAGCATTCGGATTTGCGGCAGTGTTTCCGGCGATCTGTTGACCATACGGATTACTCAGGCTGCCAGTCTGGTTGAAGTCGTACTGAGCGTATGCGCTCGCCTGCTCGATGTATGGAAGCAGCATCACGAACCCTGTCGTGTTCTGCACACGATTCGTCCCCGAATA
Source organism: Ottelia alismoides (assembly GCA_037367405.1). NCBI lineage: Eukaryota > Viridiplantae > Streptophyta > Magnoliopsida > Alismatales > Hydrocharitaceae > Ottelia > Ottelia alismoides. Next base: position 1,051,277 of record JAZKJV010006924.1, on the reverse strand, counting down.
GAACGTTGCACTCTGGTACCGCCCCGAGTTGTTCAGGGCTGGTGGCATCGTGTTGTGCGTGTCATGATAGTTGTGAAGGGCCAGACCCCATTGCTTGAGGTTGTTCTTGCATTGTGTTCTGCGAGCAGCTTCACGGGCCTGCTGGACCGCAGGCAGCAGCAATGCAACAAGAATCGCGATAATCGCGATCACAACAAGTAGCTCAATCAGCGTAAACGCTTTACGACGAACCATGGAACTCTCCTGAAAGGAAGGAAGAGAAAAGAACAATTGACGTTCCACCAGGGTCTAGTGCAGGCGTCGGCCAGAATTGGCTCAAGACTAGGGGCGGAAGTCTCGCTGAAGCGCAACTCGTAGGGACAGGCGTGGGTGAAAATATGAACGAATTTCGAGTTGGTCAACTCCTGCTGCATGGAAAATGATCGATATATTCGAGAAAATTGAGTCGTTCCAAAGGTTCCCGCGAGACATCGCTTGACACATGTGATCTGCACTCTTGGTTGTTGCGGGGTTTTTGAGCATCGTTGGGCGGCGAACAAGCGGCCCGTCCTATGGCCTTTACTTCAATTACGACGCGAATCACTATGACCATTGCTGACGTTGCCAGAGTTGCGGTTGGAGCGTCAGTGTCGTTGACGATGCTGATTTCCGGTTGTGGGCGACAATCCTCTGAACCAACCGATACGGGATTGGTCCGTGTCGGTTCAGGGACCGAGAGATTTCAGCGAATGACGTTGCCCTCTCCCCCGCTTGAACGTTCTGATGCTCAGGTACTTTCGGTCATTAAGCCCGAGGAACGATGGTTGTTCCCTCGGATTATGGCAGGCGGTTCAGGTGTGTGTGACCTGAACCTTGATGGCCGTCTCGATTTGATCGTGGTGGGACTCTCATCGGATACCAACGCCGAGCAGTCACATTCCATTCTGCAGGTGTTTCAGCAACTTGAGTCTGGTCAGTTTCAGGACGTCAGCAAGACTGCGGGGCTTTCGTTTGATGGAATACCGGGTGGGATTGCCATTGCCGATTTTTCCAATGACGGGTTGCCTGACCTCTGTCTGACGGGATACGGAGATTGCCGACTTTATCAGAACGGCGGCGAATTCAGTTTCCGAGACGTGAGCGATAGTTCTGACGTGAAAAGCCACCGCTGGAGCACATCAGCGGCATTCCTCGATTTTGATCGGGATGGATGGCTGGATTTGTTTGTGGCGAACTATGTGGACTACGACTCGTCACATGAATGCCGTGATGCTGCTGGAGTCGTCGATTTCTGCAACCCTGCTGTTTTCCCTCGGACGACGGACCGGCTTTATCGAAACATGAAGGGAGAAGCCAAAGCGGATTCGCCTCAGAGCCTTCGCCGGTTTGTCGACGTGTCTGCTGAGTCGGGTATTGCCGCTCAGCGTGGCGCTGGACTCGGGGTCGTGGCCTCTGACCTGACGGACGACGGCTGGATGGACATCTTTGTGGCGAATGACGGCCATGCAAACTTTCTTTGGGTGAACCAAAAGAATGGAACATTTCAGGATGAGGCCGTGTTGAGAGGAGTTGCCTGGGACTCGGCTGGTCAAAGCCAGGGCAGCATGGGTGTTGCCGTCGCCGACCTCGATCAGAATGGCTTGCCTGATCTGGCTGTCTCGAATCTCGATGGCGAATCCAATGCGGTCTACTTCAACGACGACACATCGTTTCGCGATCTCTCCACACACTGGCAGATGGATGTTGCTTCGTGGCCACACACCGGGTTCGGGACCGCTTTGGCAGATCTCAATCACGATGGCCAGACAGATTTCGTCATGGTAAACGGGCGAGTCCGAAGACGCGCGGCGATTGCAGCAGCAGGGGACTCGCAACGCCCCTCGACCGTCTCCGATTTCTGGGATCAGTATCGGGAAACACAGCTCTTGCTCATTGGGCGGCAGGGACTGTTCGAGTCCCCTGCTGATTCAGGGGAACTCTCGAAACTGAACGCCGTTGGAAGAGGTCTGGCGTATGGGGATATCGATCGGGATGGGGATCTGGACTTGTTGTTGACTTGTCTTGATCAGCCACCCGTGCTGCTGAAGAACGAAATGTCGGACGGCAACTGGCTCATCGTGACGCCCAGACTGCAAAGTGCCGGTCATCGTGAGGCGATCGGAACGGCTGTCACCGCAGTTCATGAGGGAGGGCGACAATCTGGATTTCTCGCGGGCGGAGGCAGCTATCAGTCGGCATCCGAAGCCGTCATCCATTTCGGGCTTGGAAAAGTGAGCCGCATCCAGCAGTTCGTCGTGACCTGGCCAGATGGAACGCTGGAGTCATTTCCAAGCGCCAATGCCAACACGAGGGTGGAACTGGTGCAGGGACAAGGGCAGGCCGTCGACGCTCAGACGGAGTAAAATGCAGCACCGTGAAACCTGTTCACATTGAAACCGAACCGAACTCAGAATAGCCGCGGCCCGGTGAACTGCAGTATCGAGCGATCATTTATGGCGACTTTGCCGGACTCTTTTCTGATGCGGCTTTCATCTTTCGGAGCGTTTCAGGAATGTCGGTGCGGAAGGGCTGAATTGATGCGGCCTTTTCGACTGCAGCAAGGCCAGCCTGCTGATCGCCCGCCTGAAATCGAGCCAGTCCCAGCAGCAGCCAGTCTTCGGATGTTCTTCTCCGCTTCGTCAGGTCCAGAAGTGCGATCTCCGCATCTTTGAATCGACGCTGGTTCAGCAGCGTATCTCCCTGAACGAACAGGGCATTCACTCTGCCGCCTGAGCTGAGCTTCGGATCTTTCAACGCTAATGCAGCCATTTGTTCGAGACCCCTGAGATCTCCGGATTCCCACAGCAAACGAGCAAGCGTGGCTGGAACTTCGCCGTCAACGGATGGCGACCTGAGCAAGGTCGAAAGTCTCTGAACAGCACGCTGTCGGAACATCGCCGCCAGCTCCGCGTTTGGCGCTCGGGATGAAAATTCCGCACATGCCAAAGCGTAGCTGCGTTCCACTGTATCCTTTGGCAGATGACTGACATCGCCAAATGGCAAGAGTTCTGCTGAGCTTGCGGGAACAACGGTTTGCAAATTTTCCGGCTTGTGAATTCCAATTCGATGATGAGTAAACGCGATGTGAGGAATGTCGGTCTCGACTTGTGGCATGTGGCACGAAGCACAATTGTCAGCCGGAGAAACCTGTTGTCGTGCCGAAAATATCTCACCGCATGCATCAACGTCATGACAATTCAAACAGGCTTTGCGAAAGGTCTGAAGTTGCTCTGTCCGATCACCGGTTTGCTCCTGATGAAGCTGATGGCAGGTCGTGCAGGTCAGTTTCTCCGACTCTTGCCAGCAACGACTGGCGACCATTTGGTCCGAATGACCAACAACTTTCATCTGGCCACGACCATCGGAAAGAAACCAGTCGATTCTCGTCGCATTCAGAGAACGACCTGCGACGTAATCCGTGGGACGCTTGCCCGCGTGCATCACGGTTGCATCGCCGCGCAGGTGACACTGCGCACAGAGATCATCCTGCAGATCTCGCGTGAGCTTTGAGGGATTCACAATCGGATCTTCGGCAGTCAGGTTCGATCTGCTTTGCGCGAGGTTTCTGCGAAGCTCGACATGCCGGCCGCCGGGCCCGTGACAACGCTCACATCCGATCGCCATTTCACCGAGTTTCAGTTGACTGAACGCGCCGTCTACTTCTTCGATCTGGCCACAGTGACACACAAGGCACCCGGCATCAACCGGCCGTTCAAAGCCCTGATGATGCGGATGATCGTATCCCGGTGACATGCTCCATTTTCCGGATGATGCATACCAGGTGAGTGGCGACTCTGACAGAAACCCATCGAACTCGGTCAGGTAAGTTCGACTGTGCCGTCCAGATCCGACGAGAAACTTCAGACGGGCCTCAACGGAAGTCTTCTCATCACCAATCGCGGCTTCCGCATGCCATAGCTCTTTGCCACGCCTTTCCGAACGATACTTGCGGCCGGATGATGTATGCAGAAATGTTCCGTCAGCAGGCTCGCGATCTGTGTCAACGAGATTCATCGCTTTGCTATGGGTCGTCGTCAACCATGAACTGTGGTGCCCTGAATGACACTCCGCACACGTTGCAGTACCTACAAATTGATCTTCTGGTTCGCTGGAGACGCTGGTCGGCTCACTCGCTGGAACACCCGGACTCGAATCGCCATTCCAGTTCAGGAGATACAAAGCAGCCAGGAGGCACACAAGACCGACCGATAACGCCACGACAGGATGTTTCATCAGCAACGGTCCATGCAAAGGCGGTTTGCGACTTGGCTGGTCGAGAATACTTCTCGCTGTGCCCGACGATTCTGAACATCGTCGAAGACGAACATGAGCGACAAGTTCGGAGTTCTACCATCCCTGCCTTACAAATTCTTCTCTGTTGGGTCGATAACGCTGGACCGGCGTCGTCGCTGGTCCGAAGTCACTTCGGCGTGTTCTCCGTGATTCTTTCATCCATTGGCTGCAATATGTCGCGAAAAAAGAAAAGGCCGCGGAACCTTTGTGGGTTCCGCGGCCTGATTGAGGGAATGTCAGTTCAATGGAGCCGAGCAGATCAGATGTCGTAGCTGTATGAGTTCACGCGGCCGTCGCCGTACTCATAGCAGTAGCTGTAGTGGTACTTGTAGCCTGCTTGCAGACTGTAGGAGTATGCAATGGTGTAGGTCAGCGAGTAGCTGGTTGATGGGATTCCGCTGTCGTACGAGTAGAAGTAGTCGTACGAGTAATCGTACTTCACTCCGTTTTCCGTGTCGTAGCTGTAGTTGTAGTCCGTGTCGTAGTTGTTCACAATGTCGATGCTGGTGTAACCGTTATCGAAGCTGTAGTTGTAGTCGTAGTCGGTGTCAGTCGTGGTTTCGGTGGAATAGTAGTATCCACCATTGCTGTCGTACTGATAGCTGGTCGCTGTGTCGAAGTCTGAGTCAAAGTCTGAATTGTAGTCGAGGCTCAGGTCGGCCTTGTTGTCATTGTTGTAGTCGACATTCAGGCTGAGTCCGCTCTCAACATCGACATCTACACCACTCTCGTGTTCGTAGCTGACTTCGACGTCGCAGCCTTCGACTTTCACATCAAGTTCGGTGTCATGGTATGCGTTGAGTTCGACTTCATTTTCATAGCTCAGGTCCACGTCGACGCATTCGGTATCGACCGACAAGTCAACTTCATGCTCGGCTTTGAGATTCAGGGCATACTCGCTGTCATGGCTCAGATCGAGTGAACCTTCGCTGACTGAGAGGTCGAGTTCCGTATCGGATGCTACGCAGAGTTCGAGTTCGTTGTCGACAGACAGATCAACGCTGGCGTGAGGTGTGTCGACTGACAGGTCGAGTTCGTGCTCAGCTTCGAGTCCCAGAGCGAACTCGTTGTCGATGCTCAGATCCACATTGTGGCCGCTGACTGACAGGTCGAGTTCGTTGTTCGTCGCGACGGCGAGCTTCAGATCGTTGTCGACAGACAGATCAACACTGGCGTGAGGTGTGTCGACTGACAGGTCGAGTTCGTTGTCAACTTCGAGTCCCAGAGCGAACTCGTTGTCGATGCTCAGGTCCACATCGTGGCCGCTGACTGACAGGTCGAGTTCGTTGTCAACCTTGACGCCAAGGTTCAGCTCGTTTTCATAGCTGAGGTCAAGATCAAGGTACTCGGATTCGATATCGACATCGACTTCGTGATCGGCATGCAGTCCAAGTTCAAAATCGAAGTCTGACTCAAGGCTGTAGTCGCCGTCTTCGTAGGAGACGCTGAGATCATGTTCAGTATCAACGTCGAGGTTTAAGTCACTCGAGTAGTTGTACTGATACTTGTATCCGTTGCTGCCGGTGTCTGCGGCGGTGTCGTTGTTCTTGGCGTTGTCATCCAGTTCGACCACTTCAACTGTATCGTCTCCAGAATCAGCATTGGCGTCCACGGCTGTGTTTGATGGATTGGTCACAGCGGTTGTTTGAGTATTCATCGACAGCGTGCCGTCAGCGAATGACAGACGCTCGACGTTCTTCAGCGTGTCTTCACCGTAAATGCTGCTCACGGTGGTGACATTGCCATCAGACGAAATTGAGTAGTCGCTGATGCTTCCCTTGCTGTAAACAACGGTGTCTTTGCCAGCCCCGCCGTCAATCACGTTGTTGCCGCCAGCGGAGATGATTGCATCATTGCCGGCACTGCCCATGATGGTGTTCTGGTTACCGAGTGACACAACGAGGTCGTCACCGGCCAGTGCGTCGATTGATTCGCCACTCTCGTTTGCAACAAGGATGTCATTCCCGCTGGTTGGAGTCTTCAGAGAGTCAACGGTCTGAGCTTCGGCGTCCATGGTGTCAGTGCCGAGAGCTGGCTCACGAGTTTCACCGCTCAGCAGCTCTGCGATTGAATAAGTTCCATCCTGAAACTGAACCTGCTCAATGTTGGTGATGAAGTCGGAGTTCTTGCTGCCAGCAATTTCGATGATGCCAAATCCATGATCGGTGACTGTGTAGTCAGCTCGATTTCCGTTCCAGTAAATCGCCGTGTCGTCGCCTGCACCGCCGTCGAGAACATTGTCACCACGAACAGAAATCAATGTGTCGTGACCATTGCCGCCTCGCACAACATTGCCGCCACCGAGAGCGATCAGGATGTCATGTCCAGCAGCACCGTCGATGACTTCGTCTGGAGTCAGTGAGATCAACAGGTCATTGCCTGCTGTGCCCTGTGACAAGTCTTCTGCAGTCAGTTCGGCTGCAGAGGCAGACATCAGAATCATGGCTTCGAGAGATTCAATGGACGGAAACTGACGCTCAGACTTGGACATGTAACCTGGACCTTTAATGCAGTGTTTCGTGGGCCGGCTGACCTCAGAAGTTGAGGTCATCGAGTTAGCTCGGCGATAGTCCCTTCGCAGCAGACACCGACAAAAGTTGACCGAGATATTCATCGATTTCTATGAACTCAGCGTTTTGTGGATGAACCCCGTCGAATGGTGCCGTCTTGTGGCAAAGAGGCATCACGATTGTTGATCAGAGGCATCACAACGATCGTGGCTTTTCCGCCAAACACTGGGAAATCTCCCGCCCGTGGACTCAAGAGGGTCTCTCAATCAGGCCTGTTTCGAATTCCGCGGCCGCATGACCGACGAGTTTCGTTTTCAACACGAATCGTGGACCCAACAACGAGCCCTCGAGTGACGATTCCCCCGGTCCACAGTCACCAGTCACCAGGATCTGTTTCCTCGCTTCGGCGGAGATTGCCGATAGTGGATGCTGAGAAACTCTGGATTCCGCCGTTCGCGACAAATGCTGTCCCTTCAGGCCGTTGGCCGATTTCGCCCTACGCCGATGCTAGACCGTACAGCAGGCCAACCTGCTTTGAGGATCATTTGCTTTCGTTCCGCAAGAGTGTGCGATCATGATTCGAGAAAACCTGCGAATTTGCGTGCTGGCGTTCGTTTTCATTCCAGCCAGTGTTTCGCAAGTCAACGCAGATGATCAGCCGTGGGCCGGCCGCGCGTTTTCCGCAAACGCCGAGGTGATGGTCAAGGCTGCCGAGAAAATCCCGGTGCCTGAGCACGCGGATGTTGAGTACCTGATCGATGAAGCGTTCATTCGAATCGAAGCTGACGGGCGAACGACAGAACATCTTCATCAGGTCTATCGAGTTCTCACTGAACCCGGAATCGAGGCAAACAGCCAGCTTTCGGCGATCTGGTCTCCGTGGTACCAGAAACGTCCGAAGATGTCGGCCAGAGTGATCAACGGAAACCGCGAAGAGACACATCTGATCGAGCGCGAGATCTCTGAAGGACCCGTCGAAGCGCATGACAATGTTTACAACGATCAACGAAGACTGCAGGCACCGCTGCCGGCGATTCAAGTTGGGTCGATCGTTGAAACGCTGATCGTGCTCGAAGACTCAGAGCCATTTCTGCGAGCCGGTGTGCTCGACTATCGCATCTTCAACCGCCCTGATGTCACTCGGATGGTTCGCCTGACCCTCGATGTTCCTGACGCTCAGCCTCTTCAATTCAAGCAATATGGACCAGGGCTGAAGCTCACGGAAATCCGTCGAAACGGTCGCCATGTTCGAACCTGGACAACGAACGAATGGCTAAGCTTCGTTGGCTATGAACTCACCGCGCCGGCCGATGCCATCCAGGGAACGCAGGTTGCATTTTCGACGGCGCGATCGTGGGGAGACGTTGCGAATGCCTATCGAGGACTCGTGGAAGGCAAGCTGAAGAATGTCCGGCTGCAGAATCAGGTCAAGCAGCTTGTGAATAATGAACGAGACCCGATGACGAAGGTTGAGAAGCTTGTTGACTTTGTTCAGCAGCAGGTCCGCTATACGGGACTGAGTCTGGGCGATGGCTCGATCGTGCCGACTCATCCGGACGAAACGCTTCGTCGTCGTTATGGTGACTGCAAAGACCAGTCAGTGTTACTCATCGCGATGCTCCGACTTGCCGGAATCGATGCACATCCGGTTCTGCTGAGAAGTTCCCTGGGCCGGGACATCATACCTGAGTTTCCCGGCATCGCCATGTTCAATCACATGATTGTCTATGTCGCGGGGCCGAAGGAAATGTGGATCGACCCAACGGCGACCACCGTGCCTCTTGGGCAGTTGCCTCTGTCGGTTCAGAATCGACACTGCCTCGTCATTCGAGCTGGCGAAACGTCTCTTCGCAGGAGTCCCGGATCAACGGCAGCGGACAACGGCCAGACCCGAGTGCGCGAGATTGTCATCGATGAGTTCGGGAAGTCCACACTTACAGAAACAACCACATATCGCGGTTCGACTGCTTCTGATCTTCGCAGTCTGATCCTGATCGCCGGCGATCGTGAGTTCAAGACCGGCATGATTGAACGAACAAAAGAGCGACTGGCAACAAGTACGATCCGTGATGTGAAATGGACATCTGTCCGTGATCTGAAAACGCCATTCGAAATCACGCTGACGTGTGAAGGCTCTCGGCTGATCGAATGCTCCACGAAAGAAGGTCAGATTGCGATTGTCCCATCTTCGATCCTCTATGGTCTGCCGGAAGAATTGCTGGACACTCGTCCGTACCTGAGTGCTGAAGATGAAGCCATCATCGCTCAGGACCCCAACAGCAGTGAAGCGAACACTCTGCTGGAAGAGAAGCAGCGGAGACGTAAACAGAATCTTCCCATTCATGACCCGCAAAGCATCGAATTGGTCAATCGAATCCACTGGCCAGTTGGCTTCCGTGCTGTCGACGTGCCGCCGAATCATCGGAAGGAGATCGGTTCGGGGTTCATCGAGCTTGTGTACTCTGCTGAACCGGGTAAGCCTGTCACTGCGACCTATCGTCTGAATACAGGCTCTGCGGCGCTGACTCCGGACCAGATTCAGGAATGGCAGGCCGAGATCGAGGAGCTGTTTGGTCCCGATTCTGCAGAATGGGTTGTCTCGTTGCATGCCCGGCACGAAAGCTTCGAGAACATTGCGCAACAGGACGTGAGGGAAGGGCTGAAGATTCTGAAACGTCAGCATCTGGAGCAGCCGGAAAACCTTGCATGTCGCCTTCGGTTGGCAGAGGCATATTCGGAATGCGGATTCATCGAAGCAGCCCGTGATCTCATGCTGCAAACAACGAAAGCCAATCCGAACTCAAGCGAGGCTTTTCGTGCCGCTGGAGCATTGTTCTCAAAACCCGTTTATCCCGGAGCAAGACTGACGAAGAATGAACTTCAGCAGGCCATCACGCTGCTGCGTCGAGGTCTCAAACTGGATCCAGACAACGCTGAAATCAAGAGTTCGCTGGCGATACTGCTTCGCGTCGACGGAAACGGTGCCCTTGCGGAGGAAGAACTTCTCCGTGAATCAGCAACACTCCTTCAGTCAGATGTTGACTCCCTGACGAAGGAAGGCCATTGGCTGCTTGTGCAAACGCTGTACTTTGCTGAGGAACATGAAAAGCTGCTTGAGCATCTCAGGAAGTATCCGGACATTGAATCGGCGATCATCTTCCGCGCCGCTTCCACTTGCATTCTCAAGGGGCCCAAAGAAGCTCTTGCTCTGGTTCGCAAAGAAGTACCTCGCGACGATCAGTATGTGACCGTTCGAGAAGTGCAGCAGGCACTTGTCCTCGTTCGGCATTATGACATCGCACTGAGACTCTTGAACGCCGCAGAGATCCCAATGGCTGCCAACGAAGAGGTGGAATCTGTTAAGGAGAGACTGAAGCATTTGCGTCACTACGAAGATACTCTTGAGCCGGCGTCTGAACCGAAAGGACTGGCACAAAGGCTCGTTATCAACGCGCTGACACAGTGGGATCTTGCCGGAGACTCCGAAGCAATGATTCATCACGGTGCCGATCGCCACGCGGACATTCTGGCGGAAATACGCAGAGTCTTTTTCCCTCAGTCTGAGGACGAAGCGACGACCGCACGATCTTCGAGACAGATTGCCGATGCAGTCTCGTTGTTGAACTTCACCGTGGAGCAACTTGATGACGTCAGCTATTCCGTCAAGGTCTCGGAAGGTTTCATGTCCGAAGTCCGGTTCTACATGACCCGGATTGACAATAAGCTGACTGTTCTGACGATTGACTCGTTCTCGAATCATATCGCCATGGATGCACTTGAGATGCTGAAAGACGGCGATGCGGAATCTGCAAAGAAACTCCTCACCTGGATTTCGATAGAAGCGGGCGACATCCCGCGACGAAGCAATGCCTATCTGGGCTCACCGTTTGCCCATCTTTGGAACTCCAAGTCCGAACTGGCCGAAGCGGACAGGATTCAACTCGCTGCAATCGCGCTGAGTGATCCAGCGGAGATCGACGATCCAATGCCGTTCCTTCTTGAGATGCGAGAAAAGTGTGATCCTGATGATCAGATACAGATTGATCGCGTGATGGTCAATGTGCTGCTCCAGAAAAAGAACTGGGCCGACGGACTGCCAGTCGTTGAGCGTCTGGTGAAAAACGCTCAGGGCAGACGCGAGTACTGGCGAATCAAAACAACTATGCTGTCCGGAGACAAACAGTATCAACAGGCTGCAGAATGGTTGCAGTCACAGTTGGAACTCGAACCGGGCAATTCGTCAATCCACAGGATGTTGGCAACTCTGGAGTTTGAACAGGGGCGAATCGAAAAGACCGTGGAACTCATGCGAACGGCTGCCAAAGGCCCGCATGGAAGCAGCCTCGAATACAATCTCGCCGCGTGGGCCAGCCTGTTCCTCGAGTCTGTCGATGAACAGGTCTACGATGACGCACGAAATGCCGTCCAGCTCAGCGCGTACCATAGTGTCGCCAGCATGAATACGCTGGCCGCGGTTTGTGTTGAATTGGGGCGGATCGAAGAAGCTCAGGTTCTTCTGGAGAAGTGCATTCAGGAGCGACCAGGTCATCAGCCAACAGCCGATGATCTCTATATCTCAGGTCGGATTGCCGAGTATCTCGAACTGCCCGATGTCGCGCAGTTCTACTATGACAAAGTCATCAGCCTCGACACAAGCTCCCGCGCAGACAGCAGCGCAGCACTGGCCCAGAAACGACGCGGCAATGTGATGAAGACCGTCTCGTTTCAGTCTCAATCAGCCACACAGAACTAAGGAATCGTCCGGAAATCACTTCTCCACTTGACGTCGACATCTGCGAATGCGAGTCATGGAATGACTCGCATTCGTAGTTCGGTCATTCCATGACTGAGATTTCTAAACCGCCAGGTGATTTCGAGACTGTCACTCAGGACTGGCTTTGCGAGCGTTCAGTGTCGTCCAGCCGGTGGAATCACCTCAGAATCACTGATTCGCGGCCGTCTCTCTGCCACGCGCCACGTCGAAAGCACACGGCGGCTCCGCGGGTCTATCAACATGCCCCTCGTTGACAGCAACGGAACTGCGGCAGACTTTGGTAAGAATCCAATACTCCTTGAAGATCCAGTACTCCTTTCGGTCGCGAGAGTTCGTATCGCACCTGCCATCGAGGACATTGGTGGCGAGGCGAACATCTCAGAGTCGTTTTCCTTGCTCTCGAAAGTCAGCATTTCGGCGGAATGGAGATGTCGGGACGACGAACGTCTAGAGAATCCTGAATCTCTTAGACAAAACGGAACGCTGCGGTCATCATTCCGTGGACGTTTAAGATCCACAAAGCACCGAAAGTCGAGTTCCCGCCAATGCCCGCACGACTCATTCATGTCATGATGCGTTACCGCCGTCACCTCATGGTGTTCGTTGCGGTCATTGCCACCTTTCCCCTGTTGGCTGCCGCTCAGGAGCCTGCCGTTGCTGAAAACGCAGCTCAGACGGCTGAACAGGTTTCGTTTGCGGAGGTGATCGATCGTCAGTTTAGAAATGGTGTCACTCCCGAGACCAACGCTCTGGCGAAAATCTACGAAGCCATTGGTCCGCGTCCGGAAGGCACGTTTCAGGGAGAAGAATACTTTCAGCGGCTGGGTATCCCTGTGCCTCCGGATTCAGGAAAGTACTTTCAGGAGTACTATCAGGGCCTGACAGGAAATGCTCATCGTGATGCGATCGAAGTTCACGATAAGGCCATGAACGCACCATGGACTGGAGAGCAGTTTCCGGAACTGGCGAAGTGGCTTCAGGAGAACGAGAAGCACCTGCAGGTCATTCATGAAGCATCGCTTCGAAAAGACTGGTACTATCCAGTCTTCGATCGCAAGGACAAAGACGGTAAGCCGGTTCCTCTGATTGCGATGCTGCTCCCGCATGTTCAAAAGATGCGTGGGTTGGCTCGTGCCTTACTGATTCGCGCCAATCTTCATCTTGCAAACAACAAGCCTGACGAGGCCTGGGAAGACCTGCAAACCTGTCATCGACTTGGGCGGCTGGTGGCTAAGGGGCCAACCGTGATCGACTTCCTCGTCGGAGTCGCCATCAATGCGATGGCATCCCACGCGGAACTTCGATTGCTGAGCGAAGGGAACATGACAGAACAACAGATCGATCGTTGCCTCGACGATCTGTCGAAGCTTCCTCCGATGCCGCATGTTTCGCTCAACGTTGATGTGACAGAGAGAATGCTCTTCAATGATGCGATCTCGCTGATCAAAGATGGCCATATGAAGCCGTCTCTTGTCATGGATCAGGATCCAAACGAAGAAGGGCCGTTTGACCAGCCCGTACTTCGAGCATTGACGAACTGGAGCGTTGTGCTGAAGAAAGGAAACGATGCCTACGACGAACTCGTGGCAGCGCTCCGGATCGAGGATGTGGAAAAGCGACGAACTAAGCTTGCAGAGATCGACCAGAAATGGAACGAAGTACGATCAAACTACACGGCCTCATCTTTGATGACGGAGTATCTCAAAACGGGTTCTGCATCCGCCGTGGTGACAGATCGAATGGCCGACGCGATGATTGCGTTATTGTTGCCAGCACTGCGTGCCGTGGACACAGCGCAGTTAAGATCGCTGCAAACCCACCAGAATTTGCTGCTGGCCTTTCAGTTGCAGAAGTTCAAGCTGAAGACCGGCAGTTATCCTGACTCACTGGAGACTCTGGAGCAGACTCTGTCGATCAGGGTCATGCACGATCTTTGCAGCGGCTCCCCGATGCACTACACGAAAACGGAGAACGGATACTTCCTGTATTCCGTTGGCGCGAACGGCATCGACGAAGGGGGCAGGTCGTACAACGATCCTCCAATCAACGACCAGGGCACCCCCGCTGACGACAACGTCGTCCAAATGCCTTTTCCGAAGCGGAAAGAGTAATGTCACTTTCTGTATTCAGTCTCACGTTCCGTCACCGTGAGTGAGTCTTCAGTCTCATCAACGTGGTGGACTGAGAAGTTGCCGGCGCGAAAGACCACGGGAAGATTCCATGGGAACTGAGTTGGATCCGGTGGCGATTCATCGCTGTCTGTCACAACATATCGATGCCCACACTGTCCAACATCGCTTGAAATCTGTTCTCGTCGACTGGGGAACAATTCGAGAAGCACAGAGATTCCAGCGTAGCGAGTCGAAGGACGGATTCGAAGGGCGTCATACACATGGATTGTGTGCACGGTGTAGCAGGTGACATCTCCGGTCCTGACGCTTCTGTTGGCGAGATAATCCACGACAAGGTTGAGGTTCTTCCAGTCGGGGAATCGTCCCAGAGCCAGCTCAGACCTGACAGACCTGACAGACCTGCTGGAGCCTTCCTCGAAACAACTTGCCCACATGGACAATCTTTCGGGCCAGAACTGCGGGGATACCAGTAACGCCAGTAAAGCGGCAGCGACCAGTGCTTGTTGCTTAAGGAAATGAGAAAGGTTCGGTAATCCGGTCGACAGAAGCGCGATTCCCAGAAGAACCGGTGGCACATGAATATAGTCCATCGCGTGCTGCAACAAGGCGGCCTGCGCGAACCAGCTCAGATAGACGACTGACAGCAGCCCTGCTCCGGAATGTTGATTTTCAAAACCTCTCGAGGAAGACGGCTGTCGACTCACGACATGACGATAGATTCGACCGATCGCCAATGGCACTGCGACAATGTGGACCATCCACCAGGGATGAAATCGGATCAGCATGTACCATAACCGACTCGACGTTCTCCGGTCCCAACCCGCTTGCAGGTACTCCCGATTCCACTCGAGCTGCATCTCAAGAAATGAACTCATTGCGTCCGAGTAGATCAACCAGCAAACTCCCGGAATTCCCGCCAGCACTCCTCCCGCGATAACAATGCCAATCCTGCCAATCGTCTGTCTTCGATTCGATGCTACAAGGACCTCGAAAGTAAACAACGCAAGCACCGTGATTGCAATATGTGGCTTGATCCAGAACGCGACGCCCCACAAAACTCCTTCGAGCAGACGCCAGGGCTCAGTGCCGTTCTCTGACTTCCCAGCCAGATATCTTCCACGAACGGTGATGGCCAGTGCCGCCGGAAGCAGCATCCACGAGTCTCTCTGACAGTGACACCATTCATTTCGAGATAGGTAGAACAGCCCCATAAACAGCAATGGAAGCCAAACTGTCGCCTTTGAACCAGAGTGTTCGCTGTTGACCTGATGTTCAACGCGGTCTGAACGATCACCGATCGCCAGCCTCGCAAGCAGCCAGCAGGCGGTGGCGACGATCAGAAGGTCGGCTGCTCGTATTGCCTCGGATGACCAGCCGATCAGCGAACGCAGCAGCATGTGAATCCAGACGGCACCTGGCAGATTTGGCTCAAGGAGATCACGATAAAGCACGCCTCCATCCAGAACCATGCGGGCATGCATGTCATACAGCACTGTGTCTGATGTCAGCGGCATGCAGACGAAAAGTGGAATTGAGACCACGAGGACGATTAGCAGGAGTCCAGCAGCCAGCCGGCCAACAGTACAAGACTCCGATGAGATTCGTCCCGGCAACACGTCGTGGTTCTCCCTTAAGGATGAACTGCAACAAATGATTTTCGGAAAGCGTGCCCTGGAACACGATGACGAGAGACTTTGTGCATCCGACACGGCATCTTTTTTGCGGAGTCGATGATCGTGATGTTGCGTTATGACGATTTGTTTTCGAAGGCACGAAATCTGGCTTTCCAAAAAGCGACTCTGATGTATTGGGATTTCCTTAAGTTGTTGCTTGAAATTGAACAGATGACAACTAAGCCCGCTGGAATTGGTCTGATGTTTCCGATGTTTCCGGCCGAACCACAAAATGCCAATATTCGGCAAGGCCATCATGACCAAAGTCGGCAGCCTAGCAATCTGCCGGGTATCCAGGAACCGATTCCCAAATAGGCCCCAAGCCCCAACGGGGCGAAACAATTTCATGATCAGGGATCGACAAATGACCGACGAATACCCAATCGATGAACCAACGTGTAGCCACAATGTGCGTCGCCCTTTCAGGCCGCTGGGGGGCGGAGTCCGCTGGATCGGTTGTAGCGCCGCGGGGCGGCGGGTTTTCGGTGTTCAGTTTTCGGTTTTCAGTGAATCGCAGAGGGACCCCCTCAACCGGCCTGACGGCCACCTTCTCCCTCGAGGGGAGAAGGGACATGGGCGGGGCGGTTTTCAGTGTTCGGTTTTCAGTGTTCGGTGAATCGCAGAGGGAACTGATGCGGCTTGATGGCTGTTTTCTCTGTTCTCTCTTCGAGTTAGCATGGAACCGTCGGGTTGCAGAACGATGGGGCGTCTCGCTCTGGCTGAATGGTTCGAACGGTTTGGATGCAGAATGTGCGGGGGCCGATTACGGAGCTCTCAAGCAGGCCGAGCGTGTTGGCGGCTTTTGCACGGGTTGACGGTGCTTGTTTGAGTGTTGAGTGCGTTCGCGGGGCCCGGTCCGGTTGGAAATCGAGGCTGTTTTGCTAGCCTTCGAGCCTGAGGGTTTCTGTTCCCAGGTTTTCGGGGCTGTTCTGGACAATGGTCAATCAACGTTGCGCTGTTTTCATCCTGTCTTTTACCTTCGCGACTTTGTCTCAGGCTGCAGGGTTTTCGGAAGATCCGCACAGCATCGTTCCGGGCTACGAACGATTCCGAGGCGATCATTTGGGCTCTGCCGATGCAGGGCGATTGCTGATTTCGGAACTGAATTGTCAGTCCTGTCACGGGCCGTTGAATGGCAATCGTCTGGATGGTCGGCAAGCTCCGATTTTGACAGAGGTTGGCCAGCGTACCAGTGCTGAGTTTCTCAAGCGATACCTCAAGAACCCGCATGCAGAAAAGCCCGGCACGGCCATGCCCAAGTTGTCGCCGGAGAAGCTGGACGATGCCACGATTGATGGTCTGGTGGCGTTCCTGACAAACGGCCAGAGCTGGCGACCAGCGGCGGTCGGAGTTGATGCTATCCGTCGCGGCGAGAAGCTGTTTCATCAGGTCGGTTGTGCGGCCTGCCATTCGGATCAGCGGTCTGATGAGGAGATTGCAAAGATTCGCAAAGGAGCTGCTCCGGAACAGTTGGACGAAGACGATGACGAAGAGGGTGAACCCAAGACGGATGCAAAGTGGAAGCGTCCGGCCTATGCCATGCCACTTGGTAAGCTCGACCAGAAGTATTCGCTGGGCAGTCTGATTTCGTTCCTTCGCGAGCCGCACAAGGTTCGTCCGTCTGGTCGGATGCCGTCGCTGAATCTGAAGCCGGAAGAAGCTCGCGATATTGCGAGCTATCTTCTGAAAGACGTGAAGGTTGAGCCGAATATCCACTTCGAGTACTTCGAAGGCGATTGGCAGAAGCTCCCGGATTTTTCGAAGTTGACGGCAGCGAACGCAGGCAATACGACCGACTTTTCGGTTGGAGTTTCACCGAAGCGGGATGTGTTTGCACTGCGTTTCTCAGGATGGCTGCACGTTCCGAAAGATGGCGAATACCGGTTCTTTCTGAGTTCAGACGATGGCGCGCGACTGATCGTGGATGGCAAAGTCATCGTAGACAACGACGGCATTCATCCGAGCGGGTTTAAAGATGGTTCAGAGCCATTGACCGCTGGCGCACATGAAGTGGTGGTTGAGTACTTTGAGTATCACGGTGAGGAAGAGCTTGCGATCGAGATCGAAGGGAGCGAAGTACCTCGTCAGTCTCTTGCCGCGCTCGTGACACTGAACCAGCAGCCTCCGACCGAGTCTGCATCTCAATCCGATGTCGCTGCATCTCCCGAGTTGGTTCAGAAAGGCCGCGCGGCATTTCAGTCGCTCGGTTGCGCTGCGTGTCACCAGCACGGAGACGGCGATGCTCGATTGCGGTGGACTGGAACGGCTCCCGATTTCCAGGACGCCAGGATGAAGACTTCGGGCGGTTGTCTCGCCGAAAAGCCAGCGGTCGGATTGCCTCAATTTTCGCTCACGAAGCAGCAGCGTGAAGATGCGACTGCGGCCATTGAAGACAATCGCATCATGCGAAAAATCACGGCAGAAGAATCAGCGCGGGTTCACCTGCAGCAGACACTGGTCACGTTCAACTGTTATGCGTGTCACGCTCGAGGAACGATCGGTGGCGTGAATGAGTCGACAAATCACCTCTTCGTTGGAAGCATTCCGGAGATGGGGGACGAAGGTCGGATCCCTCCTGCACTTGATGGCGCCGGGGACAAGTTGAACGCCACTTGGCTCAAGACGATACTGAACGACGGTGCGAAAGATCGGCCGTATATGGCGACTCGGATGCCACGGTTTGGCGAATCGAATGTGGGCGATCTGGTCGGAAGTCTTGGAACGCTGGATATTCAGGCGGAAGTTCCCGCAGTGACTTTTTCCGAGCCCGAACATCGCGTCAAGGCGGATGCTCGACTGTTGGTCGGCGATCAAGCGCTGTCGTGTATTAAGTGCCACATCTTTGATAAGTATGCGGCGACCGGAATTCAGTCACTTGATATGACGACGATGACTCGTCGGCTACGACGTGATTGGTTTCATCGATATCTCGCGAATCCACAACAATATCGTCCGGGAACTCGAATGCCTGCGGCGTGGCCAAACGGACGATCTGTCGTTCCGCACATTCTGAATGGCGACTCGGCGGCTCAGATCGAATCCATCTGGCTCTACTTGTCAGATGGCAAGAATGCAAAGATCCCCAGCGGGCTGCAGCGTGAAGCGATTGAGCTGAAGCCGATTGATCGACCGATTATCTATCGGAACTTTCTGGAAGGATTATCGCCACGAGGTATCGCGGTTGGCTTTCGTCAGAAAGTGCACTTTGCCTGGGATGCGGAACACATGACGCCGCGGCTGATCTGGCATGGTGCGTTCATTGACGCGTCAAAGCATTGGGTGGATCGTGGCCCGGGAAACCAAACTCCGCTGGGCGACCATATCATGACGTTGCCTGCTGGGCCACCGATTTCGCAACTACCATCATTGGATCAGGCGTGGCCGAAGGAGCTTGCTCGAGAACACGGATTTCGGTTCGAGGGTTACCGGTTGAGTTCCGACGGAACTCCAACGTTCCGTTATCAGGCTCATGCGATTGACGTTGAAGACCTGATTCAGCCGTTCGAGGCGACTCCGGACAACGGGCTTGCGCGGACTCTGACCTTCCACAGCAGCGAGCCACCGAAGGATCTGTACGTGCGAATTGCTGCCGGAGGCAAGTTCGAAGAAGCCGACAAGATTTTGACTGTTGACGGCGTTCGCTATGAACTGACGGGCGTGACACCAGTGGTTCGAACGTCGAATGGTCTGACGGAGGTCCTCGTTCCTGTCACATGGCAAGGCAACACGGCCAGCTTTACTGTTCGCATGAGATGGTAAGGGCTCTGTGCTGAAAAGGGGGCGCCGTGAGCTCGACAATCAAAGCCGTCGCATTTGATGCTGTGGGAACGCTCATCTACGCAACGCCTTCAGTCTCGTCAGCGTACTGCGACCTGCTTCGCGAATGCGGTGTGATCGTCGATGCGAATCGAGTCCGCAGTGTACTGGCTGCTCGGCTGAAGGAACGCATCGATGATGCAAATCTGCAGACAAACGAAGAGCTGGAGCGGACGTTCTGGTTCGAATTGATCGCGGAGCTTGTTGACGACTCAGGGCTTCTGCAGACCGCGTTTGATCGGCTGTTCGCACATTTTGCGATCGCCGCGAACTGGTGTTGCTTCGATGATGTCGCATCGAATCTCGAGCGACTCCGAAGTCAGGGGCTGAAGCTGCTTCTCGCTTCAAACTTCGACCATCGACTGCACTCGGTGAAGAGCGGACTTCGGGGGCTTGAACTGATTTCAGATGTGATCGTTTCTTCCGAAGTCGGCTGGCGGAAACCGGCCGGTCAGTTCTTCGAACATGTGTGTCGGATCGCCAGTTGTGAGCCCGACGAAATCCTTTTCGTCGGCGATGATCTGGCCGCTGATGTTGAAGGCTCGCGACGAGCCGGGATGAAGCCCGTCTGGCTTGACCGGCGACCGCATGGAACTGGTCCGATTGATCTCAGTGCGGACGTGATTCGAATTCAGTCGCTGGATGAGTTGCACTGACGTTCAGATCGCAGGATGCAGTTTCGGGGTTCACTGGCGTTGAAGGCTGCTTACAACGGAATTCATGCGACGTCCGAATTCTTACGAATCCGGCTACAGGGTGCGAACATGATGACCGCATTTCAGAGTTAAGTGCTACCACGGCGCTTCCATGAGGTCCACGATTCGCGAGGCAAGGCGAGTCGCGGCTTCCTGCTGGGCTGTGGCGAGCGACTGTCCGACTTCCGGCGCGAAGGTGACGGCGCTGGCTTGCTGAGTCAACTCGGATGCAAGTGGAAACGTCTTCTGCTGCAACACCTGACCACTTCGTCGGTCGATCCAGACGATCTCTGCACCGACCATCAACTGGAGTTCGCGAGGATCGTCGAACCGATTCTCGCTCAGTGGATTCTTGCGGATGTCAACGATTCGTCCCTTGAGAATCGTGTCGGCGATCGAAGCATCTTCGAGACGATATCCGCCGCGGTTTCTGACCTCGCGCTGAACAGCTTCCGTCAGCAGATAATCAAGATTGCGACGGAAGGAATCGGACTTAAAGATCTCGACATGAACAGTGCGAACTCCGGGCACCGTGGGCGTACCGAGCATATATCCGCAGCCACAAATTGGCAGCGACAGGAAGATCAGCACGGTGGACGTCAAGCGACTGATCACAGTCTGGCCTTTCCGTCCTGAGCCGATGCAGACTCATCCGCGTCTTTCGGTTGCGCGTCCTTGTTGCGGCCGAAGAATCTCGGAAAGCTAACCGACTTGATCGGGCCGTTGCTGCGTTCTGGCGGAGGATTCGGATCCATTCGCTGGATGGAGTTGATAAACTCCGGAATCTCCGGCAGTCCTTCAAGCTCTGACTTGTCGATAGTGGCAAGAATCTTTCGGGCATCCGCGGCGTAAGGTGTGTCCGGATAGTCGGAGATCAGTTCTGCACAAGCGATGGCAATCGATCGTGGCCTGTTCTTCTTCTGATAGTAGGCAACCTTGCTCCAGACTCGTTCTGCTTCCTGAAGGTACAGTTTATCGAGATCCTTGCGAATCTGTGATCGTTCCTGGGAAGCCGGGAACAACTGCAGTGTCTGCTCTTTCAGCTTACGAGCACCCGTCAGATCGCTGCCTTCGTAGTATGGCCCCTGGTAGCTCATCTGCTTGACATGAGCACCAAGCACAAACGCTTCTTCGAGATGCGGACTGTCCGGATACTCTTCGCGAAGGATTTCGTAGTAGCGATCGGCTTCGACGTAGTTCTCGGCTCGCTGATAATGGCTGGCTGTCAGCATCAGGGCATCGTCAGCAAGCGGGCCAGTCGGATCATTCATCCAGATTGACTTCAGGGCCTTCAATGCATTGCCCTGTGTGTCGAAAATCGGACGAGACTTGTCGTGGAAATTCGGAATGCCCCGAGCGCGAACAGTCGGGTCCATGGATTTCTTCTCTGGAGCTTCCTCCAGAACTTTTTCGCCGCTGACTTGACGAATCTCGTTCTTCGCTTCGGGCTCGGCAACTTCCAGCCATAGACGAGCAATTCGGAACAGCTTGCGAGTTGACGGTTCGACGTATCGCGTCGACGGGTAGTCCTGAAACAACTGGTCGTAGGCATCCTGGGCTTTTGCGTAGTAGCCTAGATTGAAGTAAGACTCAGCCAGCATGAACTGAGATTCTTCGCCCAGCGACGAGTCCTTCAGATTCTTGGCGTTCCTCTTGCAGAGCTTGATCGCCTCTTTGTATTCCCCGCGATCAAAGGTCTCACGAGCCAGCTTGGCGTCACGACGTTCGGCTTCCGTGAACTTGCGGCCCAACTCAAGAGCCGTCTCTTCGCCGTAGATCGCGCGTTCCAGTGGACCGCGAACGCCTGTGATGCTCGGCTTCCACGGATCATCGTCCCGCTTCCAGAGCGAGCATCCAGTGGCAAAGAGCAGGAGCAGACAAATGCAGTCTCGAACGATTCTGGAAAATCGTGGCGCAGGGCAAGCGAACTCGATGCAGCGGAAGAGCTGGCGTCGAGGTGCCGATTCCTTTCGGCGTTCGAGCTTCCTGCGAAACAACATGGGGATTCCCTGCGAAGGCCGAAGCCATCGCCGTGGTTTAGATCTGAATGTATCTCAATGTACCTGGCCGTCGTCCCATCGCATGAGTAATTGCCGAAACGGCGATCCGATGACACTCTTGAGCCTGTTGCTTGCTGAACGAAATTCTCATTCGAGGACTTGCGGAATCCAGCTCCGTCAACTTTCGCAGGATCTCAATCGATCCCGCGGAAACAGAAGAACCAGCGTACTCTTCCCGACGACAATTCGCGCAAAGAAGACCGCCCTGGCAGACCCAATGAGCGAACTTGCTGTCCGGTGAGGCAGCAGTTCCGCAAACCGAGCACTCAAACAGATTCGGGAAGAGCCCGATCTCCTGTAAAAGTGCCACTTCGAACTGAATGATTGCCGAGTCTGCATCGGATTCAGCATCCGACAGTTGTTCGAGAGTCTTCTGAGTCAGCTCAAAGATGTTCGGCGCGGGATCAAAGTCCTCCGTGAGACCAGCCAGCAATTCTGCAACATAGTAGCCTCCATAGAGACCACTCAGAGCTCCCAAGGCACCTTTCGCCTGAGGCTGAAACCGTTTCGACAAACGAGCTTCCGTCAACAGATTGAGGGTGCCATGAGACTTCTTTATGAAGACTACGCGACACTCAGAAAGCAGGTCAAGAGCAGCATCAAATGGCCCCTTCAGCCGCTTCGCGCCCTTCGCCATCGCCGAAAAACGGCCGAATTCACGGCTAAAGAACGTCACAACGCGGCTGGACTCACTAAAGTCCACCTGACGTATGACCAGTGCATCTGTCTTCTCCAGCGACACAACAAACCAACTCCTGTAGTCGGATTGACACCAAGCCGATCGGGCTCAGGCAGAATTCAGCAACTTCGAGGCTGACTGAGAAACATACCGGGATGTCGTAGGATGGCCGCCCTCGGCCGTCGTCCGCGTACAAAATCGCTGACGGCCGAGGGCGGCCATCCTACTTTTGGGTTCCGGAGGAACCCAGCCCGACGTCTGGAATCTGAACAGATCCCGTCGCTGATGGCAACGGCTGCCAAGGAACGCGAATTCAATGCGGCTGTTCTGGGAAGTCTGCGAATTCCCGGGAGTTCAGGAACACAGCGGTCGGAGTTGGTCGAGCAGTTTCGGAATGGCGTCGAAAGCGTTCTCAGATTCCTCATACTCAAGTGCCACGAAGCCTCGATAGTTGGCGTCCTTCAGAATCCTGACGATTCGCTCGAGGTCAGCCGGTTCCTTCTTTCCCGCTCTCGAAATGGAAGCCTTGATCTGAGCGTTCACGGCAAACGGTGCGATGACAGCCAGGTCCGCGTAAGGATCTTCAGTCGCGAAGTTCCCGCTGTCGAAGTTGACTCCGAACCATGGCGATGACTTGACCTTCTGGATGATCTTCATCATCTGTGCAGGCGTTGCTGTAATGCCGCCGTGATTCTCGAGGGCAAGGAAAATGCCTTTCGTAGCGGCATAGTCGAGACATTCATTGATTCCCGCCGCACAGCGTTCGATCGCGGCGTCTTCCGTATCGCCGTTGGGAACTTTGCCCGCAAAGATTCGAATTGCGGGTGCTCCCATGATCGCGGCGTAATCGATCCACTCGCGGCATTCGGCGAGTTGCTTCTGTCGAGCCTCACCTTCAGCCAGACAGAAGTCATTGCCAATGGCGGTCCCGGAAATGCTCAGGCCGAGTCGATGAGCCATCGAGCGAAGTCCGAGCAGATACTCAGGAGTAATGTCTTTCGGAAAGTAGTACCCCGTGAGTTCCGTCGCGCCGAGTCCCTGAGCCGCACAATACTCGACGAACTTCTCGAGCGTCATTTCCGCTTTGGCGATCTGCTCCGGAGTGCCTCGGCGAGCGAAGAGTTTGTTGAATGAATATCCGGCAAGGCTGAGCTTCAACACGGACCCACTCGGTCGAGCCGGTGGATCTGCAGGCCGAGCTGCCGCAGAGGACGGGCTCGAAAGATTGCTTGCGGCTGCCCCGGCCAGACCGGCGACACCAAGCTGAAGCAGTTTTCGTCGATTCAGAAGATCCATCGATTGAGGTCCTTGCGGTGAGACTTGAGGTTTCCGGCGATCAGGGAATGTTATTCTTCGCTCGGGATGAAATGAGGGGGGCAAGTGGACTGCGATTTGTCCCCTCTCCCCCACAAATGAATCGCTCAGAACGTCCACGACTGTTCGGGGGGAGAGGGTCAGGGTGAGGGGGATTATTTCAGGGTTTCCATCTGAAGAAAAAACACTCATCCGGCCTTCGGCCACTTGCTCCGCTTACGAACGGGAGAAGGGACATGGTCGCATAGTTGAAGCCGGCGATTTACCACATTTCACACAAAGCGAAGAATAATCCGCTGATGAAACGGTCGCAAATGGATCAGGGGACTGACGTCCCTCGCTCGCCGTAAGACAGCCCGCGCGAAGATTAATTCTGCAGCCAACGGTCGAGGCATTCATGAGGAAAGATTGGAAGAGTCGTATCGTGGCCCGGTTCTTCAGGGATCACGAATTGAACCAGCCATGACAGAAACTGCGGAAGTCCTTCTCCAGTCACGGCTGAGACGTCGAACCGCGGCAAGCTAATCTTTACTCGGTGTGAAATGAGGTTTCCGGCGACCGGGGGATGTGAATCCCCTGATGACACGGCCGCGAAAAGATCAGGGGACTGACGTCCCCCGCTCGCCTCGAAACAGACCGAGCGGAGCATAGTATCCGGAATCTGTGCAGTGCTCTGCTCGTTCCTTAGGTCAATCTTGTTGACCAACTGGCAGACATTCGCCCCCGGGTCATTTGCAAGAAGCGACGAGAAATCACCTGGATCGGATGAATCGACCACGATGCAGACGACGTCGGCCTTCGATGCTAGTGCTCGAGACAGCTCAATTCCGGACTTCTCCAGATCAGAAGTCGCCGCGTTTCGGATGCCTGCCGAATCCACAAACGTGAATGGCCAACCGTCAAGAAAGACGTCAGCCTCGAGGAGATCGCGAGTCGTTCCAGGCACATCAGAGACGATCGCTCGGTTTCGCCCGGCGATGGCGTTCATCAAGGACGACTTGCCGGCATTCGGTGCTCCAACGAGAGCAATTCGCCATGGATTAACGAGATGCTCGGCGACCGATCGCCACGTCCCGAGGATGAGCCGAGCCTGCGTTTTACGAGCCGAATCCTCGGAGTGCAGGTCTCGCCAGAGTCTCATGAGCCGTCCATCAGCCTGGGCCATTGCAAGCCCGGCTGTTCGTCTTGTTCGGCACTGGCAAATGATGGACTCTAGGAACCGCTGCACGTCGGACTCAGACAAATCAGCGTCGCCGGTCTTCGATGTTTCTCTCGTGCTCGCACCTGCATCGGTGAGATCCTTCAAAATTCTGTCGATGGCGACAGCTCCGCCATGACAATGGATCTCCCAGACGGCCGACTCAGTTTTCACAACGACAACGTCTTCGCCGCGCCAGCGTCCGAAGAGAATTCGATTGATCGGGGTCTGCGATAAGTCGCGAGGAGGTTCGGCAGAAAATGCCGAAAGCAGCGCATGAGATTGTGCCTCGTCAACAGCACGAACTTGAATAACGGCAACAGCTCCAGCGCCGCGGGGAGTCAAAAGTTGTACCGTTGCCTGCATTGAACGAAGGGCCTTTCCTGCCGAAGTGCGACGTATCCTAACAAGGGCTGAAAGCCCTTGACCCAAAGGAACTTACCGGTTCGAGCTTCGAAAACGCTCACGTTGTTCGCTTACCAAACATGCGCGCACGGCGCACATGATTCTGAGTAACACTTTAATCGACATGGTCGATCAAATCGGCATCATCCCCAGAATTTCCGCCGTTGCTAAACCAAACCGTCTAAAGATTTTTCGGCGACGCTCGCAGACTTCCAGATTCACTCCAGCCGATCTTGTATGGATGCCGATGTTTCGATTACGACGCAATCCCGGAGTCGCTTCGTTCACCGTGCGCTTTGGAAACCGTCGTCGGATACCTTTCTCTTCGGCACATTCTGCCGATCGTGAGTGATCTTGTCTCTTGATGATCCCGTCTATTCATCACCCTGACCAGGGAAGGTCATGAGTCGACCGGCCGAAAACGCAACGAATCGATCGATTCCAGCTCGAATGCTCGGCTGGTTCGCTTCCGTTGCTGCGTCACGCGCTCGGCTAATGCTGTGGCTGGTTCTGTTGGTGGCCTGTGCCAGTGTCGGGATCAGCGTCACGCAGTTGCAGTTCCGCACGAGCCGCGCAGACCTGATGGATCCAGCGTCTCGATTCGCGAAGACCTGGAAAGAGTACTCCAACACGTTCGGAGCCGAATCCGACCTGATGGTCGTCGTTCAAACGCCTGCTCCCAACGGGACTCTGATTCGCAACGTGATTGACGATCTCGGCGGACGACTCAATCGAGAACCCGAGCACTTTCGCAACATCGTGTCGAATGTTGACCTGACGGCGATGCGAGAAAAAGCGCTGCTGTTTCTGACCCCCCAACAGGCTCAACGAACGGCCTCGCTGCTTCAGCGATATGAACCTGTCGTTCGCGATCAGCAGTGGTCACAACTTCGCGCGGAGCAACTGGCTCGTCGATTGGAAGAAACGATCAAAGCGAAAGAGGCCGAAGGCGCTGTGTCGGAAGCGACATGGAAATCTGTCGAACGCTATGCGAGCAGCCTGTCATCGTACATGCGGCATTCACTTGAAACGGGCAAAGTCGAACGCAATGGCTTCCAATCGCCTCTGCCGGACTTGATGACTGTTGCTGCCGACCAGGGTCTGACAGACGCCAAACTGTCTTACATTGTCAACGACGAAAACACGGTCGGTGTGATCCAGGTGACGGCCGTTCGAAGCGAGAAGTTTCTGAACGGAGACCCGAATGCTCCGGCGATCAAGCGACTCCGTGAACTGCTCGCCGAAGTGCAAAAGGATCATCAGCCGGACACGGGCAAACTGGCTTTGATGGTCACCGGACTGCCGGCCCTCGAACACGACGAAATGCGAAGCACTTCGATCGACATGCAAAACGCCGGCATTCTTGCCATCCTTGTTGTCGGTGGGATGCTGTTCCTCGCATTTCGAGGCATCCGCCATCCGATGTTGTCTCTGCTGACACTGATTGTCGCGATTAGTTGGACCTTCGGCGCGGCAACGCTGGTGATCAAGCATCTGAATATCATCAGCATTTGCTTCCCAGTGTTCCTGATCGGCATGGGGATTGACTTCTCTGTGTCGTTCATCAATCGCTATCTCACATTGCGTCAGGAGCTTTATGAGCTGCCGGATGCTCTCAAGGAGACCGCGGAGACGACCGGTGCGGGCATTCTGACATCTGCTATCACAACGGCACTGGCATTCTCGACAGCGATGCTGACGGGATATCCCGGACTTGCCGAACTGGGACTGATCTCCGCGATCGGCGTACTTCTGTGTGCGATGTCGACTTTCGTGTTTCTGCCGGCCTTGATTTCCTTGTCGGACGCTGAGTATGAAGTGGATGCATTGCCGCAGCCATTCTCGCCCGCTGTGCTTCGCCGAGTTCTTGTTGCGTGGCCCGCAGTTTCGATCGGGGTTGGAGTCGCCGGACTTGCGTTCTTCAGTTATCAGGCCTTCAGCTATCAGAATGGTTCGTTGCAGTGCCGTGTTGGCTATGACGCCAATCTGATGGCCTTGAAAGATCCAGCCGCGGAATCCGTGAAGGCTGAACGAGCCCTTGAAGCGTCCAACGTTGACACGGTTCTTTATGCGGTGTCGGTTGCATCAACCTGGGAGCAGGCCAGCGATCTGAGAGCGAAGTATCTGCGGCTGCCGAGTGTCGCTCGAGTGAGTGACCTGGCCAGCAAACTGCCTGATCGTCCTGATGAACAGACGATGCGAACCATTCGAGACCTGCAGGCCCGAGCAAGTAGCCTCCGAACGTCGCTGCCCAACATTCCTCAGGCCGATTTCCGTCAGGTTGGAAAGTCGGTCGACCAGTTGTTTATGACGATTCGAAAGTCGAAGAATCCAGCAGCTCAAAGAGCGGCCGCAGATCTTGACCAGTTCCTGAATGACCTGGTGGAAGAGTCCAAGAAGTCCGGCCAGCGATGCAATGAGATTCTGACGTCCTACAACGACATGACAGCACGATGGCTGCTCACCGAGTATGCCGAGATCGCAACGGCGGACAACTTCAATCCCGTCGCACCGCGTGACTTGCCGTCGGAACTGACTCGCCGCTACGTGTGGGCGGATCGCGAAACCAAAGAGCAGAAGTGGGTGCTGAGGATCTATCCAAAGGCCGACGCGTGGGATGGCCAAACACTTGCAACGTTCGTTGAAGACCTTCGAACTGTCGATCCCAACGTCACCGGCGTTCCAGTTCAGAATCTGGAATCCGCTGGCAAGATGCATCACACATACGCGGCGATTGGATTGTACGCGTTGGCGGTGATTTCGCTTGTTCTGTTGTACAATTACCTGCGTCCCGGTCAAAAGTTGATGACCATCATTCCGCCGGTCGCAGTCGCCGCGTTCATTGGTTACACACTGTTCAAGAGAAACGGTGCGATCGATCCGAGCCTGCTGGTGATCATTTGCCTTGGGCTTGTAGCCTTCATCGCTGCGGTGCTCGACTATCGCAACCTGCGTGATACAGGATTGACGCTCGTTCCGGCGATTGCTGGCGGAGTTGTGCTGCTTGGATTGATGAGTCTTCTGGGTCTGAAACTGAATCCAGTGAGCCTGATTGCCCTGCCGCTGGTCTTCGCGATCGGCATCGACAACGGAATTTATCTGGTATCGGATTGTCGAAAGCAGATCGCCGCCGGGAAAGATTCGTTTGAGCCGTCCGTCGATACGCTCAGCAGTATTCTTGTCACGTCGCTGACGTCCATCGTCGGCTTCGGCAGCCTGATGATTGCGTCTCATCACGGGCTGTTCAGCATCGGCGTTCTGCTGGCATTGGGAGTGGCATCAAGCCTTGTCGTGTCGCTCGTCCTGATGCCGCCGGTTCTGGTGCTCGTCGCTCGCCATCAGCCCGCTCAGATGGAGCCGGTCCGAATCATTCGCAAGCCAGAAGGCGAAGAGACCGCCAAAGAAACGCCTCAAAAGGCCGCACCGCAGCAAAAGAAGAAAGCGGCCTGAGAGCGAAACTCCAATTGCCGCAATAGAACGCAATGGGCACGAAAGTCCGCTGCGACTTTTGCCGTTTCGTGATCAGCCACAACTTGATCCGATCCCCGCATTTCCATCGAACATGTTCGTCGCTCGGGATGAAATGATGGGGCCATGCGGACTGCGATTTGTCCCCTCTCCCCCCGCGAAAGAACACCCCAGATCGTTCACGACGGATCGGGTGAAAGATGGTCAGGGTGAGGGTGAGTGGGATTGTTTCAAGGTTGCCATCCGAAGGAGAAGTCTTCCACGTTTGGACGGCATGAACGGAACGATCGGGACCCGCCCGAGATCTTTGCAATCAGCTCACCGTGTTCTATAGAAATGCAAAATTGTGGCACTCATGAGGTGCTGAAAAGGTCAGGCTTCGGAAGCTTTGGCGATGGCCAAAGGCCCAGGCGTTGCGTGAGCGAACGGCTTTTCGTCCACCGTTCAAAGGCTGTGGCAATTTTGCGAATTTCCGGGTGATCCTGCTCAGGGATCGACGGCAGATATTTTCGCAGACCTTCGACGTTGTTATCCAGCATGAGTGCCTTAAGGAACACGATCCGTATTCGCAAGTCCGTCTTCTGATTCATGATGA
This sequence comes from Ottelia alismoides, assembly GCA_037367405.1. Classification (NCBI taxonomy): domain Eukaryota; kingdom Viridiplantae; phylum Streptophyta; class Magnoliopsida; order Alismatales; family Hydrocharitaceae; genus Ottelia; species Ottelia alismoides. The sequence goes on along the minus strand of JAZKJV010006924.1, from coordinate 1,021,647 downwards.
TTGAATCATGAGGGAACAATTGCTGCCGCAACAAATTCATGGCCCCTGGGACATCATCCTTTCTCAGCCGAGTCAAAGCCAGTTCATCAAGACGCGAGTCCTGAGAACTCCGCGAGGGAAGCACTGGCGATCCAATTGAGCTGCCTCGTGAACCATCGAACGCAAAGATGGGGCTCGAACTCTTCCCGATTCGTTCTGCCAGTTGCTGATAGAAGCGGAGGGTGTCGGGATCGAGATGCATTCCGCTATCTCGCATATGCTCCAGCGTTTGCAGGCATCTTTCGAGATATTCATTCGCCACGGAGGAACTTTCAGAAGCATTGGCAATTCGTTGGTACGAACAGGCAAGGTCGCGCTGCCACGCGGCGTTGGCCGGGTCCGACTCGGCCAGCCGCTGCGCGATGCGGAGCGACTCGCCGAACAGCCGCTGGGCCTCGGGCAGATTCCCCTGCGCCGTCGCCATTTCGCCGAGCTTGTTGAACGACACCGACAGGTCGCGCTGCCACGCGGCGTTGGCCGGGTCGGACTCGGCCAGACGCTGGATCACGTCTCGCTTCGCCGAATAGTGTGTGTGTGCCTTCGCAAGATCACCTTGCGCACTTGCCACATCGCCGAGTCGTTCATTCGAGATGCCGAGGTCGAATTGCCATTGCGAGTTGGCCGGGTCGGACTCGGCCAGCCGCTGCGCGATGCGGAGCGACTCGCCGAACAGCCGCTGGGCCTCGGGCAGATTCCCCTGCGCCGTCGCCAGATTGCCGAGCTTCTCGAAGGACACCGACAGGTCACGCTGCCACTCGGCGTTGGCCGGGTCGGACTCGGCCAGACGCTGCGCGATGCGGAGCGACTCGCCGAAGAGCCGCTGGGCCTCGGGCAGATTCCCCTGCGCCGTCGCCAGATCGCCGAGCTTGATGAACGACACAGACAGGTCGCGCTGCCACGCGGCGTTGGCCGGGTCGGACTCGGCCAACCGCTCGCGGATGCGGAGCGACTCGCCGAACAGCCGCTGGGCCTCGGGCAGATTCCCCTGCGCCGTCGCCAGATCGCCGAGCTTGTTGAACGACACCGACAGGTCGCGCTGCCACTCGGCGTTGGCCGGGTCGGACTCGGCCAGCCGCCGAGCGATGCGGAGATCCTCGCCGAAGAGCCGCTGGGCCTCGGGCAGATTCCCCTGTGCCTTGGCCAGATCGCCGAGCTTCTCGAACGATACCGATAGGTCGCGCTGCCACTCCGCGTTGGCCGGGTCGGACTCGGCCAGACGCTGGTTGATCGCGAGGACTTGCCGATATGCCGCCTCCGCCTTCGAGAGATCACCCGTCGCCACCGCGATATCACCGAACTTGCTCGACGAGATAAACAGGTCGCGTTGCCACTCGGCGTTGGCCGGGTCGGACTCGGCCAGACGCTGGCGAATGCAGAGCGACTCGCCGAACAGCCGCTGGGCCTCGGGCAGATTCCCCTGCGCCGTCGCCAGATTGCCGAGCTTCTCGAAGGACACCGACAGGTCGCGCTGCCACGCGGCGTTGGCCGGGTCGGACTCGGCCAGACGCTGGCGAATGCGGAGCGACTCGCCGAACAGCCGCTGGGCCTCGGGCAGATTCCCCTGCGCCGTCGCCAGATTGCCGACCTTCTCGAAGGACACCGACAGGTCGCGCTGCCACTCGGCGTTGGCCGGGTCGGACTCGGCCAGACGCTGCGCGATGCGGAGCGACTCGCCGAAGAGCCGCTGGGCCTCGGGCAGATTCCCCTGCGCCGTCGCCAGATCGCCGAGCTTGATGAACGACACAGACAGGTCGCGCTGCCACGCGGCGTTGGCCGGGTCGGACTCGGCCAGACGCTGGCGAATGCAGAGCGACTCGCCGAACAGCCGCTGGGCCTCGGGCAGATTCCCCTGCGCCGTCGCCAGATTGCCGAGCTTCTCGAAGGACACCGACAGGTCGGGCTGCCACGCGGCGTTGGCCGGGTCGGACTCGGCCAGACGCTGGCGAATGCGGAGCGACTCGCCGAACAGCCGCTGGGCCTCGGGCAGATTCCCCTGCGCCGTCGCCAGATTGCCGACCTTCTCGAAGGACACCGACAGGTCGGGCTGCCACGCGGCGTTGGCCGGGTCGGACTCGGCCAGACGCTGAAGCGTGGTTCGTGCGTCATTCAGTACTGCCAGGGCGGTGACGGTGGAGCGATACACGACAAGTTTTTCCGCGACGCCCATCATAGCGCTCGTGACGTCTCGCAGTGTTTCCGATGAAGGCGCATGGTCGGCGAGCATCGGCATGGTCATCGCCAACGCATCGAGTTCCCAGTTCCTCGGTGACTCTGGTGATTGGTAAACATGCCAGCCGCGCTGCCCCACAAACTTCGTCACCAACTTCCTTTCGCTCGTCAGACTCTCTTCCTTCGCGACGTTCGTTTCATTCAGTTCAAGTCGATCCAGCACGTGTGCCCCCACCAGCCGGTGGATGCGGGCGATCTCTGGTTGATCGCCGCCGGTCAGCAAGCGCAGCCCTTCCAATCGCCGCCGCACCGCCAGCCATGGGTCAGCGCCCAAGTCGTCGCGTTCGCCCAGTTCCGGATGCCGCGATACGGTCAGTTCGCGGAGCCACGGCCAGGGAACACTGTCCGGAGGCAACAGCGCGGCGAACTGCAGGGCCGTCCGCGCGGGTCCAGCCAGCCGGGCCAGCGTCGCGTCCAGGATCAGCCCCAACTGTTTGCTCTGCGTCAGCATCTGCGCCGCGACATCCGGATCGCGACGCGTCAGCTCGTCTGTCACCGGCAGGCCCCGATTGCGTAACGTCTGGAGAAACGATGACGGAGACACTTCCGGGTGCAGGCCGAGATACAACGCCACCTGTTCCACTGCCAGCGTGAAGCAACCCAGCGCCCGGACAATCTCCCGCGCCGCCGCCTCCTCGGCCGCACTGGCAAAATCCGGCGTCCCTTGTGGATCGTGGTCGTCGGTGCCATTCGGCTCGTCATGCGGAGCGTGACGGCTCCTTTGACGCGGCGGCTGATGATCGCGAATCAGGCTGAGCGCGGATTCCTCGTCGAGCGCATCGACCGGCAACACGGCCATCCGCCCTTTCTGCTCCTGCACCTCCAACCGAGTCGTGGCGATGATCCGCAGCCAACCCGCTCCCATACCGCCCGGCAGCGTGGCGAGCTGCGCGGGGGTGAGCAGATCGGGTTCTGAGACGTTGTCGAGTAGGATCAACACGGCCCCGTCGTAGCATGGACGCCTTCGTCCGTCTGCTTCTTCCTCTCCAAACCGTTGACGGTCAGAAACCTGATCGGGACGGACGGGGGCGTCCATCCTACATGCCGTGCTACGCCGTTGTAGTTCGGCGAGCACGCCGCGACCAAGCAGCACGGGATCGTTCTTCTCCGCCTCGGTGGGCGTGAAACCGAGCGACCGCTCCCACGCCAGATTGCCGATCAGCGGCAGCAGTTCTCGGTGCCCTTCTGCCGCGAGGCTCCACAAACCGGCCGGATAGCAATCGGCCCAGGCATGGGCGTACGCGACCGCGAGTTCCGTCTTCCCCTGACCACCCAATCCATGCACGGCCGACACGACACCGATTGTGCCGAGGCACAGTTGTTCGTGCAGCTTGCGAAGTTCCTCGCGACGCCCGACGAAATGCGGGTTCTGCCAGCGAAGGTTTCCCGGCACTGCCGAGGCCCGCCGAGCACGCTGGAGCCGCTCCCACAAACTTTCACCCAGCTTCGCAAACCGGCGCTGGACTTCGGCCTCCTGCATGGCTCGCGCGCCGGTGGGAAACCACGGACGGATGTCGGTGAAGTTGCTGCGCAACAAGTCGTTCTTCCAGGGCTCGATCGACTTCACCCACCGATCGAACTCGACCGCGTTCTGCTGCTCGTCACTGCCGGGAACCTCCACGAAGTACACCGGTGTGATGCTCTCGTGCCCCATCAACTGATGAACCTGGCGCCGCAGGTACTCTTCCCACTCCCAACGGCAGTACTCGCTGCGAAAGTAGTTCGGCGACAGACAGACCAGCAGAATCTTTGAAGCCCGCAAGCCACCCAGAATGCGATGCCGCCAGTCGTCCATGTCATTGATGGCGTGCTTGTCAAAGAAGATTCTCAGCGGCTCCGTGCTGAACCGGCGATGATCCATCAATATGTGTTCGCAAAGTGCCGTGACCCAACCGGGCTGTTCCGAAGCGTCATCCGGCGATTTGTTGTCGCGTCGCGAGTAACTGATGAAGATCTCGTAATTGCTCATGGAAACACTCTTTTCGATACCCTTTGGCCCTTTGATGGCCCTCCATTGCACGCAACTCTCATCCGGGTCGAAGACTATTTTCGAGGAGGTTTAACTTAGGCCCGAGAGCAGTTGATGGGAGCGGTGGGATTTTGGAATTGAGACGGAAGACATGTCAGGATCCGTTTCACATGGGAGTTAGCGTGACTCATCGTCAGAAAACACAACGTGCAAAACCCCTACGTTCCGCAGAGTATTTCGTTTTGTCGAAGCGCCCTGGGCGGTCTGCCAGTAATTTCCCCTGACAGCCTTCTGAGTCATGGTCGTTCAGGCCTTCAGAGAAAGGTCGAGACAAAGTGTGGCTGTAGAATAACTGACTACTTATACAATGAGTCAAACAACACGTAAGAAAATGGAAGACTCAATCAACAACCTGCTAGCGTCCTGCCGCTAATGAAACGACCAAATCAACACGCCGGAACGCTAATGGAAGAACAGCCGCTGCGATTCCTTTTGCGATCTTTGCGTGCTCTCGTGGCAATCTACTCAACCACAGCATTCCATTGCGGCGTCACTTCGTCTGACACGTATTGACTGAGCAGTTCGTGGGGACGGAACTTGTTCTTGTAGTTCATCGATCCGCAGTCGCGGATGTAGTAGCCCATGTAGAGCCAGCGACGATTGTTGGCCTGGCCGTCTTCGATCTCCTTCAGCACGGAGTACGTCCCCAACGCGGCATCGCGCCAGTCGGGGTCGTGGAAGAAGTAGATGCTGGACATGACATTTGGCGTCACATCGACGAGCCCAAGCCCAATCAGTTTGCCCTGATGTCGATACTGGTACTCGCGCGAGAACGTGAAGCCGCCTTCCAGAAATGACTCGTAGTATTGGTCTCGATTGATCTCACGAAACGGCCATTGGCGACGATGGTGCATGTCGAGATGATAGCGATTGTACAACGTCAGATGCTCGTCGCTGATCGACGGCTTGCGGATGATCAGCGTGACGTCGCTCACGGAGTTCAGACATCGACGCTGGCTCTTCGATGCGGTGAACTGCGGCAGGACAACTCGCAGGCTTTGGCACGCGGAACATGCGGCGCACGTCGGCCTGAACAGCGTTCGACCAAAACGCCGCCAGCCGCGGGACAAGAGTTCTTCGTAGCGACTTTCGCTGAGCCGATATGCCAGACGGTACGTCATTTTTGCGGTTTGGCCCGGGAGGTACGAACAAGGCGAGTCCGATCCGTCGATTTCCAATTCCCCGGGAATTGCTCCCTGTATGAACTCGTCGTTGTTCATATTTTTGTCACGCGGCCACGATTGAGGCGTTTCTCCATGAGGACTCCCCCCGACAACTGGCCTCGACTCACGCCGTCTTGAGAATAGACTTCCTCGCAAGTGCCGATTGTTGGCACGAAAAACAGAACGATCCACCTTCGCCATCCCGGGTTCACGCAATTATTTCGGAATGGACGATTTCAAGATCTCAATCGATGCACGAAACGCTCAAAACCGCGGTCGAGCAAATGCTCACCCAGAACAACCTGACAGATCTGCAGACCAATCAGTGCATCGGCGCGATCATGGACGGAGAATGCGATCCGATTGACATCGCGGCGTTTCTGACCGCAATGGCCGCCAAGGGACCGGTCTCCAGTGAACTGGTTGGAGCGGCACTTGCGATGCGGCAGCGGGCGACTCGAATCGTCACGGTTCGCAAGCCGCTTCTCGACACTTGCGGAACCGGGGGCGATCGACTGCACACGTTCAACATCAGCACGGCAACGGCGATTCTCGCAGCGGCGTGCGGAGTGCCGGTGGCAAAGCACGGCAATCGAAGCGTCTCAAGTTCCAGCGGATCCGCGGATGTGCTTGAGGCCCTCGGAGTTAACATTTCGATCGATGCGGTTGCCGCTGGAAAATGTCTGGATGACATCGGTATCGCATTCTGCTTTGCACCGCTGATTCATGGAGCCATGAAGCATGCCGCACCGGTTCGAAAGCAGCTCGGCTTTCCAACGATCTTCAATCTGCTTGGCCCATTGACCAATCCCGCCGGCGCGGAGTACCAGCTTCTGGGAGCCAGCACTGTCGCCAGAGCCTTCCTGCTCGCCAACGCACTGGCGAAGCTTCATTGTCGTCGGGCGTTTGTGGTTTGTGGTAACAATGAACTCGACGAAGTCTCGCTGTGGGGCGTTTCCACGGCGCTGGAAGTCCACAACGGACATGTCTTCGAGCATCGCTGGACGGCTGAATCATTCGGACTGGCCGAGTGTGACGTGGAATCGCTGAAGGTGAAGTCGGCTGTCGAAAGCGCGGCGATGATTCGGGCTGCGTTTCAGGATTCTTCGAGTCCTGCGGCATCGATGGTTCTGGCCAACACAGCGGCCGCGCTGCTTGCGGCGGAGCGAGTTGATTCGCTTCCGGCGGGAGTCCGTGAAGCCAGGCACGCGATGGATTCAGGGCTGGCCACCGAGAAACTCAACCAGTTAATCGCCTGGCGGCCGTAGGGTCGTCGTTTAGGCGAGCAGCATGAATCAACTTACCGGGAGTTGTCGTATACAAGCCCGACGCGTCAGTTTTGAAATTGCGCAGTTGCCGCCATCACAACCCGCTGCGTCAGCGAGGGATTGCAATTCTGTGTTTCGGCAGCGTTTGCCAAAATCCCTCGCTGACGCTTCGGGTTCTGATAATTCACCGTGTTTTCACCCGTTTGATCAATCACGGTCATGAAAGGCGCAACTTCGAAACGCGTCAGCGAGTGTGTCTGTACAGCCGAAAATCACGCACTCGCTGGCGCGTCGGGCTTGTACGGCAGGCAATTCTCCTATTGCCGCTCGCCATAGCAAACCGTCAAAACGAAAAGGCTCGATGACGTGAATCATCGAGCCCCGTTCATGATGAATTGTTGGCCGAAGTTACGCGGCGCGGTCGAAGGACTCGTCGTCGTCGACCAGGTTTTCTTCTTCTTCGTAGACGAGGTAGTAGATGTTGCTGGCCGCTTCTTCGAGGTAATGCTTGATGTTCTCAGACTGAACACCTTCGATCAGTCGATCCAGCGCTTCGACGACTCGGTCGACTTCTTCGCTGCTGATTTCCTCAAAATCGTCGGCGCTGGTGAGTGAGTAATTCAGATCGTCAGACATTGCTGTCACTCCTTCTGAAGCGAGGAAGTCTCGACTTCAATTCGAGCCCTTGACTGTGAATCGGGATTTGCGACGTTCCGTTGAACGAACTGCAATCCCGGAAATGTTTCGCTGACATCGGCGATTTGACCACCGCTGGCGATTGCTTTCTTCGTCTATCGACCAAGTGGAATGGGTGCCTTTGCAGGAAAAATCCCCCCATGCGGGGGCAACCTAGCGTGCCAGCCGGGCTTTCTTTCAGTCCTTTCGCTGCAATTGGACGGACATGAGAATCTTGCCCAGCTTTCCAGATTCGTAACCTGCGAGTTCTGCCGGTCTTTGGCGGCTTCGGCAGTTTCTGCCGAAATGGTCTAGCCCGAGCCAGAGTGGCTATGTACAGTCCCCGAGCAACCGTCGGCCATGGCGGCATTCTCTGGCGCGCTGGGTTCCTGCTCTCACGCCAGATCAGAGGGAGGAATTCGATCGCTTCGCACTGATGCTGACGCGATGGAGTTCGATGTCAATTGTTGAGCTTGTCCTATGCAGGGAGGCATGGATGTCCGTTATTCGATTTCTGCACGTTGATGCACTCCGGCTTGGGTCTCCCGTCGCCGGATTGTCTGATTGCCCCGACTGGCTTCGCAAAGTGGCCAGTTCTGCGGTTCGCACCTCGGTGACGAATGCGATTGAGGCCGCCATCGCAGGTCGATGTCAGTTTGTCCTGATTGCCGGACGAGTGACCGAGCTGGATCAGGATTTGGAACTCGCCGTGTCGTGGCTCGCATCGGCCGCACTTCGCCTGAAAGAGCACGGAGTTCGGCTGGTCCTCACGTCTCATTCAGACGCGGAATCTGCCGCGTTTCGCCGCCTGGATGCCCTGATCCTGAATCCAGGTCAGCGCCTCGATGTTGTTGCTGCTGGGAACGATCGTGCTGAGCTGTCGGCAGCGTCGCGAACGATTGCAGCTCGACATGGTGCACTTGGAATTGAAGTGGGAACGAGTACGTCGCCGCGACCACTCGCGGATCTTGCGTACGTCGCTGTTCCTTCCGTTCGAGCCTCCGATGCATCACACACGTTTGACGGCGTCTCAACGGCTCATGATCGGCTTCTTCGATTGTCGGCCGGAGCGACTCAGGCTCTTGGGCCGGCGGAACGTGGTGTCTTCGGAGCACAGTTGGTTGAAGCGGATCTCGTCCGTCATTCCATGACCGCCCGTTTCTGTGCGACGGATGTGATTCGATTTGCTCAGGAACTGGTGTCGTGTTCGCCGGGCATGACGTCTGTTCAACTGTGTGACCTTCTTCGCGAGAAGAGTCGAACGATCGCGACGAACGGTCGTTGCACGACAGTTGTTGAATGGATCGTCGACGGACAGATGCTGTTCACATCGTCTCGTCAGGAATCATTGTGTGAAGTGGAACTGCTGAAGGATCTGCGAAATGGCGTTCACGGCGGTCACGCTGGTGCCTGGCCATGTCGAATTCGATTCTCGGACAGCAGCACTGTGGACCTGGGGGCTCGGATGTCTCCTGTGACGGTGGAGTTTTCCAGTGTGGTTTGCGATCGATTGCAGAAGACGGCGCGAAATCGATCGATGGCGGCCGCCACGTTGCTCGGCATTCCGCTTGGAGCTGGGGCTGAAACGGCCGTTGGTCTCGATATTCTGCGACGCGTTGCGTGACTTTCCGCACAATCGACTGACAGGGAAACACGATCTTTTGAGGTAACACATCATGATGCTGACGGATGTCCGCGTTGACCATTACGGCTCGCTCAACAATGTTTCGGTTGAAAATCTGTCTCGCCAAATCACGGTGCTGTATGGCCCGGATGGAGCGGGCAAGACAACCTTCGTCCGCTTTCTGCGAGGACTGCTCTACGGATTCCGTCGACAGTCTGCGTTGCCGTTCGGTGACGCTTTGCAAGCAGACTGGATGAATCAGTCGGGACTGGCTCGAATCGCGACGCATGCCGGTCCACGATCACTTCGACGCTCATGGACTTCGCAGGGAACTGATCCGCTCAGCGTGGTCGACGAGTTCGATCGATCAGGAACTGTTCGTCAGGAGAATCCGCTGCCGTCGTGGGTAACAGACGATGTGTTTCGCGAAATTTTTTCGGCCGGAGCAGATGAGGCCGATCGTTTCGACCTGTTGACCCGACTGTGTCTGGAATCAGGCGGCCGGGGTACTGCAGACTCTGATCTGAAGCAGGCAGAGGCTGCTCTGCAACAGACGATTCGCGACCGAGATGGGAACGGCGTTCAGGGCGGTGTCGTGCATCGCATCTCAGAACTTCGCCGTCGACAGGGCGATCTGCAGAGCGAAATCGGAGCCCTGCGAAAGCCCGGCGCTGACGTGCAGGCTCGAATCGAACAACTGATTCGCGAAATCGACGCCGCAAATGCCTCCATCGAACGCATTGATGCGAGGCTGCGCGAGATCGATGCGGAGATCGCTCAGCTTGAGGCTCTTCTGATTGAACTGCGTCGAAGAAACGTGCTGCCGCTGGATCGAGTGAAGCTGGAGCAGGAAATTCAGTCTGTCACTGCAAAGCTGAATCGCTGGCGAGAAATCAAGGCGTTGATCAGTCGTGAACTTGAATCTCGCCGCGCGACGACGGATTTGTCGCTGAAGGCAGACGAGTCTGTTCGTTCCGTTCGCGCGATCATTTCGCGGCTTGAAGATCGATCGCTGGCGCTGACCGAGCGATGGAAGGGGCTTGCTCCGGCGGATTTTGAGCGTCATCCCGATGCTGATGTGCTGCGTCAGTTGCGTTCGGAAATCGCTGCGCTGTGTCAGTACTTCGGGCACCATGAGCGAACGACCGCGACGCATATTGAGTCGCTGCAAACGCTGGCTGCCGAGCGTACTCTGGCCGATGCCACTCAGATGGAGCGACTTCTGGATGAGCAGTTGACGACTCTGCGGAACGAGTTGTCTCGATGTGAGAACATTCTGTCGCCATCGGTCATGCCGCTCGTGACGGACGGACGTTACACCGATGCGTGCCGATTCTCCGGTCACCACGAGTTCGCGGGAACGACTTCCGGCTATCGTGGGAATCTGAAGACCGTTGCCGAAGTGGAAGAGCAGCTTGTTCGCCTTCGAAGCGAGCGAACTCGACTTGTTGCCGAGCGCGCGTCGGTGGAACAATCGCGAGCCGCCAACATCGCAATGCTGGAACGCCTTCGTCAGGAATTGTCCGGCGCGGCAACTCTGGAACAGCTTGATGCTCTTCGAGCACGATTTGCTGAACTCGACGCAGAAATCTCACTGCTCGAAGACCAGCGCCGACAGCTTGATCGCGCCGAGCAGAGCTTTCGCGAAGTCATCGAGCGACTGAAAGGTCGCGGGCTTTCGCGAGTTTTCGAATTGGCCACGGCGTATGCTCGCCGACTGACCGATGGTGAAGTGCAGCAGGTGTCAGCGATGGTTCCAGATCGGCTGGTCCTGTCAACGATGCATCGCCCTGATGCGGTCTCACTCGCTCAGCTCAGCAAGGGGACTCGCGACCAGATTGGACTCGCGCTTCGTCTTGCCTTGATTCAGGTTCGCGGAGAATCAAACGGTCATGTACCGCTGATTCTGGATGACGTGTTTATCTCGACAGACAATGTTCGAGCCCTCGCGGCCGTTCAGTCACTGTCGGAAATCGCAGCTCAGGGACAACAGATCATCTTCCTGACCGCAGAGAAAGATGTTCGAGATCTGTTCGCTCGCTTCCGTGCCGACATTCGTTCGTTCGGCGCACGCGTCGAAGTGCCGGTTCCGCCGCCGCTGCCCGTTGTGCTGCAGGCTTATGTGGAGCCGCCGGTGGAAGTGCGCCCCGCGATTCCGGAACCAGTTGTTGTGAAGCAGCCGGAGTTGCCTCCTCAGATCATTGTCGAACCAGTGCAGATGCCAGGATCGACCAACTGGCTGTTCTATCTTGAAGTCGACCATGGCGTCGAAGATCTCGCGGGCATCACGCTGGGAGAACTCGAAGCGCTTCGATCTGCTGGCATCATGACCGTGGATGACCTGTTAAATCATACCGTTCCGCAACTGGAAGCGGCGACGCGTCAGAAGGGCTTCGCGGTATCCGTCGATCGACTGCACGCACTCCGCGGTCAGGCCGAATTGACGACTCGAGTGCCAATGCTTCGACGCAGCGACGCGGCCTTGTTGTATGCTGCCGGAGTGCATTCTCCCGAAGAACTGAGCCGACTGCGTCCCGAAACGGTCTACGATCGAGTCACCGAATTTCAGCGAACGGATGCCGGATCACGTTACCGTCGCGGAGGTCGACTGATCGATCGACAGCAGGCGATCAACTGGGCTCGATATGGGCAGTTTACGCGAACACTCGATGAAGCTCGTCACAGTCGATCACTGTTCGCCGCTCGTCCGACGACGCGAGCGACATCGCTGCTCGCGCCAACTGCTGATCATGCCGCCGTGGCCGTAGCAACCGAAACCGAAACGAGTTCAACGCGCCGCCGACCTCGTCGACGTGTCGAGAATGCCGACGTTGAAGAACGCCGAGCCCGCCGGCAGGCGCGACGACGAAAGCAGGCGTCACGTTTGCGAACGCAGGAACAACCAGACGACTCGGACGAAGAAGCTCCCGCCGAACGCAGCGGAGGCATGCGATTCTTTCTGAGCCGCACGAGTGATGTTGAAAAGGCTCCGTCCATCGGCCCGCGAACCGCCGAGATGCTGGCTCGCATCGGAGTTCGAACGGTTGAAGATCTTCTGACGATGGCTCCGGATCGAATGTCGGACAAGCTCGGGCACCGTCGCCTGACGCCGTCGGTCATTCAGCAATGGCAGGCACAGTCAAAAATGATGTGTCTCATTCCGGAACTTCGTGGTCATGACGCTCAGATCCTCGTGGCCTGCAACATCGTGACTCCGGAGGCCCTGGCGGCTCAGAAGCCGTCTGAGCTGCTCGCGATCGTTGAGCCGTTCTGTCGTTCGAAGGAAGGCGAGCGGATTCTTCGCAATGGTCGCAAACCGGATCTGGCTGAGGTGACCGAGTGGATTCAGTGGGCAGCGAATGCACGATCCATGCGGGCAGCGTGAGTTCTGATGGACCCTCACGACGCGATTCTCCAGTCTTTGCAGCCCGATTTGCCGCACGACCGCACCGTCGGCATCGGCTGCATTGGCGCCGGTTTCATCATGGCGGACTGCCATCTGGTCGCTTATCGCCAGCACGGATTGAATCCGGTTGCGATCACGTCGCGAGACCAGGCCAAGGCGACAGCGGTTGCCGCAAGACATCAGATCGCGCATGTTTGTCAGTCGGTCGAAGAACTGGCATCACGCGACGATGTCAGTGTTCTGGATGTCGCCGTGCCACCGGATTGTCAGGCCGATGTGATTCGTCGAGCACTCAACGCGTCGAAGAACATCAAGGCTGTTTTGGCGCAGAAGCCTCTTGGTGTCAGTTATCGCGAAGCGCTGCAAGTCGTGGAACTCTGCGAGCAACGTGGCGTTGTGCTGGCGGTCAATCAGAACATGCGTTTCGATCAGTCGGTCCGAGCATGTCGGACGCTGCTGGATCTTGGGACGCTTGGTCGTCCCGTGCTGGCAACGATCGAGATGCGAGCAATTCCGCACTGGATGCCGTGGCAGGAACGACAGGGATGGGTCACTCTGCGCATCATGAGTATTCATCATCTCGACACGCTGCGGTACTGGTTCGGCGATCCCGAACGAGTCTACGCCAGCGTCGCTCCGGACCCGCGAACATCCGAGAAGTTCGCTCATCGCGATGGAATCGCACTCTACATTCTCGAGTTCCCAGGAAGCGCTCGCGCGTCGGCATGGGATGATGTCTGGTCCGGCCCCGCTCGCGAAGGCAGCGGCGCGGAGATTGGAATTCGATGGCGTGTTGAAGGCACCGACGGCCTGGCACTCGGCACCATCGGATGGCCATCGTACCCTCTGCGAACGCCAAGTACGATTCGGTATTCGTCACGAACGGATAACGGCAAATGGCATGAGCCGCGATGGGATTCCGTATGGTTCCCGGATGCGTTCATCGGTCCGATGGCCGAACTGCTTTGTTCTTTGGAGCAACACCGCGAACCCGCAGTTTCCGGCCGCCGAAACCTCAAAACCATGGCCATCGTCGACGCCTGCTACCTCTCCGCCTCCGAACACCGAGCCGTCTCGCCGGAAGAGATCGAAGGCCGCAGCGATTGACATGGACCGGGATACTGAGCGGGACAATGGCTATGAGGTTATCACTGCTCATTGTCACCCTGGGTCGTCGCGACAGCGACAGGGGAGGGCTCAACCGCACTTGTCGCCTGACGATGTCGCCACATCCATCGTGAAGCCCTCCCTTCTCGTTCCTCGCGACCCTCGTAAGGAAGGGTGAAGTATTGGAACGAACGGCGGCTGAGATGATTCGAGAGTGATCGGCCTTTGTGCATAGGCCCGAATGCACAATCTTGAACAGACTGTCGATGTCATCAGCCGGAACGCGCGACAGGTTGTTGATCTAATACCAGCCCGAAGCGTCAGCGAGGAAATTCGTTGTGTTTTGCCTCGCTGGCGCTTAGGGTTCGTATGAAATCAACAGTCCGCTGGCTTGGAGCTGGATCAGAACAGGTAGACCAGCCACGAGATTTTGATGGAACAACATTTTTGAGGGAGACGACTTCGTGTTCAATGGATCGGCTGAATTCACGGAACTCATCCTCGATGCCTGTCGCTACTGGGAGCGGATGAGGATTCCATACAACCTTGTGCTCGCGACACTGTCGATCGCATGCTGGGGACAGGAAATGCTGTCGTTTGGTGCGACCGGCATCATCGGTGGCGTCCTGGTTCTCATGTTCTTCGGGGCGGCAGCCAACGTCTGCTATTGTGCAGCGTATCCCGCAGACATCCTGTTTCAACTGACGCCAATGCGACCCTATCGCCAGTACGGTCGCTGGTTGTTGTTTGTGTGTGGCCTGACCTTCGCCTCAGCATGTGCGTTGTATGTGCTGCTTGGAGATCACATGGCGTAGCCACATGGAACAACATGACCGACGCAGGCCGGGTTGGTCGTTGTCGGTCGTGCTGCGATTTCGGCTCAGTTGAACTGGCAACCTTCCTTGTCGCTGCTGCTTTCGGCGGCGTCACGGAAACTCGCATCACAACTCGGCGAGCGGCCACGTGTGAACCGGTCGGTACAATCGCGTCTGGGTCGGTCGGCTCAAACTGCTCGCGATTCCGAATGACACAACCGTTTATCGCATCGTGACTTGTCGATGACTCGCGTCAGATCTTCAGAAAGTACTTCTGCCGATACAGCCAGAGCAACAGCAGCCAGTACAGCAGAAACGTTGTGACGCTGAGCGTGATCGGCTGGTACCATTGCGGATCGAGAGCTTTCGGGCCGAAGATCGCGTCGATCAGTCCGCCGAGATGTCGCGGGATGAAGTCACTTTTCATCCAGCCGCTAATGGTTTCGCCAAGCAGGTAGATCAGGATGGAATTTGAGCCCACGACGACCAGCGGAAACGCCAATGGCTTTAGCGGTGCGATGTCGAAGAACAGGTAGAACAACGCGAGGAATCCGATCACATAGCCGCCGCTGAACAGGACCCAGCTCGGTGTCCAAATGCGTTTAACGATCGGACAAATGGTTTCCCCGGCAAGAACCCCAAGCCCAAGGCAACCGGCGGCGGCAACGATCAGGATTCCAAGTTTGGCCCAGCGAGACATCGACTGCAGCATCAGCAGTTGGCCGCAAAGAATGCCGAGCAGTGTCGTTCCAATCGAAGGCACGAAATTCAGCGTTGTGTACCCACCGCCATTGGGTTTATACGGCGTTGGGTTCGAGAAAAATGCTTTTTGAATCCAGCCTGGCCCAGCGGGCTTCTCCGGCTCTGCGGCTGCTGGAGCTTCAGCAGTCGTCGCTGGAGATTCGGATGTTGACGACGCGGCTGGTTTGTCTGTCCTCGGAACTTCAGATGACTCAGTCGTCGCTGGAGTATCGGGTTCCGGTGTGGCTGCTTTTTCGTCAACTGGCAAAGCGGGAACATTCTCCTGGGCCAGCGAGGCAAACTTCCATTCAGCCAGCTTGTCGCTGGAATTGTTTGCGGCAGAGGCAGGTGTTTCAGCGGGTGGAGTCCGAAGCTTCGGCAGCAGCCATGCGTCGAACTGATAAGCAGTGTTCGCATTCTTGGACCAGGCCGACCACGATCCCTGGAAGATCTCTTCACCGCTGGCGTTTACCGCCTCGTAGTTGCAGTCCGCAGGAGGCGGATTGAAGTAAAATGCGGCCCAGTATCCGGCTAGCAAGACGATGAGTGAAATGATCTGCACGAACCAGCGCAGATTCATCAGGCACCATGCGAAGAAGTATCCCAATCCGATCTGACAGAGGACGTTTGGGAAAATCCAGTTCGTATGCGTATTCCCCTTTGAATACAACGCGACGCCAATCAGCACGAGCACGATGGATCGCGCGATGGCATGCAGAGCCCGACGCATCTTCGACTGCCCCTGCTTTTCTCGTCGAGCATCTGAGAACGGCATGGCGACGCCGACCATAAACATGAACGACGGCTGAATCAGATCCCAGAACGAGACCTTCCATTTGTCGAACACGCTGAGCCATGCTGGGTGCTCAAAGTGCCATCCGATGCGTTGCCAGGTGTCGTAGTTCACAGTCTGCCAAAGCGGCGATTCTTTTTCGATGCGAGAGAAGGCGAGGATTCCGAATCCGCCAGCGGCCAGCATCATCATGATGAAGCCACGAAACGCGTCCAGCGACACGACTCGTTCCATCACCGCCGCCGTCGCCGCTTTCTCGGCCTTCGCTCGCCGCGCGGCTTTGGCTTCGCGTCGAAGGGCTTCGTCCGCAGCAGTGGCGGCTGGTGATGATTCGACCTGAGAGTGTCGACTCAGCGAATATGTTGGATCAGAACCATCAGCAGGCTTGGAAACCGGCTTGACTTCAGGTGCCTTCGGTATCGGCGCGGGATTTGAAGCCGCGGCGGGTTTTGATGGTTCCGGATTCTGCGGATTCGGTTTGCCAGCCATGAGCGGATTCCTTCTACACAACCTCTGCGACCACATTGACGAGTCGCGAGCGATCAAATCACGGGAAGAGTCTATCGCAGTGAGCTCGTGATGGCGAGTGGCTCAATTGCAGGAGTCGCTGAGTCAGTTCGCAGAGTTCAGCCGACGTTCCGTCCGAATCGACGCAGGCCGTGATCCCCATAGACAAAGGGGCACCAGTTCGATGGTGGTTGCGCCGGTTGTTTCGGTCGTCCCGTAGCGGAATTCGTCAGAATTCTGAGTTCTGACGAACTCGGCTACAGACAGATTCAACGCACAGTTGATTGGCATCACCAATGATGCGGACGGATGCTCAGGAACAGCCTCGAAATAACCTGGTGGTTTTGGAATCTCGGTCATGGAATGACCGAGCTACGAATGCGAGTCATTCCATGACTCGCATTCGCAGATGTCGCAGTGAGATCGGGAAGTTTTCTTGGACGGTTCCTTACACGAATCATGGCATCGCCAGACTTCACATCTCCGAATCGAATGGTCAAGATCCATGCATCCCTCAAAGCTAGTCGCAGACGTTGCACGACTTCTGCGGCCGCGGAGTATTCGTGCTGCGTCGCGTGCTGGCTGTTGAACTGCGAAAGTTGAACGCGAAATCACTGGCCTCACGACGATTGCTTCCCTCCTGCCCCGGATGATCCCACCATGCTGAAATCGAATCTGCTGACTCTTCTTGTCGCTTCCATTCTGCTTCCCGAAGTCGTCCGGGCCGACGATGCTCAACCGATGTCGTGGGCAAGCGACGATGGCTTGTTCCAACCATTTTGGCGTGAAGACATCATCCGTGGCGAATCGGTGCTCTTCATTCGCGATCCGCAGACGGAAGAAGCGGAGGGCAGCCTGCTGTTTCCGGTGGAAGACATCATTGAGATCAAACGAGCGGTCGATTGGCACGTCTCGGGCACGGCCGCCTTCGAAGCTGGCCAAGATTACGTGATCGACAAGGGCTCATCGAAGATCCGACTTCCCAAGGGTTCTCGAATCCCATCGTTCACCGCGGACACCTTGCGACGACCGGCGGGTTCGCAGAAGTATCGATTGACTCATCGCGATGGCAACGGCGAAATCCTCTTCGGCGCGACCAGCGAGTATCATGAGATGCAGGTCTGCGTGACTTATCGACGCCGTGCAGAACAATGGCCCGGCCGAGTTCCCACCTTCGATCCCGCCGTGTTGCCACGCACGATTGGCAAGCTGCAGAAGAAGGAACCATGCTCGATCGTGCTGCTTGGCGACAGCATTTCCACGGGATGCAATGCCTCGGGCTGGGCCAATGCTCAGCCGCTGCAGCCGCCGTATCAGGATCTGCTGATCGAGCGATTGAAGCATGTGACCTCGACGAACATCACGTTCACGAATCTTGCAGTTGGTGGAACATCGACTCCCTGGGGACTGACTCGAATCGCTGATGTCGTGGCCGCCAGGCCTGATCTGGTCATCCTCGCGTTCGGCATGAATGATTCATCAGGACGACCAGCGGAGGAGTATCGAACCAATATCGCCGGGATGATCAAATCGGTTCGAGAATCGTCGCCGGACACCGAGTTCATTCTCGTCGCGACGATGCTCGGCAATGCCGACTGGATCACGCTGAAGCAGGATTTGTTCCCGCAGTACCGCGATGCTCTGGCGTCGCTGGTGGAGCCCGGAATTGCTCTGGCCGACATGACATCCATCTGGTCCGAAATGCTGAAGCGAAAGAAGGATGCAGATCTGACCGGCAACGGTGTCAATCATCCCAACGACTTCGGACATCGAGTCTACGCGCAGGTCTTGACGACGCTGCTTGTGCCAGCCGACGGCGCGGCGTCAGCCGGAAAGAAGGATGAATCGACGACTGCCGCCTTGCCGGACGGGCCGATTGAACTATCGCTGTGGAACGGAAAGCCGCCGCTGGCCACCGATGACTCCGAAACTGGCAAGGCGAAAATCACGGTGCACATTCCGAAGAGCCCCGGAGGCTCTGCGATCGTCATCTGTCCGGGCGGCGGATACGGTGGGCTGGTGACGGGTCCGGAGGGTCACGGCATCGCGAAGTGGTTGAACTCCCACGGAGTCACCGGCGTTGTGCTTGAATACCGTTTGCCAAACGGACGATCTGCGGTTCCCCTGATGGATGCTCATCGTGCGATCCAAACCGTGCGAGGCCGCGCGAAGGAATGGCACATCAATCCTTCGCAGATTGGAATCATGGGGTTCTCGGCCGGAGGGCATCTCGCGTCAACGGTCGCGACGCACTTTGACGAACATCCAAAGGGCACATCGGATGATGCTGTGGCGAGTCTCAGCAATCGTCCCGACTTTGCAGTGCTCGTTTATCCCGTGATCACGATGGGCGAACACACGCACGGCGGATCGAGAAACAATTTGCTTGGGGCAAATCCAACGGCAGAGCAGATCGACTTGTTCTCGAACGAGAAGCAGGTCACGGCGAAGACCCCTCCGGTCTTTGTGACTCATCCTGTGGACGACAAGGTTGTCCCGGTCATTCACAGTCAGCAATTCTACTCCGCGCTGCAAGCCGCCGGTGTTCCCGCAAAATACCTCGAACTCCCTTCCGGCGGACACGGACTCAACGGCTACAAAGGCCCCATGTGGGACGCCTGGCAGACCGAATCCCTCAGGTGGCTGTCCGAACAGAAACTGATCGAGCTCAAGGAGCAGTCATCGAATTAGTAGCCATCGCAATCATTCGAATCACATCGCTACTGACAACAGCAATGAACTCGCTGAGCATGCCCAGATCGGAGCCAGCCTGAATGCCAGCATCGACTTTGCAAATCCTGATGGCATTCCGGGAATGCGGATCAATCGAACCGACGAACGGACTGATCCGTCAGTATCTTCCCAATGACATCGATTTCAGAACTCTCCGCAGCAACCCATGATCACACCGAACGCGGACACCCGAATCGCGTTCATCAGGGATCACCGAAGAGTACCTTGAATTCGACGGTGCGATAGAGGTCGGGCTTTGCGATCTCCATAATCCTCTCAGGCGTTGAGGATAAATCGAATCCGTAGTGAGAGTACAAGCCGTGAGCATCTTTCGTGACGAGCATGAAGCGGCGAATGGATGACAGGTCGGGGTGTTGCATGATGTGGTCCATCATCATGCGGGATAATCCACGACCGCGATGTTCCTCCAGAACATAGACATCACTCAGGTATGCGAACGTCGCTTTGTCTGTCACGACACGGGCAAACGCAACCTGATGATTGTTCCACCTGACACCGAAGCAAAGTGAGTTCTGAGCGGCTTTTCGGACAAGTTCCAATGGAATCTCGCCAGCCCAATACGATCGAACGAGGTATGCGTGGACGGCTGACAGATCCATCTGTTCAAACCCTTCGATTAGCTCATAAGTCGCCACTCAGACTCCTTCGAGATTCTGTCATTGCGGAAGTCATCACAATTACGCTGCGATCGAATTCTCACGAATTCGGCTACAGGACTGCGTTCGAATACTCACGAATTCGGGTACAGGAGTGTTCCGAGATCTGTTCGAATCCGCCTACTGATTCATCAGCTCGGCGTTACCGCCGCCTGTGATTGGGACCAGTTCGAGCGAAACAGGTTCGCTGCGTTTCGCGGTATCGATAGTCATCACAACGCTGTGAACACCGGCAGCAAGTTCTGCGGAGAACTCTGTGACAGCCTCCATCGGAACTCCATCGATTCTCACCTCGGTCCCGGCGATGGAGTTGAGGCGGAAGCCGATCTTTCCGGGAGTCGTGACGTTGATCTGGCATCTTGCAAAGCCGACGGGCACTTCACGGACTTTCATGGGCGGAATCGTCGAGATGGGCAGTCCGCCGGACACCAGACTGTAGCGTGACGACCATGTGAACGCGGCTTCGTTAGCTGCAACCTGACTGAAGCTGGTTCGATTCAACTGGTGGTACGCTTCTGGCGTTGGCAGGACAACCTGCCAGCTTCGAACCAATCGAGCTTTGGAAAGCGTGTACTCAGGTGTTCGACCGAGTTCGGACAGGAATCGGACAAGCGACGCAATTTCGTCATCCGTCAGGTTGTCAACGAGACCCTCCGGCATCAGAGAAACGCCCTGAGTCTGCTCTTCGATGTCAGCCGTTGCGATCTCAACAAGTTTGTTCTCGGCGTTCCGAAGTGTCAGAGTCTTTTCCGACTTCTGTACCTGGACTCCCGCGAACACTTCGCCCTGAACTGTGGCGACGACGGTTGTGTGATAGTTCTCCTTCACTTTCGCGTTCGGGTTCAGCAGAGACTCAAGCAGATAGTCCGGCTGAGCACTCGCACCGAGACTGATCATGTCGGGACCAACGAGTCCTCCGGAGCCACCGATAGCGTGACACTTGAGGCAGTTGAGTTGCTCATTGCGATAGATTCGTTCGCCGTCCGCCGCTTTGGCGACTTTTGCTTTCTCCAGAATCGCGGTTCGCTCTTCGGCCGTCAGCGACTTGCGGCTGGCGATCTTTCCGGCCGTTCGAAGCGTGTTTTCGAGGTCAGCATCCGCGCGGCCGGATTCTCGAAGAGCCCTCAGGATATCTCGGGCGACATCGGTGCGAAGTTCCCTGCCCGCGATCGATGCCGTCAGAAGTTTGCCGCCGTCTTTCTCGCTCAGGAGTGCACGAGCGATTCCGGCAGGGCTTGGTCCTTCAGGCATCGTGGCGAACAATTCCGCCGCAAGCTTTGCCGCGGCCGGCGGATTCGCTGAGGCAAGTTGTTCGATGGCGCCGGATCGTGCATCGAACGGGAATTCATTCGAGCCGCCGACTTTCTCAAGCAGAGCCAGCATCGCGGCATCACGACCGAGTGCGATCCCCGCAAAAGCGGCGTTGAGAGAATCGATGTCCGTTCCTTTGTTGAGAACGATCTGTTCGAGTTGCGGCTTCAAAGCGTCCAGCTTCCATTGTCCGATCGCTCGAAGAGCCGAGTGACCAACCGCTGGATCTTCAAACTGGATCAACGGCTTCAGGATGTTCGCATCAACGGACAGAACGATCTTTCGGTTGCCAGAGAGTTGCAGAACAAGCTTCATCACTTCGCCGTCGTGCTTTGCGCTTGCCAGGGAGAACAGCTTTCCCATCTGATTTGCGTCAGCGCTTTGGGCGATCAACTGAGCGAGTCGAAGGCGTTTTTCTGCGCTCACGTTGTCGGCATAAAGATCCTTCATCAGGAGTTCAACAGGAGCCCCGCTGCCGAGCGCGGAGAATGCATAGGCGATCTGATCGGCATCGTTGTTGAAGTTCAGTTCGCCACGTTCGAATGCCGGTCGCCACTTCGGAGCCAGTTCCTTTGTGGTCAGCCACAATGCGTAATCAATGTTCGAGTCGACGGGCTGCTTCAGCGGCAGCAGAGCTGTTTCGATCAGCTTTGGATCGTCAAACTTTGCGACTGTTGCCGCGGTTGAAGGATTCTTCTCGCCGAATGCCGATCCGTCAGCAATCTGCCGTTCAGAGTCGTCGAGTGGCGAGAACGAAAAGGCTCGAACGGCTTCCAGTCGAACTCGCGGATGAGCATCCTGAGCCGCCGCGGTCAACAGTTCGCGTGAGTTCGGGATGAAGTACTTCCAGTGACTCAGGACTCGAACCGCTGCTGCTCGAATTCGTCCATCGGAACTCTTGAGCAACTCGGTCAGCAACGTCGGATGAACATGACGCGCGGCCTGGAAGCACCACAGGCACTCAAGGCGAACGTGGTCGCGTTCTTCGGCCGTCAGCTTGACGGATTCCATCCACGCCTGCAGTTCAGGAACGATCGACGTTCCTCGCTGGCGAAGAATTTGTTTCGCTGATTGTCTCTCGACGCCGTCGTTGGACCGCAGTGCCGCAAAGAGTTCTGCATTCGATCGAGTCGATACCGGTTTGAATTCCCGCTTCGGGGCACCTTTCCAGGTGACTCGCCAGATTCGACCGTGCGTGTGGTCTCGACGTTCATCGCGAAAGTCCACTTCGCCGTGCTGAATGATCGGATTGTACCAGTCGGCGATATAGATGGCTCCGTCAGGTCCTACCTTCACGTCGATCGGACGAAACGCCACGTGATCCGACCAGATGACTTCCTGCTGCTCGCGAGAGACGTAGCCGGAAGCCTCTTCCGTCAAGTTGAACCGCACGACTCGATGGCCTCGAAAGTCATTCGTAATCGCACTCCCCTGCCAGTCCGCGGGCAGCATCGGTGTTTCAACAAGTTCAAGGCCGCAGTGTTTCGGACTTCCTGGGTTGAGCCCGCGAACAAGTCGTTCCGCGTCGGCCGCTGTGAAGTAGTACGCTCCAGGAATCACGTAGTTGATGCCTTCGCCGCCGGCGCCGTCGGTGGCAAATGACTGACCGAAGCGATCGTAGTGATGGCCCCACGTATTGACGAGTCCTCGCATGAAGACGCCCAGTTCCAGTGTCTCCGGTCGGAACTGCCAAATGCCGCCAGCGTTGAGCCGACGAACGCCCCACGGTGTTTCAATATGGCTGTGGATGTAGATCGACTGATTCATGTAAAGGAATCCGTCGTAACCCCATCGCAGCGTATGCAAAATGTGATGCGTGTCCTCGGTGCCAAACCCGGACAGCACGACTCTCTTTTCGTCTGCCTTCAGGTCGCCGTTTGTGTCCTTGTAGTGAAGCAGTTCTGTGCTGTTCGCCACCCATGCACCACCGTCACCGGGAGCGACTCCGGTGGGAATGAGCAAACCCTCGGCAAACACATGGGTCTTGTCAGCCACACCGTCGTGGTTGGAATCTTCCACGACGACGACTCGATCGGTCGCCGGAGCGCCGGGGATGATTTGAGGATAGACTTCCGAGCTGGCAATCCAGAGACGCCCGTCTTCGTCGAAGTTCATCTGAATCGGCTTGGCGATGGCCGGATCTGCCGCGTACAGGTTGACTTCAAAACCCTCGGGCAGCTTGAACGTTGCTTTTTCCAACTCAGGATCCGGCACCGGGATGTCCTTGAGCGACGGGACCTGAGCCATGGTGATCGACGATGTGAGCAACATCGCAACGATAATCGAATAAGCTTGACGGCGGAACATTATGAAATTACCTGGTGGGGTTAGAATCGGATTGTTCTCGATGTGACCACATTCATCACTGCAGTTCGCGAATCTGCTTTTCGAGGTCTTCAATGAATGGGTCGAAGCGAGCGATGTCGGCGGCGTTGTTGCCCTGTTCGTGTTTGCGGAAGCCAAAGAGATACGTGATGTTCTGAGGCCGCCAGCGATGGAAGTAGAGTTCATTCTTTCGGCGAACGAGGCTTCGAAGCTTTTCATACTGCTTGCTGTCCATCCCAGTGGCTTCGGCCGGTACGCTGAGAAGCCGTTCTCGGAAGATCAACGACGCACAGCGGTAACCGTGATCGGTCAAGTGAACGCCGTTTTCAGACAAGGACAGGAATGTGCCACTCTCTGATTTCTGTTGTCCACCGGTCAATTGTCTGTCGACTTGAATTAATCGCTCGGTGAAGCCGGAGAACAAATCGATGTACAGCAGCCCGCGAGCCTGCGCGACTTCGGCCACGGCCTTTGCGTAAACTTCAATCTTTGGATTAAATCGAGACGGTGACGGGATCGGCGGTGTTGCGGGAAGCAATTCGTGAGGTGACACAAGCACGCACGCGATGCCTGAGGCTGCGAGTTCATCCAGCAGCTTTCCGAGCTGCTCAGTGAACCGTTCCGGAGTCATTCCCGGCGTCAACGCCTCATTCTGACCGTAGCAGATGAACGCAACGGTCGGCTCTTCGGCCCGAATGTGTTCGACCATTCGAAGGTAGCCGACCTCGGGTCGATCGAAGATGCCGCGAGAATCAGCGAAGACCGTGTCCCCGTCCCAGCCAAGATTTCGAAACGTGACTTTCCGCTTGCCGAGCGTCGCTGTGAGAGTCGATTCGAGATGCTCAAACAACTGAGCCCTCTCAAAGAATGTCGCGCCGACAAAGACGATGTGGTCCCCGTCCTCAAACTGGAATGGTGCGGTTCGAGTCTTCGGAGCAACAACCGGCGGCGAATAGGCCTTTGGAGCCTGTACAGTCAAACGATCGCCCGGTTCATCAGCGACGGGTTTGCTCTCCGGCCAGTCGCGGTCATTGAAATCCGTTTGCTGCCATCCAACCGGCGGCATCGCTGGAGCTGTCTTCCATCCGCCGCCGATCGGCCTTGAGGAGTTTCCCTTCACAGCGACGAGCGAAATTCCGAAGGCTGCCTTTGTGTTGTCGGAAGTGACCTGGACTGCAACCAGATTGCGTCCCTGTCGAAGAAGAGATTTCACGTCGAAGCCGGCAGCCGCGACGGACTTTCCGTCCTTTGCCAGTGATTGATTCTTCAGCAGACGCTGACCATTCACATAGATCGAAATCGGCTGGTCGCTGACGATTGAAAGCTGAGCGGAATCGCCATCAACAACAGACGGATCAACGGCCCATCGAAACCAGCCAGTCGCCGTTCCCTCTTTCGCTTCTGTTCGAAGCCAGGTCATGGTTGGATCATCAGCCGCCGGAGACTCAGGCATTCCGGTGGCGAGGTACAGGACAGCCGACAGCAGTCCACTCAACAACGAGCGTCCAGGTTTGATCATGGTTTTCTCGGCGGGATGAATCACGGTGGGATTGATGGCGAATCAAATGCATCGCCTGCAATTGCCCCAGGGCGGCGTCAGGCCGACCTCAGGATTGAAAGACGATAAGCAATCGCTCGGCAACTCTCCAGCCATCACCGCAATAAGTCGAAGAAATCAATCCCGATTCGCGCGGATGCTGGCTCATGGCGTTCAGATCGAGCCCGCTGACTGACTGTTTTCGGAATCAATCATGCACGCAAGTCGCAGGACGGCGGACTTTGGGCCGGAGCGAATCCTGGTTATGCTCCAATACGCTCCAAGCGGTCGGATTTGATTCACTTGGGCGAGCGGCGGCGTATCAACCCGCTGGCACTAAGGAATCGTCTCGAAACAACTTCCCGTTTTGACAGCGTCACCTGCGGATACGAGTCATGGAATGACTCGCCTACGTAGCTCGGTCATACCATGACCGAGACTTCTAAAGCGCCATGTTGTTTCGAGACTGTCACTAAATGTTGCGTGGGAATCGTACCGGCCTTTTCACACAGGCCGCTCGCCAAGAGCCGCATTTCGACTCGCGCGCAGAATAAATTGGCATCTTGTTCTCGATCGTGCGTCCACCGTCCTTTGTACTGACGAAACTGTTTCGCGGCGAGCGAACAACGTGAGCGTTTGCGAAGCTCGAGCCAGTAGGCTCACCGGGGTCAAGGGGCTGTCAGCCCCTTGTCAGGCGATGTCACGCCAGTTCAGTGGTGTACCGCGGGAGATGTCGTCCTTGGCAACACGGCCGAGAACATCGGGCAGGTGTCGCGGATGCATACCGTGGCCGGGCCGGATCGAACGAACATTCGCTTCGGTGAAGAGTTCACCCTTCTTGACATCCTGCACCACAAACAGCGATCGGCGAAACGCACGGCTTTTCACTTCGGACGGTCCGACGCCATACGTCACCTGTCCGACGGCCTTCTCCGCAACTCGCACCGCGCTCACCATGTCCTTGAACTCCTGAGGCTCCAGCGAAAATGGGCTGTCGGGGCCTGGAACCGCTCGAGACATCGTCATGTGCTTTTCAATGATCGTCC
This sequence comes from Ottelia alismoides, assembly GCA_037367405.1. Taxonomy (NCBI): domain Eukaryota; kingdom Viridiplantae; phylum Streptophyta; class Magnoliopsida; order Alismatales; family Hydrocharitaceae; genus Ottelia; species Ottelia alismoides. The sequence goes on along the minus strand of JAZKJV010006924.1, from coordinate 995,622 downwards.
CGCCGAGCGCAACGGATGTGACCGGAACGGTAATTCCGAGCGTATGATCCGACAGTCCTGCCGGAACACCGAACGCCGCGGACAGATGCGGAATGGTGCTCAGATTCATCGCCTCTGGCGGAGCGGGATACGCGCTGACGCATTTGAGCAGAGCAAGCTCAGTCGTGCCGGCCTGTCGAAGCGTATCGATCGCGTCGGAGATCTCCGCCAGTGTCGCCATGCCGGTCGACATGATCACCGGCTTTTTTGTCGAACCGATCTTCTTCAGCAGAGGAAAGTCAACGATCTCAAACGACGCAACCTTATATGCTGGCACATGCATCGTTTCGAGGAAGTCGACGGACGTCGAATCAAACGGACTTGAGAAGCACTGCAGCCCGAGTTTCTCGGCCAGTGATTTCAGTTCCGGCTGCCATTCCCACGGTGTGAATGCCTCACCGTAGAGATCGTACAGAATCTTGCCTGACCACAGCGTTCCCTCTTCGATGCGAAAGTAGCTTCGGTCGCATTTGATCGTGATCGTGTCCGGAGTATACGTCTGCAGCTTTACCGCATCGGCACCAGCTTCTGCGGCGGCGTGAACCAGCTCCAGAGCCTGATTCTTGTCCTGATTATGATTCGCCGACAGCTCCGCGATGATGTATGTCGGATGCCCCGGACCGATCTTCCGTCCGTCGATGCTGATGGTTGGTGTGCTCATGTCATGAATTCCTGTTCGACACTTTCGCCTGACTTCGATATCCGCATCGGACTGCCGACACGGGATCCGAAAACAAAATGGAGACCGCCTGAAGAGGCTTGAGTCGACTCCCCGTCAGTTGCAGTCATCATCTGGTAGCCCGCTTTTTGGAATGCTCGCTGCGACGCAAGATTTTCCGGACGAATAAAGGCGTCAACGGCAGTTGCTTCGAAGTAGCAGATGGCCAGCACAGTTGCTTTGCGAATCAACGTGCGACCATAACCCGAGCTTCGAAACTTTTCCGCGATGCTGATACTAATCGTTGCCCGATGGTCCTTCAGGTCCAGTCGTACCTGACCCACTGGAATCCCCTGCCCATTTCGAGCAACAAGAATTCGTGATTGCGCGCTTTCGAGACGCGACGAAAACCAGCGGCAATGGTCTTCCCATGGGATCGGATCGGTGCTGAACGACGCGAGTCGCACAGATTCTTCATTTCTCCACTCCCACAGCAATCGACTGTCTTCTAAGGTCGCCAGCGATAAAAACACTTCCGGACTCTGCAGAGCCTCTGCAATTCGACACGCTCCATAACCGTCAATCAGGGATGAACCGAGGCCGCTCATTTGAAATCGCTTAAGTGGATCGCCCCTGAGACCTTCAAGAATGCTCTTTAGAACATCTGCAGAAAGCGTCTCGATCGTTCCGGCATTCCAGCCGATCCCAAAGGATTCGATTGCTCCGGCAACGCGCTGCTGGTTATCAGCAGTGATAATCGCAATCATCGGAAGCCCAAGGCAAGCCAGTTCCCAGCACGTGCTGCCTCCTGCAGTAATCGCCAGATCCATCGATCGAATCAGCGATGGCATGTCCGTGCAGTTTTGAACAACAGAAACAGGAAACGGAAGTTCTCGGATCAGGAGATGAAGTTCTGCGAGCCGCTGAAAACTACCACCGACAAGGGCGGTGACCTGCAACTCCGTGTTGCCTGTTTCAGCAAGCAATCGCAAGACTTTCTCTGTGGCATTCTTCGGATCGCTTCCGCCAAAGCTGAGCAGCGTGTGTAATGCAGTGGGATTTGGACGTGCGACGGCCTTCACTGGGTTCTTGATTGCATCCTTGAGGATTGCGATGACGGACTCTGGTCGCATCGCCTCTCGAAACTCTCGCCTAAGCATCGCAAACTGCGGTCCGGCGAGAATCAATGGGCACTGCTCAATGCCCTGAATGCCTCCCGAATAATCTGCCAGCGAGCCGTAGGCGTTGGAATTGACGACGAGGTCGGAATCGCAAACTCCGCCGAAGTCATCGATAGCAACGACTCGCAATCCGGCACGCTGAAGGCTTCGACGATAATCAGAACCGAACTGATATCCGTCGACAACGATCGCTGCTGCGGAAACTTTGGACGCGATCAGGGCGGTTCCCCGCGCGTCTTCATCGCAGCCAGGCGATTCCGAAAGGTCCGCAAGTTCATATTTTTCCAGCTGCAGACGCTCTCTGAGAAACGAAGGCAAATCGTGCGACACAAACAACACGCGGCCACCCAAATCAGCCCACGCCTGCGCCAAAGCAATACTGCGCATAACGTGCCCTGTGCCGATCGCCGCGCTGGCATCGGCGCGAATCACGAGCGGCGACACGGTGGACATCACGCCGCCTTTTGCTGCACGTGAGCGTTGATCTGCATCCATTCAGGATGTCGACGGAAGGCGTTCATCACATCCTGCCATGCGAAATCCCGGCCTGCAAAATGGCCGAAAATCTGACGAACAAGCTGCAGGTCTTCCGGAGTATCCACGGTCCAGCGATGCGCGGATTCGTCGGTCGAATTCGTGACGTATGCAAGTCGAAACAGCTCCGGATTGCGATAAAAGTAAGGCGTCACATGTTCGCGGCAAGACGGATCACTGGCTTCCGTCCAGTTGCGAATCAATGCCGATCGAGTGAACGCCTCCGCATCAAGTCCGCGCGGAAAAGTCCGTGGCGCGAGCACGTTCGCGCAGTAGTCGATCGTTCCGTCTGAATCGATCACGCGGCCAGCCACCATGTCGATGATGGCCGCATCGATCAGCGGGCAATCCGATGTGATCCGTACAATCACATCCGCATGAAACGTCGCCGCTGCCTGATAGTATCGATCCAGTACGTCCAGATGACTGCCGCGGTAGCAGGACCAGCCTTGTCGAGCACACAGTTCCGCAAGAGGATTGTCGCCCGGCTCATCCGAAGTCGCCACGATGACATCGTCGACTCGTTTGGCTCGCCGCACTCGATTCACGACATGCGCGAGCATCGGCTGACCCTGAATGTCCGCAAGGACCTTGCCGGGCAATCGAGAACTTCCCATGCGAGCCTGGATGATGACGACGGTTTTCATTCCATATATTCCGAACTTCAGATCCAAAAGAGTGCAGTGTCTCTCGCAGTTGTTGACTTAGCACGTAGCGGAATTCGTGAGAATTCCTGATGCGTCCGAATTCTTACGAATCCGGCTACGCGTTCATGTTGATCCCAGTAAAAATCAGACTTTTGCATTACGGACTCCGTCGCCTGAATTCGAAATCGGCGTTAGTGAAGAGGCCCAAATCCACCGGGGGAAACCCGGTGGGGTCTGATCTATCCTCCGCTCGAATTCCATTACGCGGCTCGGCGATGGGACATCGAACACAGAGACTTCAGTGTTGAGATCACATGCTGCTGATCGGCATCGGTCAGGTTCGGATGAATCGGCAACGACAGAATCTGATCAAAGGCTCGTTCAGCGTTTGGACACTGACCGCGGGAGGTTTGAAAACGCTTCTGATAGAACGGATGGAGGTGAACAGGAATGTAATGGACGTTCACGCCAACTCCGGCCGCTCGGAGACTTCGAAAGATTGCATTTCGCTGTTCGGCCGGAACCTTGACCACATAAAGATGATAACCGTGGACCGTTCCGGGACGATGTGAGAGTGACTGAATCGCGCCACCATCGGCGAAGGCCTGATCGTAGGTTGCCGCAATCTCGGTTCGACGAGCCAGCCAGCGATCGAGCTTCTTCAGTTGCGAAATTCCCAGAGCACATTGAATGTCGCAAATGCGGTAGTTGTAACCGAGCATCGACATTTCGTAGTACCACGTTCCCTGTTCTTCACGCTGACGAGCGTCGGTGGAGATTCCGTGGTTGCGAAACTGTCGCATTCTTGCCGCGAGATCACGATTGTTCGTTGTGACCATTCCACCTTCGCCGGTCGTGATCGGCTTCACAGGATGGAAACTGAAAGACGTCATGTCCGCCAGCGTGCCGACCTTCGAAAATCCGTCTCGACCACCAAGCGAATGACAGCCATCACTCAGCAAAGCGATGCCGCGAGGATCGGTGATGCTGCGAAGTGTCTGATAATCACAAGGCAGACCCGCGTAGTCGACAGCAATGACAGCTCGAGTGCGATTCGTGATCAGCCGACGGACAGATTCCGGGCAGATGTGCAAAGTCGTCGGATCGACATCCGCAAACACTGGCGTCCCGCCCTGATAGACCACACAGTTCGAAGTGGCAGCGAACGTCATCGCCGGTACGATGACCTCGTCGCCCGGACCAATCTCCAGCGCCGCAATCATGGCATGCAGCGCGGCGGTTCCACTGTTCACAGCAACCGCTTCCGCAGCGCCGGTGTATCGGCAGACGGCCTCTTCGAACTCTCGAACCTTGGGACCAGTGGTCAGCCAGTCGGAACGAAGTGTCTCAGCCACTGCGGCGATGTCGTCATCACCTACGGTTTGTCGACCATATGGAATCATGGTTTGCCCCTGATGATAAGCAGCGTGATTTCAGTCTGGTGCCCCGGCGGCGAGTCACCTGACTGAGTTTTTCACTTGATGATGATTCACCAAAGTCAATCAGGGGACTCACGTCCCCCGCTCGCCTGACTTCACGCCGCCTTTGGCAGGGCCACGTCTTCTCGGCCGGAGCAATGAATCGCGATCAACTGACGCAACTGATGCTCGTTCAGCCATTCCGTGTTGTTGTCGCTGGAGTATGTGAAGCCTTCGGCACACAACTTGCCGGTTTCGACGTATGCTGGAGGGCGATTGGTCCAGTACTTCAGCGTCGGCTGAATCACAAAGTGATCATCAAACTCAAGCGTTTGACGAGCTTCGTCGGCAGGAACCATGCACTCGTGCATCTTCTCTCCGGGACGAATTCCAATCACCTTTGTCTGACACTGCGGCGCGACGGCTTTGGCGATGGTCATGATCGTGGTGCTTGGGATCTTCGGAACAAAGACTTCACCGCCAACCATGCGTTCGAACGAATCAAGAACGAATCGAACACCCTGATCGAGCGTGATGATGAATCGAGTCATGTCCGGCGATGTGATCGGCAGAACGCCTTTCGATGCTTCCTTCTGGAAGAACGGAACGACCGAGCCGTTCGAACCAAGCACGTTGCCGTATCGAACAACACAGAATCGAGTTCCATCGGCGCCGGACAACGAATTCGCTGCAACGAACAGCTTGTCCGAACACAGCTTTGTCGCGCCGTAGAGATTCACTGGGGCAGCGGCTTTGTCGGTCGACAATGCCACCAGTTTCTTCACGCCAACATCCAGGCACGCCTCGATCAGGTTCTCAGCGCCGCCGATGTTAGTGCGAATGCATTCGGTCGGATTGTATTCGGCAATGTCGACATGCTTCATCGCGGCCGCGTGAATGACATAGTCGATGCCCTGAAGCGCTCGCTTCAGTCGTGAAGAGTCTCGCACATCGCCCACGAAGTATCGAATCTGCGGATATCGTGAGTTTGGAAACTTCGTCCGGGACATCGTGACATGCTTCTGCTCGTCACGACTAAAGACCACCAACCGCTTCGGACGCGCGTGATTCAGAAGGTATTCGGCACACTTCTGACCAAAGGATCCCGTGCCACCGGTGATGAGGATATTGCTTCCTTCCAAAATCGACATCGGCGTCCCTGCCTGTTCTGAATTCCATCGAAAAGTCGTTCAGGGCCATCGTTTCGCCACGTCATTGGCATTCGATCAGCCGGACTCTGGAGGAGGAATTCCTTGCTTTTTTCAGTGATTGTCAAATGACCGCACAGCGCGTTCATTGAACAACTCAGCAATCTAGCGGTTCGCGTTGGGGATGGTAAAGACCAATCGGCTACCGAAGTTTTCCCTGCAGATTTGCTCGGTTTCCCGCCGGTTGGCGATGTGATTTTAGTGATGTCACCCTCCCTCCGGGAGGGTCGCGAGGAACGAGCGGGGAGGGCAGGAGCATCGATGTTGCAGTGCCATGAGAAGCCTCAGAATTTCAGCCCTCCCGTCGCTATCGCGACGACCCTCCCAGTGGAGGGTAAAGCGGAGGTGCATATCCAGCCAATGGCCGGACTTTCTTAAGATCAATGCATGACAGACTCTGCGAATCACGCCTTGCCGCAGAATTCCCGCGGGGATATCGTCCCCGGCGCCACAGATCGCGAGGATGGATCGCGATCTGATGATCAGCGACGAATGCTGACAACACATCGCGTGAAGTCTCCTCATCAAACTGGCGACTTTACTGCGAATCATCGTGCCATTTCTGACATGGAAGTCGCAACTCAATGACATCGACGAGCAACTCCGCAGACGTTTCTGCCAATCCGTTCAAGGCGACTCTTGAGTCTCAGCTTGCGACGATTCGAGACTGGTTCGTCCTGATGTGCTTTTGCCTTGTCGGTCGAATCCTCTGGCTTTACATCAACAGCCGAGCCATACCCGAGTCCGTGTCATTTGGCGACTGGGCGTACTTCTTCAGCATGGGGACTCGCTACGACTCCATGACGATGACCTATTTCGTCCTGCCGTTCATCCTCGCCAATGCCATCTTCTTCAAGTCTCAAAAGGTCCAGGATCGAACTCGAGCCATTCGCCGCGCGGTGTTGCCAGTGATTGCGTTCACGATTCCGTTCTTTGCGATCGCAAACGCCAGCTACTTCCAGTCCAACAACAATGTCTTCGATGCAACCGTGTTTGAATTGTTCAACGGGAATGTTCAGAACACAGTCAACACGGCAATTCAGGAACATCACGGCATTACCCGAAGCATCTTCGCAGTGTTGCTGGGCGGATTCATGGCGTGGACCCTTCGCCGAGTTTCTGCAAAGCCGATGACGCTGCCCGTCATGGCAGATCGGTTCACTCGTCACTCGGCGGGTATCACTCTCTGCACCGTCTGCCTCGCCTGCGTCGTGTTCGTTGGACTTCGAGGACGCGTTGGGACTCGCCCGCTTCAGCGAGTTGACTCGGGAATATCAACGCATCGAATTTTGAATCTGGGAACACTCAACCCGATTTACAATCTGCGAGCCGCATGGGCTGAGTACCGTTTCCTCTCAGACTTCTTCAGCTCCAGTCGACTCATTCCGGATGATGTCCTGAAAGAACACGGCCGAGTGCTGGTGTCAGCACTGCATCCGTCGACGAACGGTGTTCCTGTGGTCCCGGCGTCCATGTCCACTGCATCCGTGGTTGATTATTCCTATCCGGCATGGCAGCGAACAGCCGCGGGGCCACCGACGAAGGCCCCGAAACACGTCTTCATTCTGTTCATGGAGAGCTACGACTCGTGGCCGTTCCTTGAAAAGTATCGAGAACTGGGACTCGTCGAAGAAGGCAGAAAGCTGAGCGACGAAGGGCTTCGTCTGATGAGTTATCTTCCCGGCGACAACTCGTCGCTGTTTTCTTCGCTGGTGTGTCTGCAGGGCATTTTCGAAACCAATCGAGCACGCCAGCAGAGTATTCCGACGTCCCTCGCTCATGCCTTCAATCGACTCGGCTACGTCACTCGAAACATCAACGGCTTCAGTGCTGAGTGGTCGTCGTGCGAACGTATCGCTCGCGAGCAGGGATTTAAGGAGGTCTACTGCACGGCTCAGATCAAGCCCGGCGGCGATACGGCGAACTTTCAGGTGCACGATCGAACCTTGTTCGACTTTGCCTCAGAGAAGCTCAGCTACGATCAACCCACATTCAGCTTTATTCGCTCCAGCAGTTATCACGGGCCTTTCGAGGTCGACCTGAAAGCTGAGAACTGTGAAATCGCCGGCATTCCGGAACATCTCCGCATGAAAGGTATGCGAGATGAAGACGAACTTTGCCAGGCGTATGGGACGCTGAAGTATTCAGACCGAATGCTCGGTGAGTTCGTTCGGAAGATGATCGAACGACATCCGGATTCGCTGTTCATCATCACCGGTGATCATTACGGACGTCACTTTATCACGACAACTCCGAATTCGTATGAAGGCTCATCCGTTCCGCTGATTATGTACGGACCCAATGTCCTCGACGGAATGAGCTTTCCGGAAGGAACGGCTGGTAGTCATGTGGACCTCGCAACAACACTGATCGAATTGTGTGCGCCGCAGGGATTCGACTACGTTTCGCTGGGCAAAAACCTGTTCAAGCCGATGCCCAACTCCTTCGGAGTCGGACGCGACTTCGTCATCTTCCCGAATGCCGTCGTCTGCCTGCGCGGGCAGCCGGATTGCATTCCTTTGCCGTGGCAGGACGATGCGGCTCCGACCGACCAGCAGCGCGAAGACCTGATCCGGCGAGCTCGTGAGATCCATGATGCCTATCACGGACTTGGATACATGATGACTCGTAAATCTCTCGAAACTCCGTAGCCGAGTTCGTTGTCGAACAGATCGACGTAGCGGAATTCGTCAGAATTCCGAAGTTCAACGAACTCGACAGAATGTGGATCGGTACTCCGAGTTCTTACGAACTCGGCTACACGAATCTCAACGACATCACGAACGGAATCTTCCATGGAAATCTTAGTAGTCAAACCAAGCTCACTTGGCGACATCATTCAGGCTTTGCGAGTTGCTCAGTCGATTCGCGATCAAATGCCGGAAGCGGTGATTTCGTGGGTTGTCCGCGATCGATTTGCAGATGTTGTCCGGCGATGTCCGACCGTCAACGGTCGAATCATCGAGTTTCACCGTACCAATTGGTTTCGAACGGCTCCGAAACTGTTCAAAGATATTCGTCAAAGCCGTTTCGATGTGGTACTGGATTTCCAGGGACTGATGCGTTCCGGTCTGATGACCCTCTCTGCCAGGGCTCCTCGCAAGATTGGACATCTGCAGGCGCGAGAAGGAAGTCGCTTTTGCTACACCGAACGAGTTCCGCTGCCGGCCGAAGGCAACGATGCGCATCACGTGGCGATCATGTTGCAGTTCCTGCCTGCAATCGGCTTGAAGGCGGAGTTGACGACGCCAATCACTCTGCGATGCGAACCGCCATATCATGTGGACAGTCGTTTGAAGGGCAGTCAGCCGATTGTGTTGCTGCCAAACAGTCGCGAAGCATCTCGAGAATGGCCGTACTTCGCGGACCTGGCTCAGCGAATCATCGAAACGGATCGTCAGGCGGTCGTTGTGTGGGATAGTCACATCGAGTTCAAGACGCCACCAGCTCTGCAGAATGATCGATTCATCAATCTGAGTAAGAAAACCGGGCTGATGGAAATGGCCGGACTCATCAGCATGGCCCGCCTGGTCGTCGCAAACGACAGCGGCGGAACACACGTCGCCTCGGCCTTCGGCGTTCCGTTGCTTGCCTTGTTCGGACCAACACTGCCAAATCACTCAGGCCCGTATCCGCTGAACAATGGTCGGAACTTCACGCTCATCGCTCCCGACCGCCGACTTCCCGATCTGAATGTTGAAACGGTGCTCGCGAAAGTCCACGAGATCAACTCTCAAACGACCTCGGTCCGCCGCGCCGGCTGATGATTGGTACGTAGCAGTCTTGCTCCGTCGAGACTAGACAACGACGCCGTGAATGCACGCACAACAAGTCGGAACGTGTTGGCAACTCGTGAACAGTCCCGAAACAAATCACAACCCGAAACGTGAGTGAGGGATCCTTCTGCGCGACACCAATCCCTCGCTGACGCAGCGGGTTGTGATTCAGTGACTTAACTGCCGGCCTGTTCCTCGCTTGAAGGGCCGTTTTTGCAGCGAAATCAAGCCGTTGCTCGTCGTCGGTCAGAATCGGTCGACACCTGCAAATCGGAAAAGATACAACGTCGCAGCCAACGCCATTCCACAGCTTGACCCGGTTTTGGCCAGGCTTTTATACTTCCCCGCTTCGGTTTGCCGCCGCAGAGTTCGGTTCTGACGGTTTCCGGCAAGAGAAGATGGCCAAACAGAATTCACAGAAAGCACACCGACCATGTCGGATCGGCATTTTGTTCATCAAGAAGACGAAGTCCAACTGGCGAAGATTCTGAAGGATTCGAAGCCGTGGCTGGAGCGAAATGCAACGACTCTGATCTACGCGCTCGCAGCAGTGCTCGCGATTGCGGCGGTGTTCGTTTACATCTCACGTCGTCCACCAGCCAATGCGAAGTTGTCCCAGGACCTGCTGGCGGCAACTTTGGAGAACTCCCCGACTCCGGAAGCCTACCGTGACATCGCGGACGATGCTGGTGACACGCCTCTGGGATTGACGTCGCGACTGCGACAGGCCGAACTCCTTCTGACCGAAGCCGTCGAAGGTATGTTCACGAATCGAAAGACCGCGATGGAGAATCTGGACAAGGCGAAGACCGCCTTCGAGCGACTCTCTGAAAACCGCAATGTGACCGGCAGTATGCGTGAACGAGTCCTCGCTGGGCTCGCTCGCACGCTGGAAACCGGATGTGACGGAAAACCAGAATCCATCAAGGCCGCAGTCTCTGCCTGGGAAAATGTTCTGAAGGAGTTTCCGGACTCCAAGATGTTCAAAGAGCTGGCAGAAGATCGAATCAAGAAGTTGCCAGGTCAGGCCGACTTCCTCGCTTGGTTTGCTGCTCAGAACCCAGCACCGGCTGACGACTTGCAGTTGCCTCAGGACGGAAAAGGTCCGGGAGCAGTTCCTCCCGTTCCTGGTCCCGGTCTTGGCTTGCCAAACTTCAGCATGCCCGAAGCTGGAACCAAGGCAGATGCTCCCGCGACGACTCCTGCAGATGCTCCGAAGACGGAAGGTGAAGCCAAGGCTCCGGAAGCTCCACAGCCAGAAGCACCAAAAACCGAAGAGCCCAAGGCCGAACCTGCCGCAGATGCTCCGAAGACCGAAGAGCCAAAGAAAGAAGAGCCCAAGGCTGAAACACCGGCTCCAGCACCTGCTGCCGAGCCAAAGCCTGCGACGGACGCACCGGCTCCGGCAGAAGGAACTCCAGCCCCGGCGACTCCTGATGCTCCTGCCGCGACTCCGGAAAAAGCAGGCGAATGAGTTCATCGGATCTGAATTCCGAACATCCCTCAGAGGGCCACGTTGCATCAGGTGACGTCGGCCCTCTTTCGCCTGAAGAGCTTGCGAATCTCGACGAACCGATTGACATCACCGTCGAAGCCCGTGCTCATGGCTGGCGGCTGGACCATTACCTGAACCGTCTGTTTCCCAATCACAGTCGCGCTCAGTTGCAGCGAGTGATCGAAGCGGGCGGCGTTCACCTGAATGGACTCGTTCCCAAGGCATCGCGCCGATTGCGAGTGAACGATCGCATCTGGATTCAGCTCATGGCGGATGCCGCTGAAGCCACGATCGAAGCCGAAGACATCCCGCTGGATGTTCTCTATGAAGACGATTCGCTGGTCGTCGTGAACAAACAGGCCGACATGGTCGTTCATCCAGGTCGAGGCAACTCAAGGGGCACTCTGGCCGCGGCGCTGCAGTTCCATTTTGATCAGTTGAGCGATGTCGGCGGGCGTCATCGTCCGGGCATTGTTCATCGACTGGATCGAGATACGACCGGCGTGATTCTGATCGCCAAGGACAATCAGATTCATCAAAAGCTCAGCAGTCAGTTTGAACGTCGCGAGGTGAAGAAAGAGTACCGTGCGATCGTTCGTGGTATTCCGGAGATTCAATCGGACTTTATTCGAACTCACATCTGTGTTCACTCGCGAGTTCGCGAGAAAATGATGGTCTGCCCGGAAGGTGGAAACGCTCGAGAAGCCGTCACATTCTACAAGACCAGCGAGAGCTTCGGTCGCTTCGCCCTGATGGAACTCCATCCTCACACCGGGCGCACTCATCAACTGCGAGTTCACATGCTGCATATCGCCACGCCCATTGTGGCCGATCGACTTTACATCGGCCAGTCGGCGTTTCACAAAACGGATGTGACTCCGACCTACAAGCCCGAAAGCGTTGAGGACAATGTCCTGATCGCTCGACAGGCACTGCATGCATTCCGACTGACGATTCGGCATCCCGTGAGCGGGCAATCCATGCAGTTCGAAGCCCCGCTACCGACGGATTTCCAAAGAACACTCGACTACCTCCGCAGTGCCCGGTAGTCGAATGTAGAACGACTGTCCCAGTCGTTCAGATCGCTCTCTGCGCTCGGAAATCACGAATCACATTTGCGCTCGTGAGCAGTTGAGACAACTGCTCTACAATGGCCTGGACGCACTATGGGATGCCGCGGACGATTTCGGGGCCGATCAGTTTGGTCAGCCACACGGGAAGCTTCTGCCAGACAGCAATGACCTTGTCGTACTTGCCGCTGCTTGGACGAACATCGCCGATCTGACCTTTGCGAAGCGTGTACTGCCAAACGGCCGGATACGGTTCGGCTCCCCATTGTTCCTTGAACTTGTACGTTCCGCTGTCGACCGAACTTCGACCGAAGTCGAACGCCTTCTGGCCGCGTTCCACAGATCGCTTCAGGCAGTTCCAATACATCAGCATGTTGCACGCCGTTCGATTGAACTCCTTCAGAGAACTCGCGCTGGGGATGAATGTCACGTCGGGACCATGCAGCAGAAATCCGGACGCGATCGGACGATTCTCCGTCATCACGGTGCAGATCTCGGCCGCGTCCCCAAACTCGGTCAGCATCCGACGAAACAGTTCGCGTGAGAATGGCGGCGTGCCCAGATCTCGCATGTTTTGGCAAAACACGTCGTAGAAGTTGTTCAACTGATCGAGATGCCCAAACGTCACGGTCAACGCAGGATCGTTCAGAGGCTTTTTCACCTGACTCCGCAGCTTCGACTTCAATTTATTCCACAGGTCATCGACCGTGCTGGGCAGCTCAAGTCGCATGTGGACCTTTTCGGTGTTCGTCGAGTTCAGCCCTGGATGATCAATCCGCTTCTCATGACGCAGCTCAAGATGTTTCACGTCTAATCGATCTGACAGCTCCATCGCCTCATTGATCAGCAACTCTGCCGCGATATTCGAGTCCGCCAGAACACCACCGGTGTTCAGATAGGGCTGACTGACGAGAAAGCTCCCGAAGATCGGGCCGGAAATGTGCATCAGCGGAAGGACGCCGACGATCGTTCCGTTTCGCTCGGCCGACAGAAAGTATGGACGATGTCGAAACGCTTTCGAAAAGATGGTGCCCCACTCGCTGCGCAGGTGAAATCCGTCGTAACCCCATTTTGCGAGGTACGAATTCCAACCCAGCGGCGCGGATGATTCGCAGCGAATTCGGACGGTTGTTTGTGATTCTGTAACGGTTGACATGGCTCAAGACTCCTCAAACGCTGACACACAGTTCCTGTTGTTCCGTCATCCCGGCGCGTGTCAGGACGCCGGGGATTTTCAGAGCCAGCTCTGGTGACAGCATTCGATAGACATTGACAACTTTGTTCATGCGGCGATCAAAGCAAAATCGTTCTTCGATCGTTGATCGGCCTGCCTCGGCCAGGCGTTCTCGAAGGGACTCCGATGAGACACACTTGCGGACGGCTTCGAGCAACGCAGACTCGTTGTCCACAGGAACCACCAGTCCGTTTTGATCATTTTGAACCAGCTTCGGAATCCCGTTGCAACTGGTCGCCACCACCGCGCGTCGAGACGCCATCGCTTCGAGCACGACGTTCGGCAAGCCTTCACGAATGCTGCTCAGCACGAAGAGATCAATGGCTCGATAAAGTTCGCGAGGATCGGACAGGAAGCCGCAAAGTCGGACGTGTTCCTGAAGATCCAACTGATTGATCTGATTCTGCAACTGTTCACGAAGATGACCTTCGCCGGCAATCACAAGTCCTACCTGGCGTTTCTCTTCGACCAGTTTCGAGATCACATTGATCAGATGATGAAAGCCTTTTTCTTCCGACAACCGTCCGACAGCACCGATCAGCACCTGCTGAGAATGAAAGCCGAACCTGGCCTTGTCTTCCAAAGTCGGCGGAGCCGTTGGATAATCGTCCAGCACGATTGCATTGTCGATCTGATGAATTCGGTCTTCGGGAACTCGGATCTCTCGACAGGTCTCCGCCAGATCCTGCGACACGCAGATGACCTGTTCGTACCGCTTCATGCAGAACCTGTCGATCTTGTAGTACAGCGGCGTCTTCGATGTGAATCGAACCCATCCATGAGCCGTCGTGACCAGATGCATCGGATGAAACCACTGCAGCAACAGCCCCAGCGCGTTGCTTTTGTAATCATGAGCGTGCCAGATCGTGACATTCCGCTCTCGACAGATTCGCAGGCAGTCTCGAATCACTCGCCAGTCCAGCGCGCCTCGGTCGTCAATGCCGATGATCTCCGCCTGAGCCGCGGTCGCTTTTCGTTCCAGACTCTGAAAGCCTGGATCTCCCGGAGGTCGCATGAACAGGCACGCGCAGTCGATACCGTACTTTTTCAGGTAACGGGGCGAGTTCAAAATCGTCTTCTCCGGACCACCACCGTTGCCCGTGACGACGCGAGTATGAAGAACAAAGGGATTTGACATGTGGGTAATGACCGTCCGAGAAAATCAGCCTCGAAGGATGTTTTCAAATACGTCTGCTTTGCTTCGCCAGCTTTCAAGCTCCAGTCGCTGCCGCGCGATGGATTGAGACGTCGGCACGCCGGAACACAATCGTTCACGAACGAACTCGGCGAACTCGGCAGGTGAAGTCGCGACGTCCATGCAGTCCGCCCACGCTTCCGTTGATGGCAAGCGATTCACAACCACTGGCTTGCCGGTCGCCAGATATTCCTTCAGCTTCAGTGGCTGCATCGCGCGAGTCACGGGAAGATCCGCGTACGGCATGATGAGCACATCAGCCTTCGCGGCGACTTGCGGCAACGCTTCCAGAGGCATTGCCGGCTGAACTTGCAGGTTCGGAAGAGCGAGAATTTCCGAATCCGGATTCTGCTGAGGCCCGATCAGAGTGATCGACGCGTCCGGCAGCCGTTTCGACATCTCGACAATCGTCGGCGTGTCCATCCGGCGATCGATCACGCCCCAGAAGACGATGTTCGGAGAAGTTCCAGCAGGTCGTTCCTTCGTTGCAGTCTTCCAGAAGTCCACATCGACGCCATGAGTCAGCAGCGTCGACGAGCGTCCTTCCGCGGCGATCATGGCCTGAAGCGTCTCACTCACCGCAATGATGGAATCCGCCCGCTGGATCATGTCACGATCCATCCGTCGAAGTGTTTCACCATCAAGTCCCGGCCACTGCGAGAAGTCGTCCACGCAGTAGTAAAGCCATCGGTCGACGGGAAGCAGACCGGGCAGATCGGCCGTGATTGGCAGAGTCGTCACGGCAACGACAGGCTGCGGCATGTGTTCGAGCAACGGCGAAAGTTGTTTGGCAAGAAGCCATCGATTCAGTCGCCGATCGCGATCACGACCAAACCACGGCCACATTCGCGGATTCACAACCTTGAAATGCGGATACGACAGAAATCGATCCTCGGCCGGTCGCTCATGCGTCGTTGCCGATTCTCGCTTTCCGGTTGGCGGCGTTCCCCATTGCCGAACTTTCTCGGCAACACGCTTCATCGTGTCCCAATCCAGCCTCGGCGCGCGAGTGCCGATGGTGTTGACCCACAACACGGGAATCGATCCAGCAGGTTGCGAATCAAATGCTGGCATGACGACGGATGTCGTCCCCAGTCATCACTGAACACCAGCAGTGAGCCAATCGGCTGCGACGGACGAGTCTCGGCAGAGACATCACTCATCGCCAGATTCGGAGGACACTCGGCAATCATGTCAGTACCCCCGATGAATTCATGTTGCCGGACGAAGCTCGTCGAGGAGCCCGAGCATTCAGAACATCGTGATACACATCACGATAACTCTGAAGCATCCGATCCAGTGAAAACGTCTCTTCAGCACGACGCGCTGCAACTTCGGCCATGCGTTCGCGTTGCTCCGGATGTCGATAAAGCTCGATCAACGCCTTTGCAAGACCCGCATCGTCTTTGGCAGGAGCCAGGAGTCCGGTCACACCATGTTCGACCAGTTCTGGCAGACCTCCAACGGCTGTGGAAACGACCGGACGTCGCGCGGCCATCGCTTCAATCACCGTCAGCGGAATTCCTTCGCTGATGCTCGACATCAGAAAGATGTCAGAAGCCGCAAGCAGATCAGCAACGTCTTTCCGAGTCCCTGCAAGTCGGACGCAGTTGCCCAGATCTAACTCGCGAATCGTCTGTTCAATCGCCGCTCGTTCGTCGCCATCTCCGGCCAGCAGCAGCTTGATGTTCGGAATCTGCATGCGAGCCAAATCAATGGCCTTCAATGCCGTTTGATGATCTTTCAGCTCATGAAGTCTGGCGACGAGCACGGCCACAAAGTCGGACTCAAGGAATCCGAACT
Source organism: Ottelia alismoides (assembly GCA_037367405.1). NCBI lineage: Eukaryota > Viridiplantae > Streptophyta > Magnoliopsida > Alismatales > Hydrocharitaceae > Ottelia > Ottelia alismoides. The sequence continues at coordinate 979,364 of JAZKJV010006924.1, read as the reverse complement.
CTCCGCGAATCTTCTGACGAGCCGCCTCCGAAGGCTTTGCAAGACTCTTCAGATCCACGCCGTTGTAGATGACTTCAACACGATTCGAAGGAAGTCCCTCGTTGTCGATTAATGCCTGCCGAACGGCCTTGCCGCATCCGATCAGTCGATCCTGATGACGCAGCAACAAGCGATTCACGATCATTCGCTTTCGACTTGGCAGGTCAGGAAAATGGCGGCCATGCTCTGTAAAAACCACCGGACGACGGCCCCACAAACCACGGCTGAGCATCGCATGAAAAAACGGCGTGCACTGATGCGCGTGAAGAATCTCAGCGCCTTCACGGTCGGCGAATTCTTTCAGCCGTCGCGCACAGTTGCGATCGATTCCGGGCTGACGATGCAGGTGTTCAACCACGAAACCGTCTCGACGCAGTCGTTCGCCAATCTCACCGACATCATCAAGCACGGCAACGACGCAGCGAAACTCGTCACTCATTCGTCGCATCATCTGATCAACAAGCACCTCAGCTCCGCCAACGCCCAGTGCGTGAATCACATGGCAGATCGTCGGTCGAGCTGACGCAGTGTGCAAATAGTTTGGAATGGCCTGAATCATGGTTTGAAAATCGAGTCGATAGATTTCAGTGAGTGTGTCGTCGCACAGCGATGTCACAATTGACGCCGCAGCGCTTTCCATGCGGATGCTATGCGAGTTGGTTTCAGAATCCCGACCGAAGCTTTCAACAGTCGGCCGGGGGATTTCAAAATAGCCTTGATTCGATGCTTCTGAGGGACGAACATCGACCAGGTCGTCTTCGGATAGGTCGTGGAGCACTCCGGAATGAGATCCACATAGCCGGATCGATGAAAGACCTCTCGATGACCTTCCGCCATCACGATGGACAGACATCGAGCCGTGTACGATGCATCCCCGAAGTGTTCAAAGTCTCGCCAGGCAGCCTCGTTGATCTCATCCGCCTTGCGCCGCATCGCGTCGCGGTGCGATGGATCGGTTTCACAGGAGGCTGCGATGCGTAAGACGTTCGCCTTGCGAAAATCCTGCGCGGCCCAGGCTTCTGTTGGGTACTGAAGTTCCTCCGGATGATCGAGCGTTCGCCGTTCGTTGGCCGCCATCCATCGCCCGTACGTTCGCATGACATCCATTGCATACCGGTACATGCCGTCGAACTGTTCGGCATCGCGTTTGGCGATCAGGTACTTGCCCAGCGAATTCAGGAAGACCGTGTACGACCAGTGCCCTTCCGCATCGAGCAGATGCAGATCGTTGGGATTCTGATCCGGATGCACGCAGCGTCGAATCAGCTCTTCCGCCTTGTTCAAGTACCGCTCAGATCCGGTCAGCACCCAGGCATCGATCAGAGCATTGACAGAATTCCCCGCGCCGCGACCTGGGCCGTGAAAGTCTTCGAAAACCGTTGCTGAAGCGGCTCCGGTTGGGCCATCGTCCAGCAATCCGAAGATGGTGTTTCGACCGTCATCCATCTGAATGACCCATTCGGCCAGCGACATCACGGAATCACGCGCTTCGGCCGAACCGGTCAGGAAGTGATAATGCAACAGTCCCGATGTGTAGTTGTGTTCGCAGCTCGGACCGCCTCCATACGGCTGGCCCGGCTTCTGATTGTGTTTCGAATACGTTCGATGCGTACTCGTTCTGGCGTCAACATAGTGATCTGTGTGCCAGAACAGTCCGCCGTTGAAAGCCGATCGGTCGGCATTGGTGTGATAGATGTCAATATCCATCACGTGACGAGCCAGCGGATCCAGCAGATCAAACCACTTCGTGTCGCTCGTTGCAAACCACTGCAGGATACCGCCGAAGATCATGTCGAACTGATTGTTGTAGTGAGAAACAATCGTGTTCGAACCGGCGTAATGCGTCTGCTCATGATCGGCAGGGACATCACCGAAGTTTCTCCAGCCGTACTCGTCGATCGAACGACGTCTCTCAGCCCAGGAGCGCCCATCGGTGCTGGCAGATTCCAGATACTGAACGAAGCGCGGAGCCACGTGCGATTCAGCGGAGGCTACGTTCGCCGTCGCCCCATTCACGGTCGCCGACTTCGCGAGAGCTTCCAGCGAACCGGCAAACCACGGAATGGCTCGCGATTCTGAGACCGATTCCGCAGACTGAATACACCGCGGCGAGTCGTAGACCCAGTTCAGGACATCAATGTTGGTCGGTCCGGTCCCCATCGCGATGCAAAACGAAGATGTCTTCTGTTCGCCACCCTGCAACTCATGAGACGTGTCCGGAAGTGACGGGAACAAGCCGACTTCGAGACTTCCCATCGCGGCCGCAAGGCTTGCCGGAAAGTTCTGCCAAAACTCCGGCACCGCAACCGCCAGCCATGATTCATCACCTTCCATGACGAACGTTGGTTCGGCGCGATGTCCTCGCAGAGTTCCCGCATCGGAGACCGCTTCAAACCCTCGAGTCTGAACATCAACCGAACCGTTTCCGTTCACGTGATTCGAACTGCTCCAGAAGCGATCACCGCTTCCGAATTGACGCAGGAACACTTCATGAGACGTTGATCGCGTCGCCGAACATCGATCGGCGCGCCAATGAGTCATGGCTGACACGGGAATCTCGTCGGATCGCACCGAGATCTCCAGGCTGCGAAACACAAATGAACCCGGATCGCCAAGATCCCAGAGTCCACCCGCATGACGGGCTCGCTGAGTGTTTCTGAGTCGCGTTTCGACCTGCAAAATTCCGGCGCTGGCCCAGAAGGTGAGACGAAACTGCAACGTGATCGCCGGATGATCGTCAAGCCGAGCATTCACGACAAAGACCTGTCGCACTGGTCCGGAAACGTCTTCGCGGATTCCCTCAAAACGCAGCCGAAGCTCTTCACCGTCAACACCTGTCACACGCGGTGTGATGTGAAGAAGATGCTCCGACGGTGTGTCCTGCGTGAAGTCTCGTGTTATCAGCCGCAGTTCGTCATTGATGATGCGAACCGTTGTGGTCCGGTCGACCGATGAAACAGAACTGGTCGCCACGGACGACGCGTGAACGGTGACCGACTGATTCTGTCCGCTGAACTCTGGGCACACGAAGCTCGAAAGCATCCATCGAATGGTTCCATCACACCAGCGATTGAGCACCTCGAACTGAGCTGCGGTTCTGCCGTTCGACAGTTCGACATATCCGGACGCCACATCGCGAATTCGGCCCTTCGGCAGGCAGAAGCCCGCAACGATCGGAGCGTTCTTCGCCGACGTGCCGCGGCCGTTCAGGACAGCCGGAATCTGAACCGTCTGCTGATCGCGAGTTGCTTCGCTTGAGGATGATTTGAGCGACATAACGGGACGAAATCTCAACGGGTATTGTGAACCAGTTCGTTCGGAACTGATGCAGGACGATGCGAAACGGACGGCCGACTGGTCACATGAGTTTCTCCGGCCCAGGCATTCATCCATCTTGAGAAGACCAGCAGGCTCCAGATCAACTGCCCATGACGTCCCGTGCCGCGACAATGAGCATCGAACAACTGACGGACTTTCGACACCTGAATGAACTGAGCCGTCGGCCCGGATTCGTTCAGAACTCCGCTTTGAACCTGATCCCGGAGCGGGCCGCGAAGCCAGGCATCAATGGGCAATTCGAAACCCTGCTTGCGTCGGTTGACCAGATCCTTTGGCAGTCGCGATTCAAACAGTTGCTTCAGCATCCACTTCTTCGAACCCTGCCGGATCTTGAACTCAGAAGGCATCGACGCCGCAAGTTCCATCAGCTTCCAGTCGATGAACGGCGGCCTCACTTCCAGGCCGAAGCCCATGCTGGCTCGATCAACCTTCGTCAAAAAGTCATCCGGAAGCAGGACGTTCGTGTCGGCAGACAACATGCCGCTCAACGCGTCTCGCTGTCCCGATCGGAAATGATCGCTGATCGAACGCTCGGGCTCGTAACCATTCAAAGTCGTCCGCAGATCACGGTTCATCAGCGATTGCCGGAGCGAACGTCGACACGACGAAACCGTGTTCGCATAGGCATCCGCAGGTTCCATCGACAGATTCTGCAGCAGAGTCTTCAATCTCAGCGGTCGCGGCAGCCAATCCGCTTTTGGCCAAACAACCGACATGGGCCGGATCAGCATTCTGCGAAGCACCGACGGGATCAGGTTTCGAAGCTGAGCCTCTTTCAGGTCATGGGCATAACGAGCATAGCCGCCGAATAACTCGTCTCCACCGTCTCCGGACAGGACGACTTTGACATGTCGAGCCGCAAGACGTGACACCGCCATCGTCGGAATGGCCGAAGCATCAGCAAAGGGCTCGTCATAGAGAAATGCCAGATCATCCAGATCTCTGGCGGCCTCTGGTCGGACGATCTCTTCTGTGTGTTCGCATCCGAAATGGGCAGCCACTTCGCGAGCAAACGGCAGCTCACTGAACTCAGCTTCATCGAATCCGATGGAGAATGTTCGAACCGGATCGGATCTGAGCCCGGACATCATGGCAACGATCGAACTGCTGTCGAGACCACCGCTCAGAAACGCACCAACCGGGACATCTGCCACCAGATGAGCCCGAACGCTTTCCTTCAGCGCAGAGTCAATCCGTTCCTGCCATTGTGCGACAGGAAGACGATCTTCGCGATCAAATGAAAGCTGCCAGTATCGCTTCGGCGACGCCTGAAATTCGCTCGCTGACACTCGCAGTCGATGAGCGGCCGGGAGTTTGGACACACTCTGAAAGATGCTGCGAGATCCTGGGATGAACCCAAAGGTCAGATAGTCTTCCACCGCGAACGGATCGATGGATCGCTGAATGTTCGGATGAGCCAGAATCGCCTTCAGCTCGGAGCCAAAGACGATTTTTTCATGGTCGCGATAAATGAACAGTGGCTTCTGACCAAGATGATCACGAGCCAGCATCAGTTCGCGTCGCCGAGCGTCCCAAATCGCGAAGGCAAACATGCCGCGAAGATGAGTACACATCTCCGGGCCGTGTTCTTCGTACAGATGGACCAGAACTTCGGTATCGGAATTGGTTCGAAAGACATGCCCGCGAAGTTCCAGAGACTTCCGCAGTTCCTGATAGTTATAAATCTCACCGTTGAACACGACGTGAATCGATTCGTCTTCGTTCGAAATCGGCTGCCGGCCGCCTTCGAGATCGATGATTGCCAGACGTCGATGAACAAGCCCGACCGGTCCCGAGCGAAACGTCCCCTCACCATCCGGACCTCGATGCGCAATGGCGTCGCCCATCGCAGTCAGCAGGCTCGCGCTGACGGGGCGATGAGGATCGCGATAAAAGACTCCGGCAATTCCGCACATGCTAACGTCGACTCAACGGATCAAAGATTCGTGGACAGTGGACTCACATTGCTCAAGCCCCTGCCAGAGCGCAGTTCGCGCGCAGGGATCTCGAGTCTGCGGAAACCTAGGTCACAGAATGTTGCCTGCTGCGGGTTTGCGCACCGCGCGTCGAGAAATGGCAACATGTCGCCGGGTCACTCAGCAGTGTTGCGTTTTGGCAACATGAGCAACGGCTGAAAAATCATCAAAATCGCTACAACGAGACCGGAAGGTGATTGCTGCGGGTTCTCGATGTTTCTCCGCCAGTCACTCGATGTTTCTCCGGCAGTCAACAGTGCTTTCCCTAATTCACCCTCCCGCTGGGAGGGTCGTCGCGCCAGCGACGGGGAGGGCACCGCTCGTCATTTCGGCCGCCAGACTATCAATACGCTCACTGCTCCGAAGCGTCTGGCAGAAGAAATCGAACAGGCCACGTTTCATCATCCTTGTCGTTGAACTCTATGTCTTCGCCAGCCGATCGAATTCTGTATCGATCCCCGACGCGTTCGTAGCGAAACGGTTCGTTGGAAAATGCATCGATCAGGACGCCCTCAGGCATTGGCGGCAGCCCGGGGATGGAATTCAAAACCTCAAGCGAATCAGGGTAATAGCCGTTGATCGTCCTCCAGCGAGCCAGTCTGACGGCGAGGTGAAGTACTCGTCGAGAATTGATCGTTGACGCGACTTCTCCAGGCAGCCGGGATAATCGAGCATCTGAGACTCTGGTCTCGACAATGGACTGAAAATCATGGCCGAAGAATGACAAGTCGGCAGTCGCTGGCGTATAGGTAGACTTCAATGGAATTGTTTCTATCGAGAGGCGTTGTTCGTGATATGTAGACTTCTTCATCGCCTCGCAGATTTGGTCAATCAAGCGATCCTGGAACATCAGTAACTCTGAAAAATCGAGTCGATGGGCGGCGTATCGCATAGCTATTCGATTGAAGCGGGGCGGAATGTCGCCAATGGGCCCCATGAAACCAATATTGCGGTGGATGAGCTGGACATGATCGATCGCTTCGAAGCGATACCGCTCATCCAACATCTTTACAACATCTTCGTCCGGGCGCAGATTCTCCGGAGCCTGCACCCAACGATGGGCGAGTTCTTTATCAATCGATGGACACAGAACCAGCCCGTTGATGAGTTCATTGTTCGCCTGCCGGTCGAGGCGAAGTGCTCTCCGGTATCCGTTTAGCAAAAACGGCTCACAGTTTCTCGCTGCTGTGTAGACCACTTCAAGATCTTTAAGGCCGTCATCAAAATTCCCAGCCTCAAAGTGCATCGCGGCGCGAAACAGAAATGGTTCCCCGATCTGCTGCATGTATACCCGACTTCGAACGCTTCGACTCCAATGCAATCCTAGCAGATCGTTGGTCGGGTCACTGACCGGTAAGGCTTTTCCATACGAATCGAGAAACTCAATTCTTGCTGGTGTTGGCTCGCTATTCCTAACGGCCAAGTACCATTGTTCACTGCCTTTGAGAAAGCTCTTTGCCATGGTAGACTCATCCGCCGCTAGCCCGAGATGATGCACAGCAGGAAAAGGGACGCCACTCCAAACAATGTATTGAATGACCTCACCAGCACGATCTGGGTGATCTGCTTGCCACGTCTTCAACAGTAATGAAAAATCGGGGAACTTCGGCAACTCCTTCGGCTCTTCCGGAGTGTTGGCAAGAGCGCCGGCCAAAAGGCACCACGGATCTTCCTTCGCGGGTTTTGCGTCGGGATGCTGATATCGATCCTGAAAGATCTTCACGTAGTCCACATAGCCTTGCGGCGTGAGCGGTTCCGTGTAGATCGTGGTCTCAGCGGACACCGGGAAAGCACTCAACGGTCCGAAGAATTGCCAAATGAGCCACAGCCAGGGAACACCAATCCCAATCGCCAACAGGCCGACTCTCTTGCGAAGCAGCTTTCTTCGCAGCCAATCAGTCGTTTGCCGAAAACGTCGCATCAGGATTTGCCGCATCGTTGCTCTTGCCAACTCATTGAGAGGATTTGAATTGACGTCATCGTCGGATCGTGTTAACAAGGTCAGCGGCATGGATCAGGTTACTGGGAGTTTTTGAAGTTGCGCGTTTTGATTCGGTGGCCAACGGCCTTTTTTCACCGTAGCCTGGGGCAACGCCCCAGGGGCATGGAAAACACGGTGAGTCTTGGCCAAGGGCCATGTTCAACTGACCATATTTCGATTGATTATGGCCTTTGGCCAAACCGAGTCCTTTCATTTTCAGTTCCAGGGGCGATGCCCCTGGCTACGATAAACTTGGCCTTTAGCCAAAAATCCCAACGACGAAATGTGCAACTTCAAAACTGGCGTGCCGGGGTTGTATGGCAGTTAACTCTTTCTTATCGCTCGCCCAAATGCATCCATCGAGATTGCGTTTTACAACCGGGAGTCTGAAATGTCGATTTCCAGCTCGAATGTCAACTCGCCGGATGTCACTACGTCGGCTGCGATCGGTTCGCTATCCCGGAATTCGATCGGGAAACTTTTTTCCCCGGATTCGAATCCTCTGATACGAATCGGACGTCGCCGCTGGATGCTGCAGGCTGGACTCTTCGGAGCCGCCGGGTTGTCAGTTCCCGCGCTGTTGCAGAAAAAAGCTGAAGGCGGATTCGCCGATAACAAGAAGCGAGCCACGGCGGTCATCCAGATCTGGCTTTCCGGTGGGCCCAGTCAGATCGACATGTGGGACATGAAGCCGGAAATGAGCTCCGAAATTCGAGGGCCATTCAAGCCGATCTCCACGTGTGTGCCAGGCATCGAGATCTGCGAACACATGCCGTTGCAGGCGGCCATGATGGACAAGTTCGCCATCATTCGCTCAATGGATGCCGGGGCCAGCAATCATACTCCGATTACATTTCAAGCCGCCAACCCCAAAGCTCAACGAACAGAAATTGGTCGTCAGGGTGGTGGTTATCCGTCGATGGGTTCGGTCGCCGCAAAGTTCAAAGGCCCCAATCGTCCCGGCATGCCTCCGTTCGTCGCGCTGGCCAACAGCATGGTGGCGGATGTTTACGGAGCCGGTGATCTCGGCCAGCAATACGAACCGCTCGATGGCATGCGCGTCGATGGCAAGTTTTCGATGCCGAAAGGTGTTGAGGTGCCTCGGTTGCAGGATCGTGATCTGCTCCGACGTGAACTGGATCGATTTCGTCGCAACCTGGATTCGTCTATCAGCTTTCAGCAACAGGACCGCTACACTCAGGAAGCGTATGACCTCGTGCTCGGCGGAGCGGCTCAGAGAGCTTTCAATCTTGCAGAAGAATCGGATGAAGTTCGAAATCGCTACGGACGCGATTCGCTGGGCGACAAAGCCTTGCTGGCTCGACGTCTGGTTGAAGCTGGTGTGACCTATGTCACGATGAGCGATGCATGGGGCCATTGGGACCATCACGGCGATGAAGTGCAGTGGGGAGGAATCGTCAAAGGCTTGACTCCGATGCTGCCTGTTCTGGATCGCGGCATTACGGCTCTGATCAGCGATCTCGATCAGCGAGGACTGCTGGAGACGACTCTTGTGATCGTCATCGGCGAGTTCGGCCGCAGCCCGGTGATGACAAAAACCGCCGGCCGCGATCACTGGCCGGGTGTGATGTCATTCCTGATGGCGGGTGGCGGCATCAAGGGTGGCCAGGTGATCGGCGCGACGGATCGGCGAGGCGGCACGATTCATGAACGACCTCTGGGACCGGGCGACCTGGCGGCGACAGTCTTCAGTCATCTGGGGATCAATCCCGGTGACCACTGGATCAATCCGTCCGGTCGGCCAACTCCGCTGGTTGAGTCAGGAAAGCCCATTGCCGAGCTTGTTTGAGCCTTTGCTTCCGAAAGTACGCCCTATTTGGCTCCCGGCTCCGTGAATATCGGTTGAACCGTGAACCCCGGCTTTGTGTCGAGTTGGAACGCCTTTAGAATGCCCGCGGCCCGAGAATGGCTGGTCTCTCGCTGATTGTGGCCGTCGTGCTTTTGCGGCATTCCCGTCAACGGAGCGACGGGCGTACAGTACACCCGTCGCTCCGCCGACGGGATGCGATTCAGCGCCGCTAAGTTTCAAGTTTCAAATTTCAAATTTCAAATTTCAAATTTCACTCAATGACTCTCAACCGCCCCGATATCCGTGAACTCCTCGAAAAACGCATCCTGGTCATCGACGGCTCGATGGGTGCGTTGATCATGTCGAACAATCCGACCGAAGAAGGGTATCGAGGCGAGCGGTTCAAAAACCATCCGATTGATCTTCGAAACGCCACGGACCTGCTGGTGCTGACTCAGCCGGCGCTGATCTCCGGCATTCATCAGCAGTACCTCGATGCCGGTGCGGACATCATCGAGACCGACACGTTCAACGCCAACATCGTGTCGATGGAAGAATTCGGTCTCGCTCACCTGACCTACGAAATCAACAAGACCGGTTCCGAGCTGGCTCGCGCGGTCGCAGACAAAGAGACACTGCGCAATCCAAACAAGCCGCGATATGTGGCGGGCAGTATCGGGCCGACCAAAGTTCAGCTCTCGATGAATGCCGACAAGCCAGGAAGCCGACCGTTTCAGTTTGATCAGATGGTCGAATCGTACGCGGAACAGATTCGTGGACTAATGGACGGTGGCTGCGATCTGCTGTTGCCGGAAACCAGCTTCGACACGCTCAACATGAAGGCGTGTCTGTTCGCAATCGGGCAAGTGTTCGAAGAAAAGGGCCGGGAGATTCCGGTCATGATCTCCGGCACCGTCTTCACCGGCGGAGTGACTCTGCTGGGCCAGTCCGTCGAAGCCTTCTACGCAGCCGTCGAACATTTCCCGGCGCTCAGCATCGGCTTCAACTGCGCCCTCGGGCCGAAGCAGATCAAGCCGTATCTCGAAACGCTGTCGAACATGGCAACGAAGTACGTGAGCTGCTATCCCAACGCCGGTATGCCGGACGGAATGGGTGGCTTTGATACGAGTGCTGAAGAGTTCGCGGAGATCGTGCGGACTCTGGCAACGGCTGGATTATTGAACATCGTCGGTGGCTGCTGCGGCACAACTCCGGCCTATATTCGAGCCGTCGCGGAAGTGGTCAAGGATATCCCGCCACGCAAGATTCCACAGGGCAACGGCTGGTCGACATACTCGGGCTTCGATTACCTGGCCCTTCGTCCAGAATCGAATTTCATGAACGTTGGCGAGCGTACGAACGTCGCCGGTTCACGCAAATTTCTTCGTCTGATTCGCGAAGACAAGTTCGACGAAGCGATCAGCATTGCTCGTGATCAGGTCGAAGGCGGCGCGCAGGTGATCGACGTCAACATGGACGAAGGCCTGCTCGACGGCCCGCGCTGCATGGAAAAATTCCTGTGGCTTCTGCACGACGACAATATTCGTGTGCCGATCATGATCGACAGCTCCGACTGGAAGGTTCTGGAAGCCGGTCTGAAGTGTGTTCACGGCAAGAGCATTGTCAACAGTATCAGCCTGAAAGAGGGCGAAGCCGAATTTCTGCACAAAGCGAAGCTGATTCGTCGCTACGGCGCGGCCGTTATTGTCATGGCATTTGACGAAGTCGGTCAGGCAGCGACATGTGAAGAAAAGGTTCGTATCTGTAAGCGTGCCTACAAGCTGTTGACTGAAAAGGTTGGCTTCCCGCCGACCGACATTATCTTCGATGCCAACATTCTGACCGTCGGCACCGGGATGGAAGAGCACGCCAACTACGCAGTCGAATTCATTGAAGCTGTACGGCAAATCAAGAAGGAATGTCCGGGAGCAAAGACGTCCGGTGGCGTGAGCAATGTGTCGTTCTCGTTCCGAGGCAATGACGTTGTTCGCGAAGCGATGAACGCCGTCTTCCTGTATCACGCGATTCAGGCGGGGCTCGACATGGGCATCGTCAATCCGCAGCAACTGGAAGTGTACGACGAAATCGACAAAGAGTTGCTGGTCTATATTGAAGACGTTGTTCTGAATCGACGCCCGGATGCGACGGAGCGGCTGATCGACTATGCCGAAAAAGTGAAAGCAAAAGCCAGCGGCAAAGAGAAAGTCGAAGAGTGGCGAAGCGGCACGGTTGAACAGCGTTTGCAGCATGCTCTGCTGAAGGGCATCACCGACTATGTCGATGTGGACACTGAAGAAGCTCGCTTGAAGTACGGACGTCCTCTGGACATCATTCAGGGGCCGTTGATGGACGGCATGAACGTCGTCGGCGAGCTGTTTGGTGCTGGCAAGATGTTTCTGCCTCAGGTCGTGAAATCCGCGCGAGTGATGAAGAAATCCGTCGCGTGGCTTGAACCATTCATGGAGGCGGAGAAAGCGATTAAGTTGGCTGAATCCAGGCGAGCGGGGGATGTTAATCCCCCGGTACAACTTCGCCATGACGCTTCTGGCAACGAATCGCAGACCGGTGGGTTGACACCCACCGCTCGCCTTGATGCCAAAGGTTTCTTCACGGGAACTCGTGAAGAAGCCGTTGCCCTGGCCGAAGCGGCTGAGAAACTGGCTGACCCGAACGCTGTCGCCAGCAGCAATCGTGGCACGTTCCTGATTGCCACGGTCAAAGGCGACGTGCATGACATCGGCAAGAACATCGTGGCGGTCGTGCTGCGCTGCAACAACTTCAAGGTCATCGACCTGGGGGTCATGGTGCCCTGCGAAAAGATTCTGGAAGAAGCGATCAAGCACAAGGCCGACATCATTGGCCTCAGCGGACTGATCACGCCGTCCTTGGAAGAAATGATCATCGTTGCTCGCACGATGAAGGAACAGGGTTTCACCGTTCCGCTACTCATCGGTGGAGCGACCACCAGCGCCAAGCATACGGCGGTGAAGATTGCTCCTGTATATGACCAGCCCGTCGTGCATGTGGGCGATGCGTCGCTGTCGGTTGGTGTTGTCGAGGCTCTTCTGGATCCGGCTCAGAAGGCCGACTATGCAGCGAAGAATCTTGAAGCTCAGGCGAAGGCTCGAGCGTCCTTCGATCAGCGTCAGCAGGTCACTTTGATTCCGTATGCCGATGCTCTCGCAAAACGCATGACGATCGACTGGGCGAACTACACACCGCCAAAACCGGAGTTCCTGGGGACTCGAGTGATCGAAGACCTGCCTCTGGAGGAGCTGGTTCCGTACATCGACTGGTCTCCGTTCTTCAGCTCATGGCAGTTGATCGGCAAGTATCCGAAGATCCTCAATGATGCGGTTGTCGGTGAGGAAGCTCGCAAGCTGTTCGCAGATGCTCAGAAAGAACTGTCGCTGATGCTGAAAGACAAGAGCATTAAGGCTCGCGGCGTCTACGGTTTCTGGCCGGCCAACTCCGATGGCGATGACATCGTGCTGTGGACCGATGAGACTCGCACGAAGGAGCTGATGCGATTCCCGATGCTGCGTCAGCAGTGGGAACGAGTTGGACAGACGACGTTTCGATCGCTGGCGGACTACGTTTCGCCGGATGCAAAAAAACCGGACTACGTCGGCGCGTTCGCGGTCACGGCTGGTCACGGCTGCGATGAGCTCGCGAAGAAGATCGAAGCCGCGGGCGATGATTATCGAGCCATCATGATCAAGGCTCTGGCCGATCGATGTGCGGAGGCGTTCGCCGAGTATCTGCATGCCAAAGTTCGCCGCGAGTGGGGCTATGGCAAGTCAGAGACTCTGACGAACGATCAGCTGATCGATGAGCAGTACGACGGCATTCGCCCGGCGTTTGGTTATCCATCGTGTCCGGATCACTTGCCGAAGGGACCGCTTTGGGAATTGCTGGACGCCGAGAAAGCCACTGGCATGAGTCTCACCAGCAGCTTCGCAATGTGGCCAGCAGCCTCAGTCAGCGGCATGTACTTCAGTCTGCCGGATCGCATGATTCAGGGCTCGAAGTATTTTGCTGTGGATCGCATCAGCAAAGACCAGGTTGAGAATTATGCGTCTCGCATGAAGATGACCGTTAAGGACATCGAACGCTGGCTGGCGCCGAATCTGGGGTACAATCCGTAATCATCAAGACGTTCGTTCAAGTTTCCCTTCACTCAGTAGGCGATGCTGATGCGTTCGACGGTTTTCCTGAAAAACGTGAAGATTCGGAACTATCGGAGCATCGCTGAGTGCGATGTGGATCTGGGTGCGTTGAATTTGCTTGTTGGCCGAAATGGTTCGGGAAAAAGCAACTTCCTTGACGCGCTTCGATTTGCGTCAGAAGCCCTTGAGACCTCGGTCGATCATGCCATCAAATCACGTGGCGGAATGACCGTCGTTCGGAGAATGAGTACCGGTCATCCTCGCAATTTCTTTATCTCATTGGAACTACTGCTGCATGACCAACATGTCGAGTACGATTTCGAGATCGGCTCTCAGCCGAAGGGAGGATTTACCGTCAAGAGGGAGCACCTGCGGACAAGCACTTTCGCCAGGGACTTGATTGCCGAATACATGGTGGAAGACGGGAATATCGTGAAGAGTTCCGTTCCTACACTGCCTCCTTCTGCATCGGACAGACTATTCCTCGTTGTCGCCGCGGGGCTTCCTGAATTCCGTGCTGCCTATGACGGACTGCAATCCATGGGTTTCTATAACCTTAACCCTGAGTCCATGAAGGAGGTGCAGCGACCGGATGCAGGGCAGCTATTGACCAGAGATGGAGGAAACATCGCGAGCGTCATCGCAAGGCTGACAGAAGATGACCCCGGACTGATGGATCGGATTCGTGAATATCTGGCTGTGATCGTTCCCGAGATTACGGGAGTCTCGCGAATTCAGGTGGGCCACCACGAGACACTTGAGTTTCAGCAGCGTGTCAAGGGCTCAATACATCCATGGCGGTTCCTCGCAGGCAGCATGTCCGACGGCACGATGCGAGCCCTTGGAATTCTAACTGCGGTCATGCAGTTGTTCGGACGTCGTGATCCTGTGCGACTTGTGGGCATTGAGGAGCCCGAGACCGCACTTCATCCTGCCGCTGCTGGTGCCTTAATGGATGCACTTCGAGAAGCCGCACAGCATACTCAGATCATCGCCACAACGCACAGCCCCGACTTGCTGGATCGATATTGTCCAGACTCAGACACCTTGCTGGTGATCGCCTCTGATGAAGGAGCAACACGAGTGGGGCACGCAGACGATGCATCCGTGCAGGCGATCCGGGAACAGCTTTTCTCCCCAGGCGAATTGTTACGGATGGACCAGCTTAAACCGATTGGCGCGACTCAACAGTTCCTGTTCGACGAGGTTGAGACGACATGACTGGAGTCTGCGTCGCAGTGATTGTCGAAGGCCATGGAGAAGTGGAGGCCATGCCAGTTTTGCTTCGACGATTGTTCGAGCAGTTCTGGCCCGCATACAGGGTGAAAGTGCTGCGTCCCATTCGTCAGCCGCGAGATCGCTTACTGCGAAACATTGATGATTGTCTGCGCAGATCCCTCTCGCTGGCGGCGGCTCAATTGCGTGAGCAGCAGGCGGAGCATGATCTGTCCGGCATTCTGGTTCTTTGTGACGCCGACGAAGAATGTGCACGGGATTTGGCTGTGTCGATGAGACAGGTCGCAGATGCTTTCTCCGCAAATATGTCCATTCCAGTGTCAACTGTTCTTGCCGTCCATGCTTACGAAACCTGGTTTGCCGGAGCTTCTGAGTCACTGGATCGTTTTCTGAAACTCGCACCTGAAGATATTCGGGACGATCCTGAAGTCACAGGTTCTGGAAAGAGCCGAATCCGGAAAAGCTGGATCGAAGCGAGATTCAAAGGCGCGAAGTACAGCGAGACCGTCGATCAGGCAAAGATGACGGCAGCAATGGACCTGTCATTGTGTCGGCGTCGATGTCCTTCGATGGATAAACTCTGTCGCGACATCGAACGCTGGCTGGCACCGAATTTGGGGTACAACCCATAGCCATTGAAGCAGTCTGGGAGTGGGAAAAAACTGCATTAGCCGGTGGAAACTGGTCGTTTGGCCAGTTGAAAGGGGATTTGCGAGTCAACCGATATTCTTCAAAAAGTCCAAACAGAAACCTCGACTCTTTGACTCTTGCCGCTAGTCTGACCAGAAACCATTCTCGTCCTGAGCATCAAGAAACTCGGCATGACATTTGTCTGGACGCCTTTGACCATTCTGACCACCTTCGTCGTCCTGATTGCGGCGGCGGTGTGTTGCTTTGTGAGTTGGCGACGCAGCGGGTTCACAAAGTCAATGCTCTGGCTTGAGATCCTGCGGTTCACATTGATCACCATTGTGCTGATCACACTCAATCAGCCCGAGTTTACTCAGGAAATCAAGCCGCAGGAGCAACCAACGCTGGTCGTCCTGCACGATTCCTCCGGCAGCATGAAGACTCAGGATGTGATCAATCCGGAGTCTCCGTCGGAGAAACCGAAGACTCGCGAGGAAACTGTCGCTCCGGTGATTTTGCCCGAGATGTGGAAACCCGTCGCTGATCGAATGAAGGTTGTGTTTGAACCATTTTCGTCGGCACCACCGACGGCGGAAAAAGGTACCGACCTGAATCAGGCACTGACCGGCGTCGGCGAGAAGCATGCCAACCTGCGAGGCATTGTGCTGCTGTCCGATGGCGACTGGAATACAGGACAGTCACCGGGATCTGCCGCGTCCGCATTGCGAGTCAAGAACGTCCCGGTGTTTGCTGTGGGAGTCGGCAGCGAAGAGCGACTTCCGGATTTGGAACTTGCTGCATCGGATGCTCCCACGTTCGGAGTCGTCAATAAGTCGCTGCGCATTCCGTTTCGAGTTGTCAGTTGGCTGGCGGCTGACAAAGACATCAAAGTGTCGCTGACGGGAACTCGCGGCGAGAAGATTGAGAAACTGATTCGCGTGACGGGCATGGGGCAGTTGCAGGATACGATCGACTGGAAGCCAGAGAAGACCGGCGAATACGAGTTGACGCTGGAGATTCCGGTCGACGAGTCTGAAACGCTTTCCGAAAACAACAAGCTGACGATTCCAATCACCATCCGCGACGAAGAACTGAAGGTGCTCGTCGTCGAATCGTATCCACGCTGGGAGTATCGCTACCTTCGCAACGCGTTGGAGCGTGATCCGGGGGTTGAAGTCAACTGCCTGTTGCTGCATCCGGATCTCGAAACGGTCGGCGGTGGTCGTGGATACCTGGAACAGTTTCCGGCCGAAAAAGAACTGTTCGAATACGATGTCGTATTTCTTGGCGACGTCGGGATAGGATCAAAGCAGCTCACGCCGCAGGATTGCATCAATCTGAAGCAACTGGTTCGCAGTCAGGCAGGCGGTTTAGTGTTTCTGCCGGGCTTTCGTGGCTTTCAAAGCACGCTGCTGACCAGCGAACTTGAAGAGCTATATCCGGTCGTGCTCGATCCTGCTCGACCGAAGGGATATGGGCTGACTCGACCATCTCGATTCGCGTTGACAGAAGCCGGCCGACGATCGTTGTTAACTCGTCTGGAACCGGACGACACCAGCAACGAAACTGTCTGGAACGGCCTGCCAGGATTCCAGTGGTACGCAGCCGCTCAGCGAGCCAAAATCGGCTCAACGGTTCTCGCGACGCACGATTCAGAATCGACATCCTTCGGACGCGTTCCGCTGATCGCAACTCGAACAGTCGGTACTGGCAAGGTGCTCTTCATGGGCACCGACGGCGCTTGGCGATGGCGAAAAGGCGTTGAAGACTTGTATCACTATCGCTTCTGGGGGCAGGTTGTCCGCTGGATGGCTTATCAGCGAAACATGTCGCAGGGCGAATCGATGCGATTATTCTATTCGCCCGACCGACCAGAAGCGGGCAACGTCCTGACACTCAACGCCAACATCATGAGCAATGCGGGTGACCCCTTGCGAAACGGGACGGCTGTCGTTCAGGTCGTCGCTCCATCTGGTCAAACAGATTCCATTCGACTGGCTCCCGCGGGCGACGACGCCTGGGGATTGTTCACAGGCTCCTTCACCCCGACCGAAGGCGGTCAATACAAACTCGTCACCACGTGTGCTGAAACCGGCGGACGACTTGAAACAACCATCGCGGTCCAGGGCCAGGAAAAAGAACAGATTGGCCAGCCAGCTCGAACGGATGTGTTGAAAGAGATTGCTCAGGTGACTCGCGGCGAACTGACTTCGGTCTCTGAGATTCAGAAACTCGTCGACCGCATCGCCGCGATGCCGGAACCTGAACCCATCATCCGCCGCTTTCGACTCTGGAGTCATCCTGCGTGGGGCGGCCTGATCGTTGTACTTCTCGGCGTGTTCTGGACGGGCCGAAAGTTCGCCGGACTGGCGTGAGCCAATCAGCGACGGCCGACTGAAAATTTCATTCGAGGAACCACTCCAAATGGAGAACTCATCGTACGGATCTCAGTTCCTCGGCCATCTGCAATCCTTGAGTAAATCGACGCCGTACGGCTACAAGGAACTTCAACAAATCAAGACGATGACACAGTCGGAACTGGCCGAGAAACTTCGGACGCAATCTCGGTCATTTTCCGACATCATCCTCGCCAATGATCCGAAAATTGCCGCTGAGCTGGTTCATCAGAAAATTCTTGAGATGACGAATGCGAATGCCAAAGCCTCAGCGATTGATGGTCTTGGCTCGGCCGGAGAAGCGTTCGCACACGTGCTGCAACTTCTTGCGTCTGTCTCCTGAGCACTCGCCGCTGAAGGCAAGTTTGCTCCGTCGATCGACGCAACCTCCACTTAAGACCGCGTACACTTGCCAACGGCACGAGGAACGAATTCACATCACTGATTGTCCCGTCTGGGCTGGGGCTTTCATCGGTTTCACATCAACGATCCGGCATTTCCGACCATTGCCGAATTCATACGTGATTCCTCGCCATGAAATGCGTCGGATAAAAAACGTATTCAGCGCTGAGGCAAGATTGAGTTCGTTCGTCATGATGGCAGCGAGCGGAAACAACAGCCACTGCCGAAGCGAGATTCGAGGCATGAATTCTCCGCGCGCATTCAGGGTCTTGACGACACGCAGATGACCAAGGGGGATCGCGGTCAGAGACAATACCGTCAACAAAAGATATGCGAGGCAGATTTCCTTCCACCACGGCAGCCACGGCATCGACATGGGGATCAGCATGAGCAGCAGTGTCAGGTTGAGGGCCAGCATGTGAGTGGCCACGAGCCACCAGCGGGAGTTGTCGATTCGAACGGTAAACAACTGCCGAGTTCCGAAGCGGTAGTAATCTCCCAGGGAGATCGACTCGCGATTCAGCAGCAGGGCAGATGCAACAAGTCCTGTTGTTCGACCTGTCGATCGAACGAAAGTACAGATCGTCGAATCTTCGATGAATGAGTTCGCCAGCATTTCGCGAAGCTTTGGGTTGCGAAAGTCACTGGCTCTGATCGCCATGCAACCGCCCCAAAGAATGCCGACCATGTTCATGGCGGGAACGGCGAAAGCGTTCCAGAACATTCGAGTGATACCGGACAGGCTCGCTTCCGGTGGCAGATACCATCGATTGCCTGAGACGGCTCCAACTCTTTGGTCTTTCAGAGCTGCTGCCAACTCGCGAAGAGCCGTTTGGTGCAACAGCGAATCGCCGTCGATCCATGCGACGATCTCGCAGTCGGATGGGAGCGATTCGGTGGCGTGAAGCAATCCGCTGACTTTGCCACTACAGGTCATCAGCCGCTGCGGAAGGATCATTCGTTCGACTCGCGAGTCGTTCTTTTCGCGCAGAAACTGGTCGACGACTTCGAGCGCTGGGTCCTCCGCGGAATCAATGACGATTCGAAATCGCACGCTGGGATAATCCGAGGCCAGCAGTCTGGTCAAACTGTCGCGAAGGAATGGGTCAGCTCCGCGAAGGCAAAGGATCACAAGCATCGGTGGAAACGGACCATCTCCTGTGGGCACGTCCGCCTTTCGAAGCGTTCGCCAATACAGCGACAACATGAAGACCTGCACTCCGCAGAGGAGCAGCATCAGGGTGATCAGCACAGGGCCGAGGACCGACATATCAAGACTTTGGCAGACAAATCAAACGTCAAATGATTGCGGATATCGGAGCAGTTTCCGAATCGGCAGTAATCGCGGAGCAATCCACTATTCGAGGGGCGGACTATAGTTTCCACAGAGTTCGAACGGAAGCAGCCCGGCTGGACCGTCCACGACGGGGATTGTCGAGAATTTCAGTGCATTTGGCCCGTCGCGCGAGGCGGGCGAACTCAATGGACGCCTGTTCCACGCGGCGGTGGCGATTCTGTGTTGGTCGCTCGGGGCACTCGTCGAGAACATTCGACTCCGGCAGATCTGGCAGGATCGGCCGACTGGCTTCAGCCCATACAGAGGCCGGAGCACCCGAAAGTCGGGGCGGCTTGCGACACCGAGCTTTATCGTCTTCGGATCGGCATGCTGATCCGGACGGAAATGTTTGCGTGATCGTTCGAACCGAACCCGTTTGACATCGCGTGAGAATCTGAGCACGATTCTCGAATGATCAAAGCATTCCTCAAAAACTATCTGCCGCGGCATCGCAATCGTGTCAACCAGGCGCTGCATCTGGTTGGAGTTCCTTTGACGTTTGTGGGGACTCCGTGGACTCTCGCGGCTGGAGCGGCCTGGTACTGGCCAGTTGTCTGCTTTGTGGGAGGCTATGCGTTGCAATTTGCGGGTCATGCCGTCGAAGGCAATGATGCCGGTGAAATCGCCTTTATCAAGAAGAAGCTTGGATTGCCGTATACCGAGTATGGTCCGCGTTCGGAGTCTTCAAGCAGCGCCGAACATCGCGACGATACGAATCGTGGTTGAGACTCCTGATCTGTTGTTTGTGCTGACAGCAACTTCTGCAGTTGTTGTTCGTTCAGTAGTGATCAGCACCTGCAACTGACACCTCGATCGACATCCGTGATCTCGAACTGATTCGACATCAGAAGACGATCAGGACTCTGCCTCTGCTGGCTATTCCAGCAGGTTGTTGAACTTCACGAAGTCGTGTTGAACAAGGATGTTCGCGCGGCTTCCTCGGCCTGAACGAGCTCATTGCAGCGACGCCATGGACAGACGGGCGTTGCGTGATGGATCGTGACTCATCTCAGTGGCAAGGATGTCACCATGCTTCGGCTTTCCACGGTATTGGCAAAGCTTCGATCTTTCATTCGCACTCGTTCAGATTTGGCTTGCGGCAAAGGGCCGCTCCAGACCCATGAATACACCGGGCGACGACTCGTCGTTGCAGGACTCAGTGCTTCGCTGTTGCTTTCAGGCTGCTCGCTCACCAAAGAAAAGACGGCGCGTGATCTTCAGTGGGCTGACGGCGAAAAACCGACGCGATACTACAAGGGTCACAACACCGCGATCGAGTATCCTGCGATTGACAATGAAACCGCAAGGGCCGTGCAGGAAACCATCGAACCGCGAAATCTTCAGCGCACCGTTGAAGAAGAGGTTCGGGAAATCTCGCTGCAGGAAGCGATCTACATTTCTCTCTCCAACAACGACGTCATCGAAAGCGCGGCGTTGGGAGGAGCCGGTGCTGCGACCGTTCTTCAGAATCCGGATCAGGTCTCGACGGTTTATGACTCGGCGATTCAGGAGACCGGGATTCTGTTCGGTCGTCGAGGGACTCAGGCTGCCCTGTCAGACTTCGACGCGCGACTGAACAGCTCGATGCTCTGGGGACGAAACTCGAACATTTCTCCTTACACCGCGCCGCTGATTGGAACACAGGAGACAGGGAACTTTGCGTCGTCCATCGACAAGACGATCGCAACCGGGGGATCGCTGTCACTCTTCAACAACTGGAATTACCTCGGCGACGCAACGGCCTCGGTCGATCCGTCGACGTATTCAGGAACAGTTGGAGCTCGTGTTCGGCAGCCGCTGCTTGCGGGATCGGGGGTCGAATACACACGAATCGCCGGACCAGTTCGACCGGGATTCGGTGCGATCTCCGGTGTGAGTCAGGGGGTTGTGATTGCGCGAATCAATCAGGACATCACGCTGGCTCAATTCGAGCAGTCGGTCCGAAACGGCATGCGGAACGTCGAAGACACCTATTGGGACCTCTACTTTGCCTACCGCAGCTACGATACGGCGGTCACGACTCACGAAAGTGCGTTTCAGACCTGGCGTGAGGCTCGAACCAAGCGAGAAGTGGGAACGCTGAAGCCGGCCGATGAACTGCAGGCCCGCGATCGATTCTATGAGACTCGTGCTCAGGTCGAACTGGCGTTGAAGCAGGTTTATCAGTCAGAATCACAACTGCGACGTTACCTCGCGCTGCCAATGAACGATGGCACCGTGCTGCGTCCTTCCGATGAACCCGTCAAAGCGGAGATTCGTCCGGACTGGGAGTCATGCCTGACCAATGGCTTGACGCATCGTGTTGAGCTGCGACAGCAGAAATGGAATATCAAGAGTTTGCAGTTGCAGGTTGGGGCTGCGAGAAGTCTCGTTCGTCCGCAGTTGGATGCCGTCGGTAGTTATGGTTTCAATGGATTCGGGGATCAATTGATCTCAAAGAATCCGAACAACGCCTTCGGTTCGATGACCGGGAACGATCTGGAAACCTGGACGATGGGTGTCGAGATGAGTGTGCCCATCGGACTGCGTCAGGCACGGACTCAGGTTCGAAACCTGGAACTGCAGCTTCGTCGGGCCAATGCGATCCTTGCCGCGCAGGAACGCAGCATTTCTCATGAAATTGCGATTGCTCTTCAGGACGTGACCGCTGCGTGGGCAGCCGCTCAGTCGAATCTGAATCGACTTCGCGCTGCAGAGGAACGAGTCGAACTGCTTGAAGCGGAAAAGGAAGTCGGGACGACCACTCTGGACCTTGTGTTGCGAGCTCAGGCAAGCCTGGCAGCCGCAGAAAACGATTACTATCGGCAGTTGATTGCCTACAACAAAGCGATCACTTATCTGAACCTCGTGACGGGGACATTGTTGCAGGTCAACAATGTTCAACTGTCAGAAGGTGGATGGTGTCCGGAAGCTTACGAAGACGCTCACATGAGCGCGGTGAAGCGGACACATGCGAAGGACAATCCGAAGCTGGATACCGCTCCGCATGAGTTCGCGAGCCACGGTCCGGTGAGCTCAATTGAGCGAAGCCCTCGGTCCGTTGGCCAGCAATCGCCAGTTGTCCCTGAGGCTCCGGAAG
Organism: Ottelia alismoides; assembly: GCA_037367405.1. NCBI lineage: Eukaryota > Viridiplantae > Streptophyta > Magnoliopsida > Alismatales > Hydrocharitaceae > Ottelia > Ottelia alismoides. The sequence continues at coordinate 956,971 of JAZKJV010006924.1, read as the reverse complement.
AGACGACGAACGAAGCGGACGAAGACGGAGTCATCCGCCGGAAACTGGAGTTGGTTCCGGAGGAGTCGTCGGCTCCGCAGTCGTGAGAGGCAGTCTCGAAAGAACCTGGCGGTCGAGAAATCTCGGTCATGGAATGACCGAGCTACAGATGTAGGCGAGTCATTCCATGACCCGCAACCCAAAGTAGGATGGTCGCCCTCAGCCGTCGACGTCGCAGAAAATCTACCGACGGCCGAGGGCGACCATCCTACGACCTGTGGGCACAGTGCGTGCATGATTCTGAGTAAGGCTCCAGGCTACGCTCGCGCCGCGATTCTTTTGGAAGCTTACAGGTCGGACTCTTCGATCACAGTCGCTTTCTGAACGTAGTCGAGTTCCGGAAATGAACTCTTCAGATACTCGTTCCCGCTGCCCTTGATCGCCCCTTGATCTGGACGTTCACCATATCCGGAGAAGATCGCGTCAACATTCTGCATCCCTTCGATGACTTCACCGAATGGAGCGAAGCCCTGCGAGTCCAGAAATGAGTTGTCTTTGTAGTTGATGAAGACCTGCGTCGTGCGAGAGTTCGGACCTGATGTCGCGAAGGTCATGTATCCCCTTTTGTTGCTTTGCTTCGGACTGTCATCGCGAATGCTGCGGTCCCATCGCTGCGAGGTGCTCGGATCGCCGCTGATCCCGAATTGAACCATGAAGCCTGGAACGACTCGGAAGTAGCGACATTCGTTGTAAAAGCCGTCCTTGACAAGTTCGTAGAATCTCTGCGCCCCAACTGGCGCCCAATCGCGATGGACGAGCACCACGAAATCTCCGGATGAGGACTCAAACTTCACCTTGAACGTTCCATCTCGCGGAGCCGCAGAGTCTTCATCCGGGGCAGCTTCAGGGATGGATTCCGACGAAGCCGATTTGCGAAGAGACGCCTGCATCTTCTCGGCTTCTCCAAGACGGTCCACCGTGGACGAGCCCTGCTGTTGGTCGCTTGTGCAACCAGACAATGTCAGAAGGAATCCAATCAACATACAGGTTGGAAAAGTTGAAGAGACGGAACGCATCTTGATTCCCTGTCTGGGATTTGGACCTGGATTGGTGCGGGCAGCCGAAAGCTGAACGAATTTCGGCGGAACTATGTCTTCGGCGGCAGCATTTCTCAACTCTGTCCGCCACATCACCACCCCGTAAATCTCTGAAAATTCAGATCTGACTCATCAAAACGGCGTCAACATCCGATCCGTTGGTCTGAAAACGAGCATTCTGTGGTTCGACTCCGGGATTGTAATCCGGGAAAGTCGCTGTAAAATGCCGCCTCGCTTGGGAGAAGGTCTCCTGAGTGTTTTGTCACCCCGGGCATTTGCGTTCAGGGCAAAGTCGCTTCGGCGACGATGTACCCGCAATGGCCGAACAAGATCAGGTAGATTGATGTCGATCCCCGCTGAACAAAGAACAAAGATCATTGCAGAGTTTGGTACAAAGCCCGGAGACACAGGATCTCCGGAAGTTCAGATTGCTGTCCTCACTGCAGAGATTCAGGCAATCACGGAGCATATGCAGACTCATCCGAAGGACTATTCTGGCCGTCGAGGTCTGCTGAGCAAGGTGAGTCGTCGTCGTCAGTTGCTCGACTATCTGAAGAGCAAGAACGCTGACAAGTATGTCGCGATCATCGCCAAACTGAACATTCGAAAGTAAAGTCTGGAGGCGTCGCCCGGAGTTCCGAAGCGACGCCTTTCTGTTTTGTTGTTGGAAGCATCGTTGTTGTTGTTTGTGTTTGTTGTCAGGTTTGAATAAGTGGATTTGGACTGCTGCCGCAGGTTCGTAGCGGATTGCCGCATCCTGTGGCGACTTTGAGTTGTCGGAAGTGGAAGGCCTGTTGTCTGAGTGTTCTGGTGGTTGCCGGACAGTGAAGCGTCGGATCTGAGTGTGATCACCTCGCTGTCAATCCTCGCAGGAGACCGATCTGGTCTATCGTCATTGAAAATGTCGCTGGATGGCCCCGGGTTTGTGTTTTGGGGACACCGATGAATGGTGTGATGCGGTTTTCAATGCTGTTTGCTTTCCTGATGTCGTGAAGTTGCTGCATGAGCGTAATCTGACTTTCGCACCTGCCTGTGATGCAGTCCGTATGCCGGCTGGTCCGGGTAAGGAAGAATTGTGAAGAAAGTCACTGTTGAAACAGAGTTTGCAGGACGAAAACTGTCCATCACCACCGGTGAAATGGCGAAACAGGCCAGCGGTGCTGTGATGATTCAATACGGCGAAACCAGTGTGTTTGTCGCCACTCAATCCGGTCCGTCACGCCCAGGCACGGACTTCTTTCCTCTGACGGTCGATTATCGCGAACGACTGGCTGCGGCGGGCAAGTTTGCCGGCGGATACATCAAGCGCGAAGGTCGTCCGACGACTCGTGAAGTTCTGACCAGCCGACTCACCGACCGACCAATCCGTCCTCTGTTTCCAAAAGGGTTTCACGACGAAGTCCAGATCATGGGCAACGTCATGTCGTCCGACGGTGAAAACGATCCGGACGTTCTCAGCATCACCGCAGCAAGCGCGGGGCTGATGGTCTCAGGACTTCCGTTCAAGGGCCCAATCGCAGCGGTTCGCGTGGGTATGCTTGACGAGAAGCTCGTCCTGATGCCGACGGTTGAAGAGATGAAGACGAGCAAGCTGGATCTGATCGTTGCAGGCTCACAGCGAGCGGTTCTGATGATCGAAGGCTTCGGTCAGCAGATCCCGGAAAAGGAAATGGGCGACGCGATCATGTTCGCTCACAAGCACATCCAGACTCTGTGTGCGTTGCAGTTGGATCTGGTAAAGCAACTCGGACTGCCTCCAGTTGTCATCCCGGAACCGGCTCCGAACCCGTTCTATGCGATCCTGAAGTCTGCTGCCTATGACAAACTGGCGGAAGCCAAGACGCAGAAGATGAAGCAGGAACGAGCCGAGAAGGTTCGCGAATTGAAGAAGTCTCTGATCGAACAGTACTTCCCGAACGAAGCAGAAACAACAGCCGACGGCCTAACAAAGGGTCAGTTCGCCGAAGCGTTTCATGATCTGGAAGAACGCGTTGTTCGAGACCAGATTCTGGCTGGCAAACGAATCGACGGTCGTTCCCCGACCGATCTTCGAGCCGTCACCTGTGCGGTTGGAACTCTGCCGCGGGTTCACGGGTCAGCGTTGTTTACTCGCGGAGAAACTCAGTCTCTGGCGACTGCGACTCTGGGAACGACACGCGACCAGCAGAAGTTCGATGGTCTGTTCGGCGAACAGGCTCAGCGGTTCATGCTGCATTACTACTTCCCTCCGTTCTCCGTTGGCGAATGCAAGCCACTGCGTGGACCAGGACGTCGCGAGATTGGCCACGGCTGTCTGGCAGAGCGTTCCGTTCTGCCAGTGATCCCAGCTCCGGAGAAGTTTCCGTACACGATTCGAGTGATCTCCGACATTCTCGAATCGAACGGAAGCAGCTCCATGGCATCGGTGTGCAGCGCGACGCTGTCTCTGATGGATGCAGGTGTTCCGATTCAGCAGCCTGTCGCGGGAATCAGCATCGGTCTGGTGGACGAAGGCAGCCGATACACGCTGCTGACGGACATCATGGGTGATGAAGACCACTTCGGCGACATGGACTTCAAGGTCGCAGGCACGGGGCGCGGTGTGACCGGCATTCAGCTCGACCTGAAGACCGAAGGCATCAGCGAAGAAATCATCCGCAACACGCTCGAGCAGGCTCTTCGAGCCCGCAAGGAACTGCTGCGTGAGATGCTGACAACCATCCGTCGTCCACGCACGGAAGTTTCGACGCACGCTCCGAAGCTCGTGCAGACGTCCATCAATCCAGAGAAGATCGGTCTGCTGATTGGTCCAGGCGGAAAGACGATTCGAGCCATCCAGGAAGAATCCGGAGCGATGATCGACATCGCGGAAGATGGAACCGTCACGATTTCTGCTGTCAACGCTCAGTCTGCTGATATGGCGCTGGCTCGAGTTGAAGCACTGTGCGAAGAAATCCAGCCCGGTCGCATTTACATGGGCAAAGTCACATCGATCAAGGACTTCGGAGCGTTCATCGAAATCGCTCCGGGCAAAGACGGACTTTGTCACATCAGCGAACTGTCTGACGGCTTCGTCAAAAACGTGACCGATGTTTGCAAGATCGGTGACACGTTTGAAGTGAAGGTCATCGCCGTGGACGATCAGAATCGCGTCAAGCTGTCTCGCAAGGCAGTCCTGGCCGCCACGAAGAAGGACGAACCAGTCGACGAAGAAGATTGATCGCTGGCGTGGTCCGCTCGATGTTGAATGGAAGCCCGGTTTCGTCATGATTCCGGGCTTCATTTCTCATGCTGCCTCAGACATCTGTCGGCAGCCGGTTGTTCGCAGAGTTTGAGTATCGTTCGACAGGATGTTTCGATGGAATCGCCCGACGAACAGCAGGAACGCAGACGTCTCCAGGCAGAGAACACCGAGTTGGCAACGCTGGCCGGTGGACTCGCGCATGAGATTCGCAATCCGCTGTCGACCATCGGGATGAATCTCGAACTGCTGGCGGAAGAACTCGAAAATGACGACTCCGCGCGGGCTCAGAGAATGCTGCGGCGCATCTCCAGTCTGCAGGGGGAATGTCGAAATCTGGAAGAGATCCTGAATGCCTTTTTGCAGTTCGCCCGAGCCGGAGAACTTCGGCTTAGTGAAGGCAACCTGAATCAGATCGTTTCCGATTACGTGAACTTCCTCGAACCCCAGGCGAACAGCATGGAGGTCGAACTTCGGCCTCATCTGGACAGTGATCTGCCGCCCGTCATGATCGACCGCGCGTTGATTCGGCAGGCTCTCGTGAACCTTTGTCGCAATGCGATTGAAGCGATGCCGGATGGCGGTTCCATCGATTTGCTCACGCGAACCCGAAAAGACCGAGTCATTCTGGAAGTGATCGACACGGGTAAGGGAATGGACGAAAAGACTCGCAGCCAGATGTTTCAGGCGTTCTTCTCGACTCGATCCGGAGGCAGCGGACTCGGATTGCCTACGGTTCGAAAGATCGTCGAAGCCCATCACGGGACGATCGTCTGTGAAAGTGATGTCGGAAAAGGCACACGATTCACGATCAGTCTCCCTGCTCACCCGCCACGCTAGTGTCTCTCAAATTCGTTTCATTCTGGCGGCGAGCAATAACATGTAGCCGGATTCGTCAGAATTCGGACACACCGGGGAATTCTCACGAATTCCGCTACAGCTTAATTCAACGACAGCGTGAGAAACTACACCAGGTGGCACTCACGAAAACCAATCCTTAAAGCCCATCTCCCTCACAGGCACTGCGATGGATGAAGCCATTCGAAAAGCTCGAGTTCTAATCGAAGCTCTGAGCTGGATTCAGCGATTCAAGGGACGCTACGTTGTTGTCAAACTCGGCGGCAGCACGCTGGATGATGTCAACGCTGTCAACAGCCTGCTCACCGACGTGGTGTTCATGGCCACGGTTGGCATGAAGCCCGTAATTGTTCACGGTGGTGGCAAAGCCATCAGTTCCGCGATGGCATCTGCCGGGATTGAACCAAAGTTTGTTCTGGGTCGACGCTACACCGATCGACAAACGCTGCAAATCGCGTCCAGAGTTCTTGTCGAAGACATCTGCCAGTCGATCGTCGATCGCATCAATCGCAATGGTGCTCGGTCGACAGGTCTTCATTACGGGACAGAGAACGTTCTGACAGCAGAAAAGCTGACCCTGAAGGATGAAGCTGGAAACCCGGTCGACCTTGGTCACGTCGGTCATGTCACGGCGGTCGATGTCGAAACGCTTGTCCGTGTCTGTTCGACAGGGACGATTCCTGTCATCCCCAGCATTGCACTGAGTGAGGTCGGTCATCGGCTGAACATCAATGCGGACACGGCCGCTGCGGCTGTCGCGAAGGCTCTGTCGGCGGAGAAGTTGATCTTTCTGAGCGACATCCCGGGCATCCTGACGGACCTGAAGCGACCGGAAACTCGTCTGTCGCACGTCACTGCCGCTCAGGTCCGAGCTCTGATTGCCGACGGCACGATCGCCGGAGGGATGGTGCCGAAGGTTGAAGCGGCACTGGAATCACTGACGTCCGGAGTTCACAAGATTCACATCGTCGACGCCGCGATGCCTCATTCTGTGCTGCTGGAAATCTATTCCGACACGGGCGTTGGCACTGAAATCGTCCCATAGCGGTTCACTTGAGAAGCAATATTCGCCGGAATGAGTCAGATTTCGCGCGCGGCCCTATGGATCTCTCCTGAGTAGAGCACCTGTTCACACGAAGTCGCCTTGACGGAAATTCTCGGTCCTGAATACAAGTCTGGAGTTTCATACCGAAAAAATGAAGTGAAGCGGAGTTCGGTCTCTTTCAGGAATCAACTGTCCCCAGGTTGATTTCGGGGTTCCATGGGGCACTGCACCACATGAGACAAGGATGTTTTCATGACGATGACCCCGGCTATTGACAATTGGGTTCGCAAGCTGACTTCGGGACAGGACGCGAGGACGGTCGAAGCAAAGCTCGCTGCAGTCACAAAGATTCTGAGCGAGATAAGCGCTGATCCAAAGGCCGTTGAGGATGTTCTTGAGGCCGAAGCCACCTCGAAGTTTCTGCACACGGAACTCGGCAACCGGATGACTTCGCTCGATGATTATGGGCCCGAATTGACAAATGCCATCTGCAGAATCCTCTCAGAGATCTTCCCCACCCGCCGCTTTGATGGTGACGGCATTCTCCAGTCCCTGAACATGGAGGAAGAACGACGGGCTCGCGAGTTCTTTCACGAACAGGGCTATCTCTTCATGCCGCACCGACTCGACTCTGATTCGTGTGATCGAATCGTCGAATCGCTTGGGAAAGTGGATTTCCGCGTCAAAGCCACTGGAGAGATTGTCAACGGCTATCATGCCGATCGAGTTGAACAGATCGGAGGAAACACGTGCTGGATCATTGATCAGCAGGATGTCTTGAGAATTCCGGAAGTTCAGCGACTCGTCACCGACCCATCGATTCTGAATCTTGTCCAGAGCTATCTTGGCTGTACTCCGATTCATGACCAGGTCAATTGCTGGTGGACGATCAATCATGAGACGACGAAGAAGTCATTGACTTCGGACGCTCAGCTTTTTCATCAGGACAAAGACTACCTGCGATTCGTGAAGGTCTTCGTTTACCTGAACGATGTCACCGTCGAGAACGGAGCGCACACGTACATTCGTGGATCTGCGAAGGATTATCGCGAGCATGTTCCCTCCAACTACAAGATGCGGCAGCGTGTTGATGATGAGTATCTGGAGAGCACCTATGCACCGGATCGATTTGTTTCAGTCGTCGGAGAAAAAGGCACGATCATCCTTGAAGATACATTTGGTTTCCACAAGGGCACTCCAGTGCATCACGGTCATCGACTGCTGATTCAGTTTGAGTACTGCTGCAGTCTTTACGGTGGGCCGGACATTTGGTTCAGTTACGACGGATTGAGTTCCGAGTACACGCAGCTTGCTCAGAAGCATCCAAGAATGTTTCTGAAGTATGACAATGACTCGTATGAACAGATGATGGGGCGAAAACACAAGCGTAATTCAAGTATTGCGATCAAGCTCAAGATGAAGCTCCGTCAGATCGGAAAGCAACTGGCTGGAATTCCGAAAAGTCTCGGCCTGAAGAAGTCCGCTTAGCGACAGTCTTCAAATAGCTGGGCGTTCTGGAAATCTCGGTCATGGAATGACCGAGCTACGAATGCGAGCCATTCCATGACTCGCATTCGCAGGTGTCGACATCAAATCGGGAGGTTGTTTCGGGATGATTCCTTAGTGCTTAGTGCAGGTCCTGCATCAGTTTCTGATGCGTGTCTCCTGCTCCCGGCAGACCCGAAAATGCGGTCTGCTGTAAGACTCAACGGCTGCGAATCGCCGATCATCACTCGCTTGCGTTTCCTGATTCGCCCGGTGACGCAGGTCCTGTCATCGAGTCAACATGTTTCCGAATCTCAAATTCACCGTCGGTGAACCAGCCACTCTGGAAAAGCAGAAGAAGTGGAAGCGAGTTGTCCAGTCGCCGCAGCTCGCCCTGCCCGACTCAATGTCGCTGACTGACCAGAGTGAAGTGCTGGCACTGGGGTCATGCTTCGTGAACGAGATTCGCTCGGTGCTTGAACGAGCGAATCTCACCGTGCACCCGACGATCGACCCCGAACTGCATCCGCTGTTCATTGATGACGTGAAAAGTCCGCCCGCGTGGGGCGCGTGGGATGAGAGAATCCACTATCAGTGCTTTACACCGTTTACAATTCAGCAGGAAATCGAAGTCGCGTGTGGTGTTCGTGAGCAGGATCCCGACGCAATCTTTGAGAGAAAACACAAAGGCGAGAATGTCTTCATCGACCCCTATCGTCGAAACGTTTACGCCGCATCGCGCGAGAATCTGCTGGAGATTCGTCGACGGATGAATGACCGAGTCCGCACGGGACTCGAGAAATGCCAGCTCATTATCATGACTCTGGGGCTCGTTGAGGCGTTTCGCATCCCGACGTTCGGCGCGTACCTTTCCGAGTATACGACAATCATCGGCGATGAACATATCGAGTTCGTCACCGCAAGCTACGAGCAGGCCTTTGGGGCGATGGTAACGACAATGGATCTGATTCGGCATCGTTACCCGACCAAGCCGGTCGTGCTCACGGTTTCTCCCATTCCGTTGAACCGTACATTCTCCGATGTTGATGCGATCACCGCGACGACTCGCAGCAAGTCAATTCTGCGAACCGTCGTCGATTCGCTGCAGCGACGCTACGAACATGTTCATTACTGGCCGAGCTACGAATACGCCATGTGGTCCGGCGTTGCATTTCGAGAAGACGACATGCGACATATTCGTCCGGAAGCCGTGGACGCAATCACCTCCGCATTCTGCCGCAGCTTCTTCACGGCTGAGATCAGTGATCGGATCAAGGCCTCCCGACGCATCGACGCTCCGCATCAGAACTCAGTGGCAAAGCTCTTCAAGCGACTTAGCAAGAACTGTGTCTCTCTGTTCCGCTGATCCATCCATCTTCGCGCGACGGACGATACGATGATTCCGCACAGGACAATGTCGAGGAACTGAACGTCAATGGTGCAATCAGTGTCGCCTTTCGCTTCGCGAAAGTGGCGGTTCCTTCGCTGAGAGTTTGTGAAAAGCCAGGGACAGGCACCTCGCATGGAGGCATATTGCTTGCGTTTTCGGCTCTTCCACTCGGAGCCAGTCCAGCCAGCCCGATTTTTTCACACCCTCGGAGTGAAAGACGACACTTTGCTTTGAACCTATTTCTCTTCGGGTGCTCGACCGGTTTTCAGCGTGAACTTCTGGACGACGTCTTTTCGATCGAGCCGCACGGTGATTGTCGACTTCTTCTCACTCGGCGTGTCCGCGTTCTCAATGATCTCGAGCAGCGCCGTGCCGCCAGTTGCTTTGCCAAGAACGAATCTCACGGCAATTTCATACTCACCATTGGGTGCTACCGGGCAGACGTATTGTTCCGTTCGCCGAGTGCTCGTTGCCTTTTCATCGCCGACACCAACTTCGCGGATGAGTCGACCGCCGTTCGTTGTCGCCCGGTTTCGGTAACTGCATTCCTGCTTGCCAGGTTCGCGAATGATCAAGTCGAGATCCGCTGGACCAATCCAGGTCAAATTGATTTGCAGATCTTTCGCCTTCGCCTCATTCAATTGCTGTCGAAACTTCTCCGCATTCTGTGAACGTCCGGCTTTGTCGAGTTCGCCGAGTATCCCTCCGACAGCAGTCAGGGCTTCCTGATGCTGCAGCTCGAAGTCCGCTCCCCAGACATTTCGAAGGATGCCACAACGAGCCCAGACACGGTGTTCCGGGTTCTTCGATTTGTCTGCGATGCTGCGAGCCAACAACCAGGCATCCTCGGATTCAGGCACCATCTTGGTTGCCTCGCGACACGACTGCATCGCTTCATCAAAGGCTTCAAAACGCGACATGTACGCAGCAGAAATCAGAAGCTGCGAAAAATCGGTCGTCGCAAAGTCTCCTCGCGACTCAAGTACTCGAGCGATGTCTTTCGAAGGGCGCCCGGCAAGCTTCATTTCGAAGGCGAGCACATCGTACATCCACGGGTCAATGCAGTCGTTTCGGATTGCACTTTCAAGACCTTCAACCGCCAGTGCGTGCTGGCCCTTGGCATTCAGTTGATAGACGATTTCTGCAACCAGTTGGGGCGTTGCAGATTCGTGCGACAAGGCAGCATCCCACACGTCGATTGACTTCGAACCGGCTTCCATCACGGACTGAACGATGATCCTCGCTGCGTCCCGGACCGAGTTCTCCTTCTGATCGTTCGTTCGTTGCTTTTTCGAATCGTCAGCCGACTTGGGTGCAGTCTGCTTCGGTGCGGATTGTTGTACAACCGGCAGAACGCAAAAGCTCGTTGAATGCCGCAGTCTTCCGGTTTTCGACGGCTCTTGCTCCGTATTGGACGCACTGAAACGCGAAGCGGATTCCGAAGACAGCATGTCTACTGACTCGGAATCCGCCGCTGAGTTTTCTGTCTGACTCGATGCTTCAATCGGTGCTACTTGGCCGGTTTTTTTTTAGCGTCGGCACCGTTGAGCTGGATGCCGTCATTCGGCTTCAAATCTTCTGCCGGAACACTGAACATGTTGCCGCCGCCAAAGCCGCCACCACCTCCACCGAAGCCGCCGCCCTGCTGACCGCCACCGAAGCCACCACCCTGCTGACCGCCACCAAAGCCGCCACCCTGCTGGCCTCCACCACCCATCGGAATCGTTTGAACAACGAGGTCACCCACGTCGTAAACCCGGGTCACGAGCTTCTCAGGCAACTCTGCTGTTGCGACGGTAGTGATCTTCATCACTTCGTTTTCAATCAGGTAAGTCAGTTCCTGATCCTTGACCTTTGCCAGGATCAGTACGAGCGCATTTCTGAGAGAGATCCCCTTCAGGTTCACGCCCTGCACGGTCGTGTTTTCGAGGTACTCCGGATCTTCGCCGATGTCTGGATCGGATTCATCCAGAATGATCCTCATGTTGTACTCGCCAGTCAGGTTGAAGTGAGTTTCAATCTGATCGAGAATTTCTCGCAGCGACGCATTCTGGCCAAAGTCGAGAGTCGGGATTGGCTCCTCAAGCATTTTTTCGAGCCACTCTTCAACCGGCTTTTGCGACTGCAGTGAAACCGACTGGTATCGTTCCCGTCGAGCCAGGGTCAGAGCTCGCCAGACATCCGCCGGCGGATACTGAACCGGAGGTTCATCCGGGAATGGTACATGAGAGAGTTCGACCTGGTAGAGGGTTGCCAGGAATCGATCGTGCCGCAGATTCACAAGTCGATAGGCTTTCGACAGTTGGCCGCCGGCTTCCGCCATTACGACAGCAGCCGTGGCCGTACCATTCCCAGGCTTCAGGTCCAACGCGATTCGAGCGGTCGATTCTGCTTCTTCAAACGAATTCACATCGCCCCGGCGAGCTCGTTCCAGGCTTCCTCGCACCTGAGCAATCAACGTCTGCAGACGCTGCTCTTCAGCGCGGCTTGCTTCAAGCAGATTGCCAATCTGCTCCTGATTGGCTCGCTTCTGCGCACTTTCCTGTTTTGCAATTTCATTCGTGAGTCGAGCTTCGTTGACGCGAGCGTAAGCGTCGATCACTCGTCGTTCGAGTTCCTCTCGCTTTTCCGGAGCAACTTCCTGCGATGCACGAATGGTATCCAGCACATCCTTAAGAAGTGTCAGGGCATACTCAGGTTGCTCACCGGCTGTTCGTTTTGCTTCTTCAATCGCCGCACTGGTTGACTGGACCAACTGCTGGGTCAAAACTTCAGCTCGGGCCTGGGCCTTTGACAATTGATCGCCTTCGTCACCACTTGGTGGCCCCAGTCGATCAGCGCCATCATCGCCGGGAACTGGTGTCGTCACAACATCCTGAGCTGTAGGTGCCGTTTCGTCCAGAAGACCGGCTGCGAGTGTTGTGAGAATTGGATTCGCAGCATCGATCAGCTTCGCCTGACGGGCCACTTCGCGAGCTTCCGCCTTCTTTCCTGCAGCATCGAGTCGATTTGCGAGGGCAACGGACTGAGCAACGCTGGATTCCACCAGTTTACCGGCCGCTTCGAGTCCTTCGACCCCGACCAGTGATGTGTTGAGGCCGCCGGTCGCAGATGCACGTTCGAACAACATCCGAACTTCAGCGCCTGCAGTCCGGATGTCGGCTGCGTCTGCTGACCAGGTCAGAGTCTTCCCATCGTTTGTTTTTGCTGAAAGGCTAAACCCTTCAGAAGCCGGACCTTTTCCTGCCACGATGGTTTCACGATCGGGGCGAAGAGCGACGCGCTCATTGCCAACGACGGTCACATTTCCGCTGGCCTTCAAGTCACCAACCAGCGTTGGAACAACTGCCAATTCCTGAGCGAGACGCTGGCTCGTCGCAGCGACGTCAACAACGTTTGAGCGTTCAAGTGTTCCACCGGTCTGATTGACAAGAACGCCTGGAAGTTCAACGTCAACTCGTGGTCCCATCAGGACTGCGTGAAATGCAATCTGACGGTTCTGAAGATCATCGACCAGTTGATCCAGTTCATACACCGACAATCGATTTGCAGGGCTCATGCCGTCGCCGATGTAGAGCATGGACATCGGAGACAGTGGCTGGTCTGCAAACGACTTTCGAATGGCGGCATGAAGGTCGGTCGAACCCATCGGAGTTCGCTTCTTCAATCCATCAATGGCTGCCTTGAGTTCACTTGAGTCTGCGGCAACGAAGCCTTCCGTCAACTGAACGTACTCTGTATCGACAGCGACCAGCATGACGCTGTTGTCGGCTGGCAGTCGCTCGACCAGCGACTTCAAAATCTGCTGACTGTTCTTCCGGTAAACACCGGTCTGGCTCGCGGATGTATCAACGAGAATCACATGACGCTTGAGGCTGGCTGCCAGTGACTCACCTCGAATCGCAACCGCGAAGTGTGAATCTACACTGGATGAGGTTCTGAAGATCAGTGCGTGCTGGCTGCGGGGAGCAACGGCATCTTCTGCAAAGACCGCATGGCAAAGTGCAGAAAAGCCTAAGCCGAGTGAACACAGTGAACTCGCCAAATGACGCATGTCAATTCCTCTCAAACAAGGGGCTTACCCTTGACCCGGTTCGAGCAACTGCTCGTACTCATCGAAATCGATTGCCGTTTCGCTGTTCTGAATTGATCTGAACACGTGCCGGAAACCAAAAACGAGGGCACCTGATTCAGTTCCGTCCTGAGTTGGCGAAATCTGAGCGCGGATTAGTCTACAGTCGTGTTCGGATAACCAGGAAAGGAATTCCCGGCAAAAACAGGTAGAACAGGCAGGCTGCGGAAAACTTCGATTCGGCGACCGGTTGATGCGGAGAAGCCCGCAAACTTTCTCATGCTCTGCCGTGGCTCCTTCGACCCCAAAAGGCCGCCCTGGGGGACGACAGCGGCGGTTCTTGACCTCCAATCATCATCAGAACCGCGGATTATGACGTCACTGAACATCAGAGAATCTCGGGCGTTTGGTTCGCATTGTTCCACGAACAGTTCCCAAGCCATGTTCATCTGCTCCCTGAACGGACCCCGAGATTCTGGATCGCTGGTCTGCTGGTGCCCTTTCTGAGTCAATTCCGTACGGTTGGGTGAATTTTGACGATTGTGTCGCCGATAACCCACGTAGTGGCGACCCGACGTTGTGCAAATTTCCGCCGGTTGCCGTCAGGTGGGGACCTTATGGGACGGCATACCGGCTATTTCATCGTGGCTCTGGTGGCGGGCCTCGCGATTTCATCGATCTCTTCGCGCACGGACGGCAGGCGACTCGCCTCACAGACTGCCGAAAAGAACGAGACCGAGGCGCCGACGAGCGCAGTCTCGGAGGCGATGCCCGAGAAAGAGACGGTTCCGGATTCCACGGTTGTCCTGAACTCCCTCAGGCCGGATTCGCTGCTCATCATCGGCAGCCTCGACACGTCAGGCGCCCCTCATCAGATTCGGATTGATGTCGCCGGGAAGCGTGGTGTTGAACCCACAGCCTCTGCCCCAACGGTGCCTCTTCATTCAGCGGTGCTGACGCAATCGGTTCCGCAGGTTCACCTCGTGTCCCAGAAGACGAATCGTGATGCTTCAATCCTTCCTGAAGTATCTCAACAGCATTGTCGACGGAGCTTTCGAGTTCCGCGTTTCGAGGACAAGGGTACTCGACGTGAACTCTGTGAAGCTTTCGTCCTCGCGAGCAGCCCGAGGGTCAGTGTTTACCTCGAGGAGAGTTTGGACCTGGAACTCGACCGCGACGTTCTTCGAAGTCGCGCGCAAACGATTTGTCAGCTTCTTGAGAACCAGATCCTCGCGCTGATCCACGAGTCGATTGGTCCCGTCTCTGACGTCGATGGGGATCAAACGTTGTCAATCGTGATCGCAGATCTGGATCGACATCCGACGAGCAAATCGCCGCCGGTGAGAGGCTGCGTGACCGATCAGGATTTTCAGCTCAAGGGCGACTCGGACTTTTCGGGTGACGTCATTTATCTCGACCACGAGTTGCCGGAAGGCACCGCATTGGCGTCGCTGCTCGCTCACGAGCTGACTCATGCTGCCATCCTGTCATATTTGCTCGAACAGCAGTTGCAAACCGAAGAACAATTGACGACCGATGCTTCCGGAGCTGCACTACGGCCAACGCCTGTTGCTCAGATTCCGTCGTGGCTGAACGAAGCTGCAGCTCACTGGATGGAACATCGACTCACTCCCGAAGTCCCGGGATTCGCCGAACGCATGGCGTTCTTCAAAGAGAATTCGGCGATATCTCCCGTGGTCGCCAGCGATGATTATCTCACGTTCACGAGCCGCCGGTCCGGAAGTCGAGCGGCCGGCTACCTGTTTCTGAAATCTCTTCTGAAGTCCGATGAACAACTTCGCGAATTCGTGCTGAACGATCTGCCGCTTGAGGCACGAGTCGAGCGATTCACGGGTCTTGAATTTCGTGAAGTATTTCGAAACTGGATGGTGGAAGCGGCGGGCGTGATTAGTCCAACCTCCCTTGCGACAACCACAGCTCCTGCGTCCGGCACGCAAACACTTCTGTATGGAACCTCCGTCATCAGCATCCGCGTGCCCGGCGGTGCCGAATCCATCTCCATCTCAAGCGACAGCGCTGCCGAGCTGGAAGTGATTGTTCGCTAAGTGTCAGTCTCGAAACAACCAGGCGTTTTTGAAATCTCGGTCATGGAATGACCGAGCTACGCAGGCGAGTCAATCCATGACTCGTATTCGCAGATGTCGCAGTCAAATCGGGAAGTTATCTCGGAACGATTCCTAAAGCCACGTACCGGAATTCGATCGTTGCCGGGTTCACGGATTTGCGGAAGCGACGGCAGACCTTCGCTTCATCCGAAACTGAGGACTCGTGACGATCACCTGAATTGCCGTGCGAACCGATCCGGACTCGGACCTCAGGCTCTCTTGCATTTCCTCGATCGTCTTTCTGTCGGACAACAGCAGCGACCTTCCGAGAGCATAACTCAGAAGCTTTCTGACAAAGTTGTCTTCGAAGTCCGCGCGTCGGGACTGAATGAGGTAACGTTTCAGATCCCCCAGCGTTCGTCCGCCAGACCCATCGGGAAACACAGCCATCGTTTCGATGGGATTGCCAGACAGGTCGACTGTTCGATGATCACCGATCGGTCCATACGCTTCAAAGATCAATCCAATGGAATCGAAGCGATCATGACAGCCCGCGCAGGCCACGTTGTCTCGGTGCCGCGCCAGAATCTGAGCCAGCGACAGCTTGCCGAAGTCCGTTTCATCCTTCGGCAGCTCGGGAACATTCGGAGGTGGTGCGGGAATGTGTTCTCCCAGCAATCGCCGAACAACCCAGTAGCCACGCTTGACGGGACTCGTGCGAAGACCGGGCGAGTTTCTGGTCAAAAACACCGACATCGGCAACAAGCCGCCTCGGCCGAATCGGCTTGCACCGTCGAGCCTCGCCCAATTTGCGTGGGAGTCGCTCTTCCCCTCTGACAATTGGCCCGGAAGCTGATCTGAAATACCGTAGTGCCTCGCCAGAATGGAGTTCACGAACGTATGGTCAGCGTCAATCAACTCATGGACTCGGCCATCGCGTTGAATCAGGTCGACGAAGAATCGCAAAGGCTCTTCAAACATGGCCGATCGCAGACTTTCGTCGAACGCAGGATAACGGCTTCGATCCACCGCGTTGTGTTCTTCGAACCTTCGAAACTCCAGCCAGTTGCCGAGGAACTCTTTCGCGAAGCCGCTGACCTTTTGATCCCTCAGCATTCGATCAATCTGCCCGCGAAGCACTTCCGGCGTTGAGAGCTGTTTCTTCTCGGCAAGGGCCATCAATTCTTCATCCGGGAGACTGGCCCACAGGAAGAAACTGAGCCGACTTGCGAGATCAATGTCGCTCAGCGGTTCTGTTGCAACAGCGCTCGCAGGTTGCGACTTTGCGATGTCCTCGATAGTCGCGGCGAGCGGCTGTCCCGCAGTTTCTAATCGAAAGCAAAACCGTGGTGAAAGGAGAATCGACGCAATTGAATCGCGGACCGAGTCTTCATGAGTCAGCCCATCAGCATCTCGAAGGCGATGATAGAAATCGTCAATCTCCTGCTCATCCGCCTTGAGCAGCGGACGTCGCCAGGCTCGTCCGGCAAATCGTTTCAGATCATCAATGTGCGCATTCTCCGCCGACGAACGCTGTTGTTCGATCCGGCGAATTCTCTGGTTGATCCCATCAAAGTAAGAGTCGATGGCATTGATCGCTGTCTCAGAAGCTCCCTTCTTTTCCGCAGCCTCGCGATAGACTGCTCGCATTCGCAGCAGTGACGCTTCGGTTGTGACATCCTTGTTCTCCGGACGAGCGAAATCGAACTCGGGCCCGGCAGCAAACTGTGGCGGCTCGGCTCGTTCGAAGAACAGGAAGTCTTTGTACTGGCGAATCGAAGCTTCCGTGACATACTCAAGGTCTTCCCACAACTGATCCAACTCCGCCATCTGAGTCGGTGTCAGCACGAGTTCCCGCAGCGGCAAGTCATCTCGAAAGTACCCCTGCATCAAATGAAATCCGGCCGAGAGCAACCGCACGTTCGCGCCAAGATCGCCATTCGAATAATGACCGCGACTGGCAACGAAGAACTCGTTCGGAAAGATCTCACAGAATTCGCGCCGGGCACGATCAAGATCTGCGTCTTCTCCATCGCCGGGAAACGTCCGTCGCTGATTCGCCTGCTGTTCGTTCCACCACGTGATCAGAGGCTGGCTGCCCTGCGAAATCCCGTTGACCTTCAGTTGAGGGATCGAGTCGGTCAGGTCGTCACGGATCACACGAATCAGCTTTGCGGTCTTCTGACACGCGGTTCGTGCCTGGTCAGGATCTTTGGCAGTCAGAATGTCCTTCGTCCAGGCGTTGTGTAGTTCTTCGAAAGGTCCAGTTGGATCGGGCTTCCGGATCGCTGACCAGACGAGCGGAAGATAGCGAGGACTCAGTCCGTTCGTGCGGGCGAGTTCTGCCAGTGCGTCTTCGTTTCGTTGGGACTCATCGAGTTTCTGGAACTTCCAGAGCGCCCAGAGGTACTCGTCGTAACGAACTTCGTGACGGCGATAAAAATCGACAATTCGCTGAACACAAAACTTGTCGCGATCAGTCTCGGACACGCACGGAAAGGGAGCGAACACAAGTCCTCGTGGGGTGAAGACGATATGATCGGCGATCTTCCGAACACTACCGACGTACTTTGCCATGAGTGCCGGGGACATGGAGAGCGATTCTGCCGAGTTATCAAACCCGGCCTCGTTCGCCGGATCGACAGGAAACTCCGCCGTTGGTCTCAGATCGACTCCGGTCAGATCACGGATGCAATTATCAAACTCCGCGTTACTGAGCCGTCGCGGCGGCACCTGCCCTGGATCATTTGCATTTCGTTCCGCTTCGGCTTCAAACGTTTTGTCGAGCCAGTCCGCAACGGCAGTTCGCGCGACGTCGGGCATCTTTTCGGGGGCATCTGCCGGAGGCATATCGCCCTTTCGCAACCGATCCAGAACCATGGACCAGACCGCGTGCTTTTCAATGATAACGCGGTCGGGATTAATGTCAGTGAGATCCAGCGATGCGGCCGGTTGATCTCCAGAATGACAGCCAAAACAGTAACGCTCCACAGCTTGACGTGCATCTGCTCCATCAGCGTCAGCAGCAGAAACAATCGTCTCATCGGCATCAGCAAACGCTGGTTGAAGGAAGACGACGGAAAGGTAACAGTGCCGCAGGAGCCAACTCAACCGCTTCGATCCATCCTGTATCGGTTCGCGCATCGCTATTTGAGATCGATCGCAAACGTGTTGGAGCCGTTCTTCACTTCGAACGACAAGCCTGAAGTCATTGCGTTGCTGTATTGAGCTGGAATGGCCGACCTCGGAGTATTGCTAAGCGACTTCGGCATCTTTCCTGACATCATCATCTTCTGACGATCCGCCTCGGACATCTTGTCCAGTTCTTCCTGACCTTTGCCGGAGGATTCCATTTTGGAAACTGTCACGGCGCATGGGCCAGGGGCAACACCCGACTCACCGGCGGTTTGAATTTCGTATGAACCATCTTCGCCGGTCACGGCAACACCAAGCGATCCTTCACCTCGCGGGATAAAGGTCACAGTTGCATTGGCCAGCGGCTTTCCCTGATAAGTGACCACTCCCGAAACCGGGGCGAGATTCAGGTCACTTCCACAGCCAGCCAGTAGTGAGGGAATCATGAGAGACAGAACGCCAACACCGATCTGGACTCGCATCAGAATTCCCCGATCACATTTCCATCAGCCCGTCCGCCCAGCGACTGATAGGTGGGATGGTTGATGTTCTCGCTGATGAATCGAACTGAGCCGTCGGCAAGTAGAAACTGTGCGCCGCCGACATGGCGAGATCGAAAGCCGTGGGCTATGTTCCAGTTGGATTTTGCGGTGCAGAGTGGAAACAGAACCGGCTTTCCACCGCGATAGGTACACGTGGTAAAGTCATTGATCTTCACAGCGGTCGACGCATGCGTGTTGCCGTGTCCATTGTACAACCACCATCCTGCGTCATGATCCGAACAATCAGGCAGCGTTTCTCCAACCGCGATCGTATTCGATAGCCCGTCGGTGATCATCTGAAGCTGGATCGTCACACCCAAACGGCCAAAAAGACCAGAGACTTCTGACGGACTTGTCGTGTCGGCGAAGTGAGCATTGTTTGAAAGCGGCTGAATGAACTGAAGATAAGGATTGCAGTTGCTGTCGGCCGAATTGAATCGCTGTGAACCAGGCGAGCCCGTGTAGTTTGTCTGAGCCCAACCGTTGATCAGGTTGTTTTCGCTGACATCGCTTGGGCATCGCGCGGTCGGAATCTGGTGACTTCGAGCAGGCTTGCCATCCTTCAGAATCTGAGTCGGCAGGAAACCGCGCGGATATCCGGATTCATAGGACGACTGAGGTTGAGTGATGCCCCAGTCAAGTTCGTTGTAAAGTGGACCTTGTTCCAGGAATGGGAGTACTCGCACCTGCCAACCGACTGCGGCAGGGTGTTGCCAGGTTGGTGGGCTGTCGGCCGGATTCCAGTTCGTTCCGGCAATCGGAAGTGAGCCATGAACGTCGGCGTAATTGTGTAACGCGAGTCCGTACTGCTTGAGGTTATTTTTGCACTGCGTTCGTCGAGCGGCTTCTCGAGCCTGCTGAACTGCCGGTAGCAGCAGAGCGATCAGGATCGCGATGATCGCGATGACCACCAGAAGTTCAATCAGAGTAAATCCACTGGCTCGTCGTATCTGTTTCACGATTCGTCCCCGGACCAGGATCGATGCTTCCGTTAAAGGACCGGAATTCATCGCGAATTCCGACCCACCGCGTGGAAACGATACCCGCCCTGGTTGCGTTGTTCAACCCTTCGTCACGCGGTTGTGAATCCAGATCACAGCAAATCAATCGGTGTGGCAAAGCCGCGAGAGGATTTCCCCTGCGACTTTTCGATCCGAACGTCGAGAAACATTTGTGGCCACGAACGAGGTAACCCTGCGACTCGGGTAGTTCCCTGCGCTCCATGGAATTCTGGCAATCCTGAGCCAGGAATCTGGCCATTTCTTCGAACTTCCAGCGCCGGAGACTGCAAAGAGCCATCGGATTGGCCATCATCCGACAACCCACGCAGTAATTCGAATTTCGGTCAACGCAGAGTCAACGGAACTCAAACTATGTCCACCTACGCCGTCGAACTGGAAGGGGTCACCAAGATTTTTGGGGCTCAGCGAGCCGTGAACGAGCTGGATCTGCAGATCCCGACCGGTTCGATTTACGGATTCATCGGCCCGAACGGTTCCGGCAAAACAACCACGATCCGAATGATTCTTCGGATCTTCTACCCCGACTTCGGTGATGTCGTGGTGCTGGGGAAGAACCACGGAGACTGCGCGGACGACCGAGTGTCATATCTGCCAGAAGAGCGAGGTCTCTATCGAAAGATGAAGGTTCGGGATCTTCTCCAGTACTACGCTCGGCTGAAGGGATTCTACAACTGCAATAGTGAGATCGACTTTTGGCTGAAGCGGATGGGGGCCGAAGACTGGGGCAATCGGAAGATTGAAACTCTGTCGAAGGGGATGTCTCAGAAAGTGCAGTTCATCGCATCGGTCGTCGCACAACCTGAACTGCTGATTCTCGATGAGCCATTCAGCGGGCTCGATCCGGTCAACGTGGACCTGCTGCGCGAGGCGATTCAGGAAGTCCGAAGTCGAGGGACAACGATCATCTTCTCCACGCACGAAATGGATGTGGCCGAGCGGATGTGTGAGCGTGTCTTCATGATCTACAAAGGAAACAAGGTGCTCGACGGAACCGTCGACGAGATTCAGCGCAAGTATCCCGCGGATGAAGTGAAGTTGCGACTTGCTGACGGAGCCAGCCTGCCATCGCGACTGCCAGGAGTCGTTCAGTCAGAGGTCCGCGGGCCTCATCATTTTCTGAAGCTGCAGAAAGCGGAAGACGCTGCATCGCTGCTGAAGTCGCTCGTGAATGAAACGTCCGTGGAGCATTTCGAATTGCTCCGACCTTCACTTCACAACATCTTCGTTCGCATCGCTGGCCCTGAAGCACAGGCAGAGATCAGCAAACCGGTGGCCGTGGCCGGTTGAACGAATGGGTTGCTGACGAGGCACTCTCAATCGCGACTTCCGGGGCAATCACTCCGGCAGGTCTTTGCCCTTCGTCTCCGGACCGAGCCAGATCACAAGCACGCCCAAAAGATAAATGACGGAAAGCACTGACCCTGCTTTCGGAAAACTGTTGTCGAAGTACTTCTCAAGATTTGCCGTCTGCAAGCCGCCAATTGCGGCGATGATGCGCCCGAAGTTGAACGAGAAGCCCTGCCCGGTCGCTCGCACAGACGTCGGAAACAACTCCGGAAAATACAGTGGAAAGAAACCATAAAACGATGCTGTCACACCGCCAGCTAGGAACGCCGCGAAGAGAAAGGACGGTCCGAACTCATTGTGGAAGCGATAGAAGTATACGGCTGAGAGACATGAGCCAACACAGAGCACCGCATAGGTGATGCGACGACCAAAACGCCCCGCGGCCATTGCGGCGATGATGGTTGAAACGATCGCTCCCGTCGCAGTCGCTGCCTGAGTCAATTCGCGAGCGTAGAACTTCTGGCCATCGACATCTTTCTTCAGTTCACCGGCCCATCGAGGAGCCCATTGGATCGATCCCCAGGTGCCAAGCAGCGCGATTCCTGCAAGTGACGCGCCGAGAAGCATGCGCCCCATCACCAATTTCTGTGATGACTCAGTCAGTGCGCCTGATGCGACTGAGCGAGACAAGTATTGTCGCACCGGATACAGGAAGCCTGCCAAAGCGATGATGAGCCCAACGATGGTTGCCAAAGCCGCCATCGGCATTGATAGCGGCGACGCTGGTGACCAGACATAGATGATCCCGATTGCCGCAGCGCAACCAGCAAGGACTCCTCCAAGGTCAACGTTGCTCCAATTGGATGTTTTGCCGCTCGAACGTTCTTCTTCCCACTTTGATGATTCCGGAACGAACAATCGAATGAAGAAGATCAGCAACGCGGGAAACGATCCGCTGATCATCAGGAATCGCCACGCAGAATTCTGGGTCAGCATCGTTACCGTATCCTGAGAGAACCCAATGCCCAGCAGCAGGCTTTCAATGCTGCCGACGACCTGAGTCAGCCCCATACTCAACAGCGCGACGAGCAGAAATCCGACGTTGGATGCCGCTCCGATCAATCCCGCAATGAAGGCTCGCGACTTGCCTGGCCAGATCTCATTCACCAAAGCCACACCGAGCGACCATTCGCCTCCCATGCCGAGCGACGCGATGAATCGCAACACGGCGATTTGCCATGCCTCTTTCGCGAAGCCGCACAGGCCTGTCAGGACCGCATAGGTGAAGATGCTCAGCGACATCGCCTTGACTCGCCCGATCTTGTCTCCCAGCCAGCCAAAGATCACTCCGCCGCTGGCTGCTCCCACCAGAAACACGGCCATGATGACCCCGAACCATTTGTTGGCGATGTCCGGAGCTACCGACGGTCCCAACAGATCCTGAAGAGCCTGTTTGCCAATCAACGGGAACAAACCCATTTCAAAACCGTCAAACATCCAGCCAAGCAGCGCGGCAGCAAGCGTAGCAAACTGCGCGCGACTTCCGTGAGTCTTCGCTTTATCACCTTTTTTGGGCGCATCGAAGGTTTGCTGGTGGGCGGTCGATGTGGGCTGATAGGGATTGTCAGGCTGAGGCATCTCAAGCTTTCGGTGGGAGGCCATCGGTGGGAATCACGTGTCACAGACGGCAAATGCGAGGGACATTCATGGCGGAAGATCCGAAAAGGTACGCGAGTCACCCAGTTCACGCAATCAACCGCGGCAGGACAAATCGGGTATCGGACTGGAGTCCTCCTGTCGGGTCACACTGCAGGTGCGGACTTCGTGGCAAAGGAACAGTCCGGAAACAATTGACCTGAATCACAACCCGACGCGTCAGCGAGGGATTGGTGTCGCGAAGAAAGATCCCTCACTGACGTTTCGGGTTGTGATTTCTGGCCTCAGTCAAAACCGGCGTTACTTTGGAACTGTTCCTAAGTGTGGTTGTTCAAGTCACTTCGTCACCGACATTGAATCACCTGAGTGTCGCCTTTCGCTCTGCGAACGCCGCGTTCCTTTCGCAGAGCGAAAGGCGACAATGACTCAGAACGGCCCGTTTACGCCATTTCACTGCCTACCCAAGTTGTGAATCGATCTGGTCGTCGGCGCACATTGTTTTTACAAACTTGTGACAGGCACTTCACCACGTTTGGCCTCATCCGGCATCTAATACGGCGAAAAGGGTGCACGAACATGTCGTCGCATCTGCGGAAATCTTTCGTCATCAACGCTTCGGGAGAGAATCATGTTGCAGTCCACTTCGTTACTGGCTCGATCGCTGCGAGCCGCGCTGGCTCTGGCCGCACTGCTGTCCATCGTCGGCATGTCGCCCGAGGTGAAGGCGTCAAAGAATCTTCAGCCCTCGAGTGAAGAGGCTGATCATCAGAAGCTGCTTTTGGACGCCAAGCCGGCGTACTCGATTCTTAAGGCAGGTGAGAAACAGACGGCGTGGATGCGAGTTGGACTCACGGGCTTCAAGCTGGTCTCCAGGGAAGAACGAGCTCCGCTGAACGTTGCCATCGTGCTCGATCGATCCGGATCGATGCAGGGCGACAAGATCAATCAGGCTCGCAACGCGGCAATCAGTGCCCTCGAATTGCTCAAGCCAAACGACATCATTTCGATCGTGGCTTACGACACTGAGGTCAGCGTTCTCGTTCCGGCCACCAAGCTGACGGACAAAGAGAGCATCATTAGCGTGATCAAGAACATCCAGGCGAGCGGAAACACGGCCCTGTTTGGAGGTGTCAGCAAAGGTGCGGCAGAGGTTCGAAAGTTCATGGACGAGAAGCACGTCAACCGAATCATCCTGCTGTCTGACGGACTTGCCAATGTCGGCCCGTCGGCACCCGGAGAACTCGGCGCACTGGGAACATCCCTGAAGAAGGAGAACATCTCCGTTTCAACACTCGGGCTTGGTCTTGGTTACAACGAAGACCTGATGGTTCAGCTTGCCGGACAAAGTGGCGGCAATCATATGTTCATCGAAGATGCAACCGAACTGGCCGATGTCTTTCGACGTGAGTTCAGTGATGCATTGTCCGTTGTTGCTCAGGAGATTGATGTCAAAATCCAAATCCCCGAGGGAGTTCGTCCTGTGCGAGTTCTCGGCAACGCGGCTGACATCAATGGTCAGACTGTGATCAGTCGTCTGACACAGATTTACAGCGAACAACAGAAGCATGTGGTGATCGAAGTCGAAATCCCCGCATCGATGGCTGTTGAAGCGACGGAGTCTGCCGACGCCAAACCATTGACCGTGGCGTCGGTGGAGGTGTCGTATCGCAATATGTCCAATGCTCAGCAGGAGCGGCTTTCGGGAACAGTTGCCGTGAGCTTCAGCAGCTCGACCGAGAAGGTTCAGGCGAGTCGTGATAAGTCGGTCATGGCTGACGTCGTGGCCTTGATTGCCAGCGAGCAGAACAAACTGGCAACGACATATCTTGACGCCGGGGACCTCGAGAGTTGCCGCAGAACGCTGAAAGAGAATGTCGATTTCCTTCAGTCAAACTACCTGTCGCTCGGGAAAGATGTCCTGAAGGAACACGCAGACATGAATTCGATTCAGTTGAAGCAGTTAGAGGGAGTGGATTCGAAAGCAGCTCCTGCAGCCGGTGTCGCAAGAAAGTTCGGCCGTGCTTATCAGAATGCTGCGGATCAACAGATTGCCCCGGCGAAGCCGTCTGGCAAGTAGACACGCTGCAGCAGACCATCGCGGCTCAAAGGTGAAGTAACGTGTTGATTCTTTCGATTCGTTGCCGCACGAATCAGTTGGCTAACGCGACAGTGGCCTCGTCGTTTTCGATGAGGCCACTGACTTTTCCGGCGGCCCCCTGCCTGGTCCAGCGTCAGTGTGCTGCAGATCGCGACATCCTGAGGCTTCGGGGGAGGCGCAACATTGCAATCTCCCCGGCGTTCCGTAAATTGAACGAATTCATCCGGATTGTGGGGTCGATGCTTCGCTTCGAGCGCTCCGGACGGACCACGGTCACGGCGAGGTGATGGCATGAGCCACCAGATTGTAGAGTGCCCCGGTTGTCTCACGAAACTCAAGGTCCGCGAATCAGCGCAGAGAATTATCCTGAGCTGTCCTCGCTGTAACGAACAGCTCGCTGTCGACCCACCAGAACATCTTCAGAGCGAAAGCAAGCCGAGTGGCCCGCCACGATCAGCGCCGGCTACCGGAAATCGAAGTGGGAAACCAAAACCAGCTCCGTCGGTTCAAGGTCCTCCATCCGCGCCCAATTCACCAGGCCGAAGTTCAGCATCGTCAAGTTCTGCTGCGGCTGGCAATTCCGCCCGGCAAGCAACTGAGGAATCATCAACGACTTCCCGGCGAACTCCGCAGACGCCAAGCTGGATGAAACCACGTTCCGGAGGATCGTCGGCGAGTTCCGGTTCCGCATCTCGCCGCAGCAACGTTTATGAAGATTTCGATTCCCCGACTTCAGCCTCCAATCAGACTTCGCGCCAGCCTGAACCGGGAAATCGCAAAGCCATCTGGATTGGGGCAGGTGTCGGCGGAGGCGTCGTGCTGGTTGCATTGATCCTGTTCTTCATCTTCAAAGGTGGAGACGATAGCACGACCATCGCTTCAACGAACTCGTCATCGACGAATGATGCTTCGGGACTTGTGACACCACCGCCGTTCAACCCGAATCCAGTTCCACAGCCGCCGGTGACGACGCCAACTCCGGGTGGCATAACGCCTCCAGTCAGCACGCCTCCAGCCAATACATCTCCGAACAATGGAGCCGTTGCGGCGAATCCTCCGCAGCCGCCAGTTCCTGCGCCCAACGTCCCGAACGCTCCCAACAACGCGGGCGTCGCTGCTCCTTCAACCGCACTCACGTACCACTGGAAGCCGGGAGTTGATCTCAGCTACACGTTCTCCATTGAAGCCGGTGGAGGAGACAACGTTGTTCGCAAAACGAACGGAGTATGTACCTACAACGTGGTTGGCGACGCAGCTCCGCAGGCCGACGAGCGGGAAGGTTCCGGAACCGGATTCGTCATCGGAGCGAATGGAATTCTCGCCACTTGCGAACATGTCGTCGCCGGGGCGAAGAACATTGAAGTGCATCTCGGCGGACAAAAGTACTCAGCCTCGGTCATCGCAGTGGATGCCGGTTCTGATGTGGCCCTGATTCAGATTCAGGCGAATGGCCTCGACGCGTTGCCTCTGGTCGATTCGGAAACCATTCAGCTCGCGGAGTCCGTGCGAGCAATCGGGTATCCGCTCAGCGATGTGCTCGGGACCGACGTCAAGATCACGACCGGAACCGTCGCCGGTTTTGTGTCGTTACCCGGAAACACCGGGAAGCAGATCCACATCGACGCGGCCATCAACCCGGGCAACAGCGGCGGGCCAGTTGTCAACGGAGCGGGTCAGGTTATTGGTATCGCCAGTGCCAAGCTTGCAGGAGCGGAAGTCACCGCCGTCGGGTTCGTCTCGCCAATCAATGAACTTCGAAAGCTGGCCACGGCAAACAATATTTCGTTAGGTGTTGCCGTTCGCACGCCCGATTTGCCGGGACCGGAAGTGGCAAGACTCGTTACTCCATCGGTTGCGTTCATTAAGGTCAGTGGCATCACACCCGGCCGATTGGCCAAGGTCAATTTCATCGCATCATTCAACGAACATGAGTCCGTCCAGCAGCGCGGCGGCTTTCCATTTCCGAGCCCGCCGAGCTTTCCAAACTCGTCGAACGATAACGGATCGCTGACAGTGAGTTCGAAGGGCGAAATCGTGAGCTTCGACGGCGACGAGCAGTTACCGGCAGTGCTTGGACCTGTTGGAACGTTCTTCATCGAGCCTCTCGACAGCGGCTCAAGAACTCAATGGTCAGTAGAGAAAAGGACGACGCTGCAACGAGTTCGCGAGAATGATGGTCCCTTCGGTCGCGGGTCGCGATTCGGACCTCGAATGCGAGGATTCGGACCGCCCGGATTTGGGCCACCGGGGCTGTTCGGTGGCGGAGAAGACGAAGTGGTGGAAGAGATTCCGGCCATTGAAACGTCGACGTATCAGTTGGGGCAGACGCTCAACAACAAGACTTCGATCTCAAAGAAATACGTCTTCACAGCGACACGGTCCAACGGCCAGCCGTACATGAAGATCGAGGGCAATGGCACACTCGTGTTTGACCATCAACTCGGCATGCCATCAAGTCTGGAATACAACGGCACGATTGAGCAGTCCGATGACGGATCGCTGGTTCGCATCCCTGTGAAAGTCAACTACACGCTTCGCAATCCCGAGGATGTGAAGAAAGAACGCGAAGCCGCGATGCAGCAGTTGGAAGCCACACGCAAGCAGCAGGAAGTCGATCGAACGGTTCCAAATCCTGAACGAGTTGATCAGTTGATCGCCGAAATCCGCAAGGCCGAAGGGGGCTTTCAGGCTTACGTGCCGCTGGATCAGCTTAGCAATCTGGCGGTTGTCGAAGACAAACGGAATGAAGTGCTGAAGATCGCTCGGAACCACATGCAAAACAGTAATTCATCAGTTCGCCAGGCGGCCACTCAACTGTTCTGTCAATGGGCCACTGAAAGCCATCGGGAAGAACTTCTGAAGATTGTTGAGTCCTCGGACTCGCTGCTCTTCAATGCAAAAAAGAAAGCTCTCGCAACGCTGGCAAAGATTTTGAAACCTGAAGATGCCGGAATCTTGATCAAAGCCATGTCAGACTTTAGTATCAGGGCGGATGCTCGAGACGCTCTGATTGCGATGGGCTCAGACATCGAAGCTGCGATCATTGAACAATTCCCGATGGTCACCGATCAGGGCATCAAGGGCGAATTGCTCGCCGTCCTGAAGAAAGTCGGCACCGAAAAATCTCTGGCGTTCCTCGAAGGACTGATCAACTCAAACGATTTCACCGTCAAGTTCCCCGCCCAGCAGGCCCTCGACGCCATCCGCTCCAGGCTCTGATCAGCCCGCGTCCAACTCCAACAGCCCGATTTATGTCGAACGACAGCGAGTCTGCTTGAACACGTCTCATTCGCAACAGCGGTTCGGTCAGAGGCCACGGCTGAAAACCTATCTGACCATCGAGACAATCTCCACCCCGCCTTCTGCGATTTGACGTGCGAATCTGTTCTGGGTCAACGAGAGCAGAGTTCGGCGTCAACTCCATTCTGCAGGCCGAAAAAGACGCTTGCGTTTGCGCTCGGCGGAAAAGAACGGAAAGACTGATACGGTGATTCAACCAGACTCGACATCATTCGCCGCTTGCGAACATCTCAGCCGGCCGCCACAACATGCAACAACCGCCCCATCACGCGCAACTCATTCGTGTTGATCCGTGGTTTCCAAATGCGATTCAACCGGGTTTAGAGGAACTCGATGTCAACCCGCGAAGCGTCGCGCATTCATGTGCTAACGACTGAGGTAACCGGGTTGGCGGACTAACGGAGTTGACGTTGGCACACCAAGAACTGTAAACGAAAGAAACGACGTTGAAAAACCGAGCGCCGAGCCAACTCCGCTTCACCGAATCACTAGCCGGTTACTCCGAAAAGTAACGCAGAAGTATCGGCACTCCAATTATGCAAACGACTACGCACGATCCTACGACTACAGAAAAGGCAAATCGTTGATTCAGATAGAGCCTCTTCGATGGAAAGCCAAACGTCGGATCACGCCGGGTGAAAGCGTGCGCCAACAGAATAGCAGCGAACTGTAGAAGGCCAAAGGAGTGTTTTGTCTTGAGGTATCGTGCGTCCGATTTTGGGAGTGCGAGTTCGGACAGTGCGACCACCCAGATCGTCGACGCTCGCCACGACACTACAAGCAAGAGGAATGTGAGAGATATAAGTACGATCAGCTTCGGCAGTGGGAGCGAGAAGTCAAGGATTGCGCCGCAGGCCAACCCAGTTGTTCCCAGCAGCAAGAGTGTGGGCCGGTCGCGAGATGGTACGCGATAGCTTAGAGCTGTGTCACTGCCGCGAGGAACTCGCAGTTTCAATCCGCGAAAGAAGATGCCTCCCAATCGGGTTATTTTGGTGAATGCCTCATGTGACTTATTATCATTCCCAATTCGCCAGAGTTCACGCGCCGCTTCTTCGAACACGTGCGTGGTATAGATGTACCCGCATGTAAGGAGGGAGAATGCCAGCCAAACATTGTTGAGCCCCAGCTTGACGTCTTGCCATTCAAATTCAGTGCTTCCGACACCTTTGAGAAGGACGACAGTGGCCGCTAACGTTGCAAACGCGATCAGAACGCGATTTATCCATGTCGCGGCGTCGACGATAGCGTCGGATGCAACGTCCACCGACAATCGAACAGGGACTCCGTGGCAATGCTGACAGAACTCTCCATCCCACGCGTAGCTCAAACCGCACGTGGGGCAGACTTCGGCAGCGGAGTTTCGTTTCTCAGACGATTCACTCATCTACGCACTTTGCTGGCTAACGACCAGCATCACCGGATTGCGGCCAGTGATGCGTCCATTTTCAATTCGGCACCGACCGCAATTCCGGTGCATGGTACGCCCAACATGGGCGTGGGCTTGTGGGGTGAAGTCGACCGAGAGCTCGGCCAGTCCCCTGTACGAAAACGGGACTCATTGAGGAGGCAGTATGCCAAATGTTTCTTTGTGAGTGAAGTACAAGGCGAGGGCAACTGCGGTTCGGGCGACCGGCCGTGGAGAGGAAGCCTGCGGAATGTGCCGTGAAGTGGACAAATCTCATGAGTCCGCACAGTCGAAAGCTCATGAACCCTGCGTCGTTCACCACATTTCTCGCCAAAGCTGCGAGGCTACGAACAGAAACGTCATAGAGGCTCAGAGAGACCCTGAGGTGAGCTGCCCGTGGACAGCGAAACCGTTCCCGACAGACTCCGGAGTAGATGACGAGCTTGTGCAGCGAAAGTCCATGCTCTTATTTGGGGAGATCTGCCAGCGTATCCGTCAGTAGAGCTTGCTCGAAGCGCGGACCTCGATGTGGCAACACGTCGCGGGCGAGCAGAAGTCAGCAGAGGCCGTAGTAGCCTGCTTCGCCACCAGCGAAGACGCGAAGGGCCAAACAGTATTCTTACAGGGACCATCCCGTCATGACCTTGATCCGTCCAGCACGCATAGAAATCAGTTCGCGGAGTTTAGATAACCCCGACATCAGAAGGTTTCACCGCGCCCGCTGGAGTCTCAGCGAGATCAATCGGAGCCAGCGGCCATGAAGTCGATTCCCCTGGAGCAGTCTTCAGAAATGCTGATGGAGAAGGTTGTTGATCCGGACAATCTCGAACGTGCCTGGAACAAGGTGCGATCGAACCGCGGAGCCCCTGGCCCCGACGGGATTACGATCGACGAATTTCCAGACCACTGCCGAGCACACTGGCCGGCGATCCAGCAACATCTTCTGGAAGGCACTTATTACCCGAGCCCTGCTCGGAGAAAGTCCATTCCGCGGTGTTCAAGTCTTTGGGGCAGGACGGCAGCGAACGACATCTCGCCCCAAAAGAGAACACAGTCCGAACGTGATGGATCGTTTGATTCAACAAGCCGTCTTACAAATCCTGACCCCAATCTTCGATCCGGACTTCTCGGAATCAAGCTTTGGATTTCGACCAAAACTCTCTGCTCAGGACGCAGCGAAGCAGGTACAGCGGTAAGCGTCCGGCGAAGAGCATGTTGTGGCTGGGTGTACCTTCTGGATTTTTGCAGGAGGGTCTCAGATGGCGAAGCACTATTCGGCGGAGCAGTGGGCGGTTTGGATTTGTGAGCAGCGGGGCTCTGAGTTGAGTGTGGCGGAGTTCTGTGAGTGGACTGGGGTGTCGATCAATTCGTTCTATCGATGGCGTCAGAAGCTGGCGGCGGAGGACAGGCCTTCGATACGAGACGAACGAGCGACAGGCGGGCTGGCACGAGAGCGACAAGTGGCCTCAGAGGAAACGCGAAGGCTGTCGACCGGGAAGGGGTTGGTGTCCAGCGAGCCGAGGTTTGTTCCACTGAGTGTACTGACTTCGCCCGCTGTTGAAATCAGTCTGCCATGCGGAGCTATCGTCCGAGTTCCCAATGACGATCGATCGCTGCGCCGCGTGATCAGCATTCTTCTGGAAGCCGATCAGCGCACGGATGTGTCAGCGGTCGCCACTGCCGGCGTCGATCATCGCGCAGGAGATCATCACGCAGGAGACCGCCGATGATCCGAGCCGCCATCAATGTGCAGGTGTTTGTTTGTGTTCAGCCGACGGACATGCGAAAGAGTTTTGATGGACTCAGCGGCATGGTCCGTGAGGTTCTTCAACAGGATCCGTTAAGCGGCTCGTTGTTTCTGTTTCGCAATCGAGGTCGTGATCGGCTGAAGATTCTGTACTGGGATCGTGATGGTTTGGCGATCTGGTACAAGCGGCTTGAACGCGGCAGCTTTCAGTTTCCGACCGATCTGAAGCCTGCCTCGGACGCCACGAGTTGTCAGATCTCGTCCGAAGAATTGTCGTGGCTGCTCGATGGAATCGATCTTGGCAGTGTGCAGCGTCGGCCACGATTTGCATTACCGCGAAGGTCGTTGTGAGACATCATTCTGATGAGAAAGTCTCAAAGATTTTTGACCGATTCGACGTATAACAGGCATGACGCCACATGACTTGCCAACATCGATCGAAGAGCTTCAGAAGCTGCTGTTGCAGACACGATGTGAGAAGGAAACTCTTCGTCGTGAAGTGGATGATGCAAAGCGTGAGGCGATCCTCGCGAAGCAGCAGACGATCGAACTGACATCCACCGTCGAAGCTCAGAAGAAGCGGCTTGAGCAAAGCGAGCGGACGATCAAAGAACTGCTGCAGGCGCTGAAAGGCAAGAAGCGAGAACGACTTGATCCCAATCAGCTGCTGCTGTTCGAACTGGGTGAGCTCGAACAGCTGATCGAAGAAGCGACGAAGGCGGATGAGGCTCAGTCGAAGGATGAGGCTTCATCAAAGTCAGCGCGTCGAAAAAAGAAGAAGCACGGTCGACGCATCATTCCTGACAATCTGCCGACCGAAGTGATTCTGCAAGAGCTTCCCGAAGAGCTGCGTCTGTGCCCGATCGACGGCAAGCCGATGCCCGTGATTCGATATGAGATCAGCGAGCAACTGGATTATGAGCCATCGAAGCTCAAGCGCATTCAGCACAAGCGAGCTGTCTATGCGTGTCCAGCGAAGCATGACGAAGCGACTTTGATCACCGCTCCGAAACCTGCGGAAGCCATCGAACGATGTCTGGCGGCTCCGGGGCTGCTTGCGGGTGTCGTCGTGGGAAAATTCGGCGACCATCTGCCAGGCTATCGCATGGAAGATATCCTGTCGCGCGGCGGTGTGAATCTCAATCGCAGTACGCTCTATGACTGGATGGCGGCAGTGGCCGATGTGACGAAGCCGCTGTACGAACTGATGAAGCAACTCGTGCTGCAGTCGAAGATCATTCAGACCGATGACACGTCAGTGAAGCTGATTGATCCGCTGGCAGATGGCGGTTCGAGAACAGCTCGCTTCTGGGCTTACCTCGGAGACAAAGATCATCCGTTCGAAGTGTATGACTTCACGGTGTCGCGTGAACGACATGGTCCGGAAGAATTTCTCCGCGACTATTCCGGCTACTTACAAGCCGATGCCTACGGAGGCTACGACGGTGTCTATCTGAATTCGAACGGCTCGATCATAGAGGTCGCCTGCTGGGCTCACGCACGTCGCTACTGGCACAAGGCTCGCGAAGAAAATCCCGCACGCGCTCATCACGTGCTGGCGGTGATAACTAGAGGCTGTTTCAAAACCTGAATTGTAGGTATTTCAATGGCATGAGATTTGAAGCTGATTGAGAGCGAAAGGAGTAGCTCTCATGTTGATCAGCCTGTCCTCATGGCCGAAACGACGTCGGCCGAATACGACAGGATCCAGGACGGCTCCGAAGCCCTTTGTTTCTGATTCGCAGTGGAACATTATCAAGGATTTGTTTGAAGACCCGGATCCTTCACCTGAAGGCGGACGACCGCGAGTTGATGCGCGAGCGTGTCTCGAAGGCATTCTGTGGATGCTGAAGAACGGAGCGAGATGGAAAGATTTACCAGAGAAGTATCCATCTCCTGCCACCTGTTGGCGTCGCCATAAGGCATGGACAGAAGCCGGACTGCTGGTCAAAGCCTGGGAAAGACTGATCAGCGTGATGGATCGGCGAAAGCTGCTGGACTGGTCGCAGGCAATGGGTGATGGCACCTTTTCGCCTGCAAAAAAGGGGGTCTTGAGGTGGGTAAGACCAAAAAAGGCAAAGGCACAAAGCTTATGCTGATGACAGAAGGTCATGGCATTCCTATCTCGGCGTTTACGACATCGGCTTCGGATGCTGAGGTCAATACGATCGAAACGCTTGTTGATATTCGCGTGACGAAGAAACGTCCCGCTCGACTGCTGTATGACAAGGCCGCGGACGCCGACTGGCTGCGAGATGCTCTTGAAGGTCGTGGCATTGAACAGGTAACTCCGCATCGCAAAGGACGAAAGAAACCTTCGCGCCAGGACGGACGAGCGCTGCGGCGATACCTCAAACGCTGGAAGATCGAACGCACGATCAGCTGGCTTCAATATCAAAGACGACTCCTCGTTCGTCACGAAAAACACGCCCACCTCTTCGAAGGTTTTCTCCATCTCGCTTGCATGATGTTATGCTTGAAGGGGTTTTGAAACTGCCTCTAAACTCTACAAAGTGGAAAGCGACACTCGCGAACTGTCCGCTG
The DNA here is from genome assembly GCA_037367405.1 of Ottelia alismoides. Lineage (NCBI taxonomy): Eukaryota > Viridiplantae > Streptophyta > Magnoliopsida > Alismatales > Hydrocharitaceae > Ottelia > Ottelia alismoides. The sequence continues at coordinate 923,023 of JAZKJV010006924.1, read as the reverse complement.
CTGCGCGGCTTTCGGCGCGAAAGGAAGTCTCACGGCCACTGCTGGACGATCTGAAGAAATGGCTGGATGAGGAAGTGTTTCTTCCGAAGAGCCTGTCCGGCAAAGCGGCCACGTATACGCTCAACCAATGGAATGCGCTGAACCGATATCTCGAAGATGGCGATCTGTCGATCGACAACAACGCCTCGGAACGCGCCATGCGTCCCGTCGCGATCGGTCGCAAGAACTGGATGTTTGTCGGCAGCAAACCGGCCAGCCATCGAGCCGCAATCCTGATGTCTCTGATCGCCACCTGCAAAGCCAACCTCGTGGAACCGTGGGCCTGGCTCAAAGACGTCCTGCCCCAACTCCCGCTCGGCACTCCTCTCGAGTCACTGCTGCCAAACACCTGGCTCGCGTCACACCCCGAACACCGCTGGTCAATCGCCGAACGAAGAAAACTCGAACGGGAACGATGCTCAGACGCTTAGCATGCTGCTGACCGGGCGCTTACGTACAGCGTTACATAAGAGCAGGCTATCGTCACTGTATCGATATGGATCTTTCGAAATTCTTCGATCGAGTCCAGCACGATATTTTAATGGTCAGAGTCGCACGGAAAGTGCATGATCGGCGATTGCTGAAACTGATAGGTCGCTACCTGCGAGCGGGCGTAATGATCGAACGTGAACTGCAACCATCGATCGAAGGCACGATGCAGGGTGGCCCACTTTCTCCGATCTTAGCGAACATCCTTCTGGATGATTTCGACAAAGAGCTGGATCATCGCGGGCTGCACTTCGTCCGCTATGCGGACGACTTCCTCGTCTTCACCAAATCCGGGGAAGCCGCCGTTCGCGTGGCCCGTTCGATCGAACACTATCTGACTCGCAAACTGAAGCTGGTGATCAATCACCAGAAGAGCCGCGTCTGCCGTACCGAAGGCGTCGAGTTTCTCGGCTTTGCATTCGAAGGCTGGGGCGGACAGATTCGAGTCAGCCCAAAGAACGAACGCAAGTTCCATGATCGCGTGAAAGAGATCACTCGCCGCAATCGCGGCGTGTCGATGCGTGATCGATTCACGGAGCTGCGTCGCTACTTTCAGGGCTGGGTGGGTTACTTTCGTCTGGTCCCGATCAAGACGTACTTCGCGGCACTCGACAAGTGGGTCCGCCGTCGCATTCGGTCCTGTTACTGGAAGCAATGGCGCGGCCCATGGACGAGGATTGCGAACTTACGAAAACTCGGGGTGAAAGAAGACGAAGCCGTGACACACGGTTGCAGTCGCAAAGGTCCGTGGACGATGTCGTCCAGTCGTGCTGTGCATGAAGCACTCTCGCTGGACTTTCTCGCTCACGAAGGACTGGCGAGCCTTTTAACAATCTGGCAGACGCTCACGGTGCGGACCCGCATGCCGGGTGGTGTGGGAGGGGCTCAGCCGCAAGGCTGACCCCTATCCCGATTTTTGTCCGCATTTGCTCGCTGTTTTCGGACAGCACGTGCGGCAATTGTAAAGAAGCACACGGAGAAACAAAGAAGGAAACCTGATGGTTCCGGAACAGCGGCTACTGTTGCGGAAGATACCCTGAGTGTATACACACCGACCGCGGTTTCACCGGGATAACCAAGGCCACCTGGCCTCGGGCCAAATGATCCGGAATGGATGTAGTTCGTAATCTGAAGATTCCATGATCCAGCATCAATTGTCCCAGCTCCGATAGAACCAGACTGTAGTGGCACGATGTGGTTCTCATCAAGAAACGAGATGTAGCCTGGCCCTTGGGCTGTCGCTAAGTAATAAGGGTTACCAAACGTGGACAATCCGCTCCATTGCGCATCAAATGTGTAAGTGAGTGCTTCTGCGGCAGCGATGTTAAGGACTACATTCGTGTAAAGAAAAGCCCCCTCAATTGCAGCTTGTCGCTCAAGCGTTGTTGTCCATGAAAATACTTCGGCGTCGCCATCTCGCGTTTGCATGAATGTAAACGACGAGAGGCCATTTACGTTGCTACCGCTTGGACCTGCGGTTAGGAGATGCGTGACAGGAGTCGTGGGCGTTAGCAAAAGGCCGTCGTCATAAGTAGCCAAACCAACGGTGGTTCCACCTTCGACCACTTGCGCCGTTCCAGACGATCGATACATGATTCCGGCGAACGACTCAGTGACGTTCATGCTGATTACAGCACAGCCGAGGAGTATGGCGGTCATGCTGTTTGTCATGTTTCAAACCTTCAAGAATGCTATTGCACGACGGTGCTGGTGAATGCGAACGACTACGCTAACCCGGTTGCCGCGAGTGAGCTGCCATTTCAAAAACCCGTGATCGGCAACTCGGGTTCAAAGTTGTGTTATGCAATTCTACCGAAGCTCGTCTCCGCTCTCTGCAAGCTCACTGCCACGAAGGAGATTTAGTGTGTAGAGCGCAAGACCCGCACTTTCATGAAATGTCTTGAGCAATTCATCAAGGTGCCCAAGCACCCGTGAAACCGCGTCATCAGTCCAATATCGACGCAACCACGGAGGATCATGCAAATGATCTTTCTCTGTACCTCGATCGCGATACTTGTATTGAACCTCATGTTCGTAGGTTTTTCCGTGTGCCAGTTTATCGCGAAACTGAAAGAGCTCCACTGCCGTTTGCCCCCAACCCTTCTGGAGGTCAAGAGTGATGCTCAGTTCTTTGGCAACCCGCTTTAACTTCTCACCCCAGCGTATGGTTGGTTCAATTTCCTTCCAGTTGGGAATCGTACGCTCCCCGATATGATTCAAGTGTGCTTCAATAGTGAGCGAGGCAAATAGCACTGCAGATACTCGGTGGTAATCTGAGCCCTCGGGGGCTGACTTGGCAGCGTCGAACGAGTTGTGAGCCGCTTGGCGAAGGTACGCAAAGGTGTAGAACGAAGATGTGCCTGCCATTCTGCGAATGCGATTGTCCATGTTCTCTTGCTGCATAACGACCAAGATCACCCGTCCCGTGGCGAGTGAATCGGTGAGAACGGTTCGGCACCTTCCACGGGTCGGGTGCATCTGATTGTTAGCACAACTTCTTGAGCACTTGTTGTGCGCAAATGCGATTGAAGGAAGCGATCTGAGAATGTGCTGAACGAAACAGTACCGTGTGGACGAGAGATTCTCAACCCAGCGTTCTGCGATTTGACCGCGCAAGTCTGTTCTGGATCAACGAGAGCAGATTGCGGCGTCAATTCTGTTCTGTATGCTGCAACGCACGCTTGCGTTTGTGCTTGGCCGAAAAGAACGGAAAGAGCGAGAAGACCGAACCGGTGGTTCAGCCAGACTCGACATCATTCGCCGCTTGCGAACATCTCACCCGGCGGCCACATCATCCCCCAACCGCCCCGTCACGCGCAAACAACAAAGAACGTTGAGCCATACCGGCTGGTTCACATCGGTGGCGTTTCGCTGGCCACGGGCTAATCTCTCAATCTGCCCTTCCGTGATTTTCAGCGACTTTGGTGAGAGTTGGGCTTCTGTAAGTTGTAGAGACTCTCGCACTGGATCTCACGCCGAGCCCTTTCGAGCCATTAGAGCGAGCTGCGGTGGGGTCATCAGATCATTGTTTGATCCAATCATTGTTGGTGATCGCCGCGATTCAACGACATGCGGCCGCTTACTTGAGTCGCTTGTCGAGGAATGCGGTGACGCTTTCGAGGATTGTTCGGCCCTGAAATCGTTGGTTCAGTGGCAGCGTGTGTCCTCCGTTCTCGATGCGCAGCAGGACAGCGTCGACGCCGGCTTTTCGTGAGGCATTGGCGATCGCTTCCGAGTGCGCGAAAGGCACCGTCTTATCGGCCGTTCCGTGAACAAGGAGAACAGGCGGATCGCCGCGTTTGATCGCTCTTTCCTGCCCATACATGCCACCCCACAAACTGACGACCGCTTTCGGCTGCCGAGCCGAACGATCTTCGCCATACGTGGCGAGGAGAGCGGTGATCGCGCCGGCCGATCCTCCACCCACGGCGAGCCGTTCCGGATCGATGCCGTAGCTCTTTGAATTGGCAACGACGTGCTCGACCGCTCGGTCCAGATCTTCTCGGGCTGCTTCCATGGCTTTTGGGAGCGTCGCTCCGGGCCCAAGATCCCCCAGAAGCCGATAGTCGATATCGAAGGCCGCGTAGCCGTTGTCAGACAGATGACGGGCCAGTTCGCCGGTGTAACCGCCTTTCGCGCCGCCCGTAAATCCACCGCCATGCAGGAGGACGATTGCTGGTGCTGGCTTCGTGGATCCCGGGAGGTATGCATCGAGCCGCAGCGACTTGCGACCGACTTTGGCATACTCGACATTGGACTTCAGCACCGGGCTGGCGTGTTTCGAATCCTTCTGCGCTATCGCACTTTGGCAAGAAATGGCGAGAAGACTGATCAGTGTTAGAATTACTTTTCGTCGGTTCATTCAGAATCCTCCGCTCGATTCGTTGCACGCTATCGGCGGGCTTGCATGGTCATTTCCCGTCGTCACGAATGTCGCGAATCATGGCAACATGAAGATACACCGGCAGAGTGTGAATTCGCCAGCGAGGAGCCATTTGGTCGTCATTGATTTCGGCGTGCTTTGTTCATGAAAGCCGAAGGATTCGGGGAACTGTTTGAGAGAGTTCGTCGAAGGGTCTGCGAGGTTTGTCGGTCTCACGTCCGAGACGGCTACGTAGCCTAAGGAATCGTTTCGGCCGCGAGCTGATCGGCGAGGTTCTGCATGTGGATTCGATACTGGTGGTCCAGGTCGTCCCACGGCACATCGGCGATTCGGGAGAACGATGGTTCTGACAGCACGTCAGCCGGATCAGGCTGATAAACAGCCGACAGCAGAGCAATCAAATCGTCGCGATAAAGTCCATCTTCATAGTGCATCAGAAAATGGGCAAAGCCCGCGGCTTGCGTGTAAAGCGGGCTGACCTGAGGATGCTTCTGAAAAGCGTCTTTCCCAAGCGAAAAGAACTGCTGAGCGGGCAAGTAAAAGAAGTGCGATGGGTCCAGCATTCTCTGCTGGGCAGTCTCAAACCGAATGTAATCGGGACGACCGAGGCTGACCTGGCCATCTCGGACTTCGAATGATTCAAAGTAACAGGCCAGACCTTCGATGATCCAGAAGTTGCTGTTCTCGCACAGGACCCAGGGCTCAGGCCGACGAGATCGCTGCTTCACGGCCTTTGTGCGAGCCGCGAGACGGCGAGCTTCCATCGAATGAACATCAAGAATCTGATGCGTCGCTTCGTGGAACAGAGTCGAAAAGTTGTTTCGATCCGGATTCATGTAAAAGTAGGACGTCCGATCCGGTTCCCAATAGAGTCCATTGGTCTCAAGATTCGGCGGGACCTTTCCTTCCACTCGCTTTTCGTATTCGGCCCGAGTCGCGAAGTAGTGCACCTCCATTGGCTTTTGGCGTTTTGGAGCCGAACGCTGAGCCGCGTTTTCGAATCGTTCCTGAAGAGCCTGAGGAGTTTCAAAGAACGCTGCGAAGTTCTTCTGAAGCCACGAATGAAACGTTTCCAGCTTTCGCGACAACTCAACGCCAGCCTCCAGGCTGACATTCGTCCTGACCAGAAAATGCTCACTGGGAATTTCCCACGCATTTCGAAAGTCACGACGCAGCTCTGATTCCTTCTCAGTGCTGACCCAGCTTGATCCTTTCCATGGTCGCTGGCCTTCTTCGTAGCGAGTGACATTGCTGACCGGAATCCATCCGAACTTCGGATGATCCACCTGTGGCTTCGGACCACTTCGCATCTGCTTTTCGAATGCAGAAACCCATTCCCCCGCGTAGCCAGGCTGGTCCGCCTTTTCCGGATCGTTGAAGATCTGCAGTCCGAAAATCGCTCGGCCATGTTTATGGTCAGGGTCAATTCGCACCACATCGTTGACGATCAGAAACGCCATCGACGGAAACCCCGCGCGAAGGGTGGACCTTGCGAGCGTGTAAAGTTCTCCCGCTCGTTCTTCGCGATGATGACGCAATTGAAGTCGCCACTGCTGTTCGTCAACGGGCAATGACTTGTCAACTTCCGGAGTGACCAAACGTGGCGGCTCATAGTCCGCCTGTGGCACCGACAGTTCTTTGGCGATGCGGGCCACTTCCATTTCTGCGTCCGGCAGTTGATGTTCGCGGCACCATGTCTGGACGGACTCGAGGTCTCTTTGAAGCTGATCGAGTATGCTCTGTCTGGTGGCGAGCAACTGGCGATGACGTCGATCGCGTGTCGGATTTTCGTCCGCCGACACACTCGAGACCGACGTGAGGATGCCCAGCATGCTCAGCAGAATCATCGACCAAACCAACACGCGAATCGTGAACGGTTTCCCGGAGTTCCGTTTCGGTGATGTTGTGGAAGCTTCCATGTTGCCACTGTTCCTGATGCGGGCCTCGCCCGTCACTTAAATGTAGGATGGTCGCCCTCGGCCGTCGACCGCGTACGAAATCGCTGACGGCCGAGGGCGGCCATCCTGCGACATGCGGACGGTGCGGAGTTGTATCTCAGACAGACTCTGACGGCCGCCGTGAGTGTCTGAGTTTGATGCAGGATACCACTTCATACGCGGACACTAAACGCCATTTTTCCCTGGCAGAACAGCGGGAAAGCTCGCTTTTTGATGGAACGCTGAATCGAATTACCTGTATGCGATTGATTCGCATCTTTGTGAAGACATGCTCGCGGCAGAGTTCGATTTTATAACTTGCTCCAGGCCCAGCGATAGAGGTTTCGCGAATCGGTGTATCGCGATTCTGATGCGGCCGAGCCGAGAACAACAACGAACAACCGTCGTCCATCGCGAACCCCTGTCGATACGAGGCACGCGCCGGCGAGATCCGTCGTGCCAGTTTTGACTCCATCGAATCCCTCGATGCCAAGAAGTTCATTCGTGTTTTTCCAGAGCACATTGCGTCGGTAACCACTCGCTCCTGTCACTGTGGCCCCGCGCTGCCGAGTGCTCGTGTACTGGCGATACAATTCGTTGCCAAACGCCGTTCGGGCCAGCAATGCGAGATCGTTTGCTGTGGACAGATGTTCGTCCACCGACAATCCATGCGGGTTCTCGTAATTAGTATTGGTCATCCCAAGCCGCTTCGCTTCTTCGTTCATCGAGTTCACAAACAACGGCAGCGGATCGGTGGCCGGCTCCGTCGACTTCTGTTCCACCGCTCCATCGGTCCCAAGTCGGCCGCCGAAATGCTCGGCCAGGGCGACGCTCATGTCGTTGCCCGAGGGCAGCATCAGTCCGAACAACGCTTCTCGAACGGACAATGTTTCCCCCTCGCGAATGTCGGCTGTTGAACCTCGAGTCTCATCGGCGCGTTTTGACATGACGATGTTCTCGTCGAGAATCGACGGGGTCTTCTCCGCTGCGTGTATCACCAGCCATGCCGTCATCATCTTCGTCGTGCTGGCAAAGTGAGTCTTCTGATCTGCTTGATGCGAAGCCAGAACTTTTCCATCAGCGCCATCCATGATCGTCCACGCATCTGCTGAGACGACCGGCGTCCCATCAAGTGACTCGAGCGGAACCTTCGGCAGCAGCTCCGCATTAACGACAGCGGGTTCCGGGACTGCCGTTTCTTCGATCACCGGTCCCAGCGCGGTCCAGAGTTCCGCGTTGGCAGTTCCTGTCGGTTCCATTCGCTGCGACGCCTGAAACTGCTTCACTGCCGCTTCCGTGGCAGGGCCAAAGTCACCATCAACACCGAGGTTCGGCGACGGTTGAAGTCGCGCGTTCAGCGTCCGCTGGAGCATTTCAACTCGAGGCCCGAACGCGCCGATGCGAAGTTCCGCCGAGACGTCTTCAGACTTGCGTTCCCACTCCGGATTGAAATGATCGAATGCAATCCGAGCGATGCGTCCCATCAATTGCTGAGCGGCGTTGTTGTCGGTCCACGAGCGATCTGTGTTGTCTGTCGTCAGGATGCATATTGCGAACGGTCCCTTCGGACCATAAATGATTCCTGCATCGCATCGACTGGCTGAAACAGCTCCCGTCTTGTGAGCAATCTTCGTGCCGGCAGGCAGATCGCGCGGCATTGTCGTTTTGTCGTCGCAGGCAAGCAGGTGATCGATCATGGCCTTGCAGGATTCCGGCGAAGCAATCGTTGCCTTGTGAAGTCCTTCCAGCAGATCGACGGTCTCTCGCGCGGTCGTGCTGCCCAGTCCGTAGAGTTTGCTGCGGTCCGGGTCGATGGACGTGTCGCCTCGATAGACCTTGGAGTTCAATCGAGTTTCGATGAAGCTCAAAGCTTTCATCTCGGCCGCAGTTGACGGCAAACCAATCTGATCAACAACCATATTCGTCGCGGTGTTGTCAGAATATCGAATCATCAGACGAATCGTGTCTCGCAGAGAAATGGACATGCCTGCGGTGAAATGATCTGTCAGAACACCCGATCCCGGCACTTTGTCGGCGTCTGTCAGTGTCAGCATCTTCTTCAGATCCAGAGCATTCCGGTCTGCCATTCGATACGCCGTCACCATGATTGGAAGCTTGATCAGACTTGCCGTCGGCTGAGCCTCTGTGGCTCGCCACGCGAATTCCTCGCCTGAGTCAAGGTGCCGAATCTGAACCGCCACCTTGCCTCCGTGGGCCTCAATGACCGGAGTCAATTCATCCTTCAGGTCACCAACAGCAGTGGAAAATGTCAGTGCGCAAACGAAGAACAGACGCAAAACAGTGATGGCTATCTTCATTGAAGATCCCTCGGAAGAACGAAGTCTTAAGCTTGCGGCTCATGCAGCAGAAATCCTGCGTTCTCGCCTCACTGCATTGGCCGCTTCTCATCGCCCGGCACTGTAAACGCTGGAAGCATCGTTGACCATGAACATCAGACTCATGCCCACTGCAACGCACTTATTGAATCTGGGTGTTCGCAGGGTGTGACAAGCAACGCGCGGGCACACCAATTCACTTTTCATTTTACAAATGACATGAGACACTCCACTGCAATTCCTCGACGATATCCCATTTAAAGGCGTCGCTATGGCTTACTGCCCCAAGTGCAAAGGTGAAATGTCTGCAACAGCGATTCAGTGTCCGCACTGTATGTTCGACTTTCCTTCCGACATTAGCCTCCGTCCCGGGGCAAAGAGCGGATTTGCTTATTCCCCATTTGCAGACATTGCCCTCTTAGTCAGCATGCTTGCATGTGCGGCTGGAGCGCTGATCACGATCGTTGGGAGTATCGGCGCACTGGTCAACGGAATGTGGTTTGAAGGATTTGTGGCGGGTCCAATCGCCTTTCTCATTCAAGTTGGCCTGCTTGTCGCTTTCCTTCGCGTCCAATCGTAGCGAAGACTACAGAGTGAGCGGCACTCGCGCCTGACATGTCACTTGACTGCGTGAATCTGAAGGATGTGCTGGGCGATTTGAGCGATGTTGCTTCTCGGCCAAACCGGGCAGATGACTTCAGGTGGTGATTCATCGGAGACAACGGCGAGGATATTGGTATCGCTCGCTGCGTAGGGTCGCTCGCTGACAACGCTGCGCCAAACTTCGATTCGCGGTGCTGTGGTTTGCAGATCACCTTCGACGAGGATCAGGTCGAAGTCAGCAAACACGGATTCGAACGCAGCGTAGCGATGTTGCCCCATTTCCTCTCGATCCAACGGGATGAAGGCGGCTGTCATCTGAGGCGTGAGAATTCCAACAGCAGCGGCTCCGGCCTCACGATGCTTGTGTGAGTCCTTGCCGGGCGTGTCGAGTTCATGTCGATGATGCGTATGTTTGATCGTGGCTACTCGCAGGCCGCGGCGTGTCAGTTCGGCGACAAGATCACAAACGAGCGTGGTCTTGCCCGAGTTCTTGCGTCCGACGATGTGAATGCGAGTTGGCATGAGAATTATGGTGGTTGTGAGATTCGGGGACGATGACGTTGACCTCTGAGTAGCCAGTGGTCGACGCAAACATCATGAATCGCAGAAGACCTCTCATCCGGCCTGTCGGCCACCTTCTCCCCTTCAAAAGGGGAGAAGGGACGGTGGACGTCTATTTCGATTCAGCAACAGCCAGTCGATCAACCCTTCTTCAGCAGGTCTCGAATCTCTGCCAACAACACTTCCTGAGCAGACGGAGCCGGAGGTGCTGGAGGAGCGGCGGCTTCTTTCTTCAGAGTCAGTGCAATCAACTTATTCATCGGCTTCACGATGACGAAGAACACCACCGCGGCCGTGATCAGGAAACTGATCACCGCGCCGATGACGAGTCCGAGGTCCAGTTCGATCAGCTTTTGCACCTGCTGAGTGACCTCGGCACCGCTGGCATCTTTTGTGACCACTTCCATGGTCTTGTTCATGATCGGAATTTTCAGCTCAGGCTTCGGTCCACCGCCGAACAACCCAAGAATGGGCTCAACAAAGCCCTTTGTGAATGCTGTCACGATTCCGGAAAACGCGGCTCCAATAATCACGCCGGTGGACAGGTCGACGACGTTGCCTTTGAGGATGAACTTCTTGAAATCTTCCGGCATGGTGTGCGCCTTTCGATGAAAGCAAACTCAGGTGAGAATCCGAAGGCCCGGGCGGAATCTATCGACTTACCGCAATGCCCCAAAGATCAGACCTGCGTTTTCGCTGGGTTTCAGGGCGGTGAGAGACTCTGAGCCCGACGAAAAACATGAGATGCAACAAGTCTCGACTTTTGCTTAGAATGCGGTACCGGCGAGTGAACTGGTCAGTCGCTGAACTTGAACTCCTGGCACACAGAAGCAAACCACGGTGGCTCGGCCGCAAGCGATCGCAGTTCTTGGATCGACAGGATCGATCGGTACAAGCTGCCTTGATGTCATTCGAATGCACTCCGCCTCGCTGCGCGCGACGGGCCTGGTGGCGCATCGAAGTGTGGAGAGACTCTGCCAGCAGGTGTCGGAGTTTCAGCCGGACTGGGCGGTCATTGGATCCTCGGATGTTCAGGTGCCTGTAGCATCAAGCGGAGCCGCCCGGCAAGTCTGTTGGTACAACGGCCTCGATCATGCCTGTCGACTGATCACTCAGTCGGAGGTCGATACCGTCGTCTGTGCCATGGTCGGCGCGGCTGGGTTGCCCGCGACGTGGGCGGCCGTGAATGCTGGCAAACGAGTCGCTTTGGCGAACAAAGAATCGCTCGTGGTCGCCGGATCGCTGATCATGAAGCGGGCGGCCGAGACCGGTTCGATCCTGATTCCGGTCGATAGTGAGCACAGTGCGATCTTTCAGGCCATGCAGTCCGGGCGACGAGCGGACGTCCGAAAAGTGGTCCTGACAGCCAGCGGCGGTCCGTTTCGAGGGTTCAGTCGGGAGCAGCTCAAATCGGTCACTCCCGAGATGGCCTTGAAGCATCCGACGTGGAATATGGGCCCAAAAATCACGGTCGATTCGGCCACGATGATGAATAAAGCACTGGAAATCATTGAAGCCCGATGGCTTTTTGGACTTTCTGCGGACGAGATCGGCGTCGTCGTGCATCCACAGTCCTATATCCATTCGTTTGTCGAGTTTCGGGATGGATCTGTGATTTCACAAATGTCTCCCCCGGACATGCGACTCCCGATACAATATGCTTTGCTGTTTCCGGATCGTCCCGAGGGACCGGCTCGGAAACACAACTGGGGGACTCCGCAAACTCTGGAACTGTTCCCGCCTGACTTCGACGCATTCCCGGCACTTCGGCTGGGATTTGAGGCGGCTAAAAAGGGCGGAACCTGCGGTGTCGTTCTGAATGCGGCAAATGAAGTGGCCGTGGAGCGGTTTCTGAATCGCCAACTGTCGTTCGTTCATATTACTCAACTTGTTGAAGACATCCTTCACCACCATGAATTCGATGCTCAGCCAACCATGGAGCAACTGCTTCAACTGGACCGCTGGGCTCGGGAGGAAGCACTTCGGTGGATACGATAATTCCTGAACTGTTCAGTCTGACCGATACACTTGCGGCAATTGATGTCAGCACCGTGTTGTCGAAGTTTCTTAGCATCCTGTCCGTCGTTCTCGGACTGGGGCTGGTGATCTTCTTTCATGAACTCGGTCACTTTGCAGTCGCCAAACTGTGTGACGTGCATGTGGAGCGTTTCAGCATCGGCATGGGCCCGATTCTCTGGAGTCGCCAGAAAGGCGAAACCGAGTACGCACTATCGGCGTTTCCATTTGGTGGTTATGTCAAGATGCTGGGTCAGGATGACATGGATCCGAACCAGATGACCAGTTCGGAGATCGCCGAGAATCCTCGGTCGTATTCTGCGAAGACTGTCCTTCAGCGCATGGCGATCATTTCCGCTGGCGTGATCATGAATATCGCGACCGGATTTCTGTTCTTCGTGATCAGTTACTGGTACGGCGTCTTTGAGCCAGCTCCGGTGGTTGGTGAAGTCACAACCGGCTTGCCCGCCTGGCAACACGGCATTCGATCGGGCGATCGAATTACTGCGATCAACGGCGAGAAGATCCTCAGCTTCAGTGACATTTATGAATCGATCATGTTGTCTTCCGGTGAGGTGACAATTGAAGGTACGCACCTCGATGGATCGCAGTTCAAAGAGACTCTGACACCGGTGAAGTCGTCACCCGGGCGTTCAACAGGCATGCGTGCCGCCGGCGTTGCGGAGATCCTGACGGTCAAGGAACCTGAGCTGATCGCCGACGCTGGCCTGCCGTTGCGAAAAGCCTCAGACAAGTTTCAGGCCGGTGACAAGATCATCGCGATTCAGCCAGTTCTGCCTGCATCAACTCCGCCCGCGACGAATGCCGACGGAACGGCACCGCCGAACCCTGAATCGTCAACTCCGAAGCCGATTGAGGTGAAGTACCTGTCGACTCTTCGCTACACGACAGCTCGTCACGCGGACCATGAACTCATCTACTCCGTTCAGCGGACAGTTAAAGAAGCGAGTGACGATCAGGCAGCAGAAACGAAGACCATTGAAATTCGAGTTCCAAGTGGTCCCGTGCGTTCGATCGGCCTGTGGATGGCTATGGGACCAGTCAGAGCCGTTCAGAAAGGTTCGATCGCCGAGAAAGCCGGAATCGCAGTTGGCGACAAGATCGTAAAGGTCGACGACAAAGAGCCCGGCGTGAACTTCGACCCTTTGGAACTTCCGGTTTACTTTGCAAAACAGTCTGGTAAGACCGTTCAAATCACGATCAAGCGACCAACTCCCGATGGAGACAAGGAGTTTGACGTTCAGATTGTTCCAAACGACCTGCCAGGTTGGTCGGACGAACCATCATTCCAGACGACTCCACTTGCGATTCCATCCATCGGAATTGGCTATCAGGTCAAACCGTACATCGCGAAGGTACTGCCAAATTCCGAAGCAGAAAGCCTGAAGGTCTTCAAACCTGAAATGAAGATCACGAAGGTTGAACTGGTTCACACCGACCCCGGCAAAGACCCCGATGCATTCGGCACTGAATCAACTCCTGAGCAGTTGAAGTTGTCAGAACTGGAGAAGGGCGATCCGGGCAAAGTTGAGGACATCAATTGGGCATGGGCCTTCGCTCAGATTCAACGTGCCCCAAATCGGCACCTGAGATTGTACTACGACGACGGCAAGAATCCGGGCGGCTCGGAATTGCTGACAAAGCTGGAGCATGTCGAAGGCTGGAACCTGTGGTTCCGCGGTTTCAACTCCAGCATTTGGAAGGCCGATCAGGAATTGCAAAAGGGCGAATCGATCGCCGGTGCGATGGGGCTTGGCGTTCGACGGACTCGAAAGACGACCATCAGCATCTATGCCACGCTGCGTTCGCTGTTGCTTGGAGATGTCTCACCAGACTCTCTTGGCGGCCCGCTGAAGATTGCTCAAATCGGCTACGAAGTGGCTGAGCGAAGCATTGTCGATCTGATCATGTTCCTCGGGTTTCTCAGCATCAACCTGGCCATCTTCAACTTTCTGCCGATCCCCATTTTGGACGGCGGTCATATGGTCTTTCTGCTCTGGGAAGGCATCACTCGCCGCAAACCGAGTCCCAAAGTCATCAACTATGCTCACCTTGTCGGGTTGCTGTTCATTATCTCGCTGTTCGCGTTTGTGATGTATTCGGACATTCGATCGTTGTGATGAACGGGCGAAATGGAAATACCTGACGTTCATCCAAGTCGATTGCCGGAGTCGCGTTTGCTGGAGCAATGCGTCGTCCGCAGGACTCGGCACAGCGGACCGGGTGGTCAGCATCGCAATAAAGTCGAAACAGCGATTGAGATCATCTATTCGCCGAATGGTCTGACCACTTTTGCCGCCGAACGTCGAAGTCAGGAAGCGAATCGCCAGGTCGCCGTGTTTCGACTCAGGTTGCTCCTGGCAGTTCAATTGCGATGCGTTCACAGCACGAAAGTGTTGCCGTCGGACATGTGGAAGAGTCGCTGTCGCGATGAGAAGATCCAGTGCAGCGAACGGCATGTCGATTTCCCGGCGATGCTGGCCGAAGCGATGGACGCCATCGACGCGAACGAGTACGACGTTCGCAGAGCTGCGGCCGCTCTTGGATGCTCGACGTCGCAGCTCGTTCGCTTCGTTGCCAGAGTTCCCGAAGCACTTACGGAAGTCAATTCACAGCGGGCTCAGCGAGGACTGCATCGCTTGCAGTCGTAGGTTGTCTTGCGAGAATGTCGCTCTTCCGTTCGTCACATCACTTCCCGCCTGAGTCATCCGATGTCCAGCACGCACGCCGACGCAAATCCTGCCACAATTACTCTGGAGATGATGCGACGGGTTCTGTCCGTACCTCTGCTTTGCGACGCGCTGGATGCGGCCGGGTTGACTCGACAGTCGCCGCGACTTCCGATCGTTCCGATCACGATGCCGGACGTGACTCTGATCGGTCGAGCGAAAACCTCATTGTGGGCCGACATGGCTCATGTCGATCCGGAACCTTACAAGCTGGAACTCGCGGCGGTTGACTCCTGCAAACCAGATGATGTGCTCGTCTGTGCCGCAGCGGGATCGAATCGCTCAGGCATTTGGGGCGAACTCCTGACGACAGCTTCCCGTAACACGGGCTGCGTTGGAGTCATCGTTGACGGAGCCGTTCGCGATGTGGCAAAAATGAAGGCGATGAACTTCCCGGTCTTTGCTCGAGGCACAAATCCTTACGACAGCAAAGACCGTCAGCGAGTGATCGACATTGATGTGCGAATCGAGCTCGATGGCATCGCCATTCATCCCGGCGACCTGATTGCAGCGGATGTTGATGGAGTCGTCATCGTCCCGGCCAATGTGGAAGCTCAGGTTGTACGCGCCGCGTGGGAGAAAGCTCATGCGGAGAATCAAGTCCGCGACGCGATCCGAGCCGGGATGTCGGCAACCAAAGCCTTCGAAACGTTTGGAGTCCTCTGACATCGCTGATGATCGTCGGAGCGTTAGTGCGTGATGGAATCTCCTTCCGAATGGTAGTTTTTGCTGTGTTTGGCGAGCGGCGTGGTGTGAACCCGCCGACACAGCATTTGAGGCGGGACCTTATGCCGGCCTGTTGACACAGGCCGCTCGCCAGAACGTTCATTTCATCCTGCGTGATGAATCACAGCGGGACCAGTTGGAACGACTCCGCGATTCGAGCGACTTCGTTCATTCGACTTAGAACGCTCTCATCCAGAGGCAAGCCGCGTGACGAAGCGATGCGACGTTTGAGCCACGTGATGGGGCTGAGAATAGTCGAGCATGCATCAACGGTCTGGAGCAACTGTCGCTCGGCAAAGTCCAGCTTGCATCGTTCGACGAATTGCTGGCAAGCGGCCCGCAGGGAAGCATGGTCAGTGCTGAACCAGCTTCGAAACAGACGAGAGTAATCCAGCACAGGATGATCGCTGGCCGCGGAAGTCACATCAATGACGCCGGAAACATCATCGTTCAGAAACAGAACATGAGGCTTCCAGACATCTCGCAGAATCGGCTGCAGCGCGAACGATGTAAGCTCAATTGACCCTGTCAGTGACTTCAGTTGAGGCAACCAGGATCTGACAACGTCGCCTGTTCGGATCGCGAGTCTTCGAAACTCCGGATCGCAATCGCTGCTGCATTCCTTCGACAGCCGTTGCAGTTCGCCGTTCATCAAGTCCGCAACGATGCGGCTGCGGCGAATGAGCCCCGGTGAGGCACCCGACCGAACAAAGAACCAGTCGTTCCTCGGCAGTTCGCTCGTCGCCAATCGCAACCTTTGATGGAGCGAAGACAGGAAATCGATCGCGTTTGTCAGTTGTTTCGGGTTTGGGGCACCATCTGTCGGCCGCCCGTCAATCCATGGTTCCGCGAGAACTCGGAAGTTGCCAATCACGCACGACGAATGCTCCGCGACGCCGAACAGCATCGACGGACTGTCTGTGTTTCGCACTGGAGGCAGTGGGACTGCGATTCCGGTCTGTCCAGGCTGTTCCGATTGACACAGCAGCATACGAAGCAAATCAAGTCGCTGTTCCGGAAGACTCAGCTCCAGCGGCACCAGTCGAATCGCAAAATGGCGAGACCGGGCGTCTGCAATCTGAAACACGGCCGCGCCGCTAAATCCGCCCGACAATCGTCGCCATAAGCGGGCTTCAAGGCCGAACCGCGATGCTGCGTCGCGAATGGAAACTCCGCCGTGATGATCTTCCGCTGAGTCGTTCAGGGGCATTCTCGTGAATGTGGTTTCGCCACAGTTTAGGAATAGTCCCGTATTAACTTCTCGTCTTGACTGCGACATCTGCGACTGCGAGTCACGGAATCACTCGCACCCGTAGCTAGGTCATTCAATGACCGAGACTTCTCAACCGTCAGGTTTACTTCAAGACTGTCACTTAGCGGAAGGTGTTCTCGGACTGCACTTCAAGCTGAGTCCGGCGGTTGAACAACTGCTTCAGTCGATCGCGAGAGTACAGGCGAATCACGTTCTTCTTGTATCGAAGGCGACCTTCTTCATCGTAGTCAAGATGTTCGGAGATCTTGGCGTTCGCTCGATCGGCATACAGAGCCGCGAAGGTTTCCGGATCAACCCCGCGACCTTCTTCAAGGTCCTTTTCAACATCAATCCCGCCGACTGACGCTGCGAAGTAATTGATGCCACTAAATCCCTGGGTCTGGGTACCGCTGGCAACGAACAGGTTGTTCAAGTCGGTAACAGCTTTTCGAGCCTTCTGATAAGCCAGTCGAACGTCTTTGCTGACCTCCTGCCCGGCTTCATCCTCCACCGCCTGAAGCGGAGTAGCTCGCGCGGAGAAGAAACTGCCAACGGCAATCCCTGCGGCGAAAGCCAAACCGATAAATGCGGTGGTGGAGCGTTGCATGGTGGAAGTCCGAAAATGCGAAGCGAGAAGCAAAAACGAGTTTCAGCAGGTCAAAACAGGAGCATCGCCGGCTGCTGAACAGCCAAAACGCGTTGCC
Organism: Ottelia alismoides; assembly: GCA_037367405.1. Taxonomy (NCBI): domain Eukaryota; kingdom Viridiplantae; phylum Streptophyta; class Magnoliopsida; order Alismatales; family Hydrocharitaceae; genus Ottelia; species Ottelia alismoides. The sequence goes on along the minus strand of JAZKJV010006924.1, from coordinate 905,727 downwards.
ATCGCACCGGTATACGGCACGTCGAACGCTGCTGCAATAGGCCGACCCGAAAAACTCGAGCTGCCGTCCGGATCTGCAGGAAATTGCGACAATTCCGGGGCAAACGTGGACCGTCAGGCGGCTCGTCGTTCCTGAACTTCTTCCGTTGTCGTTCGGGATCGATTCGCATCCAAACGCAGAGACGCCGGCGTTGATTTCTTCTGACCGGCGGGGCCGAAGTGAAACGTCAGCATCGCGATCACGCCGCACACGGCGAGCGCTCCGAAGCAGCCGAGGATTGCCAGTTGATCATCTGAAAGAATGTTTGCGAACAACATGATTCTGTCCCGAAAGCAAACCAGGGCACGAGGCCCGAAGACTGATGGAGTTGCCAGCGGCATTCCGCCAACACGGATGCAATCGGCAATTCCTGCAGGACTTCTTTTCGACTGATTCGGCGTCACCACTTCAACCCGCCTGTCCGCGCCGTCAGGGCTTCTCAGAGTCCCCTCGGGAATTGATCAATTGTGAGGAAGCCGAAAACTGATTCGCTCTGTCGATCGGAATTCCACTACTGAACGCCTGCCCGTGGTGAAGGGAAAACCTCAGAACCCTGGAAAGCGAGGCAGACCGTAACACTCGAATCGATCCGGCTGATTGAAATCCACTTTGATCGTTCAATCGAACAGGAGCGTTTTGCTGATCCTGACGATCCACAGGAGACGTCTCAGTCCGCAGAGCTTCTCTGCGCTGATGGTCGGAATCGTCTTCCTCTGGAGCAGAAAGGAGTCTTCGATGAGCGGCCGCTCGAACCGAGTCCATCGGATTCCTCGTCTGACAACGCGTTCTCAACTGCCCTTCCTGTTCGGAGTCTCTGACGGCGCCGTTCCTGTCGCGATGGCGATCGCACTCTGCGTTCTCGCCGTTACGCTGCTGCCGGGCTGTTCAGATCAAAAGAAGCAGGCCGACAGCCTGGTTCGAATTGCCATTCAGCATCGCGATAACAATCGTCACGCTGAAGCCATTCAGGTGCTCAATCGTGCAATTGCGCTGGAGCCTCGACTGCCGGAAGCGTTGTATCTTCGCGGTCTAAGTAATGCATTTCTCGGTCACCAAAGAGACTCGATCGTTGATCTGACCGCCGCTGTTCGACAAAAGCCGGGCTGGGGAGCCGCATGGACCGCGCTGGGAGTCGCTCAGGAAGCCTCCGGCGAAACTGCACTGGCCATCAAGTCATTTACCGAAGCGATCAAGCTGAACGCTCGTGAAACCGACGCTCGCTACGACCGCGCCTGTGCCTTTGAGAAACAGGGCGAACGCGCGAAGGCGATTGATGACCTGAATGCTCTGATTCGACTCAAGCCGGATCATGATAAAGGACTGGTCAAGCGAGCCAGTCTTCTCATGACGTCTCAGCCAGACATCTGCATTGCCGACCTGAACTCGGTGATCGAACGAGATCGCAGCAATTCGGAAGCGTGGCTTCTCAGAGGCATGTGCTGGCATGATGTCGGTGATGCCGAACGATCGCTGACGGATCTGGACATGGCTTGTCGGCTGCGTGAAAGCGACTTCCGGCCGTGGCTCGAACGTGGACGTGTGCTGCTGAATCTCCAGCGGTATGACGACGCGATCAGCGATCTGTCTCGAGTGACTCAGATCAGTCCGTCGAATGCTGACAGCCACTTCTATCTGTCCCAGGCTTATCAGCAGTTGAACAATCCAACGGCCGCCGAAGCCAATCTGCGTCGGGCGATTGAGTTGAATCCTGGCCATGCACAGTCTCGTCTCGCGTTGGCCGAGTTGAACGTCAGCCGCGGTAACAACGAAGCAGCGCTGGCGCATTTGCAGGACGTTGAACCGGAGTCGATGCCGACATCCGCTGGCGATGAAGCGGCAGAAAACCTGCAGTTCCGCATGCAGGTTGAGAAGGCTCGACTGCTGGCCACGACGGGGCACGATCAAGACGCCTTGAAGGAACTCAACGCTCTGCTGGATCGCAAGCCAGGCGATGTCAGCACACTGCAGCTTCGAGCCGAAGTGCTGCGACGACTGAATCGAACCGACGAAGCGGTGGAAGATTACAGTCGGTTGATCTCATCGCATGCAACGCCCGAAGCGTTTCTGATTGAACGTGCACGACTGCAGCTCGCCAACGGTCAACTGGAAAAGGCGATGGTTGATGCCTCCGGCGTGCTGGAGTCTCAGCCGAACAACATCGATGCCCTGTCCGTTCGCGCGTCGGTATACGAAGAGCAGGGACTCTCGTCACTGGCCATCGCGGATCTCACGTTGGCCATCGGACATGCGTCTGACAATGCCCAATTGTTTCTGCATCGAAGTCGACTATTTGATGATCTCAACGAGCCGGCCGCTGCAATCGCCGATCTGCAGAAAGCCCTTGAACTGGCTCCGGGCAACGAAGAGATCCTGACCAATCTTGTCGCTCGCTGGACCGCGCAGGATGAGCCGACGAAAGCCATTGCCGCCATCGATCGCGCGGAGCAGCTTCAATCCGGAGTACTCTCCGACACGATTCGACTCTTGCGTGCTGACCTGAAGCTGCGACGGAACGACGCGGCCGGTGCTCTGGAAGATGCGAAGTCGATCTCATCGACCGCCAGCGACGAGCTTCCGGCCAGACTCGTCAGGGCTCGCGCCGCGCTGGCTTTGCGTCGATACCCTGATGTTCTGGAGACGCTGCAATCCATTCCGGAATCATCCGTGACATCCGACGTTTTGCTTCTGCGAGCCCAGGCATTGGCATTGCAGGGAAATCTGGAATCGGCTGCGGAGGTATTGCCGAAGTGTCTCGCAACCGCACCGCAAAACATCGAAGCCCGTCTGCTGCATGCCCGAGTCTGTGATGACCTGAATCGCTGGGATTCGGCTATCGCCAGCGCGAGCGAGCTGCTGGATTCGACGCTGGCCACGCAAATGACGGACGCTCAGCGAGCCGAAGCGATGATTATTCGCGGCTCGTCAAGATTTCATCAGCGACATTTTCAGGATGCTCTGGATGATCTCGATCGACTGGAAGTTCGCCAGTTCGACAGTGCGGATCTGCAGTGGATGCGCGCGACTTGCTACTTCGAAGTGGGCCAGGAGTTTCGAGGTCGCGAGGAATTGAATGCTCTGCTGGATTCTGAGCCGACTCATCAAGCCGGTCGATTGCTTCGCGCACGACTGGCTGAGCAGAACGGCGAATACGACGTGGCTATTCAGGACCTGACGGTCGTGCTGGAACGAACGCCCGCCGATCAAACGCTGCGTCTCCAGCGGGCCCTGCTGCTGCATCGTCGCGGTCGATTCGAAGAGGCCGTTCAGGACCTGACGGACTTGCTGAAGGTGTCTCCAAAGGCTCATGAACTGTACTATCGTCGCGGACTGGCTCGACATCAGCTTCGACAGTCAGAGGATGCGGTTGAGGATCTGGATCAGTGCCTGAAACTCAAGCCTGATTTTGTCGATGCAATCTATGTGAAGGGCAACATCGCGGCGTCGGAAGGAAAGACGGAAGTAGCGATCCAGTTTTATCGTGAAGCAACGAAGATTGCTCCGACTCATGCCGCGTCGTGGTACAACGAAGGCAACCTGCTGTTCAATCAGGAGAAGCTGCAGGAAGCGGTTGAATGCTGGACAAAAGCGATTGAACTGCAGCCGAATTTGTTCCGAGCGTGGAACAATCGAGCGGCTGCGTTTGCGAAGCTCGGGCAGGAGGCAGATGCCGTCGCGGACTATGAACGAGCTCTGGCATTGAATCCGGGATTTGCCAAAGCGTGGGACAACTTTGCCTGGCTGCTCGCCACAAGCGAAGATCCCGAAATCCGCGACGCCGTCCGTGCGGTGACAATGGCAAAGAAAGCGTGCGACCTGACCAACTACACCGACTGGTCCTGCATGAGCACCCTCGCTGCCGCATATGCCGAAGCCGGTGATCTTGAACAGGCCACGACCTGGGCGAAGCGGTCTCGTGATGTGGCTCCGAACGAGCAGCATGAAGAACTTGACCAGCTCGTCAAGACGTACGAATCCAACCGAACGGCTCGCCGATCAACCGCCGTGCGAGATGCGAACGGTCATCGAAACTGATGTGGCTTGGTCCCCGGCATAAACGCTCCACCAGGTTTCTTCCGGGGCAAACCCGGTGCCGCACAAAATTCACTTGATTAAAGAATAGTCAGCGATTCACCGGCAATACATTGACTGGTGAGCATTCGACAACGTTCCCATCGCCGGTCTGAGCGATGGGATTGCCGGAGGCATCCGACGAAATCGCGACGATCGTTGTTGAGTCCGGGGTCAGGCTTCGCGACGGTTGGAAGGCATCGCGGTAGCGGATGCCCTGGGTGATGCGAGCGGAATGAATAACGCCGGGGAAGAAGCGTTGGTTCTGGCCGAAGGGGAGAAGTGTCGGGTTGACGCCGCCAAGAAACAGGCCGCCGCGAGTGTCGCCGAGTTCGAAGTTGACGGTTTGCTGGTCAATCGGCTGGCCGTTGATGAACAGTTCCATTCGATTGCCATCAAAAATCGCGGCGATATGAGTCCATTCACTTCTCGACAAGACATGGTTGCTGCTCTTCACGTCTGGAATATCCGCTAACTGACGAGCGGTTCCGACCTGACCGTTGTCGCCCATGTAGATGGCCATCCAGTGTGGGCCTAGCCACGAAACAAGATTGCTCGTCTGATATCGATCCGCCCGCGCGATGACTTCGATGGTGTAGGAACCGTTGGGCTTGGGGCTAATGTCGGGGACTGCGATGTAACTCGTCCGTCCGTCGAAGGTCCATGAGTTTCCACTGCTGCCTACATTCGGCCGCGGAATGTTCGGCAAGTTGTTGGGCTGATTGTCAGCGGGTGGACTTGTTGCATCCTGATCATTGGAGGCACCGCCATTGTCAGATGAGTTCTTCGAATCATCATCGGCCGCCATGACGATTTCTTCCGACCGCTGCGTGCCGCCGTCACGATTTCCGAGGAACCACCAGCCCGCCAACGCAGAAAGAGACAACACACCAACCGCCGCTGTCATGCCCGTTCCACGAGGCTTCTGTGCCACAGGTTTCGGAGTTGCTCGCGTTGCGATCGCTTCCGAAAAATGCAGCTCCGTCGGGGCCGGCGCGGTTTTGCGATCGGCATTGGCAGTCGACATCTGAGCGTTCAGGTCACGCAGTTCGGCCGAGTCGGAACCGTCGAGCCCCTGTGCTCGAAGCGACGTCAGTCGTTCGACCACTTCGCCAGCAGTCTGAACACGATCCGTCGGATCTTTGGCGATCATGGACTGGAAGAGTTGATCCAGACTGACCGGCACTTGAGGAAGAATCTGACGCAGCGACGGCACGGGCTGATTCACATGCGACAGGATTGTGTCCACCTGTGACACACCTGCGTAAACGGGCCGACCGGTCAACAGAAAATGCAGCGTGCATCCCAGACTGTAAATGTCCGACCGAGCATCGGCGCGGCGAGTATCGCGGGCCTGTTCAGGAGGCATGTAAGCCGCGGTGCCCATCACGACTCCGGTATCGGTCAGTCCGCTTTCATTGCGGCCGAGGTCATCTGACTCCAGTCGCGCGAGGCCCATGTCGAGGATCTTCACGACACCATCTCGGCTCATCAGCAGATTCGCCGGCTTGATATCGCGATGAATCACGCCCTGCGAATGAGCGTACGACAATCCTCTGGCGGCCTGAAGCATCACGTCCACTGCCTGAGGCACCGAAAGTGGTCCATGCTGCCGAACGTGGTGATCCAGATCGCTGCCTTCGACAAGTTCCGTCACGAGAAAGTGAACGCTGTCATGACTGCGAGCATCCAGCGCCGTCACGATGTTCGGATGAGACAACTTCGCCGCAGCACGGACTTCTCGATCGAACCGTTGCTGCAACGCGGTGTTGTTCTGAATCTCCGGCTTCAGTACCTTGAGAGCCACCTGACGTCCCATGCGTTCATGCACGGCTCGATAGACGGCTCCCATGCCGCCACCACCAAGTCGGCTCAGGATACGATAGTCGCCGAGCACCTCTGGAAGCTCCTTCACGGCAGATGCTGGCACGGCTCCTAAAGCCGTCACTTCCGGCGCGGCGGTCAGTTGCTTCTGCAGCCATTCTTTTTGCACCGTCGGAAAGCGTTTCGTCAGTTCATCGATCGTCAGTGCTTTGCCGGCGCGGGTACGGTATTCGATTTCGAGCGGCAGAAGTTCGGCAAGTCCCGCGAATCGATGCTTTGTATCAAGCTCGCGAAGAAGCGTTTCGACTCGCATCGGCTTGCCTGATCGCCATGCCTGTTCCAGTCGATTGCACAGGCGATCGATGGCCAGCATCACGTCTTGTGGCAGCCGTGCGAACTCTCGATCATCGCGAGGCTTCACAGATCTTCATCCTTCTCCCAGACCTGAGCAATGACAATCATCTTTCGATCAATGGAACGCACGGAGCACCCGATTCTGTCGGCAATCTCTTTGTGGCTGAACCCGTCCATTCGAAGCAGAGCAATCCGGCTCAGGTCATCATCGCCTTTTTCACGGAGCTTGTTCAAGAGTCTCTGAAGCTGATCGGCAGCTTCCGCGGCAAACTCCGGCGTCGGTTCCTTGCTCATGATTTCGTTCAGGATGGACACTGTGCTATCGGTGTTGTCTCGCTGAACGTTTGCCCGGCCGCCTCGACGCAGTCGATTGTTGCGACGAATCAAGTCGACCGATTTGTTCGCGGTGATCACCATCAGCAGCGGCCACAGACTGTCCGAATCCAGCAACTGCGGAAATCGTCCATCACGAGCCCCAAGGCAGAAACTTCGAAACGCACTCAACGCGACATCTTCTTCATCCGCCATCGCCTTCGCCGCGCCTTCGAGTCGTCGTCGAGCCAGCGTCACCATCTGCTGAAAGTATCGCTCCCACAATCGCTGCGCCGCCACCGAGTCGCCCGCTCGCAGTTGCTGGATCCATTCGGTGACGGATGATTCATGCATAGGAAACGACCAGGCCACTGTGTGAAGATTTCAGACTTGAAATCTCAGATTTCAAACATCAGATCACAATTCAAAAAGCTGAAACGGCAAATCTCAAAATACTTCGTGTCGCAATCTCAATACGTTTGGCGAGCTTCCTTCAGTACCACGTTTTGCGGGCCTTTCCTGTCAGCTCTGGAGGATTCTACGCCATGTTCCGACTTCCTGCCTTTCTCAGACGGTCTCGAAATTCACGAAAAAACCGATGCATCGCATCTACGGCTCCGAGCAGTGAATCGCTCGAGCTGCGTACCGTGATGAGTGCCGATCCACTGCCGGTTCTGATGGTCATCGCCGACCAGCAGGACTTCTACTACAAGGAATACAACGATACCCGGACATCGCTCGAAGCGGCCGGAGTCGAGGTGGTTGTGGCTGCGACGACGACAAACGTGTCGACGCCGCACTGGAACTCTGGTCAAGGCTGGAACTCCGGACAGGTCACGCCCGATATCGCGCTGAGTCAGGTGGATTCCGATGATTACTCGGCCATCGTCTTTGTCGGTGGCTGGGGTTCTTCCATGTATCAGTACACGAGCTTCACCGGAGACTACTCGAACAATCTTTACGATGGTAACGTCGCCACGAAGAACCTGGTCAACCAGTTGATCAATGAGTTCGACGCAGCAGACAAGTATCTTGGCTTCATCTGCCATGCAACAACCATCGGTGCGTGGTCGCGAGTCGGTGGCAATAGCCTGTTTGCTGGCAGACAGGTGTCTGTTCCTTACATCGGTTCGCCTGCAGTGTTCTACAACGGCGTTTGGTACGGCGACATGCAATTGGGACAATACGGACAGGCCGTTGCTAACGGTGCGATCGCCAACACGGTCTCCGGACAATACGGCAACCCTGCGAATGCGTTTGATGATGTCGTTGTGGACCAGAACCTAATCACCGCAGAAAACTGGGATTCCGCCGCGTTGTTTGGAACGACGATCGCACAACTTGTCATCGATGCGGCCAATGCTCCTGAACCGAATCAGGCTCCAGTCGCATTGGATGCGGCTGGACAGATTGCCGAGCACAGTCCTGTCGGAACCAATGTGATTCAGGTCACCGCGGACGATCCGGATGCCGGACAGACTCTGACATGGCAGATCATCGGCGGAAACACAGGCGGTGCGTTTCAGATCAACCCGACGACGGGACAAATCTCTGTTGCCAATCCTGTGGCCGTCGACTTCGAGTCGAATCCCGTCTTTCAGCTCACCGTTCAGGTCACTGACGATCATGCGACCGATCCGCTGAGCGATCTGGCGACCGTGACGATTTCTCTGACCGACATCGTGGAAGCTCCACCGGCATCCGTCTACCGCGTCGGTGACAGCCTCGTCGTCCAGGGTTCATCCGGCGACGATACGATCTACGTCTGGAGTGGTCAGTCAAGCAATGAACTGGGCGTTTGGATGAACGGAATTCACTACGGTTCCTTCGTCGTGCCCGGCAGTGCTCGTGCGGTGGTGCTCGGTGGAAATGGCCATGATCGCATCTTTGCCACGGATGCTCGACGCCCGGTTGAGATCTATGGCGAAGCGGGCCACGATCAGATCACCGGCGGATCATCGAACGACATCCTCGACGGTGGCAGCGGCACGGATCGCATCTGGGCCGGTGCTGGCAATGACCTGATCTTTGGTCGTGAAGGAGACGACTTTCTCTACGGTCGTGAAGGCGCGGATCTGATCGTCGGCGGAAACGGCAAGGACACGATCGATGGATTCGAAGGCAACGATATCCTGATTGGTGGAGCTGGGTCTGACTACATCCAGGGCGGAGCGGGGGAAGATCTGCTGGTTGGTGGATCGACAACTTACGACAACAACACCGCGTTGCTGATTCAACTTGGCTACGCATGGAACGCGGGAACATCCGCGGCGACTCGAGCCTCCAGTCTTCAGAACGCCAATACATCCGGCATTAAGCTCCGTCGAGGCGTCGAAGTGCTGGATGACAACACCTCCGACACCGTCTGCAGCGGCTCCGGCATCGACCTCTTCTTCTCCAACGTGGGCGACAGCCTCTGGCAGGATGACCTGGATTTGTTTGCCGTGTGAAGCGACATTTGCAGCCCTGCCGTCATTGAGATTGCGGTTCGGAATGCGATGACACCGGGATGAAGTTCTTTCAAACCGACGAGGGAGACAGCCAGCCTGTCTCCCTCAGTTCGTTTCACAGCGCCCAGCATGGCGGGACCGCGTTGAACGTTTTTGAGGCCGACAGGTGAGACGCCTGACCGAACAATGTGTCAAGGATCACGGTAAGCCCAACTGGCGACTTCAATCGGAGGGTTTGCCAGTTCTGCCGGGAACGCAGAGCAATGTGGCCTTCACAGATCAGGCTCAATGCCGGAGCCACCTGAGGTGACACGTAGCAGTTCGCCACGATGGAGCGGAACTTGCCAGCATCACACATCGAGCGAATTCATTAGCCAGGACGGGGATCGAACCCGTACGTCCCTTTCGGAACACAGGATTTTAAGTCCTGTGCGTCTGCCTATTCCGCCACCTGGCCAAGTGGTTGGTGCTGAGACAACACAACTTGCTGAAGGTTACACGACGAGCCCAAAAGAGGAAACCGTTCTCACCGAAGAGGCGTGTTGTCACCGATTTCGGAAGGCTGAGCCGCAGTGAGCCCGAGACATTCTGCAGATCGCAACTTCGAGCCGCCGCGCGTGACCGAACTGCGAAAGACCGACTGAGCGAGACAGATCTGATTGACGCAACATGAGAAGCTCGACCTTCAATCCACTCGATTCTCATTCCTGCCGCACCCGTTCGAGGGAATCTGTGCCTTTTGACCGGGCTCAGTCCTTTCCTCTGTTGCAAATTGCCAGACCTCGGATTCCATCTGATGGAACTTGCACTCGCGAACGGCAGCCACGCAGTCATTTCGGAGGCCAATTGCTTAACATCCCGACTCGGCCTCAACGTTGACGTCCCTGAAACTGAGTACTCGTGCCGTCTTCCAAGGCGAATCAACTGTCCGCTTGATGCTACGCCTTTACCTTTGCCGTTGCACTTCAGAATTGAGTTCGACACACCATGAAGATCGATTCCGTCGATTTCTACTATCTGTCCATGCCGGAAGTTCTGGACATTGGAGATGGTAGTCAGGATGCGTTGCTTGTTCGGATCGCCGCTGGAGATTACGTCGGCTGGGGCGAATGTGAAGCGGCTCCGTTGGTTTCGATTGCAAGCCTGATTTGTCCGATGTCTCACAGCGCCTGCAAGCCGGTCATCGCTTCGGTTCTGGGTCAGCCGATCAACGACGTTCACGACATTCGCCGAATCGGAAATCTGGTCAGAGCCAATAGTCTCGACCTGTTGCAGGCGGATCATACGCTGTCCGGCATTGATATCGCGCTGTGGGATTTGCTGGGGCATCGACTGAATGAACCCACCTGGAAGCTGCTCGGATACAAATCACGATTCCCCAAAACACCGTACGCTTCCGTGCTGTTTGGAAATGACGCGGCTGAAACGCTGAACAAGGCAAAGTCGATCTCCGCACAAGGCTTTCGAGCCGCCAAGTTTGGCTGGGGACCTTTCGGATTATCAACCGTCCAAGCCGACTGTGATCAACTCGCCGCGGCCCGCGAAGGACTTGGCAAAGATGGAATTCTTCTGGTCGATGCGGGAACCGTCTGGAACACCGATCTCGATTCCGCTCGGGCTCGATTGAAGATGCTGAAGGAAGTCAACGCCACGTGGCTCGAAGAACCCTTCGTCTCGGGAGCCTTGTCTGAGTACCACGCGCTGTCGCTGGAAAGTGGCTCGGTCGGAATGGCGGGTGGAGAAGGCTGTCACAACTTTCACATGGCCAAACACATGATCGACTATGCCGGACTCAAGTACGTGCAGATCGACGCTGGACGCATCGGAGGCATCACGATCAGTAAAGATGTCGCTGATTACGCAGCGGTCAAAGGAGTGACCTACGTCAATCATACCTTCACGTCGAATCTTGCGTTGTCGGCTTCATTACAGCCTTACGCCGGACTTGAGTCGCATACGATCTGCGAATTCCCGACGGAACTGAAGTCACTTGCTCGGGCGATGACAAAGAATCACATTGTTCCGGATGAAAGCGGTCTGCTGCACGTCCCCGACTCATCGGGCCTCGGCATCGCACCCGATTTCGAAGGCATCGCTCCGTATCTCGTCGACGTTGAGATCAGCGTGCGCGGAAAGCGAATCTATTCCACGCCTCCGCTGCGATAGTGCTTTTGTTTGCACTGGCTGAGACGGATGGTGAAGCAGAAAAGGTTTCACGCGAAAAATCCTGCGACCGTTGTCATTGGAACTCTCTGCGATTCGTTCCGAATCGATGCGGGAGTGTCGCGGGTGGTTGCTGACAGGCGTACCACCGATCAAGATCTTCTCGGACTTGATTTCGCCGAGCGGGAATTTCTCGCTGTGAATCACTTCGCCGGAGAGATCCAGTTGAGCGACACGAGAAAGTCATCGAGTTGCTTCAACGTCTGTTCGTGCCAGCCCTCTCGTTGTTCGCCGGCAGATTGAACTTTCGGTGACTTGGCGGATTTCTTCTGACCGGGCTTTGCCCCGTTTGCGGCTTCGGCACGGGCATTGAAGAATCCATGAGGTGCACCGGGGAAACGATGAAGTTCGCAGCGGTTCCCGGCTTTCGTCATCAATTCAGTGAACTTTTCCACGGTCTGAATTCGAACTGTCGTATCAGCCTCACCGTGAAAGATCACGCACGGAGGAAGATCTTTGCGAACGTGATGAGCGGGCGATAGTTTGGTTGGCTCAACGCCCAGACGAGCTTCAATCCCGTCGGCTTTCTTCTTCGACGCATCGTCCAGTGGCAGGCCGTCAATCGGCGACAAGACAACAGCCGGATTGAAGAGTGCCAAAGCGTTGGGAACTGAACTCACCGAGTTGTCTTCATCCTTTGCATCGAACCCTTCAATCAACGCCGTGCAGCAGGCGATGTGGCCTCCTGCTGATCCGCCCGCCGCGCAGATGCGACCTCGATCAACGCCCAGCCTGGACGCATTTGCACGAACCCATCGAATTGCCGACTTTGCATCTTCGACACAAGACACCGCTTTGACGCCATCTCGTGAGGCGACTCGATAATCGGCAACGATCGCCACCATCCCGCGATTGGCCAGATGCTGAGCCTGTGAAAGGAACTGCTCCGGCGAACCCGATGTCCATCCGCCGCCGAAGAAGAACACGATCGCTGGCGAAGTCGCTTTTTCACCGGCTGCGGCGGGATTCCTCGATTTGATCTGCCAAAGGCAGAGTTCTCGATCTCCCACCGTTTTGTAAACGTGCCGTTCGCCATCAATCCTCGGCGGCCAGCTCGCTGGCTTCTGTTGACCGCAAACTGGCGAAGCCATGATCAGCAACAACGCCAGAAAATGAACCACTCGATAAACGGTGATTTGAAACTTCATGTGCAGGCTCGGTGAATGTAATAAAGGGTAATCTTGTGGATCAGGTCACGATGCGATTGCCAATGTAGAACGATTGTCCCAATCGTTCATGAGCAGTTGAGACAACTGCTCTACAATGGAGGCCCAATTGTTCGATTCAGCAAAAACTGTACTGATCGAATGATCGCCACGACAGCAAAGACGACAATTGCAGCAAACAGCACAAGAAACACAATCATCTGCACAGTAGGAACAAAGTACGCAACCACTGTCAGAAACAGCATTCCAAGGATGGCGAAGACAACGAATCGAAGAAACTGAACCTCCGCCTCCAACGCCTGCAACCTCGCCTCAATCGAACGGGCTTGATCGGGGGCAGCGACAGAACTTGAAGACGAGTTCGTAGACATCCGATTGGCTCCACAAGTTAGCGGCAACGCTTCGATCAGCGGCTTGTCAGGCAGAGGGTAGAATCAAGACACCGACACTGTAATGCGTGATTCCCGTTCTGTCACCCTCCCTCTGAGAGGGTCGCGAGGAACGAGCGGGGAGGGCTCGTGACTTGAAACGGCAGCGACGTCATTCGAACTCGTTGTCGCTCCCCTCCCCGTCGCTAGCGCGACGACCCTCCCAGTGGGAGGGTAAAGCGAAATGCCGCGGCCAGCCAGTTCGTCGCCTTTCTCAATGCCGTGTCTGAACATCACTTTTGGCATTCACGCAAGCAAGGCACCATATTTACCAGTGCATCACGCATCCTCCGTCGACGTTGATCGTCTGGCCCGTGACTTCCGACGCTCGATCGCTGCAGAGGAATACGATCATGGCCGCGATATCATCAGCCGTTTGCCAGCGGCCGAGCGGTACGACTTTGGAGATCTTCTCGGCGGCCCAGTCGTCGTAGTTTTTTCGCTGATCCGGCGGTTGCTGATCATGCCAGGCTCGCCAGACGGATTCGTTCAGCGATGTCTTCACCATGCCCGGGCAAACTGTGTTGACGCGAACTCCAAACGGAGCCAGATCCTTCGCCATACACTGAGCAAAGTTGATGTTCGCGGCTTTGCTCGCGCTGTAGGGCGGATCGGTCTGAGATCCCATTTGCCCGGCAACACTGGCCAGAAACACCATCGCACCCGACCGCCGCCCGGACATCGCCGGACCAGCCACATGAGCAATGTTGGTCATGCCCAAGATGTTGACTCGCAGGACGTCGTCCCATGCACTCACCGGGACATTTGTGTATGGAAATCCGAAGTGACCCGATCCAATCGCAGCCGCGTGGACGACGATGTCAATCGGTCCGACAGATGATTCCACGTCAGCCCACGCCGTTGCGATCTGCTCAACGCTCGTCACATCAACTTCACTTCGAATGAGCTGACTGCTCAACGAATCGTTGGCATTCGGAAACCTGCGATCCATCACAACGACTCGACAACCTTCCTGCTGAAGCATTGTCGCCGTCGCAGCACCAATGCCGCTGGCTCCGCCGGTGACAACGGCGACTTTGTTCGTAAGTTTGAGATCCAATCTGACCTCCAGTTCGCATCATTGATCGAGTCCGAATTCTTCTGCGGGAACGGTAGTCGAAGACGACGCGATTTCATAACCTCGCACATTGTTGTTCGTGCTGAGTCCCTGTCGTCTCTCCGTTGAACCCGTGACCGACAGGCGAGGAACGCAGAACGCCTGGCCTGTCGGCCACGGGTTAAACGAAGCACCACAATAACGAAGCATCGTGGTATTGATCCCATCATGAACTCCAAATTTCATATCGTTGGACTTGGCGAAGTGCTCTGGGACGTGTTCCCTGACGGCCCTCGGTTTGGCGGCGCGCCGGCGAACTTTGCCTGCAGCGCAGCGGGGATTGGTGGTGACCTCGTTTCGGTTTCAGTGGTCAGTTCAGTCGGTTTAGATGATCTGGGACGGCAAGCTTTAGAGGAACTGAGGATCCGACGCGTCGAAACGACTCTTGTGGCTCAGCAGGACAAAGTCACCGGGCAGGTCATCGTGACGCTGGATGCAAAGGGCTCGGCGAGTTATCGATTTTTGGAAGACACGGCATGGGACAACATCCCTTGGACGGCCGCATTATCGAATGCCGCTCAGAGGACGGATGCCGTCTGCTTCGGAACACTTGGGCAGCGCGAACCCGTCTCACGCGAGACGATCCGCAGGTTTGTTTCAGCGACTCCGTCACATTGCCTTCGCGTTCTGGACATCAATCTGCGGCCGCCGTACTGGACGCCTGAGGTCATTCTGGAATCGTTGCCCCTTGCGAACGTTGTGAAGCTCAACAGCGACGAACTTCCGATTGTCGCGGACTTGCTCAGCCTGCAGGGCAGTGACGTTGAGATGTTGCAGCAGATTCAGAAACAGTTTCAGCTCAGGCTTGTCGCCCTGACCCGGGGCGACCGTGGCTCAGTGTTGCTGGACGAACAAGGCAACATCAGCGAATTCCCCGGAACGCCAGTGAAAGTCGCGGACACCGTCGGGGCCGGAGATGCTTTCACGGCCGCGGTGATCATCGGACTGCTGCAGCGTCGGCCCCTGGCAGACATCCATCGCTGGGCCGACTCCGTCGCCGCGTTCGTGTGCACTCAACCGGGCGCAACGCCACAATTCCCTCCGAGCTACGCCGCTTCGTTGTGAAGCCATTCAATCGCAGCGAGAGAACGACGTTACCTGAGACGACTGACCGAGTGACATATCGTCGGCCGCGGCCTGGAAAAAATCTCCAAATAGCCGAAGCGGTCGTAGCGGAAGTCGTCAGACTTCAGATGACCGTCTGACGACTTCGCCCCCATTCAAATGCTGGTCGTTTCTGATGCTGCTGCGTTACAGTATTTCGAAAACGGCCGTTGAGCCCCAGAGGCCCGCGTAGAGTTCTCCGCCTTCGGCTCGGATGGCTCGAACCCAGACCTGGTAGCGGCCTTTGGGAAGAGTTGAAGGCATTGTGGATTGAGTCTGTGCAAGTGCCGGGATGTAAACGGCTTTCGTGATCGGTGCGTTCGGGCCGACGTAGTTGACCCAGAATTCGTAGTGCGTTGCATCGGCGACGCTGGACCACGAGATTGTACGACCGTTTTGAGTCAGCACAGGGGCCGGTCCAATCACGCGAGTCCGAACGGCACTCCATACACTGCGAGATCCATCCGCATAGTTGGCTCGGACCTGAATCACATAGGTTCCAGCAGTCAGAGCGTTCGCAATGCGGTGGCTGGCTGTTGTGATGCCAGTGGCTGAGTAAGCAATCACACCACTGCCCTGGCGGTAGGCCTGCACTTCATAGGTGGTCACATCGGTTCCGGCGTTCCAGGTGACCGAAGGAGTTGCATCGGCAGTCGGAGTCCATGCCGAAGTGATCGTCAGAGCCGGACGGAATTCTTCAAACACAAGCGGTGTTGACCACTGAGTATTCACGCCGCCAGGGTATGTCGCAAAAACGCGAGCCTGATACTGTCCAGGTGGAAACGCTGTGCTTCTCTGAACGATCGTTGATGTCTGACTGCCCTGCATCACGACGACGTTCGTTCGCACGTTGCGGATTTCGTAGCCGTAGGACGCGACGCCAGGCGACGGACTCCATGAGAATCCACGCACTTCTGTTTTCAGTCCGGCTGGTGCTCGACGAACAAACAGAGGCTGGTTCAGAAGCGGCACCGCAAACTGTCGTGTGCCCTTCATCGCACGGATGGAAATCAGGTAACGTCCACCGGCCATCGGCTGCTGCACGCGGAGTGTCGTTGCGGTCAAACCAGAGACAGTCAGCAACGGCGTGTTCGATCCAACCGGTTGAATCCGGACTTGATACGACGCAGCTCCGGGCACGGCCGTCCATGAAATCACCGGCAGGCCATCGTTGGATGTTCCAGAACCGGAAATCAACGTCGGTGCCGGTGCCAGCACATCGAACTCAACCGTTGTCGACCAGTCGGTGACCTGACCACCGGGTAATCTGGATCGAACCCAAACCGCATACCGAGCGGGAGTCAGCGGCGATGGCGTTGCGAGCGAATTCCCGGTCACTCCGGTCTGATACAGCACTCGAGTCCCCGCATCACGATTCGTCAGCCAGACGTCGCTGCTGAGTGACCCAAATGGCAATGCCCATTGAAAGACGCGAGTTGAAATGGCTGAGGTCGCCTCTGGTCGCATCACCGGGACTCCAATCGCAAATGGAGTGGTTTCTGCCCATGGACTGACGTCTCCAGTAATCGAGCGACTGCGGATCAATACCTGGTAAGAGCCATTTGGAAGGGAACCAGAGTCAAACTTGTTTGTTGCCAGTCGTTGTTGAACAACGGAGGCTCGAGTCACATCATTAACAATTCGAATGTCATAATCATTCGCGCCACGCATTTCGTCCCAATTAATGTGGACCGAACTTAGTGCAGCCGAGTTCTGAGGCGTTACACGAGCATTTGTTGGAGCCTCCAAAGGGATCGTTGTGTTGACTCTGTAGACCTCAACACCGTACTCATTTGTTCCAGCGGCAAATGCA
Source organism: Ottelia alismoides (assembly GCA_037367405.1). NCBI lineage: Eukaryota > Viridiplantae > Streptophyta > Magnoliopsida > Alismatales > Hydrocharitaceae > Ottelia > Ottelia alismoides. Next base: position 888,829 of record JAZKJV010006924.1, on the reverse strand, counting down.
ATACCACCACCGTATTCAACGAACTGCGAATTTCTCGGCACATAAAGAACATCAAACTGATCCTGGCGTAACCTCCGTGTTCCTTCCGCCGTCCCATCACTTCCCCATATCTCCTGTACGCCCGTGGCTCGATAATTGACAGTGAAGAAAAGTGTTTCGTCAACTACGCTCCAGTTCTCGCTCGTTACGTTATCACCGAAAGATACTAACCGCTCGGAACTCTCGCCGTCAGACGTCCAAAGCCCCAATTCGTCTGCGTTCCACGCGGCAAATGCCAATTGGCCACGGAATGACGTTAAGTTGTATGGCGGCAAGTAGTTGGTCCTTGGGGATGCGGCAAAATCCGTCACGAACTTTGTTGAATCTGCGGTTCGCTCTGTGCGGATAACTTCCCAACCGCGAGCATCCGTGTAGACACTCATGTAAACTACACCATCGATCACTGCAAACTCAGCAGTGTCCTGAATGCCCAATGAAGACTCCACCTCTTCGAGCCTAACGGTACCCATCTCCGTTCCGTCTGAAACCCAAGGCTTGCCGTTGATTGTGAAGTATGCGATCCCGTCATAGAGGTCTATTGGATAAACAAAAGAATCCGACAATCCGGGTGAGATGTCCTTTACCATGTGAGTCCCGGCGACTGTTCCGTCGGAAGCCCAAACTTCCAGGCCATGCACTCCATCATCGGCAAGAAACCAAACTGTTCCGGTTTCCCTATCGATCTCAAAAGAAAAAATGGGAGTGTTCGCGAACAGCATCAACTGCTGAGTACCTTCCTGTGTACCATCTGTACGCCAGAACTCACTTCCCCCGGTCGATGTCAGACAAAAGTAAGCGACGTCTCGGTGACTCGCCATTGCCATAACATACTTGTCACCAAACTGCTTTACATCATGACTTCCGTTACTATCTACCTTTACCAGTGTCGGATTAAGCGAGTTACGAAAGAAATAGCCAACATTATCCCCACCCACAAGCACATACGAAGCTTCAGTGTCATCTTCGTTTAGTGGTAATGCAGACTGGCCGGGATGAAATCGATAGGGCGTTCCAGAATACTGTCCTTTGAGAGCTATGAGGTCTCCGCCAAGCACGGACAACTGAGTCGGGTCAGCGTCTGCTGTTCCTTCGTGGATATCTGTGATCATCGTAGCCGAAGAAAAGTCTCCGCCAGAGTACCAAAGCTCTAGACCATGACTGCCATCGTCAGCCGGAAAAATGATTCCGGCTGTGTTGCCTGAAAACCCGCCCGAACTTGGCCAAAGAGCGAGCCCCGATGGGAATGATTGGCTCCGCCGCGTGTTCTCTGCGGTACCATCAGATACCCACAGGGCCCGATCTTGAGAAGCAAGGAATAAATGGCCCGACCTCGATGTGAGGCTATTGAATCTTGCATCTATGCCGAGGGAAGCTGTGCCAGCAATTGTTCCATCTGACGCCCAAAGTGATCCGTCAGCTGCAAGAAAGTAGCAGGTGCCATTCAGTGTGACCAATGAGGATGGGTCTACACTTGTTTTCAGAACCGACCCACTGTTGGTTCCGTCTGTCATCAACAGGCCAAATGACGAGGTGCTATAGTAGTTCAAGTACAACCGGTTATTGGAAGCGACACTTTGAGTCAAGTAGATACGACCATTTCCCGTGGGAATGCTATTGATCTCCGATAGACCTCCGGCTTCATCAAGGCTCCAGAGTCGGTCTCCGTTTGTCGTCAATTCTGTGAAGAGGAATCTTCCAGCAACGGAAAAGACATATCCAACTGAAGTGCCTGTAGCCAGTGTCTGAACAAGCTCAGGGCTTGTCATCGAATCGCTCAGTTTCCATATCTCAGGTCCACGGGTTGAGGTCTGTCGAGTGAAGTAGACGAGGTTCTTCGATGTCGTGAGGTTCCTTATCGCATACGACTCACTTGCGTCGAAATCCGTCATCAGCGTTGAATTCCCTGTGGCGCCGTCGAGTCGGTAAAGCTGGGTGACGTCGTTTTGCCTCGCGCCAAGAAAATAGAGAGCTTCATTGGTTGCGACCAGATTTGATTCAAATGACTTGAAGGGTCGCGTTGGGTCGATGTCGAATGCGATGTATGTGCCGTCGACAGTTCCATCCGATGTCCAAAGCACTTCACCGTGCAGGTAATCAGATGCGATGAAGTAGATCCGGTCTTGAAACGGTGTGAGTGCCCGAATCGTGTAGATGCTCTCTCGATCGTTCTTGAGATCCGTGAGCCGTATTGTTCCTTCGCTGGTCCCATCCGTACGCCAAAGTTCGGTGCCCGATTCCAGTGTGCTTGTGGTGAAGAAATGAAGGCCATTGACATCGACAGCCCCATTGAACGTCAACTCAAAGCCGTTTGGTTGTTGATTCAGATCCTCCACCAGCTCAACCACCGTCGTCAGCATCTCTCGCGGTTCAAGGCGTTCGGAACTTCCGAAGCGAGCTCGGCGGCGGCGGGTGGGGCGGGTGAAGAGGGAGCGAATCTGTTGAGACAATCGGTTGAGCATGGTGCTTGAGCCTTGCAGGCAGAGAGGAGAACAGCGACGCGCAGGGGCTGCGTCGGAGGGGGGATGGTAGTGGACTGAACGACGCCCCTCCAGCGAATTCGATTGAAATTGCGGTGACCTGCTCCGCCTCGGTTTCCAGAAAGCCGCAACTGGAGTGAAATCGCGGTGGAGCGTCCGCTGTGCGAATGCTGAGTCGGGCGGAACGACGGTCGTCATTGCAGAATGGGGACAGCGAACTCACGAAGCATTGATGCAGAAGAGTCAGCTCCTCGAGGAACCGCAGATTCAGGGAACCCGCAGAGGAGCGGCGGGCGGCTTGGATGTTCTGCTTCTTGAAATCTGTGAGTTCTCTGAATCTGTGGTCGAATTTGTCTTCATTCGCCGTAAGCAACGTCGTCATTGCAGAATGGGAACAGCGAACTTACGAAGCATGTATGCAGAAGAGTCAGCTCCACAAGGAACCGCAGATTCAGGGAACCCGCAGAGAAGCGGCGGGCGGCTTGGATGTTCTGCTTCTTGAAATCTGTGAGTTCTCTGAATCTGTGGTCGAATTTGTCTTCATTCGCCGTAAGCAACGTCGTCATTGCAGAATGGGGACAGCGAACTCACGAAGCATTGATGCAGAAGAGTCAGCTCCTCGAGGAACCGCAGATTCAGGGAACCCGCAGAGAAGCGGCGGGCGGCTTGGGAGTTCTGCTTCTTGAAATCTGTGAGTTCTCTGAATCTGTGGTCGAATTTGTCTTCATTCGCCGCACGCAAATCAGTATGGCGGAAAGAGGCGACGAAAGCCGTGGAACAGGACGATGGGAAGAAAGACGAGGATGTTGCGAAGGAGCCGAATGCACCAGTAGTCGTTCAAAAGCGAACGAGTTGGCAGCTTCACTGGGATTGTGAGTAGATGGGCGATGACGTCTGATTCAAGTCGACCGTCAAGTAACTTTGCCTTGAAAGTTGTTGGAGTGGCCTCGGCGCCGACGGAAGCTCCGAGAATGCCGCCGACAACAGCGGCAGTTGTGTCGGCGTCGCCGCCGCATTCGATGACGCAGCGGATGGCGGATTCAAAGTCCTCCGGAAACGACAGCCACGCGTGAATGCAGACCGGAACCGTATGATACATGTATCCCGTGACCCCGTTCGCCAAGCCAAGTGATTTGGCGAATTCCTGAGTCGTCTGCCCCGATTCGACGGACTCAACACACCTCGTCAGCAGCGTCATGAGCTCATCGGCGTCAGATGGAACATGCTCCGAAATCACATCGAGAAACCCGCGTCCGGTGATCTGCAGATCCCGCGCGGCGAGATGAGCGGCGAATGCCACAACGAGTGCGCCGTATTCGGCTTTAGGATCGGAATGGGTGATTCTCGTCGAGCAGCGGACGAACGCTTTGAGCACATTCACATCGTCAATCATTGCTCCAAGAATCGGGGCTCTCATTGCCGGCCCGTTGCCTGCGGAGAAGACTCCGCTGTTCGCCGGGGACCAGCCCATCCAGAGCTTTAGAATTGACCGCAGCGTTGCGAGACCAACTCCGGCCGGTATTGATGCGAGCCACCATTTCAATTGACGAGCCAGTTCGCATTCGAATTGTGAGAGATCGAAAACACTCGCGGTCACTGAGGATTTCGTGAGCGGCGGTGTGATTGACTGAAGCAGCGCAATGGCCGTCATGATCGCATGATCTGTATCATCAGAAACCATGCCGCGCCCAAAGCAGAAACGATACCGATCCGGCGGTCCGAGCATTCGCCGAGCACGCCGCGGAGACAATCCTTCATACGGCAGCCCCAGGGCATCGCCGATCGCGGTTCCGAGAAGGCAACCGTGGATCCTGTCAGACCAATAATCGAAGGCGTTGACATCCATCCGAATCCGAGCCCTGCGAGTTCTCAAGCGATCGACAAATACGACACCATCTGCTCACGCTGCGTAGCGCGTATCCAAGCCGACATTTTGGGGCATTGGTTTTCGCCGACGGGCGGCGAATCTACGTAGGCGAGCCGCTCCGTCGGCTCGAATGAGCGATTGGGACAATCGCTCTACGTAGAACGACTGTCTCAGTCGTTCAAAGTCACTACGGAATGCGCAGTTCTACGGTCTTCAGTTCCTGTTTGCGATTCACCGTGATGGTCACTCGCTGGCCGGTTCGGTACGTGGCCAGTTGTTGTTGTACGTCGGTGACACTGGTGATCACCGCGTCGTTGATCAAAACAATCAGGTCATCTCGCTGGAGTCCACTCTTTGCGGAGGGGCTGCCATCAACGACCGCGTCCACAAATGCCGGAGTTCGATCAACCACGTTGGGCAGAAGAGTAAAGCCGAACTTCTCGGTCAGTGTTCGATCAGACAGCATCGGCACATTTGCGTCGGCATCCTTCGGCTTCGTGTCGGACTTCCTGCCCGCGAGGATGGCGTCCACGATTGGACGTAATGTGGTCAACGGGACGGCATAGTTGACCCACGTTCGACTGGCGGAATGACGAATCTCGCGTCCGATCAGGCCAACCGGTGTTCCTTTTGTGTCTGTCAGCAGTCCGCCCGCGGCTCCGGAGTTATTGGTAATTGCATCAACCAGCCACACGGGAGACTTCACTGGGAACTTCCATCGCCCCTGAGTTGCGTCCAGCGGCACCTTTGCAGCGATGGTTCCGTGAACGACCGAAACCGGTTCGTTCCCCGCTGCGACTCGGAACATATTGCTGAAGGCCAGAACGGAACTTCCGGGTTCAAGATCGATTGCAGTCTTGAGATCAACGAACGGAAACACGTCATCCTTGTCGGCTTGAAGCTTCAGCAATGCGGCATCGCCATCCGTGCTGGTTCCGACCGTCTGGACAGAGAATCGTCGGCCGTCAGATGCGACTGCGGTGAGATATCCGATGCTGATGAGATGATTCCAAACTGTGAGCACATGGCCGTCCTTGGAAACCAGGATTCCCGTGCCGTAAGAATCGAGATTGCCTGCGCCGGCTCCGAATAGCTTGACCACGACCGGTTGCTGCGCGGCGATCACATCGGCGACGGATGAGGACGTTTGATCGGCAGCCATTGCGGTCGTCGTGCCGAACATCGTGAGTAGCATGAGCTGGACAGCCCGCAACATTGGTGTCTTCCCGCGTGATTTCTGATTTCTCCAGTTCCGTGCACTGTATCGATTCCCAGCGGGCGACGCGAGTAAGCGATTGATCGATGATCTGTTGGTGCAGGTCGCGGATGGGCACAAGTGATCGGATGACGACGAGCGTTCCGATACCGGACAGCTCGCGCCGTGCCGCTTCACAACGTTCACACTGGGCGGCTCGTCACGCTCGCGCGTAAAAAGACCCTGCATTCGCGAAAATGCAGGGTCTGAGCAGATTCCGGGATGATTCCGTGAGACTCAGTCGAGTTTGAACTCCAGCAATTCACCACCCTTGACTTCGAACTTACGATCGAGAGCCCCGGTGAGATACTTCTCGGGGACTTTCTTCAGCGTGGCGTCGGATTTTCCGGCCGAGATGAAGTAGGTGTACTCTCCTGGAGTGACTTCAAACTCGCCCTTGCCGTCTTTGATTTCGACGACGGCTGGCAATCCCGTGCCAACAGGCTGAAAGTTGAACTTCACATCGTTAACCGGCTTTCCGCCCATGCTGAGTTCCAGCAATGTCAATTGTGGCGCGGGGTTCGTGCCGGGGTCTGTGCTGCCACAGCCGGCCAGTAGAAGCACGGTAATCGCAAAACAACTCAATGAACGCACCAGCGAAACTCCTCAGCAAAATGACGCCGAGCTGCCGCGATTGTTCTCGCAACAACTCGGCGTTCAAGAGTGTGACATCAAAAGACCGACGGATTAGAACTCGCCAGTCGTAAAGCCGTCATCAGCACCAGCGATACGCTTGAGAACGAGGACGTCCATGTTTTCGCTCAGGAAGCGAACTGATCCGTCACCCATTGCAGCCTGGCATCCGCCAGTATGCCAGCTAAACGGCTCGTCGTTTGGCCCGCAGTTATTGTTGACCCAGCGGCATTCGGCTGGACCACCGAGCGGTGCTGCGTAGTTATTGATTCTTGCGACGCGGGATCCAGGTGACAGAGCATTGCTTGGACCTGAAAGGCCGTTGGCACCAGCGTCTGGGTCAGCCCATGCATACATTCGACGGCCACCAGTTGTGCCACCGGTCCACTGCGGACCTTCGCCGTTCGGTGACGGACGGCTGCTAAGTGAGCCGACGATGCCCGCAGATGGATGAGCACGGCCAGCGTCTTCAATGCACAGGATGGTGTTCGAGGTGCCGTCGGTGATTGCTCCGAACTTGCGATTCTTCTCGCAGGAGAGGAAGCCCTGAACTGTCATCTGAACACGTCGCGCCGTTGTTGTTGGTCGAGTGCCGATTGGGTCTGTTCCACCAGCAACGCTTCCGTCTTCAATGTCGGTGACAGCGATGAACATGTAGTCCCATACGCCGTAACCATCTGGTGAACGACGGCCAACATCGATTGGGGTGCTCGGGCAGATAAAGGCCTGAATCTGCGTCTTTGCGGCGGCCATCGTTCCTGCATGGTTGGCATCATTGTAGATGCGTCCCTGAGCATTTGTGTTGATGTTTGTCACGGTGTAGCCACCAATGGTTGCCATGTCCGCATACTTCAGAGTGTGATCCATCAGGTTGTAGACGTTGGCCTGTTCGATGTATGGCAGCAACAGCGTTGGGGTTGACTGCGTCATGTAGGTCGTGGTTGATGATCCGGTGCTGTCGCACTGGCCGGAGTGTGGCAGGTACGAGTAGGTGCTCTCGAAATTGTGAACGGCCAGACCGATCTGCTTCAGATTGTTCTTGCACTGAGTACGGCGAGCGGACTCGCGAGCCTGCTGAACGGCAGGCAAAAGGAGTGCGATTAGAATCGCGATAATTGCAATGACGACCAGCAGTTCGATCAGGGTAAATCCGGATCGCTGGCGACTTTTGACAGAACTCAATACCTTCAACTTCTTCACTTCAAACCTCCAGAGAGAAACAAACAGAACGAATTCGCTTGTGATGTTCGAGCAAACACGCTTTCGACGATCAGGACGCCTTCGTTGTCACAGCAGCACTTTCCAACCGCTGCCTGAGATCTCCCGAGTTTCGACGTGAATCATGAAGGAAAGATGAAGCGAATGTTGGTTATGTGTTAAGATTCGGCGAGTTTGCCAAACAGCAATCTTTTCGTCGTGTTGTTCGTTGATGGTGAAATGGGCTTCATGAAGTCTTCGAACGCGTCTCAAAACCGGGACAGGCCCCCTTGCCGTTTCAGCATTTGCTGGAGAACATCGCGTTCCTTGGGAGCCAGCCCCGGTTTTGAAGCCATCTGTACAAATCCGGCCTTGCTGCCCCGTTTTGGACTCGTGCCTTTCTCAACATGCAATCGCAACTGAATCCTCAACAACGAAACTCGCTGATCGCAATCGCGTTGACGGTCGCGGTGCTTTGGCTGATGGGACAGCCGTTTTGGTGCAAGTGCGGAAGTCTGTCGATTGCGTCATGGAACATTTGGTCGTCGCACAACTCGCAGCACTTCATCGACCCCTACACATTTAGTCACGTTCAGCACGGACTGGTCTTCTTTTGGATGTTACTTCCTTTGCTTCGTCGACTTGGCGTGCCTCAGTGTTTCTTCATCGCGACTTTGATGGAATGCGGCTGGGAGATCCTTGAGAACTCGCCGATTGTTATCCAGCGATACCGAACGGCGACCATTTCTCTCGATTACCTTGGAGACTCGGTGCTGAATTCCGTGGCCGACATTCTGGCCTGCATGATTGGCTTTGAGTTCGCTTCGCGAGTTCGTCTGCGCTGGTCCGTTGCAATGTTTGTTGTGATTGAGTTGCTGCTGATGCTGACGATTCGAGATGGACTGATCCTGAATGTCCTGATGTTGCTTACTCCGATCGAGGCCATCCGAGACTGGCAAATGGAGATTCACCGGTGACCGGTGTGTCTGGCCAACATGTGGTGACTCGGTTCGCTCCGAGCCCGACGGGATTGCTGCATGCTGGACATGCGTGGTCGGCGTTGTTCGCATTCGAATCTGCCGTTCGGGCGGGCGGACAGTTTCTTCTTCGGATTGAAGATATCGACTTCACTCGTTGCCGGCCTGAGTTCGAAGCGGCGCTGATGGACGATCTGCATTGGCTGGGACTTGCGTGGCCGGTTCCGGTTCGACGGCAGTCGGAGCATCTTGCCGAATACGCGGCCGCGGCGAACAAACTTCAGTCGCTGGGTTTGTTGTATCCATGCTTCTGCACTCGTCGCGACATTCAGCGTGAGATTGAGCTGGCGGGTGGTGCTCCGCATGGAATCGACGGCCCGTTGTATCCCGGAATTTGTCGGCGGCTTTCCGACGATGAACGGCTTTCAAGAATTGCCAACGGCGAGCAGCATGCCTGGCGACTTGATGTCCAGCGAGCGATGGATCGCTTGGGAACGACGCTGAAATGGATCGATCTCGCGAAGGGGCCTCAGACGGCTCAGCCGGAATTGTTTGGAGACGTCGTTCTGGTTCGGAAGGACATCGGCTGCAGTTATCATCTCGCAGTGGTTTACGACGATGCATTGCAGTGCGTGACGCGAGTGACTCGCGGCATGGACCTGTTTGAAGCAACGCACCTTCATCGCCTGCTGCAGGCACTGCTCGATCTGCCGACTCCGGAGTATCATCATCACGAGTTGGTTTTGGATGCCGACGGTCGCAGGCTTGCGAAACGTGATAATGCTCCCACAATTCGTTCAATTCGCGATCAGGGTGTTTCAGCCAGTGATTTCATTGCCGGCTTGCGGCAGCAGAAGATGTTGAAGAGCTGATCTTTCCGGCGCTGTAAGTAGGATTTCAGAGCTATTCCTCGCTTGGTGCGAAATGAGGTCATTCCATGGGTTCAACGATGCGACGATGTCCCTTCTCCCTTCGTAAGAAGAGAAGGTGGCCGAAGGCCGGATGAGGTTTTTTCTTCAGATGGCAACATTGAAAGAATGGCCCCTCACCCTGACCCTCTCCCCCCGAACCATCGTGAACGTTCTCAGGAATTCTTTCGCGGGGGAGAGGGGACAAATCGCTGTCCAGATGCCCCCTCATTTCATCCCGAGAGAAGAATAATGACTGTCTCGATCGACTGGCCGGTGAAGACTCGCGAACTGCACAATCATCACTTTGATTCCACAATCTGGAATGACTTCAATTTTCGTGATGACGACATTGTGATCGCGACGTACGCCAAATCTGGCACGACTTGGGTGCAGCAGATCCTGGCTCAGTTGCTGTTCGGAGCGAATCCGGAGTTGGCGGTTGCCGATTTGTCGCCGTGGCTGGATCTGAGAGTCCCGCCGAAAGCCATCAAACTGCCAGCAGTGGAAGCACAGAAGCATCGCAGATTCCTTAAGACACATCTGTCCGTTGATGCGCTCGTGTTTTCGCCGAAAGCGAAGTACATCTACATCGGCCGCGATGGTCGAGATGTCGTCTGGAGTCTTTACAACCATCACTCCAATGCGAACCAGCTTTGGTATGACGCGTTGAATGAAACACCCGGTCGAGTTGGGCCGCCGATCGAACGGCCGCCAAACGACATCGTGATGTATTGGCGTGAGTGGCTGGATCGAGATGGGTTTCCGTTCTGGTCGTTCTGGGAGAACGTGTCAACGTGGTGGCAGATTCGACATCTGCCAAATGTCCTCATGCTTCACTTTGCGGAGTTGAAACGAGATCTCCCGGGACAGATTCGGCGGATCGCAGAATTTCTGGCGATCGAAATTAACGAAGAACTCTGGCAAAAAGTGCTGGAACATTGCTCGTTCGACTGGATGAAACGGCACGCGACCAAAAGTGTCCCGCTCGGTGGAGCATTCTGGGATGCCGGCGCCGAAGTGTTCATCCACAAAGGCGTCAACGGACGCTGGCGCGACGTTTTGCCGGCGGAAGAATCGAAACGCTATGAAGAGATGGCTCGAGCCAAACTCGGTGAAGACTGTGCGCGCTGGCTAGCGATGACGGTGGACGGATTAGCCTCGAGTGACGACGATGTGGTGATCGTAACGCGTTCGTGAGATCCAGAGTTTTACCATATTTCAATTTCATGCTCGCACTGTGCGTGCATGTCGTAGGATGGCCGCCTCGGCCGTCAGCGGTTTTGTACGCGGTCGACGGCCGAGGGCGGCCATCTTGGTTTGGGCGGCGGGCAAAGCCGGCATTAAGTAACACTGTTGGTAGCGATCGATGGCAACACGCGAAGAAAACCTTTTCCAGCAGGCTCTGGAGATTTCATCCCGAGCCGATCGCGATGCATTCCTTGAAGTCAACTGCGTGGGTGAGCCTGACTTGCTGCGCAGTGTGAAGTCTCTGCTCGATGGATGGGAAAAGGGATCGTTTCTTGAGTCCACGTTGCCCGAGGTGGCGATCATTCGAACGTTTGGCAGCGGAATTGATGGCCAGGAATTCGGGCCGTACCGCATCGTTCGGAGTCTTGGTCGAGGCGGTATGGCATCAGTCTTTCTCGCTGAGCAGAAGTTGCCTGTCGAACGAAAGGTGGCAATCAAGATCGTTCACCCGGAGTTGAACACGTCGGAGAATGTAAAGAGGTTTCGGCACGAACAGCAGACACTCGCCCGCATGGACCATCCGAACATCGCGAAGGTGTTTGATGCCTCGATCTCGGAGGACGAGATTTCATATTTTGTGATGGAGTTCGTTGATGGCGTTCCGATACTGGAACACTGCCAAAAGAACGCTGTCTCAATTCCGGATCGACTTCGCTTGTTTCTGGATTGTTGCATGGCAATCCGGCATGCTCACCAGAACAGCGTGATTCATCGCGACATCAAGCCTTCAAACGTCCTGATCTCCGTCCACGATCAGCGGCCGATCGTGAAGGTGATCGACTTTGGGATCTCGAAGGTGATCAACCCGGCTCGTTCGTCATCACCAGGCGCTTCAACGTCGGACGAAGACTCCGGGTCTCGCATGGACGGTCCTATCGGCACTCCTCAATATATGAGCCCCGAGCAGGCATCCAGAGGCAAGCAGATTGTTGATACACGAACTGATATCTACTCGCTGGGTGCCCTGCTCTATACGCTGCTGACGGACCGGCCGCCGTTTGAAGAGGAGTTGATGAACTATGTCATGGTCGATGAACTGCTGCAGATTGTTCGGCACGTCGAGCCCGTCGCCCCAAGTCTCCGAGTGTTGCAGCAGATTCGACTCGAAAAGTCTCTTGCCAAAGAATCTTCGGCAGGTGTGCGTTCGCAGCCGGAAACTGCAGAGCCCGTTCCGAGAAGCGATGTCGAACTCCGGAAGCTCTCGTCGTTTCTGAAAGGCGATCTGGATTGCATCGTTCGAAAAGCCATGGATAAGTCTCCGGACCGACGCTATGCAACGGTCGTTGAGTTGGCAGAAGATATTGATCGCTTTCTGAAGAAAGAACCCATCCTCGCGCGATCGCACACGGCGATCTACCGGCTTACAAAGTTCGCTCAGCGTCGAAAAGGGCTTTTGGCGTCCATCGTCACGGCTTTACTTTGTCTCATCGCCGGTTTGGGTATCGCAATCAATCAAACTCAGCGCGCTGTTGAGGCGGAGAAAGTTGCCGTTCGGGAGGCATCACGAGCGATCGCAGCCGAGCGACAGATGGCAGAATCCCTTTACGCTGCGGACTTGAAACTGGCCTCCTCGGAGACGCTGCGACAGAACTCGGCGGCCGCTCTGGAACTCCTTCGCAGACACGATCAGCAAGCGGGAAAACTGGATGTCCGCGGATTCGACTGGTTCTATCTGAACAAGCAGAACACGCCATCGAGCGAAGAACTGTTTCAGGCAAAAGAGTCGCTTTACTTCATGACTCGGATTGATCAATCAGCTCAGTTGCTGTGCTGTGGAGCAGAAGGGATTTTGTATGTTCTCAACGAACGAACCGGGAAGAAGGAAAAGGAGATCGATTGCGGTCAAAGTGAACTGAATGGGTTGGCAGTTTCAGATGACGAGACGCTGCTAGCCACCGCTGGAGATGATGGTTCGATTGTCTTGTGGCAAATCCCCGCCTTCACCGAGCTAAAGCGGTTCAAGGCTCATGATCGACAAGCCTATCAGGTGGCGTGGTCGCCGGATGGGGTCTATCTGGCAACCTGCGGCAACGAGCCGAATGCCAAAATCTGGACGGTTGCTTCAGGTGAACTCAGGCTGGAGATCCCAACGGAACGATCGCTTGAATGTCTGGCACGCAGTCGATCTGGTGATCTGGCTGTCGGAGCTGAAGGAGGGGGCGTTTTCCTGACGCAATTCCCAACGTCAATTCGACCGAATCCTGCTGTCGTGTCATTTGGAAGCAACATCGAAGATCATTGTGGCGCCCTTTGCTTTTCCGAAGACGGTCATCTGCTGGCTTCTGCGAGAGACAATGGAGTCGTGATGATCCACACAGTCGCCGATCAGTTTCGGTCAGCACCTGTCGAGATTCGAATGTCTGACGCGGTAACTTCGCTGATGTTTGATCTCGATGCCCAGAACATCGCCGTCGGTCTCAGGAGTGGCGGTGTCGGAATTGTTCAGCTCAATCCATCTGAAGCGGACAAGATGCAACTCACCATTGACGGCGTGCTTCGAGACGACGAAGGGCGATATCTCGACGGCAACTTTGACGGGCGTGGAGGTGATGCCTGGGAAAGCTTCAAATCCAAAGTCCGGCCCTCTTCGGGCACCAACATGCCTGCCGATCAGCTTCCGCCACAGATTGTTGCCATCAATCCACCTTTGGAGGATGGCCTGCTGCCACTCAGAACGAGCAAGGTTGAAGTTCATTTTTCGAGGCCGATTCGGAACGCCAAACTGACCGCAGCCTATCGTTTCTCGCGCGGGCGGCTCTGGAAGAATACGAACGACGAAATCTTCGTTCCTTCCAGCATTGCTGCGGAAGGCACCATCGTCACATTGTTCCTGCCCGAGTCTCCCTGGACCAGACAGTCGTCGTCAAACGCGCGATCGCCGATCGAAGTCGCTTCGGAACTCATCCACCAGTCGCCTCTCACACGGATCACCGGCTATCGGCACGACGGAACGCTGGCCTCCTGTGGCGAGGATGGTCGCGTCATGCGTTTTTCGCCGAGAGTACTTCGCGGCGCCAAGCCGGTGATCAGCGATGCTGAAGACTATGACTTCGGGGCTCAGAAGTTGTGGCTTCGAGATCGTGATCGTCGCCTGTTGATGCGGAACCTGAATGCGCCGGATTCACGTCTGGTAGACATGACTCACGTCGGTAGTCAAATGGGTTGGGTCGCTGCAGAGTCAGAACGCAGTGGTGCCGTGATTGTGGCGACCGGTGGTGAAACGATCACTGCGCCGATTCAGATTTTGAAACTCAATCCGTCAAGAGAAGTTCTCGAGCCAATCAAAACCGGCCCGCTCACCGGTGGACTGGGGCGGTACTCAGTCTCAAACGATGGTCGATACTTTGCGGCCGGGATCACCATTCCGGGTGATCTGCCAGATGAAAGTGTGATGCGATGCGAATTGGTCGACTTGTCGACGGGAGTCGTCACCAGTTTCCCAAGTGAAACCTATGTGACTCGCATGTCGTTTTCACCCGACAGTCAGTTCCTGGCCATCCCCACGAATCACGATGTGAAAGTCGTGGATGTTCGAAACGCCCGAGTCTTACGAACGATCGTCGTTCAGAATCTTCGAAGTGCGGCTCTTACGGACGACGCAGAAGAGCTGCTGACGGTGTCAGATGACGGGAAACTGGTCGTCTGGGATGTCTCCACAGGCGACGCGGTTCGGACATTGAATGCCCACGGCATCGCTGCGATGCACGTGGATGTGAGTCGCGATGGCATGACCGTCGCAACAGTCGGGCTGGACGGCTGGTTGCGGCTGTGGCGTCGAGGCGTTTGGCAGAACACGGTTGAACAGCGATTTCCCTGGCCGTTGGTCACTTGTGATTTCTCAGGTGACGGTCGTTACCTTGCAGTCATGGACGAACGCGGCTCGGTGTATGTTCTTGACGCCGGTCAGCGTATGGATGACGTCTGGAAGTCCACTCAGGAGTCAATCCGAGCCTCGATCAAGGCACTTTGGGACTGAACCAGGGTTGAACGTTGTCTGCCTGATCCTCCCGATCTCCACAAACCTCCAATCAAAACAGGTAGTCTGCGCAATAAAACTGCCGTTGACGGTCTTTTACGATTGGATACAATCGGTTGAGTTGAGGGTTGGCATGAAACGGGAAGCTCCTGTAACTCGAAGTGACTTCGGGACTTACGAGAGTTGAAGTTCAGGTCGATCATGCGAAACTCGCAAATTTGGGCGAGTCACGCTGAAATGTTGGGCCAAACAAGTTGAAGCCCTGACGGTCAGCGTCGAAGCGTCACGGACGGCGTCCGGCACAATGTCGGACGATGGGACGCTGCAGTTGCAGCTCATCGCTTTTCCATCAAACGGATTGTGCTCATGAAGACAGTTTTCACGACCGGCGAGGCCGCGAAGATTTGCAAGGTCAGTCAGCAGACGATCATTCGCTGCTTTGATTCGGGACAGCTCAAGGGCTTTCGAGTTCCCGGGTCTCGGTTCCGTCGAATTCCACGCGATGTTCTCTACAAATTTATGAAAGAGAACGGCATCCCGACCGACGCGCTGGAATCGGGCAAACGCAAAGCGCTGATCGTTGACGACGATAACGAGCTGGTGGAACTGATCACCGACGCGCTCGAAGCCGATGGCCGCTTTGAGGTCCGCATCGCCAACAACGGCTTCGATGCTGCATGATGGTGAAAGAGTACCATCCGGACATTATCGTGCTCGACGTGATGCTGCCTGACATCAACGGCAAAGAAGTTTGTCAGCGAGTCCGAAGCGACTCGGCGCTCGACGATGTTCGCATCATCTGCATCAGCGGTATGGTGGAACAGGACAAGATTCAGGAGCTTAAGGCTGCTGGAGCCAATCATTTCCTCCAGAAGCCATTCGAAGTCGACGCCTTGATCGACAACATCTGTCGGCTGCTGGACATCGAACAACTGCAGTCCTGATGGATTGCGGATTCTGCTAAAGACAACGAAAAGGGCTTGGTGATCACACTGAGCCCTTTTTTCTGTTCCGTCGCAGTCCGACCACGCACGTTGTGCTGCCTCAAACAAACTGCGCACTCAGCGTCAATGCGCTGGCGTCCGATTGCTGCACAACTTCCACATCAGACGGGTGCTCAACACGTACATTCACCCGCTGATGCAGCACATCCAGTGCCACCTTCGATGTGAACCATCGACTCTGTTTCAGGGAACTGCTGCCACAACTGAGGGCCTCGTATCGCAACCGTGGTGATAGAACACCATGTTCATTCGCCCTTTGCCATCTGAAATCCGGCTCGTATCGATCCGCCCGGTGGTTGCGTTTGTCCGAACCGTCTGGACGAGAAACATTGGAAGCGATGATGCCGCCGTCTTAACGCGGCCTGGGCGGGCCGAATCCGAAGCCGCCGCCGGGTTCTTGTCCCTTTGAGTTACCCGCCAACTGATGACGAATCGAATCGCGACGTTTGGAGATGAATTCATCGATTGGCGTGGCGTTGCCGAACGGATTGAATCGGCCGCCGCCGGGAGGACCGAATCGAGGCGGACCAAATCCGCCGGGTCCGCCGGGAGCTTCGCTCATCAGCTTCGTCATCTCTTCCTCGCCGCGTTTCTGGTCCCTGGCGATCAATTTCTGAAGGCTGGTTTGGATCGTCTTTAGATCTGTCAGGGTTGAGCCATTTTCGTCGAAACACTTGGCTGTCAGAGATTCCCAGGTGTTGATGGTAGGACGTTCGAAAATCGTCCCACGCGATGAGTCGTTCAATGAGCCTGTTCCTGCCCACATGAGGCTTGTCGATGCTCAAATTGGCGAGTTGCTCCGGCTGCCCGGCAAGAAAGAAGGTGCCCATCGAAAGATCCATGTCCCACGGAAGAAACTCGAACCGATTCGTCTCCGGCGGCAGGTAGACGTAGTAGTTGTGCACATTCGTCAGAAAGCTGTCCATGTTCGACAGCAGGACATTCGCCGCAAGAAACCGGGCGAACTGATCTGTATCAAGCAGGGAAATGATCTCCTTTCGGAAGGTCTCATCGTCGGACTTCTCGATCAGTCGTGTGATCTGAATGAGTCGATTCTGCTGAGCCTTTGACGGCTTTCCTTTCGGTTCGAACCATGCATAGTCGGCCCAGTCTTCACCTTTGTATTCCAAACCCTGTGTGCCTTCCGGCTTGAGCAGCATGCCT
The DNA here is from genome assembly GCA_037367405.1 of Ottelia alismoides. Lineage (NCBI taxonomy): Eukaryota > Viridiplantae > Streptophyta > Magnoliopsida > Alismatales > Hydrocharitaceae > Ottelia > Ottelia alismoides. The sequence continues at coordinate 872,081 of JAZKJV010006924.1, read as the reverse complement.
TCATCCGTCTTGTAGTGACGGCGAAGAAACGCCTTGTCGATTTCTTCGACCAGTGAATACAAGCCGATCCATTCCTTTTCAAACTCGCCCTCGATCGTCAGTCGCACTTCGGCATAACCAGTTCGAGGCGCCGGGATCTCGGCTTTTCGAAACACGTCGTACGACAGCGTTGCACGAACGTGTGTTGGATCCATCACTTTGTTATGCAGATTGATTTGCTGCATACCGAACAACGTCTGATTCTCGACGAACCGATTGAAGTCGAGCTTGATCGGGCGTTTGCGGGACCGCTGAGACATCATGTACGTCCCATTGCCCTTGAAGCGAATGCCCACGTCTTTGAAGCTCTTTCCGTTGAAATCGATGTCGGCCTTCACGTACTCAAACTCGAAGCCAAAGCTTCCTGGCCGATGGTTAGCCGGAGGCCCCGGCGGACGTCCAGGACCGCCAGCGTTTGGCGGGACGCCCGGAGGACCGAAGCCTGGAAAGCCGCCCGATTTCGGGGCCATCTTGTCCCAGTTCTCTTTGGTGACTCGGATGTGAACTTCGTTGACTCGAGTCAGCCCGAAGATCGAATCCGATTCGTCCGACTTCTGAACCTGCTCGGTCGGAACGGAGTTGGGTTCATCGCCAGCCGATGCAATGGAAGCCATCGCGAGAAACATCAGTCCCTGCAAACATCGGAGGGACGCTTCAGGAATGGCGTGATGGATGTTGGTAGAGACAATCACAAAAGTGCCCTTTTCATCGTGGGTGAATCCCGCTGGCAGGCGACCGGAGATGTTATCGAGGCCACGATGAATGTGCATCTGAGCATGTGCGAACAATTTCAGCGTCAATCATTCCCGTGGTCATCGCGTTTGCTGGCATTTTCGAACGGCGGGCCCCAAAACGACGACGACCAAATCAGTCCGCACTGGCAAATTTCATCCGCGAGTCATGCGTGGATCGACGGTTCTCCTGGTATCATGCGGACTTAATCCTTCCGTCTTTTGTCTGATGAATGCCATGATTGCCCCCGCTGAATCACACGAGAACGAAACGTCTGAAACGACTCCCGCCAGGGTTCCCGATTTTCTGCTGCTCGCGCGGTACGGTCGAGTCCCGCAGGTCGCTCGGTTTGCGGGATTCGGTGACGTCATTGGGCGAGACATGCCTGTTGTTGTTTCGACGGAACGAGGCGAAGAACTGGCAACTTGCCTTCAATGCCTGCCAGCCCCGAAGAAATCAGATTCCGCTCCTGCCCTGACCGGTGAGTGTCTTCGGATTGCAACGCAGGATGACTTGCATCGCAGCCGGCAACTCGTCGAGCGTGCAGAGAATGATTTTCCCGCATGGCTCAAACGCGTCGCTGACTGGAAACTGCAACTGGAACTGATCGATCTTGAACTGACGCTCGATGAGCGGCTGATCCTGTACGTCCTGAACGAACGTAATGCCGAGACGACTCGGTTCGCTCTGTTGAGTGCTGCGGCTGGCCTCGGGATCGTGCATGTTCAACCGGTTTCCACCGAAGGCGTCGTTTCGTCCGGAGGCGGTGGCGGATGCGGTTCCTGCAGCACAGAAGGTGGTTGTCATTGAACAGCTTCGCGTGATTTGTTGCGGCACATCCAGATTGTCGAATAACGCCATGTGCTGTTTCTGAAGAACACGCAACGTCTGCCCTGGAATTTCGAACGCCGTTCCTCAGTTCTCTCATCCAATTCGTGAGCCATTTTCATCATGACCTCTGTTGAACTCTTCGAAACTGAACGAGCACGATCGGCATCTCAAGGCGGAACGACGCTGAGCGGCCCCGAGCATGTCCTCAATGCGCTTGAAGCCGCGCTGATTGACCAGCAGGACTTTCATCGACTGTTCGACGCCAAACTGATCCGAGTCCGACACCATCTGGGCCTGCCGATCACTCAGCCAACATCGCTGAAGGATATTCCGCGGGAGCATGAAGTGGCTTTTCGCGAAGCGTACAAGAACGCGGCTCGTGAAGTCGGTCAACTGTTCCTGCAGGCCGGTCAGATCGCTGATGCGTGGGCGTACTTCCGCACGATTCAGGAACCGGAAGCCGTTCGCGAAGCCATCTCGCGAAAGATCGCCGAACTGCCGACTGAACCAGGTCCTCAAACGGACGAGATGCTGAATCTCGCGCTGTATGAGGGAGCTCATGTTGTCGAAGGTCTCCGGCTGTTGCTGAAGACTCACGGAATCTGCAAACACGGTCACGGCCATGGGACAATTGATGGCTCAGATGGCTCCGGAGGAACGTCGCGAGGCGGCTGCGATGATGGTTCGAAGTATCTACTCGGACCTTCAGCACAATGTGCGACGAGATCTCGAACGACGCATGCCGCTGCTGAAGCCGAATCAGTCGCTGGCGGAGATGATCCGAGGTCGCGAGTTCCTGTTCGCCGACGGTGGTTATCACGTCGACGTCTCTCATTTGCATTCGATTGTCAGCTTTGCTCGGCATCTTCAAAAGGACGATCCAGAGCTCAGGCTGGCGATCGAACTGGCTCAGTACGGAGGCCAACTGGCGGAACATCTCAGATATCCCGCGGACGTCCCGTTCGATGATTACTACGTGGCAAATGAGCACTTTTTGAAGGCCGTCGCCGGGATCGATGTGGATGAATCGATGCGATGGTTTGCCGATCGACTGGATCAGGAACCTGATGCGTCCGACCAGCGCATGATTGCGTTCGTGCTGGTCGATCTCGGGCAGCGCGTTGGACGAATCGAAATGGCTCTGGAGAAAGCGTCGGTCCATCTGAATCGGCTGGAGGACCCCAACGGATTCTCATTCACCGCCTGCTGCGTTCAGGCCGGCCGACTCGACCTCCTCGAATCTGCCGCCCGAACCAACGACGACGTTCTGGCTCTGGCAACGTCGCTGCTGGCAAGGTAAAAAAGCGCCGCAACGGGGCTTGTCGTTTCGCTGTTCACCACCGTTGCACACAGCACACAGGCATTGGGACGCCAACTGAAAGAATCGCGCTCAACAACGGCGGAACGTCAGTCGCAAGGTGTAGCGGCGGCATCCTGCCGCCGAGTCTTTTTGCGCCACACGGCGGCAGAATGCCGCCGCTGCGGTATGTTTCCATCTGCCGCCCGCCATAACGAAGGACTTTCGAACAGTCTGAACGCGATCGAGCGCGATATAGGTTTGATTGCTGCAAAACCCTCGCCCGAATCTCCGCCTGCTCGCTTTCGTACAAGAATCACGGGCACTTCACCCAGCAGAAATCGCCGGACTTCCTGAGTCGGATGATTGGATCTTTGCGGAAACACGGCTTCGAGTGGAATTCTTCTGCAGTTGGGTCCTCCTCTGTGATTAGAACAACGGCTGCTTGTTTGTCCACATCACGGGAACCGCTGCAATGTCTCGTCGAAATCGTCGATCGCCACGGAGTTTTTCCAACGTCGCCACCCATGTTTCGCTCTCCACTGAAGCCATGGAACTGCGGCAGGTGATGTCGGCGACGACAAGCTCGCTGATCCCGGCCGCAACGAAAGAGATTACCGTCACCGCGGACTACATTCTGCCTAATCCCGGGTATCGACTTGAGATCGATGCCGTCGTTGTGAAGGACAATACCGTCCATGTCTTTTCCACGATCCATCCGCCAGCGCCAGATACTCTCTGGCCCCAAGTCATCACGCCTGCTGAAAAGTCACTGACAGTCACTGTCCCAAATCGTAATCTGGCCGTTGAGTACCATTACGGATCGCTGAATTCTCCCAGCAATCAACTGAATAACCTGATCCAAACCGTCGGGGCGACAGTTGCTTACCGAAATCCTGATGCGACAGATTCAACTGCCTGGCCAGTCGACGAGTCTCCCGTGGGGACGAAGCTAATCACCGTCACCGCGGAATACAGTCTGCCGGATCCTGGTCACGATCTTGAAATCGATGCCGTCGTTGTGAAAGGCAACAAAATCCATGTCTTCTCAACGATTCATCCGTCATCGCCCGACAAAGGCTGGCCTCAGGTCATCGTGCATGCCAAAAAAAGCCAAACAGTGACAGTTCCGGACAGAGACTATGACATTGAATACCATTTTGGATCCCGCGGAGAATCGAATACCCAGTTGTTTCATCTCCTGAAAGACAACACCGCAACGGCGGCGTATCTGAATCCGGAAGCGGATTCGACTTCCGCGTGGCCTGTCGACGATTTCGATGTCGCGCCGATTTCGCCCATCGATCTGTCACTTCGCCCCGGAGGCCCCGCACCGGCGAGCGTTGACTTTGCGATTGATGCTCAGCAGAAGGAAATGACGGTTTGGTTTGACCAGCGAGCGTCATTCACGGCGACAAACTCCAATCGCCATCTTCGAAATTACGAGATCACGGCGATGAGAAACGGAGTCGCCACAATCACCGAGTTCGTCACCGTCTTGGATGAGCGTTCATTCGAGGCGGTACTGCCCGGACGTGCCAGTCGTCAATTCGGTGGTCGCTATTTCCTGAACGTAAGCCGTTTCGGGATACTCCCGGATGCCCTGCGGATTCGCGTGCGCGAGTTGCCGTATTTCGCCGAGGGTGCGACGAATACCAATGCGCTGGCCACTGAGTGGTCTGAGCCTGTTACGCATGCTTTGCCTTCGCTCCAGCATATGAATTCTGTTTCCGTCCGGCCGCTGCTTGGGATTCACGATGGGAAGTCGATGATCGAATGGCAGCCAGCGTTGAACGCTGCGTCTTATGAAGTCTGGATAAAGAGCGTCAAAGGCGACAGAACCGTGTTTCGTCGCAGTTCCATCGCTGGGACTCAGCAGGTTCTCGACACCATGCTGGCTCCGGGGGATTATCGCGTGTGGGTTCGAGCCCGTCGGTTCGACGGCAGCCTTTCGGGCTGGGGATCGCAGCAGATGACGATGGCCAGACCGAGAATCGTCGTGCCTGCGATGCTGCCAACAGCGGACAAAACGCCGACGATCAAATGGAGCGGTCCAGCACATGCGGGAAGTTACATCGTTCGCGTCGTGGACGAGGCTCGGGAGAAGCGGACCGAAACGATGCGATTCGCTTCCGAGGCCGATCGCCTCAACTACATCACTGCCTACACAGCAACGGTTCCGGGGAACGTAACCGAACATGTCGTGGCACAAGCACTGCCAGCCGGCAACTATCGAGCCATTGTGATTGCTCGATTCACAAACAACGAGGCAGCGTTCAGCTCATCCCGTCTGACGATCGAATCGAGTTCGCTGACGACGCCAATCCTGCGCCACGATTTCTCACTCTTTGGCTTCGAGGCGATTCGAAATACCAATCCCGACTCAACAGCGACTGGATATGAGGTTTGGGTTGCGTACCTTGGTCGCGAGCATACTTCGGCCCGGTCCACATTGGATCCACAATACGGTGTCTGGAATTTTGCCAGAACCGTTTCTGCCGACGGTCGCTATGAACTCCCCGCGGACGCTCCGGTGGGGATTTATCGCGTCTGGATGCGAGCGACCAAGACGGGAAGTCCGTCGGTTGTTTCCGCGTGGAGCACACCGGTCAGTTTGCAGCGTTCGACGATTGTGCAGTCGACCGGAAGCACGATCACATGGAGTCCGACTCGCGGAGCGGCCGGCTACCAGGTTGACATCAAATTCGGAGGCAACGGATTCCACAGCGGTAGTCCGACCGACAACCGACCAAACCTATCAATCACAACAACCAACACCTTGTGGACTCTGCCGGCGCACATGGATGCGGGAACATACTGGGTTCGAGTCACTCCGTTCTTTTCGCTGGCATCTGCGCCCCCGATAAGTCTGGTCAGCACGGGAGAAGGTCGTGTCAATCATCAGCCAGACAAAGCCTGGTCGTGGGACGTGAAGTTTCAGGATCAGAAGCTGCGTTGGACGGCTGTCCCGGATGCCGTTGAGTACGAGTTGGAGGTGACGGATTCGAACGGTTCGAAGAACGTGATGACGATCCCCGGTAGTCAATCGGACAGCAGCGGGATGTTTGCCAATCTTCCAACCGGGGTCGCGTCTTATTCAGTCCGCTTGAGGGCGCTTCGACGAGTGAATCAGGCCGAAGGCTGGACATTCTGGACTCCGGCAACAGCGATTACCACCGTCGAACCGCCAACAAATATCCGTGTGAACGGAACGATCGTCTCATGGGACAGCCCATATGAAAGTGGACCATTTTCCATCCAGATTCGACAGGTGAATCGGAGCAACATGTCGGAAGGGCCAACATTTACTCTGCCAGGTGGGGAACCCGTTCCGATGTTGTCTGTATTCTCCAATGCCAACTGGACAACCCGATCGGTTGATCTGAATGAGATCTTTCCAAACCTATTCGCTTCCGGTGAAACAGTCGAATTCGATGTGTCCATAGAGGCAACTAGCGGCAACTTCGAATCTGCACCGGCGGCAAAGACAATCTCTGTTGAAGTCTTCACGGCTGGTGTGGAACCGATCATCGAGCGAACAGCGTCCGGTTCCCCGCTATCAGGACCGGAGATTCAGTATTTGTTTGAGGCTGGCAGTATCACGCTTGTCAATTTGACCCCGGGATTGGGTTCCACAACTCTTTATGAATCAGTTGCTGGGTCCCAGTGGGATGCTGATCTCGAATTCGCCGTGCAATGGCAATTGCAACTGACCGACTTGCAAACCAACGTCACAAAAGTGATCGATGAATCTCAATTGGGCCTGCTGTTTGAGGATCGACCTGAATACCAGAAGTGGAGCAATATCGTGATCTGGCCGGGCTATCCCTCGACCTCCGTCAGCCTGCAAGCGGATGTTGTGAATGCGTTGTTTGGGACCAGTGGTCTTTACTCTCTTCAGGCTCGAGCCCGATACCTTCCGGTCCTTTTGAACGCCGGTAAGAAGGAGACCTTCGCCGCAGACTTTACACCCGATAATCCGAGTGAGGCCCCCCGCATAAGCGTGACCCCGACGCCGTGGTCAGAATGGGGCAAGGCCTTCGAATACGCTGTGCTTCCTGACGGACAGAATGTCCTGCCGTGGACGCAGCAGAGCGAAACAATCGACGCTCGTCCGGAACTCGTTTGGGGCGTTCCATTGACAGATACATTGTCAGGTGAGAATTACGAAGTCTGGATCGAGAATGCAACGACGGGAGAGCGTGTTGTCAACGCAACTCTCACCCGACAGAACTTTGTGATTCTCTACGCGGATCGCTTCAAGGGAGCCGGAGCCATGGCGTCCAGCCTCTTAGCATGGCGTATGGCCAGCAACGGCGGCATCATGCGATTTACCCCGCAGACGGATCTCCCGCCCGGAACCTATCATTGGTGGGTTCGCAAAGTCGGCGATACGGGACCACGAAACGGATGGAGTGCAAAGCAGACGATTGAGATCGTCAAGGCCCCCGTGAATGTGACCATCGATGCAAAGACCGTCGATGCAACTCCGGTGATCTCCTGGCAGCGAGTCAGCGATGCGGAATCGTACACCGTCGAGTTGCGGTCCGTTTCATCCGGAGCCATCGTCTATTCCGCAACGGAAGCCGCCAACGCTGTTAGTCATCGAGTCAGCTCGCCTCAGACCAACGGCGACTATCACGTGATCGTTCGAGCCCTGTTCGCCAACGGCGGTCGCTCAGCCGCGGGCAGGCTGGCATCAAACGGTCAATTGGTTCCTGTCGTCATGACCATCGGCGCGCGACCTGAGAACATCACCGTTTCTCAGAATCGAATCCAATGGCAAGCCGTCGCTGGAGCCACTCGTTATCGGGTCTTCATTCAGTTCGCGAACTCAAATGGCTCTGTCGAAAAGGTTGCGGACGAAACGTCCTTCGAAAACTCATTCGCCCTTCCGTCTTCAGTCACAACTCGCCCCGGCGAATACCGCATCTGGATCCGCGCGATTCGCAATGAGGCAGGACACCAGTCGACAGGACTGTGGAGTGACAGGGCGGTGCATCACGTTCCAATCGCCTCAGCAACACTGGCTCGTGTTGACGACGATGAACTCGCAACAGCGCTGGTCATGTCGGATCTTGCCCAACTCTCCCTGTGAGAACAATCACTGTCTGAGCGACAAGTGAATGGCGTAAAAAAATGACCGACGAGGAATCCTCGTCGGTCATCTGTTTTTTGAGTCATCGAAAACGTCGAGCGGTGTGATCTGCTGGAGATCAGCGATCCGCCGGATCCACTCAGCCCGCGTAGAATGGGTGAGCGGCTGTGTCTCGCTTGGAGATCACTTCGTCCACAGTTGGCTGACTCTTCATCGCGCGCTCGATGGACAGCTTTGTGGCTTCGTAGTTGTACTGATAGATCTTCTTGTCGTCAGCAGCTTCCCAGTGAATGAAGACACCGCAGACGATGCAGAGCTTTTCGGCCTGATCCTTTGGAATCGCGCCGGACTTGACACAATCGGTCACAGCGTCGGCAACAGCCTTCTGAGCTGGTCCGAACATCTGAACGGCCTGACGAGCACCCTTGATCGTCACTTTGGTGATCATGACGGTTGATGGCTTGACTGCCAGGTTTGGCGTCGAAACGGCCAGCAGGTTGCTGTGCCCCATCTTCTGATCTGCCAGAGCGTTTGCGAATGCAACGCCTACAGGACCGCTCTTGTCACCAATCAGCAGGTCGATGTGAGCAACTTCATTGCCTTCACCAACCAGCGCTTCTCCAACAAACATGGACATGTCATTCTTCCTTTGTCACAAACGAAGGTTTACAAAACCCCGGAACTCAGTTCACACCGGCGCCGGCCTCCCGGCAATGGCTGAACTCACTGTTTCAGACTGAGTGGCCCTGAAAGGCATGCGAACCTGACCTGCGAATCGTCGCAGTCAGGTCGAATAGCTTCCGGGGCTGCTCTCATTGCCCTATAACCTCGCAGGATCGCGACTTTTGACGGCATCTTCAACTCACCGACGTTCAGAGAATCCAACTTCGTCGGAACGAGACGACAAAGCCCCGCAGCGTCGCGTACGATCTGTCATCGTCTGTGGAGCAAGCGTCCGAAGTCTCGCCGAATCTGCGTTTCAATCGGGATTCCGACCTCTGTGCATTGATTTCTTCGGAGACGCCGATCTCCGGGCACTGCTGAAGCGGCGTCGCAGTCGCATGGTGGCGACTCTTGAGACCTTCTCACAGCTTCCCGAGAACCTTTACCGAGTCCGTTCAAATGTTCCGCTCGTTTGGGCCGGGGGACTCGAAAACCATCTTTCGATGCTGCGGCAGATTGAGCTTTCGCGGCCGCTTATTGGGCCAAAGCTGGACGTCGTCGAAAAGGTCAGAAATCCATTCGTTCTGGCACAACTGCTGACTCGTGCAGGACTTCAGACTCCGGAGATCTCAACGTCCGGACACGAATCTGATCGGCTCTGGTTGCGCAAAAGCAAGGCCGGCTCAGGCGGACTTGGCGTCGAACTGTCGAAAACTGCATCGCCATTGCCCAGCCGAAATGCTGCCGGGAACGAGTACTTTCAGGAGTACATCGACGGGATTCCGATGTCAGCAACGTTTATTGGTTCGGCTACGAGTTGCCGCCTGATTGGGATTGCACTTCAGTTCTCAGGCTGGCCTGGACTCGGTGCATCAGGATTTCAGTATTGCGGCAATGCGGGTCCCGTGGACATACCGGAGAGAATTGAGAAAGAGATCCGAACGGCCGGGCAGACGATTCATGCTTTGGGACTTCATGGTGTCTTCGGACTGGACTTTATCCTTCGCAAAGGCCGGATCTGGTTTCTCGAGGTCAATCCGCGAATTCCCGGATCGCATCTGATTCATGAGCAAACGCAGTCCGACCTGAATCTCTTCCGCGAACATCTTTCAGCGCTCGGCTGGCGCGATGCGAATGATGCGAATCGTCGATCAACACGCCAGCCGGCGCAATTGGCACTCCGCGGAATCATCTGGACGCGACGCGGCAGTCTTTCCAGCGCGGGATTTACGGAGGCTGACTGGAGGGTTTCTGACTCCATGCAATTCGCAGACATCCCGGACACGCCGGAGCAAATCACAGTCGGGACTCCGCTGTGTTCCGTTGAAGTGACCGCTGAATCCAGAGAGCACCTGAACGATCAACTCCGTCAACTGGCGAAGGACCGTCGCTATCGAAAGCTGTGCGACTGGCCCGCATTCGCAGAAACACTGGGTAGCTTCTGGAATCGCATTGAGTCGAACCTTTTTGAAGATCGCCGCCGACAATCCCCGCCTCGGCTCCGATGAAGTCTGTTCGCCGCGATTATCGGTCGTGAGCGACTCCGGTCCGACGTTGAGCGACATGCCAGAGCACGCCAGCCGGATCAACAACGAAAGCGATTCGAAGCCCCCACGGCTGCATCGCTGGAGGCATAGGTGGCGCCACGCCAAACCGCTTCGGTAGATCCAGAGACTCAATATGTGACCACCATGCATCGAGATCATCGACCATCAACTGCATCATGCAGTTTGCCGCCCAGTCCTGGTGAAAATACCTCTGCAACAGAAAACCTCCGCTGCCAGCTCTGAAGATGGCAACCTCGTCGTCAAGTGTCTTCTCAAAGCCGAGCGCCTCGTAGAACTGCTTCGAGACTTCAAAATCCTTCGTGGGAAGAAACGGTCGCACGAGTTCAGATCCGGTTGGCATTCGCACAGTTCCTCAATTGCAGTTCCGGAACGACAGATCAAGTGGTGAGACATCGCTTCCGCGAAAAGGCAACGGCGAGTCGTCTTGAGCTGTTCCCAGGTGATATCGAGTGGTTTTGACGGGTTGTCACCAACCGTAGCCAAGCAACTTTATTGGGTTCATCTCGGTGTAAACAGGCATTGGCGAAGCTTCGAATGGGCTGTTGCGACTCACCGCGGAGCGGTTCAAGTAGGTCGCCGGTGGTCAGCGGAGCGCCACCACCGGTTTGAGTCGAAACCTGTGATTGCACCCTGAATATGGGTGCCAGAATCATGATGTCTGTCATCCCTTCAGGATGAATCTCACTTGACGATCTGCAACCGGTGGTGCGTCTGTCGGCGACCACCGGCTACTCTCTGTCATCCTTTCAGGATGGTTTGCAGACCATTCCAATGTCCACGCTCACACGCAGGATATCGCGTTGAACCAATTTACTTTTCCCACGCCTCAATCTCCGTCACGCCGCTGCGGGCCGGGGATTTGTGGGTGAAGACGACTCGAAGTTTCTCAGTCGACACGGGATCGAACGAGATCACATTGGCATTGCCGCCGGAGGGTTGAGCGGGATTGGGCGAAGCCTTCGCGACGTCGGTCCACTGGCCGTTCTGAAGCCATTGCACCTGCATCGATTTCGGTGCCTGCACGCCGCCACCATCGTCGAAGATGTGGACGATGACTCGACCTACGGTTTTCTTCGCTCCGAAATTCAGTTCAAGCCAGTCGGAGTTGTTCGGTGACTCGTAACTGGTCCAGCGATTGTTCGGCACCGGTGTGTAAACGATGCGGCCGTCGTTGGCGAAGTTGACGTTGTCGAATCGAGAGGTATGAGATGCCGTCAGTTTCGGGAACTCCGCACCTTCGGCTCGATAGGCCAAATTGCCTTCCGGGGCTCGCACGGATTTCACGGGACGATTCGCGTCGCCCCAGACTTCGATCTCCGTTAGACCAGACTTGGATCCTTCAGCATGCGTTAGGCTGAGTTTCAGCTTTCGCAGAGACACTGGCGACTTCAGCGTGATGGTGTTAGCAGTTCGCCCGGTCGGTGTTTCATGTGACATCACCGCAGCAGGCAAGGAAGTCCACTGGCCGTTGACGTCCATCATGACAGAATAACTCTGCGGCGGTCGCAAGTGCGGGCCGTCGTCGAGGAAATACAGCTTGATGGATGTGACCGGACGATCCATGCCAAGATCGATCTCGATCCAGTCGGACTCATTGGGCGAACCAAGCGACGTCCAGCGATTCGGCGGATGTTCGTGGTACCAGTAGTTGCCATCGATCAGTTTTGATGGTGACGTGCCGGACTGATTGAAGGAAGTCGTGATGCGAGGATAGTAGTCGCCATCGTTGTTGACTGCGAAGTTCACAGCCACAGGTTTTGACGCATCGACTGGCTTGACCGCTGATGATGCTGGCAACGTGACTTCGATCGGCTTCAGAGTGGGCTCGGTGTGAATCAGCTTGCCGTCTGCAAACACCATCAGGCCCGTGCCTTTCTTGTAGCGATTTCCGGAGCGGTCCCACACGATGCTGACGCGGTGTCCGTGGTACATGACATCATCAAGTGCAAAGTAATCCCATTCGGCGGGCGCCAGTGGGATGATCTTCAGCTCCGACGACGAGCCCGGTTGAAGTCCGACAAGTCCGGTGATCACCAGATCGCAGAATCCTGAGTGGAAGTAGTGTTCGGAGTGGTTGTAGCCGTCGTGGCCTTCGAATGATCCGGTATCCGGATGCAGAGCCTCAGCAAGATACGGACGACCGTCTTTGCGATGCGATTTGGAAAACGTCTGCAGCAGTTTGACGTAGTCGGAGTTCTTGACCGGCAGCTTCATTTTGCCGGACAGAGTCGCATCATCCTGCAGAACGTTGGCGAGTGCTCTCAGGGTTTGAGTTGTCGCGAAGGGCCATGACTGACCGCTCCACCAGCAGCAGGATTTCTGCAGCAGGAACATTGGATCATGCCGTTCGACCGTTGTCGGGCCGTATTCCGCGGCGAAGAAGGCGGGGTCGGTGAGATACTTCCAGGCCTGCTCGTAGCCTTTGTCTTTGTCGAGCATGTTAAACTGCCACGGAACGTATCCGATCAGTTCGCGACCATGATCGCTGCCGGCAAACTGTCCCGTTTCGTATGTCAGCGTGAGCTTGCGAACCTGATGGCCATCGCGTTCTTCGTCGTCACGAAACATCGGGAAGAAGAAACCGCGCCGAGGATCCCAGAGCTTCTCCTGCATCGTCTTCTTCAGCGCATCCGCCTTGGCTTGGTACGTGGCGGCGATATCATTCTTTCCTGCTCGGCGAGCGATATCCGCGATCGCAATCGCATCAGCCCACATGTAGGCATTGAAGCTCGGCCGATAACTCGGCGCGCCGCGGAGGATGTCTTTGGTCTGACGGCTGTTGATGTTGAATTCCATGCCGTCGTCGTGGCCCGTTTGCCAGAACAATCCGACTTCGGGCACGAAGTGACGAGCTTCCCAGCCTTCGTAGTTCTTCACAAGATCGGGCAGCAGATCTTTCAGCAGCTCTGCGTTGGGATGCACAGCGTCTACGGCCAGCACCGAATCTGCCAGCCACGTGCTGTAGTTCCGCGGCTGTGCTCCGGGAGTTCTCAGCCAGTACCTGGAATAGTCATTAGCGACGACCGGCGTTCGCAACCATCGAGCTTCATACAACTGGTGCCCGGCCGGACAACTGATGGCTCCGTAGGCTCCCGACCAAAACGGGCGATCGATGAACTCGGTGAATGAGTACCCGCTGTTGGGAGATCCATACGTGAGGTGCTTCGTCAGCAGCTCCCAGCGATAGTAGTACGTGGTCGTCAGTGATTCATCCGGGCATTCGAAGAATGGGATGTTATGCTTGTACCAGTCCCAGTCGCGATTATCCCAGAACGTCTGACGATCCAGTTGCGCCTGCTTGTCGAGCACCTGTGCGGGAAGCGGAGTACAGGCAATGGTGAGGAAAAGAAGAGCACTTCGAAGCCACAGGCTGAGCATTGGAACCTCAGGGTTTTGATGGAATTTTTGGCCAGAAGTCGACGCTCGCGAGGAACGTTTCGGATTTCTTCTGTACCGTAGTCACGAAGTCTGCAGAGTCCGATGCTGTGCGGCAAGGCTGCCGCGTGTTGTAGATGCATCGAAAGTTTCTTCGAGCCGCATTCGAGGGGTGATATTTATGGTGTCTGTTCGATCGATCGCTGTGTTTCTTCTTGGCGTTGTTGCATTCTCACTTCCTGCTTCGGCTCAAGCACCGCAGTCGCCGGTGAAGGAGCATGAAGAGTTGAAGGCTATGGAAGGCGAGTGGGACGCGGTTCTGAAGATGGCCGATGGCTCTGAGATGAAGGGGTCGTCCGAGTTCAAGATGATCTGCGGTGGCATGTGGCTGGAATCAAACTTCAAGGCGGATTTCGGCGGATTGCCGTTCCATGGCCGAGGACTTGACAGCTACGACTCCACACGCAAGCTCTACACATCCGTTTGGGTCGACTCCATGTCTGGTTCTCCGATGATGCTGACGGGAACCAAAGAAGGCAAAGTCATCACAATGACCGGTGAAGGTCCCGGACCAACTGGAATGGTCAAGTACAAGACGGTCAGCACTCACGATTCCGTCGACAAAATGACGTTCAAGATGTCGATGGGCGAAGGCAAGGATGAGATGGAAATGATGACCGTGACTTACACTCGCAAGAAGAAGTAGGCCAGCCGTCGTTCTCGTTCCAGGGCTCCAGCCCTGGAACGCACCGTCCGGAGGCTCCTGCCTCCTTTGCATCATTGAACATCGCGACATCGCGAAGCTGTCAACCCGCAAGGCTGGAGCCTCGGAACGAGTTGAGACGCTCATACATCAAGTCTTCTCATCATCACTCTGAAATGCAATGGTCTTCAACCGACGCAGAGTCCGGAAGAACTCGGGGCGTAGACCAGAGATCACAATGTCTCCGTCCTTTGTCAGCGAGCCTGCCACATAGGCCCACGGTTTGCGAAATCGGAGTGTGAGAACCAGACCGAACAGGATCGGCAGGAGCAAAACAGCGATCAGAGCTCGTGGTCCGCCGAAGAACAGCCAGATGATGCCCGCAATGCCTGCGAGTGTACTCACCACGGCGATGGTGATGTTCCGCCATTTCCTTCGCCGCTTAACAAAGTGCTCTTTCGAGTAACTCGCCTGCACGGTGACGATTCGGCCCGCATATCGCATCAGGCCGATGAGCAGCATGAACAGAATTCCCGGTCCGCCACCGAGCAGAATTCCGATCAATAGCGGAGACAGACCTGACGCGGCACCCGTGAACTTTGGAGCGATGAAGACCATGAGGGGAACGACCAGAATCTGCTGACAACAGATCAGGATGGGCATCGCAAACGCCCACCATCGCGCCATCACTCGAATCTGAAACTCACAATCGGTCAGATCCGAGACCTCGCCACTCAAAAAGCACACACGAGGTAACCGACAAGGCTCGCGAAGGATAAGCGTATGCTTCTCAATCCGATACTCGCCGCTCCCCAGTAGCTGCCCACTGGGTTCGTCATGCCGCGTTTCCGGCGGAGCGTAGGGATTGAAGTTGGGGTCAGTCATGCAACGCGTTTAGAAGTTTGCAGCATTGAAGAGACCCCGGTCGGCGGAGCCACCGGTCTTCGATGCATTGGTGACATGATAACAACCATGGCAAAACTCAATACTCTCGATTTGCGAGTTCGGAACTCATGGGTGTCAGGCGTCAGTGCAGAAGTCCTGGACGAACTCAACAAGGGATTCGGCGAAGGAGCCGGCAGCGGAGGCGAGGCGGGTGACCGGTGGGCGAAGGAAGTCGAAGGGGCCGCTGCGAAGAAGAAGAAGAGGAAGAAGTTGTGACGGCCGGACCAAAACGGTAAACGGTTGGTCGTTAGCCGAGTGTTCGCGGTTCGATTTGCTCGCAGGGCTGACGCCTTGCCGCTCGCTGGGATTGAGATTCGCTCGCATTGCCCGTCGGCGGAGCGATGGGTTTACGGTAGGCCCGCCGCTCCGTCGGCGGGATTTGTTCTTGCGTCTTTTCACTGAAGTCGAAACGAGAGTCGTGCAAAGGCGTGAATCCACCGGATAACCCCCTGATAAACCCGGTGGGGCCGATTGTTGAGTTGGTCCCAGAGCCCAAAGTTACGGCTGAGCTGCAGCGGTTGCTACGGCCTGGTGGCCTTTGGGGATGGCGAAGAAGGATGTGAGCATCGTGCCATCTTCGGCGTTCCAGAGTCGGATTTCGCCGTCGTAGCTGCCGGAGGCGATTCGTTTCTGGTCAGGAGTGATGCTGAGCGTGTAGACCCAGTCGTTGTGTCCGGCGAAGCGTCGGACTTCCGCTCCTTCAGCGGCTTTGTTCTGATGCACGATGCGATCACCGCTTGCAGACAGGATGATGTCTCCCGGCTGAACTTCGATACGGAACACATCGCCACCAAAACCGCCGATCGCACGAATTTCCTTCGCGTCGGCTGTATTCCAGACTCGAATACGCTTGTCACCGCCGCCGCTGACAACCGTGTTGCCGTCAGCGAGGAACGCCGCGGAGTACACTGGTTCGCCGTGATTCGGGAACGTGATGACCGGATTGCCCGTTGCCGCTTCAAAGACTTTGCTCGTCTTGTCTCGGCTGCTGCTGACCAATCGCTGCCCGTTCGGAGACCAGTTGATATCCATCACCCAGTCGGCGTGATCTTCAATGCGAGTCACTTCAGCTCCGTCAGCAATGTTGCTCACGACGATCGATCGATCTGCACCGGCACAGGCAATCTGCTGACCATCGGGACTGAATGCCAGAGCAAACACCGCGTCGCGAGATCGCACGAGAGTTCTCACAAGGGAGCCATCTGTGGCCGAGAACAATTTCAGTTCGCCGAGCTGCCCCGGAGTTCCCGCTGCGACCGCCAGCGTGCTGCCGTCCTTGCTGAATTCCAAATCGTAGACTCGTTCGGCCACGTTAGAAATTCGTCGAATCAACGATCCATCGGCTGTGTTCCACACAAGAACTTCATGATAACCAGACGATGCCAACTGAGAGCCATCATGATTGAATGCCACGGCTGTCACGGGAATGGCGACTCGGTATTCGGCAGGAGCCGTTGGCTGAGATCGCTCGGGCATCACATCGAACAGATCGGCGGTGACGGGAATCCCTGCGTCGATCGGAGCACCGACGTCGATCCATTTCTGAATCACGGCGATTTCTTCCGGCTTGAGCGGATCAGCATCTTTCGGCATCGAGCCGTCTTTCACCATCGTCAGCAACAGGGATTCATGCGACTTGCGAGCCGTCAATGCGGCACCAGATTCGCCGCCTTTCATCATGGCAGCAAAAGAATCCAGATTCAGTCGACCGCCGGGGCTGCGAGTGTTGTGACAGGCGATGCATCGATCGGCCAGAATCGGCGCGACGT
This sequence comes from Ottelia alismoides, assembly GCA_037367405.1. Taxonomy (NCBI): domain Eukaryota; kingdom Viridiplantae; phylum Streptophyta; class Magnoliopsida; order Alismatales; family Hydrocharitaceae; genus Ottelia; species Ottelia alismoides. The sequence continues at coordinate 855,061 of JAZKJV010006924.1, read as the reverse complement.
GACGTGAGAACGACACGAATCGGCCCAGCGGCTCCAGAGCTTTTTCGGCTTCACGTCGAGCAACCAATGCATCGTTCTGAACGATCTGCATCTCGGCACTCAGCTTCTGCAGCGACGGTTCAAGACCAACAAGCTGAGCCTGCAGCGTCGTCTGCCACATGTCGCCGTCGGTCTTTACGACCTTCAACGAAGCTTCACGGGCATTCGTCGCAGCGATCGCGTCTCCGGCAGCCTTGAACGCCGCACGAACTGGTTCAGCGGCGGCGACGGATGCATTGTGTTCGGCTGTCTTCTTGTCGAATTCCGCTTTGGCAGCGGCCATCAGCTTGGCTTGTTCATCACGACGCGCCGTCAATTGCGCGACGAGTTGATCGGTGTTGGCCTTCATCGGCTTCAGGTCCGTCAGAGCCTTGTCCAGCCCCTGCAGTGACGCGGACGCATCGACGCCGGTGAGTTTTGCTGCGTCACGAAGTGTGGCCAGAGATTTCTCAACGGATGCAATTGAGTTGTTGAGCTTCTGAACGGACTCGCTGGCGTCCTTCAACTGACCTTCGTTCGTCGCGAGCACAGAGGCCGCCGCATCGAGCATCGCCTGACTTTCAGCGACAGCCTTCTGAGTTGCTGCGACCTTCGCTTCCGCTGCATCAGCGGCCGCTTTGGCTTCGTTGAGTTTCTTGTCGAGTTCCGGTCGTTGAGCGGTGATGGCGGCGATCTGCTGATCTGCATCCGTCACCTTGCTTCGCCATTCGACGGACGATTTACGAAGAGTCGAGAGCTGACTTTGCAGTTGCTGTTTGGCATTCTGCAGAGCCTCAAAACGAGCAGTAGCCTGATCGGCTTTCGCGACGAGTGAGTCGGCTGCTTCATGAGCCGGGAGTGTTTCGGATAGCTTCGCCAGTTCCTGAGCAATGGCGGCTGCCTTCTGTTCGATCTTTTGAGCTTCGGCCTTCTCCGCGGCAGCTCGAGCCTGTGCGTCCTGCAGTTGTTTCTGGATCTCCTGCACTCGCTGCTCGGCAACGGTGGCGGCTCCCTGACGCAGAGTCAGCTCTTTGTCGGCCTGCTGCTTGTCAGTCTTTCGCTGTTCAATCTGCTGACGAACCGAGGCTGCATTCAGCGGGGCGACATCATCCGCAAAATGAGTGGCCGGGGCTGTGCCAACAAGGCTGGCAACGACGATTGACAGAATCCAGCGGCGGAGAGATGGACGAGGCATGGAGAGTCCTCTTCGAACAAATGTGGCGGGGATGCCAGTGTTGCGAAAAAGCAACACGACATAGAACACTAGGATTCAGGTTTGAGCTTGCGCTGTCAAGCTCACCGGAATCGGCAAAGTCCCACACACCCAAAATCGTACAATCGGTGCGACCGTTTCGGTTCTCACAATCGGACACTGGGATACAGGGGGAGATTGGTCCGTGACGCCCGCGATTTGCCGCTCGCCTTACAAGGGCTGAGAGCGCTGAGAGCCCTTGACCCAAAGGAACCTACCGGTTCGACCTTCGAAAACGCTCACGTTGTTCGCTTCCGAACATGCGAGCACGGGCCGCGCATGATACTCAGTAAAACTCTGATCGCGTACTGCCCAGTCGTGGATCCTCTGCGGGTTTTCTGAATCTGTGGTTCTTCCACCAGACACCAGAACAATGTGTCTTTTTCACGATCGCGAATTTGATGCATGAGTCCTTCTCTTGCCTCGGCTGCGAATCTTGATCGCGCCAAGTCTGACCGAAGATTCAGAAAACCCACAGATTGATGGCCGCACTAAATTGATGGCCGCACTAAAGCGTTCGAGATGAATCAAGTTACCGGGAGTTGCTGAATATGAGCCCGACCGCCAGCGTGTGCGTCACGATTGACACGCACTCGCTGGCGCGTCGGGCTGGTATTCATAGCCTGGCCCTCTTGAAATCTCGGTCATGGAATGACCGGACTACGTAGGCGGGTCATTCCATGACTCGCGTTGACAACTCTCGGAGTCGAATCGGGAAGCGATTTCGGGAAGATTCCCCTGGGCTTGGGGCAACCGGGAATTCTTACGAATTCCGCTACCAACGCACTCATTGCCAACGCATGAACTGGCACCCTACTCCGTCGGCAGGTTCTCGGGAATGATCCCTGGCATGCGGTCGGTCAGTTTTGGACCATCGAAGTCCTGCAGGCGTGAACCGTCCCAGGCGGTCTTCGGACTGGCGTCTGTTGAATTGCTCGCGTCACTAAACTGCAATTCCGCGGGGAGGAGTTCTTCTTCGTCCAACTGCGAGTCGGGAAGTGCGACGGCTTGTCCGAGCGACGGGTCGATGTAAACGACCGGAAGCACATTGGGAGGAATGACGGCCGGGTTGCCGGTTTCCGCGGCTCGGAACGATGCTTTGATCTGCTCGGATCGCCAGGTGCCTGGAGTCTTGATTCGCACAACCGCCGTCTGCGGAGCGTACGCACATTCGGCAGACAGAACATTTATCGCTAGAGACCGGATGCCGTCGCTGTGGACGATGGCGTCCAGCAGACTGAAGCCAAATCGCTGCGTCACATTGCGCAAGGAAATGTCCCAGATCTCTGCATCGGTCTTCTGAAATTCAGCCAGCAAGCCACCACCTCGATTGGAGATCAGAACATTGCTGAGTTCCAATCGTCGCGGAGGATGGTTCATGGATAGACCGTAGCCGCCACCCGCAAAGACAGAATCTGAAATCGTGACCACGCCTTCGCTGCCTCGCGGCCGATGCCACTCAACCCCGACGAACTCCGTGAGCGATGACGGCGACTGAACGATGCACTTCTGAAGATTCAGCGTCGCACATTGCACGGCGAGCAGTTGCTGACTCGATGTCGTGTTTGGATTTCCATCGCTGCCAGCAGGCACCTGAATGAGTTTCAGTCCTCGCAGATCGACCGTACGACCACTCAGGATCCACGATGTCGTACTCGGGATTTCAATGATTGCCGAGGGCTGCGAATCGCAAACGATCTGAAGCGTTCCCGGGAAATCTCGTCGAGCCGCGATATACCGTACTCCGGATTTCAATACGAGTCGGCCATCGGCATCCACGGCAGGCAATTCCTGAGGCCCGGTTGGTGCCAGATTATTCTCGGGAGCGACATCGGTGGGCGTCTGTTGAGGATTCGCAGGAGCAGCGAGCCGATCCCAGTTCAACGATGACGGCATGATGCCTGATCGCGCGGCGAGGACAACACAAACGGACAGGGCGACTGCCGCAGTTGCAGGCCATATCCAGCCGCTTCGTTGGCGACCAGTCGACTTTTTCCGGCTTCGAGTTGCCGAAAGCTGACGATCGGGAATCGTGGCAACGAGTCGACGGCAGGCCGAAAGACCCGATCCGGAAAACTGCCGCCATTGCTTCAGAGCGTCCGATGCACTTGTGGGGCGAAGTTCTGGTGTTCGTCGCGTCATCGCCTGGATCAATCGGGCCATCCATTCCGGACAGTCGGGAATCCATGTTCGCACATCGGGAACGTCGTGTTCCTTTTGCTTCATCAGTCGCGTCACTGGGTCAGCCGACAAGACGACTGGCCGCGTCGTCAGCAACTGCCACAGGACGCATCCAAGAGCGTACAACTCGCTGCGTGCATCCGGCTGTCGTCCTGTTCCAACCAACTCTGGTGCAACACCTTCGCAGTCGCGGAGAGTCAATCGGTCTGAAATCGCGACGTGCGGATTTGAAATTTTCCGAACGAAGGGATCAACCAGGCAAACTTGTCCTCGATCATCAATGCGAACGTTGCGAAGTGTGACATCGCCATGCATCAATCCGCAGGATTCAAACCATGCCAGTCCAGCGAGCAGTTCACGACCAATCTCTGCAACGATATCAATCGGAAGTCGTCCTCCGCGAATGATGAGTTCGTCAAGAGACCATCCGGCGATGTATCGTGATCTCAGGAAACACGTGGATGTGAACTGACGATCGACCGCCTCAGGAGCGTCGTCGTTGGTAATGAATTCTTCAGGAACAGCCAGAGATCGAGGCACTGTTTTTCGATGCCTCGAGATACTGGCAACAAGTTCCGCCAGGCGTCGCTGGAGGTTGTTGTGCGAACTGTCTTCGGGAACCTGTCGGATCACGGAGACTTGCTCTCGACTTCGCGACTTCGCGAGCCACGTATGCCGACCAAGCGGCTTCAGGAGGAAGTCCTCTCGCAACACGAGTGAACTGGCATCGAACGAACTGAGTTGCTCGGCCTGCCACGGTGTGAGCGAATTCTGCTGGACGAGGGCATCGAGCCAAACAGAATCGAAGTCGGGAAGATCCTGTGACAATCGGCGAACGAGCGGCTCGCACTGATCAATCTCCGCGCGGGTGCACAGACCGCTGGCGGTGAGTGTTTGAATCAGCCGTTCTGAAGGAGATCGCATCCGTGCCGCCCTGCAGTCATGCTCTGCCTGTGTCTCAAGCCGTGGCCCCGCCCGGGCCGCTTGTGCTCTTGAGCCCTCGAATCATCCCAGAAACCGGATGTTTGGCTCAAGCCGTCTTTTCTGAGGTTTCCGGCGCTGATCCCTATCCAAATCGCCCAACTCCCTTGCCAACAGGCGCAAATCCGCGATGTCCCCTTTCGAGGATCCCCCGACGTTTGTATTTTCCGCCCAAACCGATCACCTGCCGCAATCTGACCGTGTCATTGCGCCAGACTCGGACTTCGCCCGGACGCCCAACCCGACCGTCGCGAACAACCTCAAAGATATGTTGCTATCGGACCTCGATCCATGACTGAATCTGCTTCGTCTCCCCATCGCGATTTCGTTCGTCAGATCATTGACGAAGACATGAAGACCGGAAAGTGGGGCGGCCGAGTTCATACGCGATTTCCACCCGAGCCGAACGGCTACCTGCACATTGGCCATGCCAAGTCGATCTGCCTGAATTTTGGCATCGCGAAAGAATACGGCGGCAAGTGCAACCTGCGTTTCGATGACACCAATCCTGAAAAGGAAGATGTCGAATATGTCGACTCCATCATGGAAGACGTTCGCTGGCTGGGCTTCGACTGGGAAGACCGGCTGTTCTATGCATCCGACTATTTCGAACAGCTCTACCTGTGGGCCGAGCAACTGATCCGCGACGACAAAGCCTACGTCTGCAGCTTGCCCCTCGAGGAGATTCGATCAGGACGAGGCACACCGACGGAAGCGGGCGTGGCCAGTCCATATCGCAGTCGTTCCGTCGAGGAAAACCTCGATCTGTTCCGCCGCATGCGCGCAGGTGAGTTCCCGGATGGGGCTCATGTGCTGCGAGCCAAGATCGACATGGGCCACAAGCACATGCTGCTTCGGGACCCGATCATGTACCGCATTCGACATGCCGAACATCATCGAACGGGCCACAAATGGTGCATCTATCCCACCTACGATTACACGCACGGTCAGTCAGATTCGCTGGAGAGGATTACGCATTCGATCTGCACGCTGGAGTTCGAAAATCATCGCCCGCTGTATGACTGGTACTGTGAATCACTGGGCATTCATCATCCGCAGCAGATTGAATTCAATCGACTCAATCTGACTTATACGATGATGAGCAAACGCCGACTGCTCGAACTGGTGCAGGCGAAGTTCGTCACCGGCTGGGATGATCCTCGAATGCCTACGCTGCGAGGACTGCGTCGTCGAGGCTACACGCCGGAAGCGATTCGCGCGTTTGTGACTTATGTCGGCGTGACGAAGACACCGGCGACGATGGACATGGGCGTGCTTGAGAATCATATCCGCGAAGATTTGAACAAGCGTGCCGAACGTCGCATGGCAGTTCTGAATCCTCTGAAAGTGGTGATCACGAATTATCCGGAAGATCAGACGGAGGAAATGGACGCGATCAACAACCCGGAGGATGCATCCGCAGGAAGTCGCAAAGTTCCGTTCAGCCGCGAACTGTATCTTGAGCGTGATGACTTCATGGAAGATCCGCCGAAGAAGTTCTTCCGCTTGTCTCCGGGCAAGGAGGTTCGACTGCGCTGGGCGTACTTTGTGACATGTACGAACGTGGTGAAGGATGCTTCCGGCCATATCACCGAAATCCACTGCACCTACGATCCGGCAACCAAAGGCGGCGATGCTCCGGATGGCCGCAAGGTCAAGGCCACGCTGCACTGGGTCTCGGCCAAACACGCCGTGAAGGCCGAAGTGCGGTTGTATGACCATCTGTTCGCGAAAGAAGATCCGGATGATGTGAGCGACCCGTCGCTCGACTGGAAGTCGAACCTGAACCCGAACTCACTCGTGGTTGTGAAAGACGCGATGCTTGAGCCGTCGCTCGGAAAAGCCTCGATCGGCGAACGCTTCCAGTTCGAACGACTGGGCTACTTCTGCGTCGACATCGAAAGCAAGTCTGACACCGTCGTGTTCAATCGCACCGTCACCCTGAAGGATTCATGGGCGAAGGAACAGGCAAAGTAGAATCTGCGTGTCTCGCAGCACTTGTTCGTCATGTGTTTGCCGTGACCGTTCAAACGGGAACACTCACTCCGGGCGCAGTCTGTGGTTTGGGTGAAACGCCTGAGCAGGAAGTCATGGGATCGGGTCAGAGCATTCCCTTTTCGAGTCATGTTTCGGACATGACTCACGTGTTCAGATGCTGCAAGCGAACGCACCCAGAGATAACGTCAAGGCGATCTGAAACTCCTCGATCGCGCGACGACCAGGAATCCGCTGCAACGTGGAGCGATATATCGACTCGTGAAAGATGCGTCCAAGTTCATCATGAACCTTGAATGCATGATGAACGACTTCGTATGCAACCTTGCCAAACTCTTCCTGGCTGAAGTGCCGCAAGGGAATGGATGTTGTCACTGGCATGGAAACAGGCGGAGCAGGCAAAAAAGAGATCGTCGAACGGAAGCGTGCAATCTAACGCCTTTCAGTTCTCGCGTCCTGTCCTCATCTCTTTTTGCCCTGACATTCTTTTGCCTTGAGTTCAGCCGTGCCTTGTCGACCTTCCTGTGCTCGCGGCATCAGATATAGCGAACACGTTTTCAGATCATGCGGGCGTGCGGTGTGGCAGTGAATTGGGCAAAAAGATTTATGGGCAGAAAAATGGAAGATAACGAGAGTCCCCCGTTTCAGTTCCCGAGTTCTGTCCTCATCTCTTTTTGCCCTAACATTTTTTTGCCGAACGCATTCGTCACCACTGAATTGGCAGCGTTCGAGGTACCAGTTTCTGGCAATTGCTGATGCGTGGCTGAATCTACAGCGCGCCTTCGCCGGTGATGACGACGCGGATGGTCCGGAACAGGATTTTGATATCGTTCCAGAGGCAGCAATTTTGCAAATAGAGCAGGTCGTAAGAGACCTTGCGACGGAAGCCCTCGATCTCGTTGTCGTATCCGTTCACAACCTGAGCAATACCCGTCAGGCCAGGTTTCAGGCCGAGTCGGTCGATAAAGTTTGGAATGTGTTTCTGGAGTTCCATCATGAACTCGGGACGTTCGGGACGAGGTCCGATCAGGGACATGTCGCCCTTCAGAATGTTCCACAACTGTGGCAACTCATCAATGCGAGTGCGCCGCATGAACAGACCGATCGCGGTCACTCGGGCGTCACCCTTCTGAGCGAACTGAGCCCCGTTGCGCTCCGAATCCGTCCACATCGAGCGGAACTTGTAGATCGTAAAGGGACGACCAAAGTTGCTCAATTCACGACGATCACGGCCCGGTTTGCGACGATCGACAGCATCGACCGGCAGACAGTATTCGCCTCGGCGGTCTTTCTTTTTCTTCGTTCGCAGATTCAAACCCACACGAGTCTGGGAATAAATGACCGGACCGGGCGAAGTCAATTTCACCAGAATCGCGGCCGTCAACATGATGGGTGACGTCAGAATCAGGAGCGTCAGCGCGCCGACGATATCGACGATTCGTTTGCCGATTCGAACGGACAACGGAAGACATCGCACGTTCTCGCGAGCCGTCTCCAGCGGGAGAATCGACAGCCATTCAACAGTCGGAATCACGTCCGCATGCTTCGCCATCAGCGAATCAAACGACGCAAGTACCGAATCGGCCTCTGCCTGCGCAAGGATGCCGGAAGTCGTTTGACTTCGAGGAACCTGCTCAAGGACCGTGGTGGAATTCATGGAAGACCTGTAGCACAAACAGCGTTTGCAGGACGGCAAACATACAGACGGTATCAGCCGTCCCCAAAAAGGCCCGACGTCTGGAGTTTACTGCGTCAGAAATTGATGAGGACATGGATCTCATCAATTTCTGCGGTTCAGCGCAGGGTTGGATTGTCCGGATTGCGTTTGTGCAACGGCGTTGATTTATGGCAACACTGGATCCCCGGTTCGGCGGTCCACGGCAACAATTGAGCAATCAGGTTAACCGTTCAAATCGGCAAAGGCCGCACGAGCGGACTCGAGCGTTGCATCGATCTGTTCGTCCGTGTGAACGGCCGATACGAACATCGCTTCGAACTGACTGCACGGCAGATAGACGCCGCGATTCAGCATGCCGTGGAACCATTTTGAAAAACGAGCCGTGTCGGAAGTCGTCGCCGTCGCAAGGTCTTTGACGTCCGTCGATGTGAGAAACACCGTCAGCATGCTTCCCACGCGATTGATTCGGACGGGAATGCCAGCGGCATCGGCTGCGGCCTGAAATCCCGCCGCCAGTTTCGCACTGATCTTTTCGAGGTGTGGATAGGGATTCTGCGATCGAATCAGATTCAGCATGGCGATACCGGCCGCCATCGCAACCGGATTCCCGGAGAGCGTCCCGGCCTGATAAACCTTTCCAACCGGCGACACGCAGTTCATGATGTCCGCTCGGCCGCCATACGCACCAACAGGCATTCCCGCGCCGATAATCTTACCGAGCGTCGTCATGTCGGGACGAATTCCGAACAGCGATTGAGCACCTCCGGCAGCGACTCGGAAACCAGTCATCACTTCGTCGAAGATCAGAACCGTCCCATACTGAGTACAAAGCGATCTCAGCAGGTTCAGGAATTCCGGCGTTGGCACAACGCAGCCCATGTTACCCACGACAGGTTCAAGAATTACGGCCGCGAGCTTGTCGCCATTCTTCTGAAACGCGGTCAGAAGGCTGTCGCAATTGTTGTAAGGAAGAACGAGCGTGTCCGCTGTGCATCCGTTGGGTACTCCTGGGCTTGAAGGACACCCGAGCGTCAGAGCTGCACTACCGGCAGAAACAAGAAGGCTGTCGACATGCCCGTGATAACATCCTGAGAACTTGATGATCCCATCTCGTCCCGTGAACCCTCGAGCCACTCGGATGGCCGACATGGTCGCTTCTGTTCCCGAGTTGACCATGCGCACCATCTCAATCGAAGGGACCATTTCAATGACCATCTGAGCAAGTTCCGCTTCTGCCACTGTCGGCGCCCCGAAGCTGGTGCCGATCTCGAGCGCGTTGCGGATCGCATCGAGAATCGCCGGATGCCGATGACCAAACAGATGCGGGCCCCAGGAACCGATGTAATCGATGAATCGGTTGTCATCGATGTCATACAAATACGGTCCGTCACCTCGTTTCATGAACGGCGGCGTGCCTCCGACTCCACCAAACGCTCGCGCGGGGCTGTTGACGCCACCGGGAATCAGCTTGGCGGCATGCTTGAACTGGACTTCACTGCGAGTTCGTCGGGAGGTATCTGGAATCACGGCGGGACCTATCGAAGGTTGTTTCGAAACGATTTTGTCGATCTCTCCCGTATTGTTGCATCTCTTCACCAGAGTTCGAACCAGTCGACCACGGTTGTTTCACCTTTGGAAACTGATCATTTCCTTTGACTCCTGTTGCTGTGGCTTGCGGCACCCGTTGCTGGGCATCAGGAAGCGTTGCTTGACGGCGGGATTGTGAATTGGTCCACTGTCATCCGCAATGTCTTGCTTGATACGGGTCTCTTTTGAAATGATCCGTGGTTCTGCGCCTTCCTTTTCGAGAGGTTGTCGTGGGCAAGAAAACTGCAAAATCCCGCCGAGTTTGATCTGAAGGACCCTCCAGAATGCCTTCCCCGCTCCTGACGTCCGCAGCACGATTTGTGGCTGCGGCGATGACGCTTTCTTTGATTCCGATTTCGTCGGTCTGTTCGATCGCTGCAGCGGCCGAAGTTCGTGATCGTGCCGCTGTGAGCGTCACGTTTGACGATCTTCCGGCCACGAATGCGACCACAGCGGCTGATTCAGCGAAGAGCGGAAAAGTTCCGGATGTCGTTTCGCTGACGAATCATCCGTCCCGGACTGTGTCTGTGTTTGCCCCGGGCGCCGGGCATTCGGTGATGCTCAACCCGTCGATGCAGCAGCAGGTGTCGATTGCTCAAAGCGAAGATATCAGTCGCGGCGATGCGGTGTCCGTCACGGGATTCTTCGCCAGTCTTCATCCGTTGAATGAATCTGGCTATCGCGCGCTGTTTGCGAAGCGGCGGCCGGATGCACCAAGCACCTCCAATATTGGAATCAACTACGAACCGGCATCTGACAATCTTCAGCTCTATGTGAATGATGGTACTGGGTACAAAGTCGTTCATTACAGCGTGAAGGGAACAGTCGGATATCGTCGTCGAGTTCACATTGCGGCGTGTCTCGATCCTGGTGACGCTCCGGCAGCGGATGCGGATCCGGATGCAGATGATGTGCGGGTTCGATTTTTCGTCAACGGTGTTCCGGCCACTCCGGTTCGAGCGACTGGCGGGCTGGTCGATGGAAACACCGGCTGGCTGCAGGACGTCAGTCTGGCAAAGTGTGTGAGCGATACTCCGATGACAATCGGCTCGAGCTTTCTCAACGGCGAGCTGACTCATCTGGTCTGTGACGACATCCATGTGTTTGCTGAAGCCTTGCCCGATTCCGATGTTGCGACGTTGTTTCGAGAAGTTGCCGGTGCCGCGGCTGATGAAATCTCAAAAGAGCAATCCGGCGGTCCCGTTGCCGCTGTTGACGGGCCTGAAGTCGTACGCATCAGTCCGCATTCTGTGGAAATCGGGAAATCGGCACGACTGATCGTCGCGGGCAAGAACCTCGACGGTGCTCGGCTGCATGTGGGCATTCCAGGAGTCACCGTGGCACCAGTCGCCCAAGGCAGCAATGCGGGACAAGCTGTGTTTGATGTGGCTGTCGATGCGACCGTCGTTCCCGGTCGATACGCCGTACGCTGCGTGACGTCGAAGGGCGTGAGCAATCGACTGGTCCTCACGTTGGATCGAGTCCCCGGACATCCGGATGGCACCTTTACGGAAGCCAATCCGGCGATGGCGTTTCCAGTCTCTGTTCATGGGCTGATCGGCGGCACGGAACAAAAGCGAGTGTGGTTCCGTGGGACAGCGGGACAGAAGATTGTGGCTGAGGTGGAGGCTCGCAGAATTGGTTCGATGCTGGATCCGGTGATTGAGATCAAGAGCCAGTCAGGCACTCCTCTGGTTGTTCAGTGGCAGCAGTCAGAACTTTCCGGCGACGCGCGGACTGCGGTGACTTTGCCGTCTGACGGACTCTATATAGCGGAAGTTCATGATCTTCAGTTCGCCGCACCGGGCGGAAGTCCGTGGCGACTGTTGCTGGGCGATTTGCCTCCGGCCTCGCTCGCGTTTCCTCCATCGATCGCCGCATCAGCAGGAGCGGTTCGGACTGTCGCGGCGGATGCCGTGAGCGAACCGGTGACTGTTCGAAGTTCGAAAGGTCGCCTCGCTATTGAATCTGGCGCATCGTTGTTGCCACTTCCTTCCGTTCGCGCAGAGGCTGGAACGTATGTGACAGAACCAATCGATGGTCCGTTTGCAGCAACACCGATTGATGCCACGATGATGGCCGCTCCATTTCCGCCGCTGTTTATCAACGGGCGTATCGCGGCGGCAAAGGAAAAGGACTCGGTGTTGCTGACGGTCACTCCGGGCCAGACCCTGCATTTTGCGGCAGCGGCTCGCGGCCTGTCATCGGCATTGCGAGCAAAGATGTCGCTCTACAACGGCGATGCCGTCGTTGCTCAAAGCGATGGCGAAGCTGGCGCAACAGATCCGCAGTTCAGCTTTGCGGTTCCAGACAAGGTGACTCAGTTGCGACTTGAAGTGAGTGACCTGAACGGCAAGGGTTCTCCATCATCGATCTATCGAATTCAGGTCTCGCGAGCCGATCGACCGGCGTTTGCTGTGACGACCACCGAGCCCGCGATTCGTCTGCCGCTGAACGGATCGGTGCCTCTTCGACTGAACGTGCGTCGGATCTCTCCAGCCTTTCGTTACACGGGACCAATCAAGCTGTCCTTGTCGGGCAGTCCGGGCGTCACCATCGTGCCGGAGGTGATTCCGCCGTCTGATCAGGATCAGGTGGTCATCGCCATGCTGACTCGATCGGCCGCTGCCAGTGTCGACTCCGCATCCGCCGGTCAGGGACTAACGATCGAAGCTCGTGCGGACGGGGCTGATCCGGTTTTCACGACGACGGTAGAAGTTGATGCGGCAGGACAAAGCCCGGCGATCCGACAGCAGTTGCTCACGCTGCCGGATGATGAGTTCGTTGCCGGGCCTGGTGAATCCGTTCCGGCAACGGTGCTGCTTGAGTCGGCTCCTCCGATTCTGTTTCGAGGTCTCCCGACCGTGATTCCGGTCCGAGTCATTCCGCTCACAGATATTGCAACACCGGTTGTTCGGTTTGACATGATCACCACCGAGCCGTCGCGGCGAACCGATCCCAACAAGCCCGATTCACCGCTCAAGCCCATGGTGGCACTGGAAGAATTGCAGTTTGGAAACATCGCGGACGGTTCGTTCTCGCTGAGACTTCAGGTCCCCGCGGACACTCCATCTTCGACCATTTCCGCAGCGATTTCTGCCGAGTTCGTGACTCAGCCGCTGTCTCCGCAAGTCGGTTCCAAGGCATGGACGGCTCCTATCGTGCTGTCAGTCACAGATGCGACGACGATCACACTGCCAGCGGACCCGGTCAAGGGAAAGAAAGCGTCTGCGATGATGGCCAGCGGTCAGCTCCGACGACATGCGTTGTTCTCGGATGCCGTGACGTTGTTGATTGATGGACTTCCACAGGGCTGGTCAGCGGCACCGGTTCCGGTCGCTTCCGGGCAGAGTGATTTCACACTGTCGATTTCCGTTCCGGAGAATGCTGCTCCTGGCGAGGTGCCCAATGTTTCCGTGCGAGTTCAGCACGGCAACGGTGCCACCATCAGCAAACCCGTCCCATTGAAGCTGGTTGTGGAGTGAACAGAGAAAGCTCTGACGGACATCGGTTCCCCGTAGCGTCGTTTGCGAGAATTCCAGATCTGCAGCCGAATGAGCTTTGTCTGTTCATCGATTCTTCTTCGCGGCTTGGCATCATTCGTTGATCGTGTCACAAATTTGTGTCTGCTGAGTTCGGTGTGATTCCATTATGACCTTCAAACCTGCCTCTTCGTCCGCTGGTCGCTTTGTGTCAGCGGGAGTCTGCGGACTCGTGTGCCTTGTGCTGAGCCTGCCGTTCGAAGCAACATCGCAAGCTCAAGAAGCTGCTCCGGTCTTGACGGATGCCGATGCAGCGGATTTCCCGAAGAAGTTGCAGAACGAGGCGATCGAAGCAGGGCGATCGGCGTTTGGTTATTGGGGCACTGAACCGGACAACTACATCGGTTGGAAGAGCCATTCGAATCGATTGATCCCGGTTTACACGTTTGGCACCAAAGGCGCGGGGGATGGCATCGATCTGACGTCATGGATTCGCGGAAAAAGCGTGTATCGTCGACGCAAAGCGGTCGAAGCTCTCTACGGTTACGTCCCGGAGAACACGGTCAATCCCGACGCGGACTGGATGGACCAAACCAACATCTACGATCTTCAGAAGGCTGCCGCAGCGGCCGGCAAGAAGCATATCTTTCTGGTCGTGTTCGACGGCATGGACTGGCAGACGACCCGTGCAGCGGCTCTGTGGAATCAGAAGAAAGTGACCTACAACGAAGGCCGCGGATCGGGCACGCATTTTCAAGAGTACCGAGCCGGCGGCACAAGCCAGTTCGGCTTCATGGTGACGAGTGCTCACAACGAAGGCACTGATGTCGACGTCAATGCGCAGACTGTGAAGAATCCCGGCGGAAAGACTCGTGGCGGGTATGATGCATCCATTGCGGGACTGACTCCGTGGTCCGTTCCCCTCGATCCTGGTTATCTGATTGGCAAACCTGCCGACGGACATCCAAAGCACAACTACACCGATTCGTCATCGTCCGCGACCAGCATGACAGCGGGCATCAAGACGTTTAACGGCGCGGTCAACGTCGATGCCACCGGGACTCCGGTCAGAACGATTGCTCATGAACTTCAGGAGCAGGGCTGGAAAGTTGGAGCGATCTCATCGGTTCCAATCAGCCATGCAACTCCCGCGGCCGCCTACGCTCACAATGTGTCCCGAGACGATTATCAGGACCTGACTCGCGACATGGTCGGACTTGCGTCCGTCATGCATCCGAAAGAACCGCTGAAGGGCCTCGATCTGCTGATTGGTGGAGGATTCGGAAACAATGGCGATCCCAAAGAGGGACCGAAAGATCAGGGCGACAATTACGTTCAGGGCAACGTGTACATTACCGATGCCGATCTGAAGACGATTGATGTGAAGAATGGTGGCCGGTATGCAGTCGCCATTCGAACCGAAAAGATGGACGGAACAGACGTCCTGAATCAAGCCGTCGCAGAGGCCATCAAGGGCGAACATCGCTTGTTTGGATTCTTTGGCAACGGCAGCTTCAACGGACACCTCCCATTCACAACTGCTGACGGACGATACGATCCCGTGCGAGGCCAGGCGAAGAAGACGGAGTCCTATTCCGAAGCAGATCTGATCGAAAACCCAACATTGTCGGAAATGACATCAGCCGCATTGACCTATCTTGACCGCAACGACGATCGATTCTGGCTGATGGTCGAATCGGGCGACGTCGACTGGGCCAACCACGACGACAACGTAGACAACTCGATCGGCGCCGTGAACTCGGGTGACGCGGCTGTTCGAGTCATCACCGACTGGGTGGAAACTCACAGCAACTGGAAGGAATCGCTGTTGATCGTCACCTCTGATCATGGGCACATGCTGAACATCGTGCGTCCTGAACTGCTGTACTCAGTGCCTCAGCCGAAGGTTGAAGAAGCCGCCGAAACTGCGGCAAAGCCTGATGCCGCTACGCAATCGAGCAGCGATTCGGCAGCGGCGAAAGGAACGAAGTAGGCTTCAGCACAGAGCCAGAGTCGCGAGAATCGGCCGGAGGCTTTCCGTCAGATTCGTCCGGAAAGGTTGCCAGTTCGAATCCATGCGGCGGGCGGACTGCTCTGAACTCGGGCCACATCCTCGAACCGCTCTGCTGCGAACGGACGCGATCGCCTGGCGAGTCAGTTCTCGCGGAAACGCGCCGTAAACCTTTCCCATTTCCGCAGTTTGACGAAAAGTGGAGGGAAAAGGGGCTTCTTTTGAACCCTGAATACCCGCCCGCGTTTCCATGCGTTATTCTCCGCAGCTTCGATTTTTCGCTACCTCGACTCCGAAGTGGCTCCCCGACGCACTCTGCGCGACGATCGCGATCGATACTCATGGACAACCGCAGACTCTTCACGTTCCTGCTGCTCTCGATGGCATTTCTGTGGTTTTGGACGGCGATGTTCCCGCCGAAACCGGCCCCAAAAAAGCAACCGGCGGCGCCCGCAACCGCCGACAAGGTGGCGGACGCTCAGGCTGATCCAGTTGCCGCAGATGCCGCCGCTGCGCCGCCGAAGGAATTGGTGTTCGCTCAGAATCCACCGACGACCACTGTTCTGGGTTCGACGAATCCAGATGACGGATATGCGTTGGGCTTGACACTCACGTCCGCCGGTGCGGCCATCGATCGCATCGAACTCGCGGTACCTCAGTTTCGCGACCTGAAGGATGAATCCAAGCCAGCCACGATCCTCAACGGAGCCGATCTGGAAGACAAGACCTTCGCCACATCGATGCGAGTCATCGACGAACTGCTGGCGAAGAACAAGCAAAAGCTCTCGACCGTCAATTGGAAACTCGCCGAACAGGTGCAGACGGACGTTGAGGCAAAGGTCGTGTTCGAGTTCGATTCACCAGATGGAACACTTCGTCTTCGAAAGACGTTTACTCTTCCGCGGATCAAAGGTGATGCCGACGCTCGCGGCGAGGCTTATCGACACAACGCAGCCATCTACACGGTCGGTGTGGAATTCGATGTCATCAACCTGAGCGATTCTCCGAAGGCGGTTGCCTATGAGCTTCAGGGGCCAGCCGGAGTTGTGCTCGAGAATCAGGAGCACACATCGAAGTACCGAGACATTCATGTTGAGTTTGTCGGTGGCGAAAAGTCGGCTTCCCTTCGAGTTGATACGCTGCAGAATTACTGCAACAAGATTGATGACAAACTTGGCTACAAGGCCAAGCCCGAAGAACTCATTGACGGTCTTCGTGAAGACTACGAATGGACGGCTGCACCAAAGTACGTTGGTGTCGACGTTCAGTTTTTCAGCATGTTGATTGCACCGATCGACGAGCGAGCTGTTGAAGAGCAAACTTCGAAGAAACGTCTTGAGCGGATCTTCCCGATGCTTGTCGGCCCGGACCTGCGTCTTCCGGTCACTTACAACCCGATCGCTCGAATTGTTTCAGTGATTTTTCCTCCGGCTGTTGATCCGCGAATGGCGGACATCAGCTTTCGTATGGCATCTTCTGAAGCCGTGCTTGCGAAAAAAGGTGAAGGCGACACGTTGAAGCACAAGTACGCTTTCTTTGCCGGTCCGAAGCGTCGAGAACTGCTCGACCAGGCTCCGTTCGAGGCCGCTCAGGTTTTGAATTACGGGATGTTCGGCTTCGTCGCGCGAGGCATGCACTTCCTGCTCGATACGTTCTACACCGCAGGGTTCCCTTACTTTCTTGCGATCATCTCGCTGACGGTGCTGGTTCGCGGCTGCTTGTTCCCGCTGTCTCGCAAGCAGGCGATTATGGCGGCTCGTCAGAAAGACCTGCAGCCTCAAATTGCGGCTCTGAAGGAAAAGTTCGGCGACGACAAACAGAAACTTGCCCAGGCCCAGATGGAACTCTGGCGCAAGCACGGGATCAATCCGTTCAGCGGCTGCCTTCCGCTCTTCATCCAGTTGCCGATCTTTATCGGGCTCTACACGGCCCTCAATTCTGCGGTCGACCTGCGACTTCAGAAACTCCTCTGGATCGACAACCTCGCCGCTCCCGATGCCTTGTTCCGGCTGCCGTTTTCTCTGCCGCTTGGGCTTGGACGCGACTTCAGCATCTTCCCGCTCATTACTGTGACGCTGTTCCTGTTGCAGCAGAAAATGTTCATGCCGCCAGCTCAGGATGAACAGCAGGAGATGCAGTACAAGATCATGAACATCATGACCGGAGTCATGGGAATCATGTTCTGGCATCAACCTGCGGGGCTGTGTCTTTACTTCATCGCATCCAGCACATGGAGCATCGCGGAACGCAAGCTGTTGGGTAACACGAAGCCGGTTCCGGCTGGTGCCGGAGCGAATGTCGAAGTCATCGTGCCTGAGAAGCCTCGGGAGAAACCCAAAGCCGGCCTAAATGGCGGAGACAAAGGTGCTGAAAAGCCAACCGGCTTTTTCGCTCGGTTTGCTCGCCTGATGGAAGCCGCTCAGGAAGCTCAGCGACAGGCTGAACAGCAGCGAGAGAAAGATGCACGCAAAGGCAAGAACTCTGGAAAGAAGAAGTAGTTGCGAACCGGATGCAGTTTTGTGATCGGCGACTATACTTCACGCGGCTTGAAAGGTGGTGAGCGGAGCCAGTTCCATTTGTCCCTCTCCCCGCGAGCGAATGACTAAGAACGCTCACGACGAATCGGGGGGAGAGGGCCAGGGTGAGGGGCGCTTTGACGATGCGATCTGAAGATCAACCCCTCATCCGGCCTATCGGCCACCTTCTCCCCTTACGAAGGGGAGAAGGGACTGAATTGCGTCTGTTGGACGGTTATCAAAAACTGATTCAATAACACCTCATTTCAAACCGCGTGAAGAATAGCATCCTGATCATGCCGCGAGGCCGATTGCTTCCGCTCAAACCCGCTTCAACAGTCTCATTCAAAGATCAGATACGGACTTAGAACGCATATGTCGCCAAAACAGGATCCCCGACAGCTTGAACGTCTGCGATGCACCATCTTCGGCAACGCGAAAGAAGCGGCCCGAAAGGTTGCCACTGAGATCGCCTCACTGATTCGAATTCGCAAAGCGGAAGGTCGAAACGCCGTTTTGGGACTTGCAACGGGGTCTACGCCGACTGGCATCTACGCCGAGTTGGTGCGTATGCACAAAGAAGAAGGCTTGTCATTTTCGAACGTCATTACGTTCAACCTCGATGAGTATTACCCCATGCAGCCGGACGACGTGCAAAGCTACGTCCGCTTCATGAAGGAACACCTGTTCAACCACATTGATATCAAGCCAGAGAACGCCAACGTCCCCGACGGCACGATGCCAGTGGAGAAAGTCGCTGACTATTGCCGCGATTACGAAGCAAAGATTCAGTCGGCTGGCGGTATTGATATCCAGATCCTGGGCATTGGCCGAACGGGACACATTGGATTCAACGAACCTGGTTCTGATCAGACGACGCGAACTCGAATGATCACGCTGGATACAGTCACTCGTATTGACGCAGCCAGCGACTTCTTCGGCACAGAGAATGTTCCCCGTCGAGCCATCACGATGGGCGTGGGCACGATTCTGGAAGCCAAACGCATCTTCATCCTCGCATTCGGTGAGAACAAAGCCAACATCGTTGTCAAGACGGTGGAAGGCGAGATGACTCCGTCGATCCCGGCCACCTACCTCCAGCGACATTCGAACGTCGAGATGCTGCTGGATAGTGCGGCGTCGGCAAACCTGACGCGAAACAAGCTGCCGTGGCTGGTGGGCAATATTAAGTGGGAACCGACCATCATTCGGCGAGCTGTCATCTGGCTGTCCGAAAAGATGAACAAAGCCGTGCTTAAGCTGACGGATTCTGACTACAACGAAGAAGGTCTTCAGGATCTTCTGGCCGAATATGGTTCGGCCTATGAAATCAATCTCAGCGTGTTTCGACATCTGCAGGGCACGCTGATCGGATGGCCGGGCGGCAAGCCGGATCACGCCAAACGCCCGGGTGACCGACCTCAGCCGTTCGACCACATCTTCCCCAAGACTGTCCTGTGTTTCTCGCCGCATCCGGATGACGATGTGATTTCGATGGGCGGAACACTGATTCGACTTGCGGATCAGGGCCATCAGGTCCACATCGCGTACCAGACATCCGGCAACATCGCCGTTTTTGATGACGACACGCTTCGGTTCACAGAGTTCGTCAGTGACTACTGCGAGGCGTTCGGTGTCAACTCTGACCGCATCACGCACCTCGAACAGCACGTTGAAGAGTTTCTGAAGCACAAGCTTCCGGGCCAGGTCGACAGCAAAGAAATCCAGATGATCAAGGGGCTGATCCGTAAAGGTGAAGCTCGCGCGGGGGCTCGCTGCTGCGGAGTACCTTCGTCCAATCTGCATTTCATGAACATGCCGTTCTATGAAACCGGTGGCGTCAAGAAGAAGCCTCTGGGGCGCGATGATATCCAGATGACTGTCGATCTGCTGCGAAAGCTGAAGCCACATCAGATTTATGCGGCCGGTGACCTGACTGACCCGCACGGAACGCATCGAACATGTCTCAAGGCCATCATTCAGGCCTGTGCGGAATGCCGCAACGACGACTGGTACAAGACCACCGAAGTCTGGCTGTATCGCGGTGCATGGCAGGAGTGGGATGTGTATCAGATCGAGATGGCAGTCCCGCTCAGCCCGCAGGAAGTGAAGCGCAAACGCGATGCGATCTTCAAGCACGAATCTCAGAAGGACCGAGCTCTGTTCCCCGGAGCCGACATGCGAGAATTCTGGCAGCGTGCTGAGCATCGAAACGCTGAAACGGCTCGCCGTTACGACAAACTGGGACTCGCCGAATACGAGGCCATCGAAGGCTTCGTCCGCTGGGACGGCGTCTGGGGCTTGAACGACTGAAGACTGGTTTTCGCGATTCATCACTGGCCGGACTGCGCGAAGTGAGTTTAGACAAGTTAAGCTGGTCCCCACTCCGTTCGGTCTGAACTCCGCGACGAAGTTTCGTGATCGGTCCGGCACGCTCTGCGCGTGCAATTGGTTCCCTGCTGTCGCTATCATTCTCGGCCGCCGTTCTGCAACCATCTTATTCCTCCCCACAAGGAACTCCGCCAGATGACTTCAAAACGTCAGACATCACGTCGTCAATTTCTTCAGTCCACGGCAGCGATTGGTGCCGCGGCGATTTGGACACCTGCCGCCAATCGAGCGTTTGGATATCAGTCGCCCAATGAACGACCAGTGTTCGCGACGATTGGCCTCCGCAATCAGGGCTGGGCGATCACCAGCAAGTCGTTCAAGTTCGCGGACTTCGCGGCACTGGCGGATGTCGATTCCAAAGTGCTGGGCGATAACGTTGAGAAGACGGAGAAAGGTCAGAAGAAGAAACCGGAGTCCTTTAAAGACTATCGAGCCATTCTCGACCGCAAAGACATCGATGCCGTCATGATCGCAACTCCCGATCATTGGCACACCAAGATCGCCGTCGAAGCGATGCTGGCTGGAAAGGATGTGTATTGCGAGAAGCCGCTCACGCTGACGATTGATGAAGGCAAGCTGATCGAGAAAATCGTGAAGCAAACCGGCAAAGTGTTCCAGGTCGGCACCATGCAGCGATCAGAATGCGACAATCGATTCCTGCAGGCGATCGCTCTGGTTCGCGCTGGCCGAATTGGCAAAGTGAAACGAGTGACCTGCGGTATCAACGGGATGGAAGCATCTCCGGTGATTCCGGTTGCTCCGGTTCCGGAAGGACTCGACTGGGACTTCTGGCTCGGCCCGGCTCCGAAAGTTGATTACCGCGCGCTGCCTCAGCTTCGAGACGGCTACGGCGGCGGCGTTCCGCTTTTCAGCAACTGCCATTATTCGTTCCGCAACTGGCATGAGTACTCCGGTGGTAAGCTCACCGACTGGGGAGCTCATCACGTGGACATCGCATGCTGGGCTCTGGGTGCAACCGATACCGGCCCGAGCAAAATCACGCCGGTCGAATTCAGTCTTCCTGTTGAATACAAGGACGGCAATCCAACCGCTGTGGACCAGTACAATGCGGCGACTTCGTTCAGGATCAAGGTCGACATGCCGAACAATGTCGAAATGATCATCACCAGCGAAGGTGACAACGGAATCATGTTCGAAGGCGAACTCGGACGATTCTTCGTCAATCGCGGCAAGATCGTCGGCAAGCCCGTGGAAGATCTGGCTCAGAAGCCGCTGCCCGAGGGCGCCGTGCAGGAAGTTTATGGCGGACCGATTCCGGAGAATCATACTCAGAACTTCACCGACTGCATGAAGTCTCGCAAGCAGCCGATTTCTGACGTCTGGTCTCACAACCGCATGCTGGAGATTTGCCACCTGAGTAACATCGCCATGCGACTCAACCGAGCCCTCAACTGGGATCCGGTCAAGCGAGAAGTCATCGACGACGCTCAGGCAAACTCATTCCTCGCCCGTGAAAGCCGCAAGGGATTTGAGATCAACATGTAGTTGATCGTTGCTGATGCGACAAAACTCGACAAGGCCAGCAGAGATTGCTGGCCTTGTTTCATTTTGAAAAGGCTGGGCCCAACATCGCTATCAGGAGTTGATACTTGATACCTCTGATGCTGACGAATCGAAAACGCCGGCGGTGGGTTGTTGATCAGAATTCGCCCAGTACTTCGCCGCCGTCTCGTGTCCCAAGCGCTCGCCAGACACCAAGGTCGATGTTGGAACTGAACGCTCGGACTGATCCATCCAGCAGCGCGCTCTGGACGATTCCCGTATGATGACTGCGTGATGTGATCGACGAATAGCTCACGCTTGTCAGATGGCTGCCTTCCTGTCGCGATGCGTAGTCCATGTTGTGGTATTCAACAGAATTGAAGGTGTAGACCACGTCCGTGTTTGGAGTCAATGTCGTGGTGAAGCCGCTGTGATGTGAATGTCCGTTGGCCCACTCTGTGTGAGCAGAGCCATCTCGAGTCCCCGGAAACAGTCGATCCTTGAGTCCGGTATCCGCATACTGAGCCACGATGTTCCTGTTCGCCGGCACCGCTGTACTTGGCGGCCCACCGTTGCGAGTATAGGCCGTCCAGGCATGAACTTCCGACGCCAGCAGAGTGTTGCTCGTTCCATCTGTAATCGAGCCCATCGTGATTCTTGAGTTGGGAAATGTGAAGCCGTCTCCGCCCTGACCTGTTGTCGGGTTGTAGACCAGCCATGTTCCAAAGTTGAAACCATAGCAAGTTGGCATCAGGAAAATTCCATTGGTGCCTGTGTCTCGGCTTCGATCCGATTTTGGATCCGACGGGCAAACATAAACCGGAACTCGAAAGTTGCTGATGATCGGAAAGTTCCCCCAGCTCTTCTGGAGATCGATCTGACTGTAAAGATTGACCTGCTCGACGTAGGGCAGAAGGCGACCGTGGATGGACCATGAACTGTTCGAGGTGATCGTCGGGTTGACCGCCATGCTCGGTGGAAAGACTCGTTCCGTCGATTCGTAGTTGTGAATCGCCAGTGCAATCTGTTTCAGGTTGTTCTTGCACTGAGTGCGTCGAGCAGCTTCGCGAGCCTGCTGGACAGCGGGAAGAAGCAGTGCGATCAGGATTGCGATGATCGCAATCACGACCAGCAGTTC
The DNA here is from genome assembly GCA_037367405.1 of Ottelia alismoides. Taxonomy (NCBI): domain Eukaryota; kingdom Viridiplantae; phylum Streptophyta; class Magnoliopsida; order Alismatales; family Hydrocharitaceae; genus Ottelia; species Ottelia alismoides. Next base: position 832,328 of record JAZKJV010006924.1, on the reverse strand, counting down.
AATCAAAGTGAAAGCGTTACGTCGGTTTGAATAGCGTTGAGTTCGCACGAAATGAGTTCCCCGGAAGCTGGACACGTCGGTACACGTTTGCTCAAAAACTCGGTGGCGACGCTGAGAGAACAACTTTCGTGCCGACGGCTGAATTTCAGCCGTTCGAGAAAACTCTCTGTTTTGATGGGTTTCTTCGATGTCCGCGATGTGTACCTGGCGATTTGTCCGACGCTATCGGCGCTAATTCCGCCAGAGCTTTCACGTCGACGGGCTGCTGGCTGCCTGCGGTGATCGACGGTCGCGGATCACTCGGGCTGGCGAACCTACGGCAATCGAATAGTCCGGAATGGGACTCAGAACGAGCGAATTGGCTCCGATGATACAGTGCCTGCCAACACTGGCAGCAACCGTCGCGTGTTCACCAATCCACGAATCTTCGCCGATCGTGACCGGCTCGTAGCGTCCGGCCTGCTCTCGCATCGGGATGTCCAGACGGCTCGTTCCATGCTGATGGCATCCATTCATGATCGACACATGAGACGCGATGAGCACGTCTTTCTCGATCGTCACATCGCCGATCGAACAGAAGTTTCCGATGTATGCCGTTTGGCCGATGGAGACTCCCGGATGCGAAAAGGTCGTGCCGAAGCCAATCGAGGCGTCTTTTTCGCAGCGTCTCGCGGTCAGTCGGTAAAAGGCGTGGCGAAGGTAGATGCCGGGAACTCCAGGGATCAGACTCAAACCCTGCGACCACCCCGGAAAGGCGTTGTCAAAGCCGATCACTTTTCCTTCCACCCAGTAAAGAATGAAAGCAGGAAGGATTAGCAACGTACAGAAGCCATGAACGGTTGTTTTAAGCAGGCGTTTCATGACGCACACACAGTTTCTTCTGCCCCGACGGCTTCAACTTGTTGAGTTGACGAACACGAACCCGTCGTTGCGGCCGCGCGGATTGATCGAAAGTCTCTGCGGCCGTTCTTCCACCAATCGAGTCCATCGTGGCCGAACAATACCATAGTCCAGAGACTGCAGGCGACGACGGACGCTGCCAGTTGAGCGATTGCACCGAGTTCGGGAAACAAGCCGTAACGCATCCCGACATAGGTGGCGCACAGTCCGAGAGAGGCCATCAGATTGCGGCCCCAGCGATATTCGATTGGCATGACTCGTCGGCAAAGAAACAGGGTCGTGAAAGAAAACGCTGCGTACGTTACGACGCCCGTCCAGCCGGCTCCCCACAAGCCCATCACGGGAATCAGCAGAAGGTTGCCCGCGATGTTGACGATGACACCGGCAACACTTCCAGGAACCAGCAGGCCGGTTTTCTTGTACAAAAGTGCCGGAACTTCAAACTGCAGTTGCAGCCCGAACACAAAGAAGCCAAGCAGGATGACTGAGATCAGATCAATGGCTTCGCCGTAAGCCTCGGGAGTCAGCAGCGGCAGAATCGGATGAACCGTCAGCGCGGCTCCGAGCAACAAGATGCCCATGCCAGCAACGAACCAGTCGAACATTTTCGAGAACACCTGCTTCGCGTTCGGCATTCGTTCGATGTCATAAATCGCGACGTGCCAGATTGACGAGAATGGCATCAGGCACAGCGTATTCACCGCGAAGCCAATCTTGTGAGCCAGCGAATAAACCCCAAGCTGCTTGAGGTCGACCAGTGCTCGCAGGAGATATCGATCGGCTTCGTGCATCAGCATCGCCAGCAGTGCCGTGACGACCAGAGGCATGCTGAACCGAATCATGCCCATTGCCAGTTCTGTGCGGAAAACGAAATGACCTCGAGTCTTCAGAAAGACGACCATCAGGGCCGCCGTATGGACGACAGATGCCAGCAGGTTGCCGAGCAGCAGCCCCTCAACACCCATGTCCATGCCGACGAGAAACCAGACATTCAGACCGACGTTCAGAAACAGTCGTCCGAGCGAAATCATGACGAAGACGCCGGACCACTTCAGTACTCGAAGGTAGCCGTCAACAAACTGTCCCACGACCTGAACAAGAATCGTTGCCAGCGTGTACTCGTAGAATCTCGCGCCGCTGGAAACATCCGTTCCGAGTGTGACATCAGACAACCATTGACGCCCGATCCACAGTGGGCACAAAGCAACGATCGAGATGCCGATGATGTATGTCAGTCCGGTCCACCATAACGCGTCGTGCTGCTTCTCGGAATTGTTCTCAAAATGGAATCGAGTCACTGCGGTGACCATTCCGCCGCCGATCATCAGCGACAGAATCGTCGCCGTGAGGTCCATGATCGCGGTGATGCCATAGTCTTCCGGCGTCAGGCAATGCGTGTACAACGGCAACAACAGCACCGATGCAATGCGAGTAAGGATTTGCCCGATCGCATAGATGGAAGAGTGCTTCAAAAGATCACGCAGAGGCTTCATCAGTGGCCATTCGTCGACACTGTGGACGGGAACATGTGAGAACGACTCCCGAAGCCGCCGAACTCTGTCAGGGCTCGACATTCTCACGGAACAATTTCAGATCTGTCGAAACCTAGGTTGCCATTTTGAGACATTACGAATTGCCGACGAGCGCAGGCACATGATGCTTGCCGTCAACGAATCACGGGTGCGATTCTTCCGACTTTGACGAATGAAGGGGGGCTCAGAAGTGAGCGCCGGTCGAGGCAGAGGGTCTTCGCGCGGCCGGCGTCAAAAGCCGGCTTCACGGCTGGATGAGGCGATTCCACTGTCGCCGGGAACTCGCTGAGCGAAGCTGTCAGTGCGATGCGCCCTCCCGGCTCACCCGATTGCATCGCTGAAAAATCGAAGTTTCCGAGGCGACAAAACGATGATCGCGTTCTGATCGGCGGATGTTGGCGAGAAACATCGCGATCGATCTCAGGTCGAATTGGCATTCGGTCATCGGAAAACTACCATCGCGACTCGATCAACGTCGTCGGTTGGCGTGAATCACGCGCCAGTGCGACGCAACCACCTGATTTTTCTTCCGCCCGAATTCTCCGGAGCCGCTGAACGTTTTATGTTTTCTCTCTCGCTTTCACAGATCGAACTTGGCTTCTGGGGACAGACATTTGCGAATCCGGACATCGCCACGATTCTTCTTCTGGTGCTTCTCGAAGGTGTGCTGTCCATCGACAACGCTCTTGTCCTGGGCTTGCTGGCCAAGAGAGTTCCAAAGCCGCTTCAGAAACGAGCTCTCACGTACGGACTGATCGGCGCGTTCGCGTTTCGAATCATTGCGATCGCGACGGCCAGTTATCTTCTGAAATGGCGAATCGTCAAACTTCTTGGAGGCGGTTATCTCGTTTACATCGCTGTAAAGCACTTGTTCTTCGAGTCACACGAGAAGGACGACGAAGTTGTGACGGTTGATAAAGAAGGCGAACCGGAGCTGCGAATTGCAGAAACGGGTGCCGCATTGTCACGCGAACAGGAAACAGAAGAGATCGAAGAACGTGTTCCGTTCCCTGTGCCTGAAGAAGTGTTGAATGCCGACGCGAACTCGGCTGCATCCGCTGCTTCGTCAGGTGTCGCCGCCATCCAGGAGCCAGAAGTCATCGCTGGTCGAAGTTTTTGGATGGCAGTTGCCGTGATCGAACTCACTGACATTGCATTTGCGGTCGATTCCATCCTGGCAGCAATCGCCCTTGTTGGCAGCGCACCGGCAGGACATCCCGAAGGCGCGACGCATCCCAAACTGTGGGTCGTGATTACCGGAGGCATGCTGGGAGTCATGCTCATGCGCGTCGCGGCGGCGATGTTCATTCGGCTGCTTGAGAAGTTTCCGCGATTCGAAGTCTCCGCGTATCTTCTGGTTATAGTGATTGGTCTCAAGCTTCTCGTTGACTGGGGCTTCAACTCTGAAGAACACCCGCACGCCATTGACTTTCACAGCTACAAAACTCCTGAATTCTGGATCTTCTGGATTTCCATGCTCGTGTGTCTCGCAATCGGATTCCTGCCGAAAAAGAACGCTGAGACACCGTCAAAGCCTGCTGGGTCGGCGTAGATGAAACTCCGACGACTTCCGGAAGACTTTCAGGTCGACGAACAAACTCGGGTGCGGCCTGAATCCGGGCCGTTCGCGTTTTATCGACTCACCAAGACCTCGATCGGCACGCCCGAAGCAGTTGCGGCGATCGTTGAAAAGTGGAACATTCATCGAAAGCGCATAAGCTACGGAGGATTGAAGGATCGTCATGCCGTCACGACTCAGCATTTGACGATCCACAATGGCCCACGCAAGTCACTGCGGCAGAAGTCACTGGAGCTGGAGTACCTTGGCCAGGTCGCGGTGCCGTTTACGTCGGCGGAAAGCGATGGCAACCGCTTTCGACTTGTCCTTCGAGACATGTCCGTCGATGAAGTGGCTCGAGCTGAAACTGCCGCGCAGCAACTGACGGAAACAGGGCTACCGAACTACTTCGACAATCAGCGATTCGGATCGCTTGGCGAATCCGGCGAATGGATCGCTCGCGCGTGGTGCCTCGGCAACTGGGAACGAGCCCTCTGGCTCGCGCTGGCGGATCCGCATCCGAACGATCCGGCGGCTGAAAAGAAGCAAAAGCAGCTTCTGTGCGCTCTCTGGGGCCAATGGCCCGAATGTCAGGCCAGGCTGGATCGATCATCACGACGCAGCATCGTGACGTATCTCTCCGACAAAGTGAAAGCCGGACGTGACCCCGACTACCGCGGCGCGCTGGCCAGAATCAGCATCGATCTTCGAGGCTTGTATCTGTCGGCCTATCAGTCGGCATTGTGGAATCGCCTGCTCACAAGTTATCTGGAAGCGATGTGCCCAGGATCTGATCTTCATCCGTTCGCATTGCTAAGCGGCAAAGGCGTCTTCCCGACACATCTGCCGCAGGAGCATCGCAGCGAACTGATGCAGGCAAATCTTCCTCTTCCCTGTGCCCGAATTGATCGACCAGAGGGACTCGTTGGCGAACTGCTCGACAATGTTCTGCGTGATGAGAAGATTGAACTCCGAGAGATCCGCGTCAAGTATCCGCGCGACAGCTTCTTCTCCAAGGGGACTCGGCGCGTGCTGATTCGTCCCGAGCGACTGACCTGGACATGCGATGCCGACGACCTCTATCCGGGCCAAAAAAAGATGACGCTGGAGTTCGGCCTGCCTCGAGGCAGCTATGCAACGATTCTCGTCAAGCGCATCACGGACGAAGATGCTGGCGAACTTGAGTGACAACAGAACTCAGGCCGCTCGCTGATGCTTTGAGTCATCCGATGCGGCCTTGCCAAGCTTCGCAACGAAGTCTGGATTGGCAATCTCTGATTCCGCGGCTGCGTCGCCGTTCATGATCCGCTTGCCGATTTGGTCCAGGCGATCCATCTCGACTTCCAGTGCTGCGGCCCAGAGTTCCATGTCTTCGCGTGGCAGGTCTTCAGGAACGACAATTGGAGAGCCTGTGATCAATAGCACGGTCGAAAACGGTTTCGGGATCGTCATGTCGGTCCATGAGCCATCGATCGTCCATGCTCGTGAAGCAATCAGAGCCGTTGGGATGATCGGACGACCGGAACGAGACGACATGTAGACGATTCCGTCCTTCATCTTACGACGAGGTCCTCGCGGACCATCGGGTGTCATGGCCAGGTGCAGATCAGGACGGCTCAGGATTTCTCGAACAGCTTCCATCCCACCGCGGCTCGTGCTGCCCCGAACGGGATGAATTCCGGCAATGCGAACCGAGTCGGCAAGGTAACCGCCATCGCGATGCTGGCTGATCAATCCTCCCAGGGAATACGTTCGCGATGAAAACACCGCCATGACAATGTGGTCATGCCACATGCAGAACATGTATCGCTGAGTTCCCGTCGATTTCACATACGGGGTAGCATCGGGCACGATGCGCAGGTGCCGCGCCCGCACGGTCAGAAACAGCGTCCGAAGGCACCATGTGCCCACGTAAGACAACAGAATGTTGATCCATCGAGATCTGATCTTCACGGCATCCAAGCCTCAACAACAGAATCTGAGCGGCTATTCGCCAAGGGGCGAAATGCCCCCAGGATCGCGGTCAACTCTGCAAAACCCATGTGAAAGTAACGAAAGTCTGGAAATCTGTTGAGACCATTTCCGGGCAACCCCCGAGGACAGCAAGACCCGTGGGGCCAGAATTTCGCGTTGAACGGTGGAGCATTTGTCCAGGAAACCGTCCAATTCTGAGAATTCTGGTCTTGAGGCGATAGTTTTCCCAACTAACATCCGTCCAGATGTCGGCGTGGCATTTGCCGCGCAGCCTCTTTGGGCCTGCCTGATTCAATGCAGTGGGTTCATTCGGAATGCTCTTGAGCATGCCGTGTTTACTTCCCTGTCCGGGGGTTCCGGATAATGCTCGCGTGGTTCATATGGAGATGAAAATCCTGTTCTCCTGATATCGTTGATTTGCGAGCGCTTATCAGAAAGGGCTTCGGTGGCTTTGCAACCGAAGCCCTTTCGCTTTGATCACTCGAGTCAATCAGGTGTTCAACGCCCAGTGATCGACATGTGAGACGTGGTCATTTGATCAGATAGTCGGCTCAAGTTTCCTGACTTCTCGGCGAGAGGTCCGAACAATTCTTCCAATCGTGCGGGTTTTGCTGTAAACCAGACCACCATGAGTGTGAAAAACGGCCAAAAGCGGTCTGTTTTGGCGTAGTTTTCGAGGGATCTGAAGGCGTGTTCGTCGAACAGACGTTGTGACCGAAACTGTTGCGGCGATTCTTCTTCAGACTTTTTCATCCTTGCGAAAAAAGCGCTGCGTAACGGTTAAGCAATATCGTAACTTCTCCATGAACAAAAGTGGTTGTGTCGCCGTCGGGAGGAACTGACGCTGGCAGACCACCTCATGATTCTTGCAAGTTTGAGATTTGCCCGTACTTCCTGTTTTGCCATGGCCAGAGCAAAAGCAGGTTTGCGGCAGCAAAGATGTGGACTGATATGTCGACGGTGATTCGATCCTGCCCAGGCTGCAAGTCCCTGATCTTGGCGGACACAGATCAGTGTCCGGAGTGCGGGCACGTCTTTTATCAGCGTCGAAAATCAGAACCGACCGTGGTTCTCTCTGCGCCATCCGACTCGATGAAGTCGGCCTCGATTCATGAACCCTGCCCGCATTGCGGCGAGATGGTTCGCAGCGGCCTTGTTCGTTGCTGGAGCTGTAACGGCTTCATGCGAGCCGACGTGGCAGCTCGCTACAAGGACATGACGTCAAATCCACAGAAGATCATCTACAGCACGATCCCGATCGACGAACGCACAGACTATTTGCCGGCACGATCTGAAAACGGCGCGGGTTCGGGGAATGTCTATGACGCGGATGAGTTCACTCTGAGTGACGACTTTTCGCTGCCTGTTGCACCAGAAGCGAAAACAGCTGCTGTAGTTGCTCCGGTCGCAAAGGCGCCGATTGCTGCTGATGGCCCGGACAAGCCTCAGTCGACGACGCCTAACGAGAAGATTCAGAAAGAGAACACGGCGTCGAACGGGGCAGCACCAAAAGTCTCGTCGGATGCGTCGGCAAAATCCGAGGCTGCTTCAGATTCAAAAGACGCCAAGGTTTCCACTTCACCGGCCTCCAGGAAAGAAGGCCCGGTGGATCCGGATGACTTGCTGTCCATCGCGATGGCCGAACAGCGGGAAGTCAAGAAGCGTCGAGGCGAAAAGCTTGCCGAGCGACAGCGTAAGCAAATGCTTGTGCCATGCTCTTGCGGTGCGTGGGTTCGTGTTCATGAAGAGCAGTCCGGCAAGACGGTGCGATGCCGACAGTGCAAGCAGCCGATCGTCATTCCGGAGATCCGCAAGAAGACAGAAAAGAAGGACGACAAGCCTGCCGCACCGACTCTGGATGTGACCTGGGTCAATGACGTGTGGTTCCATTTGTTGAATCCGACGTCCCTTGTGCTGAAGCCGGGCAGCCTCGTTGACAAGCACACCGAATCCGACATCGCATTGACTGCTGATGGTCTGCACATCGTGACCTACGGCGGTGCAAAGCAAAAGAAATCACTCTTCGGCGGTGGTGACAAGAAGGGTGGTCGTGATGCTCAGCGGAAGGCTGTTCGCGACCACATCGCTTCGACTGGCTCCCTGAAGAATCTGCCGGATGCGGAAGTTCGTACCATTGATGCGGCAAAGCTGAATGAGATGCGACTTGTTCAGCCTGTGACCAAAGTTCAGGAATCCATGTTTGCAGGTGTCCCGGTCTTTGGAGAAGGGCGAATCGCAATCTTTCTGCCCTTGGATGCGGGCGACGGCCAGCAGTCTTACTGCTCTCTGCCAATCAGCGGATGGCGAACTCTCGGTGGTCGCTTGAAGACTCTCTACCAGGTCAATTTGCCTGCCGCAGAGAATGGAGTGCCGGAAGTCGACAAGTCCGACACGATGAGTTGCTTTGTTAATCAGTCAAAAGTCGAGTCCGTTCGCAATTTGATCTTCTATCAGAAAGATCCGGGTTATGAGCTGGAGCTTTCTGGGTACCGGTGCAAAGCCTGCGGCATTGCGGTGAGCGAAGAAGGTCGCAAGAAGAACAAACTTGGTGGCGCAAACGGCAAAGGAATCGCGAAGGCCAAGTGCCCAAAGTGCAGCGGCAAAATGGGCGAAGAGCCGCTGTACCGCATCAAGAAAGCTCCGGACGCCGCAAGCCCTGCAGCCGAGGGTTGATGATCACGACGAACGTCGTTTGCGTTGTCGCGGCCGGTTGATGTCGTCAGTGTCGTCTTTTGCTCTGCGAAAGAAACGTGGCTCTCGCGGAGCGAAAGGAGACACTCGCGAAATCACCGCACGGCTTTCGCCGTTCCGCTTCAAAATGCCATGTCGAGTTGCCGCAGGACCTCTTCAGTTCCAGTCGTGATCCCGTTATGACATCATCCATGCATTGATCCGAGTCCAAAGGGAACATTCATGGACGAATTCAATCACACGTCGGGGCAGAAGTATCATCACGTTGCGTGCACTCGCTGCGGCTGCGTTTGCGACGACCTGAGCGTTGAGACCTCCGCAAACGGAAGCATTTGCGGCATCTCGACAGACTGTCATCTCGCGGTCGATTTCTTCGAATCGCTGCGACAACCGCTTCCCAGTCGTCGACCTCAGATTCACGGCAACGACGCATCGCTGGACGAGGCTGTGCGTGAGGCTGCTCGATTGCTGTCGGCCGCACGATCACCGCTTCTGTTCGGGCTTTCTCGAAGCAGCACCGATGGGCAACGAGCCGCCTGTGAACTGGCGGATTTAGTGAGCGGAACTGTCGACACAACCGCATCCGTTGGTCATGGCGCTTCGATTATGGCACTGCAGGCAGCAGGCGAATCCACGTCGACTCTTGGTGAAATTCGACACCGTTCAGACCTTGTGATCTACTGGGCCTGCGACCCGATGGATTCTCATCCGAGACACGTCGAGCGATTCGTCGATGCGGTTGGAATGGATGTGCCCAACGGGCGACGCGACCGTCATGTCGTGCTTGTGAATTCATCGCTCGAGCCAGCACAAACCGGTTTTGCCAATCAGGTGATTCAGCTTTCGCCTCAGAGCGATTTTGAAGTGCTCTGGGCTTTGCGATCTCTTCTGCGCGGTCAGACTGTTCGTCACGAAACAGTTGGAGGTGTGCCAGTTTCAGAACTTGCGGGCCTTGTTCAGCGAATGAAGAGTTGTCGCTATGGAGTTGTCTTCTTCGGAGTGCAACTCACAGAAGGACGCGTTGGACATGCCAACGTGGAGGGTCTTCTGCGACTCGTCACGGATCTGAATCTGCATACTCGATTCGTCGCACGCCGCATGCGAATTCCGGGCGACGTGACCGGAGCGGACAGTGTGTTGTGCTGGCAAACAGGCTATCCATTTAGCGTGAGTCTCAGTCGCGGATATCCTCGCTACAACCCGGGCGAATACTCCGCGGGAGCGTTGCTGGAACGAGGCGAAACAGATTGCGTTGTCTTGATTGGCGCGGAGCGAGTTCACAAGTTCTCATCTCACGCACAGGAGTGTCTCACTCGAGTGCCGGTGATTCATCTGGACCCACCGCGTGAGCAGTCTGGTGTTCACTCTGCCGTCAGATTCTTTACCGCCATTGATGGCATCCATCGCGACGGAACGGTCTATCGAATGGATGAAGTTCCGGTGCCAATTCGCAGACTGGTTGATTCCCCGTTGCCGTCCGATGAAGAGGTTTTGAAGGCCATTTCCGGAACGATTCGAACGCTTCGGATGTCGGCTCCGCTCTAGTGTAGTGTCTCTCAAATTCGTTTCATTCTGGCGGCGAGCAATAACATGTAGCCGGATTCGTCAGAATTCGGACACACCGGGGAATTCTCACGAATTCCGCTACAGCTTAATTCAATGACAGCGTGAGACACTACACTAACGGTGGACCGGAAGCCGGAATCGTCAGTTCAGGTCCCTCATGGTGAAGACTGCAGAATCCGCAAACCTGGACTTGTCCGCCGAGTCTGTCTGATCCGAAACTCCCGGTTCGCAGAACAACTGTCGAATTCCGGCCAAATGTCGTACGTTTCTCAACGCGGGTGTTGAATCAACATTCCGATCTCAATCCGTTACATTTCCCACCTCGGTCAACCGATGTCGAAAGCATTATCACCGACAGGCGATTTTGGAAAAGGAGCCGTGTCGGCAGGGAAAGCCCCTGAATCCCACTAAGTTCTGGCGTTTCGCTCTGAAAGTTCCTGATCATGGCCCAGGCCCGTCTTCAAGGCATTTTCACTCCAAACCTCGTTCCTTACACACCGGATGGAGGCATCAATGAGCACGAATTGCGGCGGTATGCGGAGTGGCTTATTCAACGGGGCGTTCACGGGTTGTATCCGAACGGATCGACCGGCGAATTCACTCGCTTTACACCGGAAGAACGTCGCAGGATCGTTGCGATCCTGGCCGATCAGGTACGAGGCCGAGTCCCCATCCTGGCCGGTGCGGCTGAAGCGAACGTAAAGGAAACTATCGCGGCGTGCGAATACTACCATTCGCTCGGTATTCGCGCGGTCGCGATTGTGGCTCCGTTCTATTACAAACTCAGTCCGGCTTCTGTGTATGCGTACTTCGCGGAGATCGGACGCAACACGCCGATCGATGTGACGCTGTACAACATTCCGATGTTCGCCAGCCCGATCGATGTTCCAACGATCCAGCGTCTCTCGGAAGAGTTCGAAAAGATTGTTGCGATCAAGGACTCATCGGGCGACATCCCGCACATGATTCGCATGATTCAGGCGGTCAAACCCAATCGACCTGACTTCGCGTTTCTGACCGGCTGGGATGCGGCGCTGATGCCGATGTTGCTCGCTGGTGCCGACGGAGGAACCAATGCCAGCTCCGGAGTTGTGCCGGAGCTGACTCGCAAGCTTTACGATCTGACCATGGCGTACAAGATTGATGAGGCTCGCAAGGTTCAGTACGACCTGATCAAGCTGTTCGACACGATGATTTACTCAGCGGAATTCCCGGAAGGCTTCCGAGCCGCCGTCGGACTCCGCGGCTTCAACATGGGCCACGGCCGCCAGCCGCTGTCTGATAAGCAAAAGACGGATTTGACAACGCTCAGTCGCGAACTGCAGTGCATGTTGTCCAACCACGGCTTCACCGACCAGCCCATCGGCGGATGCCCACTGCCAGCAGGCGGTGCCGCTCCGAATCCTGCCGAAGTCTCCGCGATTGTTCAGCAGGTCGTCGCAGAACTGCAGCGTCGCGGTCTGATGTAACGCGAGACCTCGTTTATCGTGAACAAAGCAGCGTAGGATGGCCGCCCTCGGCCGCCCTCGGCCGTCCTCAGTGCGCAAATCTCACGCGAAGTGAAGCCTATACTTCTTCACGCGGCTGGGAACATTGTTTACACGAGCAGACGAACCGCCTGCGTTCCAGAGAGCGCGGGCGATGCTCCTGCTGGCTCGCCAATGCCTCAATTTCAATGTCGGCAGAATCGTCGGGCGTTTGAAGTGTCCACGGCGTGAATCTCTGACGGCCGAGGGCGGCCATCTTACTTTGGATACAGCCGATCTACTGACCGTTGTAAGCTCGCCATGCAGGCGGGCTCTGAACTCCGGAAGGATTTGCTGGAGTGGTTGCGGCTTCTGAGCGACGGCTTGGTCCGTTCCATTGTGGTGGTTCAGCCGACGATCCATTGGTCATCGCATTCTGAGCCGGCTGATTCGTTTGTGACGACCAGGAAACTGCTCGGAATGGATTCTGTCCCTGAGCGGAGGCGTTGCTTGAGATCTGCGGCAGCGTCGCGGCGTCCGTGGCAGGAGGCAGAGGGACTCCACGATTCGCTGACGCTCGGTTCTGATTTGTGGCAGCCAATTCTTCTTCATCCACTGTCGGGAGAGTTCGTGATGATCCCAAAGTGGCTCGGCCGGAATCATCGGCGGCACGTTCATTCGGTGGAGCCGTGATGCTCCGATTCGCATTTCGCTGACTTCGTGCCGAAGCGCTCCGTGCAACGAGGGCTTTGGCCGATGCATCTTCAGACGCTTCGAGGCTGGCGATCATCGAAGCCGCTCGCTCGGCGGTTTGCTTGTCCGGATGGAGTTGCAACGCATTGCGGAACCATTCGATAGCATCAGCGTCTTTGCCCTGTTCATGCAGGATGTAGCCGATATTGTAGTGAGCAGCCGAGTCACCGACGGCATATGACAGATGGGACAGACCTTCGTCGTATTCTCCCTGCTTGACGAGTGCAATGCCCAATTCATAGCGATACGACTCATTGCGGGGATCCAGTTCACAGGCTTTTTCAAAGGCTCGGATGGCCCTCGGAAAATCTTCGCTCCTTGAGTACATCGCACCGAGTTCGAGCTGGATGTCACCGTTCTCCGGATGATCTTTGGCGAGGGTAAGAAGCTGTTCTTCCGCCTGCCGAGTTCGCCCGGTCAGCATTTCGATTCGAGCGAGACCAAGGCTGGCTTCGATGTTGTTCGGGTATGCAATTTGAAGTTCCCGATACTTCTTTCGCGCTTCGGCGTACTCGCCGATGTCCTCCTGATACCGAGCCCATGCCAGCAGCGACTTCTCCGGGTCCTTAAAGTTCTTCTGTGCGGCTTTGAACTCAGGGCTCAATTCTTCCGGAGTGCTCTTGCGCTTCAGCAGTGAAGACACGGAAGCCGTCTTGGTGTTGTCTTCAGCGTACTCTGCAGTCGACTCGCTGGCCGGTTTGGATTTCGACAGAGACAGACCTTTCGGCCAACCAGATGCACAGCCCGCGGAAAACCCAAGGCTTGCAGTGGCGAACATCGCAATCAGATGTTTCTTGTTCATGACGCACCTCCGTGTGCATGAGACAATTTTGAACCGAAAGAACCGGAAACCAACTCGATGCCTGATCGCAGACACGACAGTTCGCATGCAAGTGCGCAGTGGTCCGGAGAGTTGATCGTCACGACGTTTGTTCCCTTATCAGCGGAAAATGCGGTCATGACGAAATGCACGAGATTGATTGCGAGTCCTTGTTTAAGGATCGGCAGGCGAGGCCGAAGTTCGATGCTGGCGTGACTGGTAAGTGACGCCCTCGGCGAGCATTTGCATTCGCGGGACCTGCCATTGATACAGTGACGCCGTGCTGGTTGCCGGTCCTTCGAGCGGTCTGTGCTCAGATTAGTGATAGTCTCGAATTCCCTTGGCGGCTTAAAAATCTCGGTCATGGAATGACCGAGCTACGTAGGCGAGTCATTCCATGACTTGCATTGGCGGGCACATCAGCCTGTTGAAACACCCGCTTGTTGCCCATCAGGGGATTGACATCCCCCGCTCGCCAAAAAACGGGATTCAGCGGACCTAATTCGCCGCAGCAAACACCGGCAGTTTCTGCGCGGAGGCACTTGATTCGCTCCTCTGGAAAACGCGTCGCTTCGGTTGAGGAATAGGCCGACTGAAATCCGACAAGACCAATACGACCGTTTCTTTCCGATCGATCCGCAAAATCGAAACATTTTCACAAGTCAACGGAAACGATGGTTCGATATCAGGAAGGACGCCAAAAGCAGGCGTCGATTGTCTGGATTTGAAAGTTCAGGCATTTGCCGGTCCAGAACCAGCGGGATGGCTCTCATGACAACGCCCCAAGACATTTCAGGGAAGAACTCCATGCAGACGTTTGCCAGACATCTACGACGAAGGGTCGTGCTGACGGCGATCGGTCTGATGATATTCTCCAGCAGCGGCTGTACGCTGACCGGAGGATTTATCGGCGTGATGTTCGAATACATGCGGTTCTGGAAGACTCTTCCACCAGTGCCAGTTCCGGCTTACGCAAGCCAGTTGATGGAAGACAAGCTCTGGGAAGACGAGCGATACAATCGTGCCCCGGTCCTTGATCCTGTGGAAGGCGATGTGTTCTGCGTCGACCCTCCGAGCGAAGACCAAGTCATGCGAGCCCTGCCGGACGATGGCGCAGGTGGTTTTGCCTTCTTCCAGGAAACTCAGTTAAACAACGTGCGAATCGTTGTTGAGCCCATGGTCGACCGACTCGACGAATGCAAGGTCTATCCGCTGGTTGGACCAGCTCGACTGCATCACTGTCACTACAAATGCACGATTTACTACGACAAGACGATTCGAGCCTACTGGCCGATTCCGTTCTCACACACAGACGCTTCGGAAGAAGTGGTCTACATCGACAAAGACCATCTGATCCGCTGTGCCGGTCCCGTCGTCCAGTGATTGCAACGGCCCTCGATCAGCCTGAATGAATCCAAACCCGGCTCTCGCAGCCGGGTTTTTTCATGCGCGATACGGGAAATCACGGGTCTGAGGATCAGAAACCGCGGTCAAGTGTGCGAATTCCGGAAGCCTCCTTGGAGTCATCCGAACATGCCGCGTACAATCCGGCGTTCCATTCTCACGTCATCAGCAACCGAATTTGATTCATGTCCATCGACTGGGAAGCCTACTCCAACCGCACACTCACGTCGGCCGAAGTCCGACTGCTGGGGCTGGTCGACGTCCCGTCGATCCTTGCGCTGCAAAAGCTGATGGTGCATGATGTTCGGCAGCAAAGCCGAATCAATGCATCGATCCTGCTCTGCGAACATCCGCCGACGGTGACGACTGGCCAGGGAGCGACTCTGCTGGAAATGCCCGAGTCGGCTCGGGAACTTGAATCCCGTCTGATTCAGGTCCACAAACTGCGTCGCGACGGGCACGCCATTCTGCATCAGCCGGGACAACTGGCGGTTTACGTTGTCGTGTCACTTCCTGAATGCAGCTTGTCGATCGATGAGTTTCGCGCGGCTCTTCAGAATGCTGTCGTGGCAACCTGCGAAGAACTGCAGGTGATCGCACACGTCGATCCAAAAGATGTTTCCGCTGTTTACGGTCGTCATGGTCTGGTGGCCGAACTTGGTATTGCTGTCGATGATGGCGTAACGAGCTTCGGGCTGTTCCTGAATGTGTCCTGTGATTTGGAGGAAGCTCGGACCATTGGACGCGGTCTGCTGGGGCAACGAATATCATCTCTTAACGCTGAGCGGGTCCGTCCGACTCAGATGGCGCTGGTTCGAACTTCCCTGATACAAAACCTGTGTGATCAGCTCGGCTATCCCGACTATCATTTGCACACAGGTCATCCTTTTTTGCAACGAACTCGAGTTCAGATCCATGACAAGTTTGCCAATCATCAGTCTTCCGACGAATGACACTCCGGTGGTCGACGAATCGCTGATCGTCGGTCCAGTCCGACGTCTCCCTCGATGGCTGAAGCGACCGCTGCCTCAGCCTGGTATGGCCTATACCAGC
Source organism: Ottelia alismoides (assembly GCA_037367405.1). Taxonomy (NCBI): domain Eukaryota; kingdom Viridiplantae; phylum Streptophyta; class Magnoliopsida; order Alismatales; family Hydrocharitaceae; genus Ottelia; species Ottelia alismoides. The sequence continues at coordinate 816,611 of JAZKJV010006924.1, read as the reverse complement.
GACGTAATTTCGGACCTCAAGCTGGAAACGGTTTGTGAAAGCGCGAAGTGCCCGAATCGCACCGAGTGCTGGTCGCAGAAGACGGCGACGTTCATGATTGCTGGCAACGTGTGTACTCGACCATGTGGCTTTTGTTCGGTTCCAAAGGGCAAGACCGAAAAACTGGAACTGGATGAGCCCGAACGAGTCGCCGAAGCTGCTGCCCGACTTGGCTTGAGCTACGTTGTGATCACATCGGTGACTCGCGACGACCTGAAAGACGGTGGTGCAGAGCATTGGTATCGAACGGTCGTGGCCGTTCGCGAACGCACGGGAGCTCAGGTCGAAGTGCTGACTCCGGACTTCCTCGGTAATCGCGCCGCAATCAGTCGCGTGGTTGAGTCTCGTCCGGACGTTTTCAATCACAATACAGAAACGGTTCCACGGCTCTATCATCGAGTTCGCCGCAATGCGGAGTACCAGCGGACGCTGGATCTCTTGAAGCAGGTGAAGGACGAAGCTCCTGACATGCCAACGAAGAGCGGTCTGATGCTCGGGCTCGGTGAGACTCGTGATGAACTCATGGAAGTACTTGCAGATCTGCGTCATGTCGGCTGTGACATGATCACTCTCGGACAATATCTGCAACCAACTCCGGAACACCTGCCCGTGGATCGCTTCGTCCCGCCGGAAGAGTTCGATGAGCTTGGCGAACTTGCTCGCAAACTCGGTTTCGGCATGGTGGCCAGCGGCCCATTCGTCCGCAGCAGCTACCACGCCGGTGAAATGGCGGAACAGTTGGCGTGACACAGGGCTGAAAGCCCCTCAGTTCAACGACTGCACGAGACTGGACACTCGCAATGACCGCCCGTTCTCAGAAATGGCCGGGCGATTAGAGTTTTACTTACTTAGAATCATGCGAGCACGCTGCGACCATGAATGGCGTGCGAACAGCGTGAGCGTTTTCGACGCTCGAACCGGTAGGTTCCTTTCGGTCGAGGGCTGTCAGCGGCTGTCAGCCCCCGGTAGGGAGATTCTGGAGGCCATTGCGATGAATGGTGGAAAGTGTTTCCACCGTTCATGTGGCTGTCAGGTTTTGTGACAGCGGTCGCAGAATAGTTTTTGGCCACCGGCAATCGAGATGACAGAAATTGGCCGGACAATTGAGTGAACGAGTGCATACTGGCATCCTCTCAGCGGCAATCCCATGCCAGTTTTCTGTTTTGAAAACGCCTGCGAAAAAAGCAGCATTGCGAAAGATGTCTGCCTGACTTTCGCGATCGAACGTCGTTCGGTCCTGAGCAATTGGCACGGGGCTAGCATTTCCTGAGCATGTCTTCGTTTCCGTCGCGAACCATGAACAGGAAATTGCCATGTCTGATCAATCCACACCGCAGGTCTCAACTCCTCCAGCGGAGAAGCCGCAGAATGGAATCGCCGGGTTTAAGCACCTGCGCAACGACATTCTCTCTGGCATCGTCGTATCTCTCGTTTCACTACCGTTGTCGTCCGGGATCGCGATTGCATCCGGATGTCCTCCGATCTACGGATTGACATCCGCGATTATCGCTGGACTCATCTTTCCGTTCATCGGCGGAGCATTCATGACCATCAGCGGTCCTGCCGCTGGTCTTGCTCCTGCAGTCATGGCGGTCATGATTTCGCTCGGAGGAGCAGGAGACGCGCAACATACAGGCGCTGGATATCCATATCTTCTGGTTGTCATCTTTCTGGTTGGGTGCTGCCAGTTGGTGATCAGTCTTTTGGGGCTTGCGAGGTATGCGTCTCTGATACCCGTAGCCGTCGTTGAGGGAATGCTGGCGTCAATCGGGCTGCTGATCATTGTGAAGCAGTTCAAGCCGTTCTTCGGATACACAGGCGCTTTGAATGCAAAGGAGTTCTATCAGTTTGCCCTTGCAGTTCCCGAGTATGCCTCGAACGCAACGATGCCGGTTCTGATGACGTCTCTCATTACTCTCGTGGCGTTGTTCACTTTTGCTGCTCTTCAGAAGAAGTCGAAGTTCTTTCAGGTTCTTCCGCCGCAGTTGCTCGCCGTGATCCTTGGAACAGTAATTGGACAGGTCGTGGGACTTGGCAAACTGTCTGATGGTAAGTTCCTGATGTCGATTCCAAGTAATCTGTTCTCCAGCATTCAGGCGCCGCATTTTGCCGACCTGCTCGCTCGCCGAGATCTTTGGTATGCGGCCCTTTCCGGTGTGGTTTTGCTCACGATGGTTGATGGAGTCGAATCACTTGCCACCGCAATGGCCATCGACCGAATTGACCCATATCGTCGCCGCTCGAGCCCAAATCGTGTTCTGCTGGCCATGGCGGTCTCAAACATCGCTTCCAGCCTGATCGGCGGACTGACCATCATTCCTGGAGGCGTCAAGAGCAAGGCAAACATCGCGGCTGGCGGGCGAACATTGTGGGCGAACTTCACGAACTCGATCTGCCTGATTCTGTATATCGTCGTTGGCTACAAACTGATCAATCTGATTCCGCTGGGTGTTCTCGCTGCAGTATTGATTTTTACAGGCTGGAAGATGTGCGAGCCGGCTGTCTGGCGACACATGGCCCATATTGGAAAAGAACAGGTCGGGATCTTTACCTTTACCGTCGTTGCCACTCTGGCAACCGACTTGCTGATTGGCATCATCGCAGGTGTCCTTGCCAAGTTCCTGCTGAACGCATGGTTGGTTCGAAAGTCTCTAAGTTCTGTCCCGGATTCTGCCAAAGCAGGTTTTTCATTCAGCGATTTGTTCGCGAATCCGGTCGGCAGAAGAGAATGGGTTGAAGGCGAGTATCATATTCACGTGGATCGACCTGTTGTCTGGACCAACGTTCGCAAACTGCATCGAGAGCTAAACGAACTTCCTGAAGCAGCAAGATCTGTTGTGCTTCACATGGATGCTCCTGTCACAGTTGTCGAGAGTCTCCTCGGATTCTTTCAGAACCCTGTCGAGCATCGTGAGTATGCCGACGGAACTTACAACCTCTATGTGACGAAACCACTTGTTTGTTTCAGCTCCATGAAACTGTCCGAGGAACTTGAAGCTGTACCGGCGGACGCAGACACAGTGCGAATTCACATTGATGAACGAGTGCCTCTGATTGATCACACGACATGTGATCAATTGAATGATTTCGCCAGGGAAGCGACTTCGAACGGAATCAAAGTCGAACTCATCGGCATGCAACGATTCAAAGCACGCTCTTCGCATACCTCGAGCGTTCGTAGTGCAGGAAATCCGGCCTGAAGCAGTGGCCTCTCAGAGAGCTGAGTTCGCTGGTTGAACTCAGTTCTCTGTCTTTTCTTGCTGGCCATTTCATGTCCGCAGCGTCGACGCATGCAGGGCCGGCAATACCGCAGAAAACAGAACTCCCACATCTACAGAACTCCCAAATCTTTTGAAATCAATTGCCTTCACTGAACTTCGCTTTGAAACCGAAAGTCCATCGACTATGCCAACAGATTCATCGTCCTTATCGTCAGCAGAAAGTCTTGAACCAAATCCGATTCAGGCGGTGCGACTCAGAATCGTGGGCCGTTCAGCTCCGATTGCCGTTCGCAAGCTGAACTCAGACGAAGCGAAACGCTCGTCGGTAAGCCACCACATCGTGAATCAGGATTATGTGCTGACTGTACCGTCTCGCCCGGTTCTTTACCGTTTCGCGAGTCAGCGGCTTGCGTCCGGAATTTGCCTGATGGTGGGTGCGTGCTTTGCCGTCTGCCTGGGAGGCTACTTCGCCAGTGAAATTGATACAGCACATCCGCTTCAGGGCAAAGTCGCATTCGCCGCGGCGGTTTATCTGCTGCTTGGCCTCGGAATGCTTCCCTTTGCCGTTCGAGACCTGTTTGGAAAGTTAAGTGCCGATGTCAACGGGATTCGAGTCACTGGTGTACCAGGCCGTTTCCGTATCACATGGGAAGATCTGGATCGCTGGAAACTGGATTCAACCGGGTTTCGACTTCACTCGCGAAGCACCGGAGTCACGGAAAGCATCGCTCTGCATATGCTATCAGCTCCTGCACGAACGAATCTGCTCGCGATCCTCAACTGTTGTGCTCCTGAAAAGCGAGTCACGACGAGAATTGACTGGAGCAACTCTCGACGGGATTCGGAAAGTGCACTTCGTGGTCTGGGAGACGCACAGCAAGTCGACTAAGGTTGTTGCGGAAGACGTTTCCGCGGCATTCGGAGTCTGCAAAAACAGTGGTTCCGATGGAACACCATCCAGAGCACAGCAGCATTGATTCACTTGTCTCGCTCGTGCTCATTCGCCCCGGTTGTTAGGGTGGTTCTTCGTGATCTTTGCATGGACTCTTTACAACAGGGCCGGGACAGATACGCTTGAGATTTCGCTTTTCTGAGTGATTTCAGACTCTCGGCGCGAGCCAGTCCCGGCTTTATTTGGCGTTCCTGGAACAATAGAACTGACAAGTCTCTGCCCGATTTGTGCAACGTCGCGTTGGAGGTCGACGTCGGAGAGTTACAATTGCCGACGTTTCAATCCAACCACTCTTTCCAAAAAGGACTCAGCATGAAATCCACAATCATGCTGAACGTTGCCGGCCCCATGTTTGGACTGGGGCTGCTGTTGCTGGCCGTCGGTGTTCTGGCGGCCTCCAATGTTGAGCAGCAGCAGCGGACGAACTCTGAATTGATCACACTCGAAGTCAATGCAATGCTGGCCGTCGAGGAGCTTTACATTGTCATTCGAGATATCCGTCATGAGCTCAATCTCTACCTGCGAACGCACGATCCCAGGAATCTCGAGAACATTCGCGGGCTGCTCAAGCATGCCCGACAACCGATTGAAGTGGCCAGAAAGCTTGCTCGTACACCGACGGAGTCTGAACTCATCAGCACTGTCGAAGAGGGGTGTAGTGACTTCGAACGGCAGTTTGCAACGTTTACAGGTCCGGACCATTCAATCAATGACTCCGAACTCAGTTCATTGAATGATTCGTATCTTGAGCAACACATTTTCGACCCGATTCGAAAGTGTATTGGTCATAACCGAGATGTCGTGGACAGGACAACATCCGCCGGAGCCGCCACGGCTCGACAAATGCGAATTGGTTTCCTTCTGCTTGGTGTCACCGGCAGCGTTGCGGGCCTTGTCTTTGGTCTTGGAATCGCCAGGTCAATCACTCGATCATTTGTCCAGCTTGACGTTTCCGTTCGTAGTGTTGCGGGTAAGCTCAAAGGAGCTGCAGAGTCCGTTCAGATCTCACACTTTGGAGATTTGCAGGGCCTCGAAGTGACGATTCGGGAACTTGAAGATGAGATTGGGAAAGTGGTCGAACAGTTACAGATGCGAGAACTCGAAGTCCTGCGCAGCGAGCAACTGGCGATCGTCGGACAACTGGCTGCGGGGGTCGCTCATGAACTTCGCAATCCATTGATGCCGGTCAAGGTTCTTGTTCAGGCATCGCTGGAGGAAGGCCCGGACGGAGTCCTGTCCGGTGAGCGTTTACGCATCGTGAACGATGAGATTCTCCGGCTCGAACAGACGATCAAACAGTTTCTGGACTTCGCTCGTCCCCCTGCTCTGGAGGCATGTCGAACCGACCTGCGCGATGTGATTCGTCGCTCGGAAGAGCTTGTGCTGGCACAGGCGCAGAGACAAAAGATTCATCTGGAGACTCTGCTTCCGGAGATGCCCGTCTATTGCATCGTTGATGCTCCTCAATTGAGACAGGTCATTTTGAACCTGTTGCTCAATGCGTTTGATGCCGTATCAGACGGAGGCAAAGTGGTGATCGCACTGCGTCATGTTCATGGCGTGCTGCCGGAACAGGAATCATTGCATGATGCCATGAGACTGCGTCCGGGAGTTGCGGCAGGAAGGGCTGAGATTACCGTAACAGACAGCGGGGCAGGCCTGCAGACGGAAGTCCTCGCGAGAGTCTTTCAGCCGTTTGTGACGACGAAAGAAACCGGCACAGGACTCGGACTGTCGATCTGTCAGAGAATTGTTCAGGCTCACGGAGGCACCATCCATGTCACCAACATTCCAGGAGGTGGCGCTCAATTCCGGATTCAATTGCCATGTTCAGGCTGAATCAGATTGAAGATGTGGAGTTCGTCTGGATTGGAACGAACTCGTTTTGCCTCGCTTCGCTGCGAATCACGAGGCTCCCTCGTTTTCGGACATCTTGAAGGAATGTGAAACGTGATTGCCAATAAACGCGAAATCTGTTCATCACAAATGAAGCACACTGTAATCAAGGGCGATTGAGAAACACTCTGGCAGACAATGGTCATCCTTCAGAATGACGAGCGTCATAAGAGCCCCGATCCCCGATTCAACTTAGAAATCCCTGGGCAATCTGACACGGCAAAAGTCATTGCCCGATTCCACGACAGCGGAAACTTAACGTGCCATCCAAGCTCCTCGTCATTGACGACGAACCCAATATCACCTTCAGCCTGCAGGCCAGTTTGTCCGGACCAACTCTCAAGGTCTTCACAGCCTCCACGGCCAGAGAAGGACTGGACGTCTTTCGCGAAGCCAAACCCGATGTCGTCCTGCTTGATGTGAGGCTTCCGGACTACTCGGGCCTGGAAGCGTATCAGTCCATTCGAGCGATCGACTCCCGAGTGCCAGTCATCATCATGACGGCCTTCACGCGAACAGAGACCGCAATTGAAGCCACACGACAGGGAGCTTTCGATTACCTCACAAAACCTGTCGACCTGAAGGAACTTCGCATCGTTCTGAATCGTGCCATAGAAATCAGCCGAATGCGTCGGGTTCCGGCGTTGATGGCGGAAACGATTCCTCACGAAGAGCCACCGAACGCGGATGTGATCGTCGGCAACTCTCCCGCGATGCAGGACCTTTACAAGAAGATTGGTCGAGTCGCCGCAACCGATGCACCGGTCCTGATTCTTGGTGAAAGCGGAACCGGTAAGGAACTGGTCTCCAGAGCGATCTATCATTACAGCCAGAGATCTCAGAAACCGTTCCTCGCCATCAACTGCGCCGCAATTCCCGAAGCGCTGCTGGAAAGCGAATTGTTCGGACACGAACGAGGAGCATTCACCGGGGCCGACCAGCGACGCATTGGAAAGTTTGAACAGGTCAACGGTGGTACGATTCTGCTCGACGAGATCGGCGACATGAGTCCTGCCACTCAGGCCAAGGCGCTTCGTTTGCTGCAACAGCAGCAGTTTGAACGCATCGGTGGCAATGCAACGATTCAGACCGATGTTCGAATTATTGCCGCGACAAACCGTGACATTGAAGCGATGGTGAATCACGGAACCTTTCGACGAGATCTCTATTTTCGATTGAACGTCTTCACCATTCATCTGCCCCCGCTTCGTGAAAGGCTCGAAGATATTCCGCTGCTGGCGAGAAATTATCTGCAGCGATTCTCGCAGGAAGACTCATCCGGAACGCCTGTCTCGATCACCGAAGACACTCTTTCGATTTTGCAGCAGTATTCATGGCCTGGAAATGTTCGCGAGCTTGAGAGTGCTCTGCGTTTCGCAACAGCTCATGCATCCAGCAATGTGATCACGCCAAATTGTCTTCCGGACAGTTGTCGCGGTCGCAGTGGAGTGTCGCCGATTTCGTCGAAGCCAACTCTCGTTCCGGATCCGGCGATATCGGTCACAGGACCGGAAGTTGGTGTGTCTTCTCAGGACTCAACTTCGCCAATGTCCGGCAGTGATCCGGAAACAGATTTGATGACGTTGACAAAGAAGCTCCTGCAGCATGGGAGCGGCAATGTCTATCGGCTGCTTGGGTCCAGTGTCGATCGAATTGTCCTCCCGCTTGTGATGGAACACGTGAACGGCAACCAGGCCCAGGCTGCAGAACTGCTCGGCATTTCGAGAATGACTCTTCGAAGCAAGCTCCGCAGCCTGGACGCGGCACAATCCGGGGTTCCAAATGACGATGGCCCTAAAGATGGCGTCGTTGTGGAGTAGCCATCGTCCCCGGTGAGGAACACCAACTCGCCAATGGTGATTTTACTCGACCGCTCGCCTCAGGAACTCGTTGGCCTCCTGAATCATCTTCTCAGAGTTGAGTTGTTGATATCGTTCGAGCGCTTCCTGACCAAGTTTTCGGGCTTCGGCGACTCGGCCCTCTGCCAATCGCAGCTCTGCGAGTTCCAGAACCTGCGCGGCGATGCCATCGCCGTGATTCATCTCCCTAAGTGCTTCCAGTGACTTCAGGCTCCACTCTTCACTCTGGGTGAACCGCCCCAGTTTCCGATAGATGACACCAAGTTTGCTCTGTGCAACGGCCACGTCTTCGCGGTCGCCCTGTCGTTCCGAAAGTTTCAAAGCCTTCTGAGCGTAGACTTCCGCCTTCTCCAGATGATCACGCTCAAACTCGATTTCTGCCATGACAAGGTAATAGTGGATTTTGTCGGAAGGGTCACGTTCTTCACGAGAGATCCGGTACGCTTTCGTCGCCCAGTTCTCGGCTTCGTCGTAATTCTTGCGATGGATGTTGAGCATCGCGAGATTGCCGTAGTTCATGGACAAACCTTCTGTCCATGCTTCTTCCTCAGCAATCTCAACCGACTTCAAATGATGACGTTCCGCCTCATCGTATTGCCCCCGAATCTGACAGATGACGCCTCGTGAGCAATAGGCCGTTGCCGTCGAGATCGGGTCATCGATCAAATCGCTTTTCTCAATGACTTCGCAGAGGATCGCATCCGCCTCATCGAGTCGACCGATCATGCGAAGAGCGTCGGCCTGCTCCTGACAGGCGGTCAGATAATCATCGAAGTAGTCTTCCGCATCGTCTTCATTCATCGCCGCAATGTGGCGACGGATGCGTTCATATTCTTCGACAGCCTGATTCAAATGACCAAGCTCAACGTCGATGATGGCGATCTGATGGAGTGAGTTCAGCAACTGCAGGTCATTGTCAAGCTTCGAAGCCAGCGTGACCGCTTTCCTGTGATATTGAATCGCTTTATCAAACTGCCGTTGTGACCCGTGTATGTCGCCAAGGCGGCCCAGACCGACGAGAACGTATTCCTGATCGGACTGTTTGAGAAGCTTCTCGAACAGTGACCGGGCCGCAGTCGGATTTCCCTTGAGCGCCGCGACCTCTGCCTGCACTTCAATGGTCCGAGGATCCTCTGGATCCAACTTCATCAGGCGACGGCAACACAATTCTGCTGCCGCACCATTGTCTTCCATGATGGCCTCAAGTGCCTTCTCGTACTCGCGTTCCAGAGAACTCGACATCACTGCCGCCTTCTGAAGTTGTGCCTGTGCGACGGTTCTGACTCGACCGATCAGTGACGGATGACAATCCCCGCTCAAGTCGGGACGCCAATGATACCCGCTCACAGCCGGTTCACGTGGCGTGGGAGGAATCTTGACAGAATCGAATCTCCTGAAAAAGTGAACCCGCAAGGCCACCCGCGTTACAGAACACTCCGCCGCGACACCGCCCGTGCCGCGACCGCTTGTCGCTCCCCCGGAAAGCACGCCGAAAACTCAGCACCGGCCCGATCAGGACCAAGTGAGGCATTCCCTTTTGAGCTCGACCGGGTTTGCTGAGTCGCTTCCGGAGGCAATCTGGCACGTGCTTTACAACAAGTTGAAGAGTTCATGGCCGAGTCAGGCATTGACCGTGCAGAGCCTCAGCCGCCGTGTTCGGTTCGAACAATCGGCTTGTCTGCGTTGATCAACAACCAGCAAACGGCGGACAGCGCGAAGGCGATTCCGAACGTGAGGATTGCCTGGTCGTAACCTGCTAACTGAGCCTTCGTCAGCAGTTCTTTGGGCAGCTCGGCCTTTGCGACATGATTCTGCGCTGCCGCTGCATCGACCTGCAGGTTCACCAAGGTCCCTGTGAACCAGGCGGCACATGCGGCTCCGGCAGTTCCGATCGTATTCATCCACGCAGACGCTGTCCCCGAATACTGACCACCGATGTCCTGACACGTCGCCCAGTTACTTGCGATGGTCAGATCGCCGCAAAATGCCGCGATCGAGACGCAGAGAAAGAAAGTGGTCGCCGTCTCCATCCAAAGACTTCCGAGCAAGCAGACTGCTCCGATCGCATAACTTGAAACACTGAGACATCGTCGTGCAACTTTTCGATCTCGAAAAACACGGACCAGATAATCACTAATGATTCCGCCAAAGATACAAGCAAACGCTCCAAACCAAAGTGGTCCGCCTTTGTACAACGCAACCATCAGGCTCTTCTCGTCGAGCGAGAATCGATCGTTCATGTAGGTCGGCAAATAGGAAATGTTAAAGAACCAACCATACGCATGGCAGAAATACATGATGCAGAGCAACCAAAGATTGCCACTCAACAAAAAGTCTTTCCACGGAGTCGGCTCATGTTTCGTCGCGAGTTTCGGCTCTCTTTGGGGATCGGACGTCGGACTTTGTCTTTCAGGAGGCGTGTCGGTAAATCGCCAGGCAAAGACAAGACACCACGCGACTCCCATCACTGCAAACAGTGTGAACGCTCCGCGATATGTCACGAGAGGATCGGTCCAGGCAGTGCCGACGACCAGAAACGCCCAAAAAAGAGGTGTCAAGCCTCCTGCCAGGCGGCCAGCCATCCAAATGATCCCCTGAGCACGCCCCCATTCGGTTGTCGGGAACCAGTTGTAGATCGCGCGAGTCATGTTCGGATAAGCACCCGCCTCGCCCATGCCGAAGAGAAAGCGGACGATGACGAGAGCCGTCACGTTCCCCCAAACACGACCGAACGCATTGACTCCAACCCATCCTGTCAGCAGCGTAAAGAATGACCACCAGAGAACGATCCGAATCAGAATCTTCTTTGGACCGGTTCGATCGCCCCACCAGCCACACGGAATTTCGAAGATCGCGTACGAGATGGTAAAGGCGGTAATCGCGTCGCGCAGTCCTTCCGTTCCTGTTAAACCGAACTCCCCGGCGATGAGCTTTCCCGCCGCACCGAAGCAGGCTCGATCCAGGTACGTGATCATGGAGAGCAGCCCAAGCAACGCGAGTATTTCATATCGTCGATGCATGCGTTGTCTTTCCGTCTTCAGAACACTGGGATGTGTCAACTGGCATATTCTTCACGCGTGGCTTGAACTGAGGTTTTCGTAGATGAGTTTGCCACGGGTGTCTAAACAGCTCGATCAAGTCCCTTCTCCCCTGCGTTAGGGGAGAAGGCGGCCGGAGGCCGGATGAGGGGTCTTTCTTTAGGTTGCAACGTTCAAGCAATCCCCTCACCCTAACCCTCTCCCCCCGACTCGTCGTGAGCGTTCTTTGTGATTCGCTCGCGGGGGAGAGGGGACAAACTGAAGTCACACTGCTCACCACGTTTCAAGGCACGTGATGTCTCGAACTACAGGCCGCGATCTCTGCCGACAACGACGATGTGCTGACCTCGTTGAATTGCTGATGCCCAGGCCTGAGCCAGAACGTAACCGTCGACCCCGGCGCGACAGGGCCATGGCTCCATGTCGATGTGGTCGAAGTCATGCAAGTACCCGACAATGTCTCCCTTCCTGACCGGATTGCCGCAATCGATCACAGGCTCATAGTGACCATCAAACGGCGCGACAGTGAAACAATCGCGATCGACCATTTCCAGCTTTCGTTGATTCGCAGCTTTGTGGAAGGCAATCGGTTCGATCTTTCCTCGCAGCAAGCCGTTGTTGATTGCTGCCGCCAGGACACCCTGCCTGCCATAGCGAACTCCTTCCGTGCAGACAGCGCGACCCCAGCCCAGTTCGGTGCCCACAGTGATCTTGCCAAGTCGCTCGGCTTCACTTGGAAGAAGACCGGGCGTGGCATTTTGATAGATCATGAGGAACGGAGTGCCAAACCATTTGGCCGTCTCTTCGATCTTCTGACTTTGCACCGGATCATCAACGATATGGTAGTTGGCACAGATTCCAAAACGGGCGACGTCTCCGCCCGAATGAAGATCGAGCACGATGTGGACTCGAGGCCAAATGTAGTCGCGAACAAAGGCCGCGATTCGGTGAGTGATTCCGGAAAGTGCAGGATTCTTGCCGGCTCCGTCGACGAATGCCCGGTTCAGGTTGACTCCATCATCCGGCGAACTTTCACGAGTGCCGGCTCGAAATGCTGACGGGTTCAGGACCGGGATCAGAATGATTCGCCCGCGAACGTCTTCGATTTTGATCTCACGAAGAAGATGCTTGAGAGCGACCGGGCCTTCATATTCGTTCCCGTGGTTCGATCCGAACGAAACGAGACCTTCATTCGGTTTTGTTTCCGGACCAACGAAGACCGTGAGCGGGATCAAATGGTCGCCCCAGATACTGTCGTGCTCAAGAGCCAGCCAGTAGTCTCGTCTTCCCGGTGAATCCAGATCAAGCTGGTTCGGCCTCGCCACGATTCGGGTCATGATTCTCTCCATTGGTTGTGGATGTGTGATCTACTTTGGGGACATCGTCTGCCCAACGCAACTGTGGAACATAGATGTCGACTTCGCTGTTCGTTCTGACTTCAAGAGGATCATCGTTGATTCATCATCACACGGTTGATTGTTCGGTGAGTGCCTGGTGCTTTGTCGTTCTTGAACTGAGGGATCGTACTTCGTAGGCCGGACCGAGCGCCAGCGAGTTCCGGCAATTCGGCCGATGTGGAGCAAGCCGGAACTCGCTTCGCTCGGTCCGGCCTACATCCATCCCGCCAATGTTGGGAAGGTACTACTCGGGAGACCTGAAACATGATCATTCCCCATGGTCGGCTAAGCTAACAGAATCTCGCGCGAAGAGTCAGTCAGACGCGGATCTTTTGCCAGTCCCGTCCTCTGTTTCGAACATATTAAGATGCTGCCGCTTCACCTTCGGCGGGAGCCTTTCGATTGCCATCAAGGGAATTGTCCAGAGCATGGTCGGATCGCAGGTCTTTGTCTTGAGTGTCGATCGGATTGGTTTGTCGAGAGATTCGTCAGGGTTTAGAGCTTTCTCGAGTGAGGCGACATTCACACACAAATTCCACCTCGCAAATGCCGCGATACTCAGGGACGGCCGAGAAATCGGAATTCCGGGTTGTTTCTGCCATTTGCAGATACCTTCGTGTAAACTTCAGGAGAGATCCTTCCACGATTTTCCCACCTGCATGATTTGAGGTCATCATCATGCGAATCCTGCCTGCCTTGAAACTGTTTTGCTTTGGACTGAATGCGTGCATGATCCTCGCCGCATCTGCCGGCGCTGCGGACAAAGTCACGTTCAACAAAGACATTCGACCGATTCTGTCGGACAAGTGTTTTGCTTGTCATGGGCCTGACCGAACCAAACTCAAAGGCGATCTTTCGCTCTCGGTTCGTGACGATGCGATTGCCAGGGCGGCGATCACTCCGGGCAAGCCGGACGAAAGCGAAATGCTCCGACGCATTTTGAGCGACGATCCGGACGAGCACATGCCGCCAGCGTCCGCGAAACTCGGCTCGCTGACGTCGCAGGAAATCGAAACGCTCCGCAAATGGATCGAACAGGGTGCGGAGTACGAAAACCACTGGTCCTTCATCTCGCTCGATCCAGCGGTGCTCGGCGGAGCAAAATCGTCAGCCGAGGTCTCCGGTCGCATCGATCAGATTGTTGCCTCAGGACTCGCCGCGCGAGGACTTTCGCATCAGCCCGAGGCGGATCGCAACACTCTGATCCGTCGACTCAGTTTTGACATCACTGGACTTCCGCCTTCCGTCGCCGACGTAGAAGCGTTTGTCGCCGATCAAAGCCCCGATGCTGTGGAAAAACTGGTCGATCATTTGCTGGCCTCTCCGCAGTATGGAGAACGAATGGCCGTCGATTGGCTCGATACGGCTCGTTACGCCGACAGCTATGGCTTCCAGGTGGACCGCGAACGAGACATGTGGCCGTGGCGTGACTGGGTCATCAAGTCCTTCAACGACAACAAGCCATTTGATCAATTCATCACCGAACAGCTTGCTGGAGATCTGCTGCCCAATGCGACGGACGATCAGATTCTGGCCACAGCGTTCAATCGTCTGCACCAGCAGGAATCTGAAGGTGGCAGTGTCGAGGAAGAGTACCGCGTCGAATACGTCTGCGACCGTGTGCAGACATTTGCCACGGCGTTTCTAGGTCTGACCTTCGAGTGTGCTCGGTGTCACGACCACAAATATGATCCCATCACGCAGAAAGAGTACTACCAGTTGTTTTCGATGTTCCAGAACATCGACGAAGCGGGCTTGTATTCATACTTCACGCCATCTCCGCCCACTCCGGCTCTGACTCTGACCGACGTCCATCAGAAGGCCAGGGTCAAGGAACTCTCTGACGCGATTGCCGCTGTCGAGGCGAAGGCTGATGAAATTCGATCCGGCCGCGGCGAGGCGTTTGCCGCATGGTTGAATGCTGCCGAGCGAACGACGGCTGAGCTGAAGCTTCCCGAGCTTGGTCGGTTCTCATTCGATGCTCAGGAAGGCAGCAATCTGGCCAACGCGGTGGCAGCCGACAAGCCGGCCACGATCCATGGCGAGAACAAACTGGTCGCGGGAAAGAACGGGAACGCTGTTGAGTTCACCGGCGACGATCCGGTCAATCTGCCGTTTGGCAACTTCCGTCGCGAAGAGCCGTTTGCGATCTCGCTGTGGCTGAAGACTCCCGATGTGAAGGACCGAGCTGTCGTGTTTCATCGTTCTCGAGCCTGGACCGACGCCGCCAGTCGAGGTTACGAGTTGCTGATCGAGGACGGTCGTTTGAAGTGGTCGCTGATCCATTTCTGGCCGGGCAATGCGATGTCGATTCAGGCAACGGCGCCGCTGATTCCGAACGAATGGACTCATGTTGTCGTTTCATCCGACGGAAGCAGCCGGGCCGCGGGGCTGAAGATGCTGATCAACGGCAAGCCTGCCGAAATCACGATTGTTCGTGACGCGTTGACTCGCGAAATCACAGGCGGAGGCGGAGACAATATCGCTCTCGGCGAACGTTTCCGCGATCGCGGCTTCAAGAACGGGCTGATCGATGACTTTCGTGTGTTCAATCGAGAACTCAGCGCCGTTGAAGCACTGGCGACGTTCGACGAAGCGGCCGCGATGGCCCTGCTGAGAAAGCCGTCGGATCAGCTTGATGAGCCAGCCAAAACCGCTTTGTTCAGTCACTTCCTCACTGCGGATCAGGCCTGGAATCAGCATCTCGCGGAGTTGTTGACGGCTCGAACGGAACTCGCAAAAACAAACGATGGTCTGCGCGAGATCATGGTGATGAAGGAGATGGCGCAGCCGAAGCCGGCGTTTGTGCTGTTCCGAGGCGAGTACAATCAGCGTCGCGACGAAGTTGGTCCAGGCACGCCTGCGGCATTGTCACCGTTTCCTGCCGACGCTCCGAAGAATCGACTTGGGCTCGCAAAGTGGATCACGGATCCCAAACATCCGCTGACCGCGCGCGTCACGGTGAATCGTGTCTGGCAGAGTATCTTTGGCCGCGGGCTGGTCAAGACGTCGGAAGATTTTGGAAGCCAGGGATCGCGGCCGGTGTATCCTGAGCTGCTCGACGCGCTTTCTGTGCATCTGATCCAAAGCGGCTGGGACATGAAGCAGCTTGTGAAAACGATTGTGATGTCTCGAACCTATCGGCAGCGAAGCATCGCCGATGAAAAGACGATGACGGAAGATCCCGACAACGAATGGCTGGCTCGAGGGCCACGTTTCCGTCTTCCTGCCGAGATGATTCGTGACAACGCGCTGGCGGCTGCGGGTTTGCTCAATGCACGATCCGGAGGCCCGCCAGTGAATCCGTACGAAATGACCGAAGCCTTCAAGCCGACAGGAGCCAGCGGCGGCGATGATGTCTTTCGTCGCAGTCTCTATACGAACTGGCGACGAACCGGACCTCCGCCGGCGATGCTTGCGTTTGACGCACCTCGTCGAGCCGTCTGCATTGCCAAACGCGAACGCACCGATTCGCCGTTGCAGGCGCTGATTCTGCTCAACGGAATTCAGTACGTCGAGGCGGCTCGAGTGCTTGGTGAGTCACTGCACCGCGACGCCAAAGGGGATCTGTCTTCGATGATCGAACAGGGCTTCCTGCGCTGCCTGAGTCGGAAACCGGATGCTCGTGAGATCGCGATCCTAACGCAACTCTACACGGAACAGCGAGCGTGGTTTGAAGCTCATCCCGCGGAGGCAGATCAACTGATCAGGATCGGCCAGAAACCGCGCGATGAATCCATCGCAACGATCGATTCCGCATCTGCCACGGCACTGGCTCAGGCGTTGCTGAATCATGATGAATGCGTCGTGAAGCGATGATTTCGTACGTAGACAGCCGAATTGAAGACGCAGTGTGCAGTGAGCGACCGGGACAGTTGCTCTACGTAGAACGATTGTCCCAGTCGTTCAGAACTTCTGACATCACGACTTCTTCAACAGGAACCAAGTCATGTCGAATCCGATCGACAGCATTTGACAAAGCCTGAAGCACCTGAAGAAGATCTGAACACACTGTGTTGTTCATGGCGTTGGTTTGTGCGGTCGGTGAGTGTCAGGAAACGAAGATGATAACGGCTGGGCAGTCGCGATTTGCTGTTCGACTTTGCACATTCCTCGCCGCGTCCTGCGTCGCGGGCTGGTGCGAGTTCGGATTTGCTGATGAAACATCGGGTTCGGCTCCGACGGCTTCGGGCCAACCGGCTACGCGAGCCGAGCTGTCGTTCGAAGAGCTTGCCAAACAGGTTCGGCCGTCATTGGTGCTGGTGCGTTGTCAGGATCGAACAGGGGTTGAGTTCGGTCAGGGAGCGGGATTTGTCGTTGGAGCGAACGGCCTGATCGCGACGGCTCGGCATACGATCGGTGACGGACGTGAAATCACCGTTGAGTTCCCGGACGGAACGGTGAAGCCGGTTGTTGAAGTGCATGCTTCGACGAATTCGGCCGACATCTGCGTGATCCGAGTCGAGGCGACGGGTTTATCGCCTCTTGCCGTTTCGCGAGACGACGAGCCGGCTCAGGGCCGAGAAGTCGCAGCCCTTGGGCATCCTCGTGGTGATCGCAACGTCATGGCAACCGGGATGGTGTCCGGTCATCAGGAAATCGACGGCGTTCGCGCTGTGAGATTGGCGATGCCGATTCAGCCGGGCAACAGCGGTGGTCCGGTGGTTGATCGATCGGGCGAAGTTGTTGGTATCGTGACCCTTAAGTCGATCGTCGAAGACAATGTTGGCTATGCGGTTCCTGGCAAGCTTCTTCGCGACCTGCTGGATCATCCAAATCCCATTCCCATCGAACGCTGGCGAACGATTGGGGCACTCGATCCTCGACAATGGACGACAGTCTTCGGGGCCGGCTGGAAGCAACGCGCAGGGAAGATTGTTGTTGACGGTCAGTCATCGGCATTCGGCGGCCGCACGCTGTGTCTCAGTCAGGCCGAACTGCCACCGCGTCCGTTCGATCTGTCGGCACTGATCAAACTCGATGATGATCGCGGTGCCGCTGGCCTCGTTTTTCACTCCGATGGCCGCGACCGGCACTACGGATTCTATCCCAGCGCGGGAAACCTCCGGTTAACGCGATTCAGCGGTCCGGATGTCAATTCATGGACCGTGCTGTTCGACGAACCTGTCGACGCGTACCGCTCCGGCGAGTGGAATTTGCTGCTCGTCAGGTTTCTGGAAGACCGGTTCGAGTGTTACGTCAACGGGCAAAAAGTCGTTGAATCGACTGACAACCAGCTACCCATCGGCAAGGTTGGAATGGCTTCGTTTCGCGGCACGAAAGCTGAGTTTCGTCGCTTCTCTTACGGCGCAAATCTGCTTCCCACTCCTCCCTCGGCAGACCAGGCGGCGCTGCTGCAACGGGTCGTGACCGAAATTCAGCCCGGTCGACCGGCGGCGCGATCGACGATCGACAGCTTGCTGCCGATTCAGAACCATGTTGGCGAATTCATGGAACGCGAAGCGAAGGCAATGGAGCAAAGGGCACGCATGCTCAGAACCCTCGCGGCAGATGTGACGGCAGAGAAAACTCGTCGGGAACTCGGCGAAGAACTCGGACTCTTGCAAGGGAATTCACCGGAGGCATCGCCAACATCGAAAGAAGCAACGCAACCTCCAGTCGTCGCCAGGACACCGGACCTGCTGAGGTCGGCTCTGCTGCTGGCAAAGATTGACAATCCGGACATCGACGTTGATGCCTACGTCAAGCGAGTGGACGTCATGGCCGAAGACGTCAAAGCCATGCTGAAGCCGGACGCGAATGAAAAGGATCGGATTTCAAAACTTGACGAGCACTTGTTTCAGGATCTCGGATTGAGAGGCAGCCGGTTTGAGTACGACAATCGATCCAACAGCTTTCTCAACGAGGTCATTGATGATCGAGAGGGCCTGCCGATTACTCTCTCCGTGTTGTATATGGAGCTTGCTCGACGGCTAGACCTGAACGTTGTCGGTGTTGGTCTTCCGGGGCATTTTGTTGTTCGATTCGAACCGACGGACAACTCGCTCGCGCGCGAAACGATCGATGTTTTTGAGCGAGGGCAAAGGCTCACGGACAGTCAGGTCTCGCTGATTCTTGCGGAATCTGGTTTCCCCGACGAAGAACGGTTCCGCGCGGCAAAGACTGCGCTGGAGATTGTCGAACGGATGGCATCAAATCTCCTGCGGCGTGCTGAAACGGAACGGATCGATGAAGATGTGCTGCGGTACCTTGAGACGCTCGTCATGCTGTCGCCGACGAATGTCGAGTACCGAATCAAGCGGCTCGAAATGCGCTATCGTACGGGCCGGTTCGAGATGGCGATGGAAGATGCCAACTGGCTGATTCGCGAGTCGCCGCCGGGGCTGAACGTCGAGATGATCCGTGAACTCCGGCAGACTCTCGAAGAAAAAATCGTCCCGCAAGTCGCGCCGTAAATGCCGCAGTGCTCTGACCGCGGCACAAATCGCTGGTTTTTCGGATGCCGCCGAATTGCAAAAACTGCTGTTCCAGAAAATTGTAAACTTGCGCTAAACTCCTCCCACCTCGGTTTGGAGTACCGGGGTGCCCTGTTTGCCAGAGGCATCGCCTCTGTCCGCAAGCAGTTTGGAAGCCGCAATTCGCTGCGGCCACTCAGGAATCTCATCGTCCTGATTTGGAAGAGGGAAAGGAACCCACCATGCGACGCTTTTTGCCATTGAGCCATGCCGATCTTTGCTGGCTGCATTTGTGACCGTGCTGGCTGCATCCAGCGCGATTGCTCAGACAACTCGAATCAGCCGAACCGAGTCAGACTTCGATATTGGACGTCGTATTGCTCCCGGAGAGATGGGAAGCATCACTGACATTCGCCGATCACCAACTCTCGGCACGACCAGCAATGTGGACCTGTCCAAGGTTGATCGCCGTGCACTTGCGAATCTGATGAAAGAAGCGTACGACGAATCCGGTCGTCTCTTTACATCGCTTCAGGCGGACTATCAGCGATACCCTCAACTGCGGTCGCTTCTGTCCGATCTGAAGACGCTTCGAAGTCGCACAAGCCTGGTCAATCAGGATCTGGCGGCGAATGTGTCGCTGGAGCAAATCGTTGTGGACTTCCGTGAAATCGATGCGGATTGGCGACTCTTCTCTCATCGCATGATGTCGATGTCCAGTGCTCTGAGCAGCGGGACTCGTCAGAGTCTTGAGCGAGTCGACAACATCGATCGACAAGTGGGCAAGCTGTTCCAGGTTGAACCATCGATTGATCGATATGAACTCTCCCGACAACTCGGGATCCTCGAGAATTCGCTCTACTCGATCTCGGACGAACTTCGACGGGACATGAATACATCGAACCGTTTGTCACAGCTCGTGAGCGACACCCGTCGTTTGGAAGAGCAGATCAGCCGAATCGAAGACTTCGTTATCGACAACTATCCGTACGAACGAATTGTCAGCGAGTACAACCTGTTTCAACGTGGTTGGAACACTGTTCTGGAACAGCTCAACACGGTCAACAACTCCTACATCGAACGAGCTGTGATGCGAATGGTGGAGGCTGACAGTGAGGTCCACGACCTGCTTTGGATTGAGAACACAACAAGCCGAACTCAACTGAAGCAAACCACCGACGCTCTGATTAAGGACGTCGATGAGTTTTACAACCGAACACCGTTGAAGCTGCTGCTGACGTTCAAGAACTCGTCAAGCACCCTGCAGATGGCCAACGATTTCTACGGAATAGTTCAAAACTTCAAGGACAACCTGGATCGTAACGAGTCGGATCAGGAATTGATGGAGAGTTATCGCTACCTTGAAGAGCAAGGCGCGGTGTTTGTTCGAACTTTCAGCCAGATGAAGAGCCAGGCGGCGATTGTTGTTCTTCGTGAGATCGAAGATGACATCGCGGCATTGCGACGAGAACTGAATCTGGGTGGCACCGTCGGTCAGGTGGATACTCGCAGGCTGACCAGCATCGCCGCATCGCTCGACAATCTGTCGTACAATCTCGACTTCGACGTTCGTCAGTGGCTGAATACTGCTCGTCCGACGAATCGCAACGAAGTGCTGACGGCTTCCGGGAACTTCATGAAGCGAACCCGCCGGATGCATCAAATGCTGGACTCTGAACCGACACTCAGCGAATTGCAGCGTGAAGCGGACAGTTTGTATCAGGAATGGCAGGCAATCTACCAGTATCTCGGACAGTGCCGAACCGCTCAGCGGCAGCGACTGTCTGAAACTGCCGCCGAGATTCGTCTGGACCTCACTGAGCTGAACGACTCGCTGCGTCTATGATCCTGAAAATGACATGAGGCTGCGGTTTTCGGCCGCAGCTTTCAGTAGAAGACTCCCTCCTCCCGCAGAAGGCCACGCTGTGTTAAACGGCGTGGCTTTCTGTCGTTTCGCGGATCACTCTGCAACGGGGAGATTCTGTGTTGAAGTCAAGGTTCTTCGACCTCCAGTCGTTGTTCATTCGTTGCTTAGGACTTCTTCGGGATCCTTCTGAATCGGCTCACTCTTATCCCACTTCGTGACGCGAGCCTCTTCATTCGGTTCCATGAACGGCCGAACGACTCGGAAGCCCACTCCCAGCGCGTCGGTAAAATACCAAATACTCTGTGGGATCTGTGGGTCCTGTTGCTTCCACTCTTCGCTGGACCCTTCACGCACCGCGCTGCGGAGCATTTCGGCCGGATCATCCCAGCCACCGCCGCGGACGATGCGAGGATATTCCGTCAGTGGAATCATGAGGGGATCAACCGAGACCTTTCCTGCTCGGCCTTTGTAGGCATCAGCAACGTACTGGTCGAGAACCCATTCCGCCACGTTGCCATGCATGTCGTAGAGTCCCCACGGATTCGGTTTCTTCTGTCCGACGGGGTGATAGTTGCCTTCGCTGTTGTCTTCGAACCATGCATAGTCGCCCAGCATTGAAGAGTCGTCGCCGAAGGAATATGTCGTCGTGGTGCCCGCGCGACAGGCGTATTCCCATTCCGCTTCGGTCGGCAGTCGATAATAGCGCCCTGTCTTGGTTGTGAGCCATGTGCAGTACATTCTGGCCGCGTGCTGAGTCATGCAGATGGCCGGATTGTTCTCGCGGCCCATGCCGAAGCTCATGTCCGTGTACGGAGGCGTTGGACGAGTGACAGAATCGGCGACTTTGTCTCGCGGTGTGGATGACTTGCCGTAGGCCGCGCGTCGCAACGAGTCGACTCGTTCACTCCACACTTCGTATTGGTTCCATGTGATTTCATGCTTGCTCATCCAGAAGGGGCTGATCTCCACTTCGTGCTGTGGTCCTTCATCATCACGTCGACCTGCTTCGGAGTCAGGACTTCCCATGGTGAATTTTCCACCGGGAATTGGGAGCATCTCCAGCTTGAACGTCGTATGCTCAAGCGGTTCTGAATACGGCTTCATTTCGGCTGGAGTTGCTGCGACTGCGTCCTTGACCTTGACCGGTTCAGTCTTCGGCCACGAAGGCAGAACATCAGCCGGCTTGGCTTCAACGTCCTGGGCCTGCAACTCGGCGTTGGCTTGTAGCAAGATGACTGCCGCGAGAGACGACAGTGCGATGAATGGAATTCGACGCATAGGTTTGAGCTTCCTGATGACAACTACCGAGCCTGATCGAACACGGCAAACAAAAATCAAAACGAGTTGATGCCTCGGGAACGCGGATCTCGTTCGGGCCGCCGTTCTGATCTCTGAGCAATTGCGATTGGCATTACCAGGACATCCGGCTGAAAGGAAAGTTCCAACCCCATAGCCATCGCCTGAGGCTCAATGGGTCATTTTCCTTTTGCCGCTTACCCAACGTCACAACTGCTCAAAGTTCAGAGACAATTCGTCTTCGAAAATATACCCATTCGCGCGCCGGACCTCAGTTTCGTCAGAGATCGATTGGCGATTTCGGAGAAAAATGCGGACTTCAGACCGACTTTTCCAGCTTCTGATGTCCCGTCGCTCCGCAGGTTGCAAGCGTCGGAGCGGTCATCCTGAAAAATGCTGGTGGTTTGACATCCTTGCCCTCGCATGAGACGGTTTGTGTGAGTTCCGCCGCACACTTCGACTCGATGGGATTCGGGGCTGGGTGTTCTCCTGGCGGATTGACTGTTCTCCGTTGCATCACCTGAATCAATTCTCACAGACACCATGGCAGATCCTGACCAACATCGCATTCGCCCCGACCAGAAGGTGAGCCTTAAATCGATCGATACCGACGGGCGTGACTATGGTCTTCGACCTGAAGAAGGCGAAGAGAAGTTTCTAAAGCATCGCAAAGAACTGATTGAACTTCAGGAGGTTCTTTACGCGGAGGGCAAGCAGAAACTTCTCGTCGTTTTTCAGGCGATGGATGGAGGCGGAAAAGACGGAACGATTCGCTCGGTGTTTCAAGGGACAAATACGCAGGGCGTTGAAGTCACGGCGTTCAAGAAACCAAGCGAAGACGAGTTGGCGCACGATTACCTGTGGAGAATTCACAAGGCCGTTCCGGCAAAGGGCATGATCGGAGTCTTCAATCGATCTCACTATGAAGACGTTCTGGTTGTACGAGTTCACAAGATCGTTCCCGAAGACGTCTGGAAACCGCGATATCGCCAAATCAATGACTTCGAAGAGATGCTGACCAGCAGCGGGACTCGCATTGTGAAGTTCTTTCTGCACATTTCGAAGAAAGAGCAAAAGGAGCGATTCGAAGAACGCATCCGAATCCCTGAAAAGCGATGGAAGTTCGATCCGGCCGACCTTGAGAAGCGAGAGCTCTGGGATGAATACGAATCGGCATTCGAGGACATGCTGAGCCGTTGCTCAACAAAACACGCGCCGTGGTATGTTGTGCCAGCGGACCAGAACTGGTACCGAGACTATGTTGTCGCCGCTGTCCTCGCTGAAACGTTGAAGGACATGAAACCGAAGTTCCCTGACCCGCCGGATGTGTCGCGGGTTGTGATCAGGTAAACACGCATCCGCGCGGAGTTTCATTTCTGTTTGAAGTGGCTTCGCCGGTCGCTCTCGTCATCGCAGAAAGTGCGTTTCCCAACACGGGATTTTGTGACTCATCGAAAGATATGAATATGTCAACAGCTCAGACGTCCATCAACCTGCCGGGAATTCAGCAGTTTCGCATGGACGGTCAGGTCGCACTCGTCACTGGCGGATCGAAAGGCCTTGGAACTGCAATTGCCGCAGGTCTCGCCTCGGCCGGGGCGTCTGTTGTGATCGCCGCGCGCGGCCTTGCGGAGGCCGAAGCAGTCGCGAATCAGATCGCCGTCGAATACCGCGTCAAGGCCACCGCGGTCGGACTCGACGTGAACGATCCGACCAGCGTCGAATCGGCTGTTCAACACGTGTTTGACGAATTTGGTCGCATCGATGTTCTGATCAACAGTGCGGGAATCAACATTCGGGGGAGTATCGAGTCACTGACTTACGAACAATTCCAGGCCGTGCAGCGGACAAACGTTGATGGTACATGGTTGTGTTGTAAGGCGGTGATTCCGCATATGAAGGCCGCGGGCTATGGTCGCATCGTGAACATTGCAAGCACGCTGGGAGTTGTTGGGCTGGCGAATCGCACTCCATACACCGCGAGCAAAGGTGCAGTCGTCACCATGACGCGAGCACTTGGGCTCGAGCTGGCCAAAACCGGCATCACATGCAACGCGCTGTGTCCGGGGCCTTTCCTGACTCCAATGAACATTCCGATCGCAGACTCCGAAGAAGCCAAACGCAACATCATCGGTGCGACTGCGATGGAGCGATGGGGCTCGCTCAACGAAATCCAGGGGGCTGCTCTTCTTCTCGCAAGTCCTGCCGCCAGTTACATGACCGGCAGTTTGATTACGGTGGATGGCGGCTGGACGGCTCGCTGATCTCGTAAGTTTCGTCAGTCTCGCTGACCGACGAGAATCACATATCCATCGAGATCGTGGATTCGCAGTTCGCCAGCGGGCATAAAGAATCGCGGCACAACCGTGAAGACGGCTGGGGCCAATACTGGAAGGGCACGACCTCCTTCAAAGTCCGGGAGTCCTCCGTCATCGATTCCGTTTTGCAGCAGGTGCTCACGAAGCCCGGCGACGTTGTCGCTGTACATGTAGAACAAGACGGCTTGCTCGGCCGCATCAACCTTCCCACTTGCCCGAGTCAGCATCATCTTGGCACGACCAGACGTCAGCAGACACCAATTCGCTCGACCATCATGGCCTTCGAAACGACTTTGACATTCAAAACCCAGCAAACGATAGAAGGCTGCGGAGGCGTCGACGTTTCCCACATGAGCCATTGGGATGTTCTCAGTCACACGCGAACCCGCGGGGCATCGTTCGTCACTCATAAATCACAACATTTCGCAAAGACAATCTGCACGTGCGTGGCAAGACGATATTGCTCGCACTGAACTTGATCTGAATTCGAGTTCCCTGTGATTGTGACTTGCGGCAGCGAACTTTTCACCCGCGGTAACGCAAGTTTTCCTTGTGAACGACGATAGTGGCACAGCGAGAGCCCCCTGTGTCGAGTGCAGGCCGTCGTCCGCGGGCGGCAGATGTCACTCGGCCGGCTGCAAGGAAAGGCGGCCGCTCCCGGCTCGCGGAACGACCGTCAAATCACGATTGTCGAAAGCACAGCACTCCACTAAAGTCCCCGCCTTTCGCAGCATCCGCAAATCGTAACCTGATGCTGGCAGCGAAGCTGCTCTGGTTCACCCAATTCTGCGTTCCGAAGGAACAGGAGTTCCGATCATGGTTTACCGTCCTCGCACAAAAGCGAAACTCGCGAAGAAGTCCAAGCGATGTCCAAAGTGTGGCAAGATCGTTCGTGGCCTCGTTCGATGCAAGACCTGCCACAAGCTGCAGAAGTAATGGTTTCGCCATGAATGAAACGCCGCAGCCAGATCAATCAGCGTCCGGTTTTTCAACCACACGACGGAAGATGTTGTCCTCCGCGGCTGCGGCTTCGTTTCTTGTGACAACGGGCCGGAAGAGCGCTCGTGCCCAGACTGCTGTCGAGTCAAACGACGAATCGGCTGGAACAAAGACTTTGGTTCCTGACGATTTTCGAATCAGCAAAGGACGGCTTCGCCAATCGGTGATGGGCTGGTGCTTCAATCCAATGCCAGTGCCCGACTTGATCCGTCACTGCGCGGAAATTGGAATCGAGGCCATCGAAGGCATCGATCGCAAGTTCTATCCGGATGCTCAAAAAGCCGGGCTGAAGATCTCGCTTGTCAGCAGTCACGGTTTTGGCACAGGCCCCGTTGATCCGAAGAATCATGCGTCTTGCATCGAGAAACTGCGTGAAGCCATCGACGTGGCTGTGCAGTTTCAGTCTCCCAGCGTCATCACGTTCACCGGCATGCGCGTTGACGGGATGGATGATGCTGCGGCCGAAGAGAACTGCATTCGGTGCTGGAAAGAAGTTGTTCCATACGCCGAAGAAAAGAATGTGACGCTGGTCCTTGAACATCTGAATTCGCGAGACAACAGTCATCCGATGAAGGGCCATCCCGGTTACTTCGGAGACGATATTGAACGCTGTGTTCGACTTGTCGAGCGAATTGGTTCGGATCGCTTCAAACTGCTGTTCGACATTTATCATGTTCAAATCATGAATGGCGACGTCATTCGCCGGATCAGGCAGTACCATTCGCTGATTGGTCATTATCACACGGCCGGAAATCCAGGGCGTAAAGAACTGGATGCCACACAGGAAATCAACTACCAGGCCGTTTTGGATGCCATCGTCGAAACCGGATACAAGGGCTTCGTCGCTCAGGAGTTTATTCCGACATGGAGTGACCCCGTGAAGTCACTCCGACACGGCGCGATGGTGATGGATGTCTGAGACAGATTCAGATCCTGATGAGATCCTGACGACAGACGGCGTCGTTCGAGACCTTGGTCCCCAGCCGCTGGCAGACGTGTTGGCTCGTTTGAACTTGAAGCCTCACGACCTCGTCGAAGCATCGCCAAATCAGATTACACATAAGCTAATCACCCGCGCGATCAAGGGCCGACGATTGACATCCCACAGCAAACGGCTTGTTCAACAAGCCCTGTCGGCCGCCTGCGGAAAACTCTTGCCGCTGAGCGAATTGTTCAACTATTGAATGGCCGGGTGGATCTGGGGGCATTGCAGGAAGCCCATTGCTGATCGCAGATTCAGACAACCCACAGATCTGTGGTCGCAGCGACCTCTGTACACGCAACGCCAGTGACTCCTCTGAGGGTTTTCTGAATCTGCGGTTTCACTTCCTCACAATCCTCTTGTCCGCCCTCGTTGCACTTGCAGCGGGGACATTGATCACGGTTAGGTCGCGACTCGACACGAATCAAAGGATTCAGATCGAGGCATTGCAGGAAGCCCAATTCCGACCGCAGATTCAGACAACCCACAGATTTGTGGTTGAAGCGACCTCTGTACCCGCAAAGCAAGTGACGCATCTGAGGGTTTTCCGAATCTGCGGTTTCACTTCCTCACAATCCTCTTGTTCGCCGTCGGTGCACTGGCAGCGGGGACTTTGATCACGCTTGGGTCGCGACTCGACACGAATCAAAGGATTCAGATCGAAGCATTGCAGGAAGCCCATTGCTGACCGCAGATTCAGATAACCCACAGATCTGTGGTTGAAGCGACCTCTATACCCGCAACGCCAGTGACTCCTCTGAGGGTTCTCTGAATCTGCGGTTTTCCTTCCTCACAATCCTCTTGTCCGCGATCGTTGCACTTGCAGCGGGGACTTTGATCACGCTTGGGTCGCGACTCGATACGAATCAAAGGATTCAGATCGAGGCATTGCAGGAAGCCCAATGCTGACCGCAGATTCAGAGAACCCACAGATCTGTGGTTGAAGCGACCTCTGTACCCACAAAGCCAGTGACTCCTCTGAGGGTTTTCCGAATCTGCGGTTTCACTTCCGCACAATCCTCTGTGTCCGCCCTCGTTGCACTTGCAGCGGGGACTTTGATCACGCTTGGGTCGCGACGCGACACGAATCAAAGGATTCAGATCGAGGCATTGCAGGAAGCCCATTGCTGATCGCAGATTCAGACAACCCACAGATCTGTGGCTAAAGCGACCTCTGTACCCGCAAAGCAAGTGACGCATCTGAGGGTTTTCCGAATCTGCGGTTTCACTTCCCCACAATCCTCTTGTTGGCCGTCGGTGCGCTGGCAGCGGTGAGGGCAAATTGTCGTTGTCCGGCGAAGACCGTGGAAGACCTCGTCAACAAGTTGAGCATTCCTGCGAAAAATGCGGGAGTTTTTCATGAAAATCGACGTAGGAGCGATCGGTCGCCGCGCGGTATAACTCGTTCGCTCGGAAAGCTTTGGCGCGAAGCAAAGGATTGATTTCGCCATGTGGATCGTCACCCTCATTGCCACGTTTATCTTGTACTGGATCTACGACGGATACGGTCGCTTTCTGCAATTGCTTTGCCTCATTCGGCGACCGGCGAGATCGAAGGATTCGGGCGACTCAGAATTGAACGAGTCGCTCCCATCGATAACGGTGCTGCTGACTGTTCATAACGAAGAACGAGTCATCCGCCAGCGTCTGTTGAACCTGCTTGAGTGTGACTATCCGGCAGATCGATTCCAGATCGTCGTCGCGTCGGACGGCTCCACGGATCAGACCAATCAGATCGTGCGATCTTTCGATTCGACGAGAGTGAAGCTCTTCGAAAGCCCCGGGCTTGGAAAAACGGGAACTCAGAACATCGCCATTCGCGACATCACGTCGGAAATCATTGCTTTCACGGATGCCGACATTGTGTTTGATGCGGCGTGGCTTCGCAAAGTTGCCGCCGCGTTTCGTGATTCCCGCGTCGGAGCTGTTGACGGACGATTGCTCTATGGTGAAGCAACAGCCGCGATGCAGACGAGCCAGGGCTTTTACTGGAACTACGAATTGAAGCTTCGCCACCTTGAGTCGCAGCTCGGCATACTCGCTGTGGTCGCCGGAGCATGTTTTGCAATCCGTCGATCGCTGTTTGTTCCGATGGATCCTGCGATCGGAGAAGACTGCATCGTGCCGTTAGACATTGTGAGTCAGGGATTCCGAGTCGTCCATGAGCCCCTGGCGAAAGCGTGGGATTCGTTTGAGCAGGACAGCCGAATTACGCTCCGTCGTCGGATTCGAATGACATTGCGAAACTGGCAGGGCACGTGGACTCGCAGCGCTTTGCTGAATCCGTTTCGCAATCCAGGCTATGCCTTCGCATTGTGGTCGCACAAACTGCTGCGGTGGTTGTCACCTGTCTTTCTTGTGACCGCAACGATTTCGTCGCTGTCATCGCTGATCATCGCGCCTGGGTTATTCTCAGCGGCGATGTTTGCTCCCTTCGGTTTGCTGTTTCTCATGGCAGCCGTCGGATGGAAGTCGCTGAACGGTGGTCTCCGCATTCCTGGGGCCGGCGCGGCCTACAGTTTTGTGCTGGCAAACACCGCGTTCCTGATCGGTATCTGGCGAGCAATGACAGGCCATCAAATTCATTCGTATCGCAACGCATAGGGCGACAAGAATGTTGCGACGAACCTTTCAGTTCCAGCCTTCGATCGTCATCGCAGCGGTGCTTTGCATCGCCGTGACTGGCTGCCTGTCCGCGCCACCGATGGGAATGGCAGGCGGAGCGAGCACGATCCAGGTGTCAGATCAAATGCGGGATCCCCTCTGGGAACGTGCCGTAGAGGTTCTGAATCGCAACCACTTTCAGGTCGCTCGCGAAAGCAAGCTCGAAGGCATCATTGAGACCGACTATCGCGGCGGTTCCAATATCCTCGAGCCATGGCATCCGGATTCTGTGGGCCTTGAGAATCGACTTGAAAGTACGCTTCAATCCATTCGTCGTCGAGTCGTGATTTCAATGCAGTCGTCCGGTGTCGGCGTGATGATGGTGAACGTCCGCGTGGACAAAGAGATTGAAGATCTGCCGGGCCTGGCCGCAAACTACGAAGGCGGCGCGACATTTTCTGAGAACGAACCGCTGAATCGTGACCTCAATCAGGTTGTGGGCCAGTCATCGCCGTCTCGCTGGCTTCCGCTCGGCCGCGACCCATTGCTCGAACGAAAAATCATGGCCGAAATTCAGGGCGCCGCGATTCCGTAGAGCACGCACAAGTCAGAAAATCGTGGCGAGCGGCCCGGTGTAAACGGTGTAAACCGGTCGGTAGAATCACATACCGGTCGGCTGACGCCAACCGCTCGCCAATCAGAGTTGAACGAACCGCTGCTGCTGCGTCTGTATCCGCCAGCAAAACATCATTCGCGATTCAGAATCGGCAAAGAAGCCCCGGCCTGAGGAACCTCCGCAACATAGTCGAGGCCCAGCAATGTGGCCACAGTGGACGCGATCTGAGATTGAGTGACTTCCGAGCCTTCGACCATTTGCGTTTTCGTATCCGGCCCAAGGACCGCGATCCAAATGTGCTCACTTCCGGCGATCTTCTCGCCGTGACTTTTCCATTCGATACGATCGCCGCCGCGACCGTGATCAGTTGTCAGCACGAGCGATGTGCAGTCGCGATACTCGGGCATGGACTGGATCATCTCCCACAATCGTCGGATGTAGTCATCGGTCCTCCGAGTTGCATCGAGATAGAGATCGTATCGACCTGCATGAGCCCAGTCGTCCGGTTCTCCAAGTGCAAGGTACATGAGTCGTGGCTTGTGAGTCCTGAGGTATTCCTGTGCGCCGCGGAAGGTGACGTAGTCGTAGCGTACATCCGGGAAACTGCGAGGATACTCAAGCGACAGTTCATCGACCGAACGAAGTTCTGCTTCGGCCGCAGTACCGACCAGCCGAAGTGAGGCATCGGTTGCTAAAGGCTCCCAGCCGGCGTTGACCGGCAGACCACTGCGTTCTTCATTGATGATGAAGGGAAAGACATCCCAACTGCACACGGCGGCCACGGAGTTTTCAAACTCGGGCTTCCTCGCAACCCATTCCAGAACCGTCACGTTGGCGTTGTTCTTCTTGGCGTTCGAGTCAATCTTTGGATCTGGAAAGCCGCAGAGTATCTCGCTGTAGCCAGGGTACGAAAAGTTCATCTTGTTGGTCACGACCGCCGTCGATTTCGTATCCGGATTGCCGAAGACAGTGCCTTGCTGTGCGAGGGTGTTCCAGAAGAATGGCATGAGCACTGTTCGCTGCTCGACGACGGAGTTCCGCAGATATCGCTCTCGAATCTCGGCAGGATTCTTCACCCCGCCAGCTTCCTTGTCGATCAGCGCTGGCTCGGCACCTCCGAAGACTTCCTGCCAACGAAGTCCGTCGATCGTCACAAGGAGAACATTTCGAGTCTTGAGAGCTGGCTTTTGGCCTCCTTGAACACACGTAACGACGCAATCGAGGGTCAAGAATCCAGCCACGAATATCACTGCCAGAGCCCGAAACGGAGCGGCTGTTTTCAAGAGTTTCTCGAATCGCATTTCGATCAGCTTTCTGGTTCTTCAAGTCGTGCTTCAAACAGTTGGATCATGTCCTCTGTCGAATCGAAGCAACCGCATCGCGACAGATTCTGCTATTCAGATGCATCGTGCTCAAATGGACTGAGTGAAGCAACGACCAGCCGCCTGGATTCTCTCTCCGACAAGCCCAAGACATCCTGCACGATCGGCACCAGGTGTAGCGCACCGATGCCGGTTGTCGTATGGAGTGTCAGGATTGCGTCCTGATGTTCGATGCCCTTCGCAAGAAGTTGTCTCAACCTCGTTTTGAATTGCGGAACGCGTTCCAGCTGCCACGCACCGGGTCGACCACGCCATCGATCGCCAGACGCCAGATCGCGTCGGCCATTTGAGTACCAGATCCTTGTTGTTGGCGACGTCGTCTCCGGAGGACCATTGGCAAGATAGTGTAGGTAGAAACCACAACTTGGACAGTTGACTGCATAAATCAGACCACCGCCTGAGCGACCATCCCAGTGACCGGCATAGGAATAGTCTGTCACTGGGACGTCAACGATGGACTCGCAGATTGGGCAACTGCCAGGCTCGCCAGACCGCCGTGTCATTTCTGCGACTCACTGAGACTGAAAACCGGGAAAAATCATCTGAACAGAGTGCCGCCGACCCAGTGGAATGGTCTCATTTCACCAACCTCATGGTCAAGAGACCTCATCAGGCGGACCAACCATCGGAGATTCATGGGGCTCGAATTGTCAGGGAATGGTGATGTGAACAGTCGCCGGGGCCGCTGCGAGACAAGAGCGTCGGAGGTTTCTTGCGCCACAAAAACGCCTCGAAAGATTGATTCAGCCGCGCTATGCCAATGCTGGTGACTTGTTAGAATACGACCTCTGGAAAATTCAGCTCATTGGAAGACGACGATGAAAACGGAGATTCAGGACCATCCCTACGGAAAGGCTGTCGCGACTCTGATTGAAGAGTTCGGTCGATTGCCGGGGATCGGTCGCAAATCAGCAGAGCGACTCGCGAATTACGTGCTTGCATGTTCAGTGGATGAAGCCAATCGACTCGCGGATGCCATTCGAAATGTCAAAACCAGCGTTCGACGCTGCAGCCTCTGCTTCAATCTGACCGAGGACACTCTGTGCAGGATCTGTCGCGATCCTCGGCGAGAACAGCATGTCGTTTGCGTTGTTGAGCAGCCGAAAGACGTGGTCGCTCTGGAGTCATCCGGAGCCTTCACCGGCGTGTATCATGTTCTCGGCGGACGAATTGCGCCGCTCGAAGGTATCGGTCCGGAGGATTTGACGATCCATCAGTTGGTCCATCGTGTCCGGAAACAGGGAATCACCGAGCTGGTGATGGCAACAAATCCAACCCTGGAAGGAGACGGAACGGCACTGTACATCACGAATCTGCTTCAGAATGACAATGTGAAGATTACGCGTCTTGCCCGTGGGATCGCTTCGGGTAGTGTTCTGGAGTTCGCGAATCGCGAGATGCTTGCAGACGCACTTCGCGGGCGCCAAAAATTCTAGGGATTCGGATTCTGCCGTCTTTGACATCACCGATGTTGCGTTTCGACAGCAATCCGGTCGACGCAAACGGACTCTATAGGTTAGATTTTCGCCACCACGGTTCTCACAAAACCAGATTCAGAGCGTTTCGGTCCAAATCATGCATCTGAACATCTCTCAGCAAATGAAAATGAGCCAGCAAATGAAGCTGGCTCCGCGGATGATCCAGTCGATGGAGATTCTGCAGCTGAACATGATGGCGCTGAATGAACGGATCGAACAGGAGCTGGTTGAAAACGTCACTCTGGAACGCGTCGAAAAGGAACAGGACTACGTTCCGGCCGAATCCGATGCGTCAGAGTTCTCACAGCCGATCGACGATCGCGAGGCGAAAGAGCTTCGCAAAGACGTCGAAAATCGCGAACTGGTCGCCGGGAACGACAAAAACAACGAATCCGATTTCGAGCGATTGCTGGAAATTTCCTCTGAATGGCCTGAGGACAACGTCAGCTTCGGCGGCGGACAGCGTTCGGCCAATCAGATCAGCGATGACATGGATCGTCAGCATGACGTCATGTCCAACATGATGGCTCGGCCGCAGTCGCTGCATGAATATCTGCTGGAACAGTTTTCGTTCTTCAGCATTGATCATGTGCAACGTCAGTTCGGCGAATACCTCATCCAGCATCTCGACCATAACGGTCGCTTGCAAAGCATGCTGCCCGAGATCGCTCAGCAGTTCAATCGACTGTATGAACATCAACTGACGAACGAACAGGCCGAAGAAGTGCTGAAGATGATTCAGCATCTCGATCCGCCCGGCGTCGGGGCAAGAGATCATCGTGAGATGCTTCTGCTGCAGGTCGATGACCACATGCCATTCCATGATGTGGTCGAAGTCCTGATTCGCGATCATCTGGAAGATGTGGCGTTCAATCGTCTGCCATTGATTCAGAAAGCAACCGGATACTCGCTCGACCTGATCAAGGTAGGTATCGAACAGATTCAGACACTGAATCCGTACCCCGGTCGCGGGTTCGAGCAGCGACCTGTTCAGCGGGTGACTCCGGACTTGACGCTCGAGCAGGATGACACCGGACGCTTCATCGTTCGATTGCTGGACGAGTATGTTCCCGAGCTTCGCATCAGCCCACGTTACCAGGCGATGCTTAAAGAGAACCCGACTCAGGAAACGCGTGACTGGATTCGTCGAAAGATTGAATCCGCACGGTGGCTGATTGAATCGATTGAACAGCGATACAACACGCTCCGAAAAGTCGCGCAGGAGATCATCGATCACCAGCACGAGTTCCTCGACAAGGGCCCCGAGTTCATTCAGCCGCTGAAGATGCAGCAGATTGCGGACCGCGTTGGCGTTCACGTCACGACAGTCTCGCGAGCCGTGGACGAGAAGTGGATTCAGACACCGCGAGGACTCTTCCCACTGAAGCGTTTCTTCGGTGGCGGCACACAGTCGTCGTCCGGCGAAGATGTCGCGTGGGATACCATCCGCATCAAGCTGCAGGAACTGATCGACAAGGAAGATAAGAAAGATCCGCTCAGCGACGATGCTCTCGTCGATGCGTTGGCCGCCCAGGGAATCACCTTGGCGCGCCGAACGATCACGAAGTACCGCAAACAGATGCGAATCCCCAGCTCCCGCCAGCGCCGCGAGTATTGATCTGAAGTTTCTGAACGCGGCCATTGAATTCAGTTGTAGCGGAATTCGTCAGAATTCCCCTGTTCGCGAGTTTGGCCATGGGCTGGTACGTTTCCGCAAATGCTGCATCCTGATTAAACTAATCTGTCGCGGAAGTCGTCAGACTTCAGGTCGATTCCTTGATCGGTCGCGGATGCTGGCTTAGAGGAAAAGAAGAAGACTGAGAAGCTCATCGTCGAATCGCTGTCTCGAGCGGCAGATGAAAGCTCATCAGCTTCCGAGCGTAGCGGCGGCATCTTGCAGGCGAACTTCATCGACCCGCAGTCGGAAGGACTCCGCCTCGACAGTCTGTTCGAATCTGCCGCTCGCCTTATCATGCAACTTCCCGGAGCAGAAACGTGCCATTGTTTGAATTCTATTGCGAAGAATGTCATCACCAGTCCGAACAACTGGTCGCGCGACAGGAAAAGCCGGCCTGTCCGAAGTGTGGTTCGAAGAAGCTTGAGAAGCTGATGAGTGCTTCAGCCGGTCGAGTTTCATCGGGGCTTCCGATTGAATCCAACTGTCCTCCTCCGGAAGCTGGTCCCTGTAGCCCGCATTGCTGTCGGCTGTAGTTTCCAACTGAAAGCCATCGATGACTCGCGTTGTGCCCAGAGTGCTCGTCGTTGGGGTTTCTCTGAGCCTCTGCGTGCATGCATTTCTGCTCGCGTTACCTGCAAGCCTCGCATTCTGGACGTTGCTGCTCACTGCCGTTGCAGCCGCGAGTTGCCTCTACTTCCTTCGCCCCGCGGCCGCTGATGCAGCCACGCTCGAGGCACAGAACGATCTGGAGAAGCGATCGGAAGCGTTGCAGACTCAGATCACTCAGTTCGAAGAGACCCGAACAGCGCTGCTGGCTGAGTTCGATCAGCGGTCCGGACGACTCAATGAACGAGAGCACCTGCTGGCCGCTCGATTTGCCAGATTTCAGGAGTTCCTTGAGTATCCCATCGATGACCCGCATGAGTCGCGTTCCACCGCAGAACTGCATCAGCTTTCCGATAACGATCGGAAAGTGCGCCAGTTGCTGGAGACGGAAGCAGAACGAGTCTACGAGAAGATTCGCCGCAATGGCTATTCGGTGAACGGCAAAGTCGATGTCTTCGCGATTCGCGACGAAGCTCATCTGCTGTTCAAACAGGTTGCTCAAATCTACAAGCCGGACGCGGAGAATCCTCTGCTGGAAACCAGCTTCGAACAACTGGCGCGGGCGGCAAGTCGAGTGTGTCTGCATGTGCTGGTCCTGCTGGAGCAGTTGCCGGTCAATGTGCAGCAGTACAACATCAGCACGCTGTACGGGTACTTTCAGAAAGCCGTCACCGGCTATGGGATGTATCAAAAGGCGGGACCGTGGCTGTCGTATCTGAGTCGTGGTCTGTACGCCGGCCGAATTGCATCCGCCACGAATCCGGCAACCATCGGAGCGTGGTGGCTCGCGACCGAGATCGGCAAACGCGGCGCGTCGAAGCTGATTGAGAATGTCGTCGATCGACAGGCCGTCGCGGTGCTGCATCAGCTCATTGCCGTGATTGGAGTCGAAGCAGCCAGCATCTACGGGACCGGATTTCGTCAGCGAGATCCCGCATGGATTCTGGGCACAGAACTTGTGGAGCTGATCCATTCCTTTCCGCCATCCGGAGAAAGCTTGCGCAGCGGCATGAAGCGGATCACCGGACTTCCGCTGAAGAATGAATACGATCGAATCTACCTGTATCGATGCCTCGCTGATCATCGATCGGCTGGTCGGCATATCGCCGATTCAGCAATGCTGACCCGCGATCAGCGTGAAGACATCGCCCGGCAACTGGAGCAGTTTTTTGTCGACCACATTCATGGTGCCAGCGCGGCCACGGTTCAGAAATGGCGAGACGGCGCGGAACGACGACTCGACCTGAAACTTTCGCTGCAGGATGTGTCGTCGGCCCCGAAGGCGTCCGTTCGAAAATCGGCCGAAAGCGCTGTGGCATCTTTGTCAGGATTTCTGGCGAGCTTTCTATCGATTCCTGTCGGTCAGAAGATCGATGTTCTGCGGTCGCTCAAGTCGTTTCAGTTCCTGGATGTTCCGGCTCAGGACGTGGCGGCTCAACGGCTGGCGATCGAATCCGACAGTTTGACGTTCGAACCGCCGGAGCTTGATCCGGCGTCGGAAACGACCACTTCGTTTCTTCACGACATCGTGACCTGTGCGACGTCGGGAGATCGGCCAGATCAACAGATTGAGCAGCTTGTTGCTGAGACGTTCGGATACTTTCGGCATACGACCGCAGAAGCCCGGCAATGGCTGGATCAGTCGTGGCGAAATCGCCTGCGACAGAACTCCGCCCCGGATGTTGCGATTGAGTCCCTGCCAACCGGCGCGGCAAGGGCATTCTTTGAGCATCGCGAGGACAACGAGCAGTTGGTCTTCTGTTACGAGGGCGTCAACGCTCTGTCCGGTGACTCGCTGGCGGCGATTGATCAGTCCGTTCTGATGGGTTGCTCGATCCAGCAGGACGGAGCCGCCAGCACTCGTCGACTCATGGTCGTGTCGATTGATCAAAGTCACTTGCTCTGGACTGCAGTGCCTCCAATGACCGTCCAACGCCGATCCGGGATTCTGGTCGATGCGGCCGAAGTCACCGGAGGGCAATGGGCAGACGCCATCGTCAAAGAAAAACGACTCGCCCCAACCGCCGCACTCGTCATCGAAGGCAGTCTCCGCGGCGGACGATACAAAAACTACTTCCGACCACTGCTTGACTTCGTCGGCCAGTAACTCCGCCTCTATCCAGTGAACCATCGCAAGCCGCCCGGTTCCATCTTCAAGACGAGTGTACGATCAACAATACTCCGGCCGACACCACGACCGTACCGTGCACCCGTCGCTCCGCCGACGGGCGTTACACCAGCTCACAACAGGCATAGTGCCGAACTCGCATCAGCTTGCGCACCCCTGAAGAAGAGCAGGCTCATTTGCACCGAGACAACCAATCAGCATCGCGTCGTCAGTGATATCCGTCGCAGTTGGGCCACTTGGATTGTCCAGACGCTCTCGGTTCGTGAGTTCCTGCAGTTTCATTCGAACGCGGTCGAGACATGGCAACGACTTTCGAAGAACACGCAGCTGATACTCTTCGCTCGGTGTTGAATGAGGTGATTCCCCGAGTTCAACCACGCGCCAATGTCCCTTCTCCCCTCGAAGGGGAGGAGGTGCCCGCCGGGCCGGATGAGTGGGCCCTTGACGACTCACTGAACACCGAAAACTGAACCTACCGTTGTGGCCGGTCTCCGACCGAGCCACACCCCGCGACCGCAGGTCTCCACGTCCCACCGCGCGGCATCAATCATCAATCGGCAATCGGCAATCCCCATCTGTCCCTTCTCCCCTCGAAGGGGAGAAGGTGGCCGTCAGGCCGGATGAGCGACGGTGTTCAATTGGTTCAAGAGACAGATTCAAAAAAAGACATTTTTGAATTCCTTTCGGGGAAGTAGTCTAGCGTTGTCATCGGTCGTTTTCTGGTGGAGACATTGGGGGCCAGCCCCCAAACCCCCGGGATTTTTGAGGCATAGCGCCGGTGCTCAATTGGCCGGTGTTCAATTGGATTATCTCGCTGAGAAAAAACTCTGGTGTGAGAGCATGCGTGTGTTAAAATTTTTCTATTCGATGAAACAGACGGAAGCTCTGCGGGGACGCAACTTCCTGAGGGATAGTCGAGTCGCCGGTGCTTCAATTGAGGCATCGAGCACGTGTGGTGATCGGTCATGTGCCGGTCACCACTTTTTCTTCTCGCCGTTGTTCTTCTCGCCATTGCTCTTTTCTGTGGACCATGCAGTTCAGGATCGTCAGCAGCTTTCGCATACAAGCGACGATGGCGACTTTCTTTTCTTTACCTGCTGCCAGCAATCTCGCGTAGAATTTTTTAATCACCGGGTTGAAGCGAGTAGCGGTCAGCGCGGCCATGTAGAGCACGCGTCGGACATGACTGCGGCCTCCGAAGATGGATCGCTTTCGTTCACGCGTTCCGGACTCGTTGACGATCGGAGCGACTCCCGCCAGTCTGGAGATCTGGCCTCGATTCAGCGATCCCAGTTCCGGAAGATCGCAGAGCAGGGTCGAGGTGGTGACGATGCCAACGCCGGGAACGCTTTGCAGAATCTCGACGGCCGGATTGGTTTCGGCTTCCTTCTCCAGAAGCGTTTTGACCTGCAAATCCACGGAATTCATCTGTGTTTTCAGCAACTCGAGCGTCTCATCAATCAGGTGAACGATTGGCGCGTTGTCCGTCTGAGCCTTTCGATTCTGCTCCTGATTGATCATGTTCATCAATTGCTCACGGCGTCGTACCAGCGCTTCATGATGTTGGTGCTCGGGCGATTTCGGAGGCGTTGGCTGAAGATCAACGACCTCACCGAATCGCTGCAGCAGTGCCGCATCGATGGGATCCGATTTCTCAAGCACCCCGATGCCTTTGCCAAACTGTCGCACTTGCCATGGATTGGCGACACAGACGGCAATCCCGGCCTGATGCATGGCCCGAACGAGCGTGCGTTCGTAGCCTCCAGTGGCTTCACAGACAACAAAGGTCTTGTCCGGCTGATCGATTTTGCTGACAAGGTATTTCACGATGCAGTCGTTGGTATTCTGAATCTCCTTTTTCATTTTTCTGTGAGAGTCCGAGACATCCATTTTGTTTTTAGCGATATCAATTCCAATCACACGAGTGGCCAGTTTCGAGCTTGTCATTTGTCCCATCCTAGTGAATACGAGCTGATCGGTGATGCCCGATCGCTCAAGCGACGGTTCGGGTTCAAAAACAAAAGGCCATACGATCACGCTCATCCACGGTCTTTACGACCAGGGGGTATTAATCGATCTGTATGGCCGCCTGATCCCGGCTGCAGACCAGGATCAGACTCCAACCTCCCGCCGCTCGCAACTCAAATCTGACAGGATCAATTTCAAGACACTAGGGGTCCCTCCGCGACTCATTGAACGCTGAAAACCGAAACCCCGCCGCCACGCGGCGCTACAATCGATCCAGCGGACTCCGCACCCCCAGCGGCCCCTGCTGCAGCACGTGAGTATAGATCATCGTCGTACTCACATCCGCGTGACCCAACAACTCCTGCACCGTGCGAATGTCCGAACCCGACTCCAGCAGATGAGTCGCAAAGCTGTGACGAAACGTATGCGGAGTCACCCGCTTCGAAATGCCAGCCGCCTTCACCGCCCGGGTCAACGCGTTTTGGAACACCGATTCATGCATGTGATGCCGATGCACCGCTCCATCATGAGGATCGGCCGACAACTTTGACGCTGGGAACACCCACTGCCACGCAAGTTCCTTCGCTGCATTCGGAGCTTTCACCTTCATCGCATAGGGAAGCCAAACTGATCCATAACCTTCCGCAAGATCCTGCTGATGCAATTGCCCAACCGACTCGATTTGAAGACGCAGCGGAGCCATCACGGACTCGGGTAGCAAAGTCACTCGATCCTTCGCTCCCTTCGCATCTCGGATGACCAACTGACGCCGCTGCAGGTCCACATCCTTCACACGCAATCGAAGGCCTTCATAATGCCGTAGGCCGCCGCCATAGAGCAACTGACCGAACAGCAGCGTTACGCCTCTCAACTGCCGCAAAATCGAACTGACCTCTGACTGTGACAGCACCACCGGCATTCGCTCTATTCGCTTCGCCCGCTCAGCGTCAAGAAATGGAAACTCCCGATTCAGCACATCGCGAAACAAAAACAGCAACGCATTGAACGCTTGATTCTGAGTACTCGCAGCCACTCGATCCTTGACCGCCAGATCGCTCAGAAACTCCTTGACCTCCATCTCAGAAGCAGTCGCAATCTTCTCCCAGCCTCCAGTGAACGCCGCAAATCGACACGCCCAGCCCGTATACGAGCGTTCGGTCCGCGCTGCATAATGTCGAGTTCGCATGAGCTTTCGCATCTCCTGCAGCAACGGAGGCTCACTGGCGTCGATCTTCCCGACGAGCATCTTATCGTCCGTCACTTCCACCATTGCCGAATCCACGGTCGAGGAAGCGGGCGGTTGAAAAACAGACGACGAAGATTCTCTGGCGACAATCTCTTCAAGCTTGATCCGAATCGGGGATAGATCGGGGACTGCGACCGACAAAACCTGAGCCTGATAGAGTTCCAGCGCACGAACCACCTGGAGTCGCACAAAAGCTTTCTTGCCAGCATCCCGCATTTGTCGCAACAACTGAATCAGGGGATCCGTCCGGATGTCAATTCGCGACGCTTTCAGTTGCGACGTCCAGCGAGCGTATCGTTCGAGCCACCGCGGAAACCAAGTCGCGTCATTTGCTGAAAGCCCCGCGGACTCCACAATCCTCGCAAACCGCTGAATTGACATTGCCACCACCCACACAGAACGACTTGACACCCACACTCCAGAGCGGTATCTTGATAACTCGGATGTTCGTGTCAATATTGCGATATCCTTGAAGTGCGCGTGATATTCGCTAATGACCCGTACCACGGGCTTTTGTGGAGTTACTACCAAATGTTGTGTTCAGTGAGAATCTCTCAGGCGACGACTTCGGTATGAGCTGTAGGGGTTTTGGTGGTGGTTGAGTTGCGATCGTTGATGGAGTGTTCGTTGATACCGTCGATGAAGCGGATGCCTTTGATCAGTTCAGGGATGTGCTGGTGACCTCGCAGCTTTCGCCAGCCTTTCTCGGCACTCTGAGCCAGCTTGAAGATCATCATCAACGAGGCCTTCGCACTCCCATTGTTCTTTGTCTTGCGATGGCGGAGACGGATTGTTGCGAACGTGCTTTCAATGGGATTTGTGGTTCGAATGTGACACCAGTTCTCGGCCGGGAAGTCGTAGAACGTCAGCAGCACATCACGATCTTTTCGAAGACATTCGACTGCGGATGAATGCTTCGCTTCGAACGTGTTGATGAACAAATCAAATGCGTTGTTGGCTTCCTCCTTTGTCGGTGCATCCCAAATCGAATGCAGCATTCTCTTTGCCTGAGGCTGTACGGACTTCGGCAGTTTATCGAGGACGTTCGCCGTCTTGTGGACAGTACAACGCTGAACACGAGTCGTTGGAAACACCTGGTCAAGAGCCTTCCAGAATCCAAGTGCACCATCGCCAATGGCAAGCAGTGGATCATGTCGCAGGCCGCGTGCTTTGAGACTCAACAGCAACTCCTTCCATGCAATATCGCTCTCACGAACGCCTGCAACCACCGCAAGTAATTCCTTTGTCCCATCGGCTGTTGCGCCCATCAGCACCAGCAAACACTGACGATTTTCATCGGCGTTGCGACCATCATTCTCATTGAATCGAATGTTGCTGTAGATGCCATCAGCCCAGATGTAAACGTATCGCTTGTCCTTCAAAGATCGCTTCGACCACTCGTCGTATTCTGCTTCCCAGACCGACTTCAAGCGTGTGATGGTCGTCGCTGAAAAGCCTTCAATGTCTTTGCCAAGCAATGCTTGCAGTGCCTCAGGAAAATCATTCGTGCTCACGCCTTTGAGGTACAGCCATGGGACAAGCTCCTCCATCGATTTGGTCTTTCGCAGATACTTCGGAAGGATCGATGACACGAAGACTTCGCGATCTGCCGCCGGTCGCTTGTCACGCACTCGCGGCTGACGAACGGAGACTGGGCCAAGGCCTGTGATGACGTCACGCTCAGGCAGCGACCCGTTGCGAACAATCAGCTTCCGACCTGCTTCGTCAACAAGGCCAGACTTCGCCAGAAGGTAATCGTCGACCTCCTTCTGGATGGCGGCCTGAAGCATCTTCTGAGCTCCGTCACGAAGGATCATGCTGAGCACGTCACGAGGACTTTCCGCCGCTGACTCCTGAGCAACAAGCGGTGTCTCATTGCCAGTCTCAACCGAGCTGCTGACTGTCTCTGAACCAGATTTCTGAGTACTCTTCTTCACGGGTGGCGTTCCTTTCGAATGAAATTGGTCTTTGTTTGGAAACCAACTCATCTCGAAATACGCCGCCTCTTTCAACCCTCACCCAAACACAACTTTCGGCAGTAACTCGCTTTTGTGCCTCCAATATCCGGTTATCACGCGCTTTACTGTGTTAATAAAGAGTTAGCAGCGAAGAGACATGAACCAATTCGATTCACGTCTGGAAGCGATTTTCGGCAAGACCTTCAACAGTGGTCCTGCCACGGAAGCGGATGTCGCAACAGCAGAATCAACTCTTGGCCTGCGATTTCCTCCGAGTTACAGGCAATTCCTCGCGCGGTACGGCGCATCGCTATGTTCTGGATTCGAGATCTATGGTTTACCTCCCGATCCCGGTCCCGGCGAGCAACCGCAATGGCCAGACGTCACAGAATCAACGCTCCGCTTGCGTCCGAACTGCCTGCCAGAGAACTCCGTTCAGATTTCGCACGACGGAATGGACCACGGGTACTTCTTAGAATGTTCGTTGACTGATGCATCGTTTGAAGGCGCGGTGATAGAATGGGGGCCACGACACGGTGGAGGCAAGATCGTCGCTGCCACGTTTATGGACTTTGTTGAACACCTGAATCGCTGCTAACAATGCCGTGCACACGGAGCCGCCGACAGCGCGGTTTGCCAAAGGAGAGCGTTCTCCGGCGGCCCGGTGACGGCTGCCGTTAGCACTGGAATGCAAGACGCTTCGCGGGTTGACATCGAGTTCGTCTGAACGCCGATGAAACGCATTTTGAAACCGCGGATGAACGCGAATGAACACGGATGAGTTGCGCGTGACGTGGGCGGTTGGGACATGACGTGGCCGCCGGGTGAGATGTTCGCAAGCGGCGAATGATGTCGAGTCTGGCTGAACCACCGCATCGGTCTTTCCGTTCTTCTCGGCCGAGCACAAACGCAAGCGTCCGTTGCAGCATACAGAACGGGCGTGACGCCGAACTCTGCTCTCGTTGACCCAGAGCAGACCTGCGCGCTCAAATCGCAAAAGGCGGGGTTGAGAATCTCTCGTCCGCACGGTACCGTTTCGTCCTGCACATCCTCAGATCGCTGCATTTCATCGCATTTGTGCGCGGCCAGTGTTCGAGCAGTGGTGCTAACAATCGCATGCACCGGAATTGCGGTCGGTGCCAAGTTGAAACTTGACGCATCACTGGCCGCAATCCGGTGATGCTGGTCGTTCGTCAGTCATGAGTGAATGAAATGAGTGACGTCCGAAACGTATTACTTTGGCGCGAGAGCTTTCGTTGTGCCGCAGACGATGCCGCCGCCCCGCACGCATTGACGATCGCTGTTGATGTGGATACTGCAACAATTGAGACTGTCGTCAATTGCATACGAGAATCAGGCTACCTTGATACGGGGGGTTGGGGAAAGCGTTGGATACTTCGAGCCTATGATCAACACGGGACGGGGTTAGTGACAATGATGCGACCTTGGAAGAGCCCACAATACCTCGTTGACAAAAGTAGTCTTTTAAAGAACGTGGTCTGGCCAAATGCTACTCCTGCCCTGTATCTTTCGAACGAAGGGTGACTCAGACACTCAAGTCGTTCCAATGCTGCGGAAATCTTTTCGCCTGTTTTCATCAATGCAGACCAATGCTGACGAACAAGACGCTGAACCGGAGTGGCGGAACAGCCGGATTTGATATGGATACTCGCTTGCCGCCACCCGGTTAGCTTGGTCGTTCGTCGCTACACATGAATCCAATGATGCCCCAGCCGGAATGGACGATTAATGACGGATGGATCCTTATGTC
Organism: Ottelia alismoides; assembly: GCA_037367405.1. Lineage (NCBI taxonomy): Eukaryota > Viridiplantae > Streptophyta > Magnoliopsida > Alismatales > Hydrocharitaceae > Ottelia > Ottelia alismoides. The sequence continues at coordinate 772,896 of JAZKJV010006924.1, read as the reverse complement.
AGCGTTCGTTTTCAATGGCGATTCTGGCGCAACTCTTCCAGAACTCATTGGAGCTGCAGACATGATGAATCACGCCATTCCTACCAAGGGCGAGCTTTCACGAGCATTAACAAGACTTGCTAGGGCTGGAGTGATTTCCGTTAACGCAGAGCGTTTTGTGATTGCCTCCAAATGGATACCGGAAATTGAAAAAGCTAAAAGCGGAAAGGGTGGATTATTTAGTTTGCCGGAGAAAGGGAAGAAGTGGCTTGCTCGCAACGAATTTGCAGCGATTGAAACGTCCATTACAATCACTGACGAAGATTTGGCTGACGCGGTAGCTGCTTACCACAAAATGCTAAAACAATGAAATGCGACGAACCAAGAAATGCACGGGAGTTGCGGGGATCGCGTTTCGTGATGGTCAGGTTACTCGCCGCAACCCCGTGATTTCAGTCGTTATGTGTAAGCTGGAGTTTCTGAATTCGCTGGAGACCCAAATGCGGCGGAAGAATGAGACAGGTATCGTTGCTAACACTGGTGAAGGGATTCCTCGGCACGTTGCAGGCACTGTTCAATGGTGGCACTCTTTAGTCTGGGCAACTGCCTTCAGTCCAATACTCTGTTTTCACGCATTCCGAATAGGTGCCTGGTTTGTCGCCTTCTCGCTGATTGCCGTGTTCCTCGCTCCGTTTTTCATAGTTGCTACCTAGAGACAAAGATTCGGTACTGACCGTAACCTCCAATGGCTGGCTGTGTGCTCCGTCCTCATCATGAACGGCGCGACGGTGTTCATGGCATCTTTTCTGGAGACGCTTCCTTTTGAAAACTTCGCCGTTCTTTCCGAATTACAAATTCTGCTCACGATTTGCTATGTTCCATTCGGCGCAATGCGTTCATTGAGACCTGACATGTCACTGACCAGCGACAGAACGTGAAGAACACATAACGATAAGATGCAGCCGAGTTGCCGAAGGGCTGCGCACACATTGGAAATTCAGTCGCGGCAACCGGCTGATCTTGGTCGTTCGCCTATCCGCCGTTACCTCCTCATCGATTTCCAACTTTTGTTTCTCATGACGCATCAAGATTTCTACACTTCTGACTGGTCGACCACTCCGATTGGCGACATCTGGAATCTCGCCGCGAGGAAAGGCGTGGCTGGCTTCACGATCTTGTTGCCAGTTCTTCTTTTCAAAAAGTATTTAGGCAAATCCGAAATGGCGACTTACGCAGAAGCCAGAATGGAGCAAATCCGCAAAAGATCCAGTGCCGATTTAATCGCGATTGAAAAGCAATTGATTTCGCCATTTGAAGACCAGTGCCGCTACTGCCAATTACACCATCTTTATTACTTCAGCCCGTCATGGATAGGAGGCAAGCAAGGTGTTGGAAGTGTTTGGGTGAACAATGAGCGGAACACATGGTGTGTGGTATTTAGCACAAGAGCACACATGAATGGAATCGACCGTCGTCGGACTGTTTTCACATGCCATTCAAAGACTGATGCGAAATGTGTTTTCACCACGACGAATGACGACGCTGACATCCCAATCTCGGAACAGAAAATCAATCGCGCTGGCGTCTTTAGCCTTTCCAATGAATCGAGTGTTCAAGATGTAATTGCTATTCATCAGCAGCGAACCGCGGCGCAGAATCTAGTACGTTATGAAGCTGACGCGATCGATCAAGACCTTTTGCTGATTGCACAATCATTTCATGATGAACTATTGAAGCGAGGCCTTCTTCGAGTTATCACGCAAATTGAGTACGAGCAACTGACAAAGGCGAACAAAGCCATGCACGCCGAGCACGCGATCGGCCGTTTTTGACATGGACGGCTTGCTCGCGCGCGCCGGGTGATGGCCAACGTTAGCACTGGAAGGCTCGATGCTTCGCGGGTTGACATCAAGTTCGCCCAAACGTCGAAGAATCGCATTTTGAAACCACGGATGACACGGATCAACACGAATGAGTTGCGCGTGACGGGGCAGTTGGGGCATGGTGTGGCCGCCGGGTGAGATGTTCGCAAGCGGCGAATGATGTCGAGTCTGGCTGAACCACCGCATCGGTCTTTCCGTTCTTTTCGGCCGAGCACAAACGCAAGCGTCCTTTGCAGCCTGCAGCACGGCGTTGACGCCGAACTCTGCTCTCGTTGCTCCGGAACAGATTTGCGCGGTCAAATCGCAGAAGGCGGGGTTGAGAATCTCTCGCCGGCACGCTACTGTTTCGTCCTGCACATCCTCAGAACGCTGGATTCAAACGCATTTGCGCGCGGTCAGTGCTTGAGAAGCTGTGCTAACAACAAGATGTACCCGACCCGTGGAAGGTGCCGATTCGTTCTCACCAAGTCACTCGCCACGGGACGGGTGATCTGGGTCGTTAGCACTGGAAGGCTCGACGCTTCGCGGATTGACATCGAGTTCGTCTGAACGCCGATGAATCGCATTCAGAAACCGCGGATGAACGCGAATGAACACGGATGAGTTGCGCGTGACGGGGCGGTTGTCGCATGACATGGCCGCCGGGTGAGGTCCTCGCAAGCGGCGAGTGATGTTGAGTCTGGCTGAACCACGGCATCGGTCTTTCCGTTCTCTTCGGCCGAGCACAAACGCAAGCGTCCTTTGCAGCCTGCAGAGCGGAATTGACGCCGAACAGAAGCTGGTAATTGAGTGTTCTCAATGTGCCAGCGGCTGATTACCATGATCAGCATTGGAGTTCATCGCCGTTGTTTTCCTCGGAGTATTGGAAATGCATCGATCAGATCGTCGAGGGTTCTTGCGTGTTTCCGGGGCTGGGGCGGCCGTGATAACGTTTGGCGGCATCGCGCCGGGGCCGCTGGTTGCGGCGGCGATGGAGCAAACGTCCGACCGAATCCTCGTGGTGATCGAACTGGCAGGCGGCAACGACGGGCTGAATACGATCGTGCCGTACTCTGATGATGCTTACTACAAAGCGCGGCCGGAACTTGCGATTTCAAAGTCGAGCGTGCTGAAGATTGATCAGGAGCAGGGCTTTCATCCGGCTCTTCGCGGATTTGCAGACTTGCTGGAATCAGACCGACTGGCCATCGTCCAGAATGTTGGCTATCCGGAACCGAATTTGTCTCACTTTGAATCGATGGACATCTGGCATACATGTCAGCGGAAGAATGAAACTCGAACGGACGGCTGGCTGGGGCGTTTTTTTGAAGCAAGTCCATCAGCGTCCACGGACCCGATCGCGATTCATCTTGGGCACGACAAGCAACCCTTCGCGTTGTTGTCTCGGAATGTGCGAGTTCCTTCGATTCAGTCGCTTGAACAGTTTCGGCTTCAGGGTGCCGACGATGCCTCGTTCCGCAAGGCCGTGGCTGAGTTGTCGGACGTTCGTCGATCCAGTGACAATGATCTGCTCAGCTTTGTCCAGTCGAGCACGAGTTCCGCAATTGCTGCCAGCGAGCGGCTTGGCTCGTCAGTCAGGAACCGCGAGGGAGCGGTCGCTTATCCAGCAACTCAGCTTGGTACTCAACTGAAGACGATTGCCCAGTTGATTGCATCAGGTTTGAAGACCACCGTTTACTACGTGCAGCTCAATGGTTTCGACACGCATTCGCAGCAGCCGGATGCTCACGAGGGGCTGGTCCGCCAGCTCGGCGATGCGACGAAGGCATTTCTTGACGACATCGCCGCACTTCAACAGTCGGATCGCGTGGTGGTTATGGCCTTCAGTGAGTTTGGTCGGCGCGTCGAACAGAATGCAAGTGACGGCACCGATCATGGCACAGCGGGCCCGATGTTCCTCGCCGGAAATGGCGTGCGAGCCGGGCTGTTTGGCAAACGTCCGGATCTGCGAAAACTCAAGAATGGCGACTTGATTTTTGATGTCGATTTTCGTCAGGTCTACGCGTCGGTTTTGAAATCATGGTTCGGATGCGATCCCAAGCCGCTGGTGTTCGGCGACTATCAGCCGATTGAGATCTTAAAGTCGGCCTGATCTGTCCTTCGCGGTCCGTTTTGAGGCGAGCGGGGGACGACAGTGCCCTGATCTATTCGCGGCCGTTTCATCCGGGGATTCATATCCCCCGCTCGCCGGAAACCTCAGTTCATCCCGCGCGAAGCATAACGAGGCCACCGCTGTCAAAAGTTAGGATGGCTACCTTCGGCCGTCGACCGCACAGAAAATCTCTGACGGCCGATGGCGGCCATCCTAGAGCAGGCGAACGTCACTCGATGTTGAAGTCATCAATGCTGGTCAGCAGATCAGAATCGGAATCATGATGCTGTTCCGCGTCGCCCTGAGTTGATGGAGCTTTGGATTCTTCTCGATGGCTCTGGAGCCACTCTTTGGTGGGCCAGCTAAACGGGCGGAAGCGGTCGGCTGATCCGGTTTGATCTCGATAAAGGATCGCGCGGCCCTGAGTCAGAGAGGCAGCAGCCGGCGTGTCGATCAGGCTGGCCGAGTCTGTTTGGTTCAATCGGAATGCAATACGGTTATCGAACTCGCGAAGCAGTGAGTTCGACAGCCATCTCATCGCATTGCTGAACGTGTCCGACCAGACAATGACGTGAATGCCAACGGCCGGGCCTTTTCGAATTAAGTCGCTGAGTTGATTCGCCGGAGTCGCTTCTTTCGGACTGCCGAAACTGCCCATTCCCATTCCAAAGTCATCCTCATCTTTTCGAAGAGATCGGAACTGGCCGATGTTTCGGATCGCAAAGATGATCTCCGGGCTGTCCGGCGGAACTTCACCGGCTTCTCGACGAGCCAGTTCGCCGCTGAGGTCTCCGACGACTCGGTCAGTCTCTGCTGCCGAGCGAATCTCGAATCGAGGCGTAACGTCCGGAGAGAACGTCGATCGGAATCGTTCCTCAGAAGCTCGATCACGCCCGTCGTGCAGGAGGATCATCTTTGACGTTCGTGGTCGTTCCGGCAGGTTTTCGCCAGCACACCAGCTCACAATTGTGGATGCCAGAATTGTGTCGGCAAGATCACCTTCCTGACCAACGATGATCACGTTCTGGCCGCCTGTGCGTCGGAACTCGAGACTGATCGGAGCTGCGATCGAGACGGGTTCGCCAATCCACGCTGGCACACTGTCGACAAAATGTCGCGTCGCATCGGGTTCACTGGAAAGCCATGCAGCCAACGGACCGCATTGTTCCAGAACGGGAGGCACATTGCCTTCGAAGACGATCATCCGACCATCTGATTTCGAATTGTAGTCAGGCCGAGCAATCATCTCATGAATCATCGACTCGCGTTTCTCTTCATCAAGCCACGCGATCTGAAACGGGTGGTTCCCTTCGACAAGTCCGTTCGCATCGTTGTAAATCGCTTCACCCGGTCTTGTGAGCAGTCGAGCCGCAGAGTTCTCTTCGCTCAAAATCAAATGCGCGTCACCTTCGCTGCACTGCAACGCAATTCGAACAGCAACCTGACCGAGTGTACTTCGTGCAAGAGAATAGGCACCGCCGAGTGTCTGCGAACCGAGCAGAACATGAATGCCAAATGCTCGCCCCTGGCGAATCAGTCGGTCGAGCAGAAGCGAGGCTCTTGAGGAAACTCGGTCTTCCGATGTGAAGAACTCCTGGAACTCGTCGATTAACAGCAGCAGTCGAGGCATCTTCTGCCCGGGGAATTGCCGCCGAAACGACGGAACATCCTGAACACCACGCACGCGAAACAGTTCGCCTCGCTCCTGAAGCACTTCGTCCAGTCGTTCAAGAACGCTCAGCCCGAACTCACGATCGCTCTCGATGGCCACGACTTTCGCGTGCGGCAGTTTGTTCGCCGCGTATGTTCGAAACTCAACGCCCTTTTTGAAGTCGATCAGGTAGAACTGAATCTCTTCCGGACTGTAATACAATGCGAGGTTCGTGATCAGGATGTGTAACAGAGTCGACTTGCCGGACCCCGTCTTTCCCGCGACCAGCACATGCTGGTTTGTGCCTCGTCCCAGTCGCATATACTGCAACCTCGCAGCGCCAGCTCGACCGATTGGGAAGTCGATTCCATCTGCCGATGAATGTGTCCAGATGTTGTCCGGTTTCGGGGCGATGCGACTGAACGACACTTCGACTCGACGAGCATCCTTGGACTTTTCACCGATCGCCCTGACGAGGCTCACGTACTGATTCGATTCGGGCGATCGCACGGCTTCGAACACGACGCTCCGCGGCCGCGCTGCTGCATCACCTGTTTCGACGACAGCGGGAACAGCATCTTCCTCAACAACAGGACCAGTCATCTTCGCACGAGCACTTGATTCATCCTGAAGCCGCTTCATGGCTCCCAACTGAACGTGACCATCCTTAACATGGAAGGCTGTGCAGCATTCGCGAAAGTTGGCGACATCAAAGGATCTCGGAACGCCCTGATCCGGCGACCATGTCACGATGGCATGCACGCCACATCGCGGGCCGCTGGTCAGAATGCTCGTCAAAGCCCGCGCGGCCTCTTCTGAGAAGCCGGAAGGAAATCCTGCGACCACAACAAAGTGATACGGTTCCGCGACTTCTCCCGCCGCTTTGTTGTAATCCTCAATTGTTTCGAACTCGCTCCTCAGATAGGTCTGGAAGACACTCTCCATGTGTTCGGTGACCTTCTGCAGTCGGTCGCGAATCTGAGATGGCTCGGTCCAGATGCGATTGCTGATCAGCAATTCGTCGAAGTCGGCGAGATGCATCATCGCCGAGAAACTCTGACCAAGACCAACAGGGTCGATCAACGTAAACTGAACCCGTCCTGGCATGATTTCAGCCAGCAACCTCAGCAGTAACGCTCGAACAAAGTCGAGGGCAATTTCGCGTCCCGCCGCGTCGTGTTCGATCACGATTGACGTATCCGTGGGGAATCGAAGCATCGCCGGCATTTCAAGGCACTTCGCGCCAGCGTCCGATCCGCTGGGTTCGGGAGCCATCGGAATCGTCGCGAGGATGTCACCGACAGGAAAATCCAACGGCAAAGTGGTTGGAGCATTCCAGTTGGATGGCTTCAAGTCGCTGAGTCGACGATGGCTCAGATTTCGTTCGCGACTCATGCGCGCGATCTCTTCTGCGGACAAGATGCATGCTTTCCAGTCGCTTACGATCCCGTCTCGCTCGGCCTGAAGATTCTGTCGCTGCATTGAGGCCCGCTGCATCTCGATCGCGACAGCTTCGTCGTGCATTTTTGCCAGTTGAGCTCGTACCCGAGCGATCTCGGACGCTCGCCATGACTCAATCGATGTCTGCATGCGAGCCTGTTCAGATTCGAGCGCCGTCATTTGTGACGCGAAGTGCTCAGCCTGTTTTGACACCTGTTCGCTGTGTTGACTGGTCAGGTCAGCGATTCGTTCGTCGACGGTTGTTTGCATTCTTTCCGCATGAAGCCGTCGCCGCTCCTCCATCTCAGCCTTCCACTGCTGAGCCGCCGCATCCAGACGTTTGAGTTCCGCATTGCTCTTTTGTTTCCAATAGTGCACTGCCGCGCGGGAGTTTGACACGTGCTGCAGCAAGCGTTCAAAGTCTCCACGAAGTCGCGACTGAACCGACAAGAGCAGAATCAGAACGATCAGGAATGCAGCGCATATTCCGATCAGACATGAAACGCCCAGCCACTCCCAGTCAGGCTTGCCGATCTGGGGATTCAGAAACAGACGGAGGTCCGCTCGGACGATCGTCACGCAGACTGTTGTGACAAGAAACACCAGCAAAGCGAGAATGTAAAGCCGACTGCCGATGATCCACTGCGGCAAACTTCGGCCACTCAGTCTCGCTGATGCAAGAAGGGCTTTTTCATTTTGCTCCAGCGCAATCTGACGACTGGCATCTCTGCCCTTCACTTCAACATCCGGTCGCGGCAGCGTCTCATCCATTTTGGCGTGACAGATCTTCAGATACTTCGAATCAATTTCGATCTGCTTCTGAATCTCGGCCGTCTGCTCATCAAGGAACTTCTCCTGAGTCTCAAAGACCTCCTGCGCGCGGTGAGCGTTAAAGATCGGCGTATCTTCATTATCCTCATCACAAACCGACTGCAGAACCCAAAGCTCGCTTTGAAGCTTCGAGCGGCATTCACTCACGTTCTCGCGAAACCGCTGATTCAACTCACTGAGACGCCTCTCACGAAACTCTATCGCACCTTCCCGCTGAAGCGCCATGTCCTGTTCGAGCTGCTCGATCCGATCGCGAACTTCTCGCTCAATCTGGTCCAGTTGCAATCGCAAGTCCGCATCCCGCTTCGCGGAGATTTTGCCAACGGCTGCCTGAGCGACATCATTGAGTTCTCGAAGCGACTCATCAATCACCGCGATTCGAGACTTGAAGCCCAGAGATCTCTCGACCAGTTCTTCGAGGGCACTGACCTGCTGCACCGCGGTCCATCGATTCGTAGTCATTTTGTAACCTGCTTCAAACGTGGAGCCTTCTGAGTCGAAGGATCCTCGGGATCACCTTGAACGCTGCATCGCATATGACTCAGATCAGACGACAAATACCGACGGAAAGTGCTTCGAGATTGCCAGTCGGCAGCCCGCATCCGAAAGCACGACGGTCTGAAATCTCTCAGAGTCTACCTGCTCGGAATCTGATGATACCTGATGCGAAAAGATCCGCGACGATGGCCGGAAGTAACCTCGCGAACAACGAAACGGAATCAATCCGCCAGACTGACCAGAGTCCTGAGTTGGAAACGAGTTTGCCAATGTCTCTCGTCGAATCTCTTCCGAGTTTTCTTGATCTACGGAGAAGTTTCAATTCCCAGGCATTCACCGTGATGCAGTTGGCCGCCTGAAGGCCGGGTAAACGGCCTGCATTTGGGTGTTCTCTGGTCCAAAGCGCCGGATTTGGACACCTTGGACTTTGTCCGAATCCGACGCCGATCGCTCCGAATGGCTTGGATTTGAGGAATTCGTTTGGCGAGCGCGGCGCGTCAGTGCTCTGATTTCTTGTGGTGCGACCGGGCCAATGAGGGGATTCGGGGCTCTGCTCGACGTAGTCGATCGTCTCGAAATAACTTGGCCGGTTAGGAATCTCAGTCATGGAATGACCGAGCTACGAATTCGAGTCATTCCATGACTCGAATTCGCAGATGTCGCAGTCAAATCGGGAAGTTGTTTCGAGACTGGTCCTTAGGGCCATGCTATCCCCATTTGTTCCCCGGCAGGAACACCGTGAAGCCCAAGGCCACGAAGGCTACTGCTCAAATCTGCGGGTTTTCACTCGGGCCTGCTTGAGGGAATTCCCGCGTGGATCGCTGAAATCGCCGAGAACGCCATCCGAAGGAGTGCGTAAATACTTAACTTTTGTTCCCCGCAGCAGGATCAACACCCATTGCACGAAGGAGGCTCAAAATGCTCCGAATTTACGCTCAAACGATGAGCAATCACCGTCAGAAAAAGGTGGCTGGATTCACGATGATCGAGCTGATCGTCACGATCGCCGTTCTCTCCGTCATTATGTCAATTCTCGTTCCCGCCGTTCAGGCGACAAGAAGTTCAGCTCGAGCGGTCCACTGTCGCAACAACTTCCGCCAGGTCAGCATCGCTCTTCAGAATTACGTGTCGCTGTCCCAGCAGATTCCTCAGACACGGTTTCATGCACTTTCTTCATTCGTTCAGTTGCTGCCACACCTTGAAAACGCAGCGCTCTATGATCGATTGATTCGTCGTGAGAATCGCGTCGACCGTTCAGCGATCAGGTATCCGGCTATCTTTCGATGTACGGAAGACCCCGGGATGGCTTCCATGCGATCCGGGACCAACATCGGCGAGAATGTCGGTCTGTGCGAAGAACGCACGGCCACAAGACTCCGAATCCGTGAGCAATACAACGGTGTCTTCCTGACATCGCAGGACTCAGTGCTTCGTCCTGCGGGGATTACTGACGGGCTTTCCAACACGGCCGCATACTCGGAGATTCTCTCTTATCCTCAGCCCGGCTTTCAGCGACGGATGTACGCCCAGAAGCATGATAAGTTCTCCACCAAACCTGCCGCCGAGCAGGCGAAATCATGTCGAAGTGCTGAGGTTGCGATCGGCAGACCGATGTTCGCGCGAGGTTCCGATTGGGTTCATGGAATGCTCCAGGTGAACCAATACGTGCATGTGCTGCCGCCAAATGAACGAGACTGTCTCTTCGTTCCCGGATCAGCGAGCGCACACCGTGGAGGTGTTCATACTTGTCTTTGTGATGGATCTGTTCGTTTCGTTTCATCGTCCATTGATGAGGTCGTCTGGCAGGCAATAGGAACTCGCGGTTCCTCAGACGGTCCGATTGAGTGGTAGGTAACCATTTTGCAAAAGGAGTTCAGCTATGAAGATTGCACCAAGGATGATTCTGGCAACTGCGGTTGCCCTCGCAGTTACTCACGCTCAATTTTCGAGTGGAAGGGCGGCCGGTCCGCCGGGAGGTGGTGGCGGTGGGAACGATGAAGAGCCGTGGAGCTTGTTCAGCCCCGGCGACGGTGAAGTCTATTCACAGCACCCTGGCTACATTGGCGGTGGGCCAATTTCAGGTGAGGCTGGATTGTACAATTTTCAGCACGCCTCAACCGATCCAACGGGCGTCTTCATGAGTGAATTGTCGCTCCTGACATTTGATGGCATCACCGTTGTGGAAGAGAACACATGGGTCCGGCCACCAGAAAATGAATCCGGCTCACTGTTCACGATGCTTGTGCCATTCGATGTTGAGTTTGAATTTCCGTCGAATTTCGGCGGCGAGTTCCCTGGCCAGGGAGATGAAATGGATCTCACGCTGCTGTGCACTTTCGCAGGTGTGAATTACGCACAGTACTACGTCGAGATGCCTTACTAGACCCCGATCAAGCGATGGTTTCATTCCCCCACTGTGTTTATCCCAGTGGAGACAAGGCTCCTGCACGACTGTGACTCTCACCTGAAATTGAAGCCAGCGTTAGTGCAGAGGCCCGAGAACCAACGGGACGAACCCAGCGGGGAGAAACAACTTCGCTTGTTTGAGGACCAGATGTCAGACAAGCGACGATTCGTCATTGGAAACCACTTGCGAATAGTCCCGACGTCAGATCTCGATCTGACTGCGACATCTGGGAATGCGAGTCATGGAATGACTCGCCTGCGTAGTTCGGTCATTCCATGACCGAGATTCCTCGACCGCAAAGTTGTTTCAAGAATGTCACTTAAACGCCTCCTGACGCTTCCGAGTCCAACAGACTGGAGGCGTTTCCGGAGGCGTTGCCTTTTGGTGATCGAACGAACGCAAGACCATGAGGCTGTTTTTGCCGGTCTTTGCGCGGGCGGTTTCATGGTGATGGGTTGAGTCCGGAAAGATCTGCCGATGCACATTGCGAACGATGTTTTTCGTTCTCGGAGCGATCGACGTGAGAACTTAGACTTCTTGTTCGGCTTGCTTCACTCATTTGCCGTCCAGACAGGGAAGTCATCGTGGCCAATCGCGAACCAAACAGATTTTCAAACGGAATGCCGGCGCCGGAAGTCGTGCGTAGTGAGCAAATGGCACAGCGACGTCAGAAGTCTGGCACAATTGTTGGGACCGCAATAGGGCTGGCCACAACGGTTGTTTTCTATCTCGTCGCACCGATTGTGGCACGTCCGTTTGAGGGCGGCACAGAGTTTGTTACTCGCTACTTCTGCGGCCATCCACTGGAGTACATCACATCGGCGATGTTCTTTGTCGGGATGGGAATTCTCTGCATGAAGCTGCAAAGGCTTCCGTCGGAACGCCGCGCCGTCAGTTCATTGAATGAGATTGCCGTCGCTCAGGCGTGGAAGACGAGAAAACAAACAGCAGAGTCTGTCCTTCAATCGATCCGCAACTGGCAGAATTCAGCTCCTGGACAGACATGGCGGTCAACGTATCTGTCAACGCGGCTTGATGAAGTCCTGCATTACGCGGTTCATCGAAAGTCCGGCAGTTTCGAAGATCATTGCCGATATCTGGCGGACCTTGCAAACGACCGCCTGCTGCAGAGCTACTCCCTTGTTCGCACAGTCACGTGGGCGGTTCCCATCATGGGTTTTCTTGGAACCGTGATTGGGATCACCATGGCGATCGCGAACGTGACTCCGGAGCAGCTCGACACATCGCTGCCCGAAGTGACAGCCGGTCTTGCAGTGGCGTTTGACACAACGGCACAAGCGCTGGGGATGTCGATGATCCTTGTGTTCGGCACGTTCCTCGTTGAACGCGGCGAACTCGGTGTGCTCGCGGATGTCGAGCAGTTCGGGATTGAGCATCTGGTCCCCGCTCTTGCGAATGACGATGATTCGTCGAACCAGAAGACTGGCGTGCCGGCGATCAGTGAATGGACGGCTCAGGTTTTGTCACAGCAGACAGAGTTCTGGAATCGCCATCTCGCAACGCTTCAATCCGGATGGAGCGAATCATTACAGGCACAGACCACGCGATTGTCGGCAATGCTGACTCAGGAAACAGAGCACACGCTTCAACTGCATCGCGACAGCGTTGGCATGGCACGTGACACATACGCAGCCAGTCTTCAGGGAAGCACGGAGCAATTCACACAGAGAATGGAATCGACGCTTCTTGCGTTTGTGAACCGAGTCGACCAGTGGCAAAACGCACTGCAGACCACATCTCTTTCCGCTGCGAGCCAGGCAGAAGAACTGCATCGACTCGGCCGAACGCTGCTGGAGTTGACAGAATCCGAACAGCGGCTCATTCAGCTTCAGGAGAGTCTCGACCGGAATCTGCAGGCTGTGCAGTTGGTTGAAACTCTCGAGCGCACGATCGCGAGTCTCAACGCGGCGGTCAGTATCCTGGCGGCAAAATCGAGCTACCGATCTGCAGCGTAACTGTATTTGCCGGGTGTTCGTAACTGAACTCGTCCTCTGACTCGTTCATCGTCTTCTGACTCGACTTTTGTTTCATGGCGCGACGACAGCATACCAACTCAATCTCGCTGTTCCCGTTTCTCGCAGTTCTCGTCTGCGCGATGGGTTCGCTGATTTTGTTGCTGCTGGTGATGACACGCAAGATTCGAAATGATCAGGCGGAACAGGCAGACCGAGCGGCTCAAATTGCTCAGATGCAGGCGGCTCCGGATCGTTCTGCGGAGATCACGACGCTTGGTGATGAAGTAAAGGCTCTGAAAGATCAACTGATTATTCTGCAATCGGAATCCACAGAGCTGAAGTCCTCCATCGCGACGGATGAACAGCGCAAGCTCGAACTGCTGCAGCGACTGAATAAGCTCAAGGTGGAGCTTGCCGAAGCTCGTGACTCGCGAAAGGACTCAATGCTTGCAGACTCCGTCCGCACAATTCGTGATCTGACTCAGCAGGAGAAGGAACTCGTCGCGAGTCTTCAAGGCATCGAAAGGTCACTGCTTGAAAAGCGAAGTCGGCTGCAAACCCTGTCTCTGGAGAAGGAACGCACAACGGTCTCTCTGTCGGAGAAGCAATCTGCGTTGGTGAGTCTGCGAAAAGCGATTCAGAAAGCGGATGAGGCCCCTCCAGCAGAGGGCGTTGTAACGATGCTGGAATTCACGAACCCGACGGGAACGGCTCGGACGCCGATTGTGATTGAAGTGACGGAGAAGGGATATGAGTTTCGTCCGTCGGGCGTTTTGATCACTCCCTCAGAACTTGACAACTTTCCGATGAGAGACAACCCGCTGTTGTCTGGAGTCCTGACGGCTCATCGACATCGCGTGGGCGCGTCGGTGACTGACGAACCGTACGTTCTGTTGATCGTTCGACCGGACGGATGCCTGCCGTTTTATCGTGCCCAGAGAATTCTGACAGACTCCAAAGTTCATTTCGGTTACGAACTCGTTGGCACTGAACGGCAGATCGCTGTTGGTGAACCGGATGCGAAGGAAGCTCAGAAGACTCAGCAGGCCATTGCTGAAGCTCTGCAGCGCCGGGAGAAGATCTATGGTCGTCTCATCGAGATCATGAAGCAGGAACGTGGCGAACTGACTGAACAGATGCCGGGCGATGGTTCAAAAACAGGTCGGCGACTTGTGGTTCGACCCGATGGTCGAGTTCTGGCGGATGATGGCGAGATGCCGCGGGCGCTGGATGGTCGATTCTATGCAGGAGGCGAAGCTCCGCCGTCAGCATATCTTCAGAAACGCCCGGCGGGCGGATTCAGAAAGACGGAAGACGGACAGTTGTCGGCCGACGAAGCAGAAAAAATGGTTGAGAAACTGGCAGAGCAATATGCTGAGGAACAGCGGCAGGCAAGATCATCGTCCGGAGTCGCAGATGCATCGCCACGTTCAATATCTGACACTCAGAAAGTTCCGGTGACGTCGCTCGGCGAATCCATGAAGCAGCCGACAGCACTCGCTTCACGAACACCCGCGTCGAAAGTTGAGGAACCGGCATCGCCGCTCGTTGGAACTCAGTCCTTTGACGAGTTTCTGAACGGTGGAAAGGCACCAGCCAAATCAAACCATGCTGCAGCAACTGATGCCGTCGTTGAGGAAGATGGAGTCGGGGCGTTCCGGGGAGATCGTTTCCTTCAGGCGCGATCGTCTGCTGAGGATAACGAAAAGAAACCCTATTCCGTCATGACAAAACGCGACCTCGAGTCCTCTGGCGACAGGACGAAGGGCGGGCGTCAATCATCTGCTGGCCAAGCGGCGAATGAGGAAGGTGCGACAGCAGAATCGACGTCGATCGATGACCTTGTATCTTCAGCGGGAAAGAAGCCGGATCTCTCGAAGATCGACCCGGACTTGCTGAAACGTTTGGAAGCTGGCAAAGGAGGAACCAGCAGCAGTCTGGCAACGCCTGTCGGGGTGACGGTCTACATTGATGAACATCACTTGACTGTCGGACAACTGCCATCGATCGAACTGAGCGATGAGAACATCCCCTATGCATTCACACAATTGCTTGCGGGAGTTGATCAGGAAGTGCGGGATTTGCACCTGAGACCCGATGAACCCGTCATGCCGATTGTGAAGTTCATCGTCAGTCCCGGCGGAGAACGCTGGCGACTGCGGCTCATGCCGATGCTTCGCCATACCGGACTTCGATCAGCGACGGTCTATGATGTCACGCCGTACGTAACGCCGCTGGAGGATTCTGACACGACCGGACGCGCTTACTTGATCTCCAACTCAGTGGAGGGTGATTGACATGAGTCGTCAGCAGCCTCCTGGACTTGAATTCGGATCCGACTCGTTCCTCGACGTCGTTTGCAACATCGTGGGAATCCTGATCATTTTGATCGTCGTCGTGTCCGTCAAGGTTCAGCGTCAACCCAACTTTGATCAGGAACTCGTCGCGGCACAGCTCCAACGCGATGATGCCGAACGAAAGCAGCAAGAACAAATCGTCCTGCGCATGAGTGACAAGAAAGCTGCTGAAGACAGTCAACAGACGCTGCGAAGCGAGATCGATCAACTGAAGATTCAAAGGCAGCTTCTTCAGAGCGATCTTGAGCAGCTCGAGAAATCCATCAGCGAGCTTGAGAAAGAGCTAAACGGGCTGAGAGCGACGGATCAGAAGGCAAAGAAGAAGCTGGAGACCATCGTTGCCAATGAGACATCATTGACTGCTCAGATTGCCGAACTGAGAAAGACTCTCGATGCAAAAAACAATGAACTGAAAGCACTCACTGCATCCATCACCACGGCGGACGCTGAGAAATCACAATCGGAGAACCGGTTGCAAATGGCAGTGCTTGAGACTCAGAAGCTGACAGAAGTTCTTGGCAAGATCGAACAAAAGTCGAATCCGACTGACAAGCTTCAGCATCGGTTGATGCCGGTCACTCGCACGGTTGAAAAGGGTGAGATTCACTTCCGAGTCTCCAACGGGCGGATCAGCGAGATTCCCATTGAAGGCTTGCTAAAGCGTCTTGAAAAACAGGTTCGGGCCGCTGGCTTTCGAGATGTCGCAGGAGTCGTTGGCCCTGTTGGTGGATACAGAATGTCCTATGAACTGCAGCGCGTCGGCAGCAATGGCATTCAGGCATTGCAAACCGGCGAGTATTCAGTGTCGCTGCAGTTGAATCGTTGGGAGATTATTCCGGACCCTTCGCTGGTCGAAGAATCGTTTGACGAAGCTGTTCGCCCGGGATCTCATTATCGTCACGTGATTCAGGAGGTCGATCCCGACACTGTCGTGACGCTTTGGATTTACCCGGACTCGTTCGAAGGCTTCCACGCAATTCGCGAAGTTGCTCATGGTCTGAATCTTCGCGTCGCCGCCAGACCGTTGCCGTTCGGTCAGGCCATCATCGGTTCACAGACGGGAAGCAAATCCAACGCTCAATAACCGGCATGCTGCGTCGGTCCGCGTTTCCATCCGGATGTTGTCGATGTTGTCTTCGAGCAACACTTGATGTTGATTCGAGACAGATGATGATCCGCCGTTTCCATCAATGTCAAGAATCGAGAACATCGACGACGAGTTTTGCCGCAATTCTTATCGTGTTGAAGCAAACACGGCCGGGATCTGTAAAGTGGCACTGAAGATGCACCCATGACGTACGTCTGGCAGTCACGACACCAAATGCATCTACGAGGCTACAATGCGGTTCTCACGTCACGCTTTCCGTAAGTCGATCCGGACCTTCATGTTCTGCGGAATTGCTGCAGCTTTCTGCGGGCCAGGATCCATCGTGGCATCAGACGGGGCTCCAGTTCGCCTGCTCGATGGCACAGACCTGTCCATGGTCACAGACTTTTGGCGATCGACGTTTGGAATGCTCGCAGATCGCGCTGACGATTCTGTCGCGGAACGAATCACAACTGCCGCGACGGATCATCAAGTGTCTGCCTCGGTTTCTGCTCCACCGATTGCCGATTCAGAAATGATCACTTCCGATCTTCCGATCGCGTCCACTGTGGACCATGAAACAGTCGGCGAATCTTCAAAAGACCTTGTGATCATGTCAGACTGGGAGTTGTCGGAGAGTGAAGCCGTCGTGGGCCGCGGAAAGACATTCACGAAAAACGGGCCGTCAGCGGTCACCGCGATTGTCGCGATTGTTGGGTTCATCGTCGTCGGAGGCGCATACTTGTCGGGACGAAAATAGACGCGCAGGTCTCTTGCAGATTCCTGGCGAATGCAGGAACGACGATGATCAGAGTCTTACTCAGAAACACGCGATGGCCGCTCGCACATGTCGTAGGACGGCCGCCCTCGGCCGTCGGGGTTTCTCTGCGCGGTCGACGGCCGAGAGCGGCCATCCTGCTTTGGGCTGCAGGCGAACCCCGCATTAAGTTCCAAGCAGATACGCTCGAAGTTCTCTCATCAGAACGCCGCAGCGGAGTGCGAACGTCTCGCCATCCGGTGCTTTGCCGTGCGGAGTCACAACGATGGATACCTGACGGATGGTCTTGGGCTTTCCATCGATGGGACTGACTGAGCGACTCGTGTCGAACGCGATCATCACATCTAAAGGCTGCTTTGCAGTTGTGCTGCCCCAGCGACGCGTGAACCCGAGAGATCCAAGCCGGATCTTCATGTTGCCGTGATCCTGGCTGAGCACCTGGGCTTTGTACTCACGAATGAACGCCTGGAGCTTCATCGCCGTCAGTTCGAGCGAAGTATGCACCTCGATTTTCTCACGAAACTCGAACGTGCCATCTTTGTCTTCGAAGACAGGCTGTGTCTCTTCAACCGCGGCTTTCACGGCCTCTTCGTTCACCTCTTCGGTTTCAAAGCAGGTTCGATTTCGGCCGGTTTCCTTCGCTCGATACAGGCAGTTGTCGGCCCGCTCCAGAAGCGTTTGCACGGAGTCACCGAGTCGCGCTGTTGAGACGCCAAACGACGATGTCACACTCAATGTGCTAATGCCACCGATGGAACTCTTCATCACCGCATGTCGCAGCCGTTCGGCTCTTCGAACCGCGCCTTCGAGATCGGTATCCGGGCAGACGACGACGAATTCTTCACCACCGTACCGGCCGATGATCTCTCCGGAATACGTTTCGTGCTGAAGGAGTCGCGTCAGATCGACGAGAACCTGGTCGCCGACCTGGTGACCAAAGTTGTCATTGATTCGCTTGAACTTGTCGACGTCGAGGAAGATCGTGCTGAGCGGTCGAGTTCCCTCGTTCGAATGAAAATCTTCCAGCAGATGTCGGAGCTGTGTTTCCAACTGACCTCGGTTTGCAACGCCGGTCAGGGCATCGCGAGTGGCTGCGAGCTTCAACTCGACATACTCACGACTTTGTCGACGAACGCCACTCTTGTTACGCAGCAGTTGCACAATGCCCGTAACTCTTCCATTGGAGCCAAGAATCGGCATCGTGTAAACGTCAACCTTGAGATGGCGCGAGTCACCAACCCGACAGAGTTTACTCGCGAACTGCGGACGCCCGTTTCGCAGCGTCTGTCCGACCATCGTGTCTTCTCGACGTTCCGGAGCCGGTCCGTCTTCTGTCAGCGAAACAAGCTGAACATCGACGGGCTGCCACGATCTTCCCAGCACGCTCTGCATCGGAAGTCCGGTCATTCCCGGCATTCCGTCGCTCCAAACGCAGTAGTTCTCGTTGGAGTCCAGGATGAAGTAGCCGTCGTACAACTCCTGGAACTGGTACAGAACATTGATGAACTGAGACAGCAAAACGATCTCATTTCGCTGTTGTTCCGAGAGTGTTTGCCGCTGGTCGTTGACCGAAAACGGATCACTGAACTTGAACAGGGAATCACCTTCGGCTTCGTACCAGCGATTCAAAGTTCGCACGATATTTCCGTCGTATCGGCTGCCGGATTTCTCTTCCAGCACATTGATCGCTTCCCTGTGAGTCATGCCACGACGATATGGCTTTGGTGTACTCAGTGAATCGTACGCATCGGCCACCGCCAGAATTCGCGGCCCGAGCGGAAGTTCCGGAGGCGCGCCCGGCTGTGGCACTTCGATGCCCGATCCGTCGAAGTCGTGATGCAGCATCGACAGCATCGAAACGACCGCGGGATCAGTATGGAATGCCTGAAGAAGGTTGACAGCGGCGTGGTGGTGTAACAGCACGAAATCATACTCTTCGCTGCTGAGCTTCCCGGGCTTCTTAATGATGTGTTCCGGAACGCCGAGCTTGCCGACATCGTGCATCAGAGCCGCGACTTCCAGTTGTCTTCGCTGATCGTCTTCCCAGCCGAGCAATCGAGCCACTCCGCTGCTGATGGCGGCAATCCGCTGGCCGTGCAAAAGAGTTCCCGGGTCCTGAAGCTTCATGCAACGCAGCAGCAAAGTCATCAGGCCGCGAGGCATGATCTGCTTCTCACCCGTCATCGCCTGTTGGCGGCGCGCATCTTCTGACAAGGCGAGCATGCGGATCAGGACACCGCTGGTGTCCGTCGGCATGGCCGGCGTCAGAAGTTCCGGAGTCAATCCGGTGCTGAGGATGGAAGAAGACGTTGACACTGGAGCTGGGGTTTCTCGAGGTAGTAGGAGTACCGAGCTGGCTTGGAACTTCCTGCCAGCCGTGTTGTCTCCGCACGACACTCCCGTCATGCGCTGGAGCGAAAAACTCTAGGTCACAGGTCTGCCATGTGTTGCAAGATCAACAGAAGTTCCTGAACCACCGTCGCCGCAGAATTTGCCGAATCAGAAAAGTCATCAAAAGCCTAAAGCTCGTCACGATCCCTCCAGAAACGTTCATCCGTGAATCGGCTCTTTCCGGAATGCGGGCAAACCCAGCGCGACTAGCGGGTATGGGTGATTTCATGGTGAAACGGAACGAGAGCTATTCCCTCTCCACTACGAATCGACATTCGAGAATTCCGGCTGGATCGACTGGGGGGACTTTGCCGATTAAACCGATAACTGAAAGTGTTGAACCGCAATCTGCGTGTCGCATTGCGTAGTTCACAACCCTGATGACTCATAGATCACGGAAGATCCTGAGGCGACGAATGGACGCACAGACAGTAGACCAGGTCAACGGCGGAATGAAGCGACGTCTTGGACGCGGGCTCAACGCTCTTCTCGGCGGAGTCGGCAGCGATGATTCGGAGGCGATTCGCCCGGCAACGATCCCGATGCATGCGATGTCGGCTCCTCCGGCACCTGCGTCAGACGAGATCTCTCTGGAACTGATCGAACGGAATCCGTTCCAGCCTCGTCGCGATTTCGAACAGGCCGCGATTGATGAACTGGCGGACAGCATTCGAAAGCACGGCATTCTGCAGCCGCTGCTCGTCCGAGCCCGTCCCGACGGACACGGCTATCAGTTGATTGCTGGCGAACGCCGCTGGCGAGCCGCTCAGCAGGTCGGGCTGGAGACCGTTCCCTGCCGCGTGATCGAGTTTGGCGATCGTCAGGCCAGCGAAGCGGCACTCGAAGAGAACATGAAGCGAGAAGACCTGAATGTCCTCGAGAAAGCTCGGGCGTTCAAGGAGTACCTCGATCGCTTCGGTGGAACGATCGAAGACCTCGCGCGACAGCTCAGCATGAGCCGTGCGAATGTGAGCAACATGATGCGGTTGCTGGAACTGCCGGATGCGGTTCAGAAACTGCTGCGATCGGACAAGATCAGCGGCGGCCACGCCAAAGCGATTCTGCCTCTCTCCGAAGCTCAGCAGATCGAACTGGCTCGCCAGATCGAGCAGGAGCAGATGTCGGTTCGTCGCACCGAAGAGATCGTTCGCGACATGCTGAAGGCAGGAACCATTGCGCTTCCAACGTCCAGCGACAGCTCATCAAGCACGGAGAAGCCGTCGCTGTCGAATCATGTTCTCTCACTTCAGGACGCACTCCGCGACACACTCGGCGCGAAGATCGAAATCAAGCTGAAGAAAAACGACGCCGGCCAGATCGTGATCCACTTCGGAAACAACGACGACTTCGAACGTCTCGTGGGCAAGCTTCGCAAAGCAAGCTGACGGTGGGCGAAGAACTGCTAGATACTTGAAAGCCGGCCAGTCTCCTGACCGGCTTTCTTTACGCGCGTGCACCTCTTCGATCCGGAGCCATTGAACTCGTTGCGGCATCTGTCTCGCTCCGTAGCAGAAGTCGTCGGAATTCCCAACTCGCTCTCCTCAAGACGGACCGGATGAAAAACAAATACACTGATAACAGATCGCGTCGTGTCATCGAACAACACGTCCGGACCCGGAGCCGCCCATGAGTTCCTCGATCTCGGTCTGAGTCGCGAAGTTGCAATCGCCAACGATGCTATGTGCGAGACACGATGACGCGGTCGCGAATTCAATCGTGTACTGCAGATCTGGATCTTTCTGCGATAGCCCAAACAGAATTCCGGCATCAAACGCATCGCCGCTGCCCACGCGATCGACAATGTTTTTCATTTCGTACGGCTGACAAGCGCCGTTTCTCACTGGGGCGACGTGAAGGCTTTCCGACGCGAAGTCGAACAACATGCCACTCCAGTTGTTGTGCGATGCAGAAAACTGTTCACGAAACGTCGATGCAATCATTCGAATCGACGGGAACTCTTTCTTCATCGCGCGAGCCACGGCAACTGCCTTGCTCGCAGTGCTGACCGATTCTGCACATCCCCGTGGAACAATATTGTCAGGTTCGTCACCAACCGAGATGCCCAGCAGTCTCGCATCGTCTTCGTTGCCGATGAACAGATTCACATGCGGCATGATCTCACGCATGACCTGCCGAGCCAGTTCGAGTGGCGTCTTTAACGAATCCCACCGCCAGAGCTTCGAGCGGAAGTTGATGTCGCAGGAGACACTCACACCAAGACTCTGAGCGGCCTTGACAGCCGCAAACGTTGCCTCTGCCGCCGTCTCTGAAAGCGCGGGCGTGATCCCTGTGATGTGAAGCCACTCAGCGCCGTCAAGGATGGAGTTCCAGTCAAAATCATTAGGCCTCGACTGGCTGATTGCCGAGTACTCGCGATCGTAGTAAACACGACTCGGCCGCTGGTTGGCTCCCATTTCAACGAAGTAGATACCGAATCGTCCGTGCTTCGCGATGCGAATATGCTTCGTCCCGACTCGCCACGATCTGAGCGACCCGAGGCATCCATCGGTCAGAGGTCCCTCCGGAAGAGCCGTGACGAAGTCGACGTCGACACCCAGCATGGCCAGCGACGCCGCGACGTTCGCTTCGGCACCGGCGAAGGTCACCTCAAGCTGCCCCGGCAGCACCTGTTGCAACCGCAACACACCGGCCGGTGCCATGCGAGCCATGATTTCACCAAAGGTCACGATCTTTGCCATGACCTATGACTCCGGCAGCACTTGAGAGAAAAACTGAATCCAATTGCCCTGCATGATCGCTCAGTCTTTTCCTTGAACACGCTCCAAAACCGGGACACCGATATTGAAGCCACCTCGATCGATTCCTCACCATTCCAGCGACTTCAACGCCGTCGTTCCCCGAAGGAACAACACTTCCTCCTCGGAACTCTGAACGTTCAACGTTCGTTGGTCAACCGAATGCCGAATTGATCTTCAGCCTGGGTCCGCCAACTACGGACCCAACGGCGACACTCGATCGCTGGGACAGACATTCAAAGGTTGAGTAGGGTGTGTGAAGCGGAGCGAAACACACCATCGTCACGGTTTCGGTCGGTGCGTTACGCGCCCTACGATAGCTCCCGCAGTTTCCACCACTGCGATCTGCCAGGTATGGCAGTGCAACATCGCACCGCAAGGTTGGTCCAATGAGCGGCCGTGAGAGCGTTGAATTGCGAAGTTGCGAGACAACGGGCTCGTCACGGCGGAGCGTGTTGAGCGCGGTTCTTTCGGCTGGTGAACCAATGCCAGCTAGTGCTTTCTTGGCGACTGACTGGGGCATCGAGCATCCCGGCTGTGATCTGGCTGCGGAGCAGCCGCGTATTGAATAGTCTCGGGCTTCAGCCCGAGGTTCGGGAACAAACATCAAACCCCAAAGCTCCGGAGGAGCGACGTCGAAGCGGGGTGATTGTGAGAAGCCTTAAACGTCGCTGCTCCGCAGCTTCGTGGTTCAATGGGACTGCGCGAACCTGTGGCTAAAGCCACAGGCTATCGAGACGCCGCTGCTCCGCAGCGAATCGCATCGGTGCCGGATTGTTTGCAACAGGCAGATGCCAGTCACGCAGGATGGACATTTTTCCCCGTTGGTTATCAAATGCGACGAATGTGGTTCCAGATCGACGTGGGTCGTCCTGAGCCTCTTCAATGGCGAGTTGAGAAATGGAAGTTCAACCTGGTTTCTCGTCGAATGACTCCCATCAAATGTATCAACAACTCCTTTCAGCCCTTCGCCGGAGCGCGGAAACGCATCCGTTTGATACAAAACAAGAGTTGTTGTTTAGGATTCTCTTTGGTCTGCCCGCAAATGTATCAATCCAGCTAGCTCAAGATTCAACGCGTCGCTTCCTGCCAGTCTTCCAGAACCAATGGCCCGATTGTCAATGGCCCTCGGTGCTGTTAAGCAACTTGCCCGCTTGGGTAGCAACTCATGGATGCGCCACAGGAGTCTCGCCTGACGCAGACCGCCCTACGGATAACGCATGGCTCTATTCGCTGGATGCCTTATTGAATGCTGTTCATTTTCGCACCGATCCCTTCTGTTTGGCCTCGTCATGTTCGATTGCAATCACTCAGGCCACGTTCGCATTTGTCACATTTGCGTGGGAGACCGACGATCCTGAGGCAGTTCAACTTTGGCGAAAAGGCAGCATTCGGCATGGACGAGGGTTAAAGGACAACGCGGCTTCGGAAGTGGCGGCAGTCCGGGAGTGGACGAACCTGATCAATATTCTCTCTGACGACGCAGTTCGGTCGATGTTTAGCGTCTACGCCGAAACAGACATTCTTTCGTATGTTGAACGTTGGCGAGATGACAAAGAGTTCTGTCTTGTTGGCCCGTTCGAAGCGGAATCCTGACCGCGAGTGAAAATTCATTTGAATAGGGTGTGTGAAGCGGATCGCAACACACGATCTGGATGGTCTCCGCTGGTGCGTTACGCTTCGCTTCACGCACCAAACGATGGCTTTGGGTGGCTGAGCAGCCGTGGCAGCGTTGAATTGCGAAGTTTCGGGACAACGCGCTCGTCACGGCGGAGCGTGACGTCTACGTAGCCGACACGCTCCGCCGTGTTGAGCGCGGTTCTTTCGGCTGGTGCGCCAATGCCAGCCAATGGTTTCGCAGCGAATCGCGGGGTCTTCCACGTCGCGACGCCATTACGAAATTTCGCGGTTTGTAGTCTGGTCGCTGCTCAATCAACTTGCCAGTCAACGAGTCAGAAGCCACAGCTGAACGTCGAGACCAGTGTCGCGGTCTTGCTTGAAGAATTGCGATTGGTGATACTGAAGGTGCGATACCGGCTCCGGGGTTCGAATCGACGTGACGACGGGACAACAGATCCACGACGCCAGGCAAGCTGAGTCTCCCGGTTTGCGGTTACGGGTTGAAGGACGTTGCCCATGAAACAACTTTTGCCGATTCTTTTCTCTTTGGGCGCTGCTCAGATAACAGGCTGCGGTGAGCGGGCGAAAGATTACTTCGCCGATGGTGCCAAATCGTTTCAGGAGGCGAACTATGATGCAGCCATTGACAGTTTCAGCAAGGTGATCCAGCTCAACCCGAATGACGGCGAAGCATTTTTTCGTCGAGGCGATGCGTGGAGTCGCAAGGGGGATTTTGAGAGAGCCATCGAAGACTACACGACTTCGATTCGTCTTAATCCGGACTTTGCCGTTCTGTATGAGGCTCGGGGCATTGCATGGAGGAAGGTCAATCAACTCGACAAAGCCCTGGAGGACTTTTCAGAGACCATTTCGCTGGATCCGAATGTCGCAAGTGCATACTACAACCGAGGAAACGCCTGGGCGGCGAAAGGCGAGATGGACAAGGCATTCGCAGATTATTCAGAAGCGATCCGACTGGATCCAACTTTTCCGCGTGCACACTTTAATCGAGGAAATATTTCGGCTCAGAAAGGTGACCATGAGAAAGCCATTGTCGACTACACTGAGGCTGCGCGTCTTGATCCGAACGATCCCTACGCAATCGGCTATCGAGGCATTCAGTGGAGCAACGTCGGAAACCTCGACCGAGCCATCGACGATCACACAGAGGCCATTCGACTCCATCCGGACAGCAGTGCTGACTACCACAATCGAGGATTGGCATGGGCCGGGAAAGGAGAACACGACAAGGCGATCGAAGATTATTCGAAGGCGTTAACGATTACCCCTAACTTTGTGAGTGCGCTCTGCTATCGCGCGGATTCGTGGTCTGCAAAGGGTGAATTCAGGGAGGCCATGAATGACTTGAAGGAGGCGATTCGTCTTGAGCCGCAGGGGCTTCAGCCCAATATGGGGATCGCGTGGCTGCAGGCGACATGCCCCGATGCTCAGATCCGCAACGGAGATGACGCCGTTGTGCATGCAACAAAAGCATGTGAACTCACGGAATGGAAAGAAGGCTCGATCATCTCAATTCTTGCCGCGGCATTGGCCGAGACGGGCGCGTTTCTCCAAGCAGCGGAGCTGGAGGAGAAGGCGATGAATCTTGTTCCGGAGTCGGAGCGAAGCGAGTACCTTGAGAGGCTGGAACTCTACAAAGCTGGCAAGTCGGTGAGCGCCGGTCAATAACAATGTGATTGCGCACAAAGTACCCTTGTTAACGACAATTTCGGCAACGAGTTGGTAGCTCGAGCGTGGTCAATGAACCATCGCCAATGAAGCGGGGGCGGAGCAGCTGACCGTTGCGACAGACAGATAGGCCGTGAGAGCGTTGAATTGCGAAGTTTCGAGACAACGCGCTCGTCACGGCGGAGCGTGACTGCTACGTAGCCAACACGCTCCGCCATGTTGAGCGCGGTTCTTACGACAGGTGTTGCGAAAGCCGACCATGCTGCTGAATCAGCACTGTTTTCGTGATGCGATTGCACGTCGGACGATTACTGTGGCGAAGCTTGGACATAAAACACTTGAGCTTTGCCGTCGTAGTGGGCGAGTTTTCGGTTTCCGACGAAGAATGAGAGGAGGTAGGAACCGCCGCGATAATGAACGGATGGTGTTCCTGTCTGAATCAAGTTGGCATCTCCAACGCGAACTGCGCGAGTGACTTCCTTTTCCTGCCAGCTGCCATTGGCCCTTTGTCGCAGTCTGGAGTGGACGCACTTGGCATAGAGTGCTCCACCTTTCGTGTAAAGCGAGCCTCGAACAGAGTCCCCATCGCCGGTGCCTTGAAAATGCGCTACTTCCACAACGGAGAAGTAACTCGCGAGAAGGAGTCCTCCGAGCAAAAGTCCAATCGTCACACTCGCAATAGCAAAGGCGCGACGAGTCAAGAACGTTTGCCGAATCCATGTCAGCAGCATCATGCGCCGCTCCTGCGGAGTCTTCACGGTGAAGTGCGCAGATTCCTCGCTGCTGTTCCACGTTGTCCTTACAGTGTTCTCAGGCATCAAAGACGGGTGCAAACTCGTGCTCGCGGGATTGCCTGATTGGGCTACGGCGAACTGCAAGCGTTGACGAAGCATGGAGTCGCGAAAGATGGCCGAAACATGCCAGCCAGCGGCAAGAGCGAAGGTGATGACTGACGAATAGGGTTTAGTCCCAACCAATGCCAGGAGAAACAAAAAGAGCGAGTATACAGCTTGAATTCGTATGACCTTGCGTTCCTTCGCGGCATCTTCTGACCAGTAAGTTCGCAACTCTCGCATGAGAATGCAGCCGGTCCAGACAACAACAATGCCGACAATCGCAAGTCCGCCAAACTTTCTGCTGTACTGCTCGATGGAGCCAAGGCGAAAGGGCATCAGCAGCACGTATGCCGCAACGACTGAGAAAGCGATTTGGGCAATCCGAAGAGACTCGTACAACGGCCGAGACGGATTCCAAGTGACGGCAGGTCCAAGAGAATCCGATGGTGCTGCGAACGGATTCGAGTGAGCCTGCAACTGCGACTGTGACATGACGAAATGCCTGATTGTGCGGGATGCTCGCGAAGGTTGCCTCTTTGCAACATAGGACAAGTTTGCAACCCAAGCGGGTATTTGTGTCGACTCCCAGGCCATTCGTGCGGCGTATAATCGACATTGTCGTTACGTTCAGATCTGTGGTCGGAGCGTTAGAAAGAAGTGCCTGTCCTTGTGACTGAAATTCAATCGAAGGTACCGGCCGGTGTGAACCAATCACGCTTAGCACGATATTTGCGCCGGTGGCAATTCGCAGGCGAATTAAACTGCCAGGGAGGCAGTTGGTGAATGCGGATTGAACAGCGGTGGCGTTGAGATGAGCGGAGTCATTACCGACGAGACGATTCAGGGGCTTGGACATCTGAAGAAAGTCTTCGCGGCGTTTGAGAAGCTGAAGTCCTTCAACGTGAAAGACGAGAATTGTTCTCGACACGCGATCTAGACAGCCGTCGTTTCGTCGGATAGGAACATCGCCGAATGCGATTCATAGGATGACTCGTCTACGTAGCTCGGTCATTCTATGACCGAGGTTTTGGGACAGCTAAGTTATTTCGAGACTGTCACCAAAGGGACGACAACTCAATCGCAGGTCGCTAATCTGTCGGTGATTTGAATCGAACTTTACCGAAGTGAGGCGATCGTGATGTCCCCATTCGTTTCTTTCTGCCTTCGTTGGCTTTTTGTGGCATTGAGCCTCCTGATGATCCAACCTGTCGCGATGCCTGCCGACGAACCACGACGGCCGAATGTTGTGGTGTTTCTCGCGGATGACGCTGGCTGGGGCGACTACAGTCGCAACGGGAACACACAGGTCCACACGCCAAACATTGATTCGATTGCCGCCGGCGGAGTGACTCTTGATCGCTTCTTCGTGTGCCCGGTTTGCTCACCGACGCGCGCGGAATTTCTGACGGGCCGATACCATCCCAGAGGCGGTGTTCGAGGCGTCTCAACAGGCCAGGAACGTCTAGACCTAAGTGAAGCCACGCTGGCAGATTCCTTCAAGGCCGCAGGATATGCGACCGGAGCATTCGGCAAGTGGCATAACGGCAGCCAATGGCCCTACCATCCGATGGCACGGGGTTTCGATGAGTATTTTGGGCACACATCGGGACACTGGGGAGAGTACTTTGATGCTCCTCTGGAAGACCGCGGCCGTATGATTCGAACCCAGGGATACATTGCAGACGTTTGCACCGACAAGGCACTTGAGTTCATCGAACGAAACCAAGCTAGGCCCTTCTTCTGTTACGTCCCGTTTACGACACCACATTCGCCGTGGGCCGTGCCGGAGAATTACTGGGAGCGATTTCGCAACAAAGAAATCACTCAGCAAGCAACCAACCCAGCTGACGAGAACATCGACGAGACTCGTTGTGCTTTGGCGATGATGGAGAATCAGGATGACAACGTTGGTCGAGTGCTTGAACAGTTGGAACGGTTGAAGCTTAGCGACGATACGATCATCGTCTACTTCTCCGACAACGGGCCAAATTCCGCTCGATGGAACGGCGGAATGCGCGGTCGAAAAGCAACCACGGATGAAGGTGGCGTGCGTTCCACCTGCTTCATCCGCTGGCCAAAGCAACTGCCGAAGGGACATACCGTCGACCGAATTGCCGGAGCGATTGACTTGCTGCCGACGCTGCTTTCGCTGACCGGAGTACCGCGATCTGGCGAGCTGCCTCTGGATGGACGAGACCTCAGTCCGTTATTGAAAGCCGCGGCAGATTCCGAAATCAAATGGGACGATCGAATGATCTTTTCGACCTGGGCTGGCCGCGTGAGTGTTCGCACTCAGCAGCATCGCCTTGATGATCAGGGTCGCTTGTATGACATAGTCGAAGATCCTGGGCAAACTCGGGCGATCAACGAAACGCATCCCGCGATTGCCGCAAATCTCAGCAAAGCGGTTGAAGCGTGGCGAGCGGAGGTTCTGCCTGCGAGTCCATCAGTCGAGAAAGGCGGAAAGAAGAAGAACTCGCCGCGTCCGCCGGGAACATCGGTTGATCCTCGCCCATTTCCCGTTGGATACCGTGAATTTCCAATCACGATCCTCCCGGCACGTGATGGCGAACCCAAAGGCAACGTTCGCCGAAGCAGCGCCGCGCCGAACTGTTCGTACTTTGTGAGTTGGACGAGTACCGAGGACAGCATGGTGTGGAACATCGACGTCAACACTTCGGGGACATATGAAGCCACGGTCGACTACACGTGTCCGCTTGCCGACGCCGGATCGACGATTGAACTCAGCTTCCGCGGTCAATCTGTGTCCGGGCGGGTCGAGCCTGGCTGGGACCCTCCGTTGTACACAAACCAGGACACACTGCCTCGGCCTCACGGTGAATCGCAGATGAAAGAGTTCCGAACGCTCGCCCTTGGGAAAATTCAACTCGAGAAAGGCAGCGGAATGCTCACCCTGCGAGCACTTGAAATTCCCGGCAAGTCTGTAATGGATGTTCGACGAGTCACGTTGACTCTCGTCGAACCGTAACCAGCCTTACGCCTTGACGCGATCACAGTGGAGCATCTTGGCATGACTCACTAGACGTCAAACAAGCTACTCTTGCTCCCCGCAGGGTTCACCCCGGTGGTTCTCGCGGGCCTTTGCACTCACACCGACTTCAGTTTCAAATTAGAGCGGCAGATGTGCAAAAGCCTTGTTTCCACTGGGATAAACCCAAAGGGGATGGAAACGATGCTTGATTGAGGACTAGATGCGGCAATTCGAGTACCACTGAAACAGAACACGAAACGCTGGCGAGAAGTCATCGGGTGATCGCGTCATCCAGCTTTCGATTTCACCGGGCATAATCCATCGAGTCTCGGACATTTCGCTAGGGTCAGGGGTAAGCGTTGCATCCGATCGCGTTTGAAACAGCACAGTGAACTCCCACGATGTCGCCTCCTGTGCCGGGAACTTCTGAAGCTCGATCAGATCTGCCGAAATGCCAAGCTCTTCCTGCAGTTCTCGCGGTGCGGATGATTCATACGTTTCGCCCGCGCTGACATGTCCAGAGCATGAAGATGTCCAAACCGATGGAAACTCTTCCTTCGCTGGAGATCTCTTGTGAATCAACATGCGACCGTCCGAGCGAAACACGAACACATGGACAGCGCGGTGTAGCAGTTTTCTGCGATGAACTTCTGACCGAGGCAGTTGGTCAATCACCACGTCCCGCTCGTCCACGACATCGAAGTACTCTTCCGACATTTTGATTCTCTGGGGCAGCGAAACACGACGAGCCCACTCGACCGGGATCGAGATGGGCTCGCAGTGATTTGGTTCGGCTATTCAATCAACATCACGGATCAGGGGCGTCGTCGCGGTGGACGGCCGTCGCGACCGCGACCACGGTCACGATCGCCGCGACGAGCGTGATCTTCCGCGGGGCTTCTCAGCGACAATGCACCGATCGCTTCTTCCCAGGTTGGAATTCCGCGAAATTCAGGAGCCACTCTTGGCCCGCGGCCGCCGCGCGAATCCGATCCGGTCTCTTCAGCAACTGCTTCGCGTTCGCGAGGAGCACGACGTGGAGCGTCGCTCGCCACCGCTTCCCGATCTCGCTCGCGCGGACGCGATTCGCGGGCTTCTCGCGGTTCACGTCCGTCTCGAGAATCACGACGTGATCGCTCACGTCCCTCACGAGGTTCTCGCTGTTCTCTTGGCTCACGATCTGCACGTGGTTCGCGATCCGCACGTGGCTCTCGTTCTACGCGCGGCTCGCGGTCCGGACGTGGCTCTCGTTCTGCACGGGGTTCACGCTCTGCTCGCGGCTCACGCTCGCGACCTCGTTCCGCAACAACCCGGTCTTCCCGACCGCGATCATCGCGATCACGCCCGCGTTCGGGACGATCTCTTTCCGGAGCGCGTTCGGAGCGTTCACGTTCGACCGGTCGTTCCTCGCGCCCCCGTTCTCGGTCGCCGCCTCGACCACGACGTCGTCCTCGAGGAGCAGCCGGGCGCACTTCCTCGACATCGTCGCCGAAATCTGCGAACTCAGCCTCCGCATCCGGCCCTGCATCATCTTCAATCTCATCTTCGTCCAGATCACGCAGCGGACGTCGGCCCGGTGCCGGTTCGGATTTCGCAACCGGCTCTCGGCTTCGCTCCGAATCACGGCCTCGTCCACGGCGGCCTCGACGACCGCGGCGGCCGCGAGATTCTCGTTCCTCGGCTTCCGGAGCATCGTCGGCAACTTCTTCTTCGTCAACCTCGTCAACGGCTTCAGGCTCTGGTCGTCGTGCTGGAGTTGCCGGCTCATTTTTCACGCGACGCTGAGCCTTCACACTTCCTGCAGAGACGCTGACAATATCTTCCTGATCTTCTTCGAACAGAATTTCGCTCAGGTCGTCATCAAGTTCGCTGACAGGCTCATCACCCTCGTCAGATGTAACAGCTGTTGATTCATCGCGACGGCGACGATTTCGGCCTCGACCACCGCGTCGGCGACCTCGACGACGCTTCGACGAACGATCGTCAGACTCTTCTGCTTCATCGCCATCGACCGCCGCAGCCGGTGCTGCTGATTCGACGATTTCTTCCTCGTCGTCGTCCTCGAAATCATCCTGTCGGCTGGCGACTACAGCAGCGCGAGGCTTCTCTTTCTCATCCCAGACCCACTGATCGAGTTCATCCCAATACGCATCGTCACCAGCATCCTTTGCGGACGGTGCAGCCGCCTTCGATGTACGCGGCTCTTCATTGCGATCACCTCGATCACCGCGATCTCGATCTCCCCTCAGCCGAGCGGATCGATCTTCACGAGGCTTTTCCGATCGGGCTGCGGACTCGGCGACGACAGGCTCTCTTCGTGGCTTTGGCGACTCGACATCAGTGCCGAAATCAAGGAGGTCATCTTCGTCCTCCTCATCTTCGTCTTCCTCGTCGTCATCGTCCTCCTCTTCTTCTTCTTCGTCCTCGTCGTCATCGAGATCTTCGTCATCATCTTCTTCGTCTTCGTCGTCATCATCGCCGAAATCGAAGTTCTCATCGTCGTCTTCAGCAACGACATCTTCAACTTCGTCGCACTCTTTGTCGTCGTCTTCGAAGACGATCAGATCATCAATGTCTTCTTCGATATCCTGAATCGCTGAAGACACGACCGGCGTCGAATCGTCGGCTGAGCCGCTGCCGGAGGAATTGCCAGACGACGAGGCGACCGGTTGCTTGAGATCGTCATAGTCGTCGAACAGGACTTCGCCTCCAACTTCGGAGGGGTTCATGTTGAATCCGAACAGCGATTCGACGAGATACTTCGCAGCATCATTGGATTTTCTGGAAGCGTCATCGTGAGGACCGGTCATTTGTTCCATCTTTCACTAGATTTGTCCTGATCTCGACAGGACTCGCCGAACTGGCGACCTCGAATCGTTGAGGCAAAACGAGCCAGCGTGCGGAAAAATACGAGTGCGAAGACTACTCACACCGCCTTCAGAATTCAATTCTGTTCCGGAGGCGGCCACTTCTGATTCGGGCAATTGAAGCCGTTTTCACTCGGTCACCAGAACGTCGATTGATAACCTGTCACCGATCAACTCTCGCCAGTTCCGGGGCACACAAACATGCGAATCGGCTCGAAAATTCGAGCCGATTCGTGTTTCGACGAGCATTCTCGTGCACCTGCTGCAACGAGCAAATCGTCGCGCCGTCAGTCGTCGGACTTCTTTTTCTTTGCGGCTTTACGAGTCGTCTTGGCGACGGACTTCGTGGCGGCCGGTTTGGAGGCTTTCTTCTTGAAACCCTTCTTGCCGGTGCCTCCCTTGGCTGCTTTGGCTTCGAGCCACTGAACAGCCTGTTCCATCGTCACGGTCGAAATGTCCGTGTCTTTCGGAATCGTGGCATTCGCAGACGCGTGCTTCACATACGGGCCGAACTTGCCTTCGAAGATCTGAACCGGACCGTTGTCCGCGGGATGATTGCCGAGTTCTCGCAGGGGCGTCGGGGCAGCTCGCTTCTTGGTGTTGCGAAGCATCTCAACCGCGGCGTCCATGGTGATGTTCAGGACGTTAAACGTTTCTCCATTGAACTCGTAGAGGTGCGACTTCTTGTCGAAGCTTCCGAAGACCTTGTCATGAGTCACATATGGGCCGAAGCGACCGATCCCGGAATTGACAACTTTGCCCGTCAGCGGGTGCTTGCCGATTCGACGCGGCAACGACATCAACTGAATCGCCGTCTCGAGATCGATGTTCAGCGGATCGAAGCAGTTCGGAATCCCGCAGCGTTTGGGTTTCGGATTTTCGTCCGTCACTTCACCAAGCTGAAGATAAGGACCAAAAGGGCCACGCATTGAGTAGATCGGCTTGGCCTCTTCCGGATGCATCCCGATCGCCTGCGGTCCGCGCTGTTTCTCTTCGATCAGGCGGTTCGCCAGGTCGTTTGTGATTTCTCCCGGTGCGACGGTTTCGGGGATCGAAGCCTTCAGCGTCTCTTCGCCCTGACCTTTCTCCAGATACGGTCCGAACTTGCCGACTCGCACGGACGCTTCCAGCCCATCGATGCTCAGCGTGCAGGCTTCACGAGGATCGATGTCGCCTTCCTTCACCTTCACCTGTTCATCGAGCCCTTCCTTCCCGGTGTAGAACTCACGCAGGTACGGAAGACGTTCGGCCGAACCGGTGGCGATGTCGTCGAGCGTCTGCTCCATCCCGGCTGTAAACTTCAGGTCCACGAGGTTTGGAAAGTGATTTTCAAGCAGCTTGGTGACAGCCATCGCGGTGAACGTCGGAACCAACTGGTTGCCGTTCTTTCGAACATAACCGCGATCCTGAATGGTGCTCAGAATGCTGGCGTACGTTGACGGACGGCCAATGCCCTCGGCTTCGAGCGACTTCACCAGCGTTGCTTCTGTAAATCGCGCGGGCGGCTTGGTTTCGTGAGCGATCGCGTCGACCGTTTCGCAGCCGACGTTTTCCTTTTCCTTCAGGGCTGGCAGCGGAGAATCCTGATCTTCAATCGCCGCATCCGGATCGTCCGAACCTTCGACGTATGCACGGAAGAAACCCGCGAACTCAACCGTTCGACCGCTCGCACGGAACTCGGCGTCATCGACGGTGATTGTGACCGTGTCGAATCGCAGAAGCGCGTCGGCCATCTGCGTCGCCATCGTGCGTTTCCAGATCATTTGGTACAGACGATACTCGGGACCGCTGAGCCCGATTTCGTCTGCTGTGCGCATCTCTGTTCCGGCCGGTCGAATGGCTTCGTGAGCTTCCTGAGCTCCCTTGGCCTTCGTCGTGAACTGTCGAGGCGACGGGCTGAGATAATCCTTGCCGTAGAGATCATCGATACGACCTCTCGCCGCGCTGATGGCTTCGCCGCTCAGATTGACGCTGTCTGTTCGCATGTAGGTGATGTAGCCGTCTTCGTACAGACGCTGGGCCGTCTGCATGGTCTGTCGAGCCGTCATGCCAAGCTTTCGGTTCGCTTCCTGCTGAAGCGTGCTGGTTGTGAACGGCGGATACGGACGTCGAGTCTGCTGCTTCTGCTCGATGCTGGTGACGGTCCACGGTCGAGTGCGGATCTTGTCCTGCAGCGCTTTGGCCTGAGCTTCCTGCAGAAGAAGAACATCGGAACCATCCTTGAGCCTGCCGGTGTGTTCGTCGAAGTCTCGTCCCGACGCGATTCGACGTCCGCCGAGCGTTTGCAGGATGGCTTCAAAGCTGCCGCCAGCCCTGGCCGACAGCATGGCCTTCAGGTCCCAGAACGTTCCGCTGCGGAACTTCATTCGCTCGATCTCGCGAGCGACCAGCAGTCGCACGGCGACGCTTTGGACACGACCGGCCGAAAGGCCTCGAGCGATCTTCTTCCACAACAGCGGACTCAGCGTGTACCCGTAAAGTCGGTCGACAACTCGACGTGTTTCCTGCGCCTGAACGAGATTTTCATCCAGCTTACGTGTGTTCCGAATCGCTTCAAGAATCGCGGGCTTCGTGATTTCGGAGAACACCATCCGGCTGACCGGAACAGTCGGCTTAAGGACCTGGACCAGATGCCAGCCAATACTTTCCCCTTCGCGGTCTTCGTCGGTCGCGAGGACAAGTTCTTTGACCTGTTTCAGAGAATCTTTCAGTTCCGAGATCAGCTTTTTCTTCTCTGCAGGAATCACATAGAGCGGATCGAAGTCATTGTCGACGTTGACGCCCAGCGTCGACCACGACTCTTTTTTCACCGCTGCAGGGATCTCGGACGCGCTGGATGGCAGGTCACGAATGTGTCCCATGCTGGCCCTGACGATGTAATCGTCGCCTAAAAAACCAGCAATTTTCTTGGCCTTCGCGGGAGATTCCACGATGACCAAGGCCTTTTTCTGAGATGCCATGGAGCGAATGACTTTGGATAAATGACGAAAGGACGACGAAACTTTACGCAGGAAGCGACGGGAAAGTGACGGGAACAGACCTCGAAGTCAATGAAGACTCAGCAGCTCGAACAGATCACATAGATCGAAGTCCGTATGTTGGTTGACCTTGTGTGACATGCCTTCACGGCTAGAATCCGCGACTTCCGCCGTAACCAGGGCGAATCCAATGCGTGATTCTGATTTCAGTTCCGCAAAGAATTCGACCATGAACAAATCCATTTGAGGTATCTGTTCAGGCTTCGGCGAGAGGTTCTCTCGCGTAATGGGATAAATCATTCTTCTGACGTCTGTCAAGTGACTGCGTTGAACCACCCGATCAGAAACCGCTAATCCTCCGAGCCTTCCGCAATGAGTTCTCCATTTACCTTCTTCCGGAAAAATCAGGCGATCCTCATGGCCGCCATCGTCATTTTGTCGATGGTTGCCTTCACCATGAGCGACCTCTTCACGTCTCAGCAGGGAACCAATTTCCTTATGCTGGGAGTGATGATCGGCGGCATCGTCTGCGCATTTTCCGGTCTGACAAACGGTCGCTGGCTCCAATATGGCATCGCAGGAGCAGTCCTCGGTGGCTTGCTTGGATGGGTTTTGCCAAGCGTCATCAGTCCTGCTGGCGAAGAGGCCATGACATCAAAGCTCGGAACATTCGACAGCCGTCGAGTCACCGAGCTGATGCAGAAGAGGGCGATTGCAAATCAATTCCTGTCTCAGGCTTTTGACAAAGCGTTCGGTGCCGGAATTCGGCAGTTCATGGCACCTCCGCAGTTCGGATATTTTCCTCAGAATGTCCGCGATGACATGGCATTCGGCGAGTTGCTGCGTGCGGAAGCGGACGAGCTGGGAATCGTCGTGACTGATGCGATGGTGTCAGAGTTCATCAACGACGCGACAATGAAGCGACTCACCGCAAAAGACTTCGCGGAAGCTCGCACAAGCCTCGTTCAGCCCTCTACAGGCACAGCCGTGACGGAAGACGAGCTGTTTGATGCTCTCCGCCACGAGATCAAGGCTCAATTGGCGTATCGCCAATTGAATCCTTACTACGCGGCGATGCCTCAATCGCCAGACGTTTACTACACAATGTTCAAGCGATTGAAGGTGACTCAGCGACTGAACATTGTTCGACTGGACGTCGATTCGTTTGTTTCCAAAGTCGAAGATCCGACCGATGGTGACGTTGCTGCATTCTTCGCGGAGCACCAGAAGAAGTTTCCGGGGATGGATGCACCGGGCTCGCCGGGATTCCAGCAGCCTGCGAAAGTAAAACTCGCCTATGCAGAAGTTGCGTACAAGGACGTCGAAGGGGAAGTGGTTCCTCCAACCGATGCGGAAGTTGAAGAGTACTACAACAAGAACAAAGACACGCTGTATCGGAAGCCAGTGACTCCGGCTGAGGAACCGAAGAAGGAAGAGACTCCAGCAGATTCTGAAGCAACTCCGTCAACAGATGGATCGAAGCCAGCGGATTCGGCTCCTCCGGCAAATCCTGAACCTCCCAAGAGCGAAGCTCCGACAGATGCCCCAAAGACGGAAGAGCCGAAGCCTGCTGAAACTCCTGCTGAACCAGCGAAGGAAGAACCGAAACAGGAAGCTCCTGCTGAAGCTCCAAAACAGGAACCAACGCCAGAAGCCCCAAAAGCGGAAGAGCCAGCGAAGGAAGAGCCAAAAGCGGACGCTGGCGATCAGTGTCTGCCGTTTGAACAGGAGCCAGAACAAAAGGCCGAGCCTCAGCCAGCCGCAGAAACTCCAGCCGCCCCGGCAGCAACTCCGGCAGCGGATGAAGCGAAGCCTGCTGAGCCGCAAACGACCCCAGCAACTCCCGATCAGCCAACGGCTCCGGCCGCAGGCACCGATGCTGCTGCTCCTGCCACGACAGAGCAACCGGCTGCCGCGGGAAAAACCGATGAGAAGCCAGCGGAGAATCCAGCTCCTGAATTCGTCGTGCCAGTGGTCGAGTATTTTCCTCTCGATGACACGCTCAAAGGCGACATTCGGGACATTCTCCTGCAGGAACGAGTCCGCAAGGCGATCGACGAACGCATGAACGGCCTGAGTGCAGACCTGAAGGTCCTTGAAAAAGAACGCAGCGCGGCTCGTCGCAAGATTGTTCAGGCGGAGCCAGGCATTGAACCAATGGCTCTGTACGAAAAGATGCGTGCCGAGAATGCTAAGCTGGTTGAAGGAATGAAGGCCGCAGCAGAGAAGAGAAAGTGTAAGTTCGTCGAAACAAAGCTGACAAACTTCGAAGAGCTGGCTGAAGGCGAAACCTATCGCGTCGGTGCAGCCACGGACGCTGCAGCAGGTGCGTTCGGACAGGAAGGAGCATCCGTCGCGGCTCAGGCTGCCAGTCTATTCCCTCAGGAGATCTCGAATGATGCGAATCTGTTCCAGCATCGTCGTGCGATTCGAAACCCGAACGACTTCAACGGCAACGAATCACATTTCGTGTGGTGGATTGTCGAATTCGCAGAACCACACGTGCCAGCTCTGACCGACGAAGGCATTCGCGATCAGGTGGTGCTCGAATGGAAACGTCAAAAAGCCCGTGACCTCGCAAAGAAGCGAGCGGAAAGTCTCGTTGCATTGGTCAAGGAAGATCAGGGCAAGCCGGAAGCGGAACGCAAAGGATTCCAAGCTGTTCTGGACGGCCAGACGATTACAGGTGATGCCGACACAGCAGCCGCTGCCGTGCGACAAACACAGACGTTTTCATGGATTGAGCAGTCGATGACTCCATCGATGAACTTCCGACAGCAGCGACAGCTTCGACCATCGTCCGTGACCTATGCCGATGAGGCCGGTGGCACGGTTCGAGGTGCCGGTTACGAGTTCATGAAGACCGTGTTTGAGGGACTCGAGAACGATCAGCCGGGCGTTGCGATGTCGGACAACCTGTCAATCGTTTACGTCGTTCAACCAATTGACCGAGCGTCTGACGAGGAAGTTCTTCGCCAGCAGTTCATGACGGAAGGTAAGCAACTCGGCACGCCGTCAGGCAGCGGTGTCACAGATTTGGCCGGAGAGATGGTCGGAACTGAGATTCGTTCCCAGTGGACTCAGGCGATTTGGGACAAGTACAATGTGAATCGCGGCGCGAACAACTGAGCGAGGGCCGAATAGGTTCTAAGGTTCAGAGGCGTTTGTGATTTATCGAGAAGATACTTCGCTCGGGACGAAATGAGGCAACTCAAGGGAATCAAACCGTGCAACGAATCGAAAGTCCGCGACCATGAACTCGAAAATCCGCAACCATGAGCTCAAGAGTCCGCGCCCCTGTTCCTTCTCCCCTTCGTAAGGGGAGAAGGTGGCCGAAGGCCGGATGAGGGGTTTTTCTTCAGAATGCGATCTTGAAAGAATCCCCTCACCCTGGCCCTCTCCCCCGAACCATCGTGAATGTTCTTGGAGATTCATTCGCGGGGGGAGAGGGGACAAATCGCAAGCGATGATTGAATCGATCTGTTGAGATCCGCAGGGCCGAGCAGAGAATGCTTGGCCCTGTTTTTTTGCTTTGATGTGAGACTATGGTCCAGATTCTTCCATTCGCCGGTTGGCGGTACGACCTGAGTCAGGTTGGCGCGCTGTTTGAAGTGACATGTCCGTTCGCTGACAGCATGGATTCGGCTCAGCAGCGAGATCTTTATCGGCAGCATCCGTGTAATGTCGTTCGGCTGATCAGCAATCGTGATGAGCCGGGCGATGTGTCGGCTGCCGACAAAATCACGCGGGCCGACGATTTCTGGCGAGTCTGGAAACGGGAAGGAATCCTGATCCGTGAACATGGTGCTGCGTACTATGTCATCCAGAGTCTTTTTGAACTCGATGGAACTCCAGTCAATCGCTGGAGCGTGATCGCTCGCTGGCAGCTTCCCGAGTCGATATCGGGCGATCTTCCCAACAACGACGAGGTGCAGCAACAACGTCTGTTGATCGAATCCTCGAGGGCGGAGTTCGCTCCCGTTGCGGTTGTGCTTGGATCTGATGACGATGCCAGCTTGGAATTGTCTGACGTCCTCGAGCAGGTTTCCCGCCAGAAGACTCCGATGGAATGTCTTGATGAATCCGGCCGACATCATCGAATTTGGCCCATCACCGAGAAGTCTCTGCAACTCGGGATTGAAGCGGCAGCAAGTCGCTGCAATGGCGTGGCTGTGGATGGGTTGAAGAATCTGGCTGCCGCGATCACCTACCGAGACTCGCTGAAAGCAAATGGGCAACTGGCAAACCCGAACGATCCTGCTCATTCCGTTCTCGCGTGGATGGTTCCGGCAGCGGAATTGAGTTCGACCCTCAGCCCCGTTCTGCACATCATCTCCGAAGCGTCCGGCGTCAGTGCAATCGAGTTGTCAGTTCATGACGGGGATGATTTGGTCATTCAGTACGTTGGCAATGAACCAACCGCGAGTTGCGACGCGACCGAACTTGCTCAACTGAACGAGCAGCAGCCCTGCATTGCGATCGGATCCGGCGACGGACACTGGAGCATCGTTGCCTCGAAGCGACCAAACCTGTCCGTCGCCGAACTCCGCCAACAAATCCTCGCTTTGATTCAAAGATCCGCGACTCAGGCACGGTTCACTGCTTCCCGGAAAACGGGGCATCTCACTCAACGACTGGACGCGGTGGTCGCAAAGGAGTTTCAACTCTTCGCGAATTCTCTGGTCCTCATTCAGCCCGCAAGATGCTCTTCCGACGAATTGCTGCACGCATTCATGGCAGAAGCGTCACCATGGTCATCAGTCATTCTGCCGGATGTCTCCATCGCCTCACCAATCCCCGTCGGACTTGTGTTCTCATCACTGGAATCCACGTGAGTCCCTGACGAGTTGCAGTCGACGCCAGGCGGCATTCACAACGAAGGAATCCGTCGGTTGAATGGCTGTGGCGTCAAGAGAAAGACGACGAAAGACGACGTTGGCAAGCGGCCGGTGTGAACCGGCACTTATCATGCTCAGGCATGTCGCCAGGTAGGATGGCCGCCCTCGGCCGTCGACCGCGCAAAAGATCGCTGACGGCCGAGGGCGGCCATCCTACGACTTGCGAGCACCATGCGCATATGAAACTGAGTGGGACTCTACAGCGGCGACAGCGGGATTCTCAATGAATCGTGGGACCCATGCCGAGCTTCTTCAGTTTGTCGTCGCCGTGGTGGCGTGGAGACGGCAAAGACCTTATTCTGTGGAGCTTCAGCAGTTCACAAATCCCACCGATTCCGTACCGCAGGTGACTTCTATGTCCGCAACAAAAGACTTCAAGGTCATTCCATCTGACTCAGAGCTGGACACGCTCAAACGCAATCTGACATTTCATCCCGCGGATCCTTCTGGGGCCAAACACCTGACTCGTCAGCAGGTCGAATTGTACAACTCAGACGGTTACGTTCGACCTCTTGACATCTACACGACGGCTGAAATCACCGCCATCCGTCAGTACTTCGATGACCTGCTCCAGAAGACCATCGCCGCGGGAGGCAACAGCTATTCGATCAGCACAGCACACATGAAGTACGGCGGCGTTTACGACATTCTGACGAATCCTCGTATCCTCGATTTTGTCAGCGACCTGTTGGGCGACGATGTCATCGCTTGGGGATCTCACTTCTTCTGCAAAATGCCAGGCGATGGTCGAGCCGTCGCATGGCATCAGGATGCCAGTTACTGGCCGTTGACTCCATCGCATGCTGTCACCGTTTGGCTGGCGATTGATGACGCCGATCTCGACAACGGCTGCATGAAGTTCATCGCAGGGTCGCATCACTCCGGACATCTGACGTACCGAAAGAGCACTCCGGAAGAACACAACGTGCTCGATCAAACCGTCGAGAACGCGGAACAATATGGCACGATTGTTGTCGACGATCTGAAGGCGGGACAGGCGTCGATCCATAACGATCTCCTGTTGCACGGCTCAGACGCGAACATGTCAACCCGTCGCCGATGCGGACTCACACTTCGATACGCGGCCGCCCATGTTCGAGCCGGCATGAGCTGGAACGAAAAAGGCATCGTCGCTCGCGGAAGTGACCCTTCAGGACACTGGGCAAATCCCAAACGGCCATCCGTCGAGTAAAGAGGCACTAGCCTTTTTCACGCGGCGTGAAAAGAGGTCACTTAATAGATTCAAAGTTTGCAAACCGTGAATTCAAAAAACACTCCCTGTCCCTTCTCCCGTTCGTAAGGGGCGAAGGTGGCCGAAGGCCGGATGAGGGGTTGTTCTTCAAGATTGCAAGCTTGAAACCTTCGGTTGTGTCCGGTCTGTGATCGAGCCACGCCACCGATGGCATCGTTCAAACAATCCCCCTCACTCTTGCCCTCTCCACGAATCGTCGTGCGGATCTTTAGTGATTCGCTCGCGGTGGAGAGGGGACTTCAGTCATGACCTCAGTTCACAAATGATTTGGTGACGGACGTTCCTTCGACCGATTCGCTGGCAGAATGTTTCAGCTCTTCACAAACCCCTGGCTCCTTTTCGGACTCGTCGGCATTGCACTGCCGGTGATCGCGCATTTGCTGAGTCGGAGAAAGTTCGACATCGTCGAATGGGGAGCCATGCAGTTTCTGAATCCGTCCCGAAAGACTAGGCGACGGCTGAAACTGGAAGAGATGCTGCTGTTGATGCTTCGCATCGGTCTGATCAGTCTGATCGTGTTCGCTGTGACTCGCCCCGTTGTGCCGAGCGGCTGGTTCGGTGGATTCCGTTCCTCCGGATCTCGAACGGTTGTGTTGGTCATCGACGGTTCGAACTCCATGGCTCGGTCCGATGGAGTCAACTCACTGCACCAAAACGCGATTCGCCGTGCGACGGAGTTCCTGCAGACTCTGAGTGGCGATGACAACGTGGCTCTCATCGACGCGCGCGACATTCCTCGATCCGTGATCGAGTCACCATTGCGGGACACCAAATCGGTCGAAGATCAGCTGAAACGATTGCCTCCTCCTGGCGGCGCGTGTGCGATGCTCGCGGCGGTTGAGAAGGCCATCGGCATCCTTGGTCGATCCAGTTCAGCAGCGCGCGAAGTGGTTGTGTTCACGGACCGCCAGGCCAACGGCTGGAAGGCAGACAAAGACGCCGAATGGAATCGCATCGACGATCTGCTGAAGTTCCCGACAGTTCGGCCGCGGATCTGGTCAGTTGATGTCGCACCGCAGCTTTCAGGAATGATGAGCAACGTTTCCGTCGGTCGCATCCAACTCTCTCGAGAGATGACCGTCCCGGACTTCCCTCTTCGTCTGCGCGTCCCTGTGCGGAACGATTCGG
Organism: Ottelia alismoides; assembly: GCA_037367405.1. Classification (NCBI taxonomy): domain Eukaryota; kingdom Viridiplantae; phylum Streptophyta; class Magnoliopsida; order Alismatales; family Hydrocharitaceae; genus Ottelia; species Ottelia alismoides. Next base: position 730,510 of record JAZKJV010006924.1, on the reverse strand, counting down.
AACGTGAGGTGCAGGTGCCGATTCGACTGATGCTGGACGGGCAGTTGCTGGCTGGCGAATCGCAGGTCAGAACGATTCCGCCTCGAGCTGAAGTGATGCTGGAGTTTGATCACGCAATCCGGGCCGAAGGAACGCATGTCCTGAGCGTCGCAGCCGAGCCTTCCGATGATGCCATTTCGGTCGACAATGTCAGCCATGCCGCGGTGCAGGTTGCAACATCACTGCCGGTTTTGCTTGTCAACGGAACTCCATCGCCGACGCCCTCGGATCGGGACACGTTCTTTGCCGAGTTAGCCTTTGCTCCTCCGGAAGGAAAGCCGCCTTGGATCACGGCAAAGGTGGTTGAAGCCGCGGAACTGAAACCTGCTGACTTCGACGGTGTTGCTGCCGTGATGATGTGTAACATCGAAGCACTGAAGCCTGAGTCCGCTGCGGCACTTGCTGATTTCGTGGCCAAGGGAAATGGGCTGTTCATCTCCTGTGGTCCGAACACAACGACAGAATCTTTCAAGTTGAGCTTCGTTGATCCCGGAATTCTGCCAACAGTGGCCATCGGCCGAGTCCGTGAAGCGCCGCCACAGAGCGAAACGCTCGTCACTGTTCAGCCTTCAATCCAGGCCGGTTGGATGGAACGATTTCAGGCCGACGAAGGTCGAAGCTTCCTGAAAGCGTCCTATCGAAGCTGGTGCTCAATCACGATCAATGAAGCCGGGGCTCCTACCAACACGGCGACTCCGGCCGAACAGCCGAAGGCAGAGTCGAATGAGAAAACGGCTTCGACGCCCGTCGAAAAGGTCTCACCAAAAACAAACCAGACAAGTGCTGCTCGCCCTGCTGCTTCTCAGCCGATTGTTTTGTCCCGGCTCACATCGGGAGATCCGTTTCTGATCGAATCCAAATATGGCGACGGATACGTCCTGCTAATGGCGTCAACAATTGATCGACAATGGTCAGACCTGCCCATCCGATCGGACTTTGTCCCCTTCGTTTACGAATCCATCTTTCATATCGCGTCGGCACGTCAGCGGCGCAATGTTTCGTTCGGTGAGCCGTTGATTGCCGCAGCTCGTTTGCCTCGCGAAGTGATCGGTGATGCGGCATTTGACCCATTGAAGACCACGACGACGTTCACGGTGACGACGCCATCCGGTGAAGTCGTCCCATTGAGCGGGAAGATTGAGAAAGCGACAACCGCCGCCGTCTTTGCCAACACATTTGCCCCAGGCCCATTTCGAACGACCGCGCGACTTGGTGATCGTGAGCTGGGCTCTGATGCATTCGTGGTGAACTACGATCATTCTGAGAACGTGATGTCCCTCATCTCGGCGGATGACAAAGCAAAACTCGCGACGAACGACCGAGTCCGGTTTTCGGAATCACTGGCAGAACTCCGCGAACGCATGTTTGGCGCGGAAAGCGTGACCGAACTCTGGGCCATTTTGATGACGTTCTTTGTTCTGTTTCTGATCTTCGAACTGCTGCTCACTCGCCGAGCCATCCGCCGAGGCTACGGCGGGGATGCGATCTAAAGGCAAACTGCTTCTTTCAACGCAGAGAAGAACAAGACTGACCTTGAGCCGAATTCGCGAAGAGAACCGAAAGAAACCTCCGCGAGCGATGATTCCGCAAGCTCCCGTGCGTCCCTTCTCCCCTCGCACGGGAGAAGCTGGCCGCCAGGCCCGATGAGGGGCCCACTGCGACTCACTTAAAACTGAACTCTCCGTTGTGGCTGGTCTCCGTTGTGGCTGGTCTCCGTTGTGGCCGGTCTCCGTTGTGGCCGGTCTGCGACCGAGCCACACGCCCGACCGCAGGTCTCCCATATTCCGCTGAGCTACAAACCGTCCCATCTGTCTCTTCTCCCCTCAAAAGGGAGAATGTGGCCGTTAGGCCGGGTGCGGGGTTTTTCTTCAGATGGCAACATTGAAAGTATGCCCCCTCACCCTGTCCCTCTCCCCCCGAACCATGGTGAACGTTCCGAGGATTTCCATTGCGGGAGAGAGGGGACAAATCGCAGTCCACACGAATCCTTCATTTCATCCCGAGCGAAGAATAACTCAACGAAAGAGTGCGACAGTGCATTAGTAGCGAGTCTCGGATCAGACTTTTCATCACGGTTCGCACGGACAATAACCTTCGAGTTCGCAGTTGATCACGTCGATCATTTGTCGCAGCCGGCCGACTGCTTTTCGCTCGAAGTTCAGGCTGATGCGAGGCAGATTTGCCAAATGAGCATCGTCGGCTTCCAGTCGATGTGTTGACGTCTTCTCGATTCGACCACTCACGCACAGATCAGAGAATTCGTCGTTCAGTCGCTGCATGAGTTCTTCCGTCGGATCAACATGCAGTCGCAGGATCAGGCGATCGCGAATGAATCGCATGCTGTTGTAGACGCTGTAGAACCCAAGAACTTCTTCGACCGCTTCTTCAACGTTATCCGTGACCTTGAACAGCGACAGGTCGCCGGGAGAAATCAGTCCGTTGTCCAGCAGTTCGTCACGAATGTACTTCAGAAACTGCGACCAATACGTTCCGCCCGGTTCGTCGAGCATCACCAGCGGCATCAAATCTCGTTTGCCGGTTTGCACAAGCGTCAGAGTTTCGAACGCTTCATCCAGAGTTCCAAATCCACCTGGGCATGTGACGACGGCATGGACCTCTTTCACGAACATGAGTTTTCGCGTGAAGAAGTACTTTAGGCTGACAAGCTTCGGGTCGCCCGCGATCACAGGATTCGCTTCCTGCTCGAATGGCAGCAGGATGTTCAGCCCCATCGCCATTTCGCGACCGGAGCCTCGATGAGCGGCCTCCATGATGCCGCCGCCCGCGCCGGTGACAACCATCCAGCCCTCTTCGGCCATCCGTCGACCGAACTGCTCCGCGGTTGTGTAGCAGGGATTCTCCGGCTTCGTGCGAGCCGAACCGAAGACCGTCACTTTGCGATTGCGACGATACGGTGCAAAAACCTTGAAGGCATAACGAAGCTCCTTCAGCGCGCGGCTGAGGATCTTGAGGTCGCCGCGAGTTGCTTTGTCTTCGGCGAGTTTGTCGGCCGTTTGTTTGATCTCTTCGATCAGCTCCGCATGCTGCCTCAGTTCCGAAACGTGTTCGATCACGTCCATTTCGGAAGCCTGCGGATGGCGAATCACTTTGCGATGTTTCACGGATTGTACTCTGTCGCTTTTGATGTCTTGTCGTCGATCGCTCACTGATGTGGCTCAACGCCCAGTCGTTGTCGCAGGATCACGTCATGATGAAAAATGTGCCCGGCGAGAATGTAGATCAGCGCGCGAGCGGTGACGTGAGAATTATTCGTCGTTCCAGCGCGGTTCCACGCGGAATCGGGGAGATTTCGCACAAGATTCAGATTGGCTCGCCGCAGACCTTCGAACGAATCGATGATGTCGGCCAGCGGTGATGGTCGCTCTTCCGACGCTGACGCGAAAAGATGCTCATCGTAACCCGGCAACGGCGTCTGATCGCCACGAGCAATTCGGAAAAGCCGATAGCCAAACACACGTTCGCCATCGAGAAGATGATCAAGAACCTGACGCACCTTCCATAAGTACGGCGCGTGAATGGTTTCTGCCTGAGACTCAGGAATCTGCTTCCAAAACGTGAGGCAATCATGAAGCTGCTGAGTCAGAATGCCTAGGATCTCACCGTCGGGAACGGCCCCGACGTATCCAGCATAGTACGGATGGAATTCCGTTGAGTCGGGTCGCTGAGAGTTCATCGAACGGTTTTCGGTTGAGTCGAGTAGCGAATCGCAGACCCGACGCGGTGGACGGTCGGGGATGCTCCGGATGACGATGCTGAGTTCGCGTTCGAGAACCAGCGAGACACCGGATTTGAGCCGAGGTTCGACAGGCTTGGCGGACGAACGACCATCGTCATGCGATAATTGAATGCATCGAGGGTTCCAACGTACTCGGTCGGTGCATCACAGGCTTGTTCCTGAACCACCGGATACGCGACTTGAGCATGCTGCGTTACCGGTTCGCTGTATGTCGGTGCGAATGTGTCATGGCCAGACCCCGTCACAACGCCGTAGTAAGCGTCACGCCCCTGTTGAACTCCCGGCGGGACATTCACTGGCGCACGAACAGTGCGTGGCTGTGGTCGATGAATCTCCGGCAACGCGGCCGGTGGAACATTGACCGTCGAATGCGCAGTCTGCGTGATTGGCTTTTGAGCAGGCTTGGAAGCATCGTTTGTGTAAGCGGCTCCAGACACCGTCTGTTCCGGAATCGCCGGGACCGGCGACGAAGGCCCAGTCGACGATGTGACGGGCAACGAAGGGATAGGTTGAGTCTGTGCCGTCAATGCCGCTGGTTGCTGTGTCGGCTGCGGAGTCTGAACGACAGCCGTTCGACTGGTCTGAGGTTGCGGTCGTCCCGATCGCGGAACGGTCGTTACATTAGCTCGGGGCTGCGATGTCGACCGCGCGACTTGAACGTTGGAGCTTGCTCCAGGGACTCTCGTCACCGGCTGACGAACAGAACTCGATCGCGATGTCACCGGAGCACTCTGTGCCATCGAGTGTTGATGGCCAGAAATCTGCGACTGAGGAACCTGCGACGCGATCGCGGTCGACGGGCTTGCCATCTGGGGCTCGGTGGAGTTCTTCTTTCCGAATCGCTCGTCTCTCCAGTCGGCGATGCGATCAACCCACATGGGAGTATCGAAGTCAGGCTTTGGAACTTTGTTGACCGCAGTCGACATGCGTGATTTCATTCGAGCCATCATGCCCGGCGATTTCGTCGCTTCCGGCTTCGATGGTGATGCAAATCCTTTTAGCCGAGAGGCAATCGAAGGCCCTGACTTCTGTGGCGTCTGTGACTGATACGAAGATGGCTTCCCGGTCGCTCGCTGAGACTGCTGAGATCTCGCGGTGAAAACTTTGGACACGGGCTTGCGAGTTCCCGTCGGTGGTGCATTGCCCACAACTGCAGCAGGCTTTGATGCACTGGCGGCAGGGAGTTGCACATTGTCGGCGACTTGCTTTGTGGAAGGTTGTGTTGTCGTTTGGGCGACAGGCTCGCTCTTTGTTGAAGTCACTGGGAAGACCGGAATCGTTGACGGTTCATGAAAGGTATCAACAGCTTTGCCCGGAACTGGCGGAACGGGAGTCGGTGGCTGCTCACTAGCAACCGTTGTATTGACGGCATCGAAAGAGGGTTCTGCCGGAACCGTGAGCAGCGGCGTCGTAACTTCCGAGGTGACGGGTTCTGTCGTCACCGGATTCACTTCGATCGCCGGGAATGATGGCAGCTCTTCTTCATAGGTGACCCGAGTCACTTGCTCAGACTGCGGTTCCTCAAACGACTGCACCCATTCTGCATAGCTGTTCAATGACGAAGATCGCGAGGTCTTTGTCTGAGGTGGCAGTTCAAAGGCCGGCAGATCTTCTTCTGAACCATCATTCGACGGCCCCGGATTCGGTTCGGAGAAATCGCCAAAGTCCGGAAGTTCCGTCTCTGGCTCGACAGCCATGTCGGGTTCACTCACCGCAACCTCGGGAGTCTCGGGCGTTGGCGGAAACTCAGGGGCAGGTTCCGCTGCGGCTGTCTTCTGCTCTGACGTGCCTTTGGCGTCGGTCTTGGTAATGAAAACCTCAGTCATGGTCTCGCTAGCCGTCACTGACTCCGAAGTCTCCAGCGTTCGAACAGCGGCCTTCTTTTCGACCACAACAGCGTTCTTTGCTTCGTCATTCGTGTTTGCAGTGGAAACCGGATCGAACAGCGGCTTCGGCGCGTCGGACGGTTCGGCAGCGATCGTGCTCGGAGATTCCCCGGCAGCCTCATGGCTGTCGGCTAACTGCTGACGAGTCACAATCACTTCTTCCTGAAGTCGCATGAGCTCTGTCAGGATCTCGCCGTTATCGACGTTGACAGTCACCGGCACTGTGATGTGTGGAAGTGGAGCCGGCGATGCATCACGATCTGACGACTGGTTCGGCTTGTCCGCTGAATCATCGTTCGATTCATTGACGAGATTCCCTCCCGCTTCGACAACCGTCGAAGTGCTGAGTCGGCCTGCGCGATGAACCGAGGTCCCGAACTCAGCCTTCTCGGTGTCTTCGATATCGATGACGCGATCCTTCTGGAATACGTCTCGTTGAACTTGTGGTTCAGACACGACTGCGGTCTGATCGATGATCGGCTGCTCTTCCGACTGAGAGACCGTTCGAATGGCTCCCGTCGAACGATACTGATTCGGATAGAACTCAGCATACGATTTCGATAACTGGCGGTTGGCTTCTCGAACCGCCGCTGGCTTTTCGCGTCCGACGGACAGAACTCCTGGCATTCGCCCCGGTGTCAGATTCATCAGGCTGCAAACAGCAAGGACGCTGCAGATGACAATGCCAGCCGTCAGCATCACTCGCGAACTGCGGAGAGAAGAGTCGTCGTTCATCCGTGAAACCACCGCTCGAGGTCTTGCCCTGCGCAGGGGGAAGCAAACTGCTGGCGCAGAGACTCATATTCGTCTTCGGACAAGCGGCCGGCAGAACTTGACGGAAAATCCGGAAAAGTCGTCGCAATCGATACAATTTCATGCGCGCAAGAAAAAACAGCGCGGCAAGGTCCCCTCAAAGCTCCTAGCTTTCCTTACCGCGCTGTTAAGTCGAAATTGTTTTCATGGCGACGTCGAAGAGTGCTGTTTGAGCCTCCTCGGGCTGTTTCCCTGTGTTTCGCAGGGCGTTTGCTTGAACGTCACGGAAACATAGGTCGAGGTTATTGGTCGTCAAAAATATTTGTGAAGAATTTGGACAGGATGGGAAATCTGCGGGAAATCTCTGCCCGCTGCGTCTTCCCTTCGCACGAGTGAATTCGCGGTTTGCCCTGGGACAGTGGGGCATTCTCTGCGCTCGATTCCCTGGCTCAAGCGCTCGCTTGTCTTCAGGAACAGTCCGGAAATAGCCTACCCGAATCACAACCCGACGCGTCAGCGAGGGATTGGTGTCGCGCAGAAAAAGCCCTCACTCACGTTTCGGGTTGTGATTTCTGGACTCGGTCAAAACCGGAAGTTGGTTTGCGACTGTTCCTTAACCGCAAGTCCGATCAATGTGCTCTCTTACCCAAGCAGTGCTGAACCTTCCTCGTAGTTCGTTGCGGGGAAAGGGGACAAATGCAAGTCGCTCTGCGCGGCTGATCTCACTCCAGGCGAACACGAACTACTCAGGACGATGCCCATGGATCAAAATGCTCGTCGCAGATTTCTGACTCAGTCCGGAGCTGGTTTTGCCGGTCTGGCGGCGACCGCGCTGATGGCATCCAGCGATCGAACTGTCAGGGGAGATCAGTCTGGCATCGATCCGCTTCAACCGCTTGTGGAGCGAGTTTCGCACGTGGCTCCGAGGGCAAAGCAGGTCATTTTTTTGTTTCAGTATGGCGGACCTTCGACATTTGATCTGATCGACTACAAGCCCGATCTGATTCGACTGCACGGCAAGCCAGTTCCGCCATCGCTGAAGAAAAATCCGGATCGTGTCGGTGGAGTTTTCAATCACTGCAAAGATGAGTTGATGGCTGGCCCGTGGCGTTGGCGTCAGCATGGTGAATCCGGACGATGGGTTTCCGAACTTCTGCCACACACCGCTCGTCACGTCGACGATCTCTGTATTGTGCGTTCCATGGTCAGTGATAGTTCGAATCACGCTCCGGCAACCTATCTCATGAACACCGGAGCGATTCTTGGGGGAAAGCCAAGCCTCGGTTCGTGGGTCACATATGGACTCGGCTCAGAGAACCAAAACCTGCCCGGGTTTGTGTTGCTCTACAAGGTCGGAGGACTTGGCGGCTCTGCGAACTGGAGCAATGCATTTCTGCCAGCGGCGTTTCAGGGAACTCAGTTTCGTCACGAAGGCCCACCGGTTCTGAATCTGGAAGCACCTCCGGAGTTCGCCGCATCTCAGCGAGCCACGATCGACTTCGCGCAGGCTCTGAATCGTCGACACGCGCTAGCTCGGCCTGGCGTTCGTGATCTGGACGGTCGAATTGCGTCCTATGAACTGGCGTACCGAATGCAGTCAGAGGCGATTGATATCGGCGAAGTGAATCACGAGACCAGGGAGACTCAGGAAGCCTATGGGCTGCACGATGCGAACTCGGCGAAATCGCTGTATGGCCGCATGTGTCTGCTTTCGCGTCGACTGATTGAAAAGGGTGTTCGGTTTGTCCAGATCTACAATGCCGTCGACAAGCTTGGCTGGGACGGCCACGACAACAACATCGACTACAACCGCCGCAATGCCGAACAAACAGATCAGCCTGTGGCGGCACTTCTCGACGACCTGAAGCAACGAGGACTTCTTGAGACGACTCTGGTGATCTGGGCTGGAGAGTTCGGCCGGACTCCAATGATGCAGGGAAACGGAGGCCGCAATCACAATCCGTACGGTTTCAACATCTGGATGGCGGGCGGCGGAGTGAACGCCGGAGCGACGATCGGAGCGACGGATGAGATCGGTCTGCGAGCGGCAGAAGATCCGCAGCCCGTGAAGAATTTGCACGCCACGATCCTGACCGCGCTCGGACTGGAGCCTGACAACCTGTTCTTCGAAAACGCCGGTCGGCAGGAACGACTCACGGGAGTCGCTGAAAGCTGGAGTCTGATTCCAGGCGTGCTGAGCTGATTTATGGAGCGAACCATGAAGCCAATCACAAAGCACGCTCTGATCAGGCGAGCGGGGGACGTGAGTCCCCTGATGAACACGCTGCCGTCAAATCAGCAAACGAAAATCCTCCGTTCGCTGCATTTCGCAACTCGCGCGACACGAAGAATTGCCGCCGCGACCGTGATCATCTTGCTGTCAATGTGTATTGAGGCGCCCCTCGTGGCCGATGATCCACCGCCATGCTTGATTGGATACACCGAAGGTCGGAATGATCTTCCAGACGGACAGTTTGCGAACTGGAGAACTCAGCGAGCATGCGTGGTGAACTCCGACGGAACAAATCGTCGAGTTCTGGCAGAAGAGCTTGTAACGAAGCCAGATACCTGGACTCAGTTCGCCGGATGGTCACCTGATGGGCAGAAGGCGATCGTGCTGAGTCTCCGGGAAGACCCGGAGAATGCAGCCTGGGAACGGCATCACAAAGCGTTTCGAATGACCGAAGGCTGGCTCGTAGACTGCTGCCTTGTGGACCTCGCTGGCGGAGGAATTCAGAATCTCACGGAGATCGAGCGAGTCAGTATCTACAACACCGGCCTGTTCTTTCTGCCAGACAAGTCCGGCTTCGGCTTCACGCCTCTGCTCAATGGCGTCTCCAAGCCGTTTCGCATGGATCTCGACGGTCGCAACAAGCGAGATGTCTCCGGCGATGGTGGCGGCTTCGCCTACGGCTACAGCGCGTCACCGGATGGAAAGAGGATCAGCTATCACGAGAATTACCAGATCTATGTATCAAATGCCGACGGAAGTCAGAAGCAGCACATTCAGACCGGCAACCCGTTCAACTTTGTTCCCCAGTGGTCACCTGATGGAGAATGGCTGTTGTTTGTGTCCGGCGAACACTACGACTGTCATCCGCATGTCGTGAAGAAGGATGGGACCGGTCTGCGAAAACTGGCGGATCGACAAGGATATCGAGGCGTCGTCGAACGTCTGAAGTTCCCCGACTTTCACAGCGAAAGCAGCGACGTTCCGGTTTGGTCAAGAAACAGCGATGCGGTCTTCTATACGGCGAAAGTGGACGACCGGATTGAACTCATGCGAGTCACCCTCGATGGCGTGACGACTCAATTGACTCATTCAGAACCCGGCATCCGCCACTATCACCCGAGCGTCTCACCGGACGGCAACTGGCTCCTGTTCGGCTCCGATCGAAGCGGCACCATGCAACTCTACATCGCCAAACCCGACGGCACTCAAGTCACTCCCATCACCCAAGTCCCCTTCACCCACTGCGCCATGCACGGCCACTGGCAACCTTCCGTCAAGTGACAAACAATGTGGGGGGCAGACGAAGGTCGATGACATCAGTGAAAACAAAAAGGGGACAGAAAAAATCTGTCCCCAAGTCATTCAAAGAGAGCATTGAATGCTCGCCTATGACTTTGTGCTGATGATTACAGGACAACCAGCTTTGGGATCTCGTCCCGGGCTTTCGACAGCTTGTTTCGTTGTGGGCTTGTCGTCACCTAAAGAGCCACCGGTGACTCTCACAAGCAGCCAATGCCATTGTCCATCGAACCCGATGTAAGTGCCGCAGGGAACCCAAACATTTGCTTCGAGTTGATAAGCGATCCCGTCACTGTCCACGCCGTAACCCGCATTCGCCACCGGTTCATTCGCGATTGCTGATCGCTCAGTGCCTCTTGCTCCACCTTCAAACGTCAGATTAACAATCGATCCTGTATTGACCAGCACATCATCATCTGCTGAAGCCTGGGACGGCAATGCATATGCCGCAACAAAAACCGCCAGAAACAGTCGTCGCATGGTACCCTCCTGAAACACGGAATGAGACGGTGATTCACTGCAAAGGTTGCAGAGACCACCGTGATCATAACATGGTGTTGCACAAGTGGAAGGCTTAGCCACTGGATAGCCGATCTGATTGATCCACGAAATCAACGACGCAATCGAAATGAGTGCGATGTGGATTGACGAGGCGTCACATAGCAATCAGTAATCTGTGGCCTTCGATCGACATATCTGGTGATTCTGTCACCAATCGAACAGCGACGACTGCACTGATCGGTCCAGACATTATCTCTCAGCATCATCCCTCACACTGAACTCCAGTTTCCAGCGTTGGTTGCCGTTTTCGTGGACGCACCAGAGTTCGAGGATGCCGAGTTCGGTGAGTTTAGACTGGAACACAACCGGGACAAAATCGTCGTCGGCATCGGCGGACGATTCTGCGGCAGGCAGCGTGGCTTCGAGCGAATCCGTTTCGGACAGTTCCTCGGGAGACCATCGAGCCAGACTCTGGCCGGGGCGATCGTCGCGACGAGTCGATGAGCTGAAGAAACGGAATCGAGCCGACTCGCCGACAATCAGGCCGATTGGATCGGAAGGTACGTCGGTCTCGGTGCCTTCTTCCATTCCCATCGGCACAACGCAAAGAGCTTTCAAAGGTCGGCCTGCTCCGGGAATCGCGAGCCCCGCGGTTTCGATGCCCACATAGTACGATCGAGCCGCACCGCCACGAATTCGGACGCCTCCGCGCTGCTTCGTCCAGCCGTAGAAGCAGGCTCCGCGAGCGACCGAGTAATCCAGATCTTCCGGGCCATCCACCGGAGTCGGCGGCTGCTGAGGAAACCATGACTGCAACTGCTGAAGCAACCGCGTTCGCAAGTCAGCCGCCTTGAACACGCCTCCGTTGAACAACACATGAGTCAACGCGCTGCCGTTCAGATTCTGCTGCAGAAACGCGGCCAGATGCTTCGTGATCGCCGTGTCAGCTTCGTAGGGCAATCCCAGCTCGCGAAAACCTGCGCGAGACTTCGCGGGACGATCGGTCAACGCAGCTTGCGGAAAGAAGCCATCCGACAACAATGTCGACACGGCCGTTCGTTCGACCTGAACGGACACCAGCCCGCCGATCAATCGACTGCCTCGACCTGGGACGGAAATGGTATGAGTCTCGGGGCCGCTTACAGACAACAGCGTCTCCTTGGCGTTTCGACACGAATGCCAAAGCGAAATCGATTGCCACGGATCAAGACTGACGCCCTTCTGCTCAAACAACTGAGCCACAAAATGAGCCAGCGACAAGTCCATGTTGTCGCCACCGACCAGCAGATGATTGCCCACCGCGGCTCGCTGCAGAGTCAACTCGCCATGCTCTTCGGCCACTTCGACCAGCGTGAGGTCCGTCGTACCGCCGCCGACGTCGCAGACCAGCAACCGATCGCCAACCTTGAGCAACTTCCGCCAGCGATCACCGATCGAATCCAGCCAGGCATACGTTGCCGCCTGAGGTTCTTCGAGCAACACAAAGTTTGCTGGCAATCCGGCCGCAAGAGCCGCTTCCCGAGTCAACTCACGAGCACTCGCGTCGAACGACGCTGGCACCGTCAGAACAACATGCTGCTCCGCGATCGGCGCGTTTGGAAACGCATGATGCCACGCGGCGATGAGATGCTCGAGATATCTCTGCGACGCCGTCACGGGCGAGATCTTCGAAACATCCGACGCGGCCTGCCATGGCAGAATGTTCTGATGTCGATCGACCTTGGTGTGACACAACCACGACTTGGCAGCAACGATCGTTCGATCCGGAAACTGCGCCGACAACTGCCGCGCGACGACTCCGGTGGCAAAGCTCGGGTGACTGCTCCACGGCAATCCAAACGCGTTGGAGTCTCGTTCGGCATCCGTGGCCAGATACAAGAACGATGGCAGCGACGTCCGGCTCTCCACCGTATGCGCCGCCACCACCTGCGGGATCGGCAACAGTTCTACCTTCGGCCGTTCTTCGCTCAAAGACGCATAGGACACGACGCTGTTGGTCGTGCCAAGGTCAATTCCAATGACAAACTGCGAGGGCATGTTGAGAGTTTCTCTCAGAGATTCAGATGTTGTTGTTTGGGGTCAATCAAGTTTGAATGATCCCTTCCTCAAACACGTCCGATCTCCGACCGAACGATTGAATTGTCGCAGCATACCAATCGGACTGCCTCCTAACCCAGTCCGCCGAGTTCCTGAAGTGGATGTTCTCACCTTGAAAAGAGCACCGCTGAGGGGTGTTGGCAATGGAGCCTTCTCGCTCTGCCGAGACGATCCGCGTTGGCGGCGTCTCTCGCCTTGTCTGCCGCTGACGAAGCTGAAAGAGAGGTTGCAGAGCGGATGCAGAACGAAATCGCCGATCCTGCGCGCCTCAACACGGCGGAGCGTGTTGGCTACGTAGCCGTCTCGCTCCGCCGAGACGAGGCGCGTCAGTGGCGTCTCTCGGATTGTCTGCCGCCAGCGATGCTGAAAGAGCTGCCGGAGAGCGGATGCAGCACTGAGTCGCCGATCCTGCGCGCTCAACACGGCGGAGCGTGTTGGCTACGTAGAACAACTGTCCCAGTTGTTCAGAGCACTCAACCGTTTGCAACTGACTCTCCCACGGTGAGGAGCAATACGCTCGCTTGATCTCCTACACCTCAGCCCTCCTTGGGATGTTACAGGCGGATTTCACCCTCGCGTTGAGTCGCACGGCAGGACTGCCAGCGATGCAATCTACGGCAGATATGCAAACTTGAAGTAGACCGCCTTTTTGATGAGGATTCACCGGACCAATCGCCGCTCAAGCAGATAGTTGGACGCCGTATCTGGTTGCCTCGATAAGAACGACATTGGCCGTTGATGGCGAATCTGGTGGCGCACCGGAGGTTGCAGGGGTTTTAAAAGAGAGTCTTCAGTTTCCAGTGTTCAGGGAATCGCAGAACATCCTGTCGGCGGAGTGACAGGTGTACGGTAAACCCGCCTCTCCGGGCTCATTGGTTCGACGTTAGGTCCGGCTATTGGTCGAGGCCGCTTCGACCTGGTTCTCATGCCCGCTGAGCGGGATTCCGTGGGTTTGTTTCAGCACATTGCCAGTAAGCACGACATGTGCTGGATCTTGACAGACGGCCCGCGATCACGGCTCGGCCTTCCCAGGTGGCGGGAATGCCCTCTTCGATCCAGAAGATTGCGTTGTTACTTTCTTTCTGGTGCCTCAGTTGAAACACGCGGCTCGTCTTGTGCGGGAGCGACTTGTTCCTCAAGAGGGCTCTGCAAACGGACGTTCTTTCGCAGTACGATCGGTGGCTGGCCTTCGTTTTGGTTGAGAACGACTTCCACGGCATAATCGCCCTGTGGAGGCGGCTCAGCGAAACCGAAGAACATTTCCGCACTTTGGCCCGGCAGCAGCCATTGACCGTATCCGGCTTCGGTCGCGAGTCCTCGACCGAACTCGTCAGCGAGGGTCAGTCGGCCCTGCAGCGGCACATGGCGTTGTCCTTCGTTGCGTACCTTCAGCGTAAAACCTGCGTGATCATTGCTTCGCGACCAGACTGGTTCCGACGCCACGATGGCCGCATTGCTTTCGCTGTTCGTCAACAGTGCGACTGGAATCCGCTGTGATCCGATGGCTTCGCCTACTTCCGGAGACGCCGTCAGCACAATCGAAGCGTAGCAGTGCTCTTCGTGCGTCCGCACGGAATCCATCGAGACGGAAACCTTGCGAGTCTGTCCGGGAGGCAGGTCGAACTCGGCCGGCTTCAGCCGCAGCGACTTGTGCAGTTCTCCCTGAATAGGTTCGGCAGCAAGACGAATCTTGATCGTTTGCAGACTGCTGTTTTGAACCGCGAAGGTTTCAAATCGATTGCCTCCGCGACGAATCGACAATTCAACATTCGCCGGTTCGACCGTGATGTCTTCAGCAACTCGAACAACGCGGGCATCCTGAGCCGGGAAGTCGCCATCTTTGCATTCAACAGGAAACTCAACCGTTCGAATCAGCTTGCCCTGATGCATCACGGACGCCGTGAGCGTATAAGTCCCCGGGAAGATCGGATGCGGCAGAAGTTCTTCCATCCGGATCTTTGACTTCGCCAGAATTCGCGCCTTGTATCGCTCGGGACCGACCTGAGCATTTCGGACTGGCACGACTAGCCCGAACTTCTTCCCAACGGACTGCGAGTCATTTCGCAGGAGCTGGCAATCGACAGAGAACTCCATCGCCGTGTCCGTTGGGTTCTCGACCCAAACACGCCCCATGCAGCGGCCATTGTTTGGCACGAGGGCACCATCGGTCAGAACAAGATTGGAAAGTGAATCACCTTTGTTACCCAGCACATCAACGTCAACTCGCAGAAGGTACTGCGTCACAAATCGCACTCCGACTTGAGCACCCTCAACATCTTCGTTGTTGTTCGAATCCAGAGGAACTTCGCGGACAAGAACGCCGTAAGACAGAAACGGCGCGTTGGTGATTGGGATTCGCATTTCACCCTGAATCAGATGTTCGCCACCGACAGTCAGATCAACGGATGCGTCGCTGGTGATCTTCAGGATTCCCGGGTCCGGCGACTTGTCGTCGGGCATGATGACGCCGGTGTCCTGCTGAGTCATCGCGACCGGACGAATCTCAAGGCGAGAGCGTCGTTCGTTCGCTTCGATCTTGAATTCGAACTTGAGAAGCTGTCCTTTGCGTCCCTGAAGTCGCTGAACCAGTGGTTCGATCAGAAATGCAGGCTTAACCTGTCGCTGGACCTGCACTTCCTTCAGGTCGTTCTTTCCCTTTTCTTCCGGCGGTCGAATGTCCTGAGTGAGGCCCTGTCCGAACGACGGTGCCATGATTCCAACGGATATCGACGTGACTAAAGTAACCAGAGTGAGATTGCGAAACATGATGTTGATTCCCCTGATGTTCACTTCGGACGAAGCGAGTCTCAATTCGTTGCTGTCTCTGTTGGTGCTTCGACCACCGAAGTTGGTGTAGGCGGTGGACAGCCTGGTCCGCTATCGACAAGTCGCGGCGAGATGAAGATCACAACTTCCGCATCCTGTTCAAGCTGTTCAACGGTTTGGAACATGCGACCGGCGTATGGGATGTCACCAAGGACAGGCACCTTGGCGATACGATCGACCGTTTGACGTTGAACAAGTCCACCGATAACGATCGTCTCTGAGTCGCGAACACTGACGGTCGTTGAAACCGTACGACGATTGATCAGCGGATACGGATTGTTCTGAACCGATGCACTCACGTCCGTCGTGCGGATGTCTTCGCTCACCTCGGCCTTTTCAATCTTCACGGTGATATTCTCACCGCGAATGATCGGAGTGATTTCCAGCGTGATCCCTGCTTCCACTTCT
Source organism: Ottelia alismoides (assembly GCA_037367405.1). Lineage (NCBI taxonomy): Eukaryota > Viridiplantae > Streptophyta > Magnoliopsida > Alismatales > Hydrocharitaceae > Ottelia > Ottelia alismoides. The sequence goes on along the minus strand of JAZKJV010006924.1, from coordinate 714,711 downwards.
TCGATCTGAGCACTGAAGAACTGACTGCTTCCAACAGGCTGCGTGCTGAAGAACGATTGTCGAGTGATCGCGATTTTCGCCTGTTCGCCGTCTCGAGCAGTCACTCGCGGCGCGGCACGAATGGACAGATAACCTTCCTGAGCCAGCAGTTTGACGAATGCGGCCGTGACAGCGAAGTCTGAGAATGCGTTGCTCGCTCCGGACCGCGATCCGGAACCGTTGACGTTCAGCCCCGTCATGCCGAGCTTGAACACTTCAGAGCCATTCAGCGTGACGGCGTGGTTCCAGTCCAGCCCCGACTTGAAACCGCGATCCGGTGCGATCACGCAAACGATCGCTTCCAGTTCGACCTGCGGAATCGGATGATCGGCTTGCTGCAGACGAGCCAGAATTGTCTCCGCGATTTCCGCCGGCGCTTCGATCATCATGATATTGCGTTTGTCGACGACATTGACAAACCGAGCGTCTCGCTGGGGAATCATCTTCATCAGATCTTCCGGCGAGACGTGCATCGGCCGGAATTCCTGCCGAGTGGCGACTCGCGAAAACAATGGCGAGGAAGGATCCGGCACCGCGACGATGTAATCACCCTCCGCGGACTTCACATGGACCAATCCCAGCGGCAGCAGGATCTTTCGAAGAGCCGTCTCGAAGGGTTCATCTTCAATCACGGCTGTGACCGTTCCGTTAATTTGCTCATCAACGATGATGATGACTCCGGCCTGGGAAGCCAGAACCTGCAGGGCCTGACGAATGTCGGTCTCATCGAAGTTCTCCGTCACACGAGCTGGCCCACTTGTGAACGAGACGGGGCGAAGCTTGCTGCTGCCGGTCTTTCGCCATGTCGAACCCGTTGAAGATCGTTCCAAACGAAGTGGTTCGGCTGGAGTCTCGATGTTCTCCCGAGTCGCTGGAGGTGCTTGTTCCGAAGTTGGCGGAACATCGGGTGGAACAGGCAGCGGTTCGAGCGCTGCTGGCGGACTGACTGTCTCGGGCGATTGCGGAACGGCTGGAACTTCAGTTGTGGGCTGTTGATGTTCAGCGGCCGAACCCATCAATTCCACCAAAGTCGTCGGACGGTTCGGTCGCGATGGATTCATGCCCATCGAATGTTCAGGCGTTCGTCGCGAAGCATCGAGTGCCTCAAAGTATAACTCGTCAATCGACTTGCGATTGGGTTCCGGATAGACCTTGCAGCCCGACATCACCGCGCACAGCATCACGAACGGCAGCACTGATCGGCGCGGCCGCGAAGTCCGAGGACCTTGTGATGTTGAAGTGTTCGTCATGGTGCAGTCATGGTGCCGACGAGTCGGGTTCGATAACGTCCGGCCGCCGGAGTGGTCGCGATGCTGTGAAACGAGACCGTGAGTCCCAAAGTTGCCTGTCCGAAGCCCGAGCAAACGGCCGACACGTTTGCCGACTGATCGCCGCGAACCAGATTCGTTCGATCGGCTGCCTGAGCCACCTTCCATGCGCGAGACGGATTGGAACTCAGCACGCGCAGCGAAACAGCAGCATCGGCAGTTTCCCGATTTCGATCGCCGTTGGATTCGAAGGGTTCAATGCTCCAGATCACCACGGTTCCCCTTGGTTCCGCGCTGTTGTGAACATCCCATCGAACTTCAGAAAACGATTGAGACTGGCTCCGCAGATCGTGAATCAGTTCCTGATCGCGATCGGCAGAGCGAATCTCAGCCTTCTGTGCACGCAATTCCGAACCAGAGCAGACCAGAATCACCAGAGCGGCCATCACACTGACGTTTCCGCTCTGCCACAGCGCAGAGAAAAGGACCATCGCGAGCTGCAGAGCAGTCCGGCGATGGCCCTTCGGAAGTTGAGTATGGTTCGCGTCCATGCGATGTGTCAGCTCAGATCTGGACTCAGTTCGCAGCAATCGTACCGACGACGTCGATCGCGTAGTTGCCCTGGCTGAGAGTTGAGTAGGCGTTGTCCATCACAAATGTGACTGTCAAAGCCAGTGTGGCTTTGCCTGGACGAGAACTTTGAGCAATCACGGTCGCGTCATTGCCCGCCGGAGTTCCGGCCAGATAGTTTGTCTGATCCGACGGTGTGGTCACCGTCCAGATCGCAACAGGAGATCCACCTGACGTGTTGTCAGTTGAGCTGACAGCCAAATCCAGACGAGCATCCTGTTTGTGAGTACCATTGGTAAACGGCGTCGCGGTTGTCAGTGCGACAGTCGCTCCGGCGTTTGAGTTGCATGACACGGCCCAGTGATTTGCCAGGTTGGGACCAGGCAGGAACACTTGATTGTTGTTGGTCGTGTCATGCGGTTGTGTTCGATCCGACGGTGCTGTGATGGACAGCGTCGACGGAACGGTCACGGTGAATCGTTGAGTGTCGGTGGTCTGAGCTGAAACCAACTGGCAGCTTGCAGCAACAACCACTGCGGAAACAACCTTCAGCAAACTCCTGATGTGCATCTTCATTTGAAGAGAACTCCCCAGAGTGGCTCGTTGCCGAGCACTCCAACCTTGAATACGTATTCGGAAAAACCCCCATTTCCGAATGAGTTTACGCCCTCACAATTTGCGAAATCGCGACTTTCAGCAAACTCAACCTGGCTTACCAAAACGCCGAAGCCCCGACGACCGATGTGGTCTCCCGGCAACAGTTGATGCATTTCGTAAACCCTTGCGCAAGTAGGTCTTAGCTCGGGCACTGAGGCAAACGTACTTCGCGGAATTCCTGGGTCAAATTGCTACCGGGCGAAAACCCGAATTTTGCCGGTCCACGTTCGTTGTGAAGACCTCAGGCGGGGTTGAGGCAGAGTCCTGCGATCATGCCGACGCGCGAATAGGCGCAGAATCTGCCTGTTGCTCGGATCTGAACTTTCAGATCCTTCGTGAGCATCGCAGTGACAACGACATCCGAATCCAAACTGCTGTTCATGCTAGTGGTTTCGATTCTGTCACCATCCGTAAGTCTCGCGGATGAGGTCGCTCCAGGACGACGCGATCGACAGTCATTCACGGTGCGAGTCGAAGGGAAGTTAACACTCTCAGAAGCCACTGAGGATTCGGTTGCACCAACAGCTTCAGGGATGCCTGCGATAACTTCGGAATTGCGACTCGATACGGCGGGATTACTCGTCGTTGATATGACAACTTCGTCTCGCATGCAGCCGTCACGCCACGCTTACGTCGTGATTCCCGGCCGGACGACGATTCGAATCAATGCTGTAGAGACGAAGCTGATCAAAAGCTCTTCGACTTCAAAACGACTGCTCCATTTTGAGATACCAACATCTGACATCGCGGTCCTCACGATCGCCGAACCGTAATTCACTTGCGAATCTCATTGAATTGCAGAGAGGCTCGACATGGAAGTTTGGGGCTGCCTCCTGGATTTGCCGGATTTCACTCGAAGTCTGCTGGTGATTGCGCTCAAGAGTGCCCTTGTGGAGAATTTGGAATCTCCCCTACGATACATTAAGGAAGAGTCCCGAAAGTAAGTTGCCTAAATCACAACCCGACGCGTCAGCGAGGGATTGATGTCGCGCAGACAAATCCCTCACTCTTGTTTCGGGTTGTGATTCCTCAGTCAAAATCGGACGATGTTTCGGGACTGTTCCCAAGACGTTTTGCGTGACGCTCGGGGTGGGCGAACGTGCAAACTACTATCGAAGGCAAGTGGCCTATCGCAACTGTTGATCTGCTTTGATCGCGATCGGGCGACGCACGTTGTCTGACATCTTTCGGCGGGTCATCGATTCACAGGGAGGTTATCGAATGGAATTGAAGCCGTTTCTCCGCCGTGTTCAGTCGACAATCGCCGAAATCTCGATGCCGTCGCGCCGACGTCGAGCAGGGGTTGCAGGCAGCACTCTTGTCTCGATCGATCTACTGGAAGACCGCGTCGTACTTGCAGCCGACTTTGGAGACGCTCCGGACAGTTCCATCAACACAGGCAAGAACGACTATCAAACGACTGCGCCGAGCAATGGACCTCGACACACGATCGACTCCACAAGAACCACTCTCTTCCTGGGGGCCAGTGTCGACGGTGAACTTGGACTGAGCCAAAGCCGTGCCGCCGTTCTGGATGACTTGTTCTCGGCGGGTGGCAAGGATGACGAAGACGGCGTGCTGAATGCTCTCGATCTAACCTCAACGGTCGGAGCCAATCCAAAGGTCACACTGTCGGCGACCAACAAGACAACCAAAGATGCAACGTTGTACGGCTGGATCGACTTGAACCAAAACGGAGTTTTTGAAAACGCCACCGAGCGAGCATCCATCGCTGTTCCGAAGGGCACAACAGCCGGGCGGTTCACGCTGACATTTCCAACGGCGACTGCAGCGAATCTCGGACTGACCTACGCGCGGTTTCGACTCAGTACCGATTCCGTTGCTGCCAACCCCATCGGGCTTGCCCGTGACGGGGAAGTCGAAGACTACCCGTTTGTCGTACGACCTCGCGTCAATCTAGCCACTCCCACAGCAACGTTTGCAACCATTGATGACGGATTGGCTCCGTCATCTTCGTCGTACTATGGCATGCCGGCACCAACGTCCGTCGGAGATCTGGACGGCAATGGTGTTACCGATATCGCCGTTGGAGCGCCGGGAGAAGCAAGCGTTTACGTGCTGTTTCGCAACGCGGATGGTTCGGTGAAGTCATCCACGAAAATCTCAAGCGGACAGAATGGTGGTCCAACACTTGCCCCGTCCGAGGCCTTCGGAGCATCCATCGCACCGCTGGGTGATATCGATGGAGACGGAATCACCGATCTGGCGATCGGAGCACTCGATGCCAACAGTAAAGGGATCATCTACATCAGCCGATTGAAGGCCGATGGAAGGTTAAAAAGCTTCACAAAACTGGCGAGCGGAATCGGCGGAATGCCGATGCTGCCAGATGACGCTCGGGCCGGAGTGGTGACTGCGATTGGCGACATCGACAGCGACGGCGTCACTGATCTCGCGATTGGTGCGCCGGGAACTGATGCGGGTGGAGACAGTCGAGGAGGAATCTACATCGTTCGTCTGAAACCTGATGGGACTGTGAAGAGCGTCAACCTGATCGAAAACTCCACCACGTGGAATTCGACCGCAGCAGACGACGACGAACTCGGCGCGTCACTTGCGTTCCTCGGAGACATCAACGGCGACGGCGCCCCGGAATTGGTTGCGACATCAGATCCGGAGAACGATGGTTCGAACAATACGATTGTCCATTTAATCTCGCTGAACCAGGATGGAACCCTGAAGTCGGGGAAACAGTTGATTTCAAACACCCGTCCGGATGGAAACGTTCCTGAGGGGATCGCAAGCATCATTTCTGTCGGAGACATCAATGGGGATGGTATCCGTGAACTGGCTGTGAGCGGCATGAGCGATCGCGTTGATGAGACGGGCCTTCATTTCGATGGCAAGCTCACTCTGCTGACGATCACCTCCGAGGGAACTATCAGTCGTTCGATTGCAGTTCCACAAGATCAGTTCACAGGCTGGGAGATGTTGTTTTCATCGCTCTCCGTGCTCGGCAACACAGGCAGCAATGGTGAGCTGCAGTTACTGATGGGGCTGCCGATGCATGGCGACCCAGCGAGTCCCTCACCTGAGATAGCAGTGGTCACTCTTGCCAATGCCGTCATGAATCTGACGGCTCCCGGCGTTCCTCAAATCCTGACGCCAACGGGCATCGTCAATCAGTTACGCCCATCGATCACATGGTCCGCGCTGGCAAGTGCTACGGATTATCTCGTTTGGCTGAAGAACGAAAGCACCGGTCAGGTGATCGTGAATTCGGTTTCCACACCGGACTCCAGCTTCCAGCCGACAACGGACCTGGGAATTGGCAAGTACAGTGTTTCTGTTCGCGCAAAGAACGAAGTCGGTTTGTCTGCGTGGTCGCCAACCGTCCGATTCACCGTGACGGCGACTCCTGTGATCACCCCGACTCAGGACGGAATGAATCGACGTCCACTGATCGACTGGTTAAGCATCCCTGGAGCCGACCGATATGAATTCGCGATGATCGAAACGACGACGTCGTCATCCTACCGGGCCATTGTTGGTTCATCTAACTTTGTTCCGAGTAGCGACCTTGCCGATGGAACGTACAACATCTGGGTCCGGCCGATTGCCAAGGATGGCACCCTCGGATCGTGGTCCGCAGTCGATCAATTCATGGTCTGGAGCAAAGCTCGTGTCCTGAATGTGACTAGACAGGAACTGAATCAGCCGTTTATTGATATCTCGCTCCTCGAAGGAGTTGCATCTTACGAAGCGATGATCTCGGACCTTGCGAAACCTGATACCCCGGCGGTTCGTCAAGCCCTGACAGTAGTCGGCAGCGGCCGTGGTGTGACTCGGTTGACCACAGCCAGTCAAATGGTCAGCGGCAACTATCGAATTCAGCTTCGTCCCATCGACTCAAACGGTGCCCCGGGTGAATGGACAGAAACCTTTGACATCAGAACTGGTCCGATCCTGAACGCACTGCCAGCAACAGTCACCGCGGGCAGTCGAGTCACAGTGAGTTGGCAGGCGATTCCCAATGCCACCTACGATCTCTGGATTGAAGGGCCGGGTGGTCGCAGGAACATGTCGAATCTCCGAACGAATTCGATCGAAATGACGCCAGATCAGGGCATCGTTCGGATTTGGGTTAGGGCTCGAGTCGCTGCCTTCGGTCCTGCTGGGAACTCCCGGTGGTCAGAGACGCTGGAGTTCAGAGCACTTGGAAAAGTTAAAGATGTCTCCCTGGCAAACACCAGCGCATCTCCCGGAACGATCACGGTGCGGTGGCCGAACACAAGAAACATCGTGTCGTACGAAGTGCGGATCGATGATACGGCCAATCAAGTCGTTGGAAAGATCACTGCTGCGAACATCCCCGGAACGGCTTACGTGATTCCGGAGACTCTGGCTATTGGCACGTATGCTGTGTTCGTCAGAGGCACCTCACCCGACGGCACTGTGGGTGAATGGTCCGAAGCGCTGGCTCCAACATCCGCTTCGATCCCACAATTGAAGGATCCGGTCTTTCTGTCATTCTCAAGTCGAAAGCTGGAGTGGCAACCGGTCGATGGCGCAGTCCGCTACGAGGTCGCTGTGAGACGGACAGGGCCAACCGCAGGTCGTGAAGAGACGTTCGTAACGCAGTCCGCCTCTGTTGATGTCTCCAACCTTGTCGATGGACAGTATCGATGGATCGTTCGAGCTGTTGGAGTTCCGAATGTGTCACTATGGAGCCCACCGAGCACATTTGGGATCATGTCGAGACCCACGTTGTCGGTCCCTGGCTCATTCAACTCAACGGATGTCGAGAAACTGCTCAAATGGAATGAGGTTCCGGGCACAGTCGCTTACGACGTTTGGATCGTAAACAGTGGGCAGGATACTGTCCTGAGAGAAGAGACGACTGGCTCTCCAGGGTATGATCTCGGAAACAAGCTCGGTCCGGGGCGATATCTTATTTGGGTCAGGTCAATATTCGCTAACGGCCCTGGTAACTGGGGTAACCGGGAGTGGATTTCGATTGTTTGATTGAAAAAAACGACACTGGAACGTTCGCCTCGATTCATGCTTCGCTCGGTCTGTTTCGCGGCGAGCAGGGGATATCAGTTCCCTTCGTCAATTTGTGGCCGGTTCATCATGCCGGTTCACAACCCCCCGCTCGCCGGAAACCTCATTTCGCCCTGAGCGAAGAAGAGAAAGCTCGCGTTGCGTGGCTCATCGCAGCAACAATCCGCGAGCTTCGGCTGCGAGGAACAGCGAGCCCGTGACGACCACAAGTCCGTCGGGTCCTGCCAATTGCCGAGCGGTCTCCAGAGCGACGGCGGGGGTTGGAGACGTATGACGAACAATAGAGCGCACCGTTTCTCCGGGCAGGCTTACGGTCGTTTCCAGAAGCTGCTCGGGCGGCACGCTGCGGGGATTACCGAGGAACCGAGTCAGCACAACTTCATCGAAGTGCGGCAGGATGATTTCAAGCATGGAACGCGAGTCTTTGTCCGCCGACGCAGCAAACACAAGAACTCGACGGCGATTGATCCATTCGGAATTCTTCAGGACTCCGGCGACCGCCTTCATCGAGTCTGGATTATGCGCGGCATCCAGCACGATTGGCGGCGTTCCTTCGATCACTTCGAAACGCAGCGGCCACTTTGTCTTCTGGATGCCTTCCGAGATTGCTGCAGCATCAATCTGCGGAAATCCCTGACCAGCCAGAAGTTCGCAAGCCATTACCGCCAGGCTGGCATTGTGAGCCTGATGATCGCCAACAAGTGGCACCGTCAGAATCGGGTAGTTCCTCTGAGGCGTCAAAATCGAAATCTGCTGTGATCTTTGCCTGGATTGCAATCGCTGCTGAGGTTGATCGACATGCCAGGCAAAGTCTCGTCCGCAAACAAAACGCTGGCAGCGGAGTTCTCTTGCTCTCGCTTCGACAACCGCATCAGCATCGCCCGGCAATTGCCCCTGGACGACAGGCACCTGATGTTTCAGGATACCAGCCTTTTCAAACGCAATCCGAGACAGCGTGTCACCCAGAATATGCGTATGATCGAGACCGATGCTTGTAATGACCGTCACCTTCGGATTGCAGACGTTCGTACAGTCGAGTCGTCCGCCAAGTCCCGTCTCCAGCACCGCGACGTCGGTCTTCTCTTCCTGAAAGTACATCCACGCCAGCAGCGTTGTGACTTCGAAGAACGTAGGGATGCGATCACTGGCATCCATTTCGGCTTGCTGAAGCACGTCACAAAGTCCGGCCACCAGTCGAGTCAACTGGTTGGGGTCCGGCATACGGCCGGAGACTCGCATGCGTTCTTCAAACTGTTCGATGTGAGGCGACGTGAACAGTCCCGATCGAATTCCGGCCACCTGCAGGATCGAATCCACCATCGCTGCGGTCGAACCTTTGCCTTTGGTTCCGGCGATGTGAACGGAGGGAATCGTCTCGTGAGGCGATCCGATCAGCTTGAGAACCTTTTCAATGCGTTCGAGTCGAAACGGATTCGACTGCGCGGGCGGACGAATCCGTTCGTAATCAATTCGGTCATAAAGCCAGCGGATGGCGTCGCTGTAATTGTTGATGCTGGCCTGCAAAACAAACTCTTTCGAAAGCAAATGAACCAAAGTTTTCCCATCGAAGGCCTTGTGACGAACAGCCTTCGGCAAGATCCGTAGCGGAATTCGTCAGAATTCCCGTCGCAACCGAAGTCTTACGAATCCGGCTACAGTGGTTTGTCACTGACTATACCAACTGCACAACGCTGTGATCTGCTGCAGTTTGGCCAGCTGGCTCAGACGTTGCCGAGAAGCCACGTTCCCAAGTACTGGCGAATACCCTGAGTTATGGTCCAGAATCGCCAAAGCTGCCTGAACATCCGGCAATTGCAGTTCTGATCGTCCATCCTGCACAGCTCTCATCCGTGCAACCCAGAGCACTGCCGGGTACATCAGAGCAAGAGCTCTGAAGCCGTCAATGACAGGCATATCGTAGTAGGCCGCGCCACAAAAATGAATGCCCTGAATTCGGACTCGAAAATACCGAGTCATCAGTTCGTTAAATTCAGGGTTGCGACCGCGAAATGGGTGCTCCAATTCTGAAAAGCGGACTTTCGAACGAGCTCGAGGCTTCGTCCCAAACGCCGTCTGTACTGAGCGAGGATCTTCCTGATGCGGGACTGATCCAATGCCGCTTGTGAACCGCAACCCGTTCATCAGCAGGCCCAGTCGTCCGGCAAGGCCTGTCCGCGCGGTGAGTTCGGTGTCGTGGCGAAGCAGTTGAGCGACGAGCTGGCGAAACATCAGGCGTCCAATTCGATTCGGACGGACAAGCGGAAGATCATCATTCGGCTGGGCTCGCACCGATGCTTCATGAAGAACAGCCAGCAATTCGCCCAGATGATCCCCGGCCAAAACATCGCCCTGAGCCTGCTCCAGCAGATCCAGCCACGACAGAACTCGCAATAGTCGGGTTGCAAAACCAACCGTCGCGTCACTGAGACCTCGCTCCAGATAGGCCTGCAGCTTCATGAAGTCTGCCCATTCCAGCTTTTGCCCCGCCCTCAGCTCTGGCGCGGCCGGGGCCTGATAACTGGAGGGAACAATTTGCTTCGCAAGACTTTCCACGAAGGTCCGTTGAGACGCGACTGACGGTCCAAGATTTTGCACAACGGACGGACAACTGAATCGCAGACTTGTTGTGACGGATGCTCCCGCCGGATGGATCGCATAGGGATACGTTTGGCACGCCAGCGGCTTTGCAGGTTCGCCAAACTTCGCATGAATTCGACACAAACCTTTGTCGTCGAGAAACACACAGGCTCCATCTGCCTGATGATTCAAACGCCATTGTGAGCCGTGCTTCACAATGAGTTCACGATCGGCAGGGACTCCATCCGCTGCGGTCCAGTTCTGCTGATCAATCCGCTTCTTCTCTGCATCCGTGATGATGATCTGATGCTCCCGACAACAGCCACCACAGTTGTGGCAACTCCAGTTCTGAAGCACAGGAAGTTGAACTCCGCGGTGAGCCATAGCGAAAGTCGGCAAGCCATGTGTTGATGAGACAATCGTGAGTTGGCTTCAAACATGCCAACAATCCAAAGAGTAATCGAATGCTAACGTTTTCGACTCGATCGTAATGCCGAAAAACGCTGATTCCCCGAATCGTCCGAAAGTTAAGCGTACCGCCAACATGCTTCAAGGCAGGTCCGGGTTCATCATCGACACGCTTTGGGGTGCGGTTGCGTCTCAATAGCCTGCCGTCAGACGCGAAACACGTCACGCCGCATGACTCGCTCGTGAAGAATCATCCAACGCATCGGCCCGGCATGGAGTGTCGGGCAACAACGTGCCCCGTGTCTCCGACGCGGGTCTTCTATTCTTCGCTCGGGCTAGAATGAAGAGCTCATGTGAGCAGCGATTTGTCCCCTCTCCCCCGCGAAGGAATCCCTGAGAACGTTGACGACGGTTCGGGGGGAGAGGGTCAGGGTGAGGGGGATTGTTTGAATGTTGAGATCTCAAGAAGAACCCCTCATCCGGCCTTCGGCCACCTTCTCCCCTTACGAAGGGGAGAAGGGACGTTGTCGCAGACTTGCGACTCGTTGCACAGTCTGAATCCTCGGAGTTGCCTCATTCCACCCAGAGCAAAGTATACAACGACATCCCGAACCGCAGCCACGCTTCAATCCTGCATTAGGGCGGATGCAGGAATGGCTCGATGGGTTGTCATAGCCGGCAGGGCAATCGAAGCTGTTGACAGGTGTTGGCGGGAAATCGAAGACGAAGGCCGCGAAGAGGAAGGGGAAGAAGGCTTGAGCGTTGGAACGAAACGGCGAGCGGTTGGGCGGTAGGCCTCCGAGCGTTTGCGGTTCGATCCACTCGGAGGGCTGACGCGCTGCCGCTCGCCGGGGTTGAGATTCGCTCGCTGTTTCCCGTCGGCGGAGACTGTAGACCCGCCGCTCCGTCGGCGGGAATTTTGCCTTGAGTGCGATCGCAACAGCATCGGCGACTTGCTCCGCGAAAGGTGTGGCTCGGGGCGAAGCCGCTGCCGGGTAACATGTAGCCGGATTCGTCATAATTCGGACGCACATGGGAATTCTCACGAATTCCGCTACAGCTTAATTCAACAACAGCGTGAAACACGACGCTAGCGCGTTGCGGCTGGTGAAAGCAATACCCCGAACTGCCCGCGGGTTTGGCTGTTGGGTGGAGTCTGGTTGCTCCCTGCAGATTTTTTGCGGCACCTATGGAAATATGAGTCGCACCCTGGGATACTTCGTCCGGGCGAGGGAATGAATCGGTCGTTCCATGGAATCGACGGATCGCTCCATGGAGTGGGCCAGTCGCTTCGAGGAGTGGCTGAGCGGCTCCGTGGAGTGGCCGATCGCCGCCATGGAATGGCTCATCCGCTCCGTGGAGTCGTTGGTTCCCGCCGTGGAGCGGATGATTCGCTCCACGGAATGACTCGTCCGCTCCATGGAGCGAATGAACCGCTCCACGGGATTTCTTTGTGTCGCAAAGTGTTATCTCTCAATCACTTAGAGCAAAGGAGCTGAATTCATGCCAGACTACATTCCCGGTTCGGACACGGATTTCAATGCGTGGCAGCAGAATTTCGTGTCGGTGTTGACGCCCAATTTGGCAGCGTACGGATTGATCGTGGCGGACCTGGCTCCGCTGACGACGAAACAGCCAGTTTGGACGACGGCGTTGAGTCAGAACGTCACCGCTCAGGCGGCTGCGAATGCGGCGACTCAGGCGAAGGATGTGGCGAGAGAATCGTACGAGGCGTCGATTCGAGTTCTGGTGGCGAAGATCCAGGCCAATCCCGCTGTGACGGCAGCCAGCAAAGCCGCGGCGGGGATCACAGTCCCGGGGACTCATACGACTCCGTCCGGCCCGCCGACGTCGGCTCCGGTCGGCGTGGTTGAAACTCTGAACCGGCTCGAACATACGATCCGTTTCAGCGACTCGGCAACTCCAACGTCCAGAGCCAAACCGCCCGGAGTTCGCGGTTGCCAGGTCTGGATGAAAGTCGGCACGACGCCTCCAGTCAGCGAAAGCGATCTGCACTTCCTCGCGACCGACACGCGAAGTCCGTACGTCGCTCAGTTCGAACCCGCCGACGCCGGCAAAACCGCTTACTACTGGCTCCGCTGGGAAAACAACAAAGGCGAAACCGGCCCGTGGTCAGCTCCCCTGTCCGCGACGATCACGGGGTGAGTGAACGACGTCTCGACGAGCGGTCGGACGTCGGCTTGATCATTCCCATCTGCCTTGAGCCTGAGGCGCTAGCCGATTTCCCGCGTCCGAATCGGCTAGCGCCTCAGGCTCATCGCGTGGCTTCCGCCGTGCCGCTCGCCAAATTCTCTTTCTTTCGATGAGTGCATCATGGCCAATCCAGAACATGTTGAGATCGTCAAGCAGGGCGCGGATGCCATCGCTGAATGGCGGCAGATGAACCCGAAGGCGCGACTCAACCTGAACAAGGCCGACCTGAGCGGGGCTGACCTGAGCGAGGCGAACCTGAGCGGAGCCAACCTGAGCGACGCCGACCTTAGCGGGACCAACCTGAGCGGGGCCGACCTGAGCGGGGCCAATCTGAGCGGGGCCGGCCTGACCGAGGCCGACCTGACCGGGGCCGACCTGTTCAGGGCTCACCTGAACTGGGCCGACCTGATCAGGGCCAACCTGACCCGGGCCGACCTGAGCGGGGCCGACCTGAGCGGGGCTAACCTGAGCGAGGCCGACCTGAGCGGGGCCAACCTGAGCGACGCCGACCTTAGCGGGACCAACCTGAGCGGGGCCGACCTGAGCGGGGCCAATCTGGGCGGGGCCGGCCTGACCGGGGCCGACCTGACCGGGGCCGACCTGTTCAGGGCTCACCTGAACTGGGCCGACCTGATCAGGGCCAACCTGAGCATGGCCGACCTGACCGAGGCCGACCTGACCGGGGCCGACCTGACCGGGGCCGACCTGAGCAGGGCCAACCTGAGCATGGCCCACCTGAGCGGGGCCAACCTGACCGGGGCCAACCTGATCGAGGCCCACCTGATCTCGGTCGACCTGAGCAAGGCCAAGTTGGGAGAGGTCTGCCTTGAAGATGCGAGAATGGGTGACACGATTCTCGCTAACGTTGACCTTTCGCAGTCCAAGGGTCTGGAGGCCGTCAAACATCTCTTTCCCAGCACTGTCGGCATTGACACGCTCTACAAGTCCCAGGGAAAAATCCCCGAGGAGTTCCTCCGAGGCTGTGGCGTGCCGGAGGATTTCATCACCTATTTGCCATCGCTCGTTGGGACGATGGAGCCGGTGCAATATCAGTCGTGCTTCATCAGCTACAGCAGCAAGGATGACGAGTTCGCTCGGAGGCTGCATGAAAGGATGCGGGCGGCAAAGCTGCGAGTCTGGTTTGCTCCGGAAGACATGAAGGGAGGCCGGAAGTTTATGGAACAGATCGATCAGGCCATTCAGGTCAACGACCGCCTGCTGCTGGTGCTGTCTGAGAAGAGCATGAGCAGCGAATGGGTAATGTCCGAGATCCGCCGGGCTCGCAAGACCGAACTCCGCGAGAAACGCCAGAAGCTGTTTCCCATCCGCCTATGCAGCATCAAGAAGATCAAGGAATGGAGATGCTTCGACTCCGACACGGGCAAAGATCTGGCGGTCGAGGTCCGGGAATATCACATCCCCGATTTCTCCAACTGGAAAGACCACGACGCCTTCGAATCCGCCTTCGCCGACCTGCTGAGAGACTTGAAAGCTCAGGCGTGAGTTTTGGGTCTGCGGCCTATCATTCGAGAGATGCGTAGACATTGCCCGTCGGCGGAGCGACGGGTGTACTGTAGGCCCGCCGCTCCGTCGGCGGGAATGGCTTCGGCACCACGAAATCGGCAAGCGACCATGGGCTCAGAGATCCTGTCGGGCTGAGCACACGCCTCACGCATTCCTTTGCATGCATTCTGCCAATTCGAAGGCCGCTTTGTCCTGATTGAAGTTTCGATTGGCGAGTGAATCCGCATCCCTCGCGAGATCGTTTGTATTCCAGTTCGCAGGCAAACTCATCCGCGACGAACTGACGGCACCGTCGCGCGTTGGCCAGCGTCCTTACCTGCTCTTCGAAACCAGCATTGCCTGCTGGTAGTTTCGGAACGGGATCTCTTTGATCGTCTTTGAGTTGAGCGTCTCTTCCCAGCGGGCGATGCGGGCGTGGTCTTCGTCGCTGAGTTGTTGAGTCCACTGGTGCTTAGCTCGGAGCCGCATTGTTTCGTTGGGGCGAAGGTCGAGTTCGACACTGATCGGCATGCGGTCCTTTTGTTTTCTGAGCGCTGCGTTGAGGGCCATGCGAGGTTCGGGGAACAGGCTGCCGGGATGCAGAACGGCATTCAGCCGAGCCGTCCAGTCGGCATAGGTCAGATACTTCTCAACCTGTTCCGGATCCGCCCACTTTCGCGTTTCGACGCGATATGTGAACGACGGCGACGTCATGATCAACTGACCCTTCATCGGATCGAACGACTGACGGAACTGCGGATTGAGCTGGAACTTCAACGACTCTGCAATCCGCCGAGCTTCGGGAGTTCCGCTGGCCAATTGCTCCTGAATGTAGTCTTCCGTTTTTGGACGAAGGCTTTCCAGCAGATGGCGAATCTCTTCAAACGTTGGGCGAGTCGACAATCCTCGCGCGGTGTTCAGCACGGTAAACTTGCGGTCGACCGGATCGTAAACAACAACTTCGTCCGCCGAGTACACGTAGTCGTAGACTCGGCCATTGTGAATCAGCGTCAGGCTGGAACTGATCACCTGCGGTGACGCAGCCTCTTCCGAATCGGAGATGTCATAAACATCGGTCGAAACGCGAAGTCCCTGAGCAGAGGCGTTATCCGTGAATGCCGCGAACACTGACAGCATGAGCCAGACTGCGAACAAGAATCGAAATCGCATGCACGAGCCTCCTGCTCTGACGAAACCACAATTTGTATTGGCACTCAATTCGGTTCAGGTGCTCCGACCGAGTTGTGATCTCGTCGAAGGCTAACAGCCGACACTTCCGTGATTCAACGCGACTTGAGCCAACTTTCAGATGACATCAATGTCACATGGATATGACTTCTTCATTTCGGCAAAAACTGCTGCAACCGCTTGCTCCTGGCGGTGCTGGGCTCACGGAAAACTCTGGTCAGGCTGCTTCGGCAGTGCCGGGATCGCTCGTGCCTTCAGCATATCAACGATTTCGGAGTATCCCAACTGCTCAGCAATTGCCATCGCATCTCGTCCGTCGGCATCGCGAGCCATCGGGTCTGCGCCGGCGTCGAGCAATCGCTGAGCAACATCGCGATAGCGTCCGCTGATGGCCAGCATCAGTGCGGTCATCTGTTGTCCCGGCCAGTTGATTGAGCCTGTTCGAGGGAAGATCGTAAATCCGCCGGAGACGCCATCATGCTGATTCACATTGGCACCAGACGCCAGCAACGCGTTGACGGTGGGAAGGTCACCTTTCAGACTCGCCACCATCAACGGAGTGACGCCGAGCGGATTGCCACGGTCCGGATTCGCACTGTGATTCAGCAGAGCCTGAATGACTGCCGGATCACCGTTATTGACGGCCCAGAACAAGGGCGTCCCGTGATTCTCGACGAACACATTGGGGTCCGCTCCGAACTCAAGCATTCGCAATACTGTCGCGGCATTACCGTTTCGGACTTCGGTGAGCAG
The DNA here is from genome assembly GCA_037367405.1 of Ottelia alismoides. Taxonomy (NCBI): domain Eukaryota; kingdom Viridiplantae; phylum Streptophyta; class Magnoliopsida; order Alismatales; family Hydrocharitaceae; genus Ottelia; species Ottelia alismoides. The sequence continues at coordinate 698,509 of JAZKJV010006924.1, read as the reverse complement.
TTCATTCCTCTGTTCGACTGCGGAAGTGTCCGCCGCGTGACGCCGCATCAGAATCGTGTAGCCACTCGCCATTGTGATCAACATCAAAGCCACAACCGCCAGGATGACCAGCTTTGGCGACAGGATCTGGTCTGGTCGAAAGTTGGGTTTTGCCTTCTGAATTTGCCAGTAGATCCAATAGTCGATCACACCGGCCAGCATCAGCCACATCGAACTCGCAAACCAGCGAACTGAGAAACCAAAGCCCTTCTGGCCGTCTTTGTTGCGATACATCTCCAGCCAGGGAGATGGAGTTCCGAATGTAATGACATCCGACGAGCTCGCGATGCCACCAAAAGGATCATGCTCGTTGGTGAAGCTGTGTTCGAAGCTCACGAACGTCAGCATGGTCACCACAAAGATGCCGATCAGGATGACCTCCACAACGCGAGTCGACCAAACATCTCGAGAGGCCCAGAGGTTCGCTGCCGCTCGAATGACAGCGGACGAACTGGTCGGCTGCGAATGCGATGAATCGCCGGAATCTGACGACGGGATTCTGTTCAGAACGAGCAGGCTCCAGATGGCCAGCGGCCAGGTGACTGGAAGGCTGAAACTGCAGAACAACATACAGGCGACGCAGCAGCATTTGGCGAAAGTCACACCAGTTCCGCGAAGCAGACCGCGTCCGCTGGCAATCGCGACCGTTCCGAGCAACAGGTTAAGCAGCAACGCACTGGCAAGAAAGGTTCCCCGAATACGGACGCTTGAAAGGTCTTCGCCCGATGACACGTTCAGAGGGATCAGCATGCCAAGGAACAGCCCAGGTCCGCCAACAAACGCCATCACGACACCCATGATGGTCATGAGCCTCGCGGCCAGTTCGCGATGCGAAAGCTGACTTTTCTCCCGTGGATGCGTTGTGCCACGAAGCGTTGCGGGGCCAACGACGGTCGACTTCAAACTGATCACAGACAGCACGAGCAGACCGAGCATTGATGCCGCAACAAAGGCACCATACGAGGTCAGTTCGGTCGTTCTCCTGAGATTGCTCAGAACGGCTCGGCCACTCCCAGAGTTGCCGCGGATCTGATAATCGAACATGGGAACAGGTAGTGTCGACGCGCCGTTCGTTGTGAAGTTCACATGAACCAACTCCGCGCCGACAGAAATGCGGAACAGTAACAGCAACAACACAGACGCGGCCACAACGCTGACGCGAGTCACGGCCAATCGTCGAGACGGGTTCGCAGCGCCCATCAAGACAAGACCAATCACGAAGGCAACCAACAGACTCACGCCAGCCAAAAAACCAACGGGGTGTTCTCCGGGCACCTGAGACGGTTGCGAGGTCAACTGAACTCGCGGCTCAGTGACTGTGACGGACAAACACGGAAAGAACAGACAGACGAAACACGCAAGAGCAAGAATCGGCGAGATGAGTCGAACAGTCACCGGGACCGCCGATTTTGTGTCACTACCAGCGACCCAATTGCGGACGGCACGGGCTTCGTAGCTGAGGAACTCAGAAAGTGCCTGCGGTGCAGGCTCGCCCGACGCAGTCGCAGGCTGCTGCAACTTGGACAACGCGGCATCCTGAGGCATTGGCGACGACGTGACGCGGCTGACTTCTGATCTGACATCGCTTGCCGCCTGAAACCGTCGTTCCGGGTCACGTGCCATGGCTTTCAGCACGATCGAATCCAAACGATGATCGATGTTGACCTTGTGCGATGGCGGATCGAAGTGTCCCGCCGGGACTTGTCCGGTCAGCATCTCATAGAAAACAACTCCCAGCGAGTAAATATCGGCGCGATGATCCACGGCCCGTGAACCTTCCATCTGCTCGGGCGCCATGTATCGCGGGGTTCCCATGACCTGATGAGTTCCCGTGAGCGTGAAGTCGTCATTGGCCGCGATCAGCTTCGCGAGGCCGAAGTCAGCGATCTTCACTCGCCCTCGCTGATCGAGCAGTATGTTCTCTGGCTTGATGTCTCGATGCACGACGCCTTCATCATGAGCATATTGCAGCGCTTCACAAAGCTGGGGAACGATGGCGAGCGATTGCTCCGCAGACAGGCCGCGGCTGGCCATCAAATGGCGAAGATTCGTGCCATCGACATACTCCATCACGAAGTAGTAAATCGGGACCGGGGATCGGTGCTCAGTGGAGGAATCTTCCGGCGACAAATGGACTTCGCCGAAGTCATGGATGCCAACAATTCCGGGATGGCTCAGCCTCGCCATCGTCCTCGCTTCGCGATTGAAACGTTCGGCGAAATTCGGATCGCTGGCTACGTCGGGACGGATGATCTTCAGGGCGACGACTCGGTCGAGTTTCGTTTGCCGTGCTTTGTACACAGCCCCCATGCCACCGAAGCCAAGCAGCGAAATCAGTTCCAGAGCCGGAAACAGCGGCCGAAGTTCATCGATTGATGTCGGCTGAAACGCCTTTCCGACGGGGGTTGTCGGAGACAGAAACCGATCGGCCTCCAGTCCGTCGTTTCCATTCAGAGCTGCCGCCAGCAGACATGCCGCGCACATGCCCTGCGGAGCATCCGCCGCCAGATTTCTGCCACATTTTGGACATCGAGCTTCCATCGTTCGCCTCGCCGTTTGAGTCATTGTGAGCTCTCACTGACTCTTGATTAAGCGTGCCGAACGAAAGGTTACACGAAATTTTGAAGTCTTTGAAAAGTCTTGATTCGTCGCGGAATTCGAAGGGGTTTCCGGGATTGGGCCGAATTCTGCCGAATCCGGCTGCGTGTCAACGGCGACCGAACTGGTCGCGGAGTCGTTCGAATTCTTCAGACGACAGCTCTGAGTCGCCGTCGGCATCCATGCGGTCGAACAACCGTTCCAGAATCTCGGCGCGATCCTTGAGTCGAGGGAATCGTTCGGCGGCTTTGGTCGCTTCCGTCTTTGACAACGTTCCATTTCCGTCTTCGTCGAGCACCGAGAAGATCGAATCACCGGCAACTCGAAGATTTCGCCCCGTCTTTGCAGACTCCGCTCCGATCGGAGCGAAGGTCTCGACGTAACCGATCATCATCTCATCAAAGGTCTGCTGTCCCCAGTGAACGGTCTTGCTGGGGTCGGGATTCGCCGGGTTCTGGTCGCTGTTGTCGTAGATGGCCGTGACTGTGACGCGACTTCCTTTCGGGATCACCTTCGGTTCAGCGTAGTCGTATCGTAGTTGCCAGTTGAAGTCGTAGTTCGGAATGTCGAGCAGTACCTCTTTCGTTCCGTCCGGCTTCGTCAGGTCAAATCGAAACGACTTGCCTCGAACGTGCATGTGAGCCATGTAAGCCATGACATTGATGTCCGTGGGAACTGGCCGAGTGATGGATTCTGCGTGATTGGGCTCGTTCGGGGGAATGCTCAGATTACGATCCGCCAGCGGAATCGTATTCACGACAAATTGAGGCTCTTCGTCGGCGAAGTGGACGCCCAGTTTCAACTGATCCTGAGTCGCCGCGCCGCTTGGGGTGTAATGAATCTGGAAACTCACAGTGGCTCCGGCAGGCAGCTTGCGAGCAAATCCCTTCGGATACATCTGACCGGCATTTCCCGGAACATATGCTGCCCAGTAGCCGCCAACTCCCTCTTCGGAATCAAAGATTCTTCCACCTGTGTGAACATTCACAATGACGTGGTGAACCACGCTTCGGTCTGTGGGAAGAATTTCGTAGCCCTGCACCCAGCGGTCTTCCGTCAGCGTCGACTTCACCGTGATGAATTCATAAGGCATCGTGCCGGTCGCCTTGATCTTCACTGGTTCCGGCAACTGAATGATGTGATCGGGCTCACCGAGTGTCCATTCGCCGGCAAAAGTCCGAGCCAACGGAGCATCAGACGAATCACCCTCTGGACGCTGGCCTGCCAGCCACGTCAGCAGAGTTGTTCGGTCGTCGTCGGTCAGCGATCGGTCGTTCGCCCACGGCGAGTGCTTTGAAGAATCTTTGGCGGCGAACCAGGGAGGCATCGCACGATTGTCCACGACTTGTCGAATCATGCCCGCATGAGCCACGACATCAGCGTAGCTGTCGAGTGCGAACGGGCCGACTCCGCCGCTGCGATGACATTCGACGCAGTTCTGCATCATGATGCGAGAAATGCGATTGTGGTAAGTCACCGAGTGATCGTCATGAGTCGCCGGTTCAAGATCCAGCGTACAGCCCGGAGCAGCCGTCGCGGCGACCTCAGGAGCCTGTCCTGCCAGCGTGGCGACAATCGCGTCCTTCAGAAAATGATGAGTCGCGGCATCGCGAGCGAATCCGATTCCGTACTGATCATCCACCGCGCCGTGATACACGATGGTTCTGGCCGAATCGAGCACGAACACATCTGTCGTCGTCAACGACATCATATGGCGGGCAAAGGATTCATCCTGATCGTGAACGTAGATGGTTTTGGCGTCCAGCGTTTTGGCGGCCGACTCGATGTCAGCCGCTTTGTCGGTTGGCACGCAGTTGACGAGAATGAACTGCACTTTCTCCGCTGAGAATGATTTCGTCAGCTCGGCGACCGTGGGAAGAATCTTCTTGCTCAGCGGGCAGCTTGTGCTTGTCATGGCCACAACAACCGCGCTGGCATCCTTGAAACCTGACAGCCTATGTTTGGTTCCGGAGATGTCCGTGAATTCGTAGTCGGCCACATATCGACCGACGCCATGTTCTGCCGGCTTCAATCTCCTGGCGGATTGCTTCGGACTCGATGTTTCCATGCTGTCAGGAACAGGAGCCGGTGGATTAGCGGCTGGCTGGATCATCTCTTTCGTCAAAACTCCCGACCGGAACGCTTTGCGAGCTTCGTCCATCGTGACTTTGCCATCGCTGTCGCCATCAAGCTTTTTGAAGAGCTGCTCGTTCGGCAACTCATCAGGCACGATGTGGCCATCGCCGTCGAGATCCACTTCGCGGAACTTGTCCTGCAGAGCTCTTCCGTCCTGAGCATTCGAAATTCTGACGACTCCAACGATCAGACCAAGACAGCAGAAACCGACGACAATCCATCGGGCCAAACTTCGTGTGTTCGACGACATTGTTTTACGACCTTCGTGTCATGCACAAGATTGAAAACTGTTTTCGAGCTGATGCTGGAACTTTAATTGTCAACGCAGCATCGCTGCCGATGACAAATCATTGTGGTCTCGGAAGAATCCACTGATCCGGTGTCATCCCAAGCCAACTGCCGAGCAACTCTCGTCTGCGGTCGAACCGACTGCGACGACTCATCACCTCATCTTTGCCTGAGACATGTCCAGCCGCTGAGTACTTGCTGACATCCGCGACGCTGGAACCGACGAGATTGAACTCCACCGTCGACGCCCACCGAGCCGGTCGGACGCGATCAATCGTCAGTCGTCGAATGGCCTTGGTTTCCTTGTCGATATCAATTGTGGCTGATCGAATGCTGCTCGAAAGCGGTCTCCACGGAGTTGCAACAACCCGATGAATCGATTCACTGGTGTCCGATCGTTCAAGACGACAATTCGCCAGCACATCTTTCAGCAGTGATTCGGTATTCAGCGAGTAGATCGTGCAAATGTTATCGAGAACGGGGCCGATCTCCTGAGGTTCGATCGTCATCGCATGGCCGTTGGGAGCGACCAGCCAAACGGCACCTTCTTTGTTGCGCCCCCACACGAAATCCCGATTGCCTCGATACATTTCCACCCAGAATTCGTCACCCATCACATGAACGCGAACGTCTTTCAGAACATTGAATTCAGGCGGCTGAGGACCATCCTTCTGGATCGAAACAAGGTAGACTCGTTCGAGCGGATCTGCATGAGTCTCAATGGCGGCTCGAACGATCGAGGACGCATCGGCGTATGCTTCGTTGTCGAAATGCCCCGCAAAGAATGCCGCGATCAGCAGCCCCGCTGCGATCACCAGGGCCGCAGACCTCGACCACCAGCGTCGATACATCGGAACATGCGGTGACGAAGCATCCGTTGGAAGAGGCCTCGTCTCGAGAAAACTCTCATCCGCATGGAGTGACGCGAGAACTCGCTCGCGAAGTCGATCGAGAGAAACATTCTGAGCATCCAAATCGATCTGCCGACTGACGATGTCGTCAATCGTCGGACGTTCAGAGTCTGAATGCAGATTGTCGGTTTCATTCTTCATTTCTTGACACCCGACAGTTGTCCATCTTTCAAATACGGAGCCAGCATTTGTTCCATGGCCTTGCGAGCCCGGTGAACCAGGACGCCAGCATTTTGTTCGGATACTTTCAACGACTCCGCGATCTGCCGCAACGAAAACCCCTGACTGCACAATTGCAAGGCGGCTCGCTGATTGACCGAAAGTCGACTCAGAGCAACCGAAATCACGGACTGAGTTTCCTCCAGCACGACAACATCGGCCGGTTCCGGAGACCCGGATTCCACCCCATGGCCTTCGTCATCAATCCATTCACTCGACTGAACACGACCGGCACGACGAAATCGATCCACAGCCGCATTCGCAATTGAACGAAACAGCAACCTCAAACCATCCGACTTCAGATCGTACTGCGTTCGCCGTTGCCAAAGTCGAAAAATGCAGTCGTGAACCAGATCCTCCGCAGTCCCAACGTCCGTCACCAGATTCCGCGCAAACGCGAACGCTTTGGGCAGAACCGAATCCACCCAGGCAGCAATCTCGTCTTCGCTCATTCCGCCGGAACTCATCCGGTCTCCTTACCCTGTGGAACGCTGGGAAAACGCCAGATTTACAGGAATTCGGGGACTTTGTCGCAGATTCATCACGAAAAAGAAATGCGAGCAGTTGGGCGAGCGGTGAAAGGAGCATTACCAGCCCTACAAGCCCGACGCGTCAGTTTTGAAGTTGCGCCTTTAAGTCCCTTCTCCACCGTTTCGGGGGAGAAGGTGGCCGTCAGGCCGGATGAGGGGGTTTACGTTGAGATCAAGTTCAAGAAAAGCCCCCTCACCCTGCCCTCTCCCCCAACTCATTTGCGACCAAATGCAACCGCAGAACGACGACTCTGACTCGCAAATGAATTGGGGGAGAGGGGACATCATGAACGAAATGCGCAACTTCAAAACGCGCCGGCGAGTGCGTCACGATCGACACGCACTCGCTGGCGCGTCGGGCTCGTATTCTTGGAACATGCGTTTGAGCACGTCTCAGGCTCACTGTGGCAGACGAATTCGCTTGATGGGGAACGCCGCGTTTGGCGGATTGAATGTGTCGAGCTGAACTTCGGATTTTGCATCACGCACAATCTGAGCGATCTCCGGATCAAGTGAAACACGCGATGGAATGATCAACTCGGCCTCCTTCGAAAGTTCCAGAAGCTTCCGGGCTCGAGCGACGACCGAGCCAAAGTAATCCAGTCGGTCGTTCAGAGTGGTCACCATTGCCGGCCCGTGGTCCATCGCCGCGCGAATCTTCAGTGGGCTGGTGGAATCCTGCTGAAGCAACTCCAGAGCAGCTCGAAGGGCCGCGGTTGTTGTCTGAAAGACGCAAAACGCGCCTTCGCCGATTAGCCGGACCACCGATCCGCCGTGACTTCGAACGATCTCATCGATTCGCAAGAGCTGTTTGCGAATCATTCCGAACGCCGGGCCGTCACCGAGCGACGCATACAAGTCTTCCGCGTTCGTCAGATCCACCATCAACAGCGTGATACTCGCGATGGAAACCATCTGCCCAGGCGACAGAACTTCATTCGGAAACAGCTCACGAAATAACGGCATCGTGGCCGCGGCGGAAGCTGTCAACGCCTGCTGACGACCTGCGGTTCTCTCCAGCCGCAACTGCAGATCGCGCGACGTGTTGTTGTCGAACGAGATCACCTGCGAACCCTGTCGAAGAATCGGAATCGTTCCAGGAGTCGGCGGTCGAAGGAGCGACAAGGGCAACCGCGTCGCGCCACGACCGGCACTGACAGTCAGATCCACGGCGAACGGCAACTGTGGCCCGCGCAGACGATACACGCCTTCGGAAAGAGCCAGTTCCAGATCGAACTGCTCACCCGGCGCCAGACGAATCTGCGCGACGACGTGTGCGGAGAACGCCGGGCCGCCGATGCAGTAAACTTTCGTTTCAGCACTGCGAATGTCCGGATGCGCTCGAAAGATCAGTTCGACGGACGAAGCAAAATCGAGGTCATACTTCAGATCGCAGGCCGGGCAGTACGCATGATCTTTCAGCGACGCAAGGGTCTCCTGCACATCCGCCGGAATGCGACAGGACGGACAGAGAATGTCCCACAAGTGGACCAGCAAGCCTTCCTTTGCACCCAGCAGACACGCTTTGACGACATCGTTCGCCGGCAACTGAAATCGTTCGGCAAACACCAGCGGACGAATCCGCGCGATCTCCAGATCAGATGCGTTCTCAAGATATTGCCTTAGCGTTTCCGTGACCGCCGGATCGATCCCGGCCTGTGATCCAACCGCTTGCGATCGTTCCTGCAAGCGTCGTCGTCCAATGGACGAGATCGCCGTTTTGCTGACAAAGGGATCGGCAACCGCCGCGCCCTGCTGGAGATAGTGGTCAATCTGCGAATAGACGCGTGTAAAGTTTCGCGGCGCTTTGCGAGCCATCTCCAGTTTGGCAACCATCTTTCCGACGAAGTTCTTTGGCGTTGCGCGAAGCGTCTGAACAATGCGCGTGCCGCCTCCGGACGCGGGCTGGAGTTCCACAATATTCATAAACCACGCGAATGGGCCGGACGAAAATTCTCTGAGAACACTCAGCCGCCGTCCTTCAACCCATTCGTAAGGATGTTCCTGCCACGCAAGCTTTTGACCGGCAATTCGAGCTTCCGCGAATCGCTCAACACCGCGTTCCGGATGCGTGCGAGTTGTGTACATGACCGACGCGAGCCCAATCGAATGATTGATGCGATCCGTGTTCGAGACATACGGCCACAATCGTTCCGGAGACGACTTCAAGTCGCACGTGAACTGATATTCCACAACATCGAGTCCGTCGGATTTCGGAGCCGCGGGATGGACCAGAATCGAAGTCGGTTCTCCGTGAAGCAGTCGCTGAAGGTCGCTCAGCAACGCGTCGGCATCGACGTAGCGTGCGTCAGGATTTCGCGCAAGACATTTCTCGACGACGGTGATGCAGGCGTCGCTGAGTGACGGACGAAGCTGTTTCAGCGAAGGCAGCGGATCATGACAATGTGCGTTCATCACCGCGACATGAGTGTCTCCTGGAAACGGTGGCCGACCAGCCAGCAGATGGAACAATGTCGCACCGAGCGAATACACATCGGAACGAGCGTCGGCGGCGAGACCTCGGCATTGTTCCGGTGACATGTACAGCGGAGTTCCGAGAATGGCTCCGTCATGCGTGATGTCGAGCGATTCTGATTGATCGGCAGCTCGAGCCAGACCGAAGTCCGAGAGCTTTGCGACGGGCTCTGAGAGTTGCACAATCTGATCGTTGACGGACTGATCATTCACGGAACCGGCCTGCTGCAGAAACGCCGCGCCGGCACGAGTCAGCAGAATGTTGTCCGGCTTAATGTCGCGATGAAACACGGAGTCACGATGGGCCATCGATAGTCCCATCGCGACATCGAGAACCACTTTGATCGCGGCAGTTTCGGAAATGGTCGTGCCGCTGCGAATCAACGATGTCAACGTGCCGCCAGCGACGAACTCGAGAGCCAGATAGTGCAGCCCCTGATCGACGTTGCTTTCGATGAGCCTGGCCACGTACGGACTTTCCGCTCGCGAAAGCATGCGGGCTTCTTTGGTGAAGCGACGCAGCGTGACAGCATTCTGAGCCAGCCGTTCGTTCAGAATCTTGATCGCAACCTCGGAGCCGTCCGTCGTATCGACCGCGCGATAGACAGCACCAACGGCACCCTCGCCAAGCGGCTCGTACAGTTGAAATCGTCCAAGCTGATCGGGCACAGATCGTGATGACGGAGCAACGGCCGCCTGTGCAACGAAGGTCTTCTCGACCTCTCCTCTGGGTGCCGACTGAGACACGTTTGGTGCTGCGAGAACATTCAGCAGGACTCGAATCTGATTCGCCACGAAGATCGCAGTGAGCATCGAACTCGCACCGGCTGCAGACGCGGCAGATGTCGACGATCGGTCCGCCCCATGTTCTCTCGCTTTGCGAAGCACGACCAGAACGGGATCGTTCAGCGTACGTTGCGGCTGGAGCAATTCGATCAGAACGGACGCAAGCTGCGCGACATCCAGTTCGCTGTCATCCGAACCAGATTCTGCCTGCGACCACGACAACATAGCGTCAAGACACAGCGAACCATCCGTTCGAACCTGAATCAATTGCGGTGAGATCAAGCCGAGTGTCAGTCCGTATCGATGGAGCGTTGAAAGTCCGTCGAAGAGGCTGACGATCTGATCATTCTTCAGCATCGTGCGAGGAGAGGAAGATACCGGAAGGTTCGATGCCGGGCCGTCCTGGGAATTCACGTCTCCGAGTGATCGTTCGACAACGAGAAACGGCGGCTCTGTGTCTGTTTGAACTTCCACCAGTCTTCGAAGTCCAGGACTCTGACAAAACGAAAGTCGCTGCAGACGTCGAGCAAACTCGGCTGCGGGTGTGAATGCCTGCAGCACTCGCAATTCGACGACTTCACTGGCATCTGAGATGGCTTCGTAGGCCATCCATTCTCGGCACTGATTCAGCGGACGAGTTGTTTGGTATGTTGCATGGCCGCGAAATTCCACATGCGTCTCCTTAACGCGGGCTTCGCCCGCAGCCCGTAGTAGGATGGCCGCCCTCGGCCGTCGACCCCGCGTAGAATCCCTGACGGCCGAGGGCGGCCATCCTACCGGCTCGAGCGTTCGAAAACGATCTCGTTGTTCGCTCACCAATCAAGCCCGCACGATGCGGACATGATTCTGAGTCAGGTTCCAGTCGGTCACAAACCCACCAACGGCTCCGTGCTGCCAGTGTCCGTCTGCCAGTACAAGATAGATCACCGGGCGAGTTTTCCAAACTGCTTGCGACCGAGAGGTTCACGCTGACAAGTCTTGAAACTCCGCACATTGCACATTTGATGATGAGTTCTGTTTGTGATGGTTGACTTTGAAGTTGAAATGGGGAATCGCCCCCGGAAGGAAACCATGACTGAAGGGATAACGAGACCTGAAGATTTCACACCTTGTTCGAACTGCGGATGCTGCCTACTGCACACGTAGTCATGCTCCATATGTTTTGCCCCTATGCGCTATCCAGGTTACCCCGTAGGCGCATTGCGTGTTTCCGGGTGATTTCCCCAAAAACTGTTGATTTGTGGAATCATTACTAAAGTCCTGATCCGGAAACTCGAAAACTCGCTGCGAGACTGCCATGCCAGGACAGATTTGTGCGGCATGTTTGGTCACAGTATTGCTGGCAAGATCGTGGACCGTTCGTCATCACCCCGTACGAAGGTTGTTTCCATGAGCAAAGTCACCTCATCGCGACTTGAGACCAAAGAATCTTCCCAGGTGAGTCAGTTCCTCACCTTCACGATTCAGGGCGAAGAGTATGGTATCGAGATTCTTCGAGTTCAGGAAATCAAAGGCATCTCACAGATTCGTCCCATTCCCAATGCACCTTCATATATGAAGGGCGTCATCAATCTTCGAGGAACGGTGGTGCCAATTCTCGATCTGCGATGTCGACTTGGAATGACCGAGTTGGACTATAGCAAGTACACAGTAGTGATCGTTGTTACGGTGGACACTCATGTGGTCGGCCTCGTTGTCGACGCTGTCTCGGATGTCGTTGATATTGAAGACGATCAGGTGGATTCCTCAGCGATGCCGGGAGCCGAAGTCGACTCAAGCTGCCTTCAGGGGCTTGGGAAGGTTGGCGACAAGCTCGTTCTGTTGCTGAATGTTGATCGCTTATTTGGCGACTCCGCTCTCAAGGTATCGCATACCGCGGTTGCTTAACTGAACCGCATAGGCCGCATCGATAAGCTCGGCCATTTCTATGTGAACAGTTTCCATTCAAGACTCTACAAACATATTGCAGGAATTGAATCATGGCCGTTCTTGGAAAGCTTAGTGCGCGTGCAAAGCTGCTGTTGTCTTTCATGCTTGTGTGCACCATTCTTGGCGGAGTTTCGGGCTTCGCGCTGATCAAGATGGGGCTGATCAACGACACCGTTGGAATGGTCTACAACGAGCAACTCCTGCCCATTTCTGCTCTCGGAAAGACCCAACTTGCGACCAATATCGTCCGCCGTGTCGGCGAATTCTCAACCGTCGAGAAATCGCCGGAAGTCCTTCAAAGGAATCTCGCCTCTGTTGCAGAGGCGCGAAAGCAGTTCACGGATCAGTATATAGGTGTTGTGATTCCTGTCGCCACAGCTCCGGAAGAGAAGGCACTGACGGTCAAGGTTCAGGAACACTTCTCGAAATACTGTGACCTCGCTGAAAGCATGACGAATCTGGCTATCAAGAACGATGTCGAAGGAGCCAAAGCACTACAGACCGAGTTTGCTGCCGTTGGTGATTCGCTGCTCGGTGAACTGAGTGAAGAAGCTGTGCTCAATGAGGGATATGCGCGAGACGGACTTATCACGAGCGAGAAGGCCTACAGCACAGCCTTCACGCTGGTGTCGAGTTTGGTCGTCGCTGGTACTCTGATTGGGCTCGCGATTGGATGGATGATCTCTCGATGGTTCACGAAGGCGCTCCTTGAAGTCTCCGCCATTGCGGATGGAGTCGCCTCAGCATCGCAGCAACTCGCAGCCGCGGCAGAAGAATTGTCGAGCGGGGCTCAGGAGCAGGCTTCGAGCCTCGAAGAGACTGCCTCCAGCCTTGAAGAAATCACGGGGACGATTCAGCAGAATTCGGATAATGCACAACAGGCAAATCAGCTTGCTGGAAAATCACGGCGCGTTGCCGAGAACGGAGGGGAAGTTGTCGGGCGTGCTGTGCAGGGAATGGGTGAGATCAATACTGCGTCGAAGAAAATTGCGGACATCATCACTGCGATTGATGAGATTGCATTCCAAACAAATCTTCTTGCCCTGAACGCTGCCGTGGAAGCCGCTCGGGCTGGCGAGCAGGGGCGCGGCTTCGCGGTTGTCGCAGGCGAAGTCCGAAACCTCGCTCAGCGCAGTGCGGTCGCCGCTAAGGAGATCAAATCACTGATTCAGCAGTCCGTGTCAAAGGTCGAGACCGGAAGTGAGCTGGTCAACAAATCGGGACATACGCTGTCCGAGATTGTGACATCCGTCAATCGAGTCACCGACATTGTTTCGGAGATTGCTTCGGCGTCTCGTGAACAGGCCAGCGGAATCGAGCAGGTTAATCGAGCCGTTGCTCAGATGGATACTGTCGTTCAAACCTACGCAGCCCAGACTGAAGAACTGACCAGCACGGCGGAGGAACTTGCCGGACAGGCAAGCAAACTTCAGGAGCTGGTATCTCAGTTCAACCTGACAAAGAAGGATGCCGGTCCAGTCGTCTCGAAGCAGGTTGCCGTCCGAAAAACACTCGCGCGAACTCCTGTTCGAAAGCCGCAGGCTCCGAAGCCACCGAAGCCTCAGACTCGCAAGAGCGGCGACGAGGATCTGGAAGCACAGGTCGAACACGAGTTGGAGTTGCTGTCGGCCGCAACCTCAGGTGGTGGGGACGGCTTCGAGAAGTTCTGATTTCGTGTCAGTCTGGAGATGCTCCAGAGCTACGCAGGGCTCTGGAGCTCTACCGCAATTGGGCGGCGTAATCTCGGCACCACTCGGAAATCGACTGTGACCAGTTCACTGACCGACCACTCCAATAGCGGCGCGATCTCCCAAAGCGAATTCAATATCATTCGCAGAATGATCTATGAAGAAGCCGGAATCTCGCTGAGTGATGCAAAGAAGACGCTGGTTTGCTCTCGCTTGAGTAAACGCCTGCGGCATCTGGCTCTGAGCTCCTTTTCTGAGTACATCAGATACCTGTCCGAAAATGACCGTGAGGGAACTGAACGACAGATCATGGTCAATTGCCTGACCACCAACAAAACGGACTTCTTTCGAGAGCCACATCACTTCGACTTCCTTCGAGATGTTGTGCTTCCTCAGCTCCAGTCTGCTGCGCTGGAGGGTGCTCCGCGCAGGCTTCGAATCTGGAGTGCTGCGTGTTCTACTGGAGAAGAACCGTATACGATCGCAATGACGATTCTGGAATCACTGCGTTCACTTCGAGCCTGGGATGTCGAGATCGTCGCTTCGGACATTAATACGGAAGTTCTTGCCAAGGCGAAGTCTGGGATTTATTCACTCGACAGGATTTCTGGAATTGATCCAGTGCTGAAGGAGAAGTACTTCCTCCGAGGCAAAGGCCGGTTTCACGGCTGCTGTCAACTGATCGATGCCGTTAAGAACCTTGTGAAGTTTCAACAGGTGAACTTCCTTGATGAGCGATGGCCAATCCACGGCGAATTCGATGTCATCTTCTGTCGAAATGTCCTGATCTACTTCGACACTCCGACACAGCAAAGACTACTCCCTCGTATTGTCGAGAAGCTGAAAGACGGTGGCCACCTGATGCTGGGCCATTCGGAGAACCTGCCATGGCTGGCAGAAACTCTGACGCCTCTTGGACGAACGATGCATCAGAAAGAAGCGGGACATGGTGGGCATTCGCCTCGCACAAACGCAACGACCAAGGGTCGAAAGGGCAATTCCGTCAGGGAAACATCGCCGCTGGGAGCATCTGCGGTCTCCGGCAATGCGTCTCAGTCATTGCGGTCATCAAGAACTGCAAAACAGCGAATGCGGACCGACAGAGATGCGGAAGGTCTGACCAAAGAACCAGCGTTTGTCAGGAAGAAAGAACTCCATCCAGGCGACTTGTTTGCGACGGACAAGCCCACTGAAATCTTCACGACGCTGGGCTCGTGTGTGGCTGCATGCCTTTTCGATCCTGTGGCGAAGGTGGGGGGGATGAATCATTTTCTTCTACCCGTTCATTCATCGGATCCGGCTGTCTGCGGACGATATGGCGTCCATGCAATGGAAATGCTGATCAGCGAAATCACAAATCTGGGCGGAGATCGAAAACGATTACGAGCCAAGGTCTTCGGCGGTTCAACGCTCCTGACTGGCGCAAATGAACGGCCGAATGTTGGGATGATTAATTCACAGTTCGTGCGCCAGTTTCTGAAGACCGAGGACATTCCGATTGACGCTGAAAAGCTCGAAGGAACTGAGCCGCTTCGAATTCACTTCATTCCGACGACCGGAACCGTGTACGCGAAGCGAATCCAGCAATCGGAGTCAATGATCGATCGCGAGCAGCGTCTGAGTCAGCAACTCATCACTGAATTGGATCGGTTTGATTCGAGCCCGCGAAACTTGCTCCGATAGCCCTTTTCGCCGCATTGTCCGAGCGGGTTGAAGTCGATCACGGTTCAGGACAGCCGGCGAACAATGGCAGACGCTGGAAGCAGGTAGTACAGCGACCTGTAATTTGCTGCTCGGCAGAGAATGATTGCCCATGCATGGCCGAGGAACCGGGTCGTGGCTCAGTCGACGAGTCCATCGGCATTGACATCGTGCCACTTCATCGCGTTGCGCATGGGTTCGATGCGAAGGACGATGCGGCCATCCTGAAAGACTCGGACGGTGCCAGTGGACTCAGAGACCGCGATGGCGATGGCTCCGGTCGCTTTGGAAATCTCAGCCGCCGCCCAATGCCGCGAACCGAGTCCCTTCGACAAAGTGAGCCCTTCGGCGGAGGCTCGCAGGTGGCGACCGGCGGCGATGGCGATTCCGTCGGAGGAAATCACAAACGCGCCGTCGATCTGAGCGAGTTCCTTGATACTCTCACGAACGCGAGGATTGCGGATGGATCGTTCGGACTTCGGGTAGCCGCGGAACGGGTCATGGACCTGTTCCTGAGACATCTCCATCACTTTGCGATGGTTACCGACGACGAACAAAGTCCCCACCGGCTTGCCTTCGCGTCCCTCGCGGCCGATATCACAGGCCAGATCGACGACGATGCGAAGCGTTTCGAGCGGAACTTTGGTCTCCAGCCGCTGAAGATCTCGAGACGTCAGTTTCGCGAGTTGCTCAGCCAGCTTGACGACGCTGATCGTGTCACAGCCGTCTTTCTCATAGGCGGAATACACGACAACAACCGAGTCCCCCGTCTGAAGCAGTTCGTCCGCGATGGCCTCCAGCAACACCTGCGACACCTGAAAATGCCGAGTCTGAGGCTCCTGCTGGATCTCAATGACGTCCACATCGTCCTGTTTAGCGGCGTCCTGGATTTCCTTGCGGTCGGACGCCACGATCAGGCGAAACTTCGTGCAGTTTCGCTTCAGCATCCCAAAATCCACGATCTGCTCGGCCAGCAAAATGACGGCCGCTGCTTCGACCTCTTCGGCGAGACGAGCAGCGGTTTTCAGGATCTTTTCAAAGTCGGGACTAATCTCTTGTCGTGCCATACCCGGAGTGTACGACGAAACCTAAACCGGTCAACGGACGAATTTTACGCTTTTCTCAACTCGCCGCTGGCGAAATCACAATGCGACGGTTTGGCCCGCTCTGGTCCGGCATGTTTCAGCCTCCTCGCCGCGAACACTTCTGCTTTGCGCGATGTCGATGCGTTTCTACAATCCCGCCCTCTGAAAATGAGCCATCGCGCGGCGTCAGGATGATTTTCTGACTGCGGTCGCTCGTATTGTTCCGTTCTGATCCACCGAAGTTCTGCCCGAACACTTTGAAAGAAGTTCGCTTCCCATGACCCGTTCAATGGACAAGATCGTTGCCCTGTGCAAACGCCGAGGATTCATCTTTCAGAACTCCGAAATCTACGGCGGTCAGAACGGTTTCTGGGACTACGGTCCGCTCGGCACGGAACTCAAGCGCAACGTGCGAGACGTTTGGTACCACGACATGGTGTCGGCTCACAACGAGCTGCTCCAGCCTGCTGGTGCTCCGGCGACGTTTCAGATGGTCGGCTTGGAATCGGCTCTGATCATGCATCCGCAGGTCTGGAAATGCTCGGGGCATTACGACCTGTTTCATGACATGATGGTCGACTGCACGGAAACTCGCAAACGCTATCGACTGGACCATGTGAAGGGCCACTGGGTCAAGTGCAACGGCAAGTCCGTCAAGCTGAAGGCTGGTGCCGATGGAGTCGTTGAGGAGATCGACCGAGTCTTCATCACGACGACAGAAGCGAACCCAATTGAACACGTGAAAGAACGTGCGATGAAGATTTTCGACATCCGCGCCAAGGATGCCGAACGTCTACAGATCGAAGAATCCACACTGCCGCTGTCCTCGATTGTTGGGGCGGACAAGGCATTTGTGTTCGCTCCGGATGCATCGCGCCCGGGAACGCTGACGGATCCTCGCGAATTCAACCTGATGATGAAGACCATCATTGGCGCTTTGGGTGGTGAGGAAGACGCGGCCTTTCTTCGCCCGGAAACGGCTCAGGGAATTTTCGTCAACTTCAAAAACGTCTGCGACAGCACTCGAGTCAAGCTGCCGTTCGGGATTTGTCAGGTCGGGAAGAGTTTCCGCAACGAGATCACGCCGCGAAACTTTACGTTCCGCTCGCGTGAGTTTGAGCAGATGGAGATCGAGTTCTTCTGTCATCCGTCGCAGTCACGCGACTGGTACACGTATTGGCGCGATCGTCGGTACAACTGGTATCTGAACCTCGGGATTTCAAAGGACAACATCATCCTGCGAGATCATCATCAGGACGAGTTGGCTCATTATTCGGTCGGCACCGCGGACATCGAATACGCGTTCCCGTTCCTCGATCCGGGCGAGTACGGCGAGCTGGAAGGGATTGCTCATCGAGGCGACTTCGACCTGCGTTCGCACATGGAAGGCAAGTTGGCCAAGAACGCGGCCGGTGAACTGGAAGTCGAAAAACTGCCGGACGGAAAGCCGAAGCATCGCGGCAGTGGCAAGGACTTGACGTACTTCGACGATCAGACTCGCGAGCGATTTGTTCCGCACGTCATCGAACCGTCAGCCGGGGCGGACCGTGGCACGCTCGCGTTCATCTGCGAAGCCTACTACGAAGATCAGCAGCCAGATGAGAAAGGTGAGATGCAGGAACGTGTCGTGATGCGATTCCATCCGCGACTGGCTCCCGTGAAGGCCGCTGTGTTTCCGCTGATCAAGAAGGAAGGCATGCCGGAAAAGGCCGCCGAGATTTACGGGGAACTCAAAGCCGCCGGGCTGAGCGTTCAGTACGATCAGCAGGCAGCGATTGGCAAGCGCTATCGTCGAATGGATGAAATCGGCACGCCATTCTGTATCACCGTCGACGGCGACACGATGACCAACGGCACGGTCACCATCCGCGATCGCGACACGCTGGCTCAGGAACGAATCCCAGCGAATCGAGTCGTCGAAGAAGTACAAGCCCGATTGAAATCCTGAAACGGGTCGCCAGTTCCCAACGAACGAGTCGTTTTGAATTCGGGCACTCCTGCACCAAATGAACTCACAGCGCGAATCTGAGGATTCACGTGAGATCGCATGACGTATCGACATGAAGCCGCTACAAACGACGGTGTTGTCAGCGGCTTTTTTCTTTGCATCCAACTTGGTTCGGGCCTTTGTTGTTCGCTCGGTGAAGCATTTGGGATCAATCAGTGCCTCGACAAGGGTGAGTCGCAGATTGCCGCTAGAGGGCACAAAGTCCGCAAAAGTTTTTGTGCTCTTTGCGTTCTTTCGCGGCAAACCCTGCGATTCCCAGGCCGACGACGCCCGCTCGTTAATTGCATGCCCGTTGAGCCGATCCTGAGGCATGTCTCTTGAAGATTCGACAGCCGTTTTCGAATCCTCAGTATTTTCTGCTGTCAAAATACTTCACAGCGTTGTTTGTGAGGGGAGAAGGTGGCCGGACGCTGGATGAGGGGCTGTTTTTCAGATGGCAACCTTGAAATAATCTCCCTCACCCTGACCCTCTCCCCCCGAACAGTCGTTATCGCTCTGAGCAATTCCATCGCGGGGGAGAGGGGACAAATCGCAGGTCACATGATCCCCTCATTTCATCTCGTGCAAAGAATATGATCGCATCACATTCCTGTCGTTCGTTTGAATCAAACTTCGTTACGAGAAGTGAACGCGACTCGTCGAATCGGCGAACACTTCGATCGCTGCTTCTGATCACCGCAGCTCTGGCAGTTGATTCAACGCCATTGCCTGCTGAAGTCTATCGAGATCGGATCGAACCGCAGTGGCTCAGTGGCGGAACTCATTTCTGGTATCAGGTTCAGATTTCAGCCGACGGGCGTGAGTTCATTTTCGTCGATGCCGAGCAGGGCTCGCGGACGCCAGCCTTCGACCATGCCGCCGTGGCTGAGAAGCTGGCTGCAGAGCTGAAACATCCGGTCGCTCCGACGCAACTGCCTATCGAGCGACTGGAGTATTCCGAAGACCGATCCGAGATCACTCTCATCGGAGCCGAAGGGCGGTTCTTATGGAAAACCGCCGATCAATCGCTGACTCGAGTTGCTGACGGAGAAATCGAATCCGCAGAACTCTTCCTGCCGCCTCGTCCGTCGTCCGATGGCAGCCAGGATTCTGAAATTGTCGTTGTGAATCAGCTCGATGAAGATCTGGAACTCATCTGGATCGGGGCATCACGAGACGAAAACAGCTACGGCAGGGTCAACCGCGGAACCACTCGTCGACAGTACACATTCTCCGGACACGTCTGGCTGCTGAAGAAGACCGACGGCAGCCCGATCGGATGTGTGCAAGCCGGACGAGAGAGCACTCAGGTCATCGTCAACGCGACAACGATCAAGTCCGTTCGACGAATGAATGAGCAAGGGCGAAGACGGCGCAGATCGAGGGAGTCATCAAACGCCAACATGCAGAATCCGAAGTCGCCGGATGGCGCGTATTCGGTGACGGTGAAGGATCACAATCTTGTTCTCGTTCGCGAATCGGATCATACGGAGACTCAGCTTACGACCGACGCAACGGCTGACAATTCATTCCGCCGCGATGCTTCGCGAGCCCGCAGCATTGGCATGGACTATGACCTCGCTGACTTCCCCGACCAGATCGCCGATGTCGTCTGGAGCCCGGATTCTCGATTCGTGCTGGCAATGCAGACGACTCGCGTTGAGGAACGAACGGTCCACTACATCGAATCGACACCTCGCGATCAGTTTCAGCCAAAGCTGCAATCGTATCCTTATCAAAAACCGGGTGATCCGATTCCTCAGGTGACACCTCGACTTTTCCAAGTCAGCGATGCCAAGGAAATTCCCATCGCCCGTGACCTGTTTCCAAACGCATGGTCGTTGGAATTTCAGCGATGGAGCGACGATGCCAGCCGCTTTTACATGCTTTACAACGAACGCGGACATCAGCGTCTGCGCGTGCTTGAGGTGACAACAGAATCGGGAGCCGTTCGGCCGATCGTTGACGAATCCAGCAAGACGTTTATTCATTATTCGTCGGATGGAAAGTTCGAACTTCGATGGCTGCCGGAAAATCAGTTGCTCTGGGCCAGCGAACGAAGCGGCTGGAATCATCTTTACCGATACGATGTGCAATCCGGAGAAGTCATCAATCCCGTCACGAGCGGAAACTGGAATGTTCGCCGCATCGACAATATCGACGAATCGGGCAAGGTCATCTGGTTCTATGCTGTCGGGGCGATCTCAGATCAGGACCCGTATCATCTTCATTTCTGTCGAGTGAACTTCGATGGATCTGACTTCCGGGTGCTCACCGCGGGCGATGGAACTCATTCGGTGACGTGGTCTCCGGATCGGCGTTGGTTCGTCGATCAGTACTCCCGAGTCGACCTGCAGCCGGTGCACGAACTTCGCACTGCAAACGGCGAACTGGTTTGCCAGTTGGAATCTGCCGACGCCAGTGAGTTGATCGCGGAACGATCCTTGCCCGAGCGATTTGTCGCAAAAGGGCGAGACGGTCAGAGCGACATTTACGGAATTGTGCATCGACCAAAGGACTTTGATCCGGCGAAGTCGTATCCGGTGATCGAGAACATCTACGCCGGTCCTCACGATCATCATGTGCCCAAAACGTTTCGCGCCGACTACCGCCATCAGCAGCAGATTGCAGATGCTGGATTCATCGTTGTGCAGATCGATGGTATGGGAACAGCGTGGCGATCCAAAGCGTTTCACGATGTCTGCTACCGAAATCTCCGCGATGCCGGATTCCCGGATCGAATTCTCTGGATGAAGTCGCTCAAAGAGAAGATGCCAAACATCAACCTCGATCGTGTGGGAATCTACGGCGGTTCTGCCGGAGGCCAAAACGCTCTTGCTGCGCTGCTCTGGCACGGAAACTTCTACAAAGCTGCCGTGGCTGATTGTGGCTGTCACGACAATCGAATGGACAAGATCTGGTGGAACGAACAGTGGATGGGCGTTGTTGAAGGCGATCACTATCAAGAGAACTCGAACACGGAACACGCTCACCAGCTTCAGGGCGACCTGATGCTCGTCGTCGGCGAACTGGACCGCAACGTCGACCCGGCAACGTCATTTCAGGTCGCGAAGAAACTCGTCGAAGCTGGCAAAGACTTCGACTTTGTCGTCGTCCCCGGCGCCGGCCACGGCGCCTGCGAAACCCCGTGGGCCTCCAAAAAACGCCTTGCGTTCTTTGTTAGAACGTTGCAAGAGGAAAGGTCGTCCGAGTGATTCGCGTTTTTGCTCCAGACTTGTTGCCATCGTTGAGTCGCGGCCGATTGCAGCCGTCCAAATGCAACAGCCTGCTGTCAAATGTCAGCCGCTGACGTTCTAACAGACAGCCACCTTCCCGAAGCAGGTGACCGGCACGGAGTCAACGGTGTAAACCGGCCGGTAGGGTCATGGATCAACACCTTTACCACAGCGTTGTTACGGAAACACGGTTCCGTTCAACACGCCGTCGGTTGTCATTTCTTGACTCAAAGATATCGGGAAAGCAATCGCTCGTCGCACCACCCGCAGTGTGCGAGAGCGTCCTACGGACTTTCTTGAAATGGCCCTTGTCGATCCTTGGATGGACGGGATGAATCCGTACGATACGGAGGAAACGGGGTTGGCATTTCCGGGAAGGTTGGTCGATGAGTGTTTCTTCTTCAGTTCTTGTATCCCTTGGTGCGGGGCTCGCCAAGTGGCTGGCGAAGCGGTATTTGGGCGATCTGAATGAAGAATTGGCCGGCGACCTGATTGACCTCGGGAAGGACAAGATCACGGATCTCATCGAGCGACGAAATGCAGCCCGGCAGTTTGAACGGTACGCCGACGAGATCCTGAAGCGGATAATGCAGTCGCTCGAAACGAGGCGGAAGAATCATCCGGAACTGGACGACGATGCCATTTGTGGCGAGTTGAGCGAAACGCTCAATGGGCGGATCACCGAGCATTACCTTGTGGCAAAGGATCTTGATCCACGAGTCATTGCCGCGGATTTGCGTCAGCGCCGTCCGTTGCCTACCGGTCGTCTGCCGGAGTTGGAGACGCGTGTCTACGAGCAGGTGCTCGACGAAATCGTGCGCTACATCCTGGAAGTGGCGTCGCTGCTGCCTAGCTTCCAATCCGCCGTCGCTGCAGAAAGCCTGAAGCGACTGAGCAACCTCGGCCAGGACGTGACCGACGTACTCAATACTGTGCAGCGTTTAGAATCTCGTGTCATCGAATCGGACAACAAAACCCCCGATGCCCGCTGGGAAGCCGACTACCGAGCCGCCGTGATCCGCACCCTTGACCGTGTCGAGTTGTTCGGAGCCGACATTCCGCCCGAAGCACAACGCAACCTCCTGACAGAAGCGTTTGTTTCGCTAAACGTGGCGACAGATCGAGACGACGCAGAAGAGGCAAGAGGAGACGCAACTGCAATCGATGAACGCTCAGCCTTTGCAGGCTTGTTTACCGTGGAGGAATTGCTGTCCCGAACGGAAAGTGATTTCCGCCTCTTGATTCGAGGCAGCGCGGGTTGTGGAAAAACGACCTTGTTACGTTGGGCGGCCATACAAGCAGCAAGCCGGAGGTATTCCCGTGCTCGCAAAGTTGATTCACATGCTCCCGTAGGAACGGGCTTTACTGTTTCCCCCTACACTATTGTTACTAATCGCCATGTATTGGAACTCCAAGGTCCTGACACAAGAGATGATTGGGCTAGAGATGATTGGGCTAGAGCATATGGAGATGAAGAGCTGAAGGCCGATCGGCTGATTACTCAGACTAAGTTGACCATCAGATTCCCCCTTCGTTGGTTCTTCCGGATCCCATTCTTCGTTCCACTTCGCAATTGCCAAGACGGCAAGTTGCCTGCTCCAGAGGACTTGCCGCTGTTGATCGCTAAGGAAGTCGGGCGACCCCAGCCGGGTTGGGTCCGGACGGTGCTGACCGAAGGTCGCGCGTTGGTCATGCTCGACGGTGTTGATGAGGTGCCATCGCAAAATCGCGGGTTGCTCAAGGATGAGATCGAAGCCCTCGTCATGGCGTACCCGGATTGCATGTTCGTGCTAACGTCCCGACCGACAGCGATTCCTGATGACTGGCTCAAGGAGTTGGGATTTTTGAACGCCGATGTCAGCCCGATGTCGATGCTGGATGTCGAGCGGTTTGTCAAACGCTGGCACGAAGCAACGGGGAAGGAGTTGGCTCGGCAGGGGCGGACCGATGCGAACTTGGCGACGGATGCCGAGCGACTCACTGAGCAATTCAGCCAGAACCCGCCGCTGTCGTTGTTGGCAACCAATCCTTTGCTCTGCGCGATGATCTGTGCATTGCATCGTGTGCGACATCACAAGCTGCCGGAGAGCCAGTACGAGCTGTGTGAAACGCTGTGCCACATGCTGTTGCACAAGCGGGAACGCGAGAGTCATCTCAACTGGCAGGAGTTCCCGGCGGCGTACATCGCGCTCACCTATGAACAGAAACGAGGCATCGCTCAGCAATTGGCCCAGTGGCTGGTTCACAATGGCCAGTCGGCGATGCCGCTGGAAGTGGCCTACGAGCAGGTTGCGCGAGCGTTGCAGCGCATTCCGGGGCGGACGCCGGACGAAGCGCCGTTGATTCTGAAGACACTGGTTGAACGCAGCGGGTTGTTGCGTGAGCCAAATTTGGACGTCGTCGACTTTCTGCATAACACGTTCAAGGAACTCCTGGCGGGCGATGATCTGGCCGTTCGAGGCGATGCTGAATCCGTCATGCAGCATCTCGACGATGAAAGCTGGCGTCGCGTGGCCCTGTTCGGAGTTGCCTCGCCGCGATCGCAGACGTTTGCCGATTTGCTGGTTGAACGAGTACTCGGTCACATCCGCAACTTTGGCGGTTCGCCCGGTCTCAATACGGCATCGACGGTGACCAAGAAAAGACCCAAGACACTGACGCGCGGGCATGCCAGTGCTGCCGACATCAAGGCGTTGAGGGCCGTTTGTAAGAAGGACAAGTCACTGTTGCGGACAGTGCTTTTCGCGTTGCAGTGCCGCCGAGTCGCCGCGGGAACGTTTCTCGACCAGAAACTCGCGAGCGAGATCGACCAACTGGTCTCAGTTCCGTTTCCACCAGCCGGCTTCGAGTCCGCCGAAGCAATCGCGCAACTTGGCGATGACGCCATTGACCTGCTTGTCACTCCGAGAAGGCTTACGGCCAAGCAAGCGACCGCCACAGCCCGTGCATTACGCCTGATCAACACCGCGAAGTCTCGCGCTGAGTTCCGACGGCGTTTCGTCGAATCGACCAACTGGGATGTACTCACTGAACTTGCACAAGTGATTGATCCTCTATCCATACCTTCGGTGGTATCTGCTTTGCAGGATTGGAAAAGCCTGCCAGATTCTATTCGCCCGTTGATCTGCGATTTGAGTCCACTGCGTGGGCTCGCGGACGTGCAAACCCTAGATCTCAATGATTGTCCTGTCACCGACCTTGGTCCTTTAGCGGGGCTGGAGCGATTAAGTCGCCTTCATCTGAAAGGGACGCCGATTTCGGACTTAAGGCCTCTTTCTGATCTCCAAAGCCTGCAAATCCTGGAGTTGAGCGATACGAGTGTTGAGGACCTGAGCCCAATCGCGGGATTGACGTGTTTGCAAATACTAGAACTGAACGGCACTTCCGTCACTGATCTTGTCCCGCTCGGAAGGCTAACTGATCTCCAAGCACTTAATCTGAACGGCACCAAAGTTGACGACTTAACGCCAATTGCAGGGCTGAAGAATCTAAAGATGCTCAGCCTATACGAATCTGCGGTGACCGACTTGAGCCCGCTGGCGAATCTAACGCGTCTTCAGCAGCTAAGCTTAGACCGTACACACGTCACGAATTTGCGGCCACTTGCCAGCCTGTTTGAATTGGAAGTCCTTGGACTTAACGCTTCGAGCGTGACGGACGTATCGCCCCTTGCTGCGCTTTCAAATCTCCGCGTTTTATGGTTGATGGGTACTGGCGTTAAGGACATCAGTATGCTCAGTCACCTGACAGAGTTGCGAATCTTCGGTATTGAAGAGGATGCAAAGTTGAAACCTGAAGGTCCGGGAAGTGGTAGTTCAACGTCTACCGGCTTCGACAGTCCACTTGATGACGACGTATCCGTCCCGCTCATTCTTTTTCACCTTGTGCGATTGGACCTCGCAAACTGGCGAGGGTTCGAGCGGCGGACGTTTGAGTTCTCGGGGCGGGTCACGGTGCTAATTGGCAACAATGGTACAGGAAAGAGCAGTTCGCTTGAAGCCGTCGCCGTGGCGTTGGCTAGTTGGTGTGGAGGTCGAGTGATTTCGGATGCCGATCTGCGTCGAGTGACGGTCGGCGATACGGCAACTCCGCGAGTCATCACCAGCGATCGCACTTCTGTTCGCTGTGCTGCAATGTGGAACGGAGAATCGTTCGATTGGCTGCGGCTCTGGGAAAACCGTGGTCCTCAATCGGAATCGCTCGATTCATGGTGGGCGGCTGCTCAGAAAGCAAGACGACAACTTGCCAACGGCGTCAACGTGATGCTACCGGTGATAGCGTACTATCCCGCGTCCCGAATTTGGCGAGATGTCCGACTTGCGGCCCAGGAAACGCAGTCCGCCGGTTCCCCGTGGGATGGCTACATCGACTGCTTTGCACCGGCTGCCGACATCGGAGAACTCAAGCGCTTCATGAAGACTCGGCAATGGTTCGTCCTGCAGGCTCAACGCCCGGCACATGACCTGGAGGCCGTGCAGAAAGCCGTTGTGGCGGCGATCGGCCGAACGGAGTTTGCAGCGGATCGTCGTGGATCGCACATCGACTCAACGCGATACGGTGTGGGAGCAAGAGATTCAAACCTGGATCTCGTTGGGAAGGCAGATGCAGCTTCGGATACCGGAGTGAGCTACTATCGAGTCAACCGCTTTGAGTACGACGTCCAGTTGGACGAACTCATGATCGGCTTTGATGATGGTCGGAGGTTGCCATTCGGAATGCTCAGCGACGGACAGCGGACGACAATTGCTCTCGTCGCCGACATTGCACGTCGAGCCGCAACCCTGAACCCGCACCTCGGAGCCGAAGCAGCGGCTCAGTCACCCGGCATCGTGTTGATTGACGAGATCGAACTGCACCTGCATCCTCGCTGGCAGCGGACCATTGTGGGCGATCTTCGGGATACGTTTCCGTTGATGCAGTTCGTCATCACAACGCATTCGCCGCTGATCATCCAGTCCTGCCGCAAGGGAGAAGTGATGAATCTGGATGACACCAATGACGACCCAACCGACAATGCCGAGCTTTGTGACTTCACGTTAATGAGTCCCGAAGACATCCTCGAGCTGGAACAGGGGATGTCACTTCCTTCACGCAGTCAGCGAATGCTGGAAATGAAGAAAGCCGCTGAACAGTACTACGCTGCCCTTCGTAAGGCGGAATCGACCAGCGATGAGGATCGCGAACGGCTGAAACAACGACTCGACGAACTGGAAGAACCGTTTACAGATGATCCGGCTTTCTCAGCATTCCTTCGGCTAAAGCGGGCCGCCGCTGGGTTGGAGGATTGACCTGTGCGACCTGTTGATAAGCCGCATCCAATGGACTCCAAAACTGGCAAGCCAAAGGTGTATGCCAAGTATGGCGATGCCAAGCCCGATTTACTGCGGCAGCTTGGTGGATACTGTTCGTACTGCGAAATGGAACTTAAGGACGGCCATGAAGTCGAACATGTTCAACCCAAGAGCCGCCGCAAGGCACTAGCACTTGAATGGTCAAACTTCCTGCTCGCCTGCAAACGGTGCAATACTCGAAAGGGGAGCAAGCAAGTCAAACTCGACGATCACGTTTGGCCGGATCTCGACAATACCGCCCGGGCTTTCGAATACACGCTCCACAACCAAGTCGTCGTCTCAACGAGCCTCAAAGGGGCCAATCGGGATCGCGCACAGAATCTGCTGGAACTGGTTGGACTCGACCAGCTTCCAACAACGCGGTTCGAGGATCCTCGTTTTGACCATCGCCTCAACGCCTGGGCGAAAGCACTGGACGCACGCAACGACGTCTGGAAGGCAAGGCCCGAAGACAAGTCCGCGACACGCAAACGCACGGCCACCGTCGCGACGCTGGCGGGACATTTCTCCGTGTGGATGACCGTCTTCGCCGATGACCCGGAAATGCGGCAGCTTCTGATTGAGGCCTTCACGGGGACGTCGCAAGGCTGTTTCGACACCTCGACGACCGATGTGGTCCGGCGACCGGGCGGCAAGTTGTGAGCGTGGCAGAGAACTGCTCAGTCGACGTAAGCGAACTCATTCAGGTTGAGCACTGCACGGCAGAGGTCGGTGAGGGCGTTGAGAGACGGGGATTGGGCGTTGGTTGCGGTGTGGTGGGTGAGTTGAGTCGAAAGGAAGTCGACGGCTAACTGAGATTCGTCGGCTGTTGCGTGGCGGCCAAGGGTGATGGAGAAAAGTCGGTTCACGATGGCATGCGTCGCTTCAGAATCAGCAAGCGACCAGCCGGGCGATTCGGTCAGCAGGCGTTCGGAAAGGGTTTTGCAGTACTGAATCATCTCCGGGCTGTTCAGCAGCATCAGAGCCTGTGGAGCAACGACGGTCGTATCGCGGCGGGCGCAGGAGACGGTGGTGTCGGGGAGGTCGAAGGCCTGAAGGAATGGAATTGGCAGGCAGCGTTTGCGGACCAGATAGAGACTTCTCACGTTCATGTCGGTTTCGACATCGGCGTACCAGCCCTGCATGCGGCCTTCGTCCTTGCCTTCGATGGCTTCCAGAATCGCTGGCTGTGCGTGCAACAGTTCGTCCGGAACCGCTGGCCATCGCGGCTTGTCGTTGTAATCCTCTTTGAGAAGCCCCGAGACCGCCAGCAGCGTGTCACGAAGAGTTTCCGCGTCGAGCCGTCGCATGTACTGACGCCACAGTAGCCTGTTGTCCGGATCAATCGAACGTCCCGGTTCCGTGACTCGCGATGCCTGTCGATAGGCGGCCGATGTGACGATCATTCGATGCAAACGCCTGATCGACCAGCCATGATGCATCAAGTCGGCGGCCAGCCAGTCAAGCAACTCCGGATGAGTCGGCTTCGCGCCGCTGTAACCGAAGTCGTTGGCGGTGGCGACCAGTCCGGTTCCGAAGTGCTGCTGCCAGATGCGATTCACCAGAACTCGCGCGGTCCATGGATTGTCAGGCGATGTGATCCAGTTGGCCAGATCGAGTCGCCGTTGTAATTTGAGTTTCGTTGCGCCAAGAACTGACGGGAAGCCGGGTGAGACTTCTTCGCGAGGCGAGCCGAAGTCGCCCTGATACAACACAAAGATCGGATCGGCCGATTCTTTCTCGCGAACTCCCATCGCACGATCGATCTGGCGTCGTGTCGATTCAAGCTGTTCGATCTTCGCAGTGAGTTGATCTCGTTCGGCTTGCTGGTCTGACGGCAGTTTTTCAAGTTCCGACTTCAGCGGCGCGAGCTGTTCGTCCAACCTGGCATTGAAGGCTTCGATGTCTGCTTGTTCGCTCGCTGTGGAAACCGCAACGTCGTCGACCGGTTTCATGCCGGCAAAGAAGGCTCGGAGTCGATAATGATCGGCCTGAGTCAGCGGGTCGTACTTGTGGTCATGACACTGGCAGCAGGAATACGTCAGCCCGAGAAATGCCGAGGCCGTCGTGTTGGTCACATCGGCCATCATTTCGGCTTGCAGGCGATCTTCTTCCTGAAAGATCGCGGCGGTGCTGTCCCACTGACCGAGTCGCAGATATCCCGTCGCCATCAAAGCGTCCGCCTCCGCCGACGTGCGAGGCTCACCGTCCACAAGAAGATCGCCCGCAAGTTGTTCGCGGACGAACTGATCGAACGGCTTGTCCTGATTGAACGCGCGAACTACGTAATCACGATACCGCCACATCAACGGGCGGAACTCATCCCGTTCGTAACCATTCGTGTCCGCGTAGCGAACAACATCGAGCCATAAGCGAGCCGAGTTACTGCCGAAAGTTGTGTTTGGTTGAGGGTTGAAAGAGGCGGCGTATTTCGAGATGAGTTGGTTTCCAAACAAAGACCAATTTCATTCGAAAGGAACGCCACCCGTGAAGAAGAGTACTCAGAAATCTGGTTCAGAGACAGTCAGCAGCTCGGTTGAGACTGGCAATGAGACACCGCTTGTTGCTCAGGAGTCAGCGGCGGAAAGTCCTCGTGACGTGCTCAGCATGGTCCTTCGTGACGGAGCTCAGAAGATGCTTCAGGCTGCCATCCAGAAGGAGGTCGACGACTACCTTCTGGCGAAGTCTGGGCTCGTTGATGAAGCAGGTCGGAAGCTGGTTGTTCGCAACGGGTCGCTGCCTGAGCGAGAGGTCATCACGGGCCTTGGACCGGTCACTGTTCGTCAGCCGCGAGTGCGTGACAAACGACCGATTGCAGATCGCGAAGTCTTCGTGTCATCGATCCTTCCGAAGTATCTGCGAAAGACCAAATCGATCGAGGAACTTGTCCCATGGCTGTACCTCAAAGGCGTGAGCACGAATGATTTTCCTGAAGCACTTCAGGCGCTGCTTGGCAAGGACATCGAAGGCTTTTCAGCGACGACCATCACGCGGTTGAAGTCGGTCTGGGAAGAAGAATACGACGAGTGGTCGAGGCGATCATTGACGGACAAGCGATACGTCTACAT
Organism: Ottelia alismoides; assembly: GCA_037367405.1. Lineage (NCBI taxonomy): Eukaryota > Viridiplantae > Streptophyta > Magnoliopsida > Alismatales > Hydrocharitaceae > Ottelia > Ottelia alismoides. Next base: position 668,503 of record JAZKJV010006924.1, on the reverse strand, counting down.
CTGGGCCGACGGCATCTACAGCAACATTCGATTTAATGACAACGATGGTCGCAACGCCGATGAAAATCGTCAGTGTTTGCTGGTGCTGATGGGAGCAACAGCCGATGGAACAAAGGAGTTGCTGGCCGTAGTTGCGGGCGTTCGTGAGAGCGATATTGCATGGAAGGAGTTGCTGTTGAGTCTCAAAGCACGCGGCCTGCGACATGATCCACTGCTTGCCATTGGCGATGGTGCACTTGGATTCTGGAAGGCTCTTGACCAGGTGTTTCCAACGACTCGTGTTCAGCGTTGTACTGTCCACAAGACGGCGAACGTCCTCGATAAACTGCCGAAGTCCGTACAGCCTCAGGCAAAGAGAATGCTGCATTCGATTTGGGATGCACCGACAAAGGAGGAAGCCAACAACGCATTTGATTTGTTCATCAACACGTTCGAAGCGAAGCATTCATCCGCAGTCGAATGTCTTCGAAAAGATCGTGATGTGCTGCTGACGTTCTACGACTTCCCGGCCGAGAACTGGTGTCACATTCGAACCACAAATCCCATTGAAAGCACCTTCGCAACAATCCGTCTCCGCCATCGCAAGACAAAGAACAATGGGAGTGCGAAGGCCTCGTTGGTGATGATCTTCAAGCTGGCTCAGAGTGCCGAGAAAGGCTGGCGAAAACTCCGAGGTCATCAGCACATCCCCGAACTCATCAAAGGCATCCGCTTCATTGACGGTGTCAACGAACACTCGATCAACGACCGCAACTCAACGACCACCAAAACCCCTACAGCTCATACCGAAGTCGTCGCCTGAGAGATTCTCACTGAACACAACATTTGGTAGTAACTCTAAGCGAGCCTGCCGTTCACCGTATTGCGGCGAGTTGAGCAGCCGGTCTACGAGTTGTTCATAAGCTGCGTCCGAAGGATTTTTGACGAACGCCGCAACGTCTTCCGGAGTCGGTGGCAAGCCCGTGAGATCAAATGTGACTCGGCGAATCAACATCCTCGCATCCGCTGGTGGCGACATCCGGAGTTTCGCATTCGCCAGAGACTCCTCAATAGATGCATCAATTGAGATGGTGCGATCAGATGGTCCATCAGTGCCCTCACGCTCGAGCGGTTTCAGGGACCAAAGATCCAGTCGTTCGCCGAGGAACAGTTTGCGAATGGGATTTTCCAGATCACTAACGGCCGGTCCGAAGCTGCTGGAATCCTTTGTCGCCGTTCCCGGAACAATTTCCGGCCAACTCGCACCGGACTTGACCCACGAGGTCAACAGGGCGATTTCGGTCTGGGAGAGCTTCTGTTTGGGAGGCATCTGAAGATCCAGATCGTCAAATCGAATCGCTCGGACAAGCAGACTCGCCTCGACCTCGCCCGGAACAATCGCGGGACCTCGATCCCCGCCCTTTATCGAGTCTTCCCGAGAATCCAGCCGCAATCCACCCTCCTGCTCGTCCGGACCGTGACACGCAACGCACTTTGATACAAGTACCGCCTGAACGTCTTCAAACGGTGCAATGGCTTCGTCAGCGTTGAGGCCACTCGCCATCGCAACGAGGGCGAAGAGGACGCTTATCCAACGATCCCAACGACGAAGGTGGCGATCTGGAATCACGGAAGCTTCAAAAGGCGAGGCTTCGTCCATCGAGGATGGTCCGAAAATGAGGTGGGAAGCCGAAAGGCGAGATGGAGGACTCAGACGTGCTTTCAGTGTGGCAATGCGGACATCATGAGTCAATTCAGCGATAAGATGGAGGGGCGTGAACGTACGATATCACGACGCGCACGGTTATGATCGAACTGACTCAACCGCAAGCGTCGCGGGAATCGTTGACTGGCAAGTCGAAGAAAAAAGAATCCCAGGGAACTCAGCCGCCTGCTTTCTCTGGCATCCTTGCCGGTCACAGAAAGCAGACGGCTGTGGCCCTTTCGGGCCGTCCTGGGACGAATCGCGAGTCCCTGCTATCGTCGAAATCCGCTAAGCCCGGTAAAGCATGCGGCAGTTTCCGACTGGATGCGATCGGCGACATGCTGCCGCGTCACACACGTCTCAGCTTTCGCCGAGATCAAAAGCGGTTCTTCCATGAACCGCACGCCATAGCGATGACTGACAACAGAAGTCTCTCACCACCCCACAGTCCTTCCGTGACTGATTACTGAGGCAGCGAAAGATCGAGAGCTTCTGAAGTCAATGCATCAAACTGTGACGCATTCTGAGACAGGAACGAATCCCACCGATCCTTGTCCCAGATTTCAACGTGATCATGAACTCCGATCAAAACCACGTTATGTTTCAACTCCGCCATTTTGGCCAGTCGATCCGGAATCCGGATTCGCGACTGCTTGTCCACCTGCACGCGTTCCGCCTGCGAGTAGTACAATCGGAGAAAGTTTCGAACCTGAACTCGACCGGTCGAAACACTCGCCATCCTTGCTGCGAACGCTTCAAAGCCAGTCGTCGAATACAGCGACAGACAACCTTCATTGCCCGGCGCCAGGTAAAGCTCCTCGGAATCGACCGGCTGAAATCCGTCACGCAATGGTCGAGGGATGGCGAGCCGAAGCTTGTCATCCACGGTGCGTTCGTAGGTTCCTGTCAGTGCCATTCTTTGAAACTCGACCCGGTGTTTTGTTGCGGATCACAGGTTACCACACGGCTTCCCACTTCTCCCCACAAACCACCACTGAGGCCGAAATTTAGCCGCCGATTTCCCCCCGTCAAGCGGAGTGGATCGATGTTGAATCGCATAGGGACTGGTCAATGCCGTTTGACCGCACCAGTGATTGAAAAAATGCATTTCCAAAATTTTTATTTTGATCTCTGCCGGGACTCTTCCAGCAGCGCAATGCTCTCGGGTCGACACAGGCGAATTGCCGTAAGTTCATATCCATAAAAGACTTGCGGAACCGCGTCAGCGTAAGTCTTCCGTCGGATCCGGCATCTTGTGTCAGAAGACAGGCGAGCCCACTAGACCTTGGGGAGCGTCCGTGTTTGCGGCCCATTCTGGGGCGTCCACGGCGTCATCGTGGGGAGTTTTGGGAGACATTTTGGGTGCTGGTGGACTATCGCCGACGCGGTCGGTCCAAGCTCGACTGCGTTTTGGGTTCCGAACGAGGTCAAGTTGTTCTGATCGTGGCGGTCAACTCGAAGACCTCGCGTCGCTGTCCTCGATCGCACACGTTGCGAGAATGAGTCCAGGAATTCATCAATCGACTTGGCGTTTGCCGACGCCTTTTGCCATCCTGCCCGGAAAGAAGCTGAGACCCTTTGACCCGGTGACGCATGAGGGCTCGGACTTCGCAGAGAAATCGTCCTGAAGTAACTTCCCGATTTGACTCCCGTATCCGCAAATACGAGTCATGGAATGACTCGCCTGCGTCGCTCGGTCATTCCATGACCGAGATTCCTACACCGCCAGGTTCTTTCGAGCCTGTCACTTATCCGGTCATCGTCACACAGTGAAAACCGTCGTCGCCAGTCCTCATGAATTGAAGCCCGCTGCGGATCTGCTGCGGTCCGGGGGGCTCGTTGCTTTTCCGACGGAGACGGTTTACGGCCTCGGTGCTGATGCGACAAACCCAACGGCTGTCGCTCGAATCTTTGAAGCAAAACAGCGACCTGAGTTTGATCCGCTGATTGTCCATGTTGCGGACCTAACGAAGGCATCGCATGTGGTTGCAGAGCTGCCTCGGTCTGCAGAAGTCCTTGCCAACGAGCTGTGGCCCGGTCCTTTGACGATGGTGCTTCCAAAGAGGTCGCGCATTCCGGATCTTGTGACATCGGGACTGCCCGGCGTCGGCCTGCGCATTCCCAGTCATCCGGTTGCTTTGGAGTTGCTCAGGCTGGTTGACCTGCCAATTGCCGCACCGAGCGCGAATCCGTTTGGTCGAATTAGTCCGACGACGGCCGAGCATGTTCTGCAGGGACTTGATGGTCGCATCGACATGGTTGTGGACGGAGGACCGTGTCTTGTTGGCGTTGAATCAACAGTGATCTCGTTCATGGAGAATGAGCCGGTCATCCTTCGTCCCGGCGGCTGCCCCATCGAGACAATCGAACATCTGATCGGGCCCGTCCGAATCGCCACGTCGGATGCGTCGAAAGATGATCAGGCTCAACCGGCTCCAGGCATGCTAAGTCGCCATTACGCGCCCCGGCTGGAAATGCAGCTTGTTCATCGGAACATGCCTGCAGAAGCCGTTGCCGGACGCAGAACGGGCCTGCTGACCTACGGAAACCAACCGTTTTCTGGTCGATTTGAACAAATTGAGGTTCTCAGTGTCGACGACAACCTTCAAACTTGCGCGGCAAAGTTCTTTGCGGCCCTGAGAAGTCTCGACTCTGAACGTCTGGACGTTATCATCGCCCACGAATTTCCAGCGATCGGGCTGGGAATTGCCCTGAACGACAGACTTCGGCGAGCGGCATATCGAGGATGATGTCGCAGCCGGACGATCTCATGATGAGAATCCCAGAAGCATGAAAAAGTCACATCTCTTTGTTGTCATCGTTGCCGGAGTGATCGCGATTTGTTTGCGACTGGTCGATCGCCCGATGATGAACTTCTCGGCACTCGGCGCGTTCGCCATTCTGTGCGGCGCAACGATTCGCCCGAACTGGCTGGGACTGATGGCAGTCCTCGGATGCCGACTTGCGACGGACGTCGCTCTTGAGATGAAGACCGGTTACGGCTTCTACAGTTCGATGGTATTCGATTACGCCGCCTACGCGGCGATGTTCGCGATTGGAACCTGCCTTCGATCCAGGTCAGCAGGATGGGTTGCTGGCGGATCAGTGCTCAGTGCCCTCGTGTTTTTTGTCGTCAGCAATCTTGGTGTGTGGCTGATGGAGCACGGTGGAGAACGTCTTTACCCGCTGACTTTCAACGGTCTTGTTGAGTGCTATACCAAGGCCATCCCCTTCGCGCAGGGGACTTTCTTTGGAGACATCCTGTTCTCTGCCGCCTTCTTCGGCGCTTTGCACATTGCGTCTCGACTTTCGCACGCACAGGACGTGAATGTCGCTGCTGAGAACCGCTGATCGGTTATGAGTCTGGCTGTTGGAGAGCGGTCCATCGCGAGTCGCATCGGTCGTTTACCGCCCGGCTGCAAGCCACAAAATCGTTGGGGCCTTTCGTTCCTTTAAAGCGGTACCAGAATCATCCGCCCACCGTATGCGCGTGCCGTAGAATGGCCGCGGGCGAAAACCGGCTTGGGACAATTGCGATTCAGCGGGATCCACTCAAATCCAACGGCGATCACTTTTTCGATCAGCTCACCGGCAAGAGTTCTGAGATGGGTTCGCCGAAAGGGAGGATCGGCATTGGTCGGCCGCTGTGGTCGAGGAAGGACTGAGTCCAGTCGATTCCGAGATGCCGATAAACAGTAGCCCAGAGATCGTTCGGCGTCAGCGGGCGTTCTTTGGGTTCTTCGCCCTTGGAGTTCGTCGAGCCAATGACCTGCCCGGTTCTCATTCCGCCGCCCGCGACGAGCATGGACATGGCCTGAGGCCAATGGTCGCGGCCAGGCTGTGGAACTCCGGTTTGGCTGCCAACCTGCGTTGAGATCCGTGGCGTTCTGCCGAACTCTCCTGTCACCACAAGCATGACCTTGCGGTCGAGACCTCGGTTGTAGAGATCTTCCACCAGAGCCGTCACCGCCTGGTCGTAAATCGGGAATCGCACCATTGCGTCATCAAACAAGTGACAATTCACTGCGTGTGAATCCCAGTTGTATGTGCCATTCTTCAGCCATGGGATTCCAGACTGGTACGGGTTTTCCATGACCATCGTCACGAAGCTGCAACCGGCCTCCACCAAACGGCGAGCCATCAGGGCTCGTTGTCCCCAGGCGTGCCGACCATATCGATCTCGCAGTTCGTCGGACTCCTGAGTGAGGTCAAAAGCATTGCGAGCATGATCGCTCGTCAGCATGGAAATGGCCTGCTGATTGAATTCATCCATCGCATCCATCACGCCGCTGTCATCGATGTTTCGGCGAAGACGATCAAATCCATTCAGCAAACTTCGGCGATCATCCAGTCGTTCTGACGCCGACCTGTCGACCGACAAATTCTTGACCGAGAAATCCTTCTCGCTGGGGTCACCGGGAATGTTGAGGGGAGTATACGACGGACCAAGATACGCGGCTCCGAAACTGTAAACATCGACACCAGCGCGGCCCGGTTCTGTCCCGGAGATGTAGTTGGGCAGTCCGCAGGAAACATGCTCACGGCACTTCGCGACGATCGAACCAACCGCTGGCGCGTCGTTGACGAATCCTGTCGGCGTGGCAGGCATTCTTCCTGTGAGAAATCTCTTGTGGCCACCGCCATGATCGGCAAACTCATGAGCCACCGAGCGAATGATGTTGTATCGGTCAGCGCAGCGAGTATGCAGCGGAAGCAGTTCGCAGACATCAAGTCCCTTCACATTGGTCGGCACCGGCTTGAAAACACCACGGTACTCTTCCGGAGCCTCGGGCTTCATGTCATACATCTCCATATGCGGCGGCCCACCGGGAAGCCAAATGAAGATGATCGATGTGTCGGACTTCTGACTGGCCAGTGTTGACTCTGCCGCCTGCGCGCGAAGCCGCAGCAGATCGCTCAGTCCAAGCATCCCAAATCCCAGTGCTCCGGCTTCGAGGATGCTGCGTCGAGACACTGGGCCAGGGCACATCGAAACGGTGCGGCGTGCTTTCGACATGGTGGAATTCTCGCGTGGACTGAAGGTGAGGTGGGAAGCGGGAAGGCTGATCGAATTCCGTTGCGGTGAGTATTCTTTCGAACGATCTCCATTTGGATCATTGAACCGTTGGGGCTATTTCCCGCCGGAAACGCCGAGGTAAGGATAATGAACAGATCGGTGCCGGGAAGCAGAAGTCTTTGGAAAAGCAGTCCGAAAGCCGTTTTTTTGAAGGGTGAACGACCACCTGTCACGGCTGATTTGCCCGTCGGTGGGTGGCAGTACCGGGTTGAGCTTTGAGCGACCAAATCACTTTCTCGATGTCAAATTGCGACGAATGAGGAAATTTCTACCGTTACCTATCGTTGGATTTACAGTGCGACTTCGTCTATTGCCCGATGGTGACGGCCGTTCCAAGTGGAATTCACTGCGGCCGTAGATAAATTGGTGTTGCATGAAACGTGCGACAAAGAGGTGAAATCGCCTTTTTGACGAATTCCTTGGGCGGTTGGTCGAGGACCCTGCCCGGACAAATGTGGACGCTGACAGCATGTGGGGCAGTTTGTCAAATCGACATAAGAGCCGACGAAATCAGGCGCTGCAGCGATCAGAGACTTCGATCGTTGCGGAAGCGTGTGAAGAACGTCTTGTCCTGAGCGGGGTCACGTTGCAGGTCCCGGCTCGACAGGATTCTTCCATCTACGAAGTGTCTTCGGGCACTCTTTCCAATGGTGCCGGAGAATTCATCGTTACTGGCGGCCCGACCAGTGGAACAGGGATCAAGCGCGGACTCGTCCAATTCGATCTTTCGACCATCAACATTCCGAGCGGGTCGACCATCATTGACGTTGTTCTGAAGATGAACCTCGTGAACTCGATCGGTGGTTCGGCAGGCATCGGCCTTCATAAGATCACGAGCCCATGGCTGGAGGCCGGCTCGAATGCTCCCGGTGACGAAACGAACGGCGGTCAGGCACACGAGTTTGATGCGACATGGAAGTGGAGTCTCTACGACGGGCTGCTTTGGAAGAGTGCCGGAGGAGATTTCGGCAGCGAATCAGCGTCGGCAATCGTCGATACTCCAGGAGCCTACGAATGGTCCGGCGAAGGCTTGATCGACGATGTTCAGTCGTGGCTGGATTCGCCGACGACGAACTTCGGCTGGATGGTCATCGGACCTGAGTCTGCCGGAGACGTCAAATCATTTGCAAGTCGTCAGTCGACCAATGCAGCCATTCGGCCGGTGCTTGAGATCAGCTACGAAGAGCCAATCGTGCCTCCGACGATTTCCGGTCGGCAATGGAACGACCTCGATGGAAACGGGCTTCGCACTTCGCCGACTGTGGTCAGCTTGAATCTGCAGTTCTCACAAGGCCGAACATTCTTCAATTCTTACGGCGGCAATGAATACTGGTTTCGTTCGGGGAATGATAACGCCTGGTATTTTCTGACGCCCGATGGCAATCTGACCCGCTGGAACAACGCATCCGGAAAACTCACTGGGACACTTGTTGAGAACGTTGGTCCTCGGACATGGCATTCACCGTCGACGCTGCTTGCATCGTCGGGGCTTGCTGCCGAGCCGTGGCTGAATGGTGTCACCATTGAACTCGTGAGTTCGACAGGGTCGGTAATTGACACGACGATTTCGAGAAACATCGACTTCAACAGCGATGGCATCATCCAGCCGGAAACGGAAAGTGGCTGGTACCGATTCGGAAGTATTCCGACTGGACAGTACACGGTTCGACAGGCATCAAAGACCGGATGGACTCATTCGCCAGGCAGCGTGCCCTCGCTCACGGGGGAGGCGTATCGACTGGATACAACGCTGAACCTGACATTCAGTGGGAATACTCATCAGAACTTTGGTGGGCTGGGTGAGCGTTGGCTGCAAGGCGGCTCGCTGTGGTATTTCATCACGCCCGCGGGCAATTTCTATCAATGGAATGGCCGTCCGGTCACTTCGATGCAACCGTTGAGTGGCACGTTATTGTCGACGTTGTCGCCAGCGTTTTATCGAGACCTCTCGCTACTGTATGCCGCGACGAATCCAGTCCAGCAAATTGCAGCCGGTTCGACCATCAGTGGGCTGAATCTGTCCAGCTTTCAGTCTGCGTCGTTTTCCGGACTGATCTGGAATGACGTGAACCCGGACGGCATTCGTAACCCTCCTGAGTTCGTCGGAGCCCGAAGTGTTCGGGCACCGCAGAACGCTCCGATCGAGATTCAGAATTTTCCATGGTACATGGCGCTGCTGCCGGATACGAACGGTGTTCCGACATCAGGAACCGTGTATGTTGAAACGTATTACTATGTGAAGGACTTCGGCCAGGTTTATCGATGGACCGCATCGGCTGGTTCGGTATTGCTGACAACCATCTCCGGCAAGACGGGGTATTCAATTGATCTTGTAACGGCCAATGCGTTTGCTGTCGAACAGCTCATCAATGGTGCGACCGTTCAGCTTTTGGATGAGTTTGGTAACGTCATCGCGACGACGGTTACGACCGATAAAGATCTGAATGGCGACGGATCGATTCTGTCCACGTACGAGTCCGGCTACTACGAATTCAAGGATGTCATGCCCGGCAAGTACTCGATCCGCCATTTGCCTCCCGTTGGCTCCGTCCAAACAACTACTGTCGATCGAAACTTCCTGGCTGCTGTCGAGTCTCTGAGGCAACAGTTCGGATTCAAGGCAGCCACCACGGACTCGTTCAACTTCGGAGGACGGAGTGAACGCTGGTTTCTCAGTCGAACCAATGCCTGGTTCTACATCACTCCTCAGGGAACCGTGTTTGAGTGGGATCGGAACAGCGGTGGAAATCGGGGGCTCGTCCGAGGGCGTCAGGTGGCGCAGTTGTCGAGCAACTGTTATCTCAACCTCAACCTGCTGTTCAGTCCAACTTCGCCGTCCCGCACCATCAGCAGCGGACAAAATGTGGCTCTCAGCGTTGGTTCCATGAGAGTTCTCGACAGTCTGTTTGCTTCGCTTTCCGGTCAGTTGAACTGACGTATCTCGCTGTTCGCTGCCGCGACCGATGTGCTTTCCGCCAGGCGGTCCTTCCGTTAATGGCCCGGGACCTCCCAGCCGCGCACGGATCCTCGCATTCGTAGCTCGGTCATTCCATGACCGAGACTTGTAAACCGGGTTATTTCGAGACGATCACTAAGTTGTGTGCCGCTCTGCATCAGCAAAGTCGTGGAAAATACCGCAAATTCGGTGAAGCCGCCGAATCAGAGTTGAATGCGAGTGCCCGTGGCTGAGAATGCTGCTTCTCCGGTTTTTGCGGCGTGGGTCTGCTGCTGGCTTCGTGGCTATTTCCACATCGCAGGCGACCTTGCGGGTCGCCGTTTGGCACAGTTGAATTGATCTCCCCATAGGACACTCAAAGTGTTGACTCAGATCCTTCGGTTGTTTCTCCAGCACCCGTTTCTTTCGGTGCTCGTCGCAATCCATGGATTTGTCCTGCATGAGTATTACGGCGAACTGTGGTCTCGTACGCACTACCAGTTCTTCCCATTTGCACTTGTCGCATTCGTTGGGTTGCTCGCAACCCGACGTGCCACAGAACCACAGCGTTGGACGGCGTTCCCCAAGCTGCTGTTCGTCGCGTGGATCTTGTCCGTTGGTGCGTATCTTGGATTGCGATTTGGCATGCAGAAGAACATGCCCATTGTTGGAACCTTTGCTTTCATCGTGCTGTTGACGGCATGGTCCGCTGCCTGCAGAGATGATGGCTTCAATCGACGACTCACCTATCTGTCGATTCTACCGTGGCTCACGCTCCGATTGCCGATGAACTATGACCAGGACGTCATTCACTGGCTTCAGCGAGTCACAACATCGGTCGCCAGTAAGTCACTGCATCGGATGGGATTCCTGCACTATCGCGATGGCAATATGCTGCAGTTCCCCGGCAAGACGTTCATGATTGAGGAAGCGTGCAGCGGGGTTCAGTCACTCTTCACGATTCTGTTTCTTGCAGCGCTGGTCATGTGTTTGAAGCGGCGATCGTTCGTTCACGGCGCCGTGATGCTGATTTCCGGTGTTTTCTATGCGGGATTCATGAATGCCGCCCGAGTCGTTTTCATTGCCGTTGCCTGGGAACAATGGGACTGGGATCTTTCCTCCGGGTGGCAGCATGATGCGGTTGGATACTGCGGATTGCTTCTCGCCGCGATGCTTCTGCTGAGCACCGATAATCTGCTGGCATTCTTTTCGGACGGAATTCCTGACGTTCCCCGCCCCGGCGCAGCCGGCGCGTTTCTGAATCCGATGATTCGGCTGTGGAACAAAGTGATTGCGGTGATTCCACAGACTATCTCGGCGACCGAGTCTTCGGCCGGTTCTGCAGCCAAAAGTGCAGCAGACCGCGATGTTGCTGATCGTCGCTCCTGGCCGTCCATCGGGGATGTCCTGCGACCAGCCAATTTTCTGCATTTTCATCTCGGGCTCGCGGAGAACTGGCTCTTCTCAAGAAACTACCGTCAGCTCCTCGCAGGATCGCCAGGAATCGTCGCTGGTGTGGGAAGCATGATTCTCGTCTGGTGGTTGCGACATGCCGCCATCGATTCGGTTCTGACTCGCTATGAAGATGCTTACAACGCAGCCGTGACGTCAAATGACATCGTTCGTCAGGAGACGTTCCTCAGAGCGCTCGACAGCCTTCGACCGACAGAGCCGCAGTATCGATTTCGTCTCGCTCAGTTCATGCTGAAGGAAGGCCGTACCAATGACGGGCTCAGTGAGATCATCAAGCTGGCTCCTGAGAACGCTCTGGGCATGGCAGAAGCTCGAATGTGGCTTGTTAAGCAGGCGATGACACCCAAGCCTTTGCTTCCGCTGAACCTCGATCAGGTTGAAGCTCAGTTGAAGGCGGTCCTCAGTCAGAATCTGAACCACGTCGACGCTCATCTGCTGTTGGCATCGTTGTATCGTCAGAAGAGCGAAGCAAAACTTGCCGAGCATCATCTGGCGGAAGCAGCACAGATCAGTCCGGAAAGGAATCTGGAACTTGCCATTCTCAAGCGAGACCTGAAACGCAGTCCGGAGGATCTTAAGGACCATGCCAATCGAGCCATCGTGGCTTTGACTGAGCAGCTTCAGAAGGATCGAAAGAACTCGGCGGCTCGAGTTCGACTGGCAGAAGCGCTGATGCTCGCCGGACAGGATTTGCAGGCTTATGAACTGCTCAAGGCTGGCCTGACCGAAGACAACTCACCCGAGATTCGCTCGGCCCTGAGCAATCTGGAATTGATTCAATGTGATCGCCGCCTCCGTGAATCAGCGCTGAATCGCGATGCCTGCGTCCCGGTGGTTCTGGAGGCAATGCAGCGTGATCCATCGAATCAGGCAGGCGTCGTAATGCTGGCTCAACTGAAGGCGATCGGAGCTGAGTTGAATGCAGATTCGCTTCGGTCCGCAATTGATTACTGGGCGGGAAAGGTCGATGCAAATGCTGAGGACACCCAGTCTCGAGTGCTGCTGAGTCAGTTGTGGTCCATCGCTGGCGATTACCAGAAAGCTGCAGATACTCTTCTGCCTGCCGTCGGACAGAAGCCTGAACTCGCCCTGTCCTATGCTCGGCTTCTTGCCAACATGGATCAGTTTGACGTGGCCGAGAATGCTCTGGAACCACAAATTCAGGCTGCGAAAACCAAGCTTGATGCGAATCCGAAAGATGTCGAAGCGGCCGGGCTTCTCGCGGAATGCCTCCTTGCCCTGGGACGTTCGTCAGAAGTCCGAACGCTGCTGGTCGCCTTCGCGGAGAAGCCTGAAACGTCTCGCGTTCCGTCCGATGGTCGACTTGCGACGTTGTTTGGTCAGGCGAGTCTGGCAGAGTATGACAGGATCTCAGGATACAAGGTGGCCTCGGCCACGGATCCCGTCGCGAGCCTTGCCGGAGTCAGTGTTCCTGCGGGAATGAACGGCCAGTTGGCGATTGAACTGCTGACTGATGGATTGCAAAGTTCTGCAGTCACGGTTCTCGCGATTGATCGACTCGCGCGGCTGACCCTCTCAGAGCACCCTGTTGCAGAACGGGCGGAACAGCTTGTTCTTCAGTTGCGACTTGAGGGTGACTTTGGCGCGAAGGTTTTGAACCTGATCGGCACGAATGCTCTGGTGCTGAAAAGATACGAGAAGGCGAAGACCTATCTCGAAATGGCCAACACACAACTTCGAGGCCGCGACCCGATGGTTCTTAACAACCTCGCGACATGTCTGGTTCGCTCAACCGGGGCAGGAAAAGAGTCGCTCCAGAGAGCGCTGGATCTTGCGAACCAAACGCTGACAATGTTGCCCGATCACCCCGATGCGTTGTCAACTCGTGGAGAGATCCTCGTGGCGATGTCCCGCTGGAACGATGCAATCGCAGACCTCACGCAGTCACTGAAGCTCCGCAGGAACAACCCCGAGGTTCATCGCCTGCTTGAAAAAGCCTACCGAGCCATCAACGACATCCCAATGGCAGATGAGCACGCTCGAAAAGCCATCGAACTGGAATCCGCACAAGCCGCCGGTTGAACTTCCAGCGGCACCTCTCAGCTTAGTCGATCACTGTCGAAGTGGACGCTGGTAGTTCAGCGGCTGAACAGGAGTCTGATAGGTTGCATCGAACTCCTGGGGAGGCGTTTGGGGACGATTCTCTTCAGGTTGCATTGGAGGCATGGTCTGGTCCGGATCCAATGCCGGAGGAACGGCATTCGGTTCGGTCGGCACAGCAGGCACCGTCTGAGAACCGTCCTGCGGTGTCGTCACAGCGTCAAGAACACCCGGAACATGTGGACGATCGGGCGATCCGAGCGACTCCCATGCGTTTTGGCCGGGGCCAGCGACAAACTCTGACGGCGACGCTTCAAGCTTCGGATTGTCGATGGCATGTGTCATCGCTTCCGCGCGACGAAGGACGTCGTCGTATGCTTCAGGATTCCATTCGCCTTCAGACAGGAAGATCGAATTGTTTGCCAGCAGCGTTCCCTTGCGGAAGTTCAGGTCGGTGATCGCCTTGTTGTACTCAATCACGCTGCGAAGATAGCTTTGGTCGGCATCTCGGCTGGTGATCTTGGCTTCCAGAACGCGACCGAGCGCGATTGGGTCACGGACCTTTTCTCGAAAGACTCGCGACTTCGTCGTGTTCGCAAAGACCGCGCCGTTCTCGGCTCGTTTGGCACCACTTTCAGCCAGTTCGTACCAGCGTTCCATTTCCCGCATGGCAAGAAGGAGTTCGCCGCTGACTTCGACTTCCTGTCGTTGGAGTGCCTGACGAGCCTTTCGCAATCGGAGTTCGTAGTTTCGAACCTGAGCGCGAGCAAGTCGCAGGCCGATAGGCATCGAGAACTGAACGCCGAGCCCCCAGCCGGTGTTGTTCCCCTGAGTCAGAGTCTCATAGGCACTGTTGTAGCCAACAGCAGTCTGGCCATCGTCATCATTCTGTCCAAACAGGTGATCGCCGAACCCATTGACCCTGTAATTCGAAACAAAGTCGAGACGGGGTCGAGCAAGGTTCTTCGCAGCCGCCAGTTGCAGTTCCAGGCTTCGAATTTCCCACTTTTGACGGCGAAGTTCCGGACGATGTGATAGGGATTCGATCAGACACGATTCCCAATCCGGAACCAATTTTGCCTCGGTAGGCTTGTCAACAGGCGTCAGGAACTGTCCGTCTTCGATCGGCAGACCAAGCAATCGACGAAGCCGCTGTTCAGCAATCTGAACGTCAACCAGCGAGCCCTTCATCCGTGCGTCGGCTTCATAAAGTCGATTGATCGCCTGGAAGTAGGCGTCCCCTGCGTCCGTGTCCTTTCGGGTCTGCAGAGTCTTCTGGAAATCCACGATGTCTTTGAAGGTCTCGACTTCGGAATGATAAAGCTGAAGTGCGAGATACAAGTCCCAGTAGATTTTTTCCACGTCTCGGACAAGAGTCGTAACGGACTGCTCAAAGTCAACCAGCGAAATGTCGGTATTGATTCGTGAAATCATTACGCCCTGAGAAACACCGCTGACGCCACGGACACCTTGTGCAAGGGGGCCCGCAGTTCGAGTGAATTCCGTGCCGGCTCCCGCGAGCAGCGGCTGGCGATACTCGGCAGAAACCGAGCCTGTGTATGCTGACGGAAACAGTCGGGTTGTGTTTGCGTCGCTGTAGTTCCATTCATGCTGAAGCGCAAATGTGCCGGAATTGGCGAATGACTTTTCCAGTCGTGATTGCCACTGGGCCGTATCGTCCACCAGCACGTCACCCTGATTCAGGCCGACGTTCGCCGTGTTCTGAACATCTTCGGCTCGTCCCCATTGCATACTATTCGTCATGATGGCGTCGAAGTCCGACAGTGCCGCTTCCGTGCCTCGATTACCGAAGAGAAAGCTGGTCTCCTGAATCGCCGTGTCATAAACGGATGCGACTCGGGACGGATTTGCCAGGAGCGGATTTCCGGGAGAGCCGAAGCTTTGGTCGTCGATGATGATGGAAGAATTCGCAAGGGCCAGTCGAACGCACTCGTCAAGACTGACAAACCGCTGTTCGACTTCGTCAAGGCTGTTCAACGTGCGTGGCGGACGGAACAGCCCGGGGTCGGTTTGACTGGGTTCGGATTCAACCGGGAACTCGATGGCCGTCGCGTAGTCCTTGTAATGTTCCAGTGCTTTGTCTTCGCCGATCAGGTACTGCAGTCGAGCCCCCGGCGCAGCGCAGCCCTGTCCGAGCATCGCGGCGAGCAGCAACGCCGCCGTCATTCGCTTCCATGGGGTGATCTTCACGCAGACTGCCTCCTGTAGCTGGACGTTCGTGTTTCGGCGACTGGTTTGCATTCCGTACGACCGAAACAAAATGTTCGCTCAGGTCCATGGATCGATCGGATGTGGAAGGCAGGCCTGGGAATCCCGGGCAGGCAATCCATTTCGCGATTCGGTCCTTCGAGAATCTCCGGAAGCTCGGACCATCCGAGATTCCGCCGTTCCCACTGACACTCGCCTGACCATTCCTGGCCGAGGCTCCTCAGGATCTTGCAGAACGGAGGGAAGTCTCAAAAGACGAAATCTGCGTTCCTGTCTGAAACTTGAAATCCCGGTTTTCGCACCGCCTGCGCTTACGGCAATTCGTCACAAAGAGACTTTGAGTCCGGCATTTCTCGCACGATCGCGTGAGGGCCTCGAATCGGATAAGCTGCCGTTTCTGCTGCCAGTCTGAAGTCCACCCCATGTGGCCAAATCCGTCGGCACCGACGAGGGCTCGTTTTCGAACGATCCCGTGCTAATGGTCATGGTGCGGTTCGAACGGAAAAACACAGGCTTTGGCAGTCGTCAAATATTGCAGCGGCATTTTCTGCAGGATTGTTCCATGGAACCCGTCAAGCACGTCACCCGAGAAGACTTGAAGCCCGGCGAAGTCCTTTGCTCCTATTGCACCGCGCGATGCTGTCGCTACTTCGCGATGGCTATCGATACGCCAAAGACCTGGGAGCAGTTCGATCATATTCGCTGGTATCTGATGCATGGTCCGTTCTCCATTTTTGTGGACGGCGAAACGTGGTACCTGCTGATTCCAGGCGATTGCAAACACCTTCGCGATGATCACATGTGCGGAACGTACGAAACTCGCCCTCAGATCTGCCGCGACTACACAACAGATTCGTGCGAATACGACAACGACGGTGTCTACGATCAATACTTCGAGACGCCGGAACAGCTCTGGGAGTATGCTCAGGCCGTCCTGCCGGCTCGCCCACGCCGAACGCCGGGTGCGGCCGTGTCGCTTCCGGTGTTGCAATCAAGCTGATTGCAGAATCTGTTGAACCGAAATCAACGTTGCGGGTCCAAACTTAGTTCGACCAGTGGATCGAAACTGGCCGTCTTCAGTTTCCGCTCTTATCCAGGCTCTGTGATCGCTGAGCAAGAACGCTCTGCCGAGGAATTCCGTGTCAGACAAGAAAACGAACCGAATCAAACCGCAAACTCTGCGAGGCTTTCGAGACTTCCTGCCCGACCAGATGATGGCTCGCGAGCACCTGATTGATATCGCGCGCCGTGTGTATCGCAGCTACGGATTCGCTCCGATTGATACTCCTGCTCTGGAGTATGCCGAAGTCCTGCTGGGTAAAGGCGGAGAAGAATCGGACAAGCAGGTCTTTCGATTCACCGATCAGGGTGAACGCGATGTCGCGATGCGATTCGACCTGACTGTTCCTCTGGCCCGCTTTGCCGCACAATACGTGCAGGAACTGGGGACTCCGTTTCGACGCTATCATATCGGGCCTGTCTGGCGTGGCGAGCGACCAGCGCGCGGTCGATTTCGTGAATTCGTGCAGTGTGACTTCGACACGATCGGCACGATGAGCAATTCCGCCGACATCGAAACGCTGTTTGTCATCAATGATCTCTTTGAGCAGATCGGTATCGAGCGATTCACGATTCGCGTCAACAATCGAAAGGTTCTGAACGGGTTGTTGGAGAAGTGTGAACTCCAGCAACACGCAGTCGGAATTCTGCGATCGCTCGACAAACTCGACAAAATTGGTCGAGATGCCGTCGCCGCGGAGATGGTTGAGAAAGTCGGCATCCCCGCAACATCCGCGGCTCAGGTTCTGGATATGGCCCAGTTGAAAGGCTCTCCGAAGGATGTGCTGGCTGCACTGGAGCCGATGCTGGCAGGCAGCACCACCGGCGAGCTGGGGTTACAGAATCTTCACGAACTGTTCAAAGCCGTGGATGCCTGCGGCTGGCCCGCCGGGCGAGTTTCGCTCGACGTCGCGATTGCCCGCGGTCTCGATTATTACACAGGCACGATCTACGAAACGTTGCTGGGTGATCTGCCGGAAATTGGCAGCGTCTGTTCCGGAGGTCGTTACGACAATCTGGCTGATCTCTTCACGTCGCAGCAACTCCCCGGGCGGCCGGCGCGAGTCTGGATTGGATCGAATGCTGGCGGCTCTGGAAGAATTGGGGCGCACCGAAAAGTCCTCGACGCCGGCTCCGGTGCTGGTGACGATGTTCGATGCGGATCGAGTGTCCGATTATCTGCAGATTGGTTCGACTGCTGCGAAAGGCGGGGATCGGCACTGAGGTCTATCCGGAAGCGAGAACATCGGCAAACAAATGAAGTATGCAGGACAAGAAGGGATTTCGTCTCGCCCTCATTGCCGGAGGTGACGAATTCGCTGCGGGCCAGTGGCAAGTGAAGGACCTGAAGAAGGGCACACAGACGTCCGTGCCGACAGCCCAACTGGCCGACTTCATTGCAAACGCACTTCGCTCTGACATCTGAAATCATCATGGTCCGAAAATCTTCCGTACGAAACAATCCGCCACAAAGCGATGACGATTGATGGTTACTCGCGAGCGGCTGTGCAAAGCTACTGGCGAGTTCAGGAACTCAAGATTGGTCTCGAGCTGGGCGCGAGTCCGTGGAGTTTCATGGGGACTCAGTTCTTCATGGTGACTCACGGCCATCTGGATCATCTCGCAGCACTTCCCTCTACGTGGCCCGTCGCCGCATGATGAAGATGGATCCGCCAACGATCTATCTTCCCGCAGACATCGTGGACGACGTCTGGAAAATGCTCAAGGCCTGGCAGAGACTCGACCGAGGCCGCATGGTGTGCGAACTGGTCGGCGTGAAGGAAGGCGACATGATCGATCTGTCGCGCGAGCATCGCTTCACGGTCTTTCCGACGAAGCACACCGTCACTTCGGTCGGTTACATCGTGTACGATGTCCGAAAGAAGCTGAAGCCCGAGTACCATGGTCTCAAGGGCGACCAGATTCGCGATTTGCGATATCAGGGAATTGAAGTCGCCGCTGAGTCATTGACGCCTCTGCTGTGCTTCACGGGCGACACAGCGCCTGCAGGGCTTGACGCACATCCGGATGTCTATAATGCTCAGGTGCTGATCACTGAGATGACCTTCTTTCGACCCGAACATCGCAAAGAGAAGATTCACAGTTTGGTCACATGCACCTGGATGACATCCTCGATCGCGCGGACAGATTTCAGAACGAACTGATCATCCTGGCGCATCTCAGCACCCGCACTCACGAGGCGGAAGCGAAGCGGCGAGTGGATCAAGGTTCTTCCGGAATCACTGAAGAGTCGTGTCAGGCTGTGGAACTAAGGCAGCGGCGTACAGAAAATGTACCAACCTGGCGAGCGGCCGGTGTGAACCGGCCGGTACTTGTGATTCGAGGTCTCGTCAAAATTCCGGTACCTTTTTTAAGCTGCTGCCTAACTGACCGTATTGAAACAGTCTGGCGATTTGGCAATCTCGGTCATGGAATGACCGAGCCACGTAGACGAGTCATTCCATGACTCGCATCTGCAGATCTCGCCGTCAAATCGAGAACTGACTCCGGAATTTTTCCTAACGAAACGGACGGGCATATCGTCAGCCCGTTTGGCTTTCTACAACCGTTCGCGCTGAGTGGATCATCATGGCAAAACGCAAATCAACCTCTGACTCAGATGCGGGACCGTCACTGGAAGACGCAAATGACGGAACTCGGTCAGATCGTTTCATCGCTCGAAAGCGGTCAGGCGTCGCTGGATGATTCGCTCGCTCAGTTCGAGCGAGGCATGCAGTTGCTCCGAGTTTGCCACAAAAAACTCGACGTTGCCGCCCAGCGCATTGAGATCGTGACCCAGTTGAACCCCGACGGAACTGTCGAAACCGAAGCCTTCGACTCGACCTCAACACTGCAAAAGTCCACCACTCCCGCTGAAGATTCCTCATCGGCTTCAACTCGAACAACGCGAAAACCTCGCGCCGATGAAGACACCGATGACGGTTTGCTGTTTTGAGATGCTTTGCTTTGCGACAGCAAAGAACTCCTCAACCGCTATGGGCTTGTCGTCGTCAACAGCATGAACCACTTCCTTTGCACCAATGAACTCCACGCCGCCGCCGAGCACCTCGACAAATTCATCCGCACCATCAACTCACGAACAACACAATTCTCCTCAGGCCCAATATCCGCGATTCTGACGAGCAAGGCGGAGATGGGTTCGAAAACTACTCTGGACACTCCCTGAATCACAACTGCACGCACTCCTTTGTTGATCATCAAGACCAATGCCGGGCGCTAACCGGAGCCACTTGTTCCGGATGAGTAAACTTGGCG
This sequence comes from Ottelia alismoides, assembly GCA_037367405.1. Lineage (NCBI taxonomy): Eukaryota > Viridiplantae > Streptophyta > Magnoliopsida > Alismatales > Hydrocharitaceae > Ottelia > Ottelia alismoides. The sequence goes on along the minus strand of JAZKJV010006924.1, from coordinate 648,709 downwards.
GTGACAAACGCTCGCAATTGACCCAGTACGATGCCCCGGGCGATATGACCGGAGCAACGAAAAGTTGGGGCTAACTCGCGTCGGTTGGTTTCAGTGGACGAAGAGGCATTTCTCGTCGATGGTGTGAAGGAAACTGAGTGGGCGTTAAGATGTCGAATGGTCCAATTCAATTCCGATCTTAAGCCCAAATATTCCAATTTCTCGAACCACCGGAGTGCGACGCGCGATTCACAGTTCCCTCGTCTATCAAGCCGCTATTCCCTGTCACTGAAGCACTTTGTTCAACGGGCTGTCGGTGGTCGCAAATCTTTCTCCAGTCAAATCCTTCAGCCGCTGATTGATCGAACAAGTTGAGGCAATTCGGCGACCGACTGAAGGACGAAGTCCGCTCCAGCTTCGATAAACCGACGTTCGATCGTCTGCAGCCGCGAATGGAGTTCTTCGGGCGGCAGTTGCTGCACAGCTTCGAGGCTGAGACCCAGCTCATTGCCTGTCATCGTAATGCCCACAGTCTTCATTCCGGCACGTCGCCCCGCCTCGATTCCTACCAGCGTGTCATCAACCACCAGAACCTCGTCCAGCGGATACACGTTCAGCAGTTCGGCATTGCGCAAATTCATCCACGGAGCTGGTCTGCCCTCTGAGACTTCATCAGCACATACGACAACGTCTGGTTCGTAGCCCTCCGTTGAAGCAATCGGCACAACAATGTCCATCAGTTCTCGGGTAAAGCCGGTTGATGAACCAATTCGTATTCCCATGCCGCGCAGTTTCTTCACAGCTTCCGGAACGTCCGGGATCACGTGAGATCCTTCAGCCAGAATCCGTTTCTGAAGCGGCAGGAAATCGGTGTACATGTTCATGACATCGTCCCGCGTTGGCTGTCGACCGTGGTGCTGTTCCCAGAGATGTGAGATCCTCGGCAGATTGAGTACCATCTCAATATGTTCATGCTTGGCCCGCCCCATGGGTCCACGCGCTTCATCGATCGTGATGTCGATCCCTCTCTGCCTGAAGATTTCGACAAACACCTGCATCGGCGCGAGACTTCCGAAATCGATCGTGGTTCCGGCCCAGTCAAAAATCACGGCTTGAATTGCACATTTCATTTCTGGCTCACAATACGAACAGAGGTCTTTTGGTCAGATCAGCCCGAGGTTCCTGATCGCCAGTGATCCCACATGTTTTCCGCCAGTCCAAACGACATCGTCATCCCAGCGCCGCCGGTGCCGGTCACCAGATGCACGTTCGGAAGCGGACAAAGTTCGACAATCGGTTTCGACGAATGCTTTGCGTAGATCCCATGCCAGCGTTCAGTGACCGTCCAGTCTGGCAGAGAGATGATCTTTCGAAGCTCTCGCAGAATCAGGTCATCGATTTCACTCTTGTCGAACGGTGTGATTTCGGGACCATACTCGTGGGAGTCGCCGAGTATGATCTGGCCATACTGGTTCTGCGACGCCATCACATGGATTCCGAATCGATCAAGTTCCGGAGTCTCCTCTGCGATTCGGTTTTTCAGCGCCGCGCTGCCGGGACAGGCGTCGAAGCTTTTGTAGTGACGCAGAGTCAGGCCGCTGGCAAGATGGCATCCTACGTTCCACTCGCGATTCGGGGCTGAGACGCTCAACATTTGTAGCTTGCAGAGAACCAGCCCTGCCTGCTGAAGCACGGTTGGAAAAAGAGCTTGCATCTCTGCTCCGCAACAGGTGATGACTCTCTGCACACTCGTGGAATATCCCTGGGAAGCCGTGACTCGAATTGAGGTCCCGGCTTCGCGATCTGAGTCGACGCTCGAGATGTGTGTATTGAAATGGAATTGAACTCCGTAAGTCTTTGCGAGCCATGTCGCCAGTACCTGCGACGCTTCTCGCGGATTCACACAACACTCTGTCGGACTGTACATGCCGCCCAACAAGCCGTTCGGATTGGCGGCTGGCGTCAGACGAGCCACTTCGGCGGCTGACAAGAGCTTGAGTCCTCGCTTGGTTGAGCCGGGATGATTGCGAAGCTCGGTGAACTCCTGCAGGACCCGCCATTCATCGTCTCGGTGAGCCAAATGCAGCGAGCCGCAGGGATTGACCCACAGTCCGGATTCTTCCGCCAGTCGCAGCCATCGCTCGCGGCTTTTCAGGGCGATCTCAAAGAGTTCTCCGGAGGGCTGTCCGATCGGCCAGATCATTCCAAAGTTTCTTACCGACGCCCCGCAGGCGACAGGACTTCGTTCGAAAACGGTCACATCGTAACCTCGCTCGGCGGCCGACCATGCATGAGCCAGACCAACAATCCCGGCTCCGATCACTGCGACTCGTTCACGCTTCATTCTGACTCAGGATCTTTCAGGTTTGATTTACAAAAATGACCGTCGGGAAAGCAATACAACAGATGTGGTGCAAACGGTTTCTTAACACGCCACGCGAAGATTGCGTTCTGATCGCCATTCCGGTCAGAGGCTGAAACTCAACGTCTGAGCGACGAGTTTCGCAGCGTCGTTGAAGATTCCGTTAAACACATTGTGCCGAACACCCTGATCTGATGGATTCTGCAATTTCGGACTGTGATATCCCTCCCAACGAGCGACAAGAAATCGCTGGTCCAGAACGAGGTCCTTGGTGGACGATCTGGGGTATGCTCGCGGCTTTCGGAGCGTACTTTTGCATGTACGCATTTCGAAAGCCATTTACGGCCGCCACCTACGAAGGCGCAGAGCTTGGTGGAGTCGAACTCAAGACGGTGCTCGTAACGGCTCAGGTCATTGGCTATGCGATCTCCAAGTTCGTCGGCATCCGGATCATCTCGGAAATGCCACCCGGCAGTCGTGCAATAACGCTGGTCGGATTAGTCTGTGCCGCCGAACTGGCGCTGGTTCTGTTCGGAATCGTTCCGCAACCATGGAACGTGCTCTGCATGTTCCTGAACGGGTTGCCTCTCGGTATGGTTTTCGGGCTCGTCATGGGGTTTCTTGAAGGACGTCGAGTCACTGAGTTGCTGTCAGCCGGTCTTTGTGCCAGTTTTATCGTGGCCGATGGAGCGACGAAATCCGTCGGGGCCTGGCTGCTTGCTCTTGGTGTTTCACAGTTCTGGATGCCAGCAATGGCCGGCGCGATGTTTCTGATGCCGCTGGTGGGATTCGTCACGATGCTTGCACGGATTCCGCCTCCCAATGAGAAGGATCTCGAAGCGCGAAGTGAGCGAGTTCAGATGAAAGCGGCGGATCGATGGTTGATCCTGAAACGTTATCGATCCGGACTGATCGCGCTGGTGCTGATGTATCTGATGGTCACCATCCTGCGCAGTCTTCGAGCGGATTTTGCAGCGGAAATCTGGCGTGGCCTTGGTGAATCCGCCGCGCCCGCGCAATTCACGACGTCTGAGATGATCATCGCGTTTTGTGTGGTTGTGATCAACGGAAGCCTGGTTCTGGTTCGTGACAATGCTCGGGCCTTCCGACTGTCGCTTGTCACATGCCTCGTCGGATTTCTGATGATCGTCGGGGCTCTTGTCATTCAGCAACGAAGCCTCTCGTCATTCGGTTTTATGGTGCTGATCGGCCTTGGTCTCTATCTGCCCTACGTTGCTGTGCATGCCACGATCTTTGAACGCCTTCTCGCCGTGACGCGTGACCGTGGCAATGTCGGATTCCTGATGTACCTTGCGGATTCGACCGGATACCTTGGCTATGTTGTCTGCATGTTCTCCAAAAGTAGTCTGCAGGCAGCCTCCGGTTTTCTGCCCTTCTTCATCAGTATTTGCTGGATTGCTTCGATTCTGTCGGTTGTCTGCGTCCTGTTTGCCGGGGTGTACTTCACGGGAGTTCGGTTTCGCCATCAATCGTCGTCGTGATCCTGTCGTGTCTGCTGAATCGCTTCTGCTGCGTAGTGATGATTCGAGATTGAGATCATTCATAAGGAAATGCATTCAAAATGTCCGAGGCAAATTCTCTTGCTGCCGTCTTCAGCGGTGATGTTGGTTCAATCGAACTGAGGCGGATTCGGACGCCTGTGCCACGTGATTCCGAGATTCTCGTTCGCGTCGAATCCTGCACGCTGTGTGCAAGCGACATTCACTCTTACAAAGGGCAAAGGAGAGTTGCGGTTCCGACAGTCCTCGGCCATGAGATTGTTGGGCGGATCGAATCGTTTGGCCCAACGGCTCCGCGACTCGATGAGTTTGGTCAGGAGCTGACGGAGGGAGCTCGCATCGTCTGGGGAATTGTCGCCTCATGCGGGGAGTGCTTCTGCTGCCGACGCGACCTTCCTCAAAAGTGTCTTCGCGCTGTCAAATACGGCCATCAGGCGTTCCGCGAGGGATATGAGCTGCTGGGCGGGCTGGCCGAGCATTGTCTGGTTGTACCTCACACGACCATCATTCGGGTCCCGGAGTCCATGTCGCTGGAAACCGTGACTCCCTGCAGTTGTGCGACGGCCACGATCGCAGCGGCCATCGAAACGGCCGGGCCACTGGAAGGACGAAATGTTCTCATCACAGGAGCCGGTCTGCTGGGCCTGACGGCCGCCGCCATGGTTCGAGCTTCCGGAGCCGCCGAAGTCATTATGAGCGACATCGACTCGGCCCGGCTTCTCCGAGCCATCAAGTTTGGGGCAACTCGTTGCGTTCTGCCTCATGATATTGAATTAGTCGTCGGCGACAGTACTCGTGGATATGGCGTTGACCTGGCCATCGAAGTGTCGGGGGCCACCTCCGCTTTCGACTCGCTTTGGCCGCACGTCCGACTAGGTGGTTCGATTGCTCTTGTGGGAGCGGTTTATCCTGCAGACTCAGTCTCACTGAGCATGGAGCAGATCGTTCGCCGCAATCTGGCAATTCACGGCATTCACAATTACGGTCCGCGACATCTGATTCGCGCTCTGAAGTTTCTGTCTGAGCACGCTGCGACGTACCATCTGGATCGAGTCGTCTCACGCTGGTTCGACCTGTCCGACGTTCAGGAAGCCTTTCGGTACGCGATTCACACCGACCATATTCGGATCGGAGTGAAGCCCTGAAAGTGACAAGGCTTCAAGACGAGCACCACCACCGCCGTAAAAACTCCCCAGGGACATGGAACGATCCGCTCGCCTCATCCGGAGACTTGCAAATCTGAAGCTTCTGCAACCTGACTGCTGATCAGACGAGAAACTGCTCGATCAAGGGGCGATAGGATTCGAGATCCCGAGTCTCCATGTCTAGAACCTTGCCCATGTCGTCGTATCGACGGACTCTAATGCAGGCTTCGAAATGCGGATTCGCTTCGAACACACGTGCTTCATCTTCAGACATCGGGCCGCCTTGTAATGCAAGACTCACTCGAGATGACTCGGACAGGCCATCTGCATAACTTGGGTTTACTCGACACAAGTATCTCTTGGCGGCAACGTGCTGACGAATTGGTTCGAGGATCTGTTCTGGAAAGAAGTCCTTGAGCAATTCGGCACCCAACTCCTCATGTTTGGCATCAATGCCTCTGCTGGCGATGTCTTCCCCGTGATTGTGGAGCATGTGCCCAAAATCGTGCAAAAGGCATGAGACAACCACGGCATCCGATTCGCCAAACTGCCTCGCGAACTCGGCCGTCTGCAGAGCATGTTGTCGTTCGCTGACGTTTTCACCGTAGTGGCGGTCTCCGTACACTGCGAACACAGAAAAGAGTGAAGCGACGATATCGTTGGAGTCCATGGAGCTTTCTCTTTGTCCATCGTGAATCACGATCAATCTTTCAGCACGATGCCCTGCTTGTATTTGGTTCGAGTAGAGAAAACAACGCGACACAGGCTGATTCATCGAATCTTCACGATCAGCACCGCAGCCGTCGTTTCTTCGTTCATGATGAATTCACATTTGCAGGACATTTCATGGTCAGTTCATTGTTGATCCTTCCCTATACGGAACATGAAGGCTCAATCAATTGAGTGGGGCCGTCTGTGAATGCGCCGATTCAAAGTTCATGAATTGTTGATCTCGTCTTAACAGCCCGAATGTAGGTTTCGCGACTCGTTCACTTTAAGAGCCACGCTCCCGATAAAACCCTAACCGAATCATCGATTGAAATCAGAGTCGGGTAGAGCAGAGCGACCGGACGCGATGTGTGACGAAATGGTCTGAAGTTCCGTTTCTGACGTTGTCGACAGGGCCCGAGATCAATGAAAACGGTTGTTTCACGCGGCGATCAACACCCCTTGCCTGACTCACGTGCATTCGCCGACATGACACCACGTCGTCCGCATTATGACATTCGGGAAGCAACTTCGCTGGCTGCGGTCTTCTGCGGGAAGAGTGGGCAGTTTCAGATGGAGAGAATTCCGACGCCGGCACCAAATGCTGGCGAGGTTCTGGTCCGTATCGATGGTTGTCTCTTGAGTCGTCGTTCCCTCGAAGGCTTTGATTCCGTTTCCGCCCGCAACGTCCGACGCGTCTTTGGCTATGAAAACTGTGGAACGATCGAAGCGCTTGGCGAGGGTGTCAGTTCGGTTGATACGTCTGGCAATCCGATAACGATTGGATCTCGCGTTGTCTGGTCGTCAACGACATGCTGCGGTGAGTGTTTCTGCTGTTCTCAGGGACTTCCGGCAAGTTGCCTTCGAGCGGTCCATTACGGTAAGGTCGTCAGCCGGGATGAACGAGTCCTGTTTGGTGGCTTGGCAGAGCATGTGATATTGAAGCCAGGAACACAAATACTGACCGTCGACCGCGATATGCCGATCGGCGTTGCGGCTCAAATTCCGGGAGCCACTGCATGCGCTGCGGCATTGCTGAATGCTTCCGAGAGGATCTCGGGGCAGAGAATCGTGATCATTGGAGCGGGCCTGACAGGAATCACATTGGCTGCAATGGCGTTAATGCTGAATGCAGAAAACGTAACTCTCGTGGAACAGTTGGCCGCAAGACGTCAAACGGCGAACAATATTCCTCTTTTGCGATGTGTTTCCGTAAATGATGCCGGAGCAGAGATCTCCCGAATCACGGACGGCTACGGCGTTGATATTGCCTACGACTTGTCAGGTGATCCGAGGACGCTCGAGACAATTCTGTCTCTCGTTCGACTTGGCGGAAAGATCGTGTTTCATCGGTTCCATGCACACGCAAAACGCCGAGCCATCTGTCTGTCTCAGATTGCATCTCGAAACGTGTCCGTTCGGGGCGTTGACGGCTATCGAGCTGAGCACCTTCAACAGGCGCATTCCTTTCTTGGCCGTAATCACTCGAAGTTCCATCTCGGGGCACTCGTGCAATCGTGGACTCTGCTCGAGAACGCAGAAAAAGCAGCTCATGCTGCGCTTGACATGAAGTGCCTCCGACTTGGTGTGACCCCGTCCGTTCATCTGTCGTAATCGTGTATCGGTCAAGTCATGAACAGTGCTCTCAAGTGACAAAACAGGAGGGCGAAGGCGTTTGGGAATCATCGTGAACAATAACACTTCGGCAGTTCACTTCATCGATCATTCACAAACGAACCTCGTTACGACGGAAGTACAGTGATTCTCAACGCGAAACAAATGTTAACGAGCGATTTGTGATCTACTTGTGAGTTTAACTCTGGATTCATTTGCTCTTAATTTGCTCGGTCAGAATACCGTCCGAGCGACAGGCAAAGTCGATCAGAGGTTCTGCAGATTCAGTCGAGACTCAGCTCAGTTTCGAAGCAACAGTGAGTACGCAGCTTTCTGCAGAATCATTTGAAGTACTTCGCATCATTGATCGCGACGATGGTGCGGGTGATTGGCGTCTGGTTGAAGTCGGCCAACTGAAAACCAGATGAATGCGGGTGTGTCAGTTTTGGTGTTTCCTGGTTTTGTGTTTTTGGTTTTCTCCTCAACAACAAAAGGTGAAATTGTGAAAAGGACGTTCAAGGGTTCCCTCATTGCTGAAGCCCGTCGCAAGGGTTTCACACTCATCGAACTGCTGGTAGTCATCGCGATCATCGCGATCCTGATGTCTTTGATTCTTCCAGCGATCCAGTCTGCTCGCGAAGCAGCACGAAGCACACAGTGCAAAAACAACCTTCGTCAGATTGGCATCGCTCTGTACTCGTGGAGCGACACCGACCCACAGAAGCGAATCTGCTCAGGTCAGTTCGACATTAAGCGAGACGGCGACCCAACGCTGTATAGCTGGGTTGGCAACGTGATCGCAGTGAACGGCGGTCGCCCTGGCGACATGCTGTGCCCAAGCAGCGAATTCTACGGATCAGAAAAGCTGATCGACTTCCTTGGCGGCGAAACAAGCAACGGTGCCACTGCTCCGCTGGGACGTCAGACCGAAGGCAAGATGTTTGCTGATCTCGCTGGCAAGACAACTGCCACTGATATCGCAACTGTCGTTAGCACTTACGTTCAAAACGGTTACAACACAAACTACGCAAGCAGCTGGTTCATGACTCGCGGTCAGTTGATCACTGTCAACGACACGTCGACCACTCCAGTCAATACGAAGGTTGCGGGAGCTGGTTGCAAGTCTTTGGTGAAGGCTGACAAGACGACCCCAACATGCACAGGTCCTCTGACACAGGTTCAGATCAGCAAGTCTGAAGTCCCTTCCAGCAACATCCCACTGCTGGGTGACGCTGCTGCGGGAGACGCCAAGGAAGCAGTTCTGTCTGCAACATTGCTCGGGACCGTTGCTTCTCTGGATCGCAACGGACGACTGGCTGCCGGTGCTCGTCTCTGCGAAACAGCTAACGATGGCCCAGCGCACCTCGACAGTGCTGGTGCTATTGTGAAGCTGCTGGACAAGGGTTTTGATGATGGTTTGGCACCTGAGAACTACAGCGCTGCCAATGGTTGGTTCCAGGACACTCGTGACTGGTTCGCAACGCACCGCAATACAGCCAATCTGCTGATGGCTGATGGCAGCGTGAAAACGATTGAAGACAAGAACGGCGACGGGTACTTCAATCCAGGATTCGTGGCAACTGGCCTCGATACCGACACCGATGGCTATGCCCCAGGTGCAACGACCGAGATCAATTCGTTCGACGTATTCTGCGGCGTCTGGCTGACTCCTCCAACCAAGGTCAAGGCTTCATTCGAAGAATGATATCTGCCTGACGAGGTTTGGTTGAAAAGTTTGAGTCCGGTCGAAGCTCGCCTTCGACCGGACGTCTTTGTTGATTGGGGCGGATCATTCCTTCGCTTTCCACCAGAGTGATCTGCCTGTCCAATTCGCTTGTCGGGCCGGTGAAAAAATGAAGTCGTGTCCACGATGCAATTCCCTCAACAGCCTGTCAGCCAAGTTCTGTCAGGAATGCGGAAACGCATTGGGTGCTGCCAGCGTTCGCCCCAGTGCGGTGCCCCTTGACTCGATGGACCTTTCAAGAGTCATTGCTCAATGTCGTGAGCAACTCAAAGCCCTCAAGGAACCAATTCCCGCCGCGACAAATCCCGCAATTGCTCCTTTAATGGGAAGCCTGCAGGCCATACCTCCTGAAGCTCAGGAGGCTCGCATTGCCCTCATTGAGGCGCTCGGGAAAATCCGGGAACCTGTCATTCTCCGATCGCTGCTGCTGATGAGTGGTGCAGGTGCAAAGGATGTTCGACAGGCCGTTGCGATTGCAGCAGGAAAAGTACGGCACTCATTGTCGGCGTATTTGCTCCTGCCATTGCTGGAAGACGGTTCGTCTCGCGTCCGTAATGCGGCCATCCAGGCGTTGATCCTGATCGAGCAACCTCATTGCATCGAGGCAATCTTCGCAGCCTGCTGCAAGAGCCAGACGCTACACCGTATTACCTGTGACACGCTAAAGCGAATGAAGCCGTTTCAAAAAGCTCGTTTCGCTCGAGCGTTGAATCAGATCTCTGTTCCACAGTCTGAGTCAGTTTTCGTCATCCGAAGCACTTTGCTTGATCACTGCACGATCAGCGAGAGTGCCGCCGGTTCGATGCCTGTGGACAACTTGGCGAACTCGGTGGACAGATCGGAAGCCGCGATAGGTCAGAGTTCGCAGCAGATTGTTCACGAGCAGAGTTTCCTCGGTGCAACCAGTGGCGGCTCGACTTTTTCAAACGATCCAATGCTCTCCGATACATTTCGGACGATGTCTGCGGTGAACAAACATGATGCTCCAGAGCATCCGTGGGTGATGAATCCGTCGTCGCCGCAAAAGAGAGAACTCGCACGTGATGATATCGGTCGTCCCATCGTCACGGAGCCGCCGTCGTTACAGCGTCACGGATTCGATTATCACCAACGGACCGGGTGGGAGGGGTCCCAACTCGACCGTGCCGCACTTGAAGGTGATTCCGTTGATCCTGAGGAAGCGGGCGAAAGCATGCTGGCTCGGCTTATGGCGGACAGCGTTCCGGATATCCATTTGACACATTCGCAACCGCATTCGAGATCATCGGACGCGCCTCCGCCATTCCATTCATCCAGTGACTCGTTTGCAGACTTGAGCTTCTTTGAATCTGTCTCTCAGGACTTGACCGATTCCAGCTACAGTGCCCATTTGCTTCCTGCGGCGGCAATGCAGAATTCGTCGGGCACCCTTTCTCGAACTCCGATGTCCGATCGTTCCGCGTCCTCGCAACAGGCAGCCCCAAGAACGCCGAGCGAACCCGCTCGTGGCCCCGGTTCTGATCCGTCGATGGCACGTTCGAACCGGTCGGATGTGATTTCCAACTCGCTTTCCGGAGCGAATCTCGGAAGTGCGTCGTCGATTCTTCGTCAGGCACCCGCATTTTCGGGAGTTCACAGCCAGCCTGCCGGGATTCCATCCAATCCCTGGCAGAACAGTATGCCCGCTGCCGTGTTGACTCCTCCGGAGATGCCAATGCGGCAACCGGTGTTCCCGCCAACAGCACCTGTATCAGCTCCTGCGCGGCCTGCTGGGTACCCTCAGAATTCCTTTGTGCCAGCATTTGCCGCACCGACGATGACAACGACTCCAGCGGGACCATCTTCGACGAGCATGCCGTTTCAGCATCCCGGTCATCCGGCAGGTGTGTCGGGAGCAAGTTCGCAGGAGATTGATGCTGTCGGGCAGTCGTCGAGCCACGTCACGATGCCACACTCAAGTTCGCAATCAGCACCGTCATCGACCAACGGAGCAGAAGCGTCGGTTAATCATGTCGTCACAGTTCACATTTCTGATACGACGACAACCACGTCCACGACTGCCGAGACCGCCGACCCAACATCGACGGCCGCTGAAATCGCGAGAGTCAGTCAGGAGAAGAATCTTCAACGGCTTCGTGACATGCGTGATCGCGTTTTCAAGATACTTCTCGAAATGCAAACTGCGATCACGGGAAGCGTCCCCAGACTTGTGACACGTAAGATCTCGGCTCTGTTGACAACTCCAGCCAACAATTTGCCAGCGGTCAAAAAGGCTTTGATCGATCTTGGAGAGACTGAATCTCCCCACGCGGTTGAAACGATCAACTCGTTCTGCCAGAAACCTTCCAAAGAGATTCGACTTGCCTGTGCTGAAGCACTAGGTTCCATTCGCACGGCGTCATCGGCAATCCTGCTGCTGAAGTTTCTCAGTGACAAGTCGGGAACCGTCACTGAAGCCGCCGTGAAATCTCTCGGGAAACTCGGATTACCGGAACTGCATCCCATCCTGCTTGCTGCCGGCCTGATTAATCCGTCCCTTCGAACGATCGTGACGACAGCCGTTGAAGGCTCGGGGGAAGAACAGAAGAATCGATGGGAGCAAAGTCTGTTGACCTTCCTGGATTCGAAGGACGCAGACCTAGCCGCATTCTCGATTTCGCTCCTCGCTCGCATCACGGAAGCAACGCACTGCGAACTCTATGAAAAGACTGTTTCAAGCGAACATGCCTGTATTCGTGCTGCCTCCGTGGATGCACTGGTTCGAACAGGAAAGAAGCGGATCATTGGTGCGATCAACGAAACACTCGTCGACTCAGATCCAGTCGTGCGTCGACATGCAGCAGCGGCGCTGACTTCGATCTGCAGTCCTCGCAGTGTCGAATTGCTTGCTCAGCTTCTTGAGGACTCCGATTTGTCGGTTCGCCGCACGGCCGCGATGACAGCCGGGAAGATTGATGAGCCGGATCTTGGGCCGGCAATTGTTCGAGCCCTCGAACGTGAGACCGACTCTGTAACTGTCGAATCTCTCCTTGAGGCGTTGCAGCGAAATGGCGGGGCGGAAAGCTTGTCGGTGCTGACTAGATACGTTGAAGGCGAAGCAAAACAGTACCGCGAATCGGCGTTCAAGGCCTTGCGCCGGCTCAAATCCCCGGAAAGCGTTCCCGTATTTCGTCGGCTTCTCGACGATGTCTCCGGAGCAATTCGTAAGCAGGCGATCGAACAACTGGCGTCGATGAAGGTCAACGCTGTTTTGCCCCGACTGCGAGACTTGCTGCGTACAGACAGTGATGAGAATGTCCGAGCTGCATGTGCGCGAGCGGTTGGTGAACTCCATGATCATGAATCGTTGTCGCTGCTGGAGGCGGCTCTTGAAGACCATCCGACCGTGAAGTTCCAGGCCATCATTGGACTCGGAAAACTCGGAAATGCCGCAGCGGGCCCATACTTGCTAGCCCTTCTGGACGACGTACAGCCCGAAATTCGATATCAGGCAGTGAAGGCCCTCGGGCAGCTGAAGCTGGAGGGGTGCGAAGAACGTGTCGAACCGCTTCTGCATGATTCTGATGAAATGGTCCGCCGCGGTGCGGAACAGGCCCTCGTTGCATTCGGTGTGAGCCCTCGACAGATCTCGAGCCGCAAGATGCGAAGGCGAATTGCGAGAATCGCCGGGATGTTGACCCCGTCTCATCTGATTGGTGCGATTCCTGGTCGCGGAGGCGCTGTGATGACGGTCGCGGGGCTGCTGATCGCCGTTTTGGGATTCTGGCTGATCTCAAACGTCGGTTCACTCGTGCACGGCGCGTCGTCCCTGCCGGTGTTTCGAGTCGAGAATGTGAGACTTTCCACCGTAGCTGATACCGCCGTGGTTTGGCGCAAGGAGTTCGTTCTCGACATCGTGAAGGCATCCTCAGGAGAGCTTTCTGCAAGAGTTCAGGGGCCTGTGGGAGCCAGAGATGTGGTGATTGAGAACCAGAAAGGAGTTCTGGTCCTTTCGGGCAAGACACTGCAACGACTGGATCCGCAGAAGTCTTATGATGTGGCTCAGGCACAGACAAAGGAACTGTCGGAAAAGCCATTGGCCGTGTCGTTCCATCCGAAAGACAACCTCTACTGTCTGTTCATGCCAAACGGCGAATCGACTCGACTGGAACTCCTGAACGCTGAGACTCTCGAACAGTCGGCTTCACACGACATCAAAACAAGGTGTAGCAGTCGTTGCCTTGTAAGCCCGGACCGAAAGATGGCATTATCGCTGAGTGACAAGGGCCAGGTATCAATCGCGGAACTTGCCAGTGGAGAAGTTTTCACACTGGAAGTATCTTCCCTGATCAAAGACCGGGACATAGGAACCACATTGGCCCTCCAGTTCTCTCGCGATATGAAGTACTTCTGTGTATGCACAACGACAAGTCTGTTTGTCTTTTCCGTTAATAAGCTGTCGCTGGAAAAACACCTGAAGGAAGAAGGCGGGTTCTTTGCTGTGACCAGCACCGAAGACGGCAGCCTGCGGGCAGTTTCAACGAAGGGAAAGATCGTCGAACTCTCTTCGGACCTTTCCAACGTGACCGAGAAGAAGATTGAAAGCTACTTCGATTTGGTAGACATCGACCCAGACGCCAAGCAAGTCATTTTGGCGGACTCTGAATCTCGTGATGCCGAGATCTTCGACATCCAGCAAAACAAGGTTGTCACTACCATTAAAGCCGACGAATGATCGCGATGTTCCGTGCCGATCAAGAACGCGTCGGCTACTTTCGGATAGACAGGCTCGTTAATGCCATTGCCACCGATTTGGATCTTGATCCCCTTAATCACAACTGAGCCCTCTATTGGCTCGCCGTGTGACGAACCGGTCGCACGGTCTGGGTGGATTTTGACAGAACCGTCAAGAGACGAAATTGACACCCTGAATCGACAGATGGCTGAAGGCGGTTTCGCTCCTTTGAAACGCAATCCGCGATGTTTCCAGCCAGCTCCCGGGACGTTGCCGGATTTCTCACGAATACCCTCAAGTTCGCCGGCATTTGGTCTGCAACTCTCGGCGCATGACACACCGGCAGATTTGCTTAAGTCGATGCCGTCGACAGAGCACATCCTGTCGTTGTCGATGAAGGACTTCGGGGATGGTACAGCCTGCGTGAATGCGGCCGCTCGTCAGCAGAATCTACGTTCACTTTCGCTGGAAAAGTGCGGCGTGACGGACGCAGATCTCACGCAACTTTCAAAACTGGAACATCTTGAAGAGTTGAACCTTATCGGGACAAAGACGGTCGGCGAAGGATTGGCGGCATTGCAATCACTGCAGCGACTGCGTTCGCTGGAGATTGATCTGTCACCAAAGAAGCTTGACTTCCTTTTGTCCTGCGGAATGGTTCACCTACTTCCGATTTCGCACGGGAACGATCGAACGGCAGTACAAAGTGACGGTGACGTCATCGAGTTGGAACTCAACGGATTCTACGGATACGACGTGACGAATGACATGTTGAATGGCCTTGAGCGATTGAAGTCGCTCCGCAAGCTTTCGTTGATCGAGTCGAAGATTGATGACCATGCCTGTCTCGCGCTGGCGAGAATCGCGAATCTTGAAGTCCTCAATCTGGAACGCACTCGAATCACGGACCTTGCGATGCAGTCCCTATCCGTCTTCCCTTCGTCAAACCTTCATTCGCTCGTGCTTGATGAAACGGCTGTCACTCCTGCAGGAATTGATTTCCTGAGCAAGCTTTCGAACCTTACCGCATTGCATCTCAACCGTTGCTCACTTGATGATTCAGCACTTCAACCACTGGGGCGGTTGAAGGATTTGACTCATCTCGAAATCGGTTCCACCGAAGTGCGATTTGATACGGAGATTTCTGGTCAATCGTTTTCAAAGCTGCAACACCTCAACGTGAATGGATCACAAATCACAGACGACGGATTGCGAAGAATTGCAAAACTGCCGTCACTTCGATGGCTCGATCTCACTCGTTGCAGAAAATTTGGCAACCGGATTGAGGCCTTGACAGAATGCGGGACGCTGGAAGTGCTTTATCTGAATCTCAGCGACGTCAATGACGCTGCGATTCCTCATTTGATGAAACTGAAGTCGCTGAGAACCTTGAGCCTGAATGCCACTCATGTCACTGACTCAGGTGTCCGACAACTGAAATCCATGACCGGCCTGAAAAAACTGATTCTCTCGGGCACAAAAGTCAGCCACGCGACAGTAAAGGATCTACAAACGATCTTGCCGAATTGTGAAATCATCTATTGAGACAGTGCCTTGCACGACGTGTCTGTCGCCATGAGACTCATTGCATTCCGCACCGCCTTTTTGAGTGCATAACACGTTCTGGAAACCTGTTCGACTCATATTGACTAACAGTCGAGGTGACCGGGTTTGGAGCATGCGAAAACGAGAAACTCCTGAAATGCACTCATTGCATTTGGTTCGCAACTACCACAACTTCGTGCGAAGGACTTTCAGAACGATACTCTTGTTGTTGAAGTCCAGAAATGACGGCACGTCCTGAGTTGTGCTTCGCTCACCCTGAGTCACCTTTCGGGCTGACTTCAGAAGAGTTGCGATGTGAGCCACCGGGTAAAGAATCGCAATCTCTCTGAGCGGAATAGCGGTCAGAGGAATCGTGCCTTCAGCAGGTTCTGATGCACTGGCGTCGTCAGACGAATCGGAATGAACATGTTGAGTCACAACGTCCTGAAGAAAGTCATTAAAGTCTGAGGCGCGGCCATGGCGCGAATGGTTCTCGTCCGGTCGCAGATCAACAAGTCGAGCATTCAGCAGCACCAGTGACTCGATCAGATTCTGATTAATGGACTGATTGTAATATCCGACGCAGCCGTATCCGCTGCTTAGCAAAGTTGCCACAGGTACGTATTCTGTGTCCGTTGATTTCGATGATGCAATCAGATTCAGAACATCGTCACGGTTCATGATATGAGGTTCTTTCTTAATCGGGTGGAGAAGGCATGCTGCTGACACGCTGAATACTGAGCGGCAGCCTGACGTTCGTTCGTTAAGAACGTAAGAACCCGTGGTCAAATCGTCATTGCAAAACACGCGTCATGGATTCGCTCAATATCCGTCAACAACCGACGAACAAGGCTGATCTCTGCTGAGCAGTACTTCCTGACTACAACGACGAAGGCCACTTCCCACTCGGGAGGACTGTGGCATTCCGGCAACCGCTGGAGATCCAGCGTAAACCCCAATACCCGGCATCAGGTCATCAGTTCAGGAAGACTTCGAGGTCCCATAGTCGAAGGCGATTGTCTTCGCCGGCAGTCAGAAGGAACTTACCGTTGTCAGAGACGGACATCCCGGCTACAGGCCCTGAATGGGCTTCGAATCGAAGCGGCTTTCGCGTCGGGCTGGTTAGCAGGAGCGCGTGAATGTTCCCGTCGGCATCTCCTGCGATGAACCATTTCTCATCCGGAGTGAAACAGACACATGGGCGACGACTTCCCACCGAGGGAATTGGAATCTGTTGCTCCAGTTTGCCTTTCTTTGTGTTTAACAGAGACAGTCCGTCTTTCGTTACAACGGCTATCTTCGCTTCCTGATGATTCACAAATGCGACAGGCTGAAGAACATCAGCGTCGGGAACGAACTGCTGGTCCTTGAAGGCCAGAACATTCTCCTGGGGCCATGATTTGCTTGAGCGCCTCCAGAGTCGCAGTTGGGGCCCATCGCTGTAGGTTCCGAATGTCAGCAGCGCACGATTTGCTTCAGAACTGTGGATCAACAACGTTCCGACCTGATCATCGAGTGCATTGCTGATGTCTTCAGAGATCGCACCGGAAAGAGGCTCCTGAATCAACGTCGCCCGAACACGAAGATCGACAGGGTCGAGTTCCTGCAGGACACTCTGGTCGCGACTTCGAAAGCTTGCGTACAGGGACTCACCATTCGCGGAAAACTCCAATGCGGTCACCATCGACTCAAACATCTCCATTGACTCTGTTCGTTTCCCCTGGACGTCATCAATAATCGTTAAAGAGTTCTCGGCGAGTCCGGGACGGCCGAAGTGTCCCAGAACTGTGAGGGTCCGATTCGGTGACACAGCGCATGTCAGGAAGGGACGATGTGGGTCGGAATGAATGAGTCCACTCAGCGCAGAAAGTTCGGCCGACACTGGGAGCGTTGGCATGATACGCCCGAATCGATCATTCAGGAAATACTGCCGGGCATTAGGCAGGTCGATCCAGCGGCGGAGAATCACTCCCGTCGGAAGATCCACAAGAAGAACGCCCGGGCGACTGATATGTGACACGACAGCAGTCTTGCCATCATCAGAGCATGTCAATCGAACATCCTGCCACGCTCGTTCCGTGAACAGAAAATCCGTTGTGAACTCCGCCAACATCGGGACGGAGATTACTTCTTTGTCACCTTCGATAATCTGCTTCTTCTCTGCTATTGCCGCTGGCAAATTCCGCGATCTGCCAGTGATTCGAAGAAGATCCTTTCGATACTGTTCTTTGCGGTCCTCGTCCCCCGTGGTTCGAAGCTGGTGCTGAATCAGAGCGAGTTCCGCACTCGCCGGGCGGACTCCAATCATCTCGGGATCAATTGCTGTCTCCTGAATTGGAGAAGCCTTGCGAACCGGACGTGCTCCAGGGGTTTGATTCTCCGGGTGGTTCGTTTCCTTGAGCGTTTCATCGGTGGGCAGCGACAAGTCCCGCGGGCCAGGAGTCTCACGAGTGATCGGAGACATCGGACGATCAAACAAAACGCCGCGTCGTTCATCACCGATCCCGAGGGTCCCGTACGGAGAAACGTTGAGTGTGATCACAGCGCCGCCCAGTTTTGTTGGCAGCAGCTCCATTCGTTTCTGCGTCAGGTCAAGTCTCGCGAGTGTTCCACTGACGCTGCCTACATAGACAAAATTCGTTTCCGGAACGGGTGCGATCACCGTGATCGAATCCGGGCGATCCTTTACATCAGGAATAAAGACCGCGTCGTAGTCGACCGGTTCTCCCGCGTCGTTGACTCCCGAAACCGGAGCCGCATCTTTCCCGAAGGCGCGGCGGAAGATGCGTCCATCGGCTAAACCGGCGAGAAGTTCATTTTTCCCCGAAAGGAAAGCCACGCTGACTGGTTGCGTATCAGCGAAGTGTGCAGCGTTGAGCGTATCGACAACTTCTGCTGACTCCGCATGGATTATTGTGATTGTTTCTGCGGATGAGACAATTGCGATCCACTGGCCATCAGCGGATTCACTGACACTCAAGATTTGCAGCCCTTCAATCGGAATCGTGGCGATTGCCTGCGGTGACCTGACAGAGGACGATCGTTTGAGGATCTCAGCGACATCGAGTGTTTGGATATCATCAACAGCCGCGATGATATCCGAGGTGTTCCAGATGGACGCCGCTCCCTTGACGTCGATCGACAAAAACCTGCCGGAACTCAGTTCACGCAGGACGACGATCGCATTGTCGCTGAGTCGCGAAACCGTACGGATCTCATCCTGAAACAAGAACAGATCGCGAGCGTACACATCCCAGTTTCTCTTTCCCGTGATTGTTCGAACAAGCACACGACCATCGACAGTACCGAACAATGCAGTTTGCCCGTCGCTCGTGAGTTCCACGCAAGTCAACTGGCCCTGCAGTGATGTCACCGCCTGCAACAGTTCTCCTTCATTCTCATCTGCTGTTCCGTAGCGACCTCGAACCGGAGGCAGAACAGAGATCTCAACAACTCCTGCACTACGTTCTCCGGACGATGCAAGGATGCGAGTGCTGTCGCTGTTCGTTGCCACATAGAACCGTCGTGACAATCGTGTCACGAGTCGAAGCCAGTCCGGTTGTGACATCGCCATTCGACCAAAGCGGGTCAGGACATCCGGCGCGTCGTAATCTCCAGTTGGACTTGCTTTCTTTGTCGCCGATGCTGCTTTTGAACTCTTCAGACTGCCAAGAAGCCCGCCAGCATTCTCCGCCACGGTCATCTTGCTGTTCTCTTCCTTCTTGTCTGACAACGATTTCGCGGATCGACCGCTCGCCGTCATGGTTTCTTCCTCATTCGACTTCTTTGCTGGTTCAGCCGCAGAGGCAGAAGTGCCAGACGACTTGTCGGATGCCCCCTGTCCGCCAAGTTGCTTCGCCTTTCCTCCATGTGAAACGGCGGTTTTCGATTCAGACGGCTTGGGGTCGGCAGGCTTAGAATCCGATGCAACCGTGTTTTCCGGCGATTTCGCGTTGTCTTGAATCTCGTCAGCCTCCTTTGACTTTGCGTCGGCAGACTCGCTCTTTTCAGATTGCCCAGCATTTCCCGTAGGCGATTCCGAAGCGGCGTTTTTTGTTTCAGAATTGTTCTGGGCAGCGTCTTCGTGAGACTTGGCTTCCTCAGCGGTTCCAACGTTCGCTGCGCTTGCAACTGCAGTCGATTCTTCGGCCGCCTTCCCCTTGGGTTGTTCTGCCGCTTTGGATAGTCGTGAAGCGACGCCTTCGGGAGGCTTGCTGAAGTCTTCACCTCCGCCGCATCCGACAAGACCGAGTACCATCAGGCTGCCAGCGAATGACATCATGGACCGTCCGATCAACAGAGCGGAGAGCTCGCGAAGTCCATTCACACTTTGAAAACGTCTCACAGGCAGGGAGTGGCACGAACGCATGAATTCAACCTACTCGACAGGACTACTGGCCAACACAGTCAGGAGTGGACGCTAGTTCGATTTGGTTAAGAATTGATCAAACGCCATGTTAAGAATCAGCGGTCATTTTAACCGGCTACGATTGAGCAGCGACGACCGCCTTCGAATGAATCCACTTCCATCGCTGCAGCTCCCAATGCCACTGAAGCAATCTTGCACCGGGCTCACCGAAGCTCATGTCGCCCTGAAGACGAGTCTGCTCAGAGAGAGACGTTAAGAGTTCATGAAGGTGCCGTCGGAGATTTCGTTCGGGAGTGCCGTGCAGCAGTAGTCGAACAGATCCAAGATGTATCTCATCCCCGGGCTGCAGAATATGAGTGGATTCGATCGGTCTCGAGTTGACTCTTAACGCAACTCCCTCTGCTCCAGCATACAGGACAGGGCCTTCTTCTGAATTCCGAAGTACCGCATGAACCGACTCAATGGAAGGCTGATTGAGACGTATGCTGCATTCCTCGGACCGTCCCAGCCGGTAACGTCCTTTTGAAGGAAGCAGAAACAGTTTCGTACGTTCCTCGCTCGAGAAAATCTCGAACAGCCGCCCAGTCGCGGCAAGCGCCGAACGAGAAATGGGAACTCCGCGAATGGATGGCAGTGAATGCTGAGCACCGCAGGCTGGGCATGGTTGCGGTTCGTCGGGCAATTTGAAGTATCGATACAGGTTGCGGCAGGAATCACACTGCACGTAAACGTACTGAAGTGGATCGCATTCCTGCACAGGCATTTCCTGAGAACGATCAGAGAACATCGCGATCCACTGGTCCGCGAAGTCCGGAGCAACATTCAGAGTCGAATGGCAGCGAAAACACTCGTACCGGTCTCGCACTCGACACTTCAGCAAGTCCACTGTTTCTCTGCACTGAGGGCAGACAATTCCGGCCTGATTGACGCGAATTCCCTGACGTTCTTCGACGAGAGTTCGAAAGAGCGTGCTGGAGTCGAGAAGTGATTCGGGGCATTTCGCGAGATGTTTGCATCTTGGACAAATGACCGCCTTGCCAGCGTGGCGAGCACCAACCTTCAGGGATTTTCCGCACTTGCATCGAAACGAAATGCCTCCCTGCAATCCAGCCTCAGCCATAGAGACTCGTCGAGCAATCTCGACTGCTGCCTGAAGCAGGCGATGATGGAGCTTTTCCGGAGTTGTTGGCTTGACTAGGTAGGCATCGGCTCCCGCCCACATTGCGAGATTTCTTGCCTCTTCGAGCGAGACTTCGGTCAGGATCATGACGCCGATACGGCAATTGGATTTCTTAACGTAGGCACAAAACTCAAAGCCTGTCTCAAGCGGCAGCAACAGTTCCGTAATCACAAATTCCGGCTGAAAACGGGTAATCAGTCCTCGAGCCTGTCCGCAATTGGACGCTTCATAAACTTTCCATCCAAACCGACGAAGAAACTCGGCGACTGGCCCAGTAACCTCCGGTCGGTCAATCACAACAATGGATCGGATGAGGTCCCGGCCGCTGACACGATGTTCGCGACTTTGATCTTCCGCACTGTCTTCGATCTGAGACATCTGCGACTCCGAAAGCTTGGCGGAATGTAGTCCGCGCGATCACATCTCTTGCATTTGATCGCGGCATCTTAAGATTCAGCAAAGACTCCTCACTTAACGCTGAATTAACACTCAATGCAGAGACTATCCGGCCCTGTGATTCGAACTGCTCTGGCTGGAAAGCAATTCATGTCGTCAGGTCTTCTTGACCCCGAATTCCTGATCGGTGCCTCCTTGTCCGATGGACGCTTCAAGGTTGTTGCGCGCATCGGAGCAGGAAGCATGGCAGTCGTATATCGAGCCTTCGACCATCGCCTTGAGACTGATGTTGTTGTTAAGGTGCCGAAGAAACAGAAACTGCAGGACCCAGGGCTTCGAGAACGGTTTCGCCGCGAAAGCAGGCTGCTCGTTCAACTTCAGCACCCACACATCGTCCGGATTTTCGACATCGGAGTGCATGCCAACATTCCTTATGTCGTCATGCAATATCTTTCAGGGGGATGCCTCCTGGATCGGCTCACGTCCCGCAACGGGCGTCCGTCTGCTGTCAAAGTGTCCTCGCTGCGGGACTGGCTCGCGCCTGTTTCCAAAGCGTTGGATTACGCTCATTCGCAGCAGATCGTCCATCGTGATGTGAAGCCGGCAAATATTCTCTTCGATCATGCAGGAAATGCGTACCTCGGTGATTTTGGTCTGACGAAGATTATTCACGGAGATCCTACGACAGAAGATGCTGACGAAACCGGTGCGGGGCTCGTCGTCGGCACACCGAATTACGTTGCTCCTGAGATTGTCCTCGGAAGAGAGTACGGCGGAGCTGCTGATCAGTACTCTCTGGCAATTTCAGTTTATCATGCTCTTGTCGGGCAACCTCCAATGCAGGGGAAGTCTCCATCTGCAACGATGGTGAATCAGACACGCCGGGTTCTCCCCTTGCTGTCTGATGTACGGAAATCTGTCCCACGCGAAGCGGCGGAAGCGATCGCAAGGGCACTTTCAAAAATCCCCGACGAGAGATTTCCAACATGCGGTGACTTCGCTGAAGCAGTCCTTTCCGGGCTCGCTTCAACGACGACGAATGCTCAAAAAGGTGCAACAGTTTCCTCGGGGGAAACACAAACGAGTGACTCCACAACTCAGCCCCATGCAAAGTCCTCAAGTGCGGTCAATGGTTCAGAGAACGATCGCCGCAAACGATTTGCACACGCAACGGAGAAACAGACCGGGAACAGTGTTCAGCAGTCAGCGGCAAAGCGTTCCGGCGTTCTGAGTTGTCCCGTGTGTGATCGCCAACTCCGCTTGAGGCCCGAACACGCAGGAAAAATTGGTCGATGTATTCAGTGCCAGACACGATTGTTCATTGCAGACGACATCTGCTCAGTCCGATGCCTCGACGATGTCTCGTCCTCTTCAATCGCTTCAACCGGGGCATCGTCCTCAGATGATCTGGTGCTTGGCGAGTCCGTCTTCGGAATTCGCCTCGGAAAGCGTACCCTGGTGCTGATCGGTGTTCTGATGCTGATGGCCACCGTGCTCGGGACGGCCTTGTTCATCCATCAACTGACGAAAGTTGATCTGGAGAAAGAACAACAGCGAATTCGCCAAGACTACATGAATCGCGAGGAGTAGTTGATGCGGAAGAGTATCGTTCCGAACACCACCAAGAATCGACATCTCGGTTGGCAGCAATCCCAGCCGGACGGTTCCTGACGAACTTCATCCTGCTGATACTCCACAAGAAGTTTCGGCTTGCTTTACCTGCTCCGGTCCGACACACCGGAGTGAAGGAACTAGCCATGTGCGGGTACGCGATGGTCGACTTCGTCAGAGGATTGGGCGGTTCCGATTGTAGAGAGCGAGTATGGAATGCGGAGGCGGGTCGGTTGCGTACGATAGTCCATTGTGGCGTCGCCTACGTTGAGGCGATGTGATTGGCTCCGACAAGGCTTTGCGTTGTCTTTTCCGCGGAGTTTTAGAACGATTTATGTAACGACCTGCGTTCCATCACCTTTCCCCGTTGCAATGACCGTCGCCCAGTTGGGTTCTTCAAGTGCTCGTCGGGGTGTTTTCAGATCATCCGTAACGCGCGAGCGAAGAATAGACTCACGCTGCGTAGAGGATTGTCTGTATCCGAATGCGTTTGCGTCTCTTGCAAAACGAAAACGGCTCGTCCTTGAGATCAAGGCGAGCCGTTCGTGAGAGAGGGTCGGGTGGGAAGAACTGCTGAGAGGGAGATTGAGAGAGATGGCAGTTCAGTCACCCGCGGTCATGGATGGATCAGATTCGATCCTGTTGCTTTTTCTTCTTCTCGCCTTCGCGTTTGTTTTCCTGAGCCTTCACTTTTTCCTGAAGACGTTCAGCCTGAGCCTTCTCCTGCTGCTCGCCTTTGCGAACGACTTCACGCAACTCGTTCAGAGACTTCTGAACTGGCTCCTGGGTAAAGCTGGAACCCGCCGTCCTGGCTCCGCAGCCTTCCTGAGCCGGAATTGTGTAGCTCTGGTCCAGGCTGCGAATGGCAAAAGCCACGTCCTGCAGTTCTTCGCTGATCGAGCGTGAAACTACCGTCAGGCCCGTGGTCAAGCCAACCACAGCGATCGTTCCGACAACAACGGCTTCGGCTGACAGCAGCACGCCGTACTCGTCTTTCCACAACTGACTCAAAATCCGCATCTCTCAATCTCCCACAATTTGCCTTCGAAGAACCGTGCGACTCCCTCTGAATCCCACGGTCCATCTGGATCGGTTGTGACGATTGTGCCGATGCCTGAACACCCCTTGCAAAGTTAAAATAGGCAAAACGAACAAAATGTAAATTTTCTGAAACGGCCCGGTTTGTTGCGATTGGCTGAAATCCGGCTGTTCAGCGTCACCGAAGTGTTTTGCCTGAATCCGGCAAACCCTCGCTGGTTGAACCGTGTCCGGCCATGTCCCGGTTATCATCCGTCTCGACATTCCAACACCCACATTTCAACAAACCAGAACCATGAAGTGCGTTTACGATTTTGATGTTGTTGTTGTCGGAGCAGGCCATGCGGGTACGGAGGCGGCACTCGCCGCCGCGCGCATGGGCGCGAAGACGGCGTTGTTGACGATGAATTGCGACACCGTCGGCCAGATGAGCTGCAACCCGGCGATCGGCGGCGTCGCCAAAGGCCAGATCGTTCGCGAGATCGATGCGCTCGGCGGCGAGATGGGGCGAGTCATCGACAAGACGGGTATTCACTTTCGTATGCTCAACAGCGGCAAGGGCCCGGCGATGCATAGTCCGCGAGCTCAGGCGGACAAGAAGGCGTATCAGTTTGAAATGAAGCATCGCGTCGAGATGCAGGAGAACCTGACGCTCTGCCAGGAGATGGTCGAAGCCATCGAAACGGATCATGGCAAAGTCACCGGCGTGCGAGTCGTCGGCGATGCGTTGTATCGAACACGCTCTGTGATTCTAACGACCGGCACGTTCCTCAAAGCCATCATGCACACCGGCGAGTCCAAGTCCGAAGGCGGCCGCGCGGGAGACAAGGCATCACACGGAGTCTCCGGCGCGCTGACGTCACTGGGCTTTGAACTTCGACGTTTCAAGACCGGTACGCCTGCACGACTGAATGGTCGCACGATCGATTATTCTCGCTGCGAACCTCAGCCGGGCGACGAGAATCCCGAGCCTTTTTCTTATCTGACGGACAAGATCACTCAGCCGCAGATTCACTGTTACCTGACCAGCACGACACACGAGATCCACGAAATCATCCGCGCCAACCTGCACCGTGCGCCGATGTATTCGGGGCAGATTCAGTCGACCGGGCCGCGGTACTGTCCGTCAATCGAAGACAAAGTCGTACGATTTGCCGACAAGACATCGCACCAGATTTTTTTGGAACCCGAAGGTACGAACACGCAGGAAGTTTACGTTAACGGCATTTCGACCAGCCTGCCTCGCGATGTGCAGGATGAGATCATCCGTCGCATCCCGGGCTGCGAGAAGGCTCAGATCATGCGATACGGTTACGCCGTCGAATACGACTTCGCGCCGCCGACGCAGTTGTATCCGTCGCTCGAAACGCGACTGGTCGAAGGCCTGTACTTCGCCGGTCAGATCAACGGCACAACGGGCTATGAGGAAGCTGCCGGACAAGGGCTGCTGGCGGGCATCAACGCGGCGTTGAAGGTTCAGAGCAAAGAACCATTCGTCATCGATCGCAGCCAGGCGTATCTCGGCGTGCTGATTGACGACCTCGTGACAAAGGGCGTTGATGAGCCTTATCGAATGTTCACATCGCGGGCCGAATACCGTCTTCTGCTGCGTCAGGATAACGCCGATCGCCGGTTGACTCCACTGGCCATGCAGCTTGGCTGTGTGACGTCCGAACGTGTCGAGAAGTTTCGACGATACGAAGACGAGTTGACTCGAGCATTCGCCGCGATGACGAAGCTGCGAGCACTTGGGCAATCGCTCGAAGAACACCTTCGACGCAACACGATCACCTGGGACGAGGTGTATGCTCTGTTCCCGCAGCTTGCTGAAATGAATTTGTCTGAACAGTCGAAGCGGCAGATGATGATTGAGGCTCAGTACGCCGGTTACGTGCGCCGTCAGGAAGCGGAGATTTCACGTCTTCAGAAAGTAGAGTCGGTTCGCATCCCGGATCGTTTCGATTTTCTCGGCGTGCCTCAGCTTCGCCACGAAGCCAAAGAAAAGCTCAACCGCCACCGCCCCACGACCGTCGGCCAGGCCAGCCGAGTCAGCGGCATCACGCCGGCTGATATTGCGATTCTGATGTTCTACCTGAGCCCCGGAAGTCACTCGTAGTTGCTAATCAGTGTGCAACCTGTTCTCGGCAAGTGGGGTTGCACTGCGGGCATTTGCAGGAGCCTCGTGGTTCACGAAACGGAGATTGAAACCAGAGAAGTTGCAGCCAGTTCCGTAAACAAGTCGCTCCGCCGTGCCACGATTTCGCCGCTGAAGATGTTCGTTTTCTGTCATTTGAACACTGCATGCAATCGCATGGCTTGCCTGTAGACCACGCTTCGAGCTGTTCGAAAGTGCCCCACTGGAGAACGATCATGATCTTGCCCGGATCCTCACAAGCCAAACCAGGGAAAGAATGCTGTAGACGAAATGACGAAACCTGCGAGGCAAACACAAGGAACAAGAAGATCAATGATTGAACGGACGTGCCGTTGTGGATTCCTTGTTTGTTCGGTGATGAACTGTTTGAAGTGAGCAATGGGCCTGCGTGGAGTCGCATTGCTCTTTGTCTGCGTGTTCCGTGACATCAATCAACGCAAAAAGCGATCGCCCCGCTGCCAACCCAGTGGCGGGTGCGATCGCTCAAAACGCTGCAGCAGATGGCCGTCATACTGCAGCGACGACGCTGGGAATTTGAGATTTCAAATTTCAAATTTGAAATCTCAAATTGTGGCTGCTTTCGGTTCGTGGCACACAAGGATCAAAACTGAGGGATCACTTCACGACCCGCACGAGTCAGTAGGGCAGTCCAGACTTCCAGATCGATACTGTTCGAGATGAATCGGACGCTGCCGTCACAAAAGCCTGTCGAGAAACCTTCGGGCTGGAAACCGAGATCTGGCAACTTCTCAGCATCCAGATCAATCTCAATGTCTTCTGGTTTCGTCCAGGGGATGTCGCGTTTTGCCTCGAAGATACAAATGGTGTTTGAGGTGCCGTCGGTTATCTCCGACAGCTTCGTGCCATCTTTGTCATCGTTTTCGAACACAAGTCCTTTGCCCACCGCGGCAAAAATGGATGCGTACGTTGAGCCTTCCGGAGCACTCGGATGCCGGAAGACTGCTGGCATGTTCTTCAGCACCGCCTTGTTTGCCTCACTGTCCCACGGCTGGTCTTTGCGATATTGCCGATAGAGATTTTCATGTTCCAGATAGGGCAGCAGTTCAACACGCCAGCTTCGCTTCACGCCGGAGTTCGCGTCAACAATCACAGCCGGTGGAAAGTGCCCGTAAGCACCCTCGTAGTTGTGCATCGCCAGCAGAATATGTTTGAAATTGTTCTGCTGCTGACTTCGCTGTGCGGCCACTCTCACCTGAATGATTGCTGGCACCAAAAACGACACGAGAGCGTCGGTCTGGGCTTTGGTGTCTCCGGAGATCGTGAATGTTGTTTGGTTCCCCGTTCGTTCCACAGATTGTGAACTCAACATTCCTTCCAGTGTTTCCACTGCAGGCTTGATCGACTCGGGCACACTGTCCTTTTGGCTCGCCACCATACCGGTCAACATGGCTCCGGCCGCCGTGATCGAATTCTGGAGAGCCTTCGCGTTATTCTCGTCGGGAGAGGACGAGACGAGCTTCATCTCGAACTTGTCACGCAACGTGATGCCCAGCGTGTGGCCATCTGCCTGGAGCCAGAACGGCGACAACATGGCAACAACGGGATTCGGTGGTGCCGAGGCCATGATGGTCTTTATTCCAGCCGGATCCACTGCGACCGCGATCGTGCCTTTGCTGGCTGCGGTCCATGCTTCTGTTTGAGTCAACGCGGACAAGGACGAAGGGCCGGTGACGACCATGCTCTTCACAACGTCGACGTCTCCGAAAACAAGAGTCTTGTCATCTGCGAAATAGCGAGCAACGTGACCTCGCACTTCGATCTCAGCGAGCAGCACTTTTTCCTTCTGGTACTGATCATTGTCTCCCGGGCCCACGATTTTAGCCGCAGCATCGCGGGCCGCTTTGTCGGTAAAGGAAAGAGCGAATGCGCCAGGTTCTCTGCCCTGTGTTGAGTCTGGCGTTGCAATCACGATCGTGGCGGATGTGCATTTGGACATCAGATCCAACATCGCGGTTTCGTCATCCGACAGCGTTCCTCCGACCTTGTCCATGGCCTGCTTGCAGATCGGCTGCAGTTCTGATGGACGCACCACGGCCACGGCAAGTGCATTTGCCGGAACATACTTCGCTTCCAACGCTGATGCGTCCTGCGAGGTTGCTGGTCTGTTTGTTATCAACGGCGAAGGCTGCCCAGCGAGGGCCTGCGTCGTCGACGAAGTCCCCGGCGGTCGAATTCCCGCCACGGCCAGAGTCACAGCGAGCACCGCGGCCAGTGAGCTGACTCGCAGAGCCAGCGGGGCCTGATCCGAAAGTCGTTTCATGTCTCTCAGCATTTCAATTCTCCTCAGAAACGTTCTGCGGGTTGGCAGAAAGGCATGAGCCGGCCAGCTCACTTGTTCTTTGGATTGAGTCAACGCCAGTTCACCGATCGCACGCAGATACGCCTGCGATCCTCCAACAACACGAGCAGCCATGGCGTCCGCGGCCAGCTCCTGTTCCAAACGCAGCCGATTCACCAACCAGTGAACCAGCGGATGATAGAAATGCAGCACCAGACCCAGTTGAGCCGCCACGGTCGAAGCAAAATCACCGCGAGCGATATGAGCGATCTCATGAGCCAGCACGCTGCGAAGCTGATCTTCCGACCATGATCGCCACGATTTCGAAATCAGAATCACTGGCCGTCGCCAGCCTACGGTTGCAGCAGTCGCCAGATGAGTCGACTCACGAAGCTCGATCAAACGCGGACATCGTAGTTCAGCCGCCAGAACATCCACGGTCTCTCGCAGACTGGCATCACTCAGCGGCCGACTGGATCGAACCATCAGCCGAACGCCGATCATCCCGCCAAGCAGCCGAATCAGCCCCAGAATGATGCCGATCGTGAAGAGCCCGATGCCCCATCGGCTCCACGAAACGCTTCGCTGTGATGACGCCGCAATCTCTGGCGAAGGAGTAGCGGACGGCGGAGTTTCGATCTCGCGATTCATGTTTCGAATGCCGTCCAGCCCGGCGGCCAGAAAATCTGACACACCGAATGACTCCAGTTGAGTCTTCGAAGGGTCGAAGGCCGAAGAGACTGTTCCATTGCTGGAAACGGCGTTCGTTCGCTGGCCATCGTTCGATTGGGTTGACGCTGAACTTCGCTCCAGCCAGCTTGGCCATGGCACGAGAGCCAGCACCGTCAGCAGTACGATGGACGTCAGAGTCATCATCGACAGTTTCGCCGCGGACACTCGACTCCAGCGACCGCTGATGGCAACAACACACAGCCCGACTATCGCCACCAGCGTGACCTGCAGCAGGCCGCAAACGAGTAAGTTGCTCAACGTGTTCATGAGAGTTCCCGTGCGAATGTTGGGGCCATTTGTGACCTGCCGGAACTTGCTGACGCTCGGTCCGGCCTACGGTGCTGTCGCTGCTGCTTGAGAGTCGCTTGAGGTAAGCACCGGCCGGTTCACACCGGCCGCTCGCCAGGCTGGTACCTTTTTGTGAGCCGCTGCCTGAGAATCACCGCTTCTTCGTCGAATCCAAAATCTCCTGCAGTCGAGCCTGCTCGGCTGGCGTGAGTTTTTTCTGTTCAAACAGCCGCAGAAGCAGATTCATGCGCGACCCGGCGAAAACCTTCTCGACGATGTCGCCCAGCAAACTGCCGGAGACTTCCTCGTAAGTTCGTGCCGGGACAAATCGAAACGGCCGTTCAGTCGTTGTCTGAGTCAGAAACTCCTTCTCCAGCAAGATGCGGATCAGAGTCGCGACGGTCGTGTAGGCCAAATCGCGTCCCTGCGTGGACAGGACATCTCGCACGTCCGCGGCCGTCGATTCGCCACGGTCCCAAAAGACGTGCATGACTTCCAGCTCACGTTCCGTGAGTTCTTTCGCCTTCGGTCGTGCCATTTGAATTGCCTCCAAAACTGAAGGAGTCCACTGTGCCTGAAGTTTGTCTGATTGTTTTTGGTTTTTTAGATTTGGTTTTATAGTAATCGCGACGCTGGTTTTGTCAAGCGGCATTTCGACTCAGCATTCCGGCAGACATCCTCACGACATGCTCGTCACGCTGGTTCGATCGGCGTCAGCAGCGATTGAGGATACTCCACATGGACCAGATACAACCCGTTGGCCGGTGCAGTCGTGCCGGCGATGTTGCGGTCCATGGATTGAATGACATCCGCCATAAACGATGGAGGATGTAGACCTCGGCCGATTTCCATCAGCGTGCCCACGATGGCTCGGACCATGTTGTAGAGAAAGCCGTCAGCCATCACTTCGAACACAATGTACGGAGCCTCGAAGTGATGATACTCACGACCGAAAGCAGGCTTCCATGCATGAGCCCCACCAAGAGGTGACCATTCGGCAGTTCGCGTGATCGTGGCCTCCATGATGGTGCGAACGCTGCTCGATTTGTTCGGGTACTCGGTTTCAAAGCAACGAAAATCATGAGTGCCCAGAAGATGCGCCGCCCCCTGTTCCATCAAGTCTGCATCGAGATGAAACGTCGAGCGACAGACGAATCGATTCAGGAACGGCGGCATGACATCGCCATCGGCAATAACGTATCGATACTTCTTCCGAACGGCCGAGTAAGTCGCGTGAAAATCAGCATGCACTTCTGTTGCCGAAACGATCACGATATCGGTCGGAAGAAATCGCTGAAGTCCTCGTCGAATGTTCTGAATCGGAATGCGGCAATCTGTTCGAAAGTTCGCGACCTGCCCAATCGCATGAACGCCCGAGTCCGTTCGCCCGGCGCAGAAGACTCGTCGAGTCTCTCCTGTCAGCTTTTGAACAGCCGATTCAACGCATTCCTGAACGGTGATTCCGTTGGGTTGAACCTGCCAGCCGCGGTAGTCCGTTCCGTCATAGGCGATCGTCAGCATGATGTTGCGACGTCCCGCGGCCCATTCTGGAACAAGGCGCGAGCCCGGGCCAGCTTCGGCATCCTGCGTGTCGGGATTTGACTCATCCGATGATGGCGTCACTGCAACGCTCCGTCCTTCAATTCCCGAA
The DNA here is from genome assembly GCA_037367405.1 of Ottelia alismoides. Taxonomy (NCBI): domain Eukaryota; kingdom Viridiplantae; phylum Streptophyta; class Magnoliopsida; order Alismatales; family Hydrocharitaceae; genus Ottelia; species Ottelia alismoides. The sequence goes on along the minus strand of JAZKJV010006924.1, from coordinate 617,680 downwards.
TTCAAACTGAAGTCACAGACTTCAGAGATCGCTCCTTCGATCGGTCAGTCACCGACTTTTTTTCGGAGGCAACAGTCGCCTCCTTCCGTCGTCCCCCGAAAAATCGGTAGGCATACAAGCGACGAAGATGGCGAAGGTAGTTGACCTGTTCGCGGAATGACAGTTTGCTTTCGCCGTGCTTGCGGTTGGCAAAATGGATCGGCACTTCCACAACGCCATTGCAATTGCATTTCACCAAAAGCTCAAGGCCGATCTTGTAGCCGATCGCGTTGAGCTGGTCAGCCGATTCAAAAGTCTCGCGTCGCAGAGCGAAGAAACCTGCCATTGGATCGTGAACGGAAGTGAGAGGCATGGCCAGCAGAGTCGCCAGTTTCGAATTCAGGTATCGAAACAATCCCCAGCCTTCTTCCGTCGAACCACCTTTGACGTAGCGGCTTCCGATGACAAAATCGTTCGCGGGATTTTGCAGGGCAGCCACAAGTTCCGGAATCGCTTCGGGCGGATGCGAAAGATCAGCATCCATCACAACCAGCGTCGTTCCCATCGCGGCCTTCAGTCCGGTCACGACGGCACTTGAGAGACCACGTTCGTGAGTCCTGACGATCAGCGTCACAGGAAACTGCGCCTTCAACTGTTCGCAGGCGTCCTGAATTCCGTCGTTGCTGTTGTCGTCGACGATGATGACTTCGTACGACAGCCCATCATCGCGCATGGACGAATCGATTCTGCGAAGAAGTTCGGGAACGTTCTTCGCTTCGCGAAACGTTGGAACAATGATGGAGACTTCAGGGGTTGTCATAACTGTTTTTCGCCGGATACGGCTGTTCGAGTTGGCTTCGTGGTATCCTGCGAATCCTCTGTTGCTGGCATACGAATTCGCTCGGTCAATGCGACGAGCAAATCCCGGTCAGCGGGAAATAATCGGTCAGAATCTGACATGTGGATTGTTTCGAGAGCCACGGTCGCCTCGGGTTCTCGATCCAGATTCAACAATGCTGTGATTCGATAAATTTGGCCAGCCAGAGACAATCGTTCAAACCCCGCGGACTCCAATTCTCGAAGTGCATCCGAAAACTGACGCTTCGCCAGGAAAACTCTCGCACGAGCCTCGCGAGCAGGAACATCTCCGTTCGATGTTCGAATCGCCACGCTGGAGATCTTGAGTGCTTCGTCCAGATCCTTCAACTGAGCCGCTCGAAGCCAAGCGCGACGGATTGCAACCTCGGACTCACTTCCTGGGATTTCCGCCAGTGGCTTCAGGGTCTGTTCGGCGAGTTCATATTGAGATGAGTACAACAGCAGGTCAGCGTAATCGACGCGAAGAGGAATACTCTGCGGATGCTGCCGGATCAGTTCGTACATCAAACTCGTCGACTTCGGCAGTACCGAAGATCGATCCGAAGATGATCTGACCAGCTCAACGATCGCATCGCCTCGAAACTGCGGTTGCTCCGGCGGTTTTGAGTCCTTCAGGAACGCCAGAGCTTCCGAGACGCGGCCGCTTCGAACGAGCGATGCGACAAGTTGCTTCTCGAATCCTGAGTTCTTCTCAGCCAGCGTTCGCGAAAATCGAACGGCCGCTTCTTCCAGCGACGACGTGAACGTGTCTCGTCCAAGGCGATGTTCGAGCCCGACGATAATTGCGATGGTCTCGATGGTGAGCTGAAGACGATCCTGCTCAGGCAGGTTCTTTGTGGTCGAATTCGAACCGTTCACCATCGCATCCAGCATTTGATGTGCGGCAGCCAGTCGGTCCGACGAGTCTTGCTCGGCGGTTGCAGCGGCGAGTTGTTCTCGAACCAGAGCCGCGTGAGCTTCGCTGTTGCGAGGCTGCTCGGCGATCATCACTTCCAGCCGCTGACGCAGTCCATCACCGAACTTGCCATGCATGCGAGCCAGCGCGGCTGAGATCTGTGGTTGTTCCCGATGACGCGATTGAGCATTTTCGAGTGTGTTGATCGCAGCCAGCAGATCACCCGCGGCAAACAGTCGATCAGCGCGAAGCAGGATTCGCTGAATCGGATCGGCAATCGCTGGCTGGTCCTCGCGAAGCAATCGATCCACTTCCGACCAGTTCCTTAACGACGCTGGCTGAGCTGCCGTTCGCTGGATCAGCAGATCGGCGAGGTACGGAGCGACTCCGGGCACATTGACGAGACCGCGGTACTCGGCGATCGCGAGGTCCGTCTGACCTGCTTTCACCCAGGCCGCGGCCATTCCAAGTCGAGCGGCCACAGAATCAGGATTCTCCGCAACGACCGTTCGGAACGACTCAACCGCCGACGAAGCATCCGATGTATGCGTTCGGCACAGTGCGAGACTCAACTGCGCTCGAGACAACAAACTGCTGCCTCGGGAGCTAAAGCCGATCGTCTCTTCGAACGAAGTGATGGCGTCCTTCCATTTCTTCTCGGCCATGAACAATCGTCCGCGGCAGTACGACATTGCCTCGCGAGGCAATCCGCCCTGCGGAATACTCTTGAGCAATCGGTCGGCTCTTGCAACGTCACCAGAATCAATCAGCAGATCAATCAACGTTGTGTGCAGAAGAAAAGCTCGGGGATTCTTTTGAATGCCATCCTCAAGCGTTCGAATGGCATCGTTTCGCTTCCCAAGTTTCTGAAACACAGCCGTGAGATACAGTCGAGGACTGGGATCGCTCGGGGCCGCATTGACGAGAGAGGAAAAGTGCTCCACGGCGCGAACGAGATGCTTTTGGACCTCGGGAGTCTTTGCCGACTCGGCACCAAGCTGTTGGAGTGAGTTCGCCAGAATCGCATTCAGACGTGATTCATGAACCGGTGCAGTGGCGACTTCTGACTCTTCGGACGGTGATTCCTTAGAGAGATCAATGGCCTTCCAAGCGTCATCAATCGCGCTGCGGTACTGACCATGATCAAAGTGGTAACTGGCTCGCATGAACCAGGCCTGAGCGGAAGGGCAGCGGCGAACCATCTCAGCCAGCATAGCCTCTGCACGGAACTCGGGCGGTGTTTGTTCATTTGCCAATGTCGCCAGAGCCGTGAACGCATCCGGCATTGGCTTCGAACATCGAATTGCTCGTTTGTAGAAGTCAACTGCGGTGGTCAGGTCACGTGCCGCCTCTGCGCAGCGACCGCTGAGATACCAGACGTCCGAGTTCTCCGTCTGCGATTTTCGCAGCAGCTTCAGATGTGCTTCCGCGTCGGACATTTCTCCAAGCTTCGATGCAACTCGAGCCTGTCGAAGTCTCAACGCATCGTCGCCGAATCCTTTTCGCAGCAAGTCCTCATTATGTCGATGCGATTCTTCCAGCGCGGGGCGAGTCTGAATCTGTTCTGACAGCACCCACGACAGTCGCTCGCGGGCTTCCTGATCGGAGTTCTGAAACGCGAGGTATTGCGTGAGTTGTTTTTGAGCGGCTCGGTAATCCTTCTTCTCAAGTTCAGCGAATGCCGCGTTGCGCAGAAACGTGAGCGTCGCGGAGAACTGTTTATCATGCAGTTTGCGCAGACCAAAGCAGGTTGCTGCAACGACAATCGCAACAATGAGTGCGGCCTTTGGATTCAAAGCCCGACCGCGTTTGCCTGTTTTGGTGACCAAATCGCGCATGATGACCGCTCAGCCTTTCTTTTCCGTCAGAGACGAACCTTCGGACAGAGCACTTCGAATCAGCGGCAATGCATCCTTGAGCAATGACTCGGACTGAGCCAGATCATCGGCGGTCTCAAACCCGCGATCGACAACATACAGTTTGAACAGCACCGGCTCGCCGTGATAAGCGACGCGAGGATTCGATGGAGCATCCCAATTTCCATCCGTGCTCCAGCCCCAAAACACGCGAACCACTTCGGCGACTCCGGCTTCCTGAGGGCGGAACGTCGCTCGATTCAGGCTGACAGGAACACCTTCAGCATCCTTGATCTCAGTCAGTGTCGGACCTGATGCCAGTGAGTATCCCACACCTTCAAAGCAGGCCGTCGGCGGGTGAACGCTGATCGGTCCGGCGGCACCGCAGAGCAGAGTCAGAGTCGCGGTCTTACCGTTTTCCGCATGGCGGTAAACCCGACGCAGAGATCCGGCAATTCCGCCGTGGCGAATCTCGCGATCGTCAATCTGAAGATCTGTTGAAGTCCAACTGCCGATCGTCGACGGAAGCCGGCTCAGTTTTGGAATCGCTGCAGCGATCGCCGTCGGATCGTTGAGTTCACGGTTCAGGAACGAATCGAGACCGCTGGATGCCAGCAGAAGTCCGGCTCCTCCTGCGCACAGAAGGAAGTCGCGACGATGAAGTTGTCCGATCGGAGACGACATGAGCGAGACTCGGTTGGATCGTCCAAAGCCTGGAGGGATGAAGATCGATCAGGTCTTGATCGAATGCCACGTGAGTCCCGGAGCCGGGTCTGTCTGTTCAACAAAGACCCAGTCGAGAAGTTTTAGTTCGAGATACAACAGCAGAATGGCAAACGGCATCATGAGCCAGCCACTGAGGTCATGGAAAATCAAGTCGGCCGTTTCGCGACTGGCATATTGGAACGCTGCTGCGGTCGCAACAATTCGAACGATGTTGCTGATCAGAGCAATCGGAATCGCGCTGAACAGGATCAGAAGCTTTTCCCAGCGAGCCCGATCGCTCAGCACAACAGCCGCTGCGGAGATCGCGAAGAAGACCATCAGCATTCGCAGACCGCTGCAGGCTTCGGCGACGCCGAGCCGCACGTCGCCCATGAGAATCGTATTACCCTGAGCAATCGCCGGAATGCCCATGGTTTGGATGTACCACGCAGACTCCGATGCGCCCAGCATCTGCAACGGGCCGCTGAGCGTTCGTTCGAGCTGAAAGGGCAGTGGCAACATAAAGCCCGTGAACAACACCGCCGGCCACATCCCCGCGAAGAAACGTCGGCCCCAAACGAGCAGCGTGATGCCCGAAAGTGCGAACAAAAGTCCGATCGCGTCAATTGCCTCAACGTAGAACCAAGTGGCAGCCTGATGACACAAACACGCGATTGCAATCATCACAAGTCCCGGGGCGTGAGATCGAGCTTCACCGGGCAGCAATCGGTGACGACGGGAAAATCCAAGACCGATTGCAATCAGTGGGATCACGAATCCGTGCGAGTATTGCGGCTCGGAAATCCAGCGATCGACGCAGTTGCCGAGCAGCTCTCGAAACATCCAGGACGTCAGCCCGATCAACACGACGGTCGCAGCCAGCCGAGACGGCCAGTCGGCACAGCGCCAGGATGTGGGGCGTGTTTCGGTCATGGATTCGAATGGAGCTGAAGCGGAAGAACGCCGAATGCGGTTCCGACATGGAACCGCGCAGTGTCTCTTCCAATGATGCCGAAACGCTACAACACAAAACGAACCGTGCGGTCGTTCATTCTGGCAAACCCGCGCAAACCGGAGACTTCTGGAGAGATGTCAGTGGTTTGACGATTGTTACGAAGATTGCGATCCGGGATGTCCGCGGAGCAATCGGTGCAACCCGAAAAGTCAGCCTTCGGACCAGCCTTCCCCGTGATTCTGTCTGTTGATTTCCGGCAGCATCCTGCACGCAACCTAACGTTCTCGGTGTGGAAGTCCCCAAGTGACACCGGGCGAGTTGCGAACATGAAAGCTATGAACTGGAAACGTTTTGCCGTTGAGATCTTCGCTGGATGTGCGGCGATGACCGTGCCTCTGCACACGACACTAGCCCAGCAATGCAACTGCCAGAACGGGACTGCGGTTCTGCTGAATGCTCCGTTTGACGGCACCGGCTCCGTCGCGCCGAGCGTCCCTTACATTGATCCATTCGCAAACTCAAACGGTCAACTGGCTGTTCAGAATCGACTGGCTGCCGGCTGGCCAAATCAGTTCGGTGATCCTGCACTCCGCGACAGTTCCGTTGCGCGAACAAATCGCAACACTGTTAACGGAAATTCGTCCCAGTCCGCATCAACAACTCGTCAGCAGGCGACTTCAACACAACAATCAACCGCGCCGAAGTCAGGTTCCGGAGTCTCCTCAAACATCGCGCCCGGGCCAGCATCAAATGCGATGGTTCGCGACGTGTTCAGCGGGCAACTCGTCCCGGCAAAAGCCGCTCCGCGATGGGATCGAGGCATCGCGACCAGCGCGACAAATGACGCTCAAACTGCGACCGGACAATCTTCAAACTCACAGTCGACCACATCTCAGTCTTCAACGACCACGGGCCCAACAACAGGCGGTGCGACATCTGGTCAGTCCGCACGATCGACGATCGGAAGCACGACGGCAACGAATTCGACCACAACAAGTCCTGGCCGTGGACCAGCCACCGGCTCGGGAACATCATCAACGATTGGATCGTCGACGGGGATTGATCCAAACTCAATGGCAGCGCGTCGAGATGCCTCTGGGCGACCGCTCAGCATTCTGCCGAACGGCAACGGCTCAGCACCCGGTCCAGCCATCGGAGGATTCTCGGGAGGCGGTGCCATGGGTGGCGGAGGCGGAGGCTTTGGCGGCGGTGGAATGGCCGGAGGTGGCGGCGGAATTGGTGGCGGAACAAACGGCTGGAATCCGTCTCAGGGCGGAGGCGGCATGGGAGCCTTCGGCGGCGGTGGTGGAAACGACAGGAATGGCGCTGGCACTCTGGGCACGACCGGAACCGGCAATAACACAGACACGAACAACACCGGCGGAAACAATAACGGCGGAAACAACACTGGTGGGAACAATACCGGCGGCGGCGGATCATCGACTCCGCCTGGCAACCCGACTCCTCCAACAGATCCCAATCCGCCGACCGACAATCCACCTGGCGATGATGGGCCACCGGATCGCAACGATCCGCCCACAGACAATCCACCTGGCGACGTGACTCCTCCGTCGGATAATGTTCCGCCTTCCGATGACACACCGCCGACCGACCCAACGCCACCAAATGACGACACGCCTCCGGGTGATGGTCCGCCAGCGGGCGACCTACCGGCAGGTGATCCACCGACTGATCCGTATCCACCAGTTGACAATCCGCCAGCAGATGAACCGCCCGTTGATAATCCACCGGTGGACAATCCTCCCGCGGATGATCCGCCAGCAGACGAACCTCCCGTCGCGGACGAACCTCCGGTTACGGATGAGCCACCGATGGACAAGGTTCCTCCTGGCGACGGATATCCGCCTTCGGATGATACGCCACCGAGCGACGATCCGACGCCTCCAGGCAATACACCTCCAGGCGATGACCCAAAGGGCGATGACGTCGTTACGATTGATCCGCCAACGCCGACCGTGCCACCCGGCGACACCGATGTGCCTCCGGGTGATTCGACTCCGCAGAATCCGGGCGGCGGCGGTTATGTTGGCGGCACTCCTGGTGATTCACCAGTCGTTCCAGAGCCTGGCAGCATCGTGCTTCTCGGCATTGCCGGTGGAGTCGGCGGTGCAGGATTTCTTCGTCGATACCTGAAACGCCGCAAGGCGGAATCAGCTCCGGAAGCAACCTGAGTTCTGCAATGGCACCCTCCCACTGGGAGGGTCGCGAGGAACGAGCGAGGAGGGCCTCTAGAAAAATCTGGATGAAGGTTCCATTGAGATCGTCATCGCATCCCCTCCCCGTCGCTCTCGCGACGACCCTCCCAACGGGAGGGTGAAACTCAGATGCACAGTCAGTCGAGGCTGCACGGCGCGAATCAGCACGGTCTCAATCAACTGACAATTTCGCCTGACGCCATGCGAAGATCGTCGTCATCGGGAACGCCGATGTATGGCAAGTGGCGGAATTCGTCGTTGTAATCAAGTCCGTAACCCACGACGAATGCGTCCGGGATCTTGAAGCCGAAATAATCCGGCTTCAATTCAACAAGACTTCGCTCTGTCTTCCAAAGCAGAACGGCCGAGTTCACACTCGCGGGAGAAAATCCCTGCACGGCATCGATCAATCCCACCATCGTCTTACCGGTATCAAAGATGTCGTCCAGGATCAAAACGTGACGTCCCTTGAGATCCGGCACCAGACTGCTGTTGATGATCAACTGCCCCGGCGATGTTCGAGTCCCACCGTAACTTGACGCTGAAATCAGGGCGACTCGCAGCGGCACGTTCATCGCTCGGATGAGATCGGCCAGCAGAACGAGGCTTCCCGTGAGCACACCGAGAATCGTCAGTGGCTTGCCTTGGTAGACCTGGGACAGTTGCGCACCAAGCTCCTTGACTCGGTCTCGAATTTCATTTTCGCCGATGAGGATTCTCATGACAGACGCCAGAACGCAGTGAGTACGATCAATTCAGGTAAATCGGTCCGCGACCTGAACTCAGCGAGTTTGCCCGCGACGGACCATGTTCGATGGGGCGGGATGATTACCAAACACAGCTATGTCTGACGAGTTTCCACTGGTTGTTCTGCGGAAAGTTCGCGAATCAGGGAGTCGATCTGCAGCAGAAACTTCTGCGTTTCGGCCTTCGAACGAATCTTTCGCAGGTATTCCACGGCGGAACCGACGTTCTTTCGAGCCATCGACCTCGCCTTTTGCAGTCGAACATCCCAGATCGCCGCCTCCATCATGCGCTGGGCCGAGATGCGTTTCTGGTCGGTCGCTTCCGCACTCACTTTCGCAGACAGAGCGTCCAGTAACTCCTTCTTGTCGAGTATCGGAAGGTCAGACTCCTCTATCTCCTGTACAAGTTCCGTGTACTGATCCAGTGTCCGATTCAGATGCTCGAACACGATCTCGCAGCTTCGAACCATGGACGTCTGCAGCGACGATCGAATCTCCGCCAGTGCCTGCTGATTGGCCACCCTCGCGGATTCTTTCTCCATGATGTACGTCGCCTGCATCCGTGCCGTCAGGCGAGCCTTTTCTTCCTGAAGTGTGTGCTTTCGCTGCAACGCTGTCATCGCTCGCTTTCGAGCCTTTCGCAGCAGCCGATGTTCAGACCAGATCGTGAGCGATCTCGGCCACAGCACTCCGGCGATCTGGATCAACCCGGAAATCAACACGACTCCTGCAGCCACCAGAAGACTGATGACGCCAAACGTCAGCAGGCCACCTCGCAAAACGCCAATGTTGAACTGCCGCCCCGCGAGCCCGAACGCATAAAGCATCGCCCCGGACGCTGCTCCGGCGAGGAACAGAAAGACTCCTGCCCCAAACAGCACCCGAGAATCCACCGGGGATTCTTCTGAGTCAGAGTCTGATTGTGCTGGCTTACTCAACGTCGGCACCGCAAAGAAAAACTCTTCATTCTTTCTTCACCCTCCCTCTGGGAGGATCGTCGCGAATGCGACGGGAGGGCTGCGACTGGAAATTCGCAAATGTTCCTCGACTCAAGCCCACTCGCAACTCAAGCAGACCCAACCGACCGCATCAGTCCAGGTCGTACTTCGAAACGATCGTGTCATTCTGAATTCGCCCAAGCGTTCTGTCGAAGTTGTCCAGGATGTCACGAATCAGCCGATCCTTGAGCACCTCAGGCAGCTTCGATGCTCGAGCTTTCTCGAGCGCGACGGCCGCGACTTCATAAGCTCTCTGCATGTCAGCATTTCGAGAATCCAGACGATCAATCTCGAGTGCCCGAATCGTGGCCTGGACGTACGTCTTGATCGTCTCCGCGACTTCGACGGACTTGGCATCCCAAAACGCTCGACTCTCACGAATCGCCGCATCGGACTGGTGCGTGATGAGCTGCATCTCTGTCCGGTACGCCAGCCTTGCTTTCTCAAGCTGATGTGCCGATTCGGCATTTCTCAATCGCAACCGGTTGATCATGCCCATCTGATCTCGTTCGACATCACCGCTAACACTCGTCGTCGATGTCTGCTGAGCGACATTCGACTGCGCCGCCGGTTTAGGCGACGTGATCAGTTCAGCATTGGTCGCGGACAACGAATCCTTCTTCCCCCGATCCCGACGCGCAAACTCGCGAGTCAATCGGCTGTTCAGATCATCGTTTTCTTCAGACATGGCGATCTCTCGTTCGGATTTCCCGTTGAACTTGCCCTGATGTTACCGTCCCACGAGAGCCGCTACCACTTCGAAACGAGACTCCAGGCGAACAACGCCATGTCCAGACGCAAAATAGCCCCTACGTGATGAGCGTCACGATTTCCAGGGTGAGCCTCATCGAAGTCGCGCCCGTCCTGGCAGCGGTCTCATCGATAAAGATCAGGCGTCTGAAGTCCAGATGGCGTGGCGAGCTAAGCCAGCTCGCTGCACTTTCACGTCGGGGCGATCTTGCTCTGCCGCCCGGACTGTTTCTATTGCAGGTGCCCCGGAGCTTGTTCAGGGCGTCCCAGATACCTGCAGACAGCACTTCACTCCCAGTTGCTCTCGAACCTGTTTCAGAGTCACATCCGGTGTTGTGCGAACGATCAGCTCCTTAGACGCTGCCCGTACTTTGACACAATCTTTTCGGTCCGTCTGAGCCCCTTACAGCCCTTGACGGAGAGAAATCGGAGCCTGGTCAGAGTGGCCGAGTCGAGAACGCTGCACATGGCTTCGTTGGTGCCCCTGTTGTCGTCGAACCAGATTTCTCGCAGTTCGGTTCTCTTTGTGCTGCTGCTGAGTGCAGCAAGAGTGGCATCGGAATGTCGCACTCCGAGAAGCGCGAGCTTTTGAAGCGACGGGCATGCGTCGGATTCGAGAAACGCGATGGTCTCGGGCTCAAGTCCTCTGGTCGAGTGCCCGTACATGAATCTTCCGTCGACCGAGAATGTGATCAGGCTTGGAAAGACCCCTTTACGCAGAGAAGCCATGGCGGGTGGTGTCGGGCACATGAATTCAAACTGCAGTCGTCTCAGCGAATTCGCATGATGGCTTTCAGCGAGTGCCGCGAAATCGTCTCCGTCGACGACGGAATCCTTCAACGAAATACACTCCAAATTGACAAGGTTTGCGGATCTGATGATCTTCGCAAACTGTCCCGCCTTCAGTCCCTGCAGTCGCAGTTCGCGGACGGAACGAAGGGCCGAGTGCCTGGTGATCAGATTGCAGAATCTGTCCGAATCATCGGTGCCAAATTGCGATTTGAATGCGGACAGATTGAATTCGCGACAGTTCTGAAGATTTTGTTCCCGGAACAACTGCTCAGCTTCCTCGCGACTCAGGGAGCCATCTTCAAGAACGAGGGACCTGGTGGACTCGAAGACTTTCGTTTTGAGGAACGGCTGGAGTGCTCCTTCAGCCAGATTGGAGAAACGAAGCGACGACAATCCTCCAATGTTCCAGCTTGCGATCTGTTGCATGGCCTCGACTGAGGCATACCCGTTGATCTCAAGGTGATCAAGGACACCGGTTTGCAGATCTCGAGGCAGAAATTCGCTGACGGCTCCAAGAATGAGATGCCTCAGTTGAGGCAGGCCGATTGCCGTGTTGAATGCGTTCAGGAGCGGCACCGTGTTCTCTTCATACGCCGCAATCTCAAGAAGCTCCAGTTGGGAAGCAATGCGGGGTTGGCTGAGAGCGGAAGTGACTCGATCCGAGATCAGCTGGCCACCACCGCCAATCTTGAGCCCCCGAAGATTGCTGAGGTGTGGCGAATTGAGGATTGCTGCAAGATCTTCGTCCGGGATCTTTAGATCTTTCAGATCGAGATACTGGACGTGTTGTAATGCCGTGCAATCCTTCCACTCATCTGCAGTTCCCTTCAGGTAATTGAGCCGAATCCAGCGCACTGGAAACGACTGAAACAGCTTGTGGCCATCCTTTTGCAGTGTTCTGGCCAGAATCGTAATCGTCTCAATGAAGCCGCGAGTGTAGACACACTTTCGAACGTCCTGGCCAATTTCCTTCGCCCACTGCTCTCCATGTTTCTCAAGTAGATCATTCGATCGAAACTGAAGATCCAGCCAGCGTGGGTCAAGATCGCTGATCTGGTTCAGTTCGCACTGGACTCGGATAAACTCGCCGCGCGGGCTGCCCTGTTCCTCCAGCCAGTCGGCGTAGATCAGACGCGGAACGTCATTGTCCGGGTCGGCGATGACTTCTGCCAGGAAGCTATTTGATTCTGATTTCTTCGCGGCCATGTCTTCAACGTTTGGTTATGGGATCTGATCGTCGTTTGCGGCAGCGTGTCATAACCGCATCGTTCGTCAAGTGTTCTGGCACAGGAGTCCACGCGAAAACCGGCAATCCAAATGACGCAGTTCACGGGCTTTCATGCGCCGCTCCCAATCGACGAACATCGTCGGAGAACGGCTCTTTTTCCTTCGCAGATGGCGAGAACGGGCACAAGTTTGTATACAGCCCCTCGTCGTTTCGGAGTGAGCTGTCTGCAGGGTTTGCTATGCTTCTTCAATTCCCGAATTCCAACACGCTGATGCTGGCGATGAGCAGCGGCACAATTCCGGAATCCGCGGTGTCATCGCCGCTGGCATATGCTCGTGACGGCGACGGAGCATTCTGGATCGATTCAGAAGCGGCACTTCCATCCGGTGCTTCGGCAAAGTTGAAGAAATGGGGCGTGTCGATTCACCGGTCTCGCAGCAAGTTCAGGGGCGAGCTTCAGAACGCCTCGTGCTGGCTGCAGATGCTGCCGTTGCAGAAGAAACGGGACGTTGAACAGATCGCAGATCGAACACAGGTGCTGTTCGTTCTTCGGGACGAATCTCAGTTGCCCGGTCTGGTCAACGAGATTCTTCGGTTGGGAAATGATCGACTGTCGTTTCGACGTGTGGAATGGAACGGAGAAGATCGAATTCTTCTGAGAGTCATCGGTGCTCCGTACTATTCGCTGCTCAGAGCCAGCGAAGCATGGACCGCCGAGTCATCTCTTCAGGTTTACGTCGAACGCGGCTCGAGAATCTGGATTGCGTTCGGTTATCAGCATCCTCTTGAGAGTCGATTGGTGCCAGCCGCCGGGCAGCATCTTCTGATCGACGCGAACAGCAAATGGATTTTCCTAAGAGAGCAACCGTTTCAGGATGTTTACAGCGTTCTGGAGTTTAAGCTCCCGGAACAGCCGCAACCACTTGTCGAACGCGGGCAGGTACAGAAGCTCTCGGTGCCGCTGAGGCTGTCTCGAAGTACGGGGCAGGATGCAGCCGAGATCATGGTGCTCACAAAGAATACCATCGAGCAACTGGATCGATTTGTTCAGTCCGCAAATGATGCTGTTCTGGAGCGACTGGCTTTTGCCGTTGCAGAATCTTCGAACGGTGGCGAGCCGACAGTCATCATTCGTGTTCGTCCGGGTCGAACCGCGGCTCCTGTCATGATTTTTGATGGTCTTGGATGTCGCAACTATTTGAAGATCCCGAACTTATTCGTGCCGATAGGAAAACGCATTCATCCGCCTCTTCGTCGCGACGCAGTACGAAGCCTGCTGGCAGCCGATGAGGCTCGACTTGTATGGCTCGCGCCGGTTGATGATGCGGCAAGTGGTGAGGACAGGACCATTCCGGTCGCGTTTGAGACCCGCAGCATTCCCGACGCGGCATTTCTTCCACTTTCGAACTGGGTGGACTACATCCTGGATCGTGATCAGCAGTTGCTGACCGCGTGGCGAAACTCTCATCAGTTCGAATTCGAAGAGTTCATCTGTCGAAGCGAGTCAACCGAGTCTCGCAAGAAGCGAACGCCAGCAGATCCGGGTGAGAAGCCTGACAAGAAGTCTTCGAAGCGGACAGCGGACGATTCTCAGCAGTCGACGGGTGAGTCGAAGCAGACGCTGATGGAACGTCTCATTTCAAAGTTCCGACAGAACTCCAGTCAGCCGGCGGAGGACGCTGAGACCATTCGACTGCGGGAACGATTGTCGGCTGTCGAATCGCAGTTTCTGGGGATGGAAACGCATCTGGAAGATCCACAGCGCAGTCCATTGTGGCGTGAGATGGCGGACATCAACGCGGCCCTGGCTCGGTACACGGATTCGTCGATCTGTCGACAACATGAGTTCTGGGACGCGACAACAACGGATCATGTGTCGCTTGAACTTTGGTTTCGTACGGATGCTCAGGGAGCGTTTCATCTGTCCGGAAAGGCGTTTGGAAACGCTGAGGGAGTCGTCACGGATCGCGATCTGCGGCGATTGTTTCAGGCTCCGGTGCTTGCTCCCGCTGAGATCGCACAATTCGCGTCATGGCTCGTTTGGGCTGTCGAGACTGAACATGGTCGCACTCTGATCCGAAGTGAGCTGCCCTCCGTCCTGCAGTTCCTTGAGCGATATGAATCAGGGCTTGCAGTCCGCGCGTGCTGGCTGGCATGGTCAGCACTCGCGCGAATGACCAGCGATGTGTTGATGCTGGCCCGAGCGCGGGACCGTGTCCTCGATCGAATGTATCAGCATGGTTTGATCGCGGATCGCGATGTGCCTTCGTTTCTGCGACTGGGTTCAGGGCAGTCCGGCGAGCAGATTCGCCAGGTGCGTGAAGAAGTGCGAAAGCTCCATGAAACCGTTCGCGCGTGGAGCAGCCTGAATCTCGGAATCGCGAGTTCGCAAACGCTTGATTACATCGATCTGACGTTTGCATTTGCTTTCGCCAGACTTGGCGAATCAACCGTGGCGTCTGAGCTGGTTCACTCAGCGCAGAAGGAGTTGCTGGGAAAGAGAGATCCTGTCCATCGGTGGTTGTTCGACGCTTATCAGCATCGGATTGATACGATTCTCGCGGGGCAACCTGCGACGGCACCGTTTCCCGAGAAGTTCATGAAGCGTCTGGAGGGCATGGATCGACTCGATCGATACAAGGTCGATCGCCTGCGGCAGCACTCCTGTATTCTCGAACCTGTCGAGCAACTCGATCCCTACCGCGAATGGCGGCGCCGGGATGAGGGAAGTCTTGAGAAGGAACTGGCGGATCTGTTCGTCGAGAATGATCGAAAAAAACTCGGCGACAAAATCAACGTGCTTCTGAAACGAAAGGCTTCTGTCAACGAGCAGGCTCAAGTGCTGACGACGGCGCTTGAGTTGTCCGCTCGGCTTGGGCAGGAGTATGCGTCCGGGTTGTTGTCGCAGGTGACCGCAATGGATCGCAAACTGTCCGACCCGATTTTGAGGGCTGAGCTGCTCGAAAAAGGCTTGCTGATCAGTGCGCATTTCGATGAAGCCGGAGCGGTTCAGGAGTGTTTCAATGCGATGAGCGGGCTGCTGAAATCTCTGAAGAAAGCGGATGTTGCAACGCTTGGAGCTCTTGAGAAACTGCTGTCGCGATCGTTCGTTCCGCTGCGAAAGCTGGGAATGCGGAATGAGATTGCATTCCTCCTTGAGGCGATGAGCAAGATCGTTCGAAGTGCACTCAAATCGAAGGAGAGTGAAACAGAGCGGCTGAGAATCCTCCTTCAACTGGCTGGTGGATGGTTCTACTTCGGCCAGGACCATGGCTGGAAAGATATCGACACCGCAAGAGAGCTTCTGCTTGGCGGTTCGCTTGTGGATGAGGGCCATGTCGGGACGAAGAAGCAGACCGATGTTGCGATCTCATATATTCAAGCGGTCGGACAGGCACCGTTGAAAGATGCTGTCGATCGACTTCAGGATCTCTTCCAGCATCTGACAGGGATTCGGGACGGACAGACGGTGAGTTCTCACTATTCGCTCAAGCACCTGGACATTGTGGAAGCCCTCGTCCAAACGATCGTGAGCGATAGCTTCACGATGGACAAAAACAGTCTCCGCTGGATGGACGAAGAGGAGTTTCTGATTCGTCGAAGGATACATCAGGACCTGCGAAAGATGATGAGTGATGCGTGAAGATGACCTGCCTTGCGGATGCTCGGAGTTCCCGGACAAACCAGTATTGAAAAAGACAACCTGCGGACGGCCTCGAATGTCTGAATCGCCATGCTGACGCTGCTTGATCGCCCCGAAACCAACGGCCTGTGTCTCGTCCGACGAGTCAAGTGGTCGCCCAACGGCAAACATCTGGCCGCGATTTTGTTTCAGCGGGTTGGTGGTGAACCGAGAAGTACGATCTTGTTGTGGAACCTGTCAAAGTCGACCAGTGCAGAAAGCCTGGGGACGTTTCCAACTCGAATCATGTCGATTGCCTTCACGGGTAACGGGAGGTTTCTCGCGGCGGGGATCAATATTCGATCGATTCGCATCTGGGATCTGTCGGAGGCGACATCGAAACGCACGTTCCTGCTTGGAGCGTCCGCCGATGGCTCGGAAATTGAGCCCGCGCCCGTCACTCAGCAGAACTATGCGGCAACATCTCATGTCTGCAGTTTTGCTGACAACCATTCGCTGGCAAGCTTCTGGCTCCGACGATGGACGCTGTGGGATCCCAGAGATCCGGATCGACCGCTCGATGTCCAGCGGTCGCAGAACTATTCCGTCGACTCCTGCGCCGTCTCTGCAGATGGAAGCGTCCTTGTGTTTGTGGATGACGGCGGTGACGCTCGCCGTTTCAAAGCAACAACCGGACTCAAGAGGCCAGCGAAGCTTTGGACAGGTCACAACGGCGAGCGAATCGCAATCTCGCGCTGTGGCAGTCGCTTTGCTTTGATTGATAAGAGTCAGATCCAGTTCGGAAAAGTCGACAGTCCGAATCGTGAACTTGCCTGTCTCGTCGGACACGTCGGTTTCATCTACACGGCTATCTTCGGCCCGGATCACCGCACGATGCTGACGGGCGGTCACGACGGAACCACGAGATTATGGGATCTCGATCGACAGAAAGAACTGGCCCAATATGATTGGGGAATTGGCCGAGTCACCGCGATGGATCTCTCGCCAGACGGAAACTCAGTTGTGGTTGGCGGTGATGGACAGCAGAACCTTGTGATGTGGGATTTCGAGTGACTTATGATGCACAACAGGAAAAATCCATGACGGCTCCTCCACTTCAGGCCATCCGGGAAACATGGACATTCGAAGAACTTCGAGCCGAGGCGGATGATATCCGCAAACGTCTGACGCTGTTTCGCACATCGTTAGGGCGATTCCTTGTTGAGAAACAGGAGCTGATCGACCTGATGGTTGTCGCGGCTGTCGCTCAGGAGCCGCTGCTGCTCGTCGGGCCGCCGGGAACGGCAAAATCGGATCTCGTCCTGAAGTTCCGCGATGCAATTGGTGTGAGCGAAGAAGACTACTTCGAATACATGCTGACGCGGTTCAGTGAGCCGTCAGAAATCATCGGGCCGATCGACATCAATCAGCTTCGCGATGGTCGATACGTGAGACGCGAGGAAGGCAAGCTGCCCACCGCGAGACTCGCGTTTCTCGATGAGATCTTCAAATCGAACTCGGCGATTCTGAACATCCTTCTGACCATCATTAACGAGCGAAAGTTCTATCAGGATGGCAAACCGCAACCCGTGAATCTGCGAGTCCTGTTTGCAGCGACAAACGAAATTCCCGAACAGGGAGAATTGGGTGCCCTGAAAGATCGCTTTGTGCTGAAGGCAATCAGCCGCTCGGTTCAGGATGATCATTTCACCGCATTGATTGACGCGGGTCTCAGTTCTGAGGTCTACAAAGGTCTGAATCAGAAACCATGGAAGGAAGGCCATGCGTCGTTCGAGGATCTGCTGAAAGCGAATCGATATCTGACTCATCAATTCGGACAGAAGGACACATCAGGTGATCCGGGAGCTGATCGCCGCCAGTTCTTTCCGGACGATGTTTTTCGCGAGTTTGAGCGCATCGTGAAGACTCTCGTGCGGGAAGATCGCATCTTCATCAGCGACCGAAAGCTCGTGAAGCTATACAAGCTTCTGAGAGTTCGAGCCTGGTTGTTTGCGGGTGGTACAGTCGGGCTGGACGACCTTCGACTGCTGGCCTATCTCGGCGAAACGCATCAGGAAATGGACCTGCTCGCCGAGAAGATCCCCAATCTGCTTGGATTCTGAAGATGGCTGCGATGGAACTTCGGGATTCTGATGCCGCGAAGAGGTATCTGATTGAGGGAATCTGGCTCCAGCGTCTCGGCTCAACGAACGCAGAGTCTGTGACAAGGTCGCTCGCCTGCATTCTTGGTCTGGCGGCGGCAGACAGTTCCATTCCTCCTGCTGGATTTGTTGCGGACATCATTCGACTTGTGCTCAATGAGCGGGAGTCCAAAGTCACGAGGGAGACGGTTCCAGGTGGCTTGTCGGCCGAGCTGGTCCGTGCTTACGAAGACTATGTCCTGGGTAAACTCAGCGCAGATTCGTCATTTGAGCGCGCGAGTGTTGCGGTCTGCCGTTATCCAGAGGCTGATCGACTCAAAGCGATCGCCTGGATGATCGCTCGAATGTGCGAGAAGACGGGCTTTGGAGGCGTGACGATCAGTCCCTCGATTGTCAGAAACCTTCAGGGCATTGCTCCGGACGATGTCGTTGCTGAGGGAACCGAATCCATGCGTACAGAAGGACTGATGCCGCTGCTTACGACGACTTACGAAGACTTGATTCGCAGCGTCCGCAGTGTGGGTGAGGTTCTGTCGCCAGAAGACGTGTTCGAGCTGGAGAAGGGAACGGCTCTGGTCGAATTCGGGCAACGTCTCGCCCTGCGGCAGGTGCTTCGAGCGGCTCAGGCGTTTGCTGACAACTCACCGCGCCGAGCGCCTCGTCCAGTCGTCCGGGCTCGAAGCATCGCGACCCACATTCTGGAGGAAGACTCATATCCGATCGGCGGTTTCACATCCATCTCGACGCGGGGCAGCATTGAAAGCCTGCTGCATTCCGAGCTGGCCTACATGGAAACGGATGAAAGTCGTCGACCGGATCTGTTTGAGATCAAGTTCCAGAGATCTGAGTTGCTTTACTACTCTCGTGACGAGAATCAGTTTCTGCGGCGACGCCGGACGATTCAGTTCATCCTTTTCCCGGATCTTCGAGAATGCCGGATCAAGGATGACCATCTGCAGTTTCAGAGGTTGATCCTGATCCTGGGACTTCAGGTCGCCGTCGTCCGCAAACTGATCGAATGGCTCAGTCACGATGCGCTGCTGTTTGAATTCCTGTTTGTTGACAATGGTCCGGAGCGCCCCCTTGAGCAGGAGCGTGGGTTGCTTGAAATGATTCTTTCCGAGCAAGTTCAGAACGGCACGGTCCGATTCGAAGATCTGACGCTTTCAAAGATACGAGAGCGTGCCGAAGAGCACGCCCGCCGAAGCCAGACGCATTGTGTCGCTTTTTCAACAGGAAAGCCCTCGATTGCTTTCAACAACGTCCTCGCAATACAGATGAGGCTTCGTTCCGCAACTCCGGAATTGTTCCTGCCCGATGCCACGGAATTCACGCTCTGTACATCATTCGACGACGCCCTCCAACGCATCATCGCTGAGCTGGTGTAAGGCAGCGGCATCAAAAAGCTACCAGCTTGGCGAGCGGCCGGTGTGAACCGGCTGGTACTTGCGACTCAAGTTCACGTCAAAGCTCCGGGACTTCCACTTCACGCTGCTGCTCAAGGGATCATTCCGTCAACAGTTGCGCAGACTCTTCGATTTCACGGTCGTGGATTGTTTGGCCGGCAGCGTCTCTCCAGTTCGGAAAGAAGTCTCCGAAGGAGTTCATTTCCAGAATGAACGGCTTACCAGTGTGGCGATCGAACGCGACGTCGATTCCAACACACGGCAGTTCAAACAGAGCCGCTGCATGGCGGCAATAGTCCATCGCATCCAGCCAGTTTCTGTGCCCGATCTGTCGACGACACTCCTCAACGTCTCCTCGCTGACCACCGAGATGCAGGTTGGTCATCGGGTGACGACTGACTCGACTGACGACAGCAGCAACCTCCGATGCAAGGACGACGACGCGAATATCGAAGTTGCGATCGGCAATGCGAGTCTTGGTGACAGAATTCTGGACAATGGCATCCTCGTTCAGGATGAAGTTCAGGATCGACACCAACTCATCACCGTCGACACGCCGCACGTCAAACGTGTTGTAGAACAAGCCGTCTAACGACTTGACCGTGGTGATTCCGCTGATTCGTGACCAAAGTGCTTCCAGAACCACGATGCCCGACGCGCAGGAACCATACGCCAGCTTCACATAGGCCTTCTCCCACTTCCTCGCTTTCAGCTCGGCAATCAGCGATTCGACGTTTCCGCTCGGTTTGAAGCTTTCCGGAACAGGTAGGCCCGCATCCGCAAGCCGAGACGAAACTTCATTCTTGTCAAACAGCAGCGCCAGATGTTCCGGATTCGCAGGACTCATGATCTGCGGTTGCGACTGTAGAGACGCCCGAATGCCCAGCAGACATGAACGAAGGCCGTGAAAGATGAGTTTCGGCGATGCGATCCATCCGTGACGCCCTTCCGTCCAGTCGGATGGTGCCTCGCCCAGCACCCGCTGCCCCGCACGCATCAGCTCACGGATGATGCTGAAGTCCCGCGCGGGCGATTCGATTCTGAGCAACGACCTTCGCGCGGGCATCAAGTGCTGAATCTGCCCGTCCAGCACGCAGACGTCTTTCCATGAAATCGTCTGAATGTCCGGCGTGACCCCAACCCGCTGCCACCACGCAAGCAGGTCTCGTCGAAAGAACGAGTAACGCATGCTGTCGGGGTCGGCGATGATCAGATAATTCGGCTGCATCGATCACTCGATATCGCCGTTCCACAGGTACTCGTATTCATCCGCCGGATTGCCTGTGTACTGGGACTCTGCACGGGCAGCCGGGAAGGCTTCTTTGAGCAGACGAACTCCATTCGCCGAAATGTAGTTTCCAGTGAGATCAAGTGACTCCAGATGAGACAACCCAGCGGTACGAAGCGTGCTGACACCCTCTTCAGTGATGATCCCATAGATCAAATGCAGCGTCTTCAGTTGTCGAAACAGCGGCGATTTGACGAGTTCGGCAAGGCCAGCGTCACCGACATCACTCATGATCAGCGTGATGTGCCTGAGTGCCTTCAAATGCGGCGAACGGCAGAGTGCCTGAAAGCCCTTTAGGTCGATGTATGCACCCTCTTCTTCGTCGCCCGCCTCCTTCGCGTGCGGGTGAATGAGCAGTCGCTCAAGCTTGCCCATCGATTCGTTCTTCGCCAGCGCGTCGAGCGGATACCGGCTGGACGAGTGCTGCAAAGTGAGCGATCGCAACTCAGGAAGGTTTGCCCGAAAAATTGCTCCGCTGTCAACGCCGTGAGCATCAAGCTGAAGAGTCTCAAGACGCGGCATTGCCTTGACAAAATTGTGGACCTTCTCAAGTCGAATGTGACAATTCAAATCTTCCTTCTCACTGATCTCGAAGACTCGCAGATTGTCAAAACTTGTGCCGCTGAGAACTTTCATCGACGGAGCATCGTCTTCATCAAACTCAGCGTCCGCATATTCTTCAAGCTCACTCAGTTCATAGCCGTTTGATGGGTTCTGAATCACAAGCCGACGAAGCGTTGAAGCCAATGGCGACTTCTTGAGAACCCGTGCGAAATCCGGCAACAAATAGGTGATTTCGAGTGAATCGAGGAATCCACGAGCGAACTGCCATTGGTACGGCTTTTGGCTTCCATAGTAAAGACCTTCCGGAACCTTCTGCCCAATCAGGGCCTCAGACAGATCGCCAAGCCACGTTGCTTCGTGTTCCTTGAGTAATTCTGCTTCACGATTCGCCAGCTTCTTCCTCTCAGTCGCCTTCAGATCAGGATTCTCAAGTTCCCACTGCAGTCGAATGAGTTCTCCCTGCGGGTCGCCCTGATCTTCAAGCCAGTCGGCGAAAATCAGATAGGCAGACGGATCATCCGGCGCATCAAGGATGGCCTTGATGAACGGGACTCGTTCTTTCGCCTGAGCCTGCGAAGCCTGAGCCTTCTGCTGTCGTGAATCCGAACTACCAGTGACCTCGCGATAGCCCTTACCGGTCTTTTCCGCGATGAGCTTGTCGTACGCCTTCCGGGCTTCGGCTTCCGTGGCAAACTCCTTGTCTTTCTTCTGACCATCAGTCCCGACGCGACCATATCGTATCGAATGCACCTTGCCATTCAGGGCAATCTCCCAAAACTTGTCCGACGTCCCTTCCTTCATTTCGAACATGCGAGGTGCTTCACTGGTCATGACGTGATCCTTTATGTGGGGCTAAGTGCATCGTCAGGAATACAATGGGAAACATAATTGGTCGGAACCCGTTCCAAAAGTCCACGACCATAAATCCTGTCCAAATGCAGGTGAGGCATGTGGATGTAACCAATATGGCAGCCGCACACCTGGTTCGGACAGGTCGTCAATTCGGTCGGAAACGCCCAGTTCGGGTCGTAGAGATTTCCCAACGCAGCCTTGACGAAATGGCATCGACGAACCGTACCGTCTCCGTTGACCGAGAAGACCGTGGTGCCGGCGTTGCAGAATCTCCCGAGACTTTCATGGTCTGTCACATTGGTGCAGAAATGCGGATCGACTCGAAGCATCCTGGAAACTTCGAATGCGCTGTACTGATGCTTTTGACCGCCGCCAATGTCATAAGCATTGAGCCAAAGATAAGTGTCGTTCGGCAATTCAGAACGCATCAATTCGATTTCATCATAGTCGGTCGGGATGGCGACCATACCGACGCTGTGTGACACACCGAACGCTCGAAGCTGCTCGCATCGCGACAGGAATTCCGTCCGAGCAACCTGAGTCGGATGGTAAGTACACCAAAAGCCAAGCTTGCTGCGGTCACAGTCATTCAACCAGTCGAGCGACCAGGAGAGATTTGTCTGGACTGCGATTTTCACGATGTGGTCGCATCGTGAAAGTTCTTGAATTGCGGTGTGATACCATCGCCTCGTTAACGCTTCGCCCCACGGAGTAAAGAATACGGAAAGTGATCGATCCCGATTCTTCACGGCCCAGTCGACGAATTTCTCGAGAGCGTTCCGATCGGCCTGCAATTCCTCAGCGCTCTCATGCCGCTTGGCAAATGGGCAGTAATGGCAGTCGTAATTGCAACTGCTCAATGGTCCTCGGTAGAGAATGGTGAGTGCTTTACTCATGTCGACTCATACCAGTTCAAATGCCCGCATCAGTTCACGCACCTTTTCAGAATACAGCCACGGTCCAATCGCATCTGATCGCTCGAACCCTGCTTCTGTGAGGCGAATCGTGTCGGAAGTGATGCTTGCAAGTTCCCACTCTGCCAAAGATTCGATCTGAGGCAGATCGTCGAGGACATCCTGACCAAACCGCTGAATATACTCATCACGTGGCAGCCCGCTGACCTGCATCAACATCAGGATCGCGAATCGTCGCTTCTGCTCGTCTGCAGAAAGAAGGAATCCGTTTCGAGCTTTTGCAAACGAGCCCGCTTCACGACGAATGTAATCGAGCAAAATTGATCGAACTCCCTGACGGCCCACAGCGAACTCGGTCGAGTAATGAAGCACTCGAGTGTACGACCTTGCTCCGCATCCGAGCCCCACCATTCCATCCGACTGGCAGGCATAGCGGGTTCCGACATTCGCTGAAGCTTGATCCGATCGCGAGCTTACAGACGATGGCTTTCGGAACATCCTCATCGAGGTCTGCTCATACCCTTCGCCGACCAGGAAATCGCGAGCTTCACGATACGCTTCAAGCCGTTGATCATCCCACGTACGATCAAGACGACCGAGTCCCGTCAAGGGTCGCACATAAAGTGGATACAAATACAGTTCTTCCGGGCTCCATCGCAATGCCTCGCGAACACAACGCAGCCACTGTTCCACCGATTGACCTTCGCCTCCATAAATCAGGTCAATGTTGAGCACCGGGAACTGGAAGTGCCGAATCCGCTGAAGGGCATTGAGAACATCTGCTGCGCGCTGAGGCCGTCCAAGTCGATGCGCTTCCGCTTCGTCGAATGACTGGATGCCGATACTGATTCGATCGGTTCCGAAAGATGCCAGCAGGGACAATTTCTCATCATCAACCGTTGCTGGTGAAACCTCGACAGAGACTGGAATCTCACGACCCACTGCCCCCATCGATTCGCACACTTTGAGCAGTCTGCTGAGTTCCGCAGCGTCCAGAAACGTCGGCGTTCCGCCACCGATGGCGAGTTGAGCAAAACGGGCTTGAGCCCCCAATTCATCTCGGACGACTCGAGCCTCTGTTTCCACCTGCCGAATGTACTGCTCCGTTAGCCCATTTTCGGGATTCGCCTGAGTAAACAGATTGCAGAAGCCGCAGCGATGCTCACAGAACGGCACATGGAGATACAGAAACAACGAGTTCTTGCTTTCGTCTGCCCAAACCTCGGACAACGGTCGTGGGTTGTCAAAGAGTCGATAAGCGGTCTTGTGAGGATACGAATATGTGTAAGCCTGGTACGGCGATCCGTGAACCACCGAATCTATACCCGCGAGCGATTGAGTGGATTGGGACATCATTTCCGGCTGACTTTGATTCTGGCTCAGGATTCTCGAGTCAACATAACTTCCGCATAGGGCACGTTCCACACTACCGGATGCGCGAGACGATGTCCAACGTACCCGTCTTCGCCGTAGGCTGTACCGTGGTCGGAGCAAATGATGCAGAAGACATCAGAACGGCGGCGCATCGCTCCGAACAGCCGAGGCAGTTGTGAATCCACGTACGACAATGCGGCGGCCTGAGTCTCCGGAGAATCTTCCGTTCTGCCTTCGATGTACATGCAATTTGGCTGATGCAGCGCCGACACGTTGAGGAACAGAAAAACTCGCTGTTCGGGAGCAAGCAGGCTCATCGATCGCAGGGCAACATCGATCTGGTTGCGTGTCGAGTCTCGACATGTGACGCCAAGCGACGGCGACCAATGGCTCTCGTGAAACAAACTCGGGAGCACGCTTCCGAGCGGCGACTGTTTGTTGAAGAAACCGACGCCGCCGATGCAGATCGTGTGATATCCGATGTTCGACAGTCCGGTCACGATGTCCGGGGCATCAAATACAAACGTCTGATCCGTCGTGGTTTCGCTTCCTGGAAATCGAGCGGCCCAAAGTCGCGGATGCAGTCCGGGGCTGGCGGGAGTTGGCAGGAATCCGGCGAAGAACGCCTGATGAGCCGCATACGTGAAGCTTCCCGGAGTATGTCTTAACTGCCATCCGTCGGGCAGCAGTTTCTGCAAATTCGGTGTCAGCCCACGCTGCATCGCCGAAGTGGCCACATCAAACCGAAGTGTGTCGAGCGTAATGAAAACAAGATCTGCTTTGCCGACGACCTGCTGCATTGGTAGAACACAAGGAAGAGTGACGGAACTCGATCGGAATTGTTTCTTTGCAGACGGGAACGTAGCGTTCCGATGAGAACTCGAACAGCAAGCAGCCGCATGAGCCCAACATCTCAGATTCGAATTGGACAGATCCTGCCCTGCACCGAGGCGGAAGGGCCGGGAAAACGTTTCGCAATCTGGGTCCAGGGCTGCCCGCTGCGATGTCCCGAATGCTGCAACCCCGAGCTTCTGCCTTTCGAGGGCGGGCAATTGATGGATGTCGGTGAACTCGTCAGTCAGATCCTTCAGAGCCGTTCGCTCGGGATCGAAGGAATCACGCTGATCGGAGGCGAACCGTTTGCTCATGCCGCACCGCTCGCGATTGTCGCGGCTTCGGCCCACGACGCGGGACTTAGCGTGATGGCGTTTTCAGGCTACAGGCTTGATGAGCTTCACGACATGAATCAACCTGCCGTGAACAGCCTGCTGGAACAAATCGACCTGCTGGTCGATGGACGATTCGATCACACGAAACCGGACAAGAGCCGTCGATGGATTGGGTCGACGAATCAGCAAATCCATTTCCTGACCGATCGTTATTCCCCGGACGATGCGTTCTGGCAGACGCCCAATACACTCGAAGTGCGGTGGGATGGTCGAGAGCTTGTCGTCAACGGCTTTCCGGCAAAGTCGGCCACCGGATTGTGGAAACGTGGCAGCGTCAGGAGGAACAAACCATGAAGGAAGTCAGCGAGTTCGAAGCACGTTTGTTGCGGGTCCTTCGCTGCCTGATGCATCGTGCATCGATGGATCAAACGCTGGCGCTGCTTGTCCAGCAAGTTGCTCGACCACGTTGCCTGAGCCGCACATGTGTCGAGTTGATTGAGGATGGTCTGTCAAAGGGCGTGACAGCATGGCTGGCTCGATCCGGCTGGATGAATGCACGAACGTTGAAAAATGGTGACGTGTCCAGCGGACGGTTGTGGCTGAGACATCATCCGTCATCGATGGCTCTGACCTTCTCTCGCAACAGTATGGAATTGCTCATCTGGCTGACCGCTGAGAACTTCGCAGAGCCCACGGTTCCGCTCGAACTGGATGCCAACACGGTGACGATCGGTGATCGACTCCTGATGCTCATGACTTTCTCGGCGCTGCGGACCACGGTTGGAGTCAACGTTCTGGTTCGTCAGTCTGGATTCTCAACACATGGGCTGACCTCCATCCTGTTCCCGGAGACCGCGGCCCTTATTCCGGGATTCTCCGAGCCGAACTTAGGCTTTTGGTTCCAACCCAAAACAACCTGGGTGCTTGAAGCTTTGCAGTCGCGATTGGCGGGGCAGTGGTTTATGGTCGAGGACGCCAAACGTATCTCGTCAAATCACGACGATGTTCAGCAGATTGGTCAGCATCAGTCGCGAGTGCTCAATGATCTGTTTGCCAATGCTGAGCGTACCGGAAGAAGAGATTTGTGCTTATTCCTTTTGACCGCCGCGAACCGGCTGTTCCAGTCCGTCGCCGTGGATCGATGGTACGAACGCATGGATTTTCGAGCACTCAGGTTGTCGCAGAGATCCGAGATTCTCCGAGCAGCACTTGCGTTCTTCTATGGCCTGCAACGACTTCAGCTCTGGACTCAGCAGGCTCAGCGCATCAGCTTTTACGACGACGATTACCGAGCCAGCCAGTTATGGAAGTCCGAATGGGATCAATCGCACGGCGATGAGGTTATCATGCGATCGGAGCGAATCATTGCCATCGTCGACCCGCTAAGAACTGCAGCTTCAGCTCACTGACGTTGTCGTCGCGTGTGTTTGTGACGGCAGGTGCTCTCGGCGTAACGTTAGGGCCGAAACTAACCAGCCGGAATCCGCGAGGGCGCGCGAAGGCTGTTTTCGAAGATTCCGAGTTGCTTACGGATGGAGCGTTTCTTAAGGTTCCGTTTCGGGCCTGACGAGAGATCACTTCGCCAGGCGTGATCGGCATGGAGCAACGCGCATATTTTGCGGGTTGCATCAACCAAGTTGATTGATCGGAGTTGTTCACATGAGCGATCGAATTGCCACTGAGTGCAAGGCATGCGGTAAAGTGTTCGCCGTTGGAGCCTCGTTCGCTGGCAAGAAGATTCGATGCCCGCAGTGCCAGGGGATTATCCAGGTGACCGGCGGAAGTGCGCCGGCTTCTCCTCCGGTTCCATCGCCTCGCAGCAGTCCGTCGGCATCGTCGACTTCAGCTCCGAGAGAACCTCGAATCGCGCGACCGCTCCGACGCGATGAAGAACCACCAGCAGTCCCACAACGACGCGAATCTTCAGCTCCGCCAAGATCTGAGAAGCCATCACGGCCAGCAAAGAAGAAGCCCGTTCAGAACTATGATGATGAACCATGGGGCGAATTGAACTCGGACGATGATGGCTATGATCCGTTTTCACCACCTCCGGCAATGCCGCCTCGTTCTGGTGGAGGCAAAACACAAAAGTTCCGAGCAGAAACGACTCCCGTTGGATCGTCAGGCGGCCGCACCGACGGAGGTGTCATTATTGGAATTCTGATGATGGTCGGGGCCGTGATCTGGTTTGTGGGTGGGCTCGCTTTCGACATCATCTTCTTCTATCCGCCGATCCTTTTCGTTCTTGGACTGGTTGCGACGATCAAAGGCGCATTGAAGATCGGCTCGTGACCAATCGGGCTCTACGGGAAATCCTGTGCGCGACCCAAGCGTCCAGGTAACGTTGTGGTTCTTCCAGTTCGCAACAGACCGTTGCGACTCACCGCGAAGCGGTTCAAGAAATTAGCCGGTGGTCAGCGCAGCGCCACCACCGGTTTGCGTCCAAATATGCGATTGCACCCTGAAACGGGTGCCAGAATCGTGATTTCTCTCATCCCTTCAGGATGAGTTCTGTGCCCGCAAAGTCACCGGTGGTGCGCCTGCCGGCGACCACCGGCTAATCTCTGGCATCCTTTCAGGATGAATCGCCGGGATATTCCATTTTGTACGCTCGCGGTCATAACTTCGCGTTGAACCAACAATCAGTGATCACGGCGTCTCTAAATAGAAGCTCCAGCAAATCGGAGTGTCATGCGGCGATGGGGTAGTTGACTTTGTTTTCGATGTCGAAGGACTTTTTTCTGGCGAACCAGTTGTAGACGTTGTCAAGCAGTTCTTCGATCGATTTGCATTTGTGATTCCGAGTCACCGTTTCGTGCATGTGCCACCAGACTCGTTCGATCGGGTTGGTTTCGGGGGCGTAGCAAGGCAGGAAGTGAATCGTCAGGCGGTGGCTCCACTGCTTCAGATATTTCTGCACAGCCCGACTGTCGTGGAATGAGGCGTTGTCGCAAATCACGTGAATGTGAGTCCATCCTTTCATTCGGGTGCGAAGATCATCCAGGTGCCGGATGAACTCTGCCGAGTTGCGTCGCAGGCTGGCGGATGAAACGATCAGCTTTCCTGTTCTCCAGTTGAGTGAACCGAAGACGTATCGTTTGACGTTATTGCCAGGAGTTTCCACCGTGTCCTGCTGGCCGCGTTTCATCCATGCGGATCCAATCTTGGGATTCAGATTGACGTCGACTTCGTCCTGAAAAACAGCAGTCTCGTCCGACGGCAACGATGCCAGAAGACCCCGTATTTTCCGCAGCTTTCCTTCATATCGTGGATCGTCTGGCCCGACAACGGGACGCGGTCGTCTCCAAACATAACCCGCCTGGTGAAGGGCTCTCCGGATCGTTTCCCGGCCCACGCGGATTCCTTTTTCCCACGACAACAACTCTGCAAGGACGCTGCATGTCCAGCGCGTTCGAAAGTAGCCAAAGTCATGAGGCGTGCGTTTTGTGATCCAGCGAATCACAATCACCAGCCACACCGGAACCACTTGAGGTGTGAGTGATTTTGTCAGCCCCGCAACGCCTTGACTCTCGTACGCTTTCAGTGCCGCTCGTATCAGATCGTTGCTGCAGAACGAAGCTTCCCGAATTTTCTCCCACGTCCAGCCCTTGCTTCGCAACAAAATGACCTGTGCGTATCGAGCCGTCCGGACGTTCTCTCCAGACCGACAGAGCTTCAAAAGTGTCTTGCGATCCGCACGCGTGACTCGGATACTGCCTTCCATGGCCTGTCCTCGCTGAGTTTCGGAGTTTGTTACACACCAAAACTCTACAGGCAGGCCACTCCTTTCTAAAAGACCACTCCGATTTCCCGGAGCTTCTATTTAGAGTGTTACTCAGAATCATGCGCGCATCGTGCGCACATGTTTGGAAAGCGAACAACGTGAGCGTTTTCAAAGCTCGAACCGGTAGCGGCGGCATCCTGCCGCCGTATGGAGCGTAGGACAAGGCAGCAAGATGCCGCCGCTACGGATGGCGGTTGGTAAATTCTCATCGGCTCCTCGGCTTAGAACTCGCAGGATCTCCCTCGATTCTGCTGAAATTGACTTCCCGGAACGATCGCACAATCGCCAGATGGGACCTGCGCGGGTAGGATTTCGGGCCTGCGCTCTTCCCACCAAGTCGTCCTGTCGAGTTCCTCACATGCGATGCCGCTCTTTTGCTTTGCTGGCCTGCTCAATCGTCATGCTGTTCGGTGACGTTCGGACGGCTCAGGCGGATGATTTTTTTGAGTCGCACATTCGACCGGTGCTCGTTGATTCCTGTTTCACCTGCCACGGCGGCGGAAAGATCTCGGGGCATTTGCGAGTCGACTCGCGGGACGCGCTGTTGACCGGCGGCGAATCCGGTGCTGCGATCGTGCCAGGCAAGCCGGAGGAAAGTTTGCTGATTCGAGCGATCAAACGTCACGACGACGTCTCCGCGATGCCGCCGGAAAAAGAAAAGGCGCTTCGCCCCGATCAGGTGGAAGCATTTGAGCAATGGATTCGAACCGGAGCCAACTGGCCGACGGCGACTCGCAAGTTCGAAGTGAAGCAACACTGGGCCTTCGCGCCGATTGAAGATCCTGCTGTTCCCAACGTTGCGAAAAGCACGTGGCCACGAACCAGCGTTGATCATTTTGTTCGAGCGAAGATGGATGCGGCTCATGTTGTTCCGGCGGAGCAGGCCGACAAGATCACGCTCATTCGCCGAGCCACGTTTGATCTCACGGGATTGCCTCCGACGCCGGATGACGTCGCGAATTTTCTCGGCGATTCATCCCCGGCTGCCTTTGCGAAAGTTGTCGATCGACTACTCGCGTCGCCTCATTATGGTGAACGCTGGGGACGACATTGGCTGGATGTGGTTCGATATGCCGACACCGCCGGAGAAACGGCGGACTATCCGGTTCCGTTGGCCTGGAAGTATCGCAATTATGTGATCGATTCGTTCAATGCCGACAAGCCGTACGACCAGTTTCTCCGAGAACAGATTGCCGGGGACATCCTGGCGAATCATAAACCGTCGGATCGATATGCCGAACAGGTCACAGCGACGGGATACCTCGCGATCTCGCGCCGCTTCGGGTTTGATTCAGAGAACTACCATCATCTGACGATTCAGGACACGATCGATACGCTGGGGCAATCGGTGATGGGGCTGAGCCTTGGATGTTGTCGCTGCCATGATCACAAGTTTGATGCCTTGACGGCGGTCGATTACTACGGTCTGTACGGCATCTTCGACAGCAGTCGCTATTCTTTTCCGGGGTCCGAACAGAAACAGAAGTTTCGTTCGATGGTGCCTCTCTTACCGCCGTCGGAAGCGATCCCGAAATGGCGTGCGTTTGATCGCGAGGTTGCGGCAATCGCGACAAGTCTGGAGACTCGCAAACAGCCAGTGACGCCCGCCATTTTGCGATCTCTGAACGACATGGACGGCGATTTTGAAATGCAGGCCCCGGCCGCGGGTGGAAGCAATGGCGTTCTCGTTCCGCCATGGCTTTATGAAGGTCGAATTGCCGTCACGAATGCGGCGCAAAGTCCGTTCCGAAATCTTTACGCACGCGGCCGAGTCGGTGCCAGCATTAGCGGCGATGCAGGGCCGTATCGCATTGCTCAGTCACTTTATCCGCATCGAGACGCATCCAACTGTGATCGCGTTTATGTGAACCTGGATTTTCGAGTTGCGCGTGACGCGAATCCGTCTGCCAGTGGATCGCATCGATTATGGCTGGGAGAGTTTCCGACGACGAAACTTGCGGAAGTCATCGTTTCAGCAAATGAAGTTCTTCTGCGATCGGAAAGTCACTCAATCACTCTCGGGATCGTTCGACGCGGAGTATGGCAGAACCTTCAGCTTGTTCTTGACCTGAAGGACGGAACCGTGTCAGGTCGTGTCGTAGCTGCATCGGATGACGCTCAGTCTGTGGCAAGCACGAATCGGCCTCCGCAGTCACTCAAGTTGATGTCGGCCCCCGCGGCGACCAGTTCGCCTAGCAATGCGGCTTCGAGTTTGGGCGTCAACTTGATTGTTCTCGAATCTTCAGACAGCACAATGGCAGCGCCGGGAATTGAGTACGACAACATCGGCGTGCAGGACATTCCGATCCCCGCTGCTTCGACGGTTCTTGCCGAATCGAATGATGGGCCGGACGAAGCGACGCTGGTGAAAGATCTTCAGTCTCTGGTCGGCATCAGCGGTGAATATGAACTGATGACCGCTGAAGCTCCGCCGATGTCGCCGTGGGGACCGGGGCCGAACAGTGTTGTCAAAGTGGCGACTCGATCGCAGAGCCCGTTTCGCAATCAGTTTCCGCGCGGAGCGAATGGTCTCTTCATGCCGAATCGCGCCGAGTACGACGGATTTGGGCTGACGTTGCCCATGCTCTATCAGTTCCGACCGGATGGCGCCGGCAGCACGGAGACTCTGCATGCGTGTTTCGATTTTCGATGTGCTGACGTCACGAACGGAGGCGACGGATCATGGCGATTCTATCTGGGGCACGGACCGGGGAATTCAGCCGCTATTGAGCTCTTCATGAACGGAAGCCAGTTCTTCCGACGCAGCGGAGATGCTCGCGATGTCGTGACCCCGCTGAAGGTCAATGAGTGGTATCAGGTGCAGATGATCCTGGATCTGAAGAATCGCAAGTACTCAGGCTGGATCGCATCGGAGGATTCTCGCGTGGAGTTTTCCGGTGATGTTGCTGCGAACTGGGACGGCATCGTCGACTACTCGTTCATCGACAGCTACGGTCACATCGGCGGAGTCCGCCCGGCGATCGACGTCGACAACTATGATATCCGAACATCGCCGCTGAATCCGTTCGAATCTCCCGCGATTGAAGATGCGGCAGAGTCACGACTGGCTCAGGCCAGGAAGATTCAGGAGCAGCTTGCGAAGATTCAAAGGACTCCTGAACAGTTGAATGCACTTTTGTCCGACGGCCCGTTTCCCATGACTTACGGCATGGCCGAAGGCACGCCGCATGATGTTCCCCTGCAACTTCGCGGCGAGCCGTCTCAGCTTGGTGAGATTGTCCCGCGGGGATTCATCAAGGTCCTTGGCGGGGCGAATCTTGATCCGAACGCGGGGGGCAGTGGTCGGTTGGAACTCGCCAACTGGCTGACGTCTCCGGAGCATCCGCTGACGGCCCGAGTCATGGTGAATCGCATCTGGCAGTACCACTTTGGACGTGGGTTAGTCAGGACACCGAATGACTTCGGAGTTCGCGGTTTGCCGCCGACGCATCCAGAGTTGCTGGATCACCTGGCGACTCAGTTCATCCGCAGCGGCTGGTCGATCAAGTCGATGCATCGCCTGATCATGCTCAGCGCGACGTATCAGCAGGGCGCGATGGCAGCGAAGCAATCTGCGAATGCCACGTCGTCAGAACTAGCCGATCTTTACGCACACTTCAATCGACGACGACTCAGCGCCGAAGAGATTCGGGATTCGATCCTTTTCGTGACGGGAGAACTGGATCCATCGCCTGGGCAAGGGCATCCGTTTCCGTCGCCGGTGAGCTGGGGGTTCACGCAGCACGGCCCGTTTAGCGCTGTTTACGATCACAATAAGCGAAGTGTCTACCTGATGACACAGCGATTGAAACGCCATCCGTTCTTGGCGTTGTTCGATGGTCCGGATCCGAATGCATCGACGGCTGATCGGCTTGGAACAACGGTTCCGACTCAGGCACTGTTCTTTCTGAACGATCCGTTCGTCCATCGCGCGGCGACTCGATGGGCCAAGACGTTGATCGCGACGACTGCTGAACCGAGGGATCAGATTCGCCGTGCCATGATGCTTGCGTTCTCGCGATCTCCCGAGCCTGAAGAACTTGATGGAGCGGCTGAGTTCCTGAACACATACGCCAAAGAGCTGCATGGTGACACAGCGACATTCGATGGCAGGGACGAAGTGGTTCTCGCGGCGTTCCTGCGGACGCTGATCGGCAGCAACGAGTTTCTGCATGTTGATTGAGAAGGCTTGTTGCAGAGTTCGTGAGCGTTTTTTCGCCGCAAAACTTGAGGAGTCATAAGGCGATCGGCAATTGAAGATTTACCGTAGCGGCGGCATCCTGCCGCCGTATGGCTCAATGGACTCGGCGGCAAGATGCCGCCGCTACACAGACCCGTAGCTGAATTCGTGAGAATTCCCTCGCCGCAAAACTTGAGGAGTCAAAAGGCGATCGGCAATTGAAGATTTCCCGTAGCGGCGGCATCCTGCCGCCGTGCGGCTCAATAGACTCGGCGGCAAGATGCCGCCGCTACACCTGCACCGTCGCATTTGAGGATGATTCGAGGTCAAGCAGCATGAGTGACTCGAACCCGTTTGAGGCTCCTTCCCCGGAAACAGACATTCCGGACCGTGACATTCGGCGAGTTCAGCGGCTGATTCGGGTGATCCTTGCTGTGCATCTCTTGGGCATCATTGGGACCAGAGGCGTCGTGCGGGCTGACATCATGGGCCAGACGAAGTCGAACCTCGTGACGCTTTTTCAAAGTGAACCAGCCCAAATCGTCATCTTGCTGACCGCCTGGTCACCTCTTGTGATGGCATTTGTCATCGGATGGCGAAAGGAGATCCCGTTATCTCAGCGAATTGGATTCGTGGCTTTTGATGTTGTCCTTTCGATGATTCAGCTTTGGGTGATGTTGCCGTTGGTTTCGTAGATCCTCAACAAGACCGCGTTCGCTGCCGTTAGGCAAGCAGTAAAGTGAAAATTACAAGCCCGACGTGCCCGTTTTGAAGTTGCTCGTTTTTGTTTGATGGCCAACGGCCTTTTTCACCATAGTGCCCCTGGGGCAACGCCCCAGGGGCACGTCAAACACGGTGAGTCCTGGCCAAGGGCCATGTTCAATCGGTCATGTTTCGGTTGAATATGGCCGTTGGTCAAACCGATTCCTTTCGTTTTTGGTTCCAGGGGCGATGCCCCGGGCTACGATCAATATGGCCTTTGGCCAACAATCTCAATCACAAACGCGCATCTTCAAAACGCACCAGCGAGTGCGTAACGATCGACGCACACTCGCTGCGAATCGAATTGGTCTTCTCCATTGGCGCCAAACTTGCTTTCGCCGTTCCTGCAAACGGCGACTGATCCGCAGCAGATGCTTGTTTGTCGCCTGGATTGTGGGCACAATGAAAGCCCCACTTTGCCCTCCGACTCCAGACGCTTCCTGTCTACGGAAAGCTGCTCAGCCATGTTCCCGGTTCGTTTGTTTGCTCATGACCGAGATTGCTTCGTCACGGCGTTCCGCGATGTTGTCTTCGCGCTTTTGATGATTTGCTGCCTGACAAGTTCGGTCGCTGCTCAGGCCCCGGCTCCGGATCAGAAATCTTCGGATGCGCCAAAACCGACTGATGGCACTGCACCGCCTGCGGCAGAACCAGCCAAGCCTGCGGAGCCGAAGGAGGGGCATTCTGTCCATGGCGAGGTCTTCAACGAGGGGCCTCGACAGATGGCCTATCTGATGGAGGGAGTCGGCCGAGTTCGATTTCCGGTGACCACACAAAATGAGGACGCTCGAAAGTTCATCGAACAGGGCGTCGCGCAGTTGCATGGGTTCTGGTACTTTGAATCTGAGCGATCTTTCCGTCAGGCCGCGATGCTGGACCCGGAATGCGGTACGGCCTATTGGGGCATGGCCATGTCCAATCGTGGCAACGAAAAGCGTGCCAAGGGCTTTATTGCAGAAGCCGTGAAACGCAAGGACAAGATGTCTCGGCGAGAAAAGCTGCTCATCGAAGCGTTTGACCGGTTCATCAACGCGAAGAACGAGAAGGACGAAGAGAAGAAGGCACGTTCAAATCGATACGTGGCAGATCTGGAAGACATCGTGATTGAGTTCCCTGATGACATCGAGACAAAAGCCTTCATCTGCGAGTTCTTCTGGTCCGCCAAGCGAGATGGACTCGAGATGCCGTCGTATCTGGGTGTGGATGCGATGCTGACAGAGATCCTGAACGTTGAACCGCTGCATCCGGCTCATCATTATCGAATTCACCTGTGGGATGGCAAAAAGCCTGAGCTGGCTGTGAAGTCGTCAGCATTGTGTGGATTGTCGGCTCCAGCGATCGCTCACATGTGGCATATGCCTGGGCACATTTACTCGCGGCTGCATCGCTACCACGATGCCGTCTATCAGCAGGAAGCGTCAGCGCGAGTCGACCACAAACACATGATGACCGATCGGATCATGCCCGATCAGATTCACAATTTTGCTCACAACAATGAGTGGTGCATCCGCAATATGATCTCGATCGGACGAGTATGGGATGCCGAATCGCTCGCGCTGAACATGCTCAGCCTGCCTCGTCATCCAAAGTTCAATCACATTGGAAAATCCGGCAGCTTCAAGTACGGACGAGAACGATTGATCGACGTGCTGCAGAACTTTGAACTGTATGATCGCATCGCGGCACTTCGAAACACGAAGTGGATGGAAGACACCGGCGACGCTGAAGAAGATCTCCGACGGGATCGTGCGATCGGTGCTGCTTTCGCTTCGCTCGGAAGAACTGCCGAAGCCGGTGAGTATCTGACAAAGATTCAGGGCTTACTTGATGGCGAAAAGAAGAAGCAGGCGGATGCAGTGGCTGAAGCTGAAAAGAAGGCCGTCGAAGCCAAGTCCGACGAGAAGGCGATCGAGAAGGCCAGGAAAGACGCGTCTGGAAAGTTTGACGGCGAGATTCGTCGTTATCAGAAGGCGATCGACGACATTTCCGGTCGCCTGGCGCTGGCTGCGGGTGATCTTCCGAAGGCGCTCGAGCTGCTGCCAAAGGCCGATGCATCGTCCGAAGAGATCGCTCGTCTGCAACTGCGAGCGGGCAAGACCGAAGACGCCATCAAGAAGATTGCGGACTCGGTGAATTCCCACGATGGCGAAGTGCTTCCTCTCGCGGCGCAAACGGAGATCCTGTTTGCGGCCGGAAAGAAGGATGAGGCTCGAGCATCGTTCGACAAACTTCGCAAAATCTCGGCGACCATTGATCTCAATGTGCCGCCAATGCAAAGACTCAGTCCAATCGCCAAAGAATTCGGATTCCCCGACGACTGGAGATTGCCATTGGAACTGCCGGCAGACCTCGGTGCTCGGCCAGCGCTCGATTCCCTTGGTCCATTCCGCTGGGCTCCAACACACGCGAAGCCCTGGTCGCTCGTCGATATCGACATGAAGACTCGGTCGCTGGACGACTATCGAGGCCGACCGGTGATTGTCGTGTTCTATCTCGGCTACGGTTGCCTTCATTGTGCGGAACAACTGCAGGCGATGGCGAAGAAGTTTGATGCGATCAAGTCCGCCGGTTTTGATGTGATTGCCATTAGTACGGACAAGCAGGAAAACCTTCGCCGAGCCTATGACAGCTACAAAGAAGGCTTCCCGTTTCCGCTGGTGGCTGATCCGGAGATGAATGTGTTCAGAGGGTATCGATGCTTCGACGACTTTGAAAAGGATGCCCTTCATGGAACATTCATCGTCGATCCATCGGGCAACGTGCGATGGCAGGACATCAGCTACGAACCCTTCATGGATGTTGATTTCCTGATCAAAGAAGGCACTCGTCTGCTGGGACTTGATGCCACATGAGGTCGATGTGCGCAATCCTCGGTCAGATGAGGCAAGTTCAATGAACAACACCGCGTCGTCGATCGTTGCAAGACACTATCAAACGTTGCAGCCGATCCGGATCACATTGAGGGACGGTCGCATTGCCAGTGTGCTGCCCGCAATCGGATCTGAAGTGGACGACGCTTCACTGCCGATTGTCAGTCCCGGTTTGTTTGACCTCCAGGTGAATGGGTTTGCCGGGATCTGGTTCAACAGTGAAAGCCTCACCGTCAACGACGTAGAATCTGTGATCCATGCGTATCTTCAGCACGGAATCACTCGATGCCTGCCAACTCTGATTACCAGCAGTTGTGAAGCGATTGAACACGGTCTGGCGACGATTCAGAACGCACGACAGAAATCTGCCGTTGTTCGTCAGGCTGTTGTCGGATATCACATCGAAGGTCCGTTCATTTCGCCTGTCGATGGCCCTCGCGGAGCACATCCGCTGGTTCATGTTCGCCCGGCTGACCTCATGGAATTGAATCGCTGGCAACGGGCTGCGGGCGGCTTGGTCAAGCTGATCACACTCGCTCCTGAAGTTCCCGGCGCGATGGAGTTCATTCGTGTAGCATCCAGGAGTTGCACGATCGCCATCGGTCATTCGGCCGCCGGGGCTCGTGAGATTGCCGAAGCGATTGATGCCGGTGCGAAACTGGGAACACATCTCGGCAACGGCTGCGCGGGGATGGTTCCTCGACATGACAATGTCTTCTGGCCGCAACTCGCTGATGACCGACTGGCGTGCAGCGTCATCGCAGAGGGATGGCATGTTCCGAGCGCCATGTTGAAGAGTATAGTCAGATGCAAATCGATGGACCGCACCATTCTGACTTGTGATGTGTCAGGCTTCGGCGGTTGTGCTCCGGGACGATACTCCGCCGGAGAGATCGACGTCGATGTTCTCGATGACGGCAGAATTGTCGTTGCCGGGCAAACGCAGTTCCTTGCTGGTTCCGGTGCGACGACCGGTGATTGCGTCGTACATATGATGCAGACATGTGACGTTTCGCTGTCCGACGCGCTGCTCAGCGCGTCGATTCGTCCGGCGAACTTGCTCGGACTGTCGGCCCACGACATCATCGAAGGGGCTCCGGCCTTTCTGACGGTGTTTCGCATCGAACCGAATCAAGCCGGACAGTTGCGATTCATTCCCGTGAAGTCGGTTTGCGGAGAGCACGCGTTCGAGGCAAAAGCGTGATTCTCAACGCGGGTCTCGCCCGAGTCGCGAGTTTTGACGTTGCGCATTTCGTTCATGATGTCCCCTCTCCCCCAAGTCATTTGCGAGTATGAGTCATCGTTTGACGATTGCACTTCGTCGCAAATGACTTGGGGGAGAGGGCAGGGTGAGGGGGCTTTTTCTCGAACATCAACTCAACGTAACCCCCTCATCCGGCCTGACGGCCACCTTCTCCCCCGAAGCGGTGGAGAAGGGACTCAATGGTGCAACTTCAAAAAGCGCAAGGCAGGATGGACGCACGGAGCGTGAATCTTTCGCAAGTGAACAACGTGAGCGTGTTCGAAGTTCGAACCGGTAGGTTCATTGGGTCAATGGGCTGTCAGCCCTTTGTCAGGTCACCAGTCGAATCAGCATCTGCACCGCGAAGCAGATGAGTGCTCCGAACAGCATCCAGATCAAGGATGCCGCGCTGAGAACATTCTGGCGACGCCATTTCAGCAGCCGACGGACGCCAGGTTCGCGATAGACAGAGACGGATTTGCCAAGCAGTGCGTTTCGCAGGTCTTCGCTGAAGTCCGCCATTTTCTGATAGCGTTCCGATGGCGTTCGCTGCAGGGCTTTCATGCAGATTGCATTGAGTTCCGGCGAAATTTTTCGATGCGGAGCGACCTGCATCAGATTGCGGACGGGATCTTCCTGCAGCTTCCGTTTGATCTCTTTGAAGCTCTTGCCCGACATGTAGCTTTCGCCGGTCAGAACTTCGAACAGAATGATGCCCATGTTGTAGATGTCCGTGCGTTCGTCGACATCGCCGGTTTCAACGGCCTGTTCGGGCGACATGTAGAACGGAGTCCCCTGAACATCGCCGCGACCAGTCAGACGACCGGAAGACATTGTTTGCTGACCACTTCGGATCAGGCGATCGACGTCATCGTTGTCGTCCATGTCCCAGACTTTTGCCAGACCCCAGTCCAGCACCATGATCTCGCCGTAGTCACCGATCATGATATTGCCGGGCTTCATGTCACGATGAACGACTCCCTGATTGTGAGCAAACGCGAGACACTGGCTGCAGTGAATCAGGACGTTCAAAAGCACATCGCGAGGGTACTTGGCGATCGTTTCGGCATCGCCTTCGGAAATCTTGTCAAGGATGTCGCTCAGGTCGCGGCCCTTGAGTTTCTTCATCGTGAAGTAGGCGTTGCCCTCGGAATCGCGACTCAGTTCGTAAACAGGAATCGTTGACGGATGCGGAATCTGAGCCGTCACGCGGGCTTCACGGAGAAAGCGTTTCTGATACGTCTCCAGATTCTGAAACTGTGGCTGCAGCGTCTTCATGACCACAGTGCGGCCAAGGTTCTCGTCGACGCAGGTGCGCAGAATGGCCTCGCCGCCCTGAGTCAGGGGCTGAAAATCGCGGTACCGCATGAAGCCGTTCTTCACGTGCTTCGGAAGGTCGCGATCCGTTTGAGACATGGTGATGTTTTCGGTCATCGTGGTCTCTGGCCGAGCATTAAGGACAATTGCAGGAGTCAGGCTTTAACGATCAGGGAATTCACCCGGTGCCTCTGACGTTGCGTAGAAACATCGAAAGCTGCAGGCATTCTATGCCGTCAAAGCGTTTCAAACTGTAACGAACGCAAGGAATCTGCCACAGGGCAGAAGCGGAAATCGCCCGAATCGTTGCGACTGTCAAGCCAGCGACATATCCTTCCGGTGCGTTTTCTGACCAGTGCACACCGACGAACCACCAACCCGGTTAGGCATGACGAACTCATCGATCCCGTGAACTTGTCACGTGGCCTCGGTGTTTTTTGTCCGGCAGCGGCCGAAACTCGAACTTTGCGGCGCGATTTCAGCAGATTGTGGCGCAGATGGATGACTCTTCATGCGTTCATTTCGGGTTTACGAGAAATTCCGCCGCTGAACCGAGGGGATGCCGTCGCGATGCACTTCGAAGTTTTCGAGCCAGTCACTCTGAGGAATTCTCATGGATGGCCCGTTTGACATGAACAACCTGACTGACATTTCTCGAAACGCTCACGGGGCAGCCAGCCTGCGGACGCTTATGGCAACTCGTCGGATCGTGGCCCGAATGTTCGCGGCCTTTGTCTTCCTGTGCGTGGCGACAACATCATCGATTGCTCTGAGCGAAGAGCCGATTCTTGAGTTCATCGACGGACTCAGGCAGCGCGGGTATTTCGATACGGCCATTGAATACATCGATTCCGTCAGTCGACGATCTGACATCTCTGCCGAGGTTCGAGATCAGATCGACCTGCAGATCGGTATCACTCAGCAGCAACGCGGAGCAGCGTCGAGAAGTCCGGATGAACGCGAGCTGGCACTGTCCCTTGCTGAAGCTTCGCTGAAAAAGTTCATTCAGGAGAAACCTCAGCATCCTCAGGCCGCAACAGCCAATTCAATGCTCGGTGAACTCCTGTTCGAACGAGCGCGATCGCTCACGTGGAAGGTTGATGAAACAGATGACGCGAGCACCAAGCTGGAATTGCAGCAGTCCGCCCGAACGTTGATCGATCAGGCGAAAGTCATCTACCAGACTGCCCGAGATCAGTTCAAAACGCAGTACGAAGCGTTCCCGAAGTTCCTAGAGAACGACGATCCGCAGTTTCAGGCCAGACTGGAAGCCGAATCCCGCTACCTGCGTGCCTGGTTCAATCTGATTCGTTGCACCTATGAGCGTGGTCAGACGTTCGAGAAGGGTTCAGCCGAACGCAAGAACACGCTGATCGAAGCCGCCAAGCTCTTCGAAGAGCTTCACACCAGCCGTCGAACCAATCAGATCGGCCTGCATGCACGACTGATGATGGGTAAGTGCTTTCAGGAACAGGACGATGTCGGCCGCGCGCTTGGAATTTACAACGAAATGCTCGGACACAAGTCCGACAGCCCAGCCGTGGAGCAACTGAAGAGCATCGCTCAGCATTACCGACTGATCTGCCTGAACGATCCGCAGAAGAAAGATTTTCAGCTCGTCATTCAGGAGGCAACGACCTGGCTTGCGGCGAATCGAGCCCTGTCAACAACCGGCGCGGGGCTTGGAATTCAGTGGGAAAAGGCGATCGCAGAAGAAAAGCTGGGAACCGATCGAACGACTCCGGAAGACCAGCGACAAACTTTGCTGAACGCGGCACTCAACGACGCGGAAGCTGTCGCAAAGTACCCCGGAGCATATCGCGAACCGGCTTTGGCCATGGAACGTCGGCTCAAGCTGGAACTCGGCGAGAAGGATCGCGAGCCTCGAGACTTTTCCACAGCGTTCGAACGCGCGAAGGGCATGATTGGCCAGGTTCAGCAGTTGAACGATCAGGTCTCCAAAGCGAAAGACGCGACAGAGAAGTCTCAGCGGCAGGCTGAACTGACCAACGTTCTGAACGAGGTTGGTCGACTGCTCCAACTGTCGCTTGACCTTCGTGAGCCGGACAGTGACGCCAAAGCCGTCGCCCAGGCGCGTTATCTTCTGAGCTATGTGTACTTCATGCAGAAGAAGCCGCTGGATTCTGTGATCCTTGCCAGCTACTGCATGACAAACGACCGCAAGGCTGATCCGGACAACGCTCTGAATGCAACGGAAATTGCGATCTCTGCGGCGGTGTCTGCATGGAATCAGGCGCCGGGAAAAGATCGCGACTTCGAAACGCGGTTGCTCGAAAGTGTTTGCCTGAAGATCGTCGAACTGTACCCACAGTCCAGTCGTGCTGGTGAAGCACGAATGCGACTCGGCAGCGTTTACATGAAGCTGAATCGCCCGGCTGAAGGGG
Organism: Ottelia alismoides; assembly: GCA_037367405.1. Classification (NCBI taxonomy): domain Eukaryota; kingdom Viridiplantae; phylum Streptophyta; class Magnoliopsida; order Alismatales; family Hydrocharitaceae; genus Ottelia; species Ottelia alismoides. Next base: position 575,769 of record JAZKJV010006924.1, on the reverse strand, counting down.
CGAAGTGGTTTCTGCAGGTGCCCGAGTCCGATCCTCAGTTCGTCTCGGCAAAGATCTTCGCAGGTCAGGCCTATTGGGCCGCATGGACCAAGGCGACTGCACTTGCCTCTGCAGATCCGGAAGGACCAAAGCCGCCGGAAGCCGAGATGACTCAATGGAAGGCCGACGCAACAAAGTTGCTCACCGAGGGCATTCAGCAGATGCGTCAAAAGCTGGGCGAAGGAGCTCGGCCAACGGACGAAGTGGTGGCGGCAGAAGTTTCGCTCGCGGCGATTCTGAACCTCAACAGTGAGTTCCAGGCCACCATCGATCGACTGACCGGCGGTGCAGAGAACTCCGTGACCGCCATGATCGAAGTTCCGGAAGGTTCAACCCGTCCTGAGGATGGAATCCAGAGCCAGTCATTTGCAGGACTGACGTATCGATTGTTGCTGCGTGCGTATGTCGGAACGCAGAAGATTGACGAGGCTCTCCAGGTCATGAAGAAGCTTGAGAAGGTCGGTGGAAGCGACATTCTTCAGGCCTACACGCAACTCGGGATTGAGCTGCAGGAAGAGTTGAAACGATTGGCCGCCGCGAACGATGCGACTCGTCTTGCGCGAGTTCGTGAGTCGTTTGAGAAGTTCCTGCAACAGGTTTACCAGTCGCGCGACAAGTCGGACTACAACTCGCTGCTGTGGATCGGAGAGACCTACTATGGACTCGGACAAGGCGCGGGGACTGATCCTGCTTCGGCGGAGAATTACTTTGCTCGTGCTGGAGATGCTTACAACGAAATCATCTCGGGTGGCCTGACAAACGATGCGAATCGAAACGCTGTGCTTCTTCGATTGGCTCGTTGCCGAAGACAGCAGAAGAAATTTGAAGACGGTCTGAAGATCGTCACCGACATTCTTTCGGCGAATCCCAACGCTCTCGACGCGCAGTTTGAGGCGGCTCATATTCTGACCGACTGGGGCATTCACGGAGATGCAGGCGCTCCAAGACCGGAGAAATTCTCCGAGTCAATTCAGGGCATCAAGGGGCCGGACGGAAAGCCGATTGTCTGGGGCTGGCCGCTGCTGGCCCGTCGATTGCAGCAGTATTCCGAGAAAGATCCTTCGCCCGAACTGAAGGCTCGATTCATCGAGGCGCGATATGAGCTGAGTGCCGGACGACGACGTTTTGCTCAGGTGCACGAACAGGAAGCCGACAAACAACGTGCCTCGGCTCTGGCTGAGATCACCAGCTTCGTGCAGCGTTATCGCGATCTTGACGACGTCAGCTTTGCCAAGTTTGATCGGCTGTATCAGGATCTTCAGGTCGACCGAGGCGGCGCTCCGGAACCATTGCAGCGAGTGGCCGCCGTTGAACCAGCGACGGAAGCAGAGAAACAAGAGCCCGCAGCCGACGCGACTCAGAAGGCCGCTCCAGCGGCACAGACTGCGGCTCAGACCGCTGCGGCTCCGGCTGACGGAGGCAGCGGATGGCTGTTGCCTGTGATCGGAGTTGCTTTGTGCATCGGAGTTGGCGCCGGGATGTTCTTCCTGATGCGAAAGCCGAAGCAGCGAGTTCGAATTCCGGGATCGGCTTCCGCTCCGAAACTCAGCGGTATCGTTCCGGAAGCCCCGACTGGCGGATTCAATCTGCCTGAAGATCTTAGCTTCGACGCGCCGCAGATTCCGGACTTCACAACGCTCGGTTCGGCCGTTGCGACACGCAAACCAGCGCCGTCCTCTCAAACACGTCCAGCCAAACCTTCGACTGCAGGGCCGGGTGAAGCGCCAAGGCCACGACCAGCCGCTCCGAAAGATCCGGCCGCACGACCAGCCGGGCCGAGCGGCTCATCTCAATCCTCAACCGGCGCGGTACCAGGTGCTGCCCCGGCGCCTCGACCACGACCAAAGCCTCCGGAAGGTGGAGCACCGGCACCAAGCCCCGTGTCGCGACAAACGGCCGACCCTTCCGCGCCGCGACCTGCTTCGGGAGCAAATCCCGCTTCGAAGCCTGCCGCACCACGTCCTGCTGCTCCGGGCGGAGCTGCCCCGGCAGATCCAACACGGCCGCGAGTTGCTCCAAAACCGCCGACTTCAGGCGATCCTGCTGGTTCGAGTTCCGGCGGAACGGCTGGACCTCCGAAGCCGCGTGCCGTGAATCCCGATGGAACACCGACGAGCCCTCGGCCCGCTTCTGATAAGCCAGCAACGCCACGTCCGGCAGCTCCGCGGCCAGCGGGTGAAGCGGGGACTCCGAAGCCTGCCGCGCCTCGCCCGCCTGCTAAGCCGCCAGCGTCATCCGGAGAATCGCCGCCTCCGCGACCGAAGCCTCCTGAACCACCTCAGGAATAGCGACCATGATCAAGTCGGCTTTTAACAACCCAATGTCATTCAATCTGACGGAAAAGAACGAGATTCCCAAAGGACCCCGACGAAGATGACTCAAAAATCCGTTCTGGCATTCATGAACAACATTGTCCCAAAGTTTGTCGGCATCACGATCGCCTTTTCATCCGTATTGAGCCTTCCGGGATTCGCCGCGGACCAACTGATGCTCCGCAGCGCGAGGGTGACACATCGCGGAGACATCACGGCGATGACGGTGTCGTCGGTGTCGATCAAGACCTCAGGAGGAGTCCAGGAAGTTCCGGTCTCCGACATCTCCAACATTCGTTACGATGGTGAGCCGCCAATGCTCGCGCAGGCTCAGTCGAACGAACGCAGCGGCGATCTTGAGACGGCTCTGCAGAAGTATCAGACAATTTCAAAAGAATACAGCGGCGACGACAAACGGCTGATCACAGACATGCAGTTTCTGATCGCTCGAACGCAGGTCAAAATTGCGCTGGCAGATTCGTCTAAGGTTGCCGATGCGAAGAAGTTGATTCAGAGTTTTCGAAGTGCCAACAAGACGAACTTTCGATATCTCGAAGCGACTTTGCTGGAAGCTCAGTTGCTGGGTGCAGATACCGCGACGGCCGCGGATGCTCAGCCGCTTCTCAAAGAAGTTCAATCGTCCAGCGTGAAGGGTTTTCAACTGCAGGCCGGTGTGCAGCTCGGTCGTCTTCTGGTCTCCAGTAACGATCTTCCCGGTGCTCAGGCGGCGTTTGATCAGGTGGTTCAGCAAAGCTCTGGCGATGCTCAGGCCACCGCGGCACTGTTCGACGCCATGCTGGGTAAGGCCTTTTGCGAGCAGAAACAGGGGCAGCTCGACAATGCGATCAAGACGCTGGATGAAGTGATCAATAAAGCGACCGAGTCCGAATCTGCCACGCTGGCCAGTGCCTGGGTGCTGAAAGGCGATTGCCTGCGAGCCATGAACCAGCCGAAGGACGCTTTGATGGCGTACCTGCACGTGGATGTCCTGTATCCGTCGGAACCAGCAGCACATGCAGAAGCCCTTTACTGGCTGTCGACGTTGTGGGCTCCTGCGGGACACCAGGATCGCGCGGATAAAGCAATGGCAATGCTGACAACGAAGTATCCCAACAGTTCGTGGGCAAAACGGGCAGGTGGGGCCAAATGAAATTGACTTTTGTCGTGTAAAAATTGGGTGACGAGACTTTGTGGATTCACTACAGTCCCCAGATTGAGTTTTCAAACCTTAGGCCGGAGGGCGATTCCTCCGGTGGTTCGCCACGGGCCCGACATGAGGGACACACCTTCACGAAGGGCCTTGACTGAACTCCCACGTTTGTTTTCGTTCCTGCAGAGGTTGACCGGAGATTCCTCAAAATGCGTGATGTTTGCGATTCGACAAATGCGATGAACCGCCGAAAGTCATTGCTTTGCCTCCTGATGGTTTTGGGCATCGCGTTCTTCCTGCCGTCGCTGATGACGAGCTCGGCCTCTGCTCAGGAAGCCCCTGCCGACGGGGCTGCGACTGCAGCTCCTGCTGGAGACACAGCCACGGCAACGCCGGCGGCTGCCGGCGGGGCTCCGGCTCCTGCTGTAAAGTCACGCAGCTTTCTCGTCTACATCGCCGAAGCCTGCGGTTGGTTCTGGGGCCCGGCGTTTCTGCTGTGCTCCTTCATCCTGGTCGCGTTGATCATGATGAACCTGTTGCAGGTTCGTCGTGAAGTGCTGCTGCCGACTCAGTTCGTGGAAGAGTTCGAGCAGAAACTGAACGCCAAGGACTTCCAGGGAGCGTATGAGTTCGCTCGGTCGGACGAATCGTTCGTCGCTCGAGTTCTTGCCGCTGGAATGGGACGTTTGAGCCGCGGTTACGAAGAAGCGGTCGAAGGCATGCAGGAAGCGGGCGAAGATGAAAACATGGCATTGGAACATCGCCTGAGCTATGTCGCTCTGATCGGAACAATTGCTCCGATGATGGGACTGATGGGAACCGTGCAGGGGATGATTACCAGCTTCGACGTGATCGCGACTTCCGCGACCGCACCGAAGCCTTCGGAACTCGCCAACGGTATTTCGACGGCTCTTGTTACGACGCTGATCGGGCTGGTGCTGGCAATTCCGGCGATGGTGTTTCATGGCATCCTGAAGAACCGAATTCAGCGACTCGTGCTGGAAATCGGCATGGTCAGCGAAGGTTTGATGGGTCGATTCGCGGCTGTCGGCAAGCAGAAATGATGAGGTGGGGCGATGAAGTTCAAACCCGCCAACGTTTCTCCGCCTGAACTCGACATGACACCGATGATTGACATCGTGTTTCAGTTGATCACATTCTTTATGGTGATCAACAAGTTCGACCAGGAAGAAGCCGACGAACGAGTGACCCTGCCAAAGGATCAACTCGCGATTCCTCCGGCTGTCGCTCGCAAGAATTCGTTCATGCTGAACTTCGGATATCTCCGCGATCAGCAGGGAAATCTGGTCAGCAACGAGCCGTTCTTTTTCTTCGGTGCCGAGCAGGTTCCACTCGCTCAGGTGCGGCCTCGCTTGCAACAGGAAGCCGAGTTCTACCGAACGATCGGTACCGATCTGAAGGAAGTTGTGGTTGAGATCCGAGCTGACAAGGACGTGAAGTCCGGAATGGTTCAGGAACTTATCCAAATGTGCCAGGAGAATGGCATTGGTTTCCAGCGTTTTGCTCTGAAGGCAACGCAGAAGGCTCTTTAGCCATCCGTGGCGTGAATGATCTGAGCCTTAGGCGTTGGTCAAGTTTTGATTTCATGGATCTGACGCTCTGCGAAAGCTACGTTTCTTTCGCAGAGCGAAAGACGACACTGACCAGGCGAATCGTGATTCTCTGACGCGACTGTAGAGTACTTCGATCATGAAGCTTCGAAACCGAATCACCACCGGAAAGATCCAATTGGACATGACGCCAATGATTGACGTCGTGTTTCAGTTGATGATCTTCTTCATGTGCACCCTCAAGGTTGTTGAGCCCGAAGGGGATTTTGATATCAGCATGCCGCTCGGTACCCCAGACGGCGGGGCTGACACAGAAGCGGAGTTGCCGCCGTTCAAAGTTCGCCTGGAAGCCGATCCATCCGGCGAACTGAAGGCCCTATACTTCAACGGAGCGAATCTTGGAGTTGGTGAACAGGCATTTGCTCGGCTGAATAATCAGGTTCGAGAAGCAATGCGGTCTCTGGAAGCAATTGGTCCCAGCCAGAAAGAGAATCAGGAAGTCGAAATCGATCCGGACTACAATCTTCACTACCGCTACATCATCGCCTCGATCGGAGCCTGCTCCGGAACGCTCGGCCAGAACGGCATTCCGGTCCGTTACCTCAGCAAAATCAAGTTCGCCCCGCGACGAGAAGCCAACTAAGCTGATCTGAACATCAGACACAAAATGCAAACGAGCGGTCTCGAAGGCCGAGACCGCTCGTCGATTGTTTTGGTGTGAATGTTCGCCGTGGCGAACTCACGATCAAGTGTTCAACATGTTTTCCATCAACTGGATCGCCGCTGGGCCGACAAGCACCACGAAGATGCCAGGGAAGATGAACAGAACCAGCGGGAAGATCATTTTCACCGCGGTCTGCTGAGCCTTCTCTTCTGCCAGTTGGCGACGTTTGACTCGCATGCTGTCCGACTGGACTCGCAGGGCCTGAGCGATCGACGAGCCGAATCGGTCGGCCTGAATCAGAATCGCGACCAGTGCCTTCATGTCATCAACGCCCGTTCGGACGCCGAGGTCATGCAGAACTTCTCGACGTGGCTTACCCATCTGCAACTGCATGTTGGCCTGTGCTAGTTCCCCGCAGACTTCCGGAGCACTGCGAGAAAGTTCGTCGGAGATTCGACGCATACCTGCGTCAAGACCCAAACCAGCCTCCACGCACACAACCAGCAGGTCGAGTGCGTCGGGAAGTTGCAGGAAGATCTTCTGCTGACGAGACGACTTCATCAGGATCAGCATCACTTCCGGGATGTAGAATCCAGCTCCGCCGCCGATGATCAGAGACGTCAGCGAATTCTTGCTGAACCCAGCCGATGCAAATCCGTAAACGGCACCGAAGAACAGACCACCGACAAGGCACATCAGCTTGATCGCCAGGAAGTTGCGGACGGCGTTAGGCTTGGCAAAACCGGCATTCGCCAGTTTCACCTTCAATGCGCTCTGTTCAAGTTCATTCTTCGACTCCAGCGCTTTGGACATCGCTGGAGCGGCTTTCTCGAAGATGTTTCCAACCGCATTCCCCGCGGCATTGCCATCACGCTTCTGGCGAGCGAACGGGTCACGCCATTCGTCCAGTCGCTCAGTCGCTCGAGTCGACTTGCGGCTGAACATGGAAACGACGCCCCAGATTCCCGCGGTGATCGCGATAAATGCTGTGATGGGAAGAATCGTGGTTATGTCCATGGGAGTTTCTCGCGAAAGGTGCGAAGAAATTGTGATTTCAAACTGCCAGCGTGTTGTGTCCAGCCATCAGACCTGAATGTTGACGATCTTGCGGATGGCGAATGCCCCCAGAACCTGGAGGAAGACCGCAACGCCGATCATCTGACGACCAATCTCGCGGTTGAACAGCAACATGACGTACTCAGGGTTCAGGTAGTAGACAACAAAGAACAGACAGATCGGCAGCGCCATCAGCACGATGCCCGAGATTCGTCCTTCACCTGTCAATGCCTTAACCATGCCGAGAATCTTGAATCGCTCGCGAACGAGGTAACTGATCTTGTTCAGAATCTCCGCAAGGTCACCACCCGCCTGACGCTGAATGGCCACGGCCGTGACGAAGAACTGAAGGTCCATGTTCGGGATGCGAACCAGCATGTTTCGCAGAGCCTGCTCGATCGGAATCCCGAGGTTCTGTTCGTCATAAACCGTACGGAACTCGGTCGAGATCGGCGCGGGCATTTCGCTGGCGACGACGTTCAGGCCGGACGCAAGACTGTGTCCTGACTTGAGTGCTCGAGCCATCAGTTCCAGAGCATCCGACAACTGCTTTTCAAACTTCGCGAATCGACATTTGCGACGCCACCACAGCCAGATCCAGGGACAGCCAAATCCGGCGATCGCACCGACGGGAATCATCGGCCCCGGTGCGCGGGCAATCAGAGTCAGCATGGCACCAAGAGCCGCGGTGCCTCCGCAAATCATCAGAAACTGCTCAATCTTGACCGGCGCGTCGGCCTGTCGAAAGAAGAGCGGCAGAGCTTCGAACCGAGCGATGATTCCGCCCATGAGTCCCTGAGCTGTCGCCATTCCGTCTCGCAGCAGCGCTTCAGTGACTTCCTTCTTTGACGGCTGGACGGCACCCGTGAAGGCGGCCAGTCGCGCTTCAAGGCTGGAGTCCGATTTGCCCTGCAGCATAAATCCGATCCCGAACACCAGCGCGATGACGCCGATGAACGCGGAGACCATGATGAGCAGATTAGGATCCATAACAAACCCCTTGGGGGAATGACCAGTGATCTGGAACCAATGACCAAAGAATCACAGTGAATTCAAATGCGAATCATGGCGATCGCATCACGCGCTGAGCGAACAGGCCGTTCGGCAAACGCACGCCGCCGGCTTCCAGTTGCTCGATGCACTTCGGACGAACACCGGTGGATTCGAAGTGGCCGAACGCCTTGCCGTTTTCTCCGATGCCATCCTGAATGAAGCGGAAGATGTCCTGCATGACGATCGTTTCACCTTCCATGCCGACCACCTCCGTAATGTAAGTGACCTTTCGAGGCCCGCCCTGAAGACGGTTGGCCTGAATGATCAATTGCACGGCCGAAGCGATCTGCTTACGAATCGCGGACATTGGCAGTTCGCAACCGCTCATGTTCACGAGCGTCTCAATTCGGGAGATGGCGTCGCGAGGATTGTTCGAGTGCACCGTAGTGAGCGATCCGTCGTGACCGGTGTTCATCGCCTGAAGCATGTCGAGTGTTTCGCCACCTCGACACTCGCCGATGATGATTCGGTCAGGACGCATACGAAGTGCGTTCTTCACGAGGTCCGTTGCGGTGACTCGGCCTTTACCTTCGATGTTCGGCGGACGAGTTTCCAGTCGGAGTACGTGTTCCTGCTGCAATTGCAGTTCGGCCGCGTCTTCGATCGTAATGATTCGGTTTTCGTTGCTGATGAAGCTGGACAGCGTATTGAGCAGCGTCGTCTTGCCGGAACCCGTACCGCCGCTGATGATGATGTTCAGTCGAGCCTTCATGGCTCCTTCAAGGAACATCACCATCTCGGGAGTAAATGCTCCGAATTTCAGCAGGTCTTCGAGTGTCAATGGGTTCGAACCGAAGCGACGAATCGTGAGTGACGGACCGTCGAGTGCCAGCGGCGGAATGATGGCGTTCAATCGCGAGCCGTCGGGCAATCGAGCGTCGACCATCGGCGATGTTTCGTCAACGCGGCGACCGACTCGCGAAACGATACGGTCCAGAATCTGCAGAAGGTGATCGTTGTCACGGAACGTAACGTCTGACTTCTGAATGCGTCCGCCTTTTTCGATGAACACATTCTTCGGACCGTTGATCATGATGTCCGCGACGCCCTCTTCCTTGAGCAGCAGTTCCAGCGGTCCAAAGCCGAATGCTTCGTCGAGTACTTCTTCGACCAGTCGTTCGCGTTCCGAACGGTTCAGCAGTGGATTCTCTGTGTCGCACAGATGTTCGACGACGACGCGAATTTCACGTCGCAGCGAGTCGCCTTCGAGTTCGTTCAAACGCGTCAGGTCAAGCTTTTCCACCAGCTTGCCGTGAATGTGAGACTTTAGTGCTTCAAAGTCGTTTGAGTTTTGTCGCGATGGTTTCAGTGGGGCAATCATTTCGCAATCACTCCTGGATTTGCTTGTTCACAACGTCGGATCACAACGGCCGTAAATACCCGCAGCCGCAGGATTCCGACTCTGGTCCTTTATGGAAGCTAGGTCACAAATCCACGTCGTGCCGGACGGATCGTTCAGGAATGTTGCAGAGTTTCGACAAATGCGGCAGAAGATCCGCGAGCCCATCCATCCGGTCGATAGGATTGTGCGGATTGTGATGCTTCGATTTTGTCTGCCGGCATGGCTGGCCAACGTCCTCGGCCGACGAATGACGGCATCTCAGGAGGCCAAAATGCGGAAACCTTGCCCCGGGCGACTCGACCTCGATCGGCGTCCGCTTACATTTCAGTCAGTGCGTTACCTACCTGCGGCCAGATCACTCACCGCATTGATTCCCGGACCAAATCCCCGCGTTCAATGTTCAATAGGAGTTCTCAAATGACTCAAACCATTCGCCGAAATCGTCGTTCGTTTCTTCGTTCTGCTGCTTCAACGACGGCCATCGCCGCATCGGCATTCGCCGCTCCGATGATTTTGCCGCGGCGAGTGTTCGGGGCGAACGAACGGATCGCGGTGGGAGCGATTGGAGTCAAGAATCAGGGCTCCGGCAACATCAAGAGATTCCTCGGCGCTGGTGCGGATGTGGTTGCGATCTGCGATGTGGATTCCAAAGTCGCCGCGGCCGCGGTGGACATCGTGAAGAAGGGGCATCCTGAACCCAAGAAGTTTGGCGACTATCGACAACTGCTCGAAGAAAAAGGCATCGACGCAGTCGTCATCACAACCCCCGATCACTGGCACGCGTTGATGACGATTGATGCGTGCAAGGCTGGTAAGGACGTTTACTGCGAGAAGCCTTTGTCGCTGACGATTGCAGAAGGACGACGCATGGTCAATGCGGCTCGTGAGCACAAGCGGATCGTTCAGACCGGCTCGCAGCAGCGTTCAGCCGATGAATTCTGGCGAGCCTGCATGCTCGTTCGTAATGGCTTCATTGGCGACATCAAGGAAGTCTTCGTTGGCATCCCGGGACCCAATCATCCCGGTCCGATCGGGCCCGAGGAGTTGGTTCCTGCGGAACTCAACTATGACATGTGGCTCGGCCCGGCTCCACTGAAGCCGTATCATAGCAAGCGAGTTCACTACAACTTCCGTTTCTGGTGGGACTATTCCGGCGGCCAGATGACCAACTTCGGCGCGCATCATCTGGATATTGCTCAGTGGGCTTTGGGGATGGACAACAGCGGCCCCGTCGCCGTCGAAGGATCGGCGGAGTTCCATCCGCAGATGGTCCACGAAGTCACGGAAAAATGTCGACTCGTTTACACGTATGCCAACGGCGTGAAGGTGACGCTCGGACAGGGCCAGAAAGATATCGGTCAGGGAGCGAAGTTCGTCGGCACGAAGGGATCGGTCTACGTCAACCGCGGCAAGCTGGTGACCGATCCTGCGGAACTCGCGAAAACTCCGTTGGACGGATCGGAGCTGACTCAGTTGTATCGCAGCACGGATCACACACAGAATTTCCTCGACTGCATCAAGAGCCGCGAACTGCCAATCTGCGACGTCGAAATCGGCCACCGATCGGCCACGGTCTGCCACCTCGGCAATCTGGCCGCACGACTCGGACGCCCCGTGAAGTGGGATCCTGCCACAGAAACCTGCCCCGGCGATCCCGAAGCCCAGGAAATGACCGATCGCCCGTATCGCAGCCCATGGAAAGTGTGAGAGATTGCTAGAATCAAGGAGCGTTTCAATGTAGAGCAGTTGTCCTCAACTGCTCACACGCGCAACTGCGATTGCGTCTTCACGTGCATCGAACGATGCCAGTTCGGCGAGCAGCAGTGCAGTGAGCGATTGAGGACAATCGCTCTACAATAGAGCTACCACCCAATTCAGTTCTCTGAATCTTCATACGGTCACGACAACACATGCGTAACACAACAGCCACACAATTGATCTTTGAGATGTCTCATCCAGGGCGGGGCACGATTGTGTTTCCGGAAAGTGATGTTCCGGAAATTACATCGATCCCGTCGATCGAATCGAAGTTTCTCGCCACGGCGCCTCTGCCGTTGCCGGAGATTGCTGAACCCGATGTCGTGCGACATTTCATCAACCTGTCGACTTTGAACATGAGCGTTGACAGTCACTTCTATCCGCTCGGCAGTTGCACGATGAAGTACAACCCGAAACGACATGAACGCTGGGCCAAGCTGCCTCAGGCTGCGACCAGTCATCCGTATCAGCCTGAAGATCAGATTCAGGGCTTGCTCAGCGTCCTTTATGAGATGCAGGGCATGCTGGCGGAAATCTCTGGCCTGCCCGGAGTTTCTCTCCATCCCGCCGCGGGGGCTCAGGGAGAATTCACGGCTCTGCTGACCGCTGCTGCGTACTTTCGCGACAAGGGTGAGAACCGCACGCGAGTCCTCTTCCCATCCAGCGCACATGGAACCAATCCAGCCAGCGCGGCGTTGGCGGGATTTGAATGCGTGCAGTTGTCCGGCGGCAAGAATGGATTTGTCGACCTCGACGAACTCAAGTCGAAACTCGACGATCGCACAGCCGTGTTCATGGTGACGAATCCGAACACGCTGGGATTGTTCGAACGAGACATCGCGAAGGTTGCCGATCTGCTTCACAGCGTCGGCGGACTAGTCTACATCGACGGCGCGAATATGAACGCGATTCTCGGGAAGACTCGTCCCGGTGACTTCGGTGGCGACATGATGCACTACAACGTCCACAAGACGTTTACGGGGCCTCACGGTGCCGGCGGACCTGGTTCCGGTCCGATCGCTGTTCGAGATTTCCTCGCACCATTCCTGCCTGCACCGATCGTGACCTACGACGCCGCGAAGAACTGGTATTCGCTGGCGAAGCCAGCTAAGTCAATCGGTCAGGTTCGCACGTTCTTCGGCAACGTTGGGATTCTGCTGCGTGGCTACTTCTACATCCGCACGCTCGGCGGAAAGGGCCTGCGAGAAGCGTCTGAGAACGCTGTGCTGAACGCGAATTATCTGCTGAGTCAGGTGAAGGACTTCCTGGAGGTTCCTCACGGCGACCGCTGCATGCACGAATTCGTCGCCAGTGCGAAGACATTGAAGGCTCAAAATGGCGTGACGACGATGGATATCGCCAAGCGTCTGCTCGACTACGGCTTCCACGCACCGACGGTTTACTTCCCACTCGTCGTTGATGAAGCGTTGATGATGGAGCCGACCGAAACAGAATCGCTGCAAACTCTGGACGCCTTCGCAACGGCTCTTCGAACCATCGTGAACGAAGCAGCGGAACTTGTGAAAGCGGCGCCTCATTCAACGTCCGTGTGTCGTCCTGACGAAGTCAACGCCGCTCGCAAGCCAGTGCTCTGCTGGTCCCAAAGCTGCGCGACTCCGTGACCAAACGTTTTGTTTCGAATGCCGTTTGGCTTCGTTTCACCCTCCCTCGGGAGGGTGAAACGGCCAACGTGCGGCTTGCTTCGATTTGATGCTTCTGGGCTGTGTCCGAAAAGTTCATCGACGACCGGAATTTCCCTTCAGCCTAACAATGAACCGTTGCAGGTCCTGCGGCCACGGGACAGAGAATCGATGCGGCTCCTTCGTCACCGGATGTTCAAAGCCCAATTCCATCGCGTGCAATGCGAGTCTTGGGGCGTTGCTGAGATCAGGGACTGGCGGTTCACCGAATCGACCGCGGTACTTCACGTCACCGCAGATGGGATGTCCGGACTCGGCAAGGTGAATCCGAATCTGATTCGTGCGACCGGTTTCGAGACGGCATTCGAGTTCTGAATAGTCCCCGTAGCTGGCGACGGGTTGCACATGCGTCACCATTCGAAGCCCGCGCTGACCTTCAGGACAGCTTCCACGAAGTCCATCGCCACGATCGCGGATCTGCCGAGTCTCGATCGTTTGAGCTTCGACCCGGCCAGGCACGATGCAGCGGTAACGTCGCATCGTTGCGTGCTGAGCAAACTGATGGATCAAGCCGTTCTGAGCCACTTCCGTTCGAGCGAACACCAGCACTCCGCTTGTCTCGCGATCGATGCGATGAACGGCAAGCAACTGCACATGCTCGGGACGAAGCCGTCGACCAGACTTTCTAGCGATCAGTCGCTGCAGACATTCTTCAAGTGACGGCTGACGGTCTTTTCGTTCCTGTCGCCAGTTCACATCGCCCGGATGCCGAAGCGACAGCATCCCGGACGGCTTGTCAGCCACCACCAGATGTTCATCCAGGTGCAGGATTCGAACATCCTGATCTTTCGGAGGCGGAGGCAACGGCTGATCGCGAACTTCAATGATGTCGCCATCGACCACCCGGCGGCCTTCGTCAACGCACAGGATGCCATTCACCGAGATCTTTCGTCCAGCCAGCAGCTTTCGTGCATCGCTCCATGACATCGGCGACTGCACGAGCTTCCTCAGCGAACCAAGCACAGCGCCGGCCGCTTCAGGTGTGACGACGTAAGAACTGAATGCAGGAGCAGTCATGTCGGCAACCAAATGACCAATGCTCACACCGAGCACTATCCGACAAGGCAAAAGAGTTGTTGCGGAAGCTAAGGCGACAACTGCCGCGATTGAGAGTTGTCCAGTTGATTTGCAACCCCTCACCCTGGCCCTCTGCCCCGAGGCAGTTGCATCTGCTTGACGAGCACTTCACCGGGGGAGAGGGGACTTAGAATGAAACTTCGGGAATGCAAACTGCTTACCATGAGTCAAAGAAAAGAACCCTTCGACCGGAGCGATCGAAGGGTTCAGAGAATTCTCCTCTGTTGTCAGAGGCGATTACTTATCATCTCCACCACCAAGAGAGAACAGCGGACCGGCACCGGAGCCAGTTCCACCCTTCAGCTCTTCGCGAGGTTTTGCTGGAGCCGACGAGCCTGCTGAAGCATCTGACTCAGTTTCTTCGGCTTCCTTCGTCGTTTCAGTCTTTCGGCTCAGACCAATCTTGCGCTCACCAGTGTCAACGCGGAGAATGCGAACTTCCAGATCCTGTCCGACCTGAACCATGTTCTCAGGATGCTCAACCTTGTGGTCAGCAAGTTCTGAAACGTGGAGCAGACCTTCGAGATCGTCTTCCAGCTGGACGAAGACACCGAAGTTGGTGATCTTCGTCACCTTGCCGGTGACGGTCTTGCCAGGAGCGTACTTCTCCGGAATTCGAGTTTCCCATGGGTCTTCTGCGAGCTGCTTCAGACCGAGTGCGATACGACGACGATCTTCGTCGACGCTCAGAATCTGGCACTCGATCGGGTCGCCCTTCTTCAGGATTTCGTTGGCATGAGACACCTTGCGGGTCCATGACATGTCGCTGATGTGAAGAAGTCCGTCGACGCCTTCCTGCAGTTCAACAAACGCACCGTAGTTGGTGAGGTTGCGAACGGTCCCTTTGACGATGGTTCCCGGTGGGTACTTGGCAGCGACTTCGTCCCATGGATTGGGCTGAGTCTGCTTCATGCCGAGAGAAATCTCCTGCTTGTCTTCGTTGATGCCAAGCACCATGACTTCGACCTTGTCGCCAATCGCCACAAGTTCGCTTGGGTGGTTGACTCGTCGAGTCCAGGACATTTCGCTGATGTGAACCAGACCTTCGATGCCGTCTTCCAGCTTCACGAAGGCACCGTATGACAGCACGTTGACGACTTCGCCGGAGATGCGAGAACCAACCGGGTACTTGGTGCTGATGTTCGCCCATGGGCTGGCAGACTTTTGCTTCAGACCCAGAGCAATCTTTTCTTTGTCGTAGTCGATGTTCAAAACCATCACTTCGACTTCGTCGTCGATCTTGACCATCTCGGTTGGATGGCTGATGCGACCCCAGCTCATGTCCGTGATGTGCAGAAGACCGTCGATCCCGCCGAGGTCCACGAACGCACCGAAGTCGGCGATGTTCTTGACGGTCCCCTTGCGAAGCTGACCAACCTGAAGAGTCGACAGCAGCGACTTCTTCATCTTTTCGCGTTCTTCTTCGATCAGACGGCGGCGAGACACAACGATGTTCTTGCGTGCTTCGTCGATCTTCAGAATCATACATTCGATCTCCTGACCGATGTATTCTGCGATGTCGTTCGGACGTCGGATGTCGACCTGGCTGGCAGGCAGGAACACGTTGACGCCGATATTGATGAGCAGACCGCCCTTGATCTTGCGGATGACCTGTCCCTTGACCACGTCGCCTTCGGCGTGAGTCTGGATGATCTTTTCCCACTCGCGAATACGTCCAGCCTTGCGCTTGGACAGAACGATCAGGCCGATGGAGTCTTCGAATTCTTCAAGCAGCACTTCAATCTGCTGGCCGACTTCGGGAGGAGGCTCAATGTCGTCCCATTCATCGCGCTGGACAACGCCTTCACTCTTGTAACCGATGTCTACGACAACTTCTTCGTTGTCAACACGAACGATCGTACCCGTCAGGATCTGATTCAGGTCGTATGTCTGCGCCTGTTCGTGATAAATGTCTTCTTCGGCGAAATCCGGGAACGACGCGGAGATCACCGCATCAAGTTCCGCCTCATCAATATTGAATTCCCTCATCAGGTGACGATCGACCATGCTCAAAATCCATTTGTTCCATTCGCATCAGGCAAGCCTGACACTCAGGAACCCATCAAAAAGGGCCATGCAGAACCTTGCCGGAGCACTTGCTCAGACATCGAATAAGGTTTTGCGGAACGGCGAACTTTAACGGCGCGGTTGCCCAAAGTCCAGTGGCAGTTGCCATTGAGAATGGCCAGGAACATGACACAAGCTATTGCTGTGTCTGGCTTTGGGAATCCTGTCGGCAACCAGACGCACCGTCAGAATGCGCCGCGAAACATCGCTTCCAGCGCGATCCTGTCAACATCGGCTTTTCGCGGTTCCGGCCGTGGTCATAGTCGGCAAATCCCGAGGGAATTCGACAGATTCTGTGGATCCGCCGTTGATGTCTCTCAAGTTTCGAAGGCTGGCAGGAAAAAGATCGCCTCGCCTGGCCGCTGGGCGTTGTGCCAGTCTCGAAATCACCTGGCTGTTTAGAAATCCGGGGGCATGGAATGACCGAGCTACCTGGACAAGTCATTCCATCACTCGCATTCGCAGATGTCGGAGTCAAATTGGGAAGTTATTTCGGGACGATTCCTTTGTGGTACGAACGGATTTCAGCCTGATCCTCGCATCATTCAGCTTCGTTCGATCACCGAAGATTTGCGGCACGGAACGGTTTCCGAAGAGTCCTTAACGAAGAAAGCCGAAAAGAACCTGATGGCTCTCTTCGGCTTTTGAATTCGGTCCGGGCAATGTTCCGGTTGGAACAGGCACGTCAAACAGTCGAATCAATAAAAAAACGGGGACGTCCCTGTCCAGAGACAATGCCGAGGCATCATCTGTTGATCCGTCAACGGGGCGGAGGTTACGCAAGTCACAGGCTGTTTCGCAATGGAACACGACCACTGAGATGAGCAACATTTCAGAATTTTCGTCTTCAGCAAAGTCTCTCAGCACAACTCGCATGGTCGAAAGTGTTGATCGCGCGAATCTGCGCAGATTGCTGATGGGACTTGTTGCTGTGCTTCTCTGTGTTGGCGTTCAAATGGTTCACAGTGCCAGCCTGACATCGCGACCGAGCGAACAGGAAGCCACGTTTCTTGGAAAGCATCTCGCATATCTTGTTGTTGCCTTGACCTGCGGAGCCATCGCCTCTCGGATCTCCAGCGGATGGCTCAGGGAGAACGCTGTTCGATTCTTTTGGCTGCTCGTGTTATTGCTGGCTCTCCTGCTTGTACCCGGCATCGGAAGTCGCATCAACGGCGCGCAACGATGGTTTCGATTCGGCAGCCTCTCGTTTCAACCCTCTGAACTTGGACGCATCATTCTTCCGATGCTCGCCGCGTCGATGGTTTGTCGATTGCGCGAGACCAGCGGATTCTCATTAAGCAGGCTTCCTGCGACGTTGATGCCTCTTGTGCTGACTCTGCCACTTGTCGCGATTGAGCCGGACCTCGGAGCGACAGTCTTTCTTGGAGTTGGTTTTGTTCTCACGTTGTTTATCGGTGGTTGGCCGCTTCGATACTTCATCATGTCAGCAATCATCGCGATTCCGGCCGTGGCGTCGCTGTTCATCCTCAAGCCCTACCAGATGCAGCGAATTACGGGCTTTCTGGAAGCATGGCAGGACTTGAGCAAAGCGCCGTGGCAGGTGAAGCAGTCATTGCTGTCACTTGGATCTGGTGGACTCGAAGGAACCGGCATCGGCAGTGGCTGGCAGAAACTCAGCTATTTGCCGGAAGCAAATACTGACTTCGTCTTTGCTGTGATTGGTGAAGAACTGGGACTGCTGGGGACCCTGACCGTTTGCTTCGTTTGGATTGCCGTCTTCTTCACGGGACGAGCATCTCTTGCTCATTTGAACCGCAAATCGTTCGAATGGATCTTCGGTTCAACGCTGCTCCTGCAACTCGTGCTGCAGGCCATGGCCAATATTGCTGTTGTGACAGCTCTCGTGCCGCCCAAAGGCGTTCCGCATCCCTTCATCAGCTACGGTGGCACGAATCTTCTGGTCTGTGTGACAGCCGTCGGTTTGATCGTCGGAATGGCTCGGTCTGACGAGCAATGCACCGTGCTGGATTAAACGGCGCTGCCAATCGACGAGGTTCATCACTGCAGGGCAATTCGCTGAACACGACATGGTTGTCATGGCCTTTCCCGCGGCTGCAAAGACGATCAGCCCGGTGCGAGCCGACCGGCAATGACGTTCGACCTGGAGAGTGACACAAGCCTGCTGATCACTGAATCCCGTCGCTTGAAGATTGTCGAGTCTTTCCGGCCAAGTGGAATCGTTGCGAAACAACTTGCCGATCTGAATGCGAAACCTGCGAATGCGAGTCATGGAATGACTCGCCTACGTAGCTCGGTCATTCCATGACCGAGTTTTTCCAGAACGGCGAGGTTATTTCGAGACTGTCAATACGTGGAATCGCTTCTGAACAAACCGTGTGCTTCTGTTGTTGATTTGTGTTGCGTGCGAATCGATGCTGCCAGGACAGAACCATGTGATTCGATTCCGCCAACTGCCAAAAAGGAAAGAAGCCCGGACGACGATATCGTCCGGGCTTCGTAGCGAAAGCTTCAATCGATGGAGTTCGTGCTTGCTTACAGGCGAGACGCGCCGTCCATCTTGTAGTTGCCTCGATCGAAATCAGCACCGATGAGCGTTCGGCCGAAGTCGATCTGCGAGAAAGAATAGTCTTCGACGAGCGACTGTTCTTCAATTTCTGCGTCGGTCAGCCCTTCGGTCTCAAGCAGCCACGTGTAGTTGATGACCTGCATCGGAATGTGATACCGAGTGTCGATCAACACGATGCTGCGTCGATAGTCCTTGTTGAACTCTTTCGACTCATAGTCATACTGGAAGCAGTAGCATTCGCGTTCGTCACACTGACGGTTGGCAAGGCGAGTACAAGAAACTCCCTGACCATGCTTCAGGTCGTTTTCTCGATGAGTCAACACTTGTCGGACCATACCGAGAAGTCCAGCCTGAGTGCAGGGATAGCGAGCTTCAGACATAGCGTCAGGGCTGCTTGGATCCAGCTTGATCGGCCCGAGAAGTTTTCCCTTCACGCCGCCAAGTCGAACGACAAGCTTCTTGTCTTCGTACTCGTCGCTGTAGAGCAACTGTCGACCTGGATCACCATTTCGCCACTTCATGTAGACGCCAAACGACGGCGAGTGACGCACCTTCATTTCGATTGTCTGTGATTTTCCGAGGTCTCCGCCGAGACGTTCTCGCTTGTTGAACACAACCGAGTAGTTGTCGACGTTCTCGAGGAAGCGAGCACCGTCCTGCAGCAGAAGTTGCGAGAACTTAATCGCTTCGAAGTTGCTCAGCACAATCTGATTCGGGGCCGATGCTTTGGAACTGGCGGATGCATCGGAGTTCAACGCGGCAGGGGGAGCGGCGATTGGAGAAGCGTCTGGAGGCAGAGGAACATCAGAAGATCGAGACGCCTGGAAGGTGACATCTTCACCGGCTGGAACAGGATCAAAACTCAGGCCGATGAAAAACAAACTGGACGCAGACAAACACAGAGCAGCAAAATTGGGTTTTCCGGAAGACTTTCGGGAACGCGGCATCGGGCACTCACCTCTGTTTTGCACGAGCATTTCGATCAGACGGTCTGATCAGAGAATTCCGTGCGAATGCAACTCATCAGTCAGGACGAGGAATCCGTCTTCGAGACTGAAAGATTCGCCGGAATCCCTTCCGGATTTCCAAAATGACACCGTCTGAGTTCGTGTCGACCTCGATCTCACAACCGTCAATGACCCGAGGTCCGATCCGCTGGATGAGCGAAGAATCACATGTTCGCCATTGTGCCCGTCGAGCCTTCGTTTGAACGACTGGTCAGCACGCGAGTTGACTGGATCAGGACAGGTCTGTGGGCGGCCGGAATTGCTTCAATTCAGGAAGCAAAGCCCGAGTCGGTCGCCCGGTTCATCAGAGTTGAGAGAGGTTGCTGAAGACACGAATCAGCCCCAATTTCATCGTCGCAGAGCTGCATCATGGCGCCATGTGATCGAGCATTTCGATAGGGATTTAGAGCGTCCTCAATCGTAGTTTGATGAATTCCACAAAGGCCGAATGTCTTTCGCCTGCGAATCAGTCGGCGGAATTGCCAATCCTTGCTCGAACGACCCACACTTCGAAATCACCAGGAAGCCACCAGGCCGCGCGACCGGCACAGATTTCGCCAATTCATTTGCTTTGTCGTGAGGATTGAGAAAGAAGAGAAAGGGGCGAGCCTTTGACGGTTCCTCAGATTGCTCTACCATTCCCGCAGAAACCGCCGGATGCGGAATTCCTCAAGAAGGCAGCCGTCTTTATGAGGTCCGCTCGGTCGGCTTCAGCTTCGATCTGCTCTCGGCTGAGCTTCAGCACGAGAACGATTGGGCATCCGATTGCTGAAAAGCTCGGGAATACACGATCAAGAACCGACAGCCTCAGATTTTCAGGCTGACAGATAACCGCAAGCGGGAGTGAGCGAAATGGACCAGGACGAAATCCTGATGGACGCTGAAGAGCGTATGGAAAAGGCCGTCAATGTGTTGACGAATGCGTTGAAGGGAATTCGAACCGGGCGAGCGAATCCGGGGCTCGTCGATTCCGTCCGCGTGGAATACTACGGTTCGCCGACTCCGCTCAAACAGCTAGCCAATATCAGCATTCCGGAACCTCAGCAGATCATGATTCGGCCGTTCGATACGAGCAGTCTGGACGCGATCGCGAAGGCCATCATTGCCAGC
Source organism: Ottelia alismoides (assembly GCA_037367405.1). Classification (NCBI taxonomy): domain Eukaryota; kingdom Viridiplantae; phylum Streptophyta; class Magnoliopsida; order Alismatales; family Hydrocharitaceae; genus Ottelia; species Ottelia alismoides. The sequence goes on along the minus strand of JAZKJV010006924.1, from coordinate 555,315 downwards.
GAGCTCGGGATGGCTCCGAACAACGACGGTCGAGTGATTCGTCTGAACGTGCCGCCTCTTTCGACCGAACGCCGCAAGCAAATGGCCGGACGAATCAATGAACTGGCTGAAGAAGCTCGAGTCGCCATTCGAAATGTTCGCCGCGATGCGAACAAGCATGCAGACACATCTGAGAAAAACAAACTGTTTTCCGAGGATGACTGCAAGCACACGAAGGATCAGGTTCAGGAACTGACCAAGAAGTACGAAGGCATCGTCAACGACCGAGCCGCCGCGAAAGAAAAGGAAGTGATGGAGAATTAGTGACGACGTGGCGAGCGCGGGCTCTTTGCTCAATGTGTTCTGAGGTGAGCGGGGGACGTCAGCCCCTGATGATCCCTCGGTGCCTCTTATCAGGGGATTCACATCCCTCCGCTCGCAAAAAAGTGCGCAATTCTTCCCAGGCGAAGCAAAAGTTGAGGGCATGGCCCTCTTGAAATTCCCTTGAATCATGGGGCAGCTTGCCCCTCGAAATTGGTTTTATCATGGCAAAGAAGAGTTCAAAAAAGACGTCAGACGACGTTATCGAATCGAGTGTTGCATCTGAACCTGCGGATGCCGCCGAGGAAGTGGTCGTTGCCGCAGCAGAAGAGCCGGTGACTTCGAAATCTAAACCGAAACCGGCTGAAGATGCATCCGCCAATGGGAATGTCGGGATCTCAGACATTCGCAAAGCTGTTGCGTTCGTAAATTCTGTCGGCGGGCTCGACAAGGCTTTGGGGCTTCTCCAGATTCTGAAAGTCGCCCGCGAAGTCCAGTAGTCCAACAAGGGGCTGACAGCCCCTTGACCCAAAGGAACCTGCCGGTTCAAGCTTCGAAAACGCTCACGTTGTTCGCTCGCAAAACGTGTAAGAACTCAAAAGACGTCGAGACACTCATCCCACCTCTGCGATCAGACCTCAATACGACCTGAAAGGGCCCATCCGATGAAATTCCTGATTCGACTTTTGTGTGCGTGGCTGGCGGTTTTTACGGCGAACACGTTTGCCGGTGATGGCACGCTGGTTTTTGAAGCGAAGAACGGAGGCGAGCATACGAGGCATGTCGTTCTGGTCTCCGGCGACGAGGAGTATCGATCAGAAGAAGTCATGCCGATGCTGGCAAAGATTCTCAGCCAGAAACACGGCTTCAAGTGCACCGTTGTCTTCGCGATGGGCCCCGATGGTGCCGAATACATCGATTCCAACAATCAAAAAGGCCTGCGAGGACTTGCCGCGCTGGAGTCTGCGGATCTGATGATCATCGCGACCCGATTCCGCCAGCCATCAGAAGATCAGGCTCAGTACGTCACCAACTTCCTGAATGCGGGCAAACCTGTGATCGGCCTTCGAACCGCAACTCATGCATTCAATGGTGGTGGCAAGTTTGGTGATAAGATTGGTTTCGGAGAGTTCGGCCGAAAGGTACTCGGCGAGGAATGGGTGTCTCATCACGGTCATCACAAGGTCGAAGGGGCTCGCAGCGTTGTTGAGCCCGGAGCAGAGAAACACGCGATTCTAAACGGTGTCGCTGAGATCTTCGCGCCGAGTGATGTGTATGGCGTCACGCACCTGACCGACGTCGACACGATTCTCCTCCGAGGCGCGATCACCGAAACGCTTGATCCGTCATCCAGGACGCTGACGGATGACAAGCGAAACAATCCGATGCAGCCTCTGGCCTGGATTCATCCCTACGAGGCTCCAAATGGCACGGCAGGAAAATCCTTCTGTACGACGGCCGGTGCCGCAGTTGACTGCGTTGATGAAGACCTTCGCCGGCTTATTGTCAACGCGGCCTACTTTCTGATGGACATTCCCGTTCCGGAAAAGGCTGACGTTGATTACGTGGACCCGTTCTACCCCACGTTCTACGGCTTCATCAACGACAAAGATTACTATCGAAATCTGAACCTCAAGCCAGAAGATTTCGCGCTCGGCAAAGCACCACATCGCGAAGATCCTCCCGGCAGTCCCGCGTGGCCATTCCGCCCAACGCCTGAGAAGAAGTAGCATCCGATTGAAGCGGCCGTAGATACTGGTGATCTCAGACATTCCTGTGCGTTATCTGCAAACGTCCCGACAGAAAAGATCGTAGATCCGTCAGTTCGGAAGAACTGGTGTGCTCTTCGAACTCCCACGGAAGAACGGGTTTGAGGTGTGCGATTTCCGAGCACAGCAGCCGTTCGCGGTGTTGGCTGGAACGCTTGAGAGTCATCTTCGAGGATCACATAACTCGTGTGCGGGATCGCGGGAGCAATCTGGTGGCAGCCGACGAAGGCGATCTCTGCAGAGAACCTGCAACGAATGACCGACAGCATTCGGCACCGCGGACCGGACGCTGATGGTCATTATTTCTGGCCGACGCAGGATTCCAGCCCGTCCGGAAGTGTCTCAAGACCGGGCGTCGCGTTGGGACATCGCCGTCTCAGTATCATCGATGTGGCCGGAAGCACGCAGCCGCTGGGGAATGAAGATGGCAGCGTGCAGATCGTCTTCAATGGCGAAATCTACAACTACCTTGAACTTCGTGCTGATCTCCTGAGAGCCGGGCATCAGTTCAGGACCGATGGCGATACCGAAGTCATCGTGCATTTGTACGAACAGCACGGACTTGATTTCGTGAAGCATCTGCGAGGCATGTTCGCACTCGCCATCTGGGACGCGAATCTGAAACGGCTGGTTCTCGTTCGCGATCGACTCGGCAAGAAGCCGCTTCACTACCGACTGGATAATGGTCGACTGTCGTTTGCCAGCGAACTCAAGGCACTGCTCCAGATCCCGGATGTTCCCAGGAAGCTCGATCGACAATCCGTGCTTCGTTTCCTGACACTACAGTATGTGCCTCATCCGCACTGCATGCTTGAAGGTTTCAGCAAACTTCCACCGGCGACGATTGGCATTCTGCAAAACGGACAATTTCAGCAGCAGACGTATTGGTCGGCTCCGTTTGATCAGCCTGAATTGCATCGATCCCGAGTCGAAGACTGGCAGGATGAACTTCGCAGCACTCTTGCGGAAGCAGTGCGACTTCGACTCCGCAGCGATGTTCCGCTTGGGGCGTTTCTATCGGGCGGCATTGATTCGACAGTCATTTGCGGTCTGATGCAGACTCAGCTCGATCGGCCCGTCCAGACGTTTTCGATTGGCTTCCCTGTCGCCGCGTTTGACGAACGTGAGTACGCTCGCGAAGCCTCGAAGCATCTGGGCACCGAACATCACGAAGCCGTTGTGACTCCCGATGCTCTGGCCATCCTGCCGCAGTTGATCTGGCACTATGACGAGCCGTTCGGGGACAGCTCAGCCATCCCAACGATGTATCTGTCTCGCATGACGCGCCAGAACGTGACCGTTGCGTTGACCGGAGATGCCGGTGACGAATTGTTCTGTGGTTACGATCGATACCGAGCCGCTCGGATGACCGGTCTGGCGGATTACTTCCCACGCTGGTTCCGGCACCTTGCGTCATCGGTCATTTCTCGAGTTCCCGCATCGACCGCACATCGTTCGTTCAGTCGTCGTCTGAAACGGCTGATGGAATCGCTGGCGATGGATCCCGAACGCAGATATCTCAACTGGATCACCATCTTCAATTCGTCGCGGCTGGAATGGCTGGTGACGCCCGAACTGTGGAGCCTCACACAGTCCGAAGACCCGGCGGCTTGCATATTCAATGCGTACGATCGCTATCCGAATCGTGACTTCATCACACGGACCACGGCAACCGACGTGCAAACGTATTTGCCGTGCGACATCCTGACGAAAGTTGACATCGCCAGCATGGCGGCGTCGCTGGAATGTCGCTGTCCGATGCTGGACCACAAAGTCGTCGAACTCGCGGCTCGCATGCCGATCGAAGTGAAGCAGACCTTGAAACAGTCGAAGAAGGTTTTGATCGATACGTTCAAAGATCTTCTGCCCGCCAGTATTCAGACTCGAAAGAAGATGGGGTTCGGAGTCCCGATCGATCATTGGTTCCGCGATGAGTTGAAGCCGATGCTGCACGACATCCTGCTGTCGGATCGATGCCTGTCTCGAGGCCTGCTCAATCCGGACGCGGTGCGAACTCTCGTCAATGAACACACATCGAACACGATGGACCACGCGTATCGACTTTGGAATCTGCTGTGCCTCGAACTCTGGCAACGCATGATGCTGGACAACACACCACCCGTCGCCGCTCCTCTGCAAATCTCCTGAATCTGCGGTTCTCTTTCGGGAGCTGCCTCTTCTGCATCAATGCCTCGTGAGTTCGCTGTTCCCATTCTGCAATGACGACAAATTCGACCACAGATTCAGAGAACTCACAGATTTCAAGAAGCAGAACATCCAAGCCGCCCGCCGCTTCTCTGGGGGTTCCCTGAATCTGCGGTTCTCTCTCGGGAGCTGCCTCTTCTGCATCAATGCCTCGTGAGTTCGCTGTTCCCATTCTGCAATGACGACAAATTCGACCACAGATTCAGAGAACTCACAGATTTCAAGAAGCAGAACATCCAAGCCGCCCGCCGCTTCTCTGGGGTTCCCTGAATCTGCGGTTCTCTCTCGGGAGCTGCCTCTTCTGCATCAATGCCTCGTGAGTTCGCTGTTCCCATTCTGCAATGACGACAAATTCGACCACAGATTCAGAGAACTCACAGATTTCAAGAAGCAGAACATCCAAGCCGCCCGCCGCTTCTCTGGGGGTTCCCTGAATCTGCGGTTCTCTCTCGGGAGCTGCCTCTTCTGCATCAATGCCTCGTGAGTTCGCTGTCCCATTCTGCAATGACGACAAATTCGACCACAGATTCAGAGAACTCACAGATTTCAAGAAGCAGAACATCCAAGCCGCCCGCCGCTTCTCTGGGGGTTCCCTGAATCTGCGGTTCTCTCTCGGGAGCTGCCTCTTCTGCATCAATGCCTCGTGAGTTCGCTGTTCCCATTCTGCAATGACGACAAATTCGACCACAGATTCAGAGAACTCACAGATTTCAAGAAGCAGAACATCCAAGCCGCCCGCCGCTTCTCTGGGGGTTCCCTGAATCTGCGGTTCTCTCTCGGGAGCTGCCTCTTCTGCATCAATGCCTCGTGAGTTCGCTGTTCCCATTCTGCAATGACGACAAATTCGACCACAGATTCAGAGAACTCACAGATTTCAAGAAGCAGAACATCCAAGCCGCCCGCCGCTTCTCTGGGGGTTCCCTGAATCTGCGGTTCTCTCTCGGGAGCTGCCTCTTCTGCATCAATGCCTCGTGAGTTCGCTGTTCCCATTCTGCAATGACGACAAATTCGACCACAGATTCAGAGAACTCACAGATTTCAAGAAGCAGAACATCCAAGCCGCCCGCCGCTTCTCTGGGGGTTCCCTGAATCTGCGGTTCTCTCTCGGGAGCTGCCTCTTCTGCATCAATGCCTCGTGAGTTCGCTGTTCCCATTCTGCAATGACGACAAATTCGACCACAGATTCAGAGAACTCACAGATTTCAAGAAGCAGAACATCCAAGCCGCCCGCCGCTTCTCTGGGGGTTCCCTGAATCTGCGGTTCTCTTTCGGAGCTGACTCTTCTGCATCAATGCTTCGTGAGTTCCCTGTTCCCATTCTGCCATCACGACGTTGCTTGCCGCGAATGACAAATTCGACCACAGATTCAGAGAACTCACGGATTCCATGAAGCAGAACATCCAAGCCGCCCGCCGCTCCTCTGCGGGTTCCGTGAATCTGCGGTTCCTCCCGGAGCTGACGCGTCCGCGGCGTAGCAGACCGCTACGGCGGTCTATTCCTTTCCCGACAGCCTTCTGCAATTTCTCGGTACGTTACGCCAAGCCGCTGATTTGGGCAGAAAAATCACGCATGGACCGCACATCCCGTGATGCATTAGCATTCTGCAACGCCTCGGCCGACGTTTGATGAATCTGGCTCGAGGTCTGAAAGCATGGATGCTGACTGATGCGACGATTGTTGCAGATTCCCCTGTTGATCTTTGCCCTGCTGCTGCTCGGGGCCGTCGGGCTGCACACGCTGACCGGCATGGGGCTATTCGATTCCTTCTATCATGCTGTCATTTTGCTGACGACAGTCGGATACGCAGAGCCTCAGCCTCTGACCGGACCGGTCAAACTGTTCATCGTCATCTATCTCGCGTTTGCCCTTGGACTGTTCACGTACAGTGCGTTCCAGTTCGGGCAAATTCTGGTCAACGCGGACCTGCAGAAGTACTGGGAGCGACGTCGAATGGATGCTCGGGTTGAGAAGGCAAACAATCACTTCATCGTTTGCGGCTACGGACGCATGGGATCGACTCTTTGCGAATACCTTCATTCGCGTCGGCAGCCGTTTGTCGTTGTCGATCAGGATGAGAAGGTTCTCGATGAGACGTTTCATGAACACAAGTGGCTGTTCGTTCATGGCGACTCATCGCAGGACGAAACACTGAAACGAGCCGGTATCGACCGAGCCCGCGGACTGACGACCGTGCTGCCGACGGATGCCGATAACCTGTACGTCGTACTGTCAGCGCGACTGCTCAATCCCAAACTGCCCATCGTTGCCCGCGCGAGCGATGATCGCGCGGCTCAGAAGATGATGCAGGCCGGGGCGACGCGCGTGATGAACCCGTTTTCCTCCGGCGCGATTCGCATGGCGCGATTCATGTTGTCGCCCAGCATTGAGAACTTCGTCGAAGTGACTGAGTCGCAGGGTGTCGACTGGGAGATCGCGGATGTTCAGGTTCCTGAGCACTGTTCGCTGGCGGGACAGAAACTGAGCGAAACCGGGTTCCGCGATTCCGGGATCATGTTGCTTGGCGTATGCCGAACGACCGGAGAACGCTTTTTTCCGCCGCCAGGAAATCTGACTCTGATGGCCGGGGACAAGCTTTTCGCCTTCGGGAACTCCGATGCCGTTGCGAAGCTGCTCGCCATGATCGAAAAACGAAACACGGCGGCGGTGAGTTGACGCCGATTGGAACATCGCGGAGTGAGCTGGTGACTCTCTCCGAGGTTACCAACCAAGCTCCCGGCGAGCGGCCTGTGTGAACAGGCCGGTACGAACTGCATACCAAGACCAGTACCGGCGAGCGAACAATGTGCCGCTCACCAAATCGCATTCGACCAACCGAGTCAAGCATACCTTTCGAGATGCAAACTGGCGGCAGCCTACTGCGACCTCAAAGAAGGCTGACCATCAGCAGTCGCAGTTTTCGCATCTCGCGAAGTCGGTCTTCACCGTCCAGAGTGTTCGGCAGAAGATCGATGCTCATCGTTCGCGCGAAGTTCTGGTTGCGAAGTGAATTCACGATCTTGTTGAAGTCCACTTCACCGAGTCCACCGAGCACCTGCAGTTCTTTTGGCGACGTATCTCGCAGATGAAGGTGCAGGACATACGGGAACACGACTTCGAAGTCGATCGGGCCATTGGGCCGACAGATGAAGTAACTCGGGTCGAGCGTAATTCCCAGCCCTTGACGGACTGACACAACTCAACGGCGGTATGAGGATCGTCGGCCAGCGTTCCGGACTTGGTCAGGATCGACAATCGAATGCCTTCCTGCTGGCAAACAGAATTTCGCTCGCGAAGTCGATCGATCTCTGTATTGAACGGTGTTCCCTTCGGCGATGCGAGAATCGTCAACTGAGCGATTCGCAGAAACTTGGCGAAGCGAACCACGCCGATGAACGTGGCAAGATCCACTTCCGACTCCAGAAACACGGCCGCTCCGGTCAATCGGCTGGCTTCGCGCATCAGGCCGGCGGCGGTTTCGGGATCACGAGCGACCTGCGATGGTCGCAACTGATCGAAGTCTTCGTTCAGCCAGATCTCAACCTTGTCGAAACCAAGCTCCTGAATCTGCAGGCAGGCTGCCGGGAACGCCAAATCCCAGAGACTTCGCGTTGATGCGGCAATGTGCACTTCTCTACTCCCTTTGTCGCCTCAGTCGTTTAATCGCAACTGCTTGTCAGATCGACACTTGCAATCCGTTCAGCGGTGCTTTCAAGTCTAACAATCGCGGGTTGAGACTGTATTTTGCCCCATCCGTTTTCGCAAGACCATCCATCCTTCCTGCCTGAACATGGGAGGAATTGTAGGGATTTTGCACGATTGCGCGGTCGAACTGCCGATAACGATTGTCAGAGAGGTTCTCAATTCGGAGATCGACCGGTATGACGTCGTGACGGATGAGAATGAGCGGAGACGTTCGCACTGCAAAGTCGCTGAGCGTCGACGGCATCCGGGGAAATCAAGGGAGATCGTTCAATGCGTCAGGTTCTGTCCGTTCTGCTTTCGGGGGCGATTGGAATTCTTGCCACCGGTTGCGCGTCTTCAACTCCGGTCATGCGAGGCCAGAGCCCTCATGAATCCTGGGCAGCAGGACCAATGATGCATGATGGCTGCCCAATGTGCCAGTCCAGCATGGGGCCCGGCGGTCAGATGATGCATGCTCCGAATTGCGATGCATGTCCGCCATCACAGCGATGCGGTCAGCCGGGATGCAATCTGCCGTTCCATCCGGTCCATCGCAACTTCCACACGTATCACGTTCCGGAAGGTCTGATGCGACCACCAGAGAATGCTGCTCCTGCTTTGGTGCAGTATCCATATTACACACTTCGCGGACCAACCGACTTCTTCATGAAGTAATTGAACCGCTGCGAATGAGTTCACACAGCAGGCCGCTCAGTGATGAGTCGGCCTGTTGGCATTTCTGCGTGACGATCGGCAGACGAACATTTCCAGTGGCGGCGGCATCTTGCCGCCCTAAATAGAAGCTCCAGCAAATCGGAGTGTCATGCGGCGATGGGGTAGTTGACTTTGTTTTCGATGTCGAAGGACTTTTTTCTGGCGAACCAGTTGTAGACGTTGTCAAGCAGTTCTTCGATCGATTTGCATTTGTGATTCCGAGTCACCGTTTCGTGCATGTGCCACCAGACTCGTTCGATCGGGTTGGTTTCGGGGGCGTAGCAAGGCAGGAAGTGAATCGTCAGGCGGTGGCTCCACTGCTTCAGATATTTCTGCACAGCCCGACTGTCGTGGAATGAGGCGTTGTCGCAAATCACGTGAATGTGAGTCCATCCTTTCATTCGGGTGCGAAGATCATCCAGGTGCCGGATGAACTCTGCCGAGTTGCGTCGCAGGCTGGCGGATGAAACGATCAGCTTTCCTGTTCTCCAGTTGAGTGAACCGAAGACGTATCGTTTGACGTTATTGCCAGGAGTTTCCACCGTGTCCTGCTGGCCGCGTTTCATCCATGCGGATCCAATCTTGGGATTCAGATTGACGTCGACTTCGTCCTGAAAAACAGCAGTCTCGTCCGACGGCAACGATGCCAGAAGACCCCGTATTTTCCGCAGCTTTCCTTCATATCGTGGATCGTCTGGCCCGACAACGGGACGCGGTCGTCTCCAAACATAACCCGCCTGGTGAAGGGCTCTCCGGATCGTTTCCCGGCCCACGCGGATTCCTTTTTCCCACGACAACAACTCTGCAAGGACGCTGCATGTCCAGCGCGTTCGAAAGTAGCCAAAGTCATGAGGCGTGCGTTTTGTGATCCAGCGAATCACAATCACCAGCCACACCGGAACCACTTGAGGTGTGAGTGATTTTGTCAGCCCCGCAACGCCTTGACTCTCGTACGCTTTCAGTGCCGCTCGTATCAGATCGTTGCTGCAGAACGAAGCTTCCCGAATTTTCTCCCACGTCCAGCCCTTGCTTCGCAACAAAATGACCTGTGCGTATCGAGCCGTCCGGACGTTCTCTCCAGACCGACAGAGCTTCAAAAGTGTCTTGCGATCCGCACGCGTGACTCGGATACTGCCTTCCATGGCCTGTCCTCGCTGAGTTTCGGAGTTTGTTACACACCAAAACTCTACAGGCAGGCCACTCCTTTCTAAAAGACCACTCCGATTTCCCGGAGCTTCTATTTAGAACGCTGAAGACTCGGCGGCAGGATGGCTCCGCTACACTTTGCGGCTGGTAAGTAGTCGTCGTCGGCTCGCCTTTTCGTCGAAAAAGAACAATCGCGAAGAAGGCTTCGGAGTTGGCCTTCGCTGCGACGTTGCTCGAACCTTCAGCGTGCCCTCCCCGTCGCTACCGCGACGACCCTCCCAGAGGGAGGATGAATCGGAAGATGCGTCGCTCGCCAAGCAGAATTTGCTGTTCTGAACGGGCATTTTCCGGACTGAGTTGGGCTGCTATGCTTCGTCGTCGCGAACGGTGTCGCGACTCGGCTAAGGAACGGTCTCGAAACAACTTCCAGTGTTGACTGAGGCCAGAAATCACAACCCGAAACGTGAGTGAGGGATTTTTGTGCGCGACACGAATCCCTCGCTGACGCGTCGGGTTGTGATTCAGGTCACTGATCTTGGGACTGTTCCTGCGGCAGCAGTGTGAAAAAGAATTACCAGAGCTTCGGCGTAACCTGGAATCGCAAGTACCGGCGGTTCACACCAGCCGCTCGCCGAGCTGGTTCCTTTTTTTTCGCCGCTGCCTTGGGCAGTGAACTCTATGTCAGAAATCAAACGTTCTGATCGTTCTGATCTGCAGGATGCACATCATGAAGTCGCTCAAGAATCAAACCGCCTTTCTGACCGGCGCGGCATCAGGCATTGGTCGAGCGATTGCTGTGGCGCTCGCGAAGGAAGGCTGTCATCTGTTCCTGGTGGATCGCGACGAAGCCGGACTTCGATCGCTGGAAAAGGAGTTAGCGGTATCGCAGGTTCGGATCTTTACTCGAACCTGTGACCTCTGCGACCGAGCCGACGTGACTCGTTGCACTCAGGAAGCGCTGACGAAGACCGGCGGGATCGACCTGTTGATCAACAATGCGGGCGTTGCCTATTACGGACAGACGGAGTTCATGACTCAGGCTCAGTGGGACCGAGTCATGGCCGTCAACCTGCTGGCTCCAGTTCAGATCACACAGGAGCTACTTCCAGCGATGATGGGGCAACCCGATCCTCACATCGTCAACATGTGCAGTGTGTCGGGACTCGTTGCTGGTGGTCGCTTTGCCGCGTACCATACCAGCAAGTTTGGGCTGGTCGGGTTCACAGAAGCCCTTCGGGCCGAATACGGTCGACGAGGCGTCGGTGTGTCTGCGATTTGCCCAGGTCCAGTGTCGACTCAGTTGTATGCGTCGGCTGAAGGTCCCAATGGCCGACAGGTTCCCGTTCCGCCTGCGTGGATGTGCACGACACCGGAACGAGTCGCGGCAATCACTATCAGGGCGATCCTGAAAAATCGCCGGCAGGTTCTGATCACTCCGACCGCGCACGCCTTGTTCTGGCTGAAGCGCGTCGCTCCTTGGGTGATTGACATGGTGAACCAGTTCAGTCGCAAGAGCCGTGTCCAACGTCACGCGGCTCGGATTGCTGCCGCCCGCGCGGCACAGGAGTCCGTTCAATCAGCAGAATCACAGTCTTCTGATTCTCAACGAAAAGCCGCATGATAGCCGACCGGATTTTGACGCATCTCGCGTCTGACTTTCTGGTTACTGCTTCTTGATAGCCGTGGCTTCAGAGCCTCCAATCGGCCGCTCATGACGGAAAAAGCGGCTGGTCCGTTCGGCTTCTTGCCAAGTGAGCATCGGCCCCGGTAGACTTTGGGCTCTGGCGAGTCACCGGAAGGCAAACTTCATGTCCGAATTTGAGAGCAGGTCGAATCGTTTTCCCGATTCGTGGCGACTTTGCCGCGGACCGGCGAATTGGTTCACATTTCGCTGTCCGGAAGACCTCGAGGTTCGACAGAACCAGACTCTGATCGAGATCACACGGCCCGCGTCGGCAAGCGACAAAGCGATGCCTCAGCCGGAATCCGCCGACTCGCGCGACGTCGGTGATCACGCTCAGCCATATCGACCAACATTGTCGCTTGTGACGTGGTGGGAAGAATCTCCGACAGAGAATCGCAAACCATCGCCGGATCTGGCTGTGCTGTTTCCTCAGGTTGTTTCCCTTCATCCGCAGCCTCCGCTCAAGACAGAGATCCCGAACGAGGTGTGGATGGGATTGTCGCGTCGCCCCGCAACCGGTTGCTGGCTCGCAAAGATTTTTCGACGGCGGATTCATTATCAGTGGCGATTGTGGACTCTTCGCCAGGGGCAATTGACGATTGTTGCGACTCTTCAGTCGGCCGATCGACGTCCGATTGATCTGGGATTCCTGAATCTCTGCGAACGAATTCTGGGCAGCCTCGAGATTGCCGAGCAACCGGCATGGCCACCTGATGTGTTCATGAAGAACGTGCTCGATCTGGCTCGCCAGAATTTTCCTCTTCTTCAGGCATCCGTGGCACGCGGGTTCTCGCTGCGGCTGGGACATTCAGAGATCGGACTGTCCAACTTCTATCGGATGTATTTGCAGCAGCCAGATCATTTTCGACGGATTGTTCTTCCAGGTCTGACAACCGTCGTGCGAATGCAGGAGCTGAGTCCCGAGCAACTGCTGCCATCGCTTGATGAAGTTCGCAATCGCATTCTGCCGATGCTGTCGGGCGATGATGAGTCGCGTGCCGAAGACCGAGTCAAGACGGCATGGGTCGGCGGTCTTTCCGTTGGCTATGTCGTCGACGAAGATGACTCTTATCGTTTTGTGCTTCGACGGATGCTGGATACCTGGAGCATTTCATCGGATGAACTCCATGACATTGCGCTGGAGAATCTTCGCCGCTACGCGTCTGAGCATCCGCTTGAGGTGACGATGGTTGGAGACGAAGACGATCCTCGAATGCTGATGCCTGTGAAACCGGATGCTTACAATTGTTCTCGAATCCTCGACCCTGGTTTTCACGGCCGGCTTCGCGACTTGTTCGGACCGGAACTGTTGATCGGTGTTCCGAATCGAGACTTCTTCGTTGCCGTGACAATGAAGGATCGGGACTTGATCGAACAGGTGCAGCTCCGAGTCAACGAAGACTTCGCGACCATGCATCATCCTCTCACTCGCCGTCTGCTCGTTGTTTCTGCTGATGGTGTCAGCGAATTTTGTGAAGGCTGATCACCAGAATGTCACAGCTTCGAATTGCTGTCATCGGAGGCGGCTCCGGGGGCCACTTGTACCCTGCGATCGCTGTCATCCAGGCCATCCAGAGACTGCACCCGGACACGGCCGTGTTGTTCCTGACGAGCAGTCGTCCGATTGATGCCACTGTACTGAAATCCGTCGGTTGGCCAATCGTCCGGACGGTATCCGGCAAGGGCCAAACGACTCCTGAGCTGCCGAGTGGCAGCGTCTCTGTGGAACCCTATGTGACTCTGCCGAGAGGCAGCGGAAATCTCTCGCGACTCGCCATGCTTCCGCGAGCGTCACAAGCATATGTGCGAGCAAAGAATCGCCTCCGCACATTTATGCCGCATCTTGTCATTGGCTGCGGAGCTATGGCCAGCGTGCCTGGAATCTATGCGGCTCACCGACTGCGACAAACCATCGCGTTGATGGAGCAGAACGTGGTCCCAGGTCAGGCGATTCGAATGCTCGCTCGATTCGCAGCGGTGACTCAGGCTGGTTTGCCATTTCATTCGAAGTATCATCGCTGGCCGTCTGAGATCTTTGTGACGGGAACGCCGATTCGATCTCGAATCGCGGAACTCTCAACGACCGATTTCTGCCAGCGTTCGTGCTCGCGACCAAAGCTGCTCATTCTTGGAGGAAGCCAGGGATCGAAGTCGGTCAATCGACTGACACTCGAAGCTCTTGCGGACGAGCGGCTGATTCCCTCGGATTGGGAGATTGTGCATCAGACCGGCGAAGCCCACATTGCAGAGGTCTCTGCTGAGTACGCGCGACATGGCAGAATGGCGTCCGTGAAGTCCTTTCTGCCGGACCTTCCTCAGCAGCTCGCAACCGCCACGATTGCTGTTTCCCGAGCAGGGGCAGGAACTCTGCAGGAGCTATCGTGTGCTGGAGTGCCTTCGATCCTGATCCCGTTGAGCCAATCAGCGAACGATCATCAGAAATCAAATGCCCGGTTACTGTGTGTCCAAGGCGCGGCGATGATGGTCGGCGAAGAGTCCGACGATGCCGGGCTGCAGCTTCGACGGTTGCTGGCCGAAATGATTGGTCACAAGAATTTGCTGAGCCAGCTTTCAGCTTCTATCAGGCAGTTTGCTCGTCCGAATGCGGCGGAGGAGTTCGCATCGCGACTGATGAGTCTTCCGGACATTAAAAGTGTTCTCTAAGCTGAGGCGAGCGGCAGATGAGAATGTACAGCCGCAAAGTGTTGCGGCAGCCTCCTGCCGCCGAGTCGCATGTGTCAGACGGCGGCAAGATGCCGCCGCTACCGGATATGCTCGTCTGCCGAGCGCCTAAAAATGCGCACGGGCTGAAACGGGAGGACAGTTCCCGTACTGGCCGCCATCTGCTTGACATTTTTCCAGCTCAGGTGGTCTGCGCGGGGCGGAAAGTGAGGATTTCCGGGTTTGCCTTGCCGAAATGGCTTCCTCGCTTGTTTTGGCTGGCGGTGCCTGGTCCAATTCGTGCTCAGACGGCAAGCGGCCACTGAACTTGTTTCCACCTTAATGTGATCTGACAGGAATTTGAAGAAATGGCGGTCAAAGTTTATTACGACGACGATGCGGATCTGAGCCTTCTGAAGGGCAAGACGATTTCCATCATCGGATACGGAAGTCAGGGCCACGCACAGGCTCAGAACCTGCGCGACAGCGGCTGCAATGTGCTTGTGGGACAGCGTCCCGGCGGGCCCAACTATGACCTTGCGATCAGCCATGGATTCAAGCCGGTCTCTGCCGCGGAAGCAGCTGAGAAGGGCGACCTGATCAACATTCTGCTGCCGGACGAACTTCAGGGCGATGTCTATCGCAACGACATCAAGCCACATCTGAAGCCAGGCAACCTGCTGATGTGCTCACATGGCTTCAACATTCACTTCGGACAGGTTCAGCCACCGAAGGGCGTTGATGCAGCACTCGTTGCTCCCAAGGGACCTGGACATCTCGTCCGCAGCGAGTATGAAAAAGGCGGCGGCGTTCCGAGCCTGATCGCACTCAGCGAAGGTGCCTCGGAAACGTCCCGTCAGTTGGCTCTGGCGTACGCCAAGGGCATCGGCGGAACTCGCGGTGGTGTCATCGAGACGACCTTCGCGGAAGAAACCGAAACCGACCTGTTCGGCGAACAGGTTGTTCTTTGCGGTGGCGTCAGTGCTCTCGTGAAGGCTGGCTTTGAAACTCTTGTTGAAGCGGGTTATCAGCCTGAGATGGCGTACTTCGAATGTATGCACGAGCTGAAGCTGATCGTGGACCTGTTCTATCAGGGCGGTCTTAACTACATGCGTTACAGCGTGTCGAACACCGCTGAGTATGGCGACTACACTCGCGGCAATCGCATCGTGACCGAGCAGACCAAGGCCGAAATGAAGAAGATTCTGGAAGAGATCCAGAGCGGCAAGTTTGCCCGCGACTGGCTCCTCGAGAACAAGGCTGGTCAGGCGTCATTCCTGGCGACTCGCCGTCGCGAGCGCGGCCATCTGATCGAAAAAGTAGGCAAGCAGCTTCGAAAAATGATGAGCTGGATTGCGTCGAAGGAAGTGTGATCGGCGATTCCTGCTGAATTACTAAAGCCCGGGTTTTCGAAGGTTCGAATGCCCGGGCTTTTTCATTGTTGGTGAAATCCGGCCACGTTCGACGGCCGAAACTGACGAAACTATCTTTTTTCACTCAGGAAATGCCAAAATCAGATCTTCGCAATGCGGCCGGCGAATAGGCCGAAGCACATTCAGGTGTTGAACCCGTTGGTTCAAAAGGGTCAAGGGCTTTCATGTCTCAGCCTGCTCAGCGACTGACATCGCGCTCGGTGATCGGCTATTTGCTGATGACGTTTTTGACGGCTGTCAACGACAGCATGTTTCGCTGGCTGATCAGTCCCGTTGGCATGGAGATGCTGAAGGGCAAGTCGTGGACCATTCTCGGTCAGAGCTTTGAACTCGACGACCTCGTCAAGCCTCTCGGCCTGTTCGTGTTCGTTCTTCCGATGGTCCTGTTTGGCCCCTGGGCCGGTTGGGTTTCGGACCGCTTCAGCAAGCGTAGCTCCATCATTGCCTTGAAGTGGGCGGAAGTTGTGCTTGTGATCGTCGGCGTGATCGCCATTCAGCAGGGACACATTCCGTCGATGTTCTTGTCACTGTTTCTGATCGGAACTCAGGCCGCGCTGATTGGAACTGCCAAGTACGGGATCATTCCGGAACTGGTGAAACGCTCCGACATCTCTGCGGCAAATGGTCTGTCTGGCGTCGCGACTCTGATCGGATCGATTATCGGAACCGCGGCTGGTTACTGGCTTGCGTCCCTGACGATCAAGACTCCGACTTTTGGCATCATCATGTCGTCCGTCTTTCTCATCGGCACCGCGCTGCTGGGAGTTGTCGGCGCGGTGATGATCAGCAACGTCGCCGTCGCGAGCCCCAATGTTCGGTTCCAGTGGAATCTGATCCGGGACACCATTCGCGACATGAAGCTGGTCACTCATGACCGCGCGATCCTTCGAGTCTCTTTCGGCATCGTGTTCTTCTGGTCTCTGGCCGCGATGGCACAGATGAACATTGATGAGTTTGTGAAGATCGATCTGGCGGACAATGCGGCCGTAAGTCCGGCTCCGTTCATGGCGATGCTGGTCATCGGTGTGGGCGTCGGAAGCCTGCTGGCCGGATGGTGGTCGAACGGGCGAGTCGAACTGGGCATGGTTCCGTTTGGAACTCTGCTGATGGGCATTGCCTGCATCATTCTCTACTTCTGCGACAACTCGCCGTTTATGACCGGAGCAATGTTGGCACTGATTGGGCTCGGCGGCGGCTTGTTCAATGTGCCGCTCAACGCGTACATTCAGGAACGCAGTCCTCACGAAAAGCTCGGAGCCATTCTCGGAGCCGTTCAGCAATTGACGGCGATGGGCATGCTGGCTGTCTCGGGAATCTATTGGGTGATGAAGTCCCCGATGGAACTGGATGCGCCGCAGATCTTTTTGCTGTCCGGGCTCGCGATCATTCCGATCGTCGTTTATGCGGTCTGGATCTTGCCTCAGGCGACGATTCGATTCTTTGTCTGGCTGTTGAGTCGATTCGTGTATCGAGTTCGCACTTACGGCATCGAGAACATCCCTGAACAGGGCCCGGCTCTGCTTGTTGCCAATCATGTCTCGTGGATCGACGGGATTCTGATCCTGCTGGCAAGTTCTCGGCCGATCCGCATGCTGGCCTACGCGGATTATGTTCAGGGACCAGTGATTCGCCATATCTCCAAATTGTTCGGCATCATTCCAATCCGCAGCGGAGACGGGCCTCGAGCGCTGATGCAGTCGCTAAACACGGCGACGGCGGCTCTGAAGGATGGTCAACTGGTTTGCATCTTCGCGGAAGGCAAAATTACTCGCACGGGCCAGTTGCTGAAGTTCGAACGCGGCATGCTCAAGATTCTGAAGGACACAGACGCGCCGGTCGTTCCCGTTTGCCTGGATGAGCTGTGGGGCAGTATCTTCAGTTACGAAGGCGGCAAGTTTATCTGGAAGAAGCCAAAATACTGGCCGTATCCGGTTTCAATTTCGTTCGGCAAACCCATCCTTCATGTCGACAATGTCGACGTGGTTCGTAGTGCTGTTCTTGAACTTCAAGCCAATTCAGTTCTCCTGAGAAAGGAACGCAGCATGGTTCCCGCTCGCCGATTCATTCGCCAGTGTCGACTCGCCTGGAGCCGTCGCAAGGTGGCCGACTCCGCGGGAACGCAGCTCACCGGCGGTCATCTTCTGACCGGAGCACTCGCGTTTCGAAAGCTCCTTGTGTCGAAGGTTCTGAAGCCGGAATGCCAGTATGTTGGCCTCCTGGTTCCGCCGTCGGTCGGCGGAGTCCTCGCGAACACGGCTCTCACGCTCGCGAACAAAGTCACGGTCAATCTGAACTACACATTGTCCGATGAGTTGGTCAACTACTGCATTCGCGAAGCCGGTATCAAGCAGGTCATCACCAGCCGGTCCTTCATGGAAAAGAAGCCCATGAAGCTGGATGTCGAGCTGGTGTATCTCGAAGACCTGAAGAAGGAAATCAGCGGCTTCGACAAAGCGAAAGCGATGGCGTTGGCCAGGCTCATGCCGGCTCCGATGCTGGCCTCGATGATGGGAATCGACAAGGTCAAGCCGGATGATCCACTGACGGTGATCTTCACGTCAGGTTCCACCGGCGAGCCCAAGGGAGTCGTCCTGTCGCAGCATAACATTGGATCCAATGTCGATGCAGTGAATGAACTCATGCGGCTGGTGCCCCAGGACGTACTGCTCGGTGTGTTGCCGTTCTTCCATTCCTTTGGATTCACGGTCACGATGTGGCTGCCGTTGTGTGCGGATCCGGGTGCTGTTTATCACTTCAATCCACTCGACGCCCGAACTGTCGGATCATTGGTCGAAAAGTACAAGTGCACGATTCTCGCCGCGACGCCCACGTTCCTGCGGTCGTACATGAAGCGATGCACGGTCGAAGAATTCAAGACCATGAATCTGGTCATCGTTGGCGCGGAAAAGATGCCCGACGATCTGCGAGTCGCGTTCAAGGAGAAGTTTGGATTTGAGCCGACCGAAGGATACGGCACGACAGAAATGTCACCGGTTGCTTCGTTCAACATTCCGGATTCACGAATGGGAGAGGACGCGAAGCGCGACTCGGGAACAAGACACGGCACGGTTGGTCGAGTCATCCCAGGCTGCGCGGCAGCGGTGTTCGATCCTGAAACCGGAGCCAAGCTCGGAGCCAATCAGGAAGGTTTGCTGAAGATCAAAGGGCCCAACATCATGCTGGGCTATCTGAATCAGCCGAAGAAGACGGCCGAGCTGATTGTCGACGGCTGGTACAACAGCGGCGATATGGCCGTGATCGACGATGACGGATTCATTCGCATCACCGGACGCATGAGCCGCTTCTCCAAGATCGGCGGCGAGATGGTTCCCCATATTCTGGTTGAACAGCACATCGCCAAGATTCTCGAAGAGGATCTTTCCGAAGACACCGAAGTCATCTGCGCGGTCACATCGGTGCCGGATGAAAAGAAAGGCGAGCGTCTGATTGTGCTCCACAAGCCGATGAAGAAGACGGCAAAGGAAATCACCGATCGACTGGCCGCGGCCGGACTTCCGAATCTGTTCATTCCGTCAAACGACAGCTTCATTCAGGTCGAACAGATCCCGCTGCTTGGCACCGGCAAACTGGATTTGCGAGGCGTGAAGGATCTGGCGATTGCGAAGTGTACTTGAGCATTCGGGGCTTGGCTGATCAGAACGTGGCGCGGAACAACGACTCGCGGCGTGCCCTCCCCGTCGCTTCGCGACGACCCTCCCAGAGGGAGGGTGAAGAAGATGTCAACGCTGCTTCCAAACACGCATGATTCTGAGCCAGGTTCTGTTGTCCGCGAATGCAACTACAGTCCCGGTTTTGGTGGTTTGATCGGAGACTTCCCAGGATCGACACCCTTGGCGTTCAGTCGCCGCTTGAAGACGCTGTCTCCGCAAGTGACGTACAGCACATCGCGATCTTTGCCGCCGAATTTCACGTTGGACAGCCAGGCATCTTTGGGTTTACGAATGATGAAGTTCACTCGTCCAAGCTGATCCAGGATTTGAACGCCGAGCGTCGTCGTCACGTAGATTCGTCCTTCAGTGTCCACGGCGACTCCATCCGCACCGGATTGCAGATGATCGGTCACGTGGAGCCAGCCGTACTCCTGCTTGTGAGCCAGGGAACCGTCTGGCTGAATCTGCCACGAAAAGCAGAAACGACCTTTGCTGTCGGCCACGGTGAGCAAAGTCTGGTCCGGCGATGTCGTGAGTCCGTTGGGGAAGCTGATGCCGCTGTCCACAACCTGAGTCTCGCCCTTCGAAGTGAAGTGCCATACCTTATGATTGTCAGGATCAGTCGCGAATCCACTTCCGTCCGGCAGCACGATCAGGTCGTTCCCCTTGATGCCTTCACAGAAAACTTCCATCGAACCATCGGTTGAATACCGCACGATCTGACCATCGGCGTGTCGGCAGGCATACAGTTTGCCGTCGGGACCGAAGGCCAGTCCGTTGGCCGCGCCGGAGTTCTCTGCAAAGACACTCACTGTTCCGTCAGTCGAAACCTTGTGAATGCGATTGTTCGGAATGTCGGTGAAGAAAAGCTCGCCGGCATCATTCGCCGCAGGTCCTTCTGTGAAGCTGTGGCCGGAACTGACGAGTTCCCAGTCTTCGCCGTCTTTCAGAACATCGACACGACGTTCTTTCGCTTTCCCAGGCTTCAATGGAGCCGGGTAATCTCGCCACAGCCATCGCAGCGCATCGGGAAGCACTGCGGCACCATGTTTGCCATTGTGACCACCTTCACCCCAGACATGATTGACGTCATAGCCAGCGTAGTTGAAAGCTGAAAGCATCTCCTGATTCGCGAGCCACCAACTGCCAGCGTAGATGTCGAGGTCGTTGCTGCCATCCTGCAGGAAGACGCGGATCGGCTTGTTCTCCATCTTTCGAATCATCCCCGGAAAGTGGTCGCCACCACGAAGCGCGACGTATGTTCCGATGGTGCTGTACACACGTCGAAATGCATCTGGTCGTTCCCATGCGGCATTGAAGGCACAGATGCCGCCCGAACTCGCCCCGGCAATGCATCGATCATCCGGGTTGTCGCTGAACTTCCATCTCTTCGCGACTTCCGGCAGAAGCTCGTCAATCAGGAATCTTGCATAAGCATCGCCAAGCCCATCGTATTCAAAGCTTCGATTGAACCGCGGCTGTGAGTTCTCGTTTGCAGCCGGAACGACCCCTGGGCCGACGAACAGACCAAGTTGAACGGGGACTTCTCCCGAATGAATCATGTTGTCGAGAACCGCAGGCAGATTCATCCCCTTCGCATGTCCCAGTCCGTCCTGGACAATCATCAGGCACGGTGGTTTCGCCGCGTCGTATTGAGCTGGAACGTAGACCCAGTACTCACGGACCGTTCCGGGAAAGATCTGGCTGCGGAACTCAAACGGTCCTTCGAGTTTGCCCTGCGGCACTCCCGCTTTGACTTCGGCTTCGGCGGGCTTTGGGTATTCATCCCGCACCTGAGCCGAAGCGATGGACGTCATTAGACAAATCAGAACAATCAACGAAATCGATGAAGTGAATCGGTGGCAGAAAATCATTTGAGCCTCAGCGAGCAGGATACAGGATCAACCAGCGTAGATTCGCAGTGTAGCCAATGAACTCAGTGAGGCGAACGAAACGGCATCAACCGAGGCCCCACAAACACGATGTCCGCGCGTCGTGATCGGCCGTCGCCGACTGCGTGATACGACGGGACGGGATCCTGGCTATCGAAACGGAATAAAGCTCGACCATGGTTGGATGCATCAAAAAAGCGGAACGGCGTCAGCCGTCGGATGTTTTTCTAAATGCACTCACCGGGCGCAACAGAGGCATGCAGCATGTTGCCTGTTGCGATTTCTGCTTCGGTTCATCCCTTCCCTTTTCCCTTCGAAATGCAGTCGTAATGCAGATGCTCAGCAGCGGAATACAGGGACAATTGGAATGTTTCGAGGGGATTTCGCTTCATCGCATTTTCGTTTTGGATTAAACTCACCGCTTTGATCACACGCTTGAGGTACTGGGGGAAGACAGTCATGCCCATCGGTCGAGTGCAGATCCAATACCTCGTCAATAGCAAAAGTGGCCCGGCGGTATTCTAAGGTAGCTGTGAGTGACCAGGTCTGCGAAACACATTCCTCCAAGAGCAACTTGTCCACACTGTTGGCATGTTTTTCCGTTAGAAGAGACGCTCTGGGTCTCGTCGCATCCCGCATTGAACGGCGACGCTCGGCTGGGCGCTGAGTGCCAGCGGCGATTTCTCCCGACGCGGTTTGATGTCAGCGGGAACGCGCTGGACAGCCACGGTTCCGTTTGCAGTGAAGTGGCTTGCCCGAAATGTCATCTTGTCATTCCCCGGGCAATGTTCGAGATGCGCAGTTTGTTCTATTCGATTCTTGGGTCACCGGGATCAGGGAAGTCTCATCTGATTGCGACCACAACTTGGACGCTGCGAAAAACGATGGGGAAGTATTTCCATTTGAGTTTCGCCGATGCGGACCCTGATTCAAATCGTGTGCTCAATCAGTCTGAGGAGCGGCTGTTCTTCAGCGAGAATCCGAACGAGCTGACAACGCTGCCCAAGACAGAAAAAGAGGGCGAGCTGTATGACCCGGTGCGGTTTGGTGACCAGACATTCTGGTATCCGAGGCCGTTCGTGTTTTCGGTGCAGCCATTGCCAAGCCATCCGCAGGGAGAAAATGTTGCCGAGATGTCTCGCGCGATCTGTCTTTACGACAACGCGGGCGAGCACTTTCTGCCCGGCGGGCGATCGTCAATGAGTCCGGCAACTCAGCATCTCACTGTTTCCAGCGGGTTGATTTTTCTGTTCGATCCTACTCAGCATGTACGGTTCCGCGAAGCGTGCAAAGGAATCTCCAATGATCCGCAGATCACCACCGCCGGGCTGAGCTTTCGGCAGGATCAGGTGATGCTTGAAGCTGCCAACCGCATTCGCACACAAGCCTCGCTTGGTCAAAATGAAAAGTACAGGCGCCCAATTGTTGTCGCCATGACCAAGTTTGATGCATGGCAGGGCTTGCTCGATGAGAGCTTCGAGCGGCGAGCTACAGCGTTCGGTTCGATCCTGCAAAGACGCAAATATAAGAATAGCGACGCATTCGAAACGATACTCAACCATCGTCGGATAGAGCAGACATCACACGACTTGCGAGATCTGATGTTTCGTTACGCTCCGGAGTTTGTGAATGCCGCGGAAGGTTTCGCAGAAGACGTGACCTATATACCGGTATCGGCCTTAGGCCATGCTCCCACTCTTGAGGCCGAAACGGGCCGGTTTGGAGTTCGACCTGGGAGCATTTCGCCACAATGGGCCGAACTTCCGTTGTTGTATCTCTTGTCACTGACAAGCGGTGGTTTGATTCCCCGACCGACAGAGCGGCAGCAAAACTCAGGCGAGCGGGAGTGAACCAGACGTGAGTTTCGAAATTGTCTACACTTCAAGCCAGCAAGGACTGAACCCAGGATCCAGAGGATTCTGTTCAGTGGCAGCAACGACTGGTATCCCCCGTCAGTTAATGGAGCGACTGGAGTCCCTCAGCGGATACCAGCATCAGCATCCAACCGGGTCGAAACTCAATCCTGTGAACTTCTGTTGCCAGTCGGTGAGGGTTCAACAGGAAACATTTGTTGTGCTGTCAAGGGTGGCCGATGCTGGTCCGGATTTCTCCGGACGCAGTAACAAGATCGCTCATCATCTCGCCTTGACGTTAGACGAGGTGCGATCGATGACTTGCTCCCCAACGGCGCTGCTTTCGGACCCAAAGTTCTGGATCACGAAATGGTCTCGAGCTCCGGAATGGCTACCTGCTAATCGAAGGCCAAGTCCTGTTCAATCGGAGGCAATTCCGGCGAATGCCTGGAAGTCTGCGTTCGGTGAAGCAGGCTGGTCGGCTGTCGTGGCTGGATCTGTCGAGAATGACTTTGAACCCGTGTTCGTTATTGCACCAGACGGCTGCAATGTTCTTGGCATGGTCCACGAAGCGCTGCAACACCTTTCCACACGGATCCAATGGAAAGTCAGCTTTAGCACCTATTTTACACGTTCGTCTGGCGGAGACTGCCACTGGCGGTTTCTAAGAGATGGAATGCCTGAAGCAACAGCGGTTCGAAATCGCCCTGTCGGCATTGTGATCGACGTGAACTCTCGTCTGAGTCCAGCGGACCAGAAGAGGTTGAATCGTCGCAAAACGGAATCGACTGATGAATCTGAAGATGTCTCCGCAGAGCCGGCGGATGAGCAGGAGGCGTTTGATCGGCGTCCGGTTACGCGAAGCCAAATGCGTCGCCGAGAGGCAGGCGCACGATCACGACAGGCGCGACTCGCAGCAAAGAATCCCCGCGATCGACGTAGTGAACGCGAGATTCCTCAGGAGCGACACTCTCCCAGACCAAAAGGGAAGAAGCTCAAAACATGGTGGATCGTGTCTGGGCTGCTTGGTGGTGTCGCGGTAAGTGCTCTTGTTGTCTGGCTGATATGGTTCAGGTGATCGTCCTTTTCAGGAAGTAACTACTCTTCGTTTCTGTGTGACCAACGTGCTATGGCTGATCTGTACGAATTAATTGAACGCATCCAGGTGACGCTCGCCAGTTCCACCAGTCCGGCGAAGGAACAGTTGCGTGAATTGCACGGCGAACTGACAAATCAGATTCGGCGTGCAAATAAGCGACTCAGAGAGTGTGATGCTCTGATTGCCAAAGGTCTGCGTTCCGAAGCCGTCCAGCTTGCAGAGCAGGAACCACAATTGCTTGACGTGGTTGCTATTCTGGACTTTCCAGAGTTGCCAGAATGGAATGATTTTGTCGCTGAACTCGGCTTGACGGTGGCCCCGGAACTCCAGATCGAGATCGCCGCAGATCTCAATCGAGCCTATTCCGATGATGGTCCGCTCAAATCGCACATGAAAAGGTTTCGCATCTCCTCTTTGTTGCGCGCTCCTCTGAAGACCAGAATCGCTCAGTTAAGGAAGATCTCCGAAGTAGATTCCGGCAACGCCATTTGGGAAAGTGACTTGCGAAGCTACGAAGAAGCAAGGCACCGTCAAATGAAGGATCAGTTTCAGACAGCCAGCCGGAACCAGGACATCGACGAGCTGCGCGAAATCGCAAAGGAGCTGCATGGGAAATGGATTTCGCCGCCGCAGAAGAAGTTCGTCCAGCGAGTCGACGAAGAAATTCAGTCACTGGAGCAGGTTGCCGCAGAGCAACGCCTGGAGCAGTTGTCTGAAGATTTGCAGGATGCATACGAAAATGAAAACTACAGTTGGGCTGCGAGTATCCGAAAGGAATGGGAACATGTCCTCAAGAGCTGCGGACAGTCCGAAAACGTACACAGGCTCCAGCGAGCGGTTCAGCCGGCGTTGCGATGGGTGTCGCAGTACCAGATTCACATGCAGAATCAGGCGAAGTTTGACGAGGCTGTCCAGAAGCTGCAGAGGGCCATTGATGAAGGATATCCTCTCCCTGAAGTCGAGAAGCGTTACGGTATAGCGTCACGCATTTCCGGTTTCGAACTTCCTGAAGAAGTTCAGGAGTCTTACATGGCAGTGGTCGCGGCTCACCAAAAACGTAAGAAACTACGTGTTATCGGTGGTGCTGCCGGGGCTGCGGTGATCGTCATTGTGCTTGTGATCCTTAAGATTATCTACTAAGTCAGATTCAGGAACCCTTGCCTCTGGAAGGACAGGTACTCGAGACATGAACGGACGATATTACATTCGTGTGCGTGGTCGGAGGCAGGGGCCGTTGACAGTGGAGCAGTTGCATTCGCTGGCTCGCCGGGGCCGATTTGGACGCCATTATGAAGTTTCAACGGACGGCAAGTCATGGAAATCTGCCGCAGATTTCCCTGAGTTGTTTGCGCGTGCTGCAGAGACAGAAGATGAGGCCATTGAAGGCTTCTCCGAAGATGAATATGACATAGGTGGAGCGAACAGTAATCCACCGCCTGCGCCGGAGAAACGTCGCCGCCCTTCGGCGCGATCGCAGGACGACGATTTCACCCCACCGCCAGCGATTGACTTCGATGATCTCTACTCAACAGGTTCGGATCAGAGCGAAAGACGCCGGCCATCTCGTGGACGTCCTTCGTCTGGCGGTCCCCGACACTCCATCCCATTGGCTGGAGATGCTCCCGACGATTACGATGACGACGAAGTTGCACCGCCGGAGCCGCCCAGCATGCGTCGCCGAGGTCCGGAACGCACGGTCGCTCCCGCCCCCGCACCGATTGACGACCTCGACATTCCCGTTTGGGAACCCATCGAAAGAGCACCGCGCGTTTCGAATCAGCGGCGAAAGGAAGTGCCGAAAAAGACAGAGAAGCCAACTGCACGAACACGGAAACCGGACCCGGCTGATGAGGAACCCGAGCCCGCGGAGCCCGTCGAAGAAAAGAAGAGCCGCGGTTTTTTCGGCTTCTTATTCGGGAAGTCGAACGAGGAGGAAGATCTTCCTGAACACCTGCGAGAACTTCGGGAACGCTCATCACGACTTGCCCAACTGAGTTTTGGTCTCGACAAGATCATCCTTGTCGGCGCGAAAGGGCAGGAACTTCCGGTCGTTGGTCATACCGATTCGGGCGACGGGATTCAGACTCTCGGTCTGCTCGTCATGATCGCCTATCAGACGCGATCCACAGATATTCACTTCGAGCCGAAGGAAGGGAACTTTGAAGCCCGAATGCGTATTGACGGGATGCTTGTCCCCATCGTTCAGGTTCCGAAGGACGTCGGAAACCGAGTGGGAGGCGTTATCAAGGTCCTCTGTGCCATCGACTTTGCCGGCCAGCTTGGAATTCAGGAAGGTAGTTTCTCCGCGACAGCTCCCGGGCGGCGTTCCGATTTTCGTGTCAGCTTCACACCGTCGGTTCATGGACAAAAACTCGCGATTCGTATTCTTGATGTCGCGAACTCGCCGCAGTCACTGCAGTCTCTCGGGGCTCCAAAATCGCTGATATCCCGTTTGCAGCATGTGATGGGGCAAAACGCCGGGATGATCCTGGTCTGCGGGCCGACAGGGTCAGGAAAATCAACAACGCTGTATTCGCTCATCCGCGGCATTGACACCAAGTCCAGAAATGTGATGACGATCGAAGATCCGGTCGAGTATCGAATTGAAGGAGTGACGCAAAGTTCCGTCGATGCAGCGCGTGGGAAGAACTTTTCTGACATGTTGCGAGCCCTGTTGCGACAGGACCCTGATGTGCTGCTGCTCGGAGAAATTCGTGACGCGGAATCTGCACGGATCTCAATGCAGGCCACGATGACCGGACATCTCGTTCTCTCCACTGTTCATGCTCAGGATACAATCAGTACCGTCTTCCGACTGCTCGACCTGGGAGCTGATCCCAATCTCGTCGCGTCGTCTCTGAACATTGTGCTGGCACAGCGATTGGTGAGAGTTCTTTGCACCCACTGTCGAAAACGCAGAACGCCAACTCCCGATGAGCGAAAAAGAATGGGCTCATTGGCGCCCGATTTCATCTATGAAGCGACCGGCTGTGCTCGCTGTCTGGGAACTGGCTACTTCGGACGCCGGGCATTGTTTGAAATGCTTGAGATCAATGAACGCCTGAAAGACGTGATGCTGCAAAAGCCAACACTGCTGGCACTCAAAGCCGCAGCAAAGACGCCGGGATTCGTCACGCTTCGTGCAGACGGTTACCGGCTTATCGCACAGGGTGTGACAACAAAATCTGAAGTTGACCGAGTGATTGGCCTCGAACGGTAAAGTTGCTTCACTGCAGTCGTAGCGGCAATCGGGCACTCAACGTAGTTTGGACGTCTCCCGCTTTGAGCAACGGTTGAGACGTCACCCCCGGAAGGAAGGATCTCGCTCAACACTCCGCTGCGATGCGGTCAACACTGGATGCGTTGGGAAGAACTCTACACTTCAAGAACAATCGTCAGAGTTCCATTCTCCGGGTCTTCCGTGATCTGCTTGATCTCGCCCATCTGAGCCGCTTTCTGCTTGAGAGCCTGCGCGGTCACACGGTTGACAGCAGAGTCCAGGTCAGCCTGCAGATCGCGAAGTGCACCTTCGAGTCGAGCCGTGGCGACCTGATTCAGCCGCTCTTCGCGATTGTTCGCCTGCTTCGTCAGTTCTTCTTTCGCCCGCTCCCGAAGCTGCTCCTCAATTTGCTGCCGTCCCGATACCCCAAAATCCTCGTCACCCCAGCCAGATGCTTCGTGTTTGAGTTCGACCTCTTCGCAAAGCTCGGCCGTCACCGTCACTCGCCCTGAATTTGGATCGATCGAAATCGTAATGCCATCCTGCCTGCGAATGAGAAGATCTTCCTCTCGCTGAAAGCCACGGCCTTCCAGTTCAGCGGCAAGCAGCGCAGCCATCTGCTCTTTCGGCAGCACCTCAAGCATCTCAATGTCGGTACCAACATGATCGCTGCCGCGAATAATCTGGCGCAGCGACTCGCTCACCTGGATTCGATAAGCACGGCTCATGGAACTCTCCGTTCTGCAATGATGGGCTGAACAGAGACGATGTTAGGTGTGTTCCTGCGGAAAGTCACGTGGACTTTCGCCCAGGGACGCCACCAACCTGCGATACGCCACGGCGTCAGACTTGCCTGAGCGTTCGTTTCAGACAGTTGTCAAAGTTCTTCAAGCCTCCACCAACTCGCCCGCTCCCGACCAAAAATCGATCAACGTCGCAGTCAGCATGCTTGCATCTGCATGGTCGCGATCGATGAATTGCAGGTGATCGGCAATTGGACGCAGTTCGGAATTGCCGTTTGGACCTCGATTGTCAACGGAGTTGTCTGCCGTTTCCTGATCGACAACGACCTCGACTTCCATCGGCGGATCCTCCGCGGGAACGTTCTCGCGCGAAACATCCACTCGGGTCTTCTGAAGGACTTCCAGCGACGCGAAGAGAACTTCCATTTCGTTTTGATCAACACCCATCTCGGGGTCATCGGATGGATCGACACTGGCAATTGTGAACGAGATCAAAGCACTTTGTGCAGATCGATTTCCGCTACCATCAATTGCCGTGATCCACGCCCGGTAAGAGCCTGCGGTGAGAGCAGCGGCTGTCGTGTACGTCGTTCCGGTCAGGCTGGATTCCGTGATTACCGGAGTCAGTTGCGGATCTGCAATCACCAGTTCGTACGACGTCGCCCCGCTGACGGCTGTCCAGGAAAACACTGGCCGTGTCACACCCGGATTTGCTGTCGGGGCGACCAGTCGAGGAGCCTGCTGGAATTCGAAATTGAATGGCAGACTCCACGTGTACGTCGCGCCTGTGACGTCTTTCGCGCGAACCCATGTGCGGTAGGAACCAGGCGTCAATGTCGACAGCGACAAACTGTTGGTGGCCACCGATGTGTTTCGTACGAACTGAGTGGTTCCAGTTGTCAGATTATCGATCCAGACGTCATACGCTGTGGCTCCACCAACGGCCGGCCAGTTCAAAGTCGCTCCGCTGTTGAGGCTGGCGGCACTAACAGAGAGACCGCTCACGGGGATGTTCACCGAGATGATTGCCTGAGGACTCCAGTTCACGAGATCGGCACGAAGGTTGCGACCTCGAACCCAGATCCCGTAACGTCCAATGGCAAAGTTCGAAACAGCCAGCGAGGTACCAATCACATTTGTGTTTCGAAGGTACTGCGAAGTTTGCGATGTCAGACGATCGACCCAAACGTCATACGACGACGCGCCGGGAATCGGATTCCATGAGATGTTGAACGACGATGACGTCTCAGTTCGACCAGGGTTGCTAACAGTCGTCGTTGGACGAAGCCTCCAGATACCAGCCGGGCTCCAGATGCTTTGCAATCCGCCCGCCGTAACGCCTCGAACCCACACGTTGTAGGTACCAATTCCGAGATCACTCTGCGCGGTAAAGCTGGTTTGTGTAATCCCGGAGACGTTGATGACTTTGGCTTCGGATGTCGTGACATTGTTGACCCAGATCTCGTACGACGCGGCATTTGAAACCGCCGTCCAGGAGAACGTTGGACGAGATGTGGCAGCAAGCTGCTCTGCAGACGGCAACTGCGGAGTCGTGCGATCGGAGACCGTGATCGAAATAGTCCCGGAACCGTATCCGTTTGCCGCAGTCGAAATGCGGCTGACCTGACTTCCGTCGATGACCTGATCATTCACAGCGGTGACAACAAAACTTGCGGCCGTTTGTCCAGCCGGAATTACGACGGACGCCGGAACCGTGGCTTCTGTCGTATCCGATGACGTCAGGTTCACGGTCAATGCTGCGGTGGTGTCGCCATTGCGAGTCACCGTCACTGTTGTTGTCGTTACTGCACCAAGTTCATTGATTGAGGTGACTGTCGACGAGGCTGTCAGGTTGAGCGATCCAGGTGTCGTCGTATCAAAGTCGACTTTGACGTTATCCGAGTTCACTGTGACGAGTCGAGTTGACGATGTCGCAATACCATTCACAGTGTAGCTGGCTCGAACAGAATAAACGCCTGCCGGCACGATGACCCCGTACGCTCCGGAATTGCCGATTGTGTCTGTAAACGTCGCTCCCGTGTTGACGTTTGTTGCCGTGATGTTGCCCGAGCGAATGGATTCGCCGATGTCATAAAAGTCGTTCGCATTCGTGTCAGTGTAAACGACTCCTGTGATGTAGGGATCGATGTTGCGAACGCCGAAGTTCTCCGTGACCATCGCTGCATTGTAGGTCGTTCCGCCCTGAGTAAACTGTCCGTAGCGAATTCCAGTGCCAACCTCTTCGTATGGAGGATTGAGCATATTCTGGCGATGTCCAGGGCTCTTGAACAATGCTTCGTGCCGAGCATACACCTGAGCGTTGTTGTCAATAGCTCCGGTAGAGCCGCCCCATGCAATGTTCTCGCCAACGGCCGTCGCTGGAGCAGGATATCCCGCCGCGACAGCGCGCTCTCCGGGACCAATTTGAGTTCCTGGGATCAGATGATCAAAATAGTCCTGAAAGAGCATGTCCTGTGAATGAGCCTGCGCGATATTGATCAGAATCTGATGTGGCGCGAGTGGCTGTTTGGCCGTTGTGGTGATCGTCCCAGCGGGCAGCCCATCGTTCAATCCGATACTAAAGCGATTTGCTTCCGCAGTCGGATTCGCCCGAGCCCGATTAATCAACTCCAGCAGCAGTTGTTCCTGATCGGTCATGTTCGCCGTCAGGAGGACTCGAGGTTCCAGCGATGCGACCTCGGCCGCCATACGGAGCGACCGTCGCGAAGACCTTCGATTTTGCGAAGCTGAGCGAAACCAATCACGAACCATCATGGTACGACCTCTGGTTGAAAATCCTCTGATGCTCAGGGAGCCCCGCGAAATCGTTCTGCACGGGCGACTCGAACATCTGCGTCAACAATCTCCGCATCCAGACGTTACATCGGCTCTGATGCGATGTTGAATCCTGAGAAGACGAAAAACGACTGCGTAGACAACATTTCGTCATGGAACTCGGGAAGTCTACTTCCACTTTTTGCGTCTCCGAAGCCCATTTCGATCAGTTCATGTCCAAAGCTGAACGTGTCACCGGTCAGGGCGGGTGAACAGGGGTTCGGCAGATTTCGCCGGAATTCGGCTCAAATTCCGTTCCAGACGACGCTCGCCAGATTCGAGTCCGAAACCGTTGAAACGCAAACGGCAGTTCGTCGACGACTGCCGAACACTGCAGCCTTTTGTCTACAATCGTTCCGCGGTCGCAACAGGTCGAAAGCTCTGGCCTGAACTGTGCCGCCAATCGAAGGACGCCGCGTCCTGTCGGAACACTTTCAATTCAGCTCCTGACTCGCGACTCATCATGACTTCGGACTCATTACTCGACACGGCCTATTCGCAGACTCTGTTCAACGCCGCCAGCGCCGAGTGGCAGCGACAGATGTCGGAACACTTCGGGCAGATGAGTCGCGGTGAGACACCTGTTCTCAACTGGAACGATCCCAATGAGCTGATTCGTCAGGCAGAATCATTCCTGACGCGATCGACCTCGTTGGATGTGACTGACGAGGCATCGGCGGTCGATCAAATTCGCGTTGTGCTCCGAAAGATGCTCAGTTCCGGACAGAACCTGCACCATCCTCATTACATCGGACATCAGGTGGCGGCGTCAGTTCCTGTGGCTGGACTGTTTGATGCGGTCTGTTCGATCACGAACCAGGGCATGGCGATTTTCGAGATGGGTCCGTGGGCGACGGCTGTCGACCACGCCATCGTTCGAGCCCTCTGCACGAAGGTGGGATGGAACCCAGACGAAAGTTCAGGTTTGCTCACTCACGGAGGATCTGTCGCCAACCTCACCGCATTGCTGACTGCTCGGAACGTCGTGATGCCCACGAGCTGGGAAGACGGGGTCTCTTCAGACGCTGTGCTGGTGGTCCATCCGGATGCCCATTACTGCGTTGCCAGGTCGGCTGGCATCCTTGGACTCGGCACGAAGCAAGTCGTCAAGGTCGACGTCGATCACGAAGGACGAATTGATGCCACAAAGCTGGATCGGCAACTGCAGCAACTCAAACAGCAGGGAAAAACCGTCATCGCCGTTTCCGCCTGTGCGTGTACAACGCCAACGGGCACCTTCGATCGATTGAATGATCTCGCCGATGTGTGCGAGAAGAATGGCATCTGGCTGCATGTCGACGCAGCTCACGGTGGCGGACTGCTGATGAGTCGCAAGCATCGGCATCGGCTCGAAGGAATTCAACGTGCCGACAGCATTGTCTGGGATGCTCACAAAATGATGTTTGTTCCGGCCCTCTGTGCGGCAGTTCTTTATCGAAACGCCGCACACCGGTTCGCCACGTTCCAGCAGAACGCGCCGTATTTGTTTGACCCGTCGGCTCCGGGTATGGCCGACATCGACAGCGGGATGCGAACCGTCGAATGCACAAAACGAGCGACAGGATTTGGCTTGTGGGGATTGTGGTCAGTCTTCGGCGAATCGATCTTCGAACAACTGGTAGATCGCACGATTGGACTTGCGAGGAAACTGTACACGATCCTGACTGACGCCGATGACTTCGAGACGGTGAACGATCCGGAATGCAACATTGTCGTCTTCCGCTACATCCCGAATCGACTTCGCAACGCAACTGCGGATGACATTGATCGACTGCAGCGCGAGTTGCGAACCGCGTTGATTCGATCGGGGCTGTTTTACATCGTACAGACGACTCTGCGCGGTCGGGCTGCGCTGCGAACCGTTGTGATGAATCCGATGACGACAGAGAATGACCTGCTCGAACTGCTGGACGCCATTCGCAACATAGACCGTCAGCGCGGATGATCACGACGATTCATCCGCGACTGACGGTGAGCAATCTTCGTCACGGGCAGCGCAAAGATCTCTGCGAGATCACTCGAAGAAGGCCTGATTCAGCTCGTTCAAAGCCGCCTCTTCCGCTCTGGAAACACGTTTGAACCCAAGGAAACCGCCAGCCGCTTCAGCGACCTGACGTGCTCGGGTCAGAGTGTTCTGCCGCAATGCCTCGTAGGTGTTTGCTGCGACAAACAGGCGGATCGCAGCCACGTAGTCTTTCCATGTCTTGATCAGAGTGGCATCCGGACGGCTTCGGAGCCAGCCGTCGAGTACCTGGTAGCCCGGTGAATCGCTGCGGACGCCTTCCTGTTCGGCTGCGGCCAGAATGGCCAGACGTTCGCCGCGTTCGATGTGTCCTCCGGCCCATGCCACGTGAACGAGCGGAACCAGCGTGAGCACATGCAGACTGTCGGCGCGCACACCGCAGTTGATCAGTTCGACGAGAATGGTCTGATCAGTGATCTGAGTTGCTTCAGAAATTGCATCAATATCCCGCTGACGTTCAAAGTCGCGTCTGGCCTGGTCAACCAGACGAAGATCTGTTTCGTAAGCAAAAGACTGTTCCATGACCGCCGCACGTCTTGAAAGACCATCACCAAACATCGTTTCATTCTCCACGTCAGGAAGGGAGCTTTCACAGCGAAAGCCGAGCATCGACAGGTGAGGGGAGAACGGACCAGATGAAACTCTCGGCGCGGGATGTTCGGCGGAGATGTGGGTGACCTTCGTGTGCGAAGGAAACCGAGAGCTTTGATCTGCGACCACATCGTCATGACATGGCTGTGACTGATCACTCAGACACTGAGGATCTTCTTATGTCGCTTTCAGATCGTGCTCTCACGTCGAGGCAAAAAACGGAAGACTCAAAGCGAATGATGAGAGTCAGTCGATGCACCAGAACTCAAACCCGGAAGAGCCTGCAAATTGTCCATGAGCGCTTCCCCGTAATTTGAGTTCATACCTTGTGTTGCATCACGGAAACATGTGCCTGCCGGTCAACACTCGGCATGAGGAGAAATCCTATCTTCGTTCGGGATGAAATGATCGGGCGATATGGACGGCGATTTGTCCCCTCTCCCCCGCGAAGGAATGGCTCCGAACGTTCACGACGGTTCGGGGGGAGAGGTTCAGGGTGAGGGGGAATTGTTTCAATGCTGGAATCTTAAGAAAATCCCATCAACCGGCCTTCGGCCACCTTCTCCCCTTACGAAGGGGAGAAGGGACAGCGTCGCATGGTTGAACCCGTGGAGTTACCTCACTTCACAACCGAGCGACGAATAACAACAGTCTGGCAGCCCCCTCGACCCAGAGGGGTCGACCGGCTCGAGCTTCGAAAACGCTCACGTTGTTCGCTTGCCAAACATATCCGTATGATTCTGACTATCTCAAAGTAGGATGGTCGCCCTCGGCCGTCGACAGCGACGAAAATCCCTGACGGCCGAAGGCGGTCATCCTACAACAAGGTGCAAATTGCAGCGGAAGACTCGCGACGTTGTTGTGACTCGTCGGCTGGAAGCGGACTGTCTACACTCTCTGCGATGCTGGCCATGAAGATGGTCTGACTGTGACCAGTCCAGAGTCGAAGGGAGTTGGCGTGTCAACGGAGGATGCAGGGTGGATCCGAATTCGCGGCGCGAGAACGCATAATCTCCGCAACATCGATGTCGATCTGCCTGCGGGCAAGCTCGTAGTGATGACCGGTGTCAGCGGATCAGGCAAGAGTTCGCTGGCGTTTGACACGTTGTTCGCGGAAGGACAGCGACGATACCTTGAAAGCGTGTCGGTCCAAACGCGTTCTCTGCTGCGTCAACTTCCGCGGCCCGACGTTGATGAAATCACCGGGCTCGCGCCGACTGTGAGCGTTGACCAGCGAGTGTCTTCCGTTCCCGTTCGAGCAACTCTTGCGACGACCACGGAGATTCATGACTTCCTTCGCCTCTTGTACTCTCGCGCCGGGACGGCACACTGCACCGGCTGTGGGAAAGAGGTTCAGCGGCAATCGGTCGATCAAATACTGCGACTTGTCCTGCAGTTGCCCGAGCGGACTCGACTGATGATTCTGTCCCCGATGGTCCGTGGCCGAAGAGGTGGACATCGGGAAACTCTGGAGCGAATCGCTCGCAATGGATTTGTTCGAGCACGAATCGACGGCGAAATTGTCGACGTCGCCGATGCAGCGCAACTGGATGCGTCCAGAGTTCACACGATTGATGCCGTGGTGGATCGCATCGTGCTGAAAGAAGGCATCGAAACCCGGCTGCGCGAATCCATCGAACTGGCATGTCGCGAGAGTGACGGGACCTGCATCATCTGTCATGAGAGCGAAGGACTGTGGAAAGAGAAGCTTTACAGTACTCGGTTCAGTTGTCCGGATTGCGATCTGAACTTTCCCACTCCCGAGCCGCGAACGTTCAGTTTCGGTTCGCCGTTCGGAGCATGCTCGGCCTGCAACGGGCTTGGCATTCAGGGAGCGGT
This sequence comes from Ottelia alismoides, assembly GCA_037367405.1. Lineage (NCBI taxonomy): Eukaryota > Viridiplantae > Streptophyta > Magnoliopsida > Alismatales > Hydrocharitaceae > Ottelia > Ottelia alismoides. Next base: position 519,956 of record JAZKJV010006924.1, on the reverse strand, counting down.
GGATTCCGAGAACGACGTCGTCACGTTTCTTGAAAAGCCGTGTGCCGAATGCAGCGGAAGCCGTCTGCAGCCGTTCCCGCGGAATGTCACGTTTCTGGGTTTAACGCTCGGTGATTTCTCGCAGCAGAGCGTCGCTCAGGCAAAAGAATGTGTGCAAAACTGGCTGACCACAATCAAGAGCGTTCCCGACAGCCTTCGAACACAGGATGCCAGACTGGTTGCCGAACGCGCGTTGCCTGACATTCTCGCCCGGCTGAAATGTCTCGACGATGTTGGCGTCGGATATCTCACGTTGAATCGCAGTACGCGAACTTTGTCGGGGGGCGAGTTTCAGCGAGCGCGATTGGCGTCCTCACTTTCTTCGCAGCTCTTCGGAGCTCATTTTGTGCTGGACGAGCCCACGGCCGGATTGCATCCGCGTGACACTCAGCGGCTGCTTCGAACATTGTTCGACCTTCGCGATTCAGGCGGAACCGTGATCGTTGTGGAACACGACCCCGACGTGATGAAGGCGGCCGACTGGATCGTCGATCTTGGCCCGGGCGCAGGGGCTGACGGTGGTCAGTTGTTGTACTCCGGAACACCCGACGATGTGGAGCAACACGCAAATTCGCCGACCGGTGAGTATCTTCGTTCGTTGGCCTCGGCATCTTCGCAACCGATGCCCGAAGTTCCTCGAAGTCGCGCTGCCGGCGATTTGGCATCGATCACTGTCCGTAATGCTCGACTGCACAACCTGAAACAGGTGACGGTTCAGATTCCGCTGGGCCAGTTGGTTTGCGTTTCCGGAGTCAGCGGATCCGGCAAGAGTTCTCTGATTATGGGAACACTCTTGCCCGTGGTGACAGCCGCGCTGAGTCAGACTCGAGATGCTCAGATGATCGCCGCGGATGTTCGCTGCGACGGAATCGACGGGCTTGAACACCTCAAGCGAATTGTTGCTCTGGATCAGACACCAGCCGGCCGTTCATCGCGTTCCTGCATCGCGACGCTCTGCGGCATTTGGGACGAAATCCGCCGCCTCTACACGAAGACTCGAGAAGCTCGCGCGAAGGGGTTGAAGTCACAGCATTTCAGTTTCAACTCTGGTGAAGGACGATGTCCGGAGTGTCGTGGCACTGGAATGCGAAACGTGCGAATGAGTTTTCTGCCAGACGCCGTTATCCCGTGTCCGGTCTGTCGGGGGCGACGATTCTCCGAGGCAATTTGCTCAATTCGGTTTCGAGAAAAATCCGTCGCCGATGTGCTCGAAATGCGAGTTGACGAGGCGGTGGAGTTCTTTCGCGAGTTTCAATCGCTTCGAGCGACGTTGCAGACATTTAAGGATGTTGGCCTTGGATACCTGACGCTCGGTCAGCCGGCCACCACGTTTTCCGGAGGAGAGTCGCAGCGAGCAAGGCTGGCATCCGAACTTGCCGAACCAGCCGCCGACCACACGCTTTATGTTCTCGACGAACCAACTCGCGGACTTCATCCGGCAGATGTTCGTCGTTTGATCGATCATCTGAAGCAACTGGTGACTCAAGGCCACAGCGTCATCGTGATTGAACACAACATGGACGTGTTGTTGTCATCCGATTGGGTGATCGACGTCGGCCCCGACTCGGCCGATCTTGGCGGCTCGATCGTCTACACCGGCCCGCCCCAGGATCTGCACGCAAATTCGACCAGCGAAACGGCTCGCGCGTTGCGTTCGCGTTGAGGCGAGTTGATCTGAGCCGTTGGAAACTGGCCGATTTTTCGGAGTGAGATGCGCCAATTTCGTCCCTGTTTCGCGATGCAGGAATTCACTAAACTTCGCGGCTCGGCTGAATTGCCGGATGCGAAGAGTTCCCTTTGCATCCGCAGTTTGTCGACGACCAGCATGCAACGCAGAATCAGAGCAGGACGCACGTCATGGCAAGTGCCACCAAATCCACCTACACCGGCGACGACATTGAAGTACTGGAAGGACTTGAGCCTGTCCGTCGTCGTCCATCCATGTACATCGGCGGAGTTGATTCGAGAGGACTTCACCATCTGTTGTGGGAAATCGTCGACAACTCAGTAGACGAGTTTCTGGCTGGCGAATGTGATCGCATCACGGTGACTCTTCACAAGGACGGAACATCCTGCAGTGTGTCCGACAATGGTCGGGGGATTCCGGTCGACAAACATCCGAAGATGAAGAAGTCGACGCTGGAGGTGATTCTGACAACGCTTCATGCCGGTGGAAAATTCAGCGACAAGAACTACGCACGCAGCGGCGGTCTGCACGGTGTGGGTTCCTCCGTCGTCAACGCGTTGTCATCCGAGATGATCGCGACGGTTCATCGTGACGGATTTGAGTGGATGCAGAAATTTCGACGAGGCAAGCCGCTGGCTGCCGTCGAAAAAGTCAAACCGTTTCGAGGCCGCGGGACGACAATCTTCTTCCGGCCCGATGAAGAGATCTTTCGTCGCACGCTCTTCAACAGTGAGACGATTCGTCAGCATCTGGAAGACATCTCATTCATCCATGGCGGGCTGACGATCGTCTTTCACGATGAAATGAAAAAAGAAACGCACGAGCTGAGCCATCCGGACGGCATCGCGGCGTACATCGAGAAGCTGACGAAAGACACTGGCAAGAAGCCCGCGCATGAGCAACTCTTTGCCGTGATGAAAGACGACAAAGATGCCAAGGTGGACGTCGTTCTGCGATGGACGGATTCGACAGAAGAGAACATTCGCAGCTACGTGAACGGCATTCGTACTCATGCCGGTGGGACTCATGAAAACGGTCTCAAGGCTGGCATCGTCAAAGCCGTGCGCAACTACATGGACGTGCATGACTACAAGCCTCGCGGTGTGACGATCACGGCGGAAGATATTCGCGAAGGCATCGTGTGCATCCTGAGCGTGTTCATCGGCGATCCGATGTTTCAGGGCCAGACGAAGGAACGGCTGAACAACCCCGAAACATCATCTGCTGTTGATGGCGTGGTGCGTCCGGCGCTCGAAAACTGGCTGAACAACAATCCGTCGCTCGCCGATTTGATTCTCGGCCGCATGGTGCTCGCCGCCCGAGCACGGCAGGCGAGTCGTGAAGCGGTTTCCGAAGTCCGCCGTAAGACCGTTGGCGGCAAGAAGACCAATCTGCCAGGGAAACTGGTCGACTGTCAGCAGAAGGACAATTCCGAAACGGAGCTGTTCATCGTCGAAGGAGATTCGGCCGGTGGAACCGCCGTGATGGGGCGCAACGCCGCGACTCAGGCCGTGCTTCCGTTGCGAGGCAAGATCCTGAACACCGAAGCGTTGACGATGTCGAAGATTATGGAAAGCAACGAAATTCGCGACATCGTCGAAACGCTCGGCGCCGGCGTGGGACCGAATTTTGATGTCCATCAGCTTCGATATTCAAAGATCATTCTGCTGATGGATGCGGACAGCGACGGGTATCACATTTCCACATTGCTGCTGACGTTCTTCTTCCGACACATGCCGGAATTGATTCGTCAGGGCAAGCTGTTCATTGCTCAGCCGCCGCTGTATCGCATCGAGGTTGGTAAAGAAGTTCATTACTCTCGCGACGATGTGCAGAAGGAAGAGCTGCTGGCGTCTCTGCCCGCGAATCGAACGGCCACAGTGCTTCGCTTCAAAGGTCTCGGCGAAATGAACGCGGCTCAATTGCGTGACACGACTCTGAATCCGAAAGCTCGAGTTCTTCTGAAGGTCAACATCGAAAGTCAGCTCGAAGCCGATTCCACGTTCCATCAACTTCTGGGCAAAGACGCCAGCGAGCGTTACCGCATCATCATGGAAGACGCCAGCTTCGCGGATGATCTGGACTTGTAATGTCATCGAACATGGGACTGCAAGCCTCTTGACCCAGAGGAGCCGATCGGCTCGAGCGTTCGAATACGCTCACGTTGTTCGCTCGCGCAATCTTGCGCGGATGATTCTGAGTAAGAATCGAATTGAAAAGAGCCGCTGCAGAGATTTCTCGGCAGCGGCTCTTTTTGCATCACGATCGTTTCTCGTCAGACGAGCGACGAGCGGCACGAAGCGATCATTCGCCCTTCTTTTCGCCTTCGCCGCCTTCAACCGGAGGACGCTGACCTCGACCGCGGCCTTCTCCTCTGCCTTCGCCGCGACCGCCGCCTTCACCGCGGCCACCACGCATGCGAGCTGCGACCGCTTCGAGTTCGGCTTTGTCGAGCGAGCCGTCCTTGTTTGTATCAATCTGCTCGACACGTTCTTTCATGAACGGAGGAATCTCGTCGCCGGTGAGCTTGCCGTCTTTGTCGGCGTCGGCTCGTTCCATCATCTGAGCCATGTTGAAGCCCTGACCGCCGGGGCCTCCCGGACCAGCACCTGGACCACCGGAACGTTCGCGAACCGTGGCCATCATTTCCTCTTTGTCCAGAACGCCATCGGTGTTCTTGTCACCACGAGCAAACATGGATTGCAAACGTTCCGGAACTTCATCCTTCTGCAGCTTGCCGTCTTTGTTGGCGTCCATTTCGAGGAGGCGTTCGACCATCTGAGCCCCACCTTCGCCGCCTTCTCCACCGGGGCCGCCAAATCCGCCTCGCCCCATACCTTCGCGGCCCATGCCTTCGAAGTTTGGACGCATTTCAGACATGTCGACCTTGCCATCGTTGTTCTTGTCGAGCGTCTTGATGGCCGCAACGGCATCTGCGATCTCTTCGGAGGACAATTCGCCGTTCTTGTCTTTGTCGATGGCTTCTGCCAGAGGATTTGGCATGCGGAACCGACCGCCTTCTCGCCCCTCACGGCCTTCACGTCCGCCAGGTCCACCTTCACCCGGTCGTCCTTCCTGACGACCTTCGGGGCCTCGTCCTTCCGGACCGCGACCTTCTGGTGGTTGTGCGACAGCAGATGCTGAAACAAAGAGTGACAATGCAAGGGTAGCAATCTTCACAGGCTTCATGGGCGTGCTCCAAAACATGCGGACTTGATTCAAACGGCGTCTGATTGACAGAACGATCGACGCTCCTGGTCTTTACAAACCCGGCTCAAACTTTTTCAGACCGTCCGATTTGTCGAATTCCTCTGTTTCATGACAATTGCCCGTGAACACGTCCGCGAAAACAGCCGTCTTCAGGACATTCTGAAGACATGCGGCCGATCAAGTCAGCGGCAGCTTTGTGGCAGGATACCGTCTGATTTGGCCCCCATTCGTGTTGCGATTTGGAATCACAAGGGAACCCGTTTCACTGTTCCCAAGTTCCTTCGACAGGGTTTTCGTTGAATCTTTTCGATCGCATGAAAATCGGACCATGCTATCCTACGGCCCAACTTCTGAGCCGCCTTGTTTTGGCTTGGGAATGACTCCAGACTTCGCAGGGATTCCGCGATGCCACTCTTCGAAATCGAAACTGAAGCTCACATCATGATCGGGTGGGCAGCCAGCCTCGAACAGGCCGAGCACATGGCTGCCAAGTACTACCCCGAAGAGAAGATTCTGCGAATTACGAAACGACCGCGAGATACGTGGGTCATCTCAAAACGACTGCTGGGACTGGAGGGCAAGGTCCGCCCGTGTGATGTCGCTCGCGATTGCCTTGCAAGAGCATCTGGCGACAAGCTGCATGCCATTCGACTTTACATGCTCGACACAGGCGTCGATCTCACTGACGCTCAGAAGATCATCGAAGCCAACATGTCGATCGGCTGGTAAGGCGGTCGGCGGATTCGAAGACACCGTAGAGGCGGCATCCTGTCGCCGCGTGGTGCAATGGACTTGGCGGCAGGATGCCGCCGCTACGCGATGGTGGCAGACGATCTGTCTTCCACAGAACACCAAAACTGAACACTGAAAACTTCCCTAACATGAACCTGTTGTCTCTGCTGCGAAGTCGCTTTGAACCTGTGCTGTCGTCGATGGTGGCCGATGCCGCTCCGTGCCTTGACATGATCCGTCCGGCGCAGGATGCAAAATTCGGTGACTTCCAGGCCAACTTTGCGATGTCGCTGTCGAAGCAACTCGGCAAGCCGCCTCGAGACATCGCACTGGCGGTGATTGAGAAGCTGGATGTCAGCGACATTTGCGAGACTCCGGAAGTTGCTGGCCCGGGATTCATCAACCTGAAACTCAAAGAGGAGTTCCTCTCTCGGGCAATTAGTTCAATTGCGGGCGATGATCGACTGGGTGTCAAACCGACGGACTCGCCGCGTCATGTGGTGGTCGACTTCTCTTCACCGAACGTCGCCAAACCGATGCACGTTGGTCACCTGCGAAGTACGGTCATTGGTGATGCGATTTGCCGGACACTGAGGTTCGCCGGCCACAAGGTCACCAGCGACAACCACATCGGTGACTGGGGCACTCAGTTCGGCATGATCATTTATGGCTATCGCCACTTCCGAAACGAAGAAGCGTTTCAGACCGAACCGGTGGCCGAGTTGGCTCGACTTTACAAGCTGGTCAACACGCTGTCGGACTTTCAGGCCACGCTTCCGAAGCTGACTGTTCTCGAACAAGCTGTCGCCAATGCGGCCGCGACGCTGACGCAGCAGGAGGCTCTGGCCAAAACGGATGACAAAGCGAAGAAGGCCCTCAACAGCCTGAAGAAGCAACTGACCGCAGCGGAAGAGGAACTGAAGAACGCTCGCGAGCTGGTGGAGAAAATCCAGCAGAGTCCCGCGATGCTGCAGGCGTCTCAAGGGCATCCCGATATTGCCCGAAAGGCTCGGGAAGAAACGGCTAAGCTGCATGCAGGCGATGCGGAGAACAATCGACTGTGGAAAGAGTTCCTGCCCGAATGTCTCGCTGCATTGAATCGCATTTACGATCGGCTGGGAATTCAGTTCGACCTGACGCTGGGCGAAAGTTACTTCAATCCAATGCTTGCCGGTGTCGTCGATGGGCTCAGGAAAAAAGGACTTGCGAAACTCAGCGAGGGGGCGACGTGCGTCTTTATCGACGGCAACGCCGCTCCGTTCATCGTGCAAAAAACGGACGGAGCCTACACATACGCAACGACGGATCTTGCGACGATTCAGTATCGTCTTGAAACGCTGAAGGCGGATGAGGTTCTGTACGTCGTCGACAAACGTCAGTCCGAACACTTTCAGCAGCTCTTTGCGACAACGAAGCTTTGGGATCTCGGAAAGCTCACGCTGCAGCATGTATCGTTTGGCACCGTGATGGGCAAAGACGGCAAGCCGTACAAGACTCGATCCGGCGACACGGTGGGACTCGAAAGCCTGCTGGATGAAGCGATCACGCGAGCACGAAAGATCGTCGATGAAAACGATGATCGTCGCGAAGTGCCGATGTTGTCTGCCGAAGAACGAGCCAACGTCGCGGAAATCGTGGGTCTCGGCGGGATCAAGTATGCCGACCTGCATCACAATCGCGACAGCGACTACACCTTCGACTGGGACAAGATGCTGGCGACAACCGGCGATACGGCAACGTACATGCAGTACGCCTATGCCCGAATCTGCGGGATCTTTCGCAAGCTGAATCTCGATCGCGATTCAGTCGCTCGCAGCGGCGGAGAGGTTCTGCTGACGTGTGTCGAAGAACGACGGCTGGCTTTGCAACTGCTGATGTTTGGAAACGCCATCGACAGCGTGCTGACGGAGTATCGTCCGCACTTGCTGACGACGTGGCTCTACGACACCGCCGATTCTTTCAGCAAGTTCTACGACCGCTGCTCCGTTCAGGATGCCGAATCCGAAGACATCCGCACCAGCCGCCTGATCCTTTGCGACCTGATGTCCCGCGCTCTTCGAACGGGACTGTCTCTGCTGGGCATTCAGGTTGCGGAAGTGATGTGACTTTTGCTAAGTGTCGAATCGCCAAATGCAGAAAGCCGAACCAGGTGGTTCGGCTTTCGTTTGATTGTTCAGCGTAATTTCTGATCAGAGCTTTGAAAGATCAAAGTCAAACGTGTTCGAGCCCTCCTTGACTTCGAAAACCAGTTTGCTGGTCTTGTAGTCTCGGAACTTCTCCGGAATGTCTGGAGCAGAGTTCTCTGCCTTGGGTGGGGCAACCTTGCTCATCCGGCCGTCGCCAAAAAAGTCCCAGCCTATCATCCCGAGGGCTCGACCGCACGCTTCCTTGACGCCGGAGTCTTCGGTGACATCTCGAAATCGTCCATCACCGAGATTCAAGTACAGCCGATCAGATTCTGCGGTGAGCACATCCGGGGTACACGCCATTTCACGACCGCCGGGACGATGGCAAATCCTGTTGCGAGTTTCTTCTGCAAGCGTGTAGTTCCCAACATACAAGTCCGGCAACATGTCGCCGTTTACATCTGCGAAGATTCCTCCAATGCTCCACTCGCTGCCGGCCGTGTCAGACTGTTCCGTAACGTCTTCAAATGAGCCGTCCCCAAGGTTTCGGAACAAACGATTGCCTCCAAGGTTGCAGATGTACAAATCCGGGAAGCCATCCTGATCGAAGTCTTCGACCGTCACTCCATGTGAAAACCCAAACTCGAGCACTCCAGATGCGACCGCACAATACACGAACCCCGTGCCTCGAACATTTCGGAACAGCGCATCGCGGTGTTTGTCCGCAGATGCGGTCGAGCGCCAATCGTTTCCCTGCGCGAAGTGGAGATCGGGCCAAAGATCCAGATCGAAGTCCAGTACTCCGACACCGCCTCCGACCACGCTGAAGATATGACTCAGTCGATTCTCTTCGGTCGTTCCTTCGAAGTACTGAAAGTTCAAGCCGAGCTGTTGAGCCTCTTCCACAAACTTCAAATCGGTCGTCGACGTCAGTGGTTCTTCCGACGGACTTCGAGGAACGTCTGGATTGATCGACATCCGGTGATCCCAGTCCGGCCGTGGCAGTGAATCCAGTCCCGCCGAATCAAGCGTCTCAAGGAATCCCTGATTCTGATCAGGGCTCTGCTTCGCCATCTTTGTCCAATGTCTGGCGCTTGCGACCAACTCTGGTGGGATTGGACTGACGGTGGATCGAACATACATCCATCCGGCGGCTTCCCCGTATCGCCCGATCTTTGCGAAACGCTCGGCCACTTCGTCCATCAGCAGTTCATCCACGCTGAAACGAAGGATGTTCAACTGCGATTCGAGTTCCGAGAGCACTTCACTCCGTTCTCGGAAGAAACTGGCCATCTGCGACTGATCGATCTGCTCAAGGCATGCTGCGAGCTGAACCGTCGCCGGAAGATGATTCGGAGACAATCGAATCGTCTGTAGGAAGCAATGCGATGCTCCGCGGATGTCGCCAAGTCGCCGAGCCTGCAGTCCCTGAACGAACCAGACTTCAGGATGCTGCTTTGCGGCGTCGGGAAGTTTCTTCAGCCAGTCAAAGAACTCAGCAAGACGCCCCGATTCAACCAGCAGGCGACCCAGTCGTCCCTGAGCCTCACCGATTTCGGGACTCTCCGCCACGATTTCTCCCAACAGTGTTTCGGCTTCGGCATTTCGGTTCTCAAACAGACATCTCCGAGCGTTTCCGAGTTGAGTGACCGCTTCGCGCGGCGTCGATCGAGCCACGGCGAACTCAATCTCCTCATCGGCACGAAAGAATCGTTCGGTTGATGCAATTCCCATGAGTTCATCACCGCGACATTTGCCCCGACGAATCTGGTTCATGAATGATCGGATCGACTCCCACGTGCGTCCCTGAACCTGCAGGAGGTGACCGAGCCGATGATTCGTCTCCATATTGACAGGATCAATCTCGATCGCCCGCTGGAGTGCCGCTTCTTCTTCCAGCTGTTTGCCCAGCACTCGATAGCGTTTTGCCAGGCCAAGGCTTGCGGCAAGCTCCCAGCGGGCGGAATCTTTGGGGAGCTGTTAATACAGCTCAATCGCCCGTTGATGTTCAAACTTCTTCGCGGCGAACTCAGCGGCGATGATGATGGCATTTGGGTCCGACGGGAACCGACGGTACAACTCGTCGACCAGCGTTCGGGCCTCGGGCTCGTTCTGCAGAAACGCAGCGTAAGCCTGGCACGCCAGCCGAGTTGACTCAGGCTGCGACACTACCAGTCCAAGAATCAATGCGACTGTGGGCACAAGCATCGCCAGCGTGATAATCGCAAAGATCCTCGATTGGCGATGCCCACTTTGACTCTCAACCGGAGTCATTGCGCACCCGAGCCGGGCTGGCTGCCGGGGTTTCGTGCGGTCTTCACTTCATTCAGAAGCCCCCAGATGAGAAACAGAATTCCAAAGGAAGCCAGAACAATGCTCGCCGGAACGAGAACTCTCGAAGCGGCATCCTGATTGGGAAACTGAATCAGCATCGCATGAGCATAGGCCTGTTCGGCCGCATGCAGACAAATGGCACCACACAGCAACTTCATGGATTCTCTTTCTGTTGTTCCGGCAGCGGCGTAAAAGAATGTCCCCGTAGCTGAAGTCGTGAGACTTCAGCTATTCTGAGGTTATACGACATAGACTACCGTTGATTGGTATGTTTTTTCACGCCGCTGCCCTACGTCCCTGGCAGACCTGTTCGGATGGCTGCTGAGTGACGAGTGAGGATCATGACGCCTCAGTGAATCTCACTCACAACTTCGGCACGCTTCTCGATCACGACGACGTTCTGATCAAGCTGGCTGGTTTCAAAAGTCTGTCGATGTCCCCCGGGCCAGAGCACTTCGATGGTACATGACTTCGCCGACAATGGCACGCCGAAATGGAGTCGTCTTGAATTGGTCGATGCATAGCTGCCGCCGCCGCGAAGGCTTCGGAGTTGAGTGACACCGTCGGATGTCAGCTTGACGGTTGCCCCCGTTGGAACTCGGGAGGTTGACAAACCGATCAGGTCGATCCCGATCCAGCGACCCTGTTTCTCAGATTGATTTTGAAGGATCGCCGCCGGTTGATTGTTGTTTGAAACGGCCAGATCCAGCAGGCCGTCTTGATCGAAATCGCAGACCACGGAACCTCGGCCTGCGTGATCGGACGTCATGTACGATCCTGCAGATGGAGCCACATTGGCAAACCGGCTTCCACTTCGATTCTCCAGCAACAGCGGCTTCTGGTGCACGGGAGCGTTGACGGGAAAACGAATCACGTGGCCATTGGAGATGAAGATGTCTTCCCAACCGTTGAGATCCACATCGAACGGACACGTGCCCCAGCCCACGAACAAGCCGCCGCCCGCCGCTGTGATTCCCGTTCGCTGGCTCACATGCCGATACTGCATCCTGCTGGCACATTCATACAATGAGGCGCTTTCGTTTTCGTAATTGACGACCCACAGATCGAGTTGCCCATCCCGATTGTAGTCGAACGCGTCAACTCCCATGCTGCCTTCCGGAACGCCTCGATCACTCACGCTGGTGCCACTGAGGAGTGAGGCGTCGTTGAAACGACTGCCATCGTTCTCGTATAGGAAATTCTCGACCGTATCGTTCGTTACGTACACGTCGAGGTCCCCGTCGCTATCGAAATCCGCGCTGACGATGCCGAGTCCCTTTCCTTGCGGACTCAGCCCCCATTCCTCAGTCGCATCTCGAAAACTGCCGTCGCCGTTGGACAGATACAGAGTATCCGTCACGCCGTTGAATTGTCGCGGAGGACAGATTTCTCGCTGTCCCGGGTTCGGAGCCTTACAGAACGGATGATTCTCGGGCGACCAGTCGACGTAATGTACGACGAACAGATCCAATGCCCCGTCGCCGTTCAGGTCGCCCCACGAAGCCGAACTGCTCCATCTGTCATCCAGCAACAGAGCGGCTCGCGATTGTTCTTCAAAGGTTCCATCGCCAAGACCGATGTAAAGCTGCAGACCGCCGTATCCGGTGATCAGACAATCGTCAAACCCGTCGTTGTTCACATCCGACACAGCAGCGCCGTGAGAATAGAAGGAGCTTTCATCAAGAGACGCCACGTCATCGACTCGTGCAAACTTGAACTGACCGAGATTCCGGAACAAACCAGCCTTCAGTCCCGATGGTTGTGCCGAGGCATCCACAGTACCGCCACCAGGGAAAATCAGGTCTTCACGGCCGTCACGGTCGAGATCAATCACACCGGCACCTCCGCCGAGCGATTCGAGGATCGAATAGTTCTCAGACTCTTCGCCATTGCGATACGTGAACGGAACGCCTGAGTCCGCGGTGACATCGAGAAACGAAAAAGTTGACTCCGGTTTGCTGCTCGCGGTCCCTGATTCAACGGCCGAGTTCGGTCCCGAATCAGTCGGCGGCGCCGGAGTCGGCGAAGGCTGGCATCCAGTGATCAAACAGACGAGCACCATCCAAATCGCGGCCAGCCGCTTCTGGCGTCGACGCAAATGCAAGTTGGCCGGAACATCGTTTCGGAGCATTCGAGGGAGCTGATTGTCCATATAGATCTCTCCGGAATCGATCATCCGGCAAACGTTGGTCACTGTATTGCCGCAGAATCGTTCGATGCCAATCGCGAGGAATCGTGATGAACGACGTTGAGCCGTTCGAAGATTACGCATTCCACTTCAACCATCACCAAGCCGGAATCGATTTTTGACTCAAATATCTGTAGTTTTCACGTCAGAGTGTTACTCAGAATCATGCGTGCATCGTGCGCCCATGATAGGCGAGCGAACAACGTGAGCGTTTTCGAAGCTCGAACCGGTAGATTTCTTTGGGTCAAGGGGCATTCAGCCCCTTGTCAGGTCGACTCTTGAATCACGCAATCGAGCGACCGATTCTTCAAACTTCGCAAACCCAGAACTCAGAAATTGTCAGCAAACCAGACATGAAACGGAAGCTGCTCATCTGGGGAGTTCTGCTGCTTGTGATCGGGCTGTTTAGCATCTGGCCCGACAATCATCGAGCGATGTCGCCGGAGGCTCAGTTGATGTTCGCCATCGAAGAGATTGAAGATGGCAATCTGGCAACTTTCGACGCGACGGTCCGCGATCTTCGCCAATCGAGAGCCCCGTCAGACTTCCTCGTGTTTCTTTCCGGGCTGCGTCATCTGAGGTTCGGTGAGGTCGATGCTGCGCTGGCTCGGTTTGCTTCGCTCAAGCCTGAGAACTCTTTGCGATACCCGCTCATGCGATACACCGCGGAGGCTCTCAATCTCTCGAACAGAAAGCTCGAAGCCGAGCAACTGCTTCGAACGCTCCTCGCCGAACATCCAGACGATCCAACGACACATCGCTGGCTTGCGATCGTTTACTTTGACCTCGGTGCGCACGACCTCGCGATTCCTCATTTGAACCGATTGGCCGAACTTGATCCGCTGGATTTTCGTCCGTATCGAACGCTCGGCGAGATCTATCAGGAGGTCAAACTTGATGACCAGGCCATCCGAGCCCTGAAAGAAGCTCTCAATCGAAATCCGCCGGATGAAGTTCGTCGAGAAGCTTCGGTTCGACTCGCGGAGTCGCTGCTGCGACAAAACCAGTTTGAATCTGCCTTGAGCTATCTTCCCAGCAACGATGAATCCGTCGATGCGTTGACGATTCGAGGTCGGTGCTTACTCTGTCTCGGGAAGAAGACCGAGGTAACAGAGTCGCTGGAGAAGGCCAGAGCTTTGGATCACGAATCGCTGCCTGTCCTGCTGCTGTCTGCCGACATTCATGCGAGCGAAGCCAATGCCGAAGCGGAGATCGCGGATCTTGAGACAGCGAGTCGGCTCTATCCTTTTGAACCTGCCGTGCACTATCAACTGGCTGTCGCTCAGAGAACCGCCGGGCGTATCGAGAAAGCCGAGCAATCGATGAAAGAGTTTCAGCGATTGACGGACCTGACCATCCAGCTCAGTGAAAAGAGCAAGGCTCTTCTGTCGGACTCGGCAAACTCTGAGCTTCGGAGCGAACTTGCCGACATCTGCGATCAACTGGGCCGTCATGAGCTAGCGCAGTCATGGCGAACGGTCGCAGACAGCATGCGATGGGGTCGGCCGACGCCAAATCCGACGAGATAGACGATCGGCATAGGCGCTCTTCCCTGAAACTGCTTCTCGAATCGATGGCAAAACCGTTCCGCAATCAGAATTTTGCTGGCTGTTCGGCGTGTTGGGCCGGAAGATCCTTCGTCAGTCGCTAAACATTTGTTTGACTGGTGATTAGCATCCGATCTTCCCGGCTTGCGAACGCCACCGCGCGGCTGCCGTGACTGAGTCCCTCGCACCTTTCCCGACGAGTTATTCCCACAGGAGTTTGATATGTCGACCTCACGTCGTAGTTTCCTGAAGAACGCAAGTCTGGCCGGCCTCGCATCGGCCGCGTCACCATATTGGTTTGCATCATCGTCGTTTGCATCGCCGTTTCGAAGCCCGAATGAGCGTCCGATTCTTGGTTGTATCGGAACGGGTGACCGCTGGAATGCCGTCGGACCGGCGGCGATGAAATTCTCTGACTGTGCGGCCGTTTGCGACGTGGATGTCGCGCATGTGGAAAAGGGAAAGGCGAAGGCCCTCGAACTTCAGAGCAAGCCTGGCGCGGAACGAACGGTTGAGATGTTCGAAGACTACCGCAAGCTGCTTGATCGCAAGGATATCGATGTCGTCACGATTGTGACCCCGGACCACTGGCACAGCAAGATCGCCATCGAGGCGATGAAGGCTGGCAAGGATGTTTACTGCGAAAAGCCTCTGACGCTGACGATCGAAGAAGGCAAGCAGATTCGCAAAGTGCTCGACGAAACCGGCCGTGTCTTCCAGGTCGGAACTCAGCAGCGAAGCGAAATGGAACTGCGATTCCTGCATGCTGTCGCGATGGTTCGAGAAGGTCGCATCGGTGAACTCCAGAAAGTCACCGTTGCAATTGGCGGAGCTCCCAGCAGCGGCCCGATCGACGTTGCAGAGATCCCTAAAGGACTCAACTGGGACATGTGGCTCGGCCAGGCACCATTGGCCGACTATCGTTTCAAGAAGACCGATGGCAAGTACGGCAACTCGCGTTGTCACTATGAATTCCGCTGGTGGTATGAATACTCAGGCGGCAAGATGACCGACTGGGGCGCGCATCACGTGGATATCGCAGCATGGGCGTTCAATCTGGAGAATACCGGTCCGGTCAAGGTCGAACCGGTCATGGCCGTTCATCCTGTGAAGCTCGAAAAAGGCATGCCGACCGATCCATCGCAGTACAACACGGCAACTAAGTTCCATGTGACCGCAACGTTCGAAAACGGTGCCGTTCTGCATATTCGGGACGAGGCCAAAGACCTTGGATTTGACAACGGCTTGATGCTCGAAGGCTCCGAAGGTCGAATCTTTGTGAACCGCGGCAAGCTGACTGGCGCGGCTGTGGAAGCTCTCGAGAAGAATCCGATCAAGGAAGAAACGCTCAAGACGCTGTACAAGGGCAAGACTCCCGGCGACCACATGCGAAACTTCTTTGAGTGTATCGTCGACCGCACTCAGCCGATCAGCGACGTGCACACTCATCATCGCGCAATGACGGTGTGTCATTTGGCGAACATCGCCATTCGACTTGATCGCACACTGCAGTGGGATCCGGTGAAGGA
The DNA here is from genome assembly GCA_037367405.1 of Ottelia alismoides. Taxonomy (NCBI): domain Eukaryota; kingdom Viridiplantae; phylum Streptophyta; class Magnoliopsida; order Alismatales; family Hydrocharitaceae; genus Ottelia; species Ottelia alismoides. Next base: position 504,564 of record JAZKJV010006924.1, on the reverse strand, counting down.
GCAGATCGTTGGCGATGCTGAAGCCGCAATGTGGCAGGCTCGCGAACAGCGAAAGGGCTACGAAATCCAGGTATGATGATCTGAGGCGACGGCTCACAAAAATGGTGCCAGACTGGCGAGCGGCCGGTGTGAACCGGCCGGTACCTGCGATTCGAGTTTACGTCAAAGGTCTGGTATTTTTTTTTCAGGCTGCTGCTCAAGGCGACGTGCGGCTCCTGTTCTTCGTCCTCAGGAAGGACAGGAGCTTTGCGCGTGGCCACGAGAATTGTCTTTAACCAGTCCATGATGACTGGATTGATTGCTTTCGCAGGGAAGGTCCCATCATGACGATGGATCACTTCGAGGAACGACAACCTGGATTGAGTCACCTCACGGATCTCTACGATCGATCAGATCTGTTCGAGTTGCTCAACAATGATGATGTCGTCCAGCTTTCACGTCTTCGCGACGGTCGAGGCTTTACGTCCGCGGAGAATGTCCTGCGGTCAACCGGGATTTCAACACGACGGATTCTGCGGGAAGGGTTTACTGCCGTCGATTTCGCGGCAGAACTCTGCCTGCGGCTGGAGCGGCGAACTGGCATTGCTCTGAAGGATTTCGCGGCAGTTCTCGTTTGCCATAGCCACACGGACGATACTCAGGCCGACCTGTTGACCGAGTCTCTGTCACGTCGGTTTTCCCTTCGGCCGGGTGCAATCAGCGGATTCAATTTTGGCTGCTCGGGGTTTCTCAAACTTCTGCAGGAGGCATCGATTCTCCTTTCAGAGTGTCCTGATCCTGATGCCAGCATCGCTTTGCTGAATGTGGAAACTCCCGAGACCTGGCACGATGCGTCCGATCGATTGTTCTGCGGGATCGTATCGGCCGGTGCGACTGCTGCCGTTCTTTCCCGTGGACATGGACTGCCTGTTTCGATTGTGCGCGCTGATGATTTTTTGATCGATCCCGAGTTGCGTATCAATTCAGATCCGCTCTTTCGTCGCGATGCGTGTGAAGGCTTCGATTTCCGCGGCCAACCGGTGCATCGCTGCGTGATGAGAATGAACGCTGAGCCCGTGTTTCTGAACGGGATCGAGTTGATGCTCCAGAACCTGCGAGCGGCTCTGACGTTTGTCGATGCAGCTCCGCATGAACGCATCGTTGTCGTGCCGCATCAGCCGAGTGGCAAACTGCTCAAAGCACTCATCGCCGCCGCGAGGACCGAGTTTCCTCGCTGTGAAATGCTGAACAATCTCGCGTCATTCGGGAACACGATCTCTTCGTCCGTTCCAACCATCCTGAGTCGTCTGCCGGAAGTGATTGCCGCAAATGGACTGAAGCCGCTCCAGCCAGGCGATCATGTGATCCTGCTGGCCGCAGGAATCTGCATGACTGACATTTCCGACCACATGTCCGCCGGACATGCCTGCCTGCGATGGAGCAACATGTTCTCGGACGATTCACAAGACATAGGTGCGCATCATTGTGCTTCTCATTGGAGCCCTGCGCTGAGTGCAAGGGACAATGATCCATCCGGTAATCTGCTTAGAGAATGAACTGGCAGGTCAGCCTCGCATTGGAGTCAATCCTTGAGTGACGCAACGCCGGAATGGGATCTGGCAAAAACGGAGCCGATTCGCTTCTTCGGACTTGAAGCTGGCTGCAATCGCGTCGACCTGCGACGTCGCTACTCCGCGATGATTCGCCGGTACAAGCCCGAATCGTTTCCTGACGAATTCATGGTGATTCGAGCGGCCTTCGAAGCGGCGGATGCGATGTTGTTGACCGACGCAGCTCCCTCGAAGCCCGCTGCGTTTGCTCTTCAGGTTCGAGAAAGTTCCAAGGCATCGTCGAGCCAACAACCTTCGTCTCAGAGTGAACGCAGACAAAGCGGTTCACATGGTCACGGCAAGTCAACCAGTTCGCTTCGCCACTCGATACTTGAAGAAGCGAGACGAATCAGCAGTGATGAGTTCTATCGTGTCACTCTTGAGGATCTGGTTGAGTACGTTCGGCGAACGGACTTCGATGAATGGGGCCCGGTTCTGGAGACGGTGTCGAAGTTCGCAGATGATGACGAGTATCGCAATCTGCCACTTGGCAAAATCCAGTTTCTGCTGCATGTCCTCCCGTTTGCCATTTGGAAGAGTCCCGATGAATGGATCGAAAGTCAGACAGATTTTCTGAATTCCAATGCAGATCTGGTGGAGGATGAGGGGCGTCATCAGCTTCTGCTGGATGTCCTCCAATACAGATCCATTCTACCGGCTGAGGACTACGAGGAACTGCATGCCGCTTTCATGCCGCTGCATCAGCACATTGTGCGGTTCCTGTCATTGCCTCTTCGCCAGGCCTGCGTGGAAATTGTGAACGTTGAGGCGGAACTGGAACGTCCCGGTGCATTGTTCGATCAGATTCTCGCGCAGCGCACACAGTATGCACTGTCGTTTCAACTGGAGTTATGGGAAAAGCTGTTGTCGATTGCGGACTATGTTTTGGATCGTGAACGCCAGGGAGAGACTCACAGAGGAACGGATGCATGGGTCAAGGTGCTGGTCGAAAACGGCCTCGAACCAGCATGGGATTCAAAAGGATTCAGGACGGTTCGCAACTCTGCGTTTCGCAGGAAATTTCTGATCGATTCATTCCGTCTCGCATTTGTCACCACTCTCGGCTGGATCGTGGCGCTGGTCATCGATTCTATCAGTCTTCCGTTGCCCGAAACTTCGGCGTTCGGTGCCGCGGCTTCGCCGGGAAAGAGACTCATCGCAGTTGCTTGTGGCGTTTTCGTTACTTTGAAAGTGTACTTGAGCACCCGCCGATCGAGGCTGAACGACTCGGCATACATGCTCTCAGCGCTAGAGGCCCATCCGGTCGATCTCAGGAGCATTTACGAAAAGTACATTCGAACGGCAGTCCGGGAGATCCTGAGAGTGCACGCCGTGACGTGGACCGACCTGCAAAGTGTATTAATCGAACGATCGGACGTCGTTGCGAGGGCTGTCGGTTGTCCTCCCGAGTTGCTGCCTGCATTTGCGCAGCTGCTCTTCTCCGATCCAATCATTCGATGCTCCATCGCAGGGACAGCGCTTCGGCAGTCCCGATGACTTCGGCTGATGTTCTTTGCTCGGGAAGGAGTGAAGGAACTCAACGGATTCAAATCGTGGAACTAAGGCAAAATCTGCGACGATGAGCTCAAAAGTGTGCACCCTGTCCCTTCTCCCCCTTCGTACGGGAGAAGGTGGCCAAGGCCGGATGAGGTTTTTTTCTTCAGATGGCAACCTTGAAACACCCCTCACCCCGCCCCTCACACCGAACCGTTGTCAATGTTCTTTGCGATTCACTCGAGGGGCCGAGGGGACAAATCGCAGTTCACATGAACGCTTCAGTTCAACCTGAGTGAAGAATTGCATTGTGAGTCACCCAGCAAGACGTGGTGGCTGCAACTTGTCCGGCCCGACAGCCGGAAACGAATCGAGCCCAATGGATGGGCCATTGGGCTCGTCGAATGAGTCTAAAGACCTGCCGATTTGCAGGCCTGTGACGTTAGTGGCAGTGACGGTGATAGCCGCCGTAGCCGTAACCGCCGAATCCACCGTAGACTGGCACGGAGTACGCTGGATACGCTCGATAGACGGGTGCTGAATAGACGGGCACTGAGTAGTAGTTCCCGTAGCCATAGCCCCCGCCGTAAGGATTTCCGTAGAAGCCGCCGGGGTAACCCTGGCTGTAGGAAAAGCCGTTGTACCCATTTCCAACGCTGATTGAAAAGCTGCTGCCGCGGCCACCGTGCCAACGATGGTCAGCGTTTGCTGTCGAGGCATCCGCCATCAAGACTCCGCCAAGGACCAGAATCATCATCATGAGCTTCTTCATTGTCCGTTTCTCCTCGTACTGAGATGAGTTGGGTGAGCCGAACCACGAACTTCTCCACACACGGAGAGGCGACAGTTCAATCGGGTTCGGTTCGTGTAAGGTGCCCTGAAGAATTCCTGGTCAACTCTGTTGTTTGAATCGCAACCAGGCATTTGCTCCGTGCTGGCGGATCAGAGTCCCCTGAGAACCTTCCGGGCGTCTCGTTCAACCAATATGCAGAACTCGGTTCCATCCGAGATTATTTGTTGGCATAACCTATTGCGACGATCGTGCCGTTTCTGCCGATGCGGCTGATCCAGTGCTTGTAAGTCATTATCCTGATACGACTTGCAATTCTTTTCGACGGAAAACCGTGCGACCGAGCACGTCCTGTTGACATCGTCGCTTCGACGACAGGCTGACATCGATCTGATGTCACCGGCTTCACCGATCTCCGGGGCGGAAACGGCCTCAATCCCTGGATTCAGGTGAAGCCTTGCGGTCGATCAATGGGTAAGCTCGTGGAAGATCTGGTATAGAGCCACGACGGATGAGGCGTGTCTGTTTTCCGACTGTTCTCAAGCAAATGGAGGCTTCCAACTGGAACTTTCCAGGATTGTCGGACGAGCATCGAACTGCGACTCTTCATTATCATGAGAATCGCCGCACGTCGGTCTCCGATCATCATGTCATCATGATTTCGAATCCAATGGTGTCTCAACAGTCAAGTGATCACAGCCGGCGACAAACTCGCTCGGAAACAAGGCTTATTGATTCATGACGGCTCTGATCGAGTTGAAAGGACTCACCAAAGACTACGGTCGCTTTCGCGCGCTCAAGGATCTCGATCTTGAAATCTATCCGGGCATCACTGGACTGCTGGGGCCGAACGGTGCTGGCAAGAGCACGCTGATCAAGGTCTTGCTCGGTTTGGTTCGAGCCAATCAGGGCGTGGGGCATGTGCTGGGATTTCCGCTTGGCAAGGCGGTTGATCAACTGAGGACTCAGATTGGCTACATGCCTGAGGATGATTGCTACATTCACGGTCTTCCGGGGATCGAATGCGTTCAGGTTGCCGCCCAGTTGTCCGGGTTACCCACAACCGAAGCGCTGCGACGTGGCCATGAGATTCTGGACTTCTGCGGGGCCGGTCAGGAACGGTACCGTCCGGTGGAAACGTACTCGACCGGGATGCGACAGAAGCTTCGATTCGCGATGGCCATCGTTCATGATCCGAGATTCCTGATTCTCGATGAACCGACATCCGGTCTGGACCCCGAAGAACGCGTCGCGATGCTGAATCGAATCCGAATTCTCGCGCGGGAGTTCGGTAAGTCGGTGCTGCTTTGCACGCATATTCTCCCGGACGTTCAAAGTGTTTGCGATCGCGTCATCATTCTTGCATCAGGAACGGTCAGAGTCAGCGATACGCTGGAGTCTCTTGCTCGCATGCCAAATGCTTCGATCACTGTCGATGTCTCCGGAAACTCCACGCGGATGAAATTGGAACTGGAACGTCGAGGGCATCTCGTGCGCCATGTGGATGCGCAGCAGATTCAGGTGAAGGGCACCGCAGAGGAGTTGAGTTCCGATCTGTGGGCCGTCGCTCGTGAAACGCAATGCACGATTCGAAGTCTGGTTCCTTCAAGGAACTCAATGGAACAGATTTTCCTGGACGCTGTACGAGGAGTGACTCGTGCCGATTCATAATCTTGGTTATCGCACCTGGTCCGGGAACACGACATCGTCCCGAAGTCGATGGATCGTCATCGCGGAGATCGGCATTCGCCGGGCGTGGCAGAGTCCGTGGCTTCGACGCATGATGTTCTTTGCGTGGATGCCGAGTCTGTTCTTCGGAATCCTGGTCTTCGTCTTTGAGCAGATGGAGCAGACGCGAGAGCAGCACGACTCGCAGGCCATGGTGTTTCTGGCTGAGCGATTTCTTGCGGCTCGCCCGGACGTGGGAACGCTGATTCCCGAGATCCGCCGCATTTTCGGCAACGAAGGAACTCCGGATGAGCGTCGCCATGTTGTTTGGTCGATGCTGTTGCTCGGATTGTTTCGTCGATCTCAGCCGTTCATCCTGATTCCAGTGCTTGGCGTCATCGCGCCGCCGTTGATCTCGCAGGACTTCAGGTCGAGAGCCTTCCTGATCTACTTCTCGAGACCGCTCAGCAAGGTTCAGTACATCCTCGGCAAGGGTGCGACGCTGATGTTTTTCCTGACTCTGATCACGTTCCTCCCTGCCGTATTGTTGTTTACGTTCGGCGTTCTCCTTTCACCGGATTTGTCCGTTTTGAAATCCACCTGGGATTTCCCGTTGCGGATTCTTGTGGTGTCGCTGGCGATTTCGATCCCGTCGACCTGTCTTGCCTTGATGATGTCTTCACTGACGTCTGAATCGCGATTCGCTTCTTTTGGCTGGATGGCCGTTTGGATCTTTGGCTACATCGCTCACCAGTCGGTGTCTGAGTTTTCGACCACCGGTAACTCGTCCATGATCCAGTGCTTGTCTCTGTTTCATCTCTTTAGCGATGTGGCTGGCTGGATGCTTGATCCACGCCTTGGCATCACAGGAATCAACGAACGATTGATTCTGCTGTCTTTCATCACGTTGATCTCGCTGACGGTTGTTTACCGCCGTGTGTCAGCACCGATGGAAATTTAGTGAGAATCTCGAGTCAACGCCGTTCGCGTGCAAAGTCGAATTCATGTCTGATCCCATGATCCAATTCAATGGTGTCACCAAGCTCTACGGCCGAGTGCTGGGGGTCAACGACATCACGCTGGATTTATCGCCCGGAGCCTATGGCTTGCTCGGCCCAAATGGTGCCGGGAAGAGCACAATGCTGAACCTGCTGACTGGCCAGCTTGTGCCAACTCGCGGGCAGGTGCGAGTGTTGGGCATGAACCCTCGAAACAACGCCAATCTGTATCGACGCCTTGGATTTTGCCCCGGATTTGAAGGCATGTATTCATCCATCTGCGGACTGGACTGGGTCACTCATCTGCTTCGCATGCAGGGCCGCGGTCGCGTCGAAGCAAGGCGGCTGGCTCATCAACGCCTGGAAGAAGTCGGCATGGCAGAAGGAATGCATCGGCCGATTTCGAGTTACTCGCGAGGCATGCGCCAACGGACGAAACTCGCACAGGCGATTGCTCACGATCCCGAACTGCTGATCCTCGACGAGCCACTCAGCGGACTGGACCCGATCGGAAGAGCCCAGATGACGGACATCCTTCGGGCATGGATCAATTGCGGCCGCAGCATCATTATCGCCACGCACGTCCTCCACGAAGTCGAAGCACTGACGAAGTCGTTTCTGCTGATTTCTGGCGGTCGACTGCTGGCGTCCGGAACGGCTCAGGAAGTTCAGGAGTTGTTATTCAAGGTGCCGATGGAGATTGTCATTCGGTGCACCGATGGAGCACGATTGGCATCGCTCGTCATGGAATCGAATCTCGCTGTTTCTGTCAGCTTGACTCGAGATACTTCGTCGGACGTTTTGACGCTGTCGACTCGAGACGCATCAGAGCTTTCCCGGAAGATTTCGGATTGGGTTCAGCAATCGGATCTGAAGATCTTTGAGATTCGAAGTGCAGACGACTCACTGCAGTCACTGTTCAATTCACTCATGAAGATTCATCGAGGTGAATTGTGAATTCCTTACTTGCAGTCTTCACCCACGAATGGCGACGTTCACTTACGACCGGGCGCGTCGTGTGGTGGGTCCTGATGTGTCTGTTCCCAATTCTTATCGCGATGCTGATTCGCTTTCAGGCCGAAGTCAACATCGAACCCAATCCATCCCCGGGTCCATCCGCTGAGGAACAACGAACCCTTGTGCCCGGGCCAGAAGACGGATCCTCAATTGTCGAAACACAACAGGCCGTCGATGAGGCTGCGAACGAAGAACAACGACGAGTGATTCGTGACAGTCTCTGGGCCGTCTTTCTGTACGTGATGATCCCATGTCTGTCGTCCGCGCTGGGAGTACTTCTGACGGCAGGACCTGCTGTCGCAACGGAACTGGAACAGCGAAGCTGGGTCTATATGGCAACCAGACCGCATGGGATCATTTGGCTGCTGCTCGGAAAGTTCCTCGTCGCATTCACCTGGGGCTACTCTGCGGCTCTGATTGCTCTGACCGGAGCAACGGCTTTCATCTCCGTGACTTCGAAGTTTGCTGTTTGGTGGCCGATGGCAGTCCTCAGCGGACTTTCCTGTCTTGCGTATTCGGGCGTCTTTTTGTTCGTCGGAGCCATTTTCCCAAAGCGGGCCATGGTCTTCAGTGTCATGTACGCTGCGATCGTCGAAGTGGTCCTCGGTATCATTCCGGCAATCGTTAACCGGCTGACGGTCCAGTATCGGCTCCGCTCGCTGCTGCTGCGATGGCTCGAGTTCGATAAATCCATTCGAGATGAAGGTGTGTTTGAATCCATGATCGGCAGCGATCCAGCCTGGATGCATATCGCCTGGCTGCTTGGATTGACAGTCGTGTATGTGGTCGCCGCCCAGATCATCGTCCACAAAAAAGAGTTCACCGCCGCCTCGGAGGGAGATCTCTAAACCCACGGCAAAGCCGGCGGCAGGAGGCATTTGAAGGATCCTTCGATACAGGATGCTGTTTGAGCAATTCCCTGTGCGAAAAACGGGTTCACACCTTGAATTCGATTGCCAAAATCGATCCCTGACCGTTAGCGTACAGTTTCCCTCCGTTGTTTGCTTCGAGAGGTTTCCCAGCCGAACGAAGCCCCTGCCTCTGAAATGGGAGATCCATCATGTCCGATCCGTTCTTTGCTTCGAACGTTCGATGTCCCGGCCCGGTCGGTTTTGGCCAGTCGCACCGTCGGGGCTTCATGAAGCTTGGACTCGCCGGTTTCGCGAGCCTGAGTCTTCCGGGATTGCTCAAGGCACGTTCCGCACAGGGTGCTGAGGGATCAAACGCAAAGTCGGACAAGACGGCCGTCATCATGGTGTGGCAGCCCGGCGGATGCTCGCACCTTGATACCTATGATCCAAAGCCTGACATCAGCAGCGACTATCGCGGCCCGTTCAGTACGATCGACACGAAGATTCCCGGAGTTCAGTTCACCGAACTTCTTCCGATGCAGGCGGCGATCTCCGACAAGATCGCAGTGCTTCGTTCCATGCGACAGACGGCCGCTGGACATCCGGCTGGTTCGATGCAGATGCTGTCCGGCGACCCTGATACTCGCGACAAACCAAAGCCGCGTTATCCGGACTGGATGACCGTGGCGAACTATCTTCGATCTCAGTCAGGCGAACGCTCGAATCCGCTGCCTCGTTACGCGGGCATCAATCCACCGCTGGAGTATAACGGGCCTGCGTATCTCGGAGATGCCTACTCACCGTTTACTGTGCATGGTGATCCCAGCGCGCCGACGTTTTCAGTGCCGAACATCGGTCTGTCGGACATGAACGAAGTGAACCGACTTGGTCGACGCACGAGCCTTCGTCAAAAGCTCGATACGCTCGAACGAGCGTTCGACCGACAGGGTGAACTTGGGGCGCTGGACGAGTTCGAACAGCAGGCCATGACGCTGCTCACGAATCCTCAAACGAAAGATGCTTTCGATCTCACGAAAGAGGACGATCGTACGCGAGATCGTTACGGTCGAAATCCATGGGGACAGCAGCTTCTGATGGCTCGTCGACTGGTCGAAGCCGGGGTTGAGATCGTCACAACGAGTCTGAACGGACGCCTCTGCGGGCGAGTTCATAATTGGGACGATCATGCCGTCAATCATCATGTCTTTGACGCGATGAGATTCCGTGCCCAGGCGTACGATCAGGCGGTTTCTGCGTTGATCGACGACCTCTACGCTCGCGGACTTGATCAGCGAGTTCTCGTCGTTGTCACCGGGGAATTCGGACGCACGCCAAAAATTGAGTACTCTGCCAGCACCGGTGCTGGTGACGCCAGCGCGGCGGCTGGGACGATTCAGCCGGGTCGAGATCACTGGCCTCGCGGATTTTCAAATATCTGGGCTGGTGGCGGAATTCGAACCGGGCAAGTCATCGGGGCGACCGATCGCAAGGGTGAAGATGCGATCGAACGAGTCTGCAGCGCTGAAGATTTTCTTGCAACGATTTACCACCATTTGGGCATCGACACGACTCACACAACCATCAATGACTTCAATGGGCGACCGACTCCGATCATCAACCACGGTAAACCGATTGCTGAGCTGATGGGCTGAAGAGTTAACCGGCGATCGCCAGTGTCTGAAGCTAAGCGTGGAGCCCTCGTCGAGGGGACACATGAACCAAGGTCCTTCATACATTCGAATCCTCGCGGTTCTCACGCTGGTCTGGATCGGTTCCATTCTGGCGATTCGAGTCACGATCGATCGCAACGCGGCGGAGAAGATTGCCACAGCGTTGTTCATGCCGAGCGGCATCCTGTGGTTGTTCCTGACGGCGCTGATGATTCAGGTTTGGCCATGGCGACGGCCCGAGTATCGATCATCCGCCGGTTATCCCGCGTTGCTGTGTTTTCTGACCTACACACTTGGCGGCAGTGGATACTTTTCCGAAGCGCTGGCGGTGGCACTTGAGCGACCTTACCTGCAGATCAATCCACTTGAGCAGCCTCCGGTGGATCTGGTGATTGTTCTCGGTGGCGGCGGTGGTCCAGGTGCCAACGGACGTCTTCAGGGAAACGGTTCCGGCGATCGACTCATCCTGGCCGCTCAGTTGTACCATAAGCATCCCGCGACGAAGTTCATTTGCACCGGACAACGAATTGCTTCAATGGACGCAACCGGCGTCGACCCTGCTGAAACGTCTCGCGATATTCTGGTCCGACTTGGCGTGCCTGACACCAGAATTGAATTGCTCGGCGGTCAAAACACGTCGGAGGAAATGATGGCTCTTGGAGAACGCTTCCGCAACGGATCGGCTCGCGTCGGGCTGCTCACGTCCGCATGGCATCTGCCGCGAGCGATGAGACTCGCAGAACGCAATGGCTTGAAGCCGGTTCCGCTTCCCGCAGACTTCCGCACAAGCCCTGCCGAATCTCCAACCGTGGCAAAACGCATCGAAGCCTGCATCCCCAACGGCGGCGCATTCTCGGGCACATGGTCCTTTGCCAAAGAATATGTGGGCATGCTCATCGGTCGATGACGGCATGGTCAACGTGAGGCTTCATGAAACAGTGCGGCCCAACGTATCATCTGGCAAAGCATCAATCGAACTTCACCCTACCTCTGGGAGGGTCGTCGCGATAGCGACGGGGAGGGTCGCCGCATCAATCCCCAAGCCCCTCCAGATTGAGCATAAGTCGATCAGAGTTCGTGACAGTATCGCAGTGCGATCGCTATCCTGCATTTTTCTTGATCCAACAACCCTGTGAGCACCGCGATGTTTGAATCCGTGACAGTCCTGCCGTTCAATCGTCATGTAGGAATTCAAAGCTCCACAAGCGAAGACTGTCTGCTGGAGATTCCAGCGGGCGAACAGTATCTCAATCACGTCGGCACCGTACACGCGGGAGCTCAACTGACGCTGGCGGAAGCGTGTTCCGGCGAGTTTCTGCTGCAGGTTCTTGCTCACGAAACAGATCTTGCCGTTGTCGTTCGCCGCGTGGATGCAAAGTTCAAAAAGCCTGCGCACGGCAAAGTGATGGCGAAGATCAATAAAGCTCTCACGGTTCTTGATGCCCCGCTCGCCGAGTTGGCGAAGAAGGGGCGTTGTTTGCTCTCCATCCACGTTGACCTTTACGATCAGGATGGTCAGCACACGTTGTCGTCCAGCTTCGAGTGGTTTCTCGCACGGACGCCGAAAAGTTCATAGCGCCGTTCGTTACGTGAATCGAGCTCGAAGGGATGATACGATTTGAGTATGAGTCGGCCGCTGTCGTTTTTGCTTTCGTTGCCTTTCCTGTGAGCATCTTTTTATGCATCCGCTTATGCAAAGCCAGCGCCGTGAGATTGACCAGTCGCAGATGCGACGAGGTCTGCTGAGCCGTCGTCATTTCGGACTCGGATCGATTGCACTCGCCGCGATGATGCAGGCATCGAATGCTGACGCGGGAAGACTCCAGGCCGATGGCAAGCCAAGTGGTTCCCGAGGCGTGATCAATCCGCTGCCATTGCCGCAACGGGCGAAGCGAGTCATCTGGCTGACAATGGCGGGAGGTCCGTCACAGTTTGAGACTTTTGATCCAAAGCCAAAGCTGGCCGAGATGGACGGTCAGCCGATGCCAGAAAGCTTTACAAAGGGACAGCAGCTCGCTCAGTTGCAGGGACAGAAACTCGTTTGTCAGGCTCCGGTGTTTCCCTTCGCCAAGTTCGGGCAGAACCAGACCGAGATTTGCACGCTGCTGCCTCATATCGGAGGCATCATTGACGATATCTGTCTGATTCGTTCGATGACTACTGAAGCCATCAATCATGATCCGGCTCACATGTTCATGAACACCGGATCGCAGATTGCCGGTCGCCCGAGCACGGGATCATGGGTCACTTATGGGCTCGGCAGTGAAGCCGAGAACCTCCCGGGCTTTGTCGTTCTCGTGTCAACTGGCCCCGGACGACCGCCTCAACCGATCGCGGCGCGTCAGTGGAGCAGCGGATTTCTTCCCAGTCGATTTCAGGGCGTGCAACTGCGAGGCAAAGGTGAGCCCGTCCTGTATCTGCGAAACCCAGATGGAATCAGCCGCGACATGCAGCAGGCCGATGTCAATGCGATTAATCAATTGAATCGCGAATTCGACAGCATCGTTCATGACCCTGAGATCTCAACTCGCATTGCTCAGTACGAAATGGCCTTTCAAATGCAGGCCAGTGTTCCTGAATTGATGGACCTGACCGGCGAAACATCGGCGACTCTGCAGATGTATGGCTGTCAGCCGGGAGACGGCTCGTTCGCCAGTAACTGCCTGCTGGCACGCCGACTGGCCGAACGTGGAACGCGATTCATCCAGCTCTACCATCGTGACTGGGACCATCACAGTCAGCTCAAGGAAGAGTTGCCACTTCGCTGTACAGAGGTCGATCAGGCATGTGCCGCACTGGTGTCGGACCTGAAGCAACGCGGACTCTTCGATGACACGCTGATCGTTTGGAGCGGTGAGTTCGGGCGAACTCCGATGGCGCAGAAGAACAAAGGCACGATCGGACGAGATCATCATAACAAATCAATGTCGATGTGGATCGCGGGCGCGGGAATCCAGCGAGGCCTCGTCTACGGTGCGACGGACGAACTTGGATACGCCGCGGTGGAGAAAGTCGCGACAGTACATGATCTGCACGCCACCATGCTGCATCAGCTTGGCATCCAGCACGATGCGTTCAGCTATCGCTTTCAGGGGCTCGATGCAAAACTCACCGGAGTCGAAGGCGCCAAAGTGCTCAACGGTATCCTTGTTGTTCCTTCGGGGTGAAACGAGGTACCTGAACTGATTCAAATTGTGCTATAGATTCAAGGAATGTGAGAGAATTGAAATCTGCGACGATGCACTCAAAAGTGCGTGGCAATGTCCCTTCTCCCCTTCGTGAGGGGAGAAGGTGGCCGAAGGCCGGATGAGGGGTCTTTCTTCAGATTGCAAACTTGAAGTAATCCCCCTCACCCTGACTCTCTCCCTCGAAGCGTCGGGAACGTTCTGACAAATTCGTTCGCGGGGGAGAGGGGACAAATCGCAGTGCAGATGAACGCCTCCGTTCATCCCGTGTAGAGAATGATCAACAAAGTCCGGATCGTTCACACGCTCCGCTCGCCATTCACATCGCCACGCCGAGTCGTCGGTGCAACAAATCGGTTCTCAATCGCTGGACTTCTTGCCGCTCTTCTTCGGCTCATCCTCCTTCTTCGATCCCTTCGTCAGTTGATCCAGTGCCGCGTCGAGGCCTTTGCCCTTTTCGGCCACCAACACTGCCGCGCCGACTTCGAGTCCTTTCGTGAGGATGTCGGTCAGCAAGCCGCCGCCGTCCGATTCACTGGAGTTCGCTGAGCCTACTGGACGATCGGCTCGTGGAGGCACAGCTTCCACGGATCCCACCGCCATCGACAATGGGTCCGGCCCGCCCGGCGTGCGAGGAATCTCTGACGTCGTGCTGGCCAGACGCGCGTCTTTCTTCTTCATGCGTCCGGCACGAGCCGCTTCGATGGTTTCGACAAGATGATTCAGTTGCTCCGTCGGACGTTTGAACCATTCCAGACTCCACACATGGTGAATGATCCATCCCTGACCGTTCAGAACGCCATCGGTGGTGCGGAATCGATCGCGCGCCGAACGAGCCGACTTCCAGGTCTCGCCGTCCACAATGATCCCAAGCACGTAGCGATTCGGATTTCCGGGATCCACGACAGCAAGATCAACGTACAGCCCCGCGATGCCGACGTTGCCTTTGACGGAATAGCCGCGATCCGTCAGTTGCTTTGAAAGCACTTCGACGAATCGATCATGGGAAGTCCCCGACTTCGCCGAATCCGCATCGCCACCCTTCTCTGCGAAACGCAGGAACTCGCGAAACACCGCCGGCCCGCGTCCCGTCGCCCGCGTCAGGTCAATATCCTCGGCGTGCATTGACGAGAACATTTCAAGAACTCGCCTGGCTCGCGTCATCAACACGTTGAGACGTCGTTCTCCGCCCGATGCTGAAACGGGCCCGAAGTTCAGCGACACTTTGCCATCTTCACCAGGACCATATCCCACCGAGACAAAAATCGCATCGCGTTCGTCGCCCTGAACATTCTCAAGGTTCTTCACGAAGAATGGATCCGGTGCGTTCGGATCAAAGAACGACTCCAGTCCGGGATTCGCCCTTCGCAGGCGAGCGAGCTCTTCCAGAATCGCATCACGCTGCGACACGGAAAATGCAGCGACCCCCAAAGTCCACTTCGGGCGTTCTTTCGCGTGACGCATGATGGCCTCAGCAACCACTTTCGCTTCGACGTCATTCCGCCCCCTGACGAACTTACCGCCATCGACAAAGTGCCACTTCACACCCAGTTCACCTGTTCGTTCCGGCGACGGAACAACGTACAACTGGCTGTCGTAAAACTCGCGATTGGACACCGCGATCAGCGATTCATGTTTGCTGCGATAATGCCAGCGCAGCATTCGCTGAGGCATGTTGCGAGCGATCGCAAGGCCCAGAATGCTCTCGACATCGCCAGCCTGCATCTCGAGCGCGTCCTCGTCCTTCACATCACCGAGAACTCGACCGAAGAACTGGGTCGGAGGCATCTGTTTGTCATCGCCGACGACCACAATCTGCCGACATCGAGCAGCCGCTCCCAGAGCCTCAACCGGCCGGACCTGCGACGCTTCGTCGATCAGAAGCATGTCGAATTCCAGTGATCCGGGTTCGAGATACTGAGCCACCGACAGCGGGCTCATCATGAAGACCGGCTTCACAGCCTGAACCGCCATGCCGGCCCGCGAAAGCAATTCGCGCAACGGAAGATGTCGACGCTGCTTTTGCATTTCGTGCTTCAGCAACTGCACGGCCTCGGCCATGTTTCCGGCACGTTTGCGGCTGATCCCGTCCCAGTGCGACGATGCCACTTCAGCTCGAGCCAGCTCCAGACGCTTGATGTCGAGCGTGCAGAATTCGTCGACCAGCTCTTCGAACTTGCCTCCGTCAAACTGTTCCAGTTCGGGCGATTGTTTCAGCATCGCCCGCAGCAAAGCTTCCGCACGAGCGAATCGAAAGACCGCGGCCCCGTCGGTTGATTTGATTCGGCCATCGACAATCCGTTCGACAAGTGCCCCTTTGCCAATCGACGAAGCCGCCGCATTGGATCGTCGATAAATCTGCCACTGCTGAAGTCCCTCGGGATCTTTCGACCACGACACAAGACGCTCTCGAACTTCCGCAACCGGCGCGTCGGCGAGTATTGCAAGCAGTGCGAAGTTCGGAGAACTTCCGGCAACCGGATCGCTCGGCTTTGTTGCGGCCGCAGCCGGAAGCGATGTCGCCGCAGCCGCTGGCATCGCGGTCGTCGGGGTTGCGGCGAAGGCTTCCTTGAAGTCCAGCTTCAATGTTTCGCCAAGAGCCCTGTAACCGGCGAGAAAGGTCTCAAGTTTCTTTGCGACATCAGCCGCGAGCAACTTGATGTCATCTTTCTTGTCGAGCAGTGTGAGCATGCTTCGAAATCGAGGTGACACGCCGGACTTCACCGTCGCGTCATCCCATTCTTCCCATGCGACGATGCGTTTCAGATCGGTTTGTGGCCCCATCCAGAATCGGCCAAAGACTTTCTCGCCGAACGAACCGGCCTCGGCCAGCTTCTTCTTTGCGATCTGCCGCTTGTTGAGCAGCTCAAGGATGCCCAATCGCTCCTCGAACGTTGAAGGCTGCGGGCCGGTGAGACAACTCTTCAGCGTTCGTCGAGCCTTTCGATAGGACGAGCGGAACATGCGAGTCCAGCAGCGTCCATAGGTTGAGTAGGCCTGCACATCGTCCGCGACATCCATGTCCCACGCGGCTTCGGTCACTTTGCCAGACAGTTTCTCCTTCGCAGTGACAATCGCTCGAGCATGGTCGACGAGTTCTCTGATCGCCGTACGATGATCGGCCCAGACCATGCCCGACATCGGCTGCGTATCCAGTTCCGGAGCCTTCATCAGGGCATCAACCGTTCGCAGCAATCGTGCGACCTGTCCCAGCGTTGTCGCCGGATCATCATTGAGACGCTGAATCAGCTTCGACACGGCCTCGGACACCGCATTCAGCTCAGTCACTCGCTGCGGCGCGGTCGCAAGCAGACGTTCCAGATCCAGCGGCAGGATCTGTTCGAGCGTCGAACCTCGCCATGGATGTTTCGCAGGATCGCCAATCTTCGAAATGACTTTGCAGAAGTCCGTGACCGCTTCCAGCTTCGTTGAGTACTCATCCGCTTTCCATTCTGCCGCCTCGGGAAGCTGGAAGTCAGGAAGCGGCGTCGCAGCGGCTCGCAGATCGATGAGTTCGCCAAGAGTTTGATACGCCGACATACCGCTGCTGCCGAACGGAGCGTGCATCTTGTCGGCGAAACCATTCAGCATTTGCTGTCGTGCTTTCAGTTTGCCGATTGTGTCCGACAACTCGGTCGGCAGCCTGGGGCTTCCCAGCTTCAGCGTACGATCCACTTCCTGCAGCACGACTTTCTTGTTCGACATCTTCGAATGCAGCTCAAGGCACATATCACCGATGCCAATGTTGTCGAGTCGACGCTTGACGACTTCCAGAGCCGCCATCTTCTCTGCCACAAACAGAATCGTCTTGCCGGAGGTCACGGCTGCCGCGATCAGATTTGTGATCGTTTGCGACTTGCCTGTGCCAGGAGGCCCCTGAATGACCAGATTGCGCCCCCGCGCGGCTTCTTCGATGACGATGGACTGAGAACTGTCGCAGTCGATCACATGCACCGTCTGAGCGATATCAAACAGAGGATCGATGCTCGCGTCTGGCTTGCAGAGCGGCTCCGCGGCCGGAAACCCATCCTGCAGAAGAGCACGAATCAACGGTCGATCTTCCAGCCTCTTGCTCGGCGGCCAGTTCGCCGGATCAAGGTCGCGATACATCAGCAGCTTCGTGAATGAGAAGCACCACAGCACGATGTCGTCCTGCAAAACCTCCCATCCCCGCTGGCCGGTGATTGCCTTTTGGACGTCCTGAAAGTACGTGATTGGAGACAAGTCTTCCGTCGTTGGAACTTCCGGCAGAACAATGCCGAAGTCTGCCTTCAGACGTACCTTCAGAGTCAGATTGGTCTCGATTTCGCCATCGCTCCACGTCAGCGAATACCGTTTGCCGCCTCGACCTTTTTCAAGAGTCACCGGTATCAGCAGCAGCGGCGCGTAGCGAGGCGTTTCCGGAGCTTCGTTCTCAAACCACTTCAGAAACCCCAGCGCGAGGTAGAGAACATTGACGCCCTGTTCCTGCATCAGCGCGGTGCTGTCGTCAATCAGAGCCTGCAGGCGACGATCCAATTCCTCCGGCGCGAGAATTGTATGGAGCACGTCATCAACAGCACCATCGGGATTGGTTCCATCGTCCGACAATCGGAGCCCGCGCGTTTTGCGGTTCGCTTCTTCTCCGAGTAATCCCATCGGTTGCGGCGCATCGTCGTCATCGGCCGAAGCCGCCGGATCGCCTTCATCCATTGTCGACTTTGTGGTCTTCTTCTTTGTCGTACGGCGCTTGACCGACTTGAGCTTCGGAGCTGGTCCGTCACCGGATGATTCCGAGTCTGCAGACTCGTTCGATGAAGCGGTCGCGTCGGCCGTCGTGTCGTCGAGCAACTCGCCTTCTTCAAACCGCATGACTGAGCCTTCATGGACCAGCATGCGGAAAACTTCCGCAGCCGATTCATCATGGATCTCAATCGCCGATCCCTGCTCTTTATCTCGCGGTGTCGACAGCAGCCGATTCGTTGTCGTGAGTTCAAGAAGGTCACGTCGGGCAAGTTCGAAATGCTTCAGCAGTTGATCGGCGTTGGACATGGTGCAGCGTGCTACTGGAAGAGTGTCGATGCTTTTTGAGAGCATCGTCATTGCTGGGATAAGATTCGGCCCGATGCGCATCGTAACCCCTGCCTGCCGAATCGCAATCTCTGGTCAAAACCCGAGAAACGGTGCGTCGTAGCCG
The DNA here is from genome assembly GCA_037367405.1 of Ottelia alismoides. NCBI lineage: Eukaryota > Viridiplantae > Streptophyta > Magnoliopsida > Alismatales > Hydrocharitaceae > Ottelia > Ottelia alismoides. The sequence continues at coordinate 486,126 of JAZKJV010006924.1, read as the reverse complement.
TCTTGCTCCGCAAGACGACGCTCGCCAGTGGCGTCTCTCGAACAGTCTGCCGATGGCATTCCTGAAAAAGCGGCCGCAGAGCGGTGACTGAACGCAGTCGCCGACACTTCGCGCCTCAACACGGCAGAGCGTGTTGTTTACGTAGCCGTCTCGCTCCGCCGAGACGAGGCGCGGCAGTGGCATCTCTTGAACTGTATGCCGGTGACGATCCGCAAATTGCTGCCGCAGACCGGTTACTGAACGCTGTCGCCGAGACAACGCGCTCAACACGGCGGAGCGTGTTTGCTACGTAGAACAGCTGCCTCAGTTGTTCACTGCACGGAATCACTCCCGTCGAGTTCACCTCAGCCGAGAGTACCCGCGACAGCAAACGATCCTCACAAAGTGCTCTCCACATGGGCCCCACTCAGGAAGCACGAAGCATCAGTCTGACGAAGCGAAACATAAAGCCCCCGATTGCTACAATCAGAAAGCTCGCTCGACGCACCGTGAGACAACTCTGTAGGTCCTGCCTGCCGGGCAGGACTTTGCGGCATCGCCGCAACCAGAGCAATGGCATCAGCATCGGTACTGAAGCAGCTTCGGCTGGCGTAGCCGTCTCGCATCGTCGAGAGGAGAAACCGCAGCGCATCAAGCGTTCCGCCGCAGCAATTGCACCCCTTTGGGAGCAATCATTCATTTCGCCCACAAAGCCGTAAGCTCACGACGTGGGAATTCAGAATGTCCCCTTGTTGCGATTTCCTTCGCAACCGCCACTGTTCAGTGTTGGATCTACAAGTGCTCCGGTGGCGCATACGGATTGTCACCGTGGATTGTTGCGTTCTGCTATGATGACACAGTAGCCGATGCACTCCCCTCGCGCTGCAGCACAGCCCTGACGTCGGCAAAGAAATCAGACAGGTATCTGTTGGAGTAGCACAAATCCTGCGAGCACTGGCTGCCCGCAAATGCGATTGAAACCAGTGTTCTGAGGATGTGCTGGACGAAACGGTAGCGTGCGGGCGAGAGATTCTCAATACCGCATTCTGCAATTTGACCGCGCAAATCTGTTCTTGATCAACGAGAGCAGAGTTCGGCGTCAACGCCGTTGTGCAGGCTGCAAAGGACGCTTGCGTTTGTGTTCGGCCGAAAAGAACGGAAGGACCGATGCGGTGGTTCAGCCGGACTCGACACCATTCGCCGCTTGCGAACATCTCACCTGGCGGCCACGTCATGCCCCAACCGCTCCGTCACGCGCAACTCATCCGTGCTGATCCGTGTCATCCGTGGTTTGAAAATGCGATTCATCAACGTTCGGATGAACTCGATGTCAACCCGCGAAGCGTCGAGCTTTCAAGTGCTAACGCTCGCCATCAGCGGATGGCGGGGGAAGAGTATCCATGTCAAGACGCGACCTACCGCCATTCCGCTGCATGGCCTTGTTCGCCGCTTTTTTCGACTGTTTATGATGCGACAGATTGCGAATTCTCTTCAATCTCTCCTCGACCGGAACAACCCGGGCAAACGATCTCGCCATTTGCCAGTTTGTACCATCGAGAACCGTTGCAATGTTTGCATGCGACGGGATTCAAAAGTGGTGGAATCAACTCAACTAACGACGCGATACCAGTTTTCCTGGCGCCGCATACGACCGTAGAAATTGCTCGATCAAGGTTTTGTTCAAACCGGAGTCCATTTCCATCCCACGTCCGGTAGTCCATCAGAATGCGGCCGTCGCTTGTCAGATACTGCATGGGTCCCATTCCGGGATCAAGCAGAAAAGCGTCGAAATCCGTTTCGACCTGGGATTGTAGAGAGTTCATGAAGTTCACGAATGCCACAGCTGCATCTGATTTGGCAGTGCCGTTCGCTGCGGCGACCGCAATATCGACAGTCGTTGCAGTTTGAACAGGCTGCGTGTGTTTCAGTATCTGCGTGGCACGGCGACACCTCAGTGCGTCAAGAACGTCCTGCGGAATCTGAAAGACCACAGCACAAACATTCGTGTCTGGCTCATCAAGCAAGGACTGCTCCTCGGTCTTGTGGCGAACGACCAGCATCACCGGATTGCGGCCAGTGATGCGTCCATTTTCAACTCGGCACCGACCGCAATTCCGGTGCATGGTACGCCCAACATGGGCGTGGGCTTGTGGGGTGAAGTCGACCATGAGGTCGGCCAGTCCCCTGTACGAAAACGGGTCTCATTGAGGAGGCAGTATGCCAAATGTTTCTTTGTGAGTGAAGCACAAGGCGAGGGCAACTGCGGTTCGGGCGACCGGCCGTGGAGAGGAAGCCTGCGGAATGTGCCGTGAAGTGGACAAATCTCATGAGTCCGCACAGTCGAAAGCTCATGAACCCTGCGTCGTTCACCACATTTCTCACCTAAGCTGCGAGGCTACGAACAGAAACGTCATAGAGGCTCAGAGAGACCCTGAGGTGAGCTGCCCGTGGACAGCGAAACCGTTCCCGACAGACTCCGGAGTAGATGACGAGCTTGTGCAGCGTTTTTCCAATCCGCCGACGGCTTGTTCGCTCCGTTCCGCATCTTTTGGCCATGGGAGCGGTAGCTCCAAACATGCCGCCACTGGCGGGTCCATGCTCTTATTTGGGGAGATCTGCAAGCGTATCCGTCAGTAGAGCTTGCTCGAAGCGCGGACCTCGATGTGGCAACACGTCGCGGGCGAGCAGAAGTCAGCAGAGGCCGTAGTAGCAGGCTTCGCCACCAGCGAAGACGCGAAGGGCCAAACAGTATTCTTACAGGGACCATCCCGTCATGACCTTGATCCGTCCAGCACGCACCGAAATCAGTTCGCGGAGTTTAGATAACCCCGACATCAGAAGGTTTCACCGCGCCCGCTGGAGTCTCAGCGAGATCAATCGGAGCCAGCGGCCATGAAGTCGATTCCCCTGGAGCAGTCTTCAGAAATGCTGATGGAGAAGGTTGTTGATCCGGACAATCTCGAACGTGCCTGGAACAAGGTGCGATCGAACCGCGGAGCCCCTGGCCCCGACGGGATTACGATCGACGAATTTCCAGACCACTGCCGAGCACACTGGCCGGCGATCCAGCAACATCTTCTGGAAGGCACTTATTACCCGAGCCCTGCTCGGAGAAAGTCCATTCCGCGGTGTTCAAGTCTTTGGGGCAGGACGGCAGCGAGCGATATCTCGGCATACCCAACGTGATGGATCGTTTGATTCAACAAGCCGTCTTACAAATCCTGACCCCAATCTTCGATCCGGACTTCTCGGAATCAAGCTTTGGATTTCGACCAAAACTCTCTGCTCAGGACGCAGCGAAGCAGGTGCAGAACCACATAAGAGCAGGCTATCGTCACTGTATCGATATGGATCTTTCGAAATTCTTCGATCGAGTCCAGCACGATATTTTAATGGTCAGAGTCGCACGGAAAGTGCATGACCGGCGATTGCAGAAACTGATAGGTCGCTACCTGCGAGCGGGCGTGATGGTCGAACGTGAACTGCAGCCTTCGATCGAAGGCACGATGCAGGGTGGCCCACTTTCTCCGATCTTAGCGAACATTCTTCTGGATGATTTCGATAAGGAACTGGAGCATCGCGGGCTGCACTTCGTCCGCTATGCGGACGACTTCCTCGTCTTCACCAAATCCGGGGAAGCCGCCGTTCGCGTGGCCCGTTCGATCGAACACTATCTGACTCGCAAACTGAAGCTGGTGATCAATCACCAGAAGAGCCGCGTCTGCCATACCGAAGGCGTTGAGTTTCTCGGCTTTGCATTCGAAGGCTGGGGCGGCCAGATTCGAGTCAGCCCAAAGAACGAACGCAAGTTCCGTGATCGCGTGAAAGAGATCACTCGCCGCAATCGCGGCGTGTCGATGCGTCATCGATTCACGGAGCTGCGTCGCTACTTTCAGGGCTGGGTGGGTTACTTTCGTCTGGTCCCGATTAAGACGTATTTCGCAGACATCGACAAGTGGGTCCGTCGTCGCATCCGGTCCTGTTACTGGAAGCAATGGCGCGGCCCATGGACGAGGATTGCGAACTTACGGAAACTCGGGGTGAAAGAAGACGAAGCGGTGACTCACGGTTGCAGTCGCAAAGGTCCGTGGACGATGTCGTCCAGTCGTGCTGTGCATGAAGCACTCTCGCTGGACTTTCTCGCTCACGAAGGACTGGCGAGCCTTTTCACAATCTGGCAGACGCTCACTGCGAAAGATCTGAACCGCCCGGTGCGGACCCGCATGCCGGGTGGTGTGGGAGGGGCTCAGCCGCAAGGCTGACCCCTATCCCGATCTTTGTTATGCGATTTGTTTTGACAAGTTCCAGTGCCAGCGATTCGCCAACTACTGCTGCCATGATTCTATGACGGAAAGCTGCTGTTCCCATTCTTCTTTGCTTGGAATATTGCACTTTGTGAAGCATGCTTCAGTAACCAGCTGAATCACTTTGGGGCTATAACAAAGTGTCATTCGCAGATTTTCCAAGTGCTTTCTACGGATGTCCATTTGGGCGTACCGTCCCGACGCGCGATGATGGCCAATGACAGTGACCGATTCGCTCATGCCCCAGTGTGCGCCAATGACGTATACCTTTGATCCGCCGCGAAAGTGCTTCGTGCCGTTACGCTGTTCACGGCCCCCGGGACCATAGTCACGCTCTTTCACTACATTCGCAGTGATTAACCAGATTGGCTCGTTCTGGTTCTCTGTGGCGATCTCTTCATTCATCGCTTCATCGCATAACGACCAAGATCACCCGTCCCGTGGCGAGTGAACTGGTAAGAACGAATCGGCACCTTCCACGGGTCGGGTGCATCTGATTGTTAGCACAACTCTCCGAGTATTGGCCGTGCGCAAATGCGATTGAATCCAGCGATCTGAAGATGTGCTGGACGAAACGGTACCGTGCGGGCGAGAGATTCTCAACCCCGCCTTCTGCGATTTGACCGCGCAAATCTGTTCCGGAGCAACGAGAGCAGAGTTCGGCGTCAACGCCGTGCTGCAGGCTGCAAAGGACGCTTGCGTTTGTGCTCGGCCGAAAAGAACGGAAAGACCGATGCGGTGGTTCAGCCAGACTCGACATCATTCGCCGCTTGCGAACATCTCACCCGACGGCCACATCATCCCCCAACCGCCCCGTCACGCGCAAATCATCCGCGAGATCAGCGTCATCCGTGGTTCCAAAATACGATTTGTACCGGCCGGTTCACACCGGCCGCTCGCCGAATCGCAACGATCCCAATTTGCGAAGCGTCGTACCTGTCAGTGCTAACGACTAAATTCATTCGGTTGCGGCCAGTTCGGCAACCATTCCGAGCGAGTCAGACCGCAACTCGAATGGAATTTTTTGTTATGCGGCACTGGAGCGTAGGATGAATTCACGACAGCTAGCACGTTTTAATATTGACGAGCGACTTGTTAGAAACAACCCCAGCGAAGTAGCGGAAATCTTCGCACTTCTCAAAGCTGTTCCGGTCAGGGCAGAGACGCTGTTTTATCGACGAAGCATTGAGTACGTCGCTATCAGCGAACGGTTTGATGAAGTTCCTGATGGGTCCGAGATTCCAAGCGTTGATTTGCAAGTTACGAAAGATGATGGCGGACGGGTTTCGTTGGTCGAAGTCGTGTCCGCATAACGGCTGCGGTAACCGGGACGCCGCCAAAAAACATTGATTTCAAAACAGGCGTGATCGGCGGCTCCGGTTCACCGGTACGCCCAACATGGGCGTGGGCTTGTGGGGTGAAGTCGACCATGAGGTCGGCCAGTCCCCTGTACGAAAACGGGACTCATTGAGGAGGCAGTATGCCAAATGTTTCTTTGTGAGTGAAGTACAAGGCGAGGGCAACTGCGGTTCGGGCGACCGGCCGTGGGAAGGAAGCCTGCGAAATGTGCCGTGAAGTGGACAAATCTCATGAGTCCGCACAGTCGAAAGCTCATGAACCCTGCGTCGTCCACCGCATTTCTCGCCGAAGCTGCGAGGCTACGAACAGAAACGTCATAGAGGCTCAGAGAGATCCTGAGGTGAGCTGCCCGTGGACAGCGAAACCGTTCCCGACAGAATCCGGAGTAGATGGCGAGCTTGTGCAGCGAAAGTTCACGTTCTTATTTGGGGAGATCTGCAAGCGTATCCGCCAGTAGAGCTTGCTCGAAGCGCGGACCTCGATGTGGCAACACGTCGCGGGCGAGCAGAAGTCAGCAGAGGCCGTAGTAGCAGGCTTCGCCACCAGCGAAGACGCGAAGGGCCAAACAGTATTCTTACAGGGAGCATCCCGTCATGACCTTGATCCGTCCAGCACGCATCGAAACCAGTTCGCGGAGTTTAGATAACCCCGACATCAGAAGGTTTCACCGCGCCCTCTGGAGTCTCAGCGAGATCAATCGGAGCCAGCGGCCATGAAGTCGATTCCCCTGGAGCAGTCCTCAGAACGGTTAATGGAGAAGATTGTTGATCCGGACAATCTCGAACGTGCCTGGAAGAAAGTGCGATCAAACCACGGCGCCCCTGGCCCCGACGGGATTACGATCGACGAGTTTCCCGACCACTGCCGAGCACACTGGCCGGCGATCCAGCAACAACTTCTGGAAGGGACTTATCAGCCGAGTCCTGCCCGGCGAAAGTCGATTCCCAAACCAGACGGCAGCGAGCGATATCTCGGCATACCCAACGTGATGGATCGTTTGATTCAACAAGCCGTCTTACAAATCCTGACCCCAATCTTCGATCCGGACTTCTCGGAATCAAGCTTTGGATTTCGACCAAAACTCTCTGCTCAGGACGCAGCGAAGCAGGTGCAGAACCACATAAGAGCAGGCTATCGTCACTGTATCGATATGGATCTTTCGAAATTCTTCGATCGAGTCCAGCACGATATTTTAATGGTCAGAGTCGCACGGAAAGTGCATGACCGGCGATTGCAGAAACTGATAGGTCGCTACCTGCGAGCGGGCGTGATGGTCGAACGTGAACTGCAGCCTTCGATCGAAGGCACGATGCAGGGTGGCCCACTTTCTCCGATCTTAGCGAACATTCTTCTGGATGATTTCGATAAGGAACTGGAGCATCGCGGGCTGCACTTCGTCCGCTATGCGGACGACTTCCTCGTCTTCACCAAATCCGGGGAAGCCGCCGTTCGCGTGGCCCGTTCGATCGAACACTATCTGACTCGCAAACTGAAGCTGGTGATCAATCACCAGAAGAGCCGCGTCTGCCATACCGAAGGCGTTGAGTTTCTCGGCTTTGCATTCGAAGGCTGGGGCGGCCAGATTCGAGTCAGCCCAAAGAACGAACGCAAGTTCCGTGATCGCGTGAAAGAGATCACTCGCCGCAATCGCGGCGTGTCGATGCGTCATCGATTCACGGAGCTGCGTCGCTACTTTCAGGGCTGGGTGGGTTACTTTCGTCTGGTCCCGATTAAGACGTATTTCGCAGACATCGACAAGTGGGTCCGTCGTCGCATCCGGTCCTGTTACTGGAAGCAATGGCGCGGCCCATGGACGAGGATTGCGAACTTACGGAAACTCGGGGTGAAAGAAGACGAAGCGGTGACTCACGGTTGCAGTCGCAAAGGTCCGTGGACGATGTCGTCCAGTCGTGCTGTGCATGAAGCACTCTCGCTGGACTTTCTCGCTCACGAAGGACTGGCGAGCCTTTTCACAATCTGGCAGACGCTCACTGCGAAAGATCTGAACCGCCCGGTGCGGACCCGCATGCCGGGTGGTGTGGGAGGGGCTCAGCCGCAAGGCTGACCCCTATCCCGATCTTGGTTATGCCACGTTTATTTGCCGGTTTGTGACGGGAGTTTTTCAAACCCGTTGGTTCCAATCACGTTGAACCCCCCGTCCTTGTTTTCATTTGTGAAACCATCGTAGCTATTGCGAGCAAGGTACACCCGCACGGCATCGTTCTTACTTGGGAGCGGGAAATGACCGGCGGTGTCAGGTGGCGGATCTCCTTTGCCTTTCCACTCCTTTTGCCAGTATCGCACGTAGATCAATGAGTCCATTGCGATTCCGTCTCCCTTCTCAGAATCTTTGACACGGACTTCCGCGATAAAGTAGGTGTATTCCCAACTGTTGTTCTTCTCGGTCCGTTGATAGATCGCTTTGACCGTCCCAGTAACGACGTTAGTTGACTCTTTGAGCAACTTCGCAGTGGACGACGGTGGCTTCTCGGCTTGTAAATGCCCACAAAGCAATGCAACAGCAAGCAGGGTAAGGAGGCACATTGAAATTCGCATCGTAAACAAACTCGCTGACTTGTTGTGGCATAACGACCAAGATCAGCCGGTTGCCGCGACTGATTTTCCAATGTGTACGCATCCCATCGGCAACTCGGCTGCATCTTTTTGTTACTTTGCCCGTGAAGTTTGCTGCTTTAAGCTGCAGACTGAAAATGACTCAAGCAGTGAAACCCCGCCAGAAAGGATAGCCAATCAATGCAAACATGAACGACAATAGTGCAGACGATCCCAGCAACACAAGTCCCGCGATGGCATTCGCTTCCACAGAGATTTGGGTAGGTATGGTGCGAATTGCGCCGTTGGAATCCTGCTCATGACCCCATCTGAGTACAATCCTTGGTGATACTCCGATTGTGCGTCGGTGCGATACGCTTCCTCCACTGAAACTTGAGCCACCCGTTTGAAAGGCAAGCGTCGCTGCGCAGTATAAAAGAATGGTCCCGACCGTCGTCGCGCGCGTCAGGCTTCCAAAACAAAGTTGGAGGATACCACGGTACCCCATGCCGCGGAGAGAAGCATCCGCGGGTTGTTCGTATGGATTGGGCATCACACCCTGGCCTGCAAAGTAACGACACGGTTAACCGGGCCGCGGCAAACCAACGTTGACTTCAGAAACCGCGCGGCCCGCGGCTCCGGTTGAACCGATTGTTCGCCAGCTATGTGTCATTGATCAGCGGAACGCCTTGCGCACGCCAAGGGTATCGCTGGGCGAGTTGTCGTACGCGTTCAGAAACGTGCGCAGCGGCCCATTCGCACGCTTGATGGACAGCATCAAGTAGTGTGCCATCTGTATAGACGAACTCGCGCATAAACGAGTAGTCGATGTCGTAATCGGCAACCATCCAAGACGAGCCCAAATCGCTTCTGCGAAGTATCGCAGTGGTTATGCGATTCGTAGCGAGGATTTTCATTTCCACGATCTGCCCAGCGGCATAGGAATTTTCAAGCAGCACAAACCTTGATGAGTCTGCGAGAGCGCGGACCTTATCTTCGTTTGCCATTTCTGGTATCTCGGGAGCGTCCTTGACAATCTCTGCGATGTAGCCGAATTCGCAGGTAATCTTCTGGATGCAACGAAGTATTTTCAATTCTTCGCCGGTGTCTTTTCCAAGAATCAACACGTGCGTGCGTTTGAAATGCATAATGCATTCTGCTGGATTAGTTGGCGGTGAGTACGTCTCTAAAACGTGCCAGCGATGAGCGGCGATTGTGGATGCAATTTTGAAAACGGTCAGTTCATCTTGAGTAAAGTCAGGTTCCGGAGAGTTCCGATCGACAGCAATCTTGCCGAAAAGTGTCCGTTGATGCACCAACGGAATGTCGATCCACGCAACGTGCGCTTGGACTAATGCGAGAAAGGATTGCGGTTGTGATCGGCCATCAACGACCAGCGGGCCAGCGTTTGTCAGTCTGGCCGTAATAGGCGAGTCTTTGTCTAGATTAATCTTTACCCCTTCGAACATGTTGCAATGTGCGTCGGTAAGACCATACTGCATAGCACCAACCAGTGCAGGTTCGGTCCGGTCGAGTTGATAAAGCCTGCAACGCGAAAAGCCCAGATTCTTGGAAAGCTCCAAGATTACGGCCATCAAGTCGCGAACAGTCTTGGCTCGCTCAGCGGCATCCGTAAATGTTGCGAGCGTTTCGAGAGACTCGACCATTGGAATTCCTCTTGCTGGCGAACGACCAAAAATCACCCGGTTGCCGCCAAGAGACTTTGACTTGAGGAAACGCCCGATCGGCAACTCGGGTGGATTTTTTTGTTATTTGGCGTTCGATGGTTCTGGACCGCTGAAGCACTGAGTCATCAGTGCCATCAAGCCGCTCACTGTTTCCGCATTGGCATTGACCACGTATCGCACGATCGTACCAGATCGCAGCCACATGATGGAACCAGCACCACCGTACATCAATGACCCGATATCGGAGATGCTCTGCGATTCAATCCAATCCTCAACAGCGCGCCACATTTCGCCGGATTGCTCGGACAAATCGATTCGCGACAAGACCATAGTCATGTTGGGATATTTCCGGTTCCAATCCGTGATCATGAGTTCTGCGGTGCGTGCGGAGTGCTGGGCGTGGATCGCCCAGTCCACCCGGATAAAAACAACTGCAAACGTTTGTCTACGAAGTTGATTTAGGTCGGCGATTGTCTCGACTCTTTGCATCACCTAAGCCAAATAACGACTGCCGTAACCGGGCACGCGCCAGTACGGCATCCATTTGAAAACGCCGGATCGCGTGCTCCGGTTCACGGCCTTGTTCTGTTTTCGTCGGTGCGGATCAATTCGATCCATGCCTCGATCGAGGCAGCGGGAATAAGCCTGGTTCCCGTGAAAGACTGACGGATTGCAATGCCAATACACTTGCCCTCAATGTCGACGATGGGCGTTCCTATTTCATGACTGAAAAGTGGAAGGTCGGTATCGACGTAGGATTCAAATTCACCATCCGGTAGAATGTCGATGTCATCGGGTTGCTGCTTCGGTTCCTCTGTCTTTCGCAAACCGACCGACACGATGCCAACTAGGGGTTGCCTGTTCCCACCAAAACGCGCGATGACGACCGTTCCGACACTCGGGGCTTCCGTGGCCCAATCGACCGACGTCGGAAACTTTCGCGCAGGCGCTCTCAGCAGCACAAGATCCAAGCCCTTGTTCTCGGATGTCTTCGCAAGTTCGACAGGTACCGGTAGTTTTTCGTTGCAGGCGAAGGCGTCGAATTTCTCGGGCAGCGTTGACGCGCGCGTCACAACATGGACGTCATCGACGTAGAAACCCCACTGCAAAATTCTGTTCTGATCACAGAACGCAACCAAGCGGTATTGAATCGTGCTTGCGGGACCACCGACTCGCTCTGCGATCCGATGGACATGGCGTGCGCCGGACATCCAATCGCAGTAGCTTAGGACTTTTGTCGACGCGACGGACGGCGGCCAATGACCGCTTCTTGCCACGGGTTCCTGCACGGAGGTTGCGATTTGCCCTTCCTGGCTGCCTTTGTCGATTAACTGGTCCACAATCGAACGGAGTTGGTCAGCAGGAGTCATCGTAAAGACGCGAGCGGTTTCAGCTTGACGATGCGTGAATTCTGAAGACAGCCTCGATAGTCTCGAGGCGCCAATCGTCGCATGCAACTCGTAGGGAACCTCTGCCCCTGGCCAATCCCCAACCGAAAATCCGACCATGCCCACCAACTCTCCATTGAGGTCGAGAAACGGGCCGCCTGAGTCGCCGCCAGTGGTGAGGCAGTCCGTCGCCCAGAAGTTGGGTTCGGTAGAAACAACCCTTCCAAGTCTCGTCACCATCCCGCGCTTTGGTTGCCAACCGCCCGGATGACCAAGCTTCATCACATAGTCTCCCAATCGAAGCGATTTGGGCGTCAGCTTAAGAAACGGAAAGGGTCCGGAGCCGTGAAGCCTGGACAATGAGACATCCGCGAGCCGATTGCTTGCCACCAGCGTGGCCGTGGATTCTGTCCCGTCGGAGAAAATGACGCGCACTGACTCGCCGTCCTTTCTGCCATCGTGTGTTACGTGCGATTGCGAGAGGATTAAGCCGTCAGGAGAAATGATCGTGCCCGTGGCATCTCCAATGCATACAACCGCCCCCAGAGCGCGACCAGTCGCAGCTTGAACTCGCGATTGAAGTTCCCGATTGCTTGTCGGTTGCACACAAGGATTGGATTTCCTAAGGAATACCGCTGCGCACAAGACAGCGAACACAATCAGCCCCGCGGCCAACAAGGCGATCCGTTGTCGAGAGAGTAGTTGTTGACGGGGCATAAGTGTATGAAACAGAACGCCCAAGATCACCCGTCCCGTGGCGAATGAATTGGTGAGAACGATTCGGCACCTTCCACGGGTCGGGTGCATCTGATTGTTAGCACAATTTCTCGAGCACTGGCTGAGCGCGAATGCGATTGAATCCAGCGTTCTGAGGATGTGCAGGACGAAACGGTACCGTGCGGGCGAGAGATTCTCAACCCCGCCTTCTGCGATTTGACCGCGCAATTCTGTTCTGGATCAACGAGAGCAGAGTTCCGCGTCAACTCCGATCTTCATGCAGCAAAGGACGCTTGCGTTTGTGCTTGGCCGAAAAGAAGGGAAAGACCGTTCCGGGGGTTCAGCCAGACTCGACATCATTCGCCGCTTGCGACCATCTCACCCGGCGGCCACACCATGCGCCAACCGCCCCGTCACGCGCAACTCATCCGTGTTGATCGGTGTCATCCGTGGTTTTAAAAATGCGATTCATCAGCGTTCAGACGAACCCGATGCCAATCCGCGAAGCGTCATGCCTTCCAGTGCTAACGACTAAATTCATTCGGTTGCGGCCAGTTCGGCAACCATTCCGAGCGAGTCAGACCGCAACTCGAATGGAATTTTTTGTTATGCGGCACTGGAGCGTAGGATGAATTCACGACAGCTAGCACGTTTTAATATTGACGAGCGACTTGTTAGAAACAACCCCAGCGAAGTAGCGGAAATCTTCGCACTTCTCAAAGCTGTTCCGGTCAGGGCAGAGACGCTGTTTTATCGACGAAGCATTGAGTACGTCGCTATCAGCGAACGGTTTGATGAAGTTCCTGATGGGTCCGAGATTCCAAGCGTTGATTTGCAAGTTACGAAAGATGATGGCGGACGGGTTTCGTTGGTCGAAGTCGTGTCCGCATAACGCTGGCGGTAACCGGGCCGCCGCCAAAAGACTATGTTTTCAAATTCCGCGTGATCGGCGGCTCCGGTTCACCGGTACGCCCAACATGGGCGTGGGCTTGTGGGGTGAAGTCGACCGAGAGGTCGGCCAGTCCCCTGTACGAAAACGGGACTCATTGAGGAGGCAGTATGCCAAATGTTTCTTTGTGAGTGAAGTACAAGGCGAGGGCAACTGCGGTTCGGGCGACCGGCCGTGGAGAGGAAGCCTGCGGAATGTGCCGTGAAGTGGACAAATCTCATGAGTCCGCACAGTCGAAAGCTCATGAACCCTGCGTCGTTCACCACATTTCTCGCCAAAGCTGCGAGGCTACGGACAGAAACGTCATAGAGGCTCAGAGAGACCCTGAGGTGAGCTGCCCGTGGACAGCGAAACCGTTCCCGACAGACTCCGGAGTAGATGACGAGCTTGTGCAGCGAAAGTCCATGCTCTTATTTGGGGAGATCTGCAAGCGTATCCGTCAGTAGAGCTTGCTCGAAGCGCGGACCTCGATGTGGCAACACGTCGCGGGCGAGCAGAAGTCAGCAGAGGCCGTAGTAGCCTGCTTCGCCACCAGCGAAGACGCGAAGGGCCAAACAGTATTCTTACAGGGACCATCCCGTCATGACCTTGATCCGTCCAGCACGCATAGAAATCAGTTCGCGGAGTTTAGATAACCCCGACATCAGAAGGTTTCACCGCGCCCGCTGGAGTCTCAGCGAGATCAATCGGAGCCAGCGGCCATGAAGTCGATTCCCCTGGAGCAGTCTTCAGAAATGCTGATGGAGAAGATTGTTGATCCGGACAATCTCGAACGTGCCTGGAAGAAAGTGCGATCAAACCACGGCGCCCCTGGCCCCGACGGGATTACGATCGACGAGTTTCCCGACCACTGCCGAGCACACTGGCCGGCGATCCAGCAACAACTTCTGGAAGGGACTTATCAGCCGAGTCCTGCCCGGCGAAAGTCGATTCCCAAACCAGACGGCAGCGAGCGATATCTCGGCATACCCAACGTGATGGATCGTTTGATTCAACAAGCCGTCTTACAAATCCTGACCCCAATCTTCGATCCGGACTTCTCGGAATCAAGCTTTGGATTTCGACCAAAACTCTCTGCTCAGGACGCAGCGAAGCAGGTGCAGAACCACATAAGAGCAGGCTATCGTCACTGTATCGATATGGATCTTTCGAAATTCTTCGATCGAGTCCAGCACGATATTTTAATGGTCAGAGTCGCACGGAAAGTGCATGACCGGCGATTGCAGAAACTGATAGGTCGCTACCTGCGAGCGGGCGTGATGGTCGAACGTGAACTGCAGCCTTCGATCGAAGGCACGATGCAGGGTGGCCCACTTTCTCCGATCTTAGCGAACATTCTTCTGGATGATTTCGATAAGGAACTGGAGCATCGCGGGCTGCACTTCGTCCGCTATGCGGACGACTTCCTCGTCTTCACCAAATCCGGGGAAGCCGCAATCCGCGTGGCCCGCTCGATTGAACACTATCTAACCCGCAAACTGAAACTGGTGATCAACCACCAGAAGAGCCGCGTCTGCCGTACCGAAGGCGTCGAGTTTCTCGGCTTTGCTTTCGAAGGCTGGGGCGGCCAGATTCGAGTCAGCCCAAAGAACGAACGCAAGTTCCGTGATCGCGTGAAAGAGATCACTCGCCGCAATCGCGGCGTGTCGATGCGTCATCGATTCACGGAGCTGCGTCGATACTTTCAGGGCTGGGTGGGTTATTTTCGTCTGGTCCCGATTAAGACGTATTTCGCAGACATCGACAAGTGGGTCCGTCGTCGCATCCGGTCCTGTTACTGGAAGCAATGGCGCGGCCCATGGACGAGGATTGCGAACTTACGGAAACTCGGGGTGAAAGAAGACGAAGCGGTGACTCACGGTTGCAGTCGCAAAGGTCCGTGGACGATGTCGTCCAGTCGTGCTGTGCATGAAGCACTCTCGCTGGACTTTCTCGCTCACGAAGGACTGGCGAGCCTTTTCACAATCTGGCAGACGCTCACTGCGAAAGATCTGAACCGCCCGGTGCGGACCCGCATGCCGGGTGGTGTGGGAGGGGCTCAGCCGCAAGGCTGACCCCTATCCCGATCTTTGTTCGCCCACATCGTCTGAATGACGGACGCAATGGGCGATGTGGTCAATCAACTGTAACAGAGTCTGTCTGTGGAAAAAGTTGTTCATGCGATGGCTGACATACGAATCTCCAACCATATCAATGATTCGTTTTCGTACCGTATCAATCGACTGCGACAGGTTGGGAATGCCTGATCGTTTCGTAGCCGCCGCAATGTCTTCCGGCCACAGTGCGTATGCATCAATTCCGCAACAAGCGGCGACACATTCCGTTTCCAGCGAGTCCAAGAATGGTTCGATGGGTTTCAAAATCTCGTCCAACTCGATCGAGTTTGTCTGTTGGCCATCAAGTTCAATGAACGTGATCCATTTGTCTTTTCCGATGCTGATATCGTTGCGGCTCGGTTTCGACATGGGTGATCACATCATCACAGAGGACCGACTGATTGTGAGCGGATTTGAGTGGGCGAACGACCAGCATCACCAGATTGCGGCAAGTGATGCGTCCATTTTCAACTCGGCACCGCCCGCAATTCCGGTGGATGCGATTGTTAGCACCACTGCTCGAGCACTGGTCGTGCGCAAGTGCGATTGAAACCAGCGCTCTGAGGATGTGCTCGACCAAACGGTACCGTGCGGGCGAGAGATTCTCAACCCCGCGTTCTGCGATTTGCCCGCGCAAAACTGTTCTGGATCAACGAGAGCAGAGTTCGGCGTCTACCCTGTTCTGCAAGCGTCAAAGGACGCTTGCGTTTGTGCTCGGCCGAAAAGAACGGAAAGACTGATGCGGTGGTTCAGCCAGACTCGACATCATTCGCCGCTTGCGAACATCTCACCCGGCGGCCATATCATGCCCCAACCGCCCCGTCACGCGCAACTCATCCGTGTTGATCCGTGTCTTCCGTGGTTTCAAAATGTGATTCATCAGCGTTCAGACGAACTCGATGTCAATCCGCGAAGCGTCGTGTCTTCAAGTGCTAACGCCCCAGATCACCCGTCCCGTGGCGAGTGAGTTGGTAAGAACGAATCGGCACCTTCCACGGGTCGGGTGCATCTGATTGTTAGCACACTTCCTTGAGCACTGGCCGCGCGGAAATGCGATTGAGTCCAGCGTTCTGAGAATGTGCTGGACGAAACGGTACCGTGCGGGCGAGAGATTCTCAACCCCGCCTTTTGCGATTTGACCGCGCAAATCTGTGCTGAATCATCGAGAGCAGAGTTCGGCGTCAACTCCGTTCTGCAGGCCGCAAAGAACGCTTGCGTTTGTGCTCCGCCGAAAAGAACGGAAGGACCGATCCGGTGGTTCAGCCAGACTCGACATCATTCGCCGCTTGCGAACATCTCACCAGGCGGCCACGCCATGCCCCAACCGCCCCCGTCACGCGCAACTCATTAGCGTTCATTCGCGTTGATCCGCGGTTTCAAAATGCGATTCTTCGGCGTTCAGACGAACCCGACGTCAACCCGCGAAGCGTCGTTCCTTCGTGTGCTAACGACTAAGATCAGCCGGTTGCCGCGGTTGATTTTCCAATGTGTGCGCAGCGCTTCGGCAACTCGGCTGCATCTTTTTGTTCGCCAATTTGGGTCACTGGAGGTAGTTGCCACTGCCCTTCGCTTCCGGGCGATTGATCCGCTTGTGTATCAGCAGTCTTGCCAACCCTGAGTACGCAGCGTCACTGAGATCGTAACGCGTTTCTGTGCCAGTGGCAATTACCTTCGCTTCATGGCAGCCAAAACAGATCATGTAAGTCACAGGGCCATCGCTCCCGGACGGTTGAACTAACCAGTCGGGATGGAAACCATCACACAGTTTCTCTCCAGTCCATTTCTTGAAGGTGCCCGCTGCTTGCAGGATTCGGGTAACGTCCTGAAATTCCGCGTTATCAATTTCCACAGATGTAGAATAGAACCAGTAGCCATGCAGTTCTTTCACGTCATCTCTCTGCTTCTCGGCAGCGAACGAAGCATCAAAGTGGTGTGGCAGGCCCTCGAGCAATTGCGGCAGAGACGGATCGCTCTCCGAATGCGTTTCAGGTGGTGGTGTCACGGCAGGAAAACATCCAGCGATAGCCATGAAGCACGCGAGGAATACGAACAGTCGGATCAACGATTCATCCTTGATGGCGAACGACCAAAATCACGCGGTTGCGGCCAAGTGACTTACCATTAGGAGACGCGCGGTCCGCAACTCGCGTGCATTTTTTTGTTATTGCATATTCTTGTGGGAATCCAGAGCTTCCGGTCGCGAGGACTTTGGCATGTAGTACGTCAGTAGGACGTGTTCTAACGCTTGATCGTACGAGTCAAAAGACCGCTTCGAATCAGGGTAAACGCCCCCTCGCTCTTGCTCGTATACGACCCATTTCGCTCCTGATTGTAGCAAGTAGACACCATCGTATGTTGCCGTTCGACTGTGAAGCCAATCGGTCGGTAACCCGTTTTCTTTCGCGTATCGAAGTAGATCGGAAATTGTAATTGTCCAAAGTCCATCTAGTTGTCGCAAATCACCACCGGAGTACTTAACTGCGAGTTCGAAAGTCTGCGCTTTCAATAGGGCGGCAGCTTGTTCCGCAATCGGAATGCCAGCGGTGTCATCGCGTTTTGCAACGGCATGTTTTGGATTCATGGCAAGCTCCATGTCCATGCAATAACGCTTGCAATCACCCGGCTGCGGCGAGTGATTCGGTAAAGTGTGAAAGACGCACCACCGCAGCTCGGTGTGCATTGCATTGTTAGCCATTGTCCTTGGTATGCGAGCCATCCTGAACTTGCACGGCGCATCCGGCAAGGAATGCAAGGACGCCAAAGATTAAACCGCCAACATTTGACCAAAGATTCGAACGATCGCGATCTTCTGAGTCAAGGAATAAGGGCACGGTCGTATCGTATGAGTTCCAGATTGCAAGGATTGGAAGCATGAGAATCCAGCCGGCAACTATGCCGTTGAGCCCAAGTCCGAGACCCGCGAAAGTTGCACATAGAACGCGACTGAAGATTGTATTCGACCGGGGACTGACTGCAGCCCGAGAAAGATTGAAACCAATGGCAATGACAAGGCCACCAACAACGCCGAAGATCGGTACGGCAAGGAGTTCAAGTCCCAAGAACCGTATTGCGGGGTTTGCACGATGCGAAACGATCATAGAACCGTAGATCACGAGCCAATAAGCAAATGTGCCAAGGATCGGGCAAACAATCCATGACCTGAACACGCTGCAAACGATGCGAGACATAGGTCAGAAAACATTCTCTGATGGCTAACGACCAAAAATCACCCGGTTGCCGCCAAGAGACTTTGACTTGAGGAAACGCCCGATCGGCAACTCGGGTGGATTTTTTTGTTATTTGGCGTTCGATGGTTCTGGACCGCTGAAGCACTGAGTCATCAGTGCCATCAAGCCGCTCACTGTTTCCGCATTGGCATTGACCACGTATCGCACGATCGTACCAGATCGCAGCCACATGATGGAACCAGCACCACCGTACATCAATGACCCGATATCGGAGATGCTCTGCGATTCAATCCAATCCTCAACAGCGCGCCACATTTCGCCGGATTGCTCGGACAAATCGATTCGCGACAAGACCATAGTCATGTTGGGATATTTCCGGTTCCAATCCGTGATCATGAGTTCTGCGGTGCGTGCGGAGTGCTGGGCGTGGATCGCCCAGTCCACCCGGATAAAAACAACTGCAAACGTTTGTCTACGAAGTTGATTTAGGTCGGCGATTGTCTCGACTCTTTGCATCACCTAAGCCAAATAACATGTTTTAGACAGAATAGCCGAATTAGACAGAATGATTCTTTCTGTCTAAACCGTCGTGGATTCTGTATAAACCGTCCCGGGCATGCAAGAGTGAACGGGTGCTTTTCATCGGGGTACTCGAGAAATCACTGCGTTGTGGCGGCTTGCAGGCTGGTCGCTGGTGAGGAGGCAGGTTGGAAAATGCAGAATGAAACACAGAATTCCTCGGCGGCTCCCAAACCGAGGCTCCTGGATCAGGTCCGGCACAAATGCCGCGTCCTGCATTACTCAATTCGAACCGAATCTGCCTATGTTGACTGGGTGGAAAAGTTTCTCCGATTTCACCGTCTCACCGATGGAACGTGGCGACATCCCCAGGAATTGAGTGGTCCTGAGATTGCCGCGTTTATGACTCACCTGGCTGTGCATGGGAAGGTGGCTGCGAGTACTCAGAATCAGGCGTTGTGCGCGATCGTATTTCTCTACCGTCAGGTACTTGAAATTGAGCCGGGCAACATCGATGGCGTGAGGGCTCAAAAGCCGGAACGATTGCCGACGGTCTTGTCCGTGGAGGAAGTCCGACTCATTCTGGAGCAAACCGAAGAGGGAAGCCTTCCTCGCCTGATGCTTGAGTTGTTTTACGGCACCGGGATGCGGCTTCTCGAAGTGTGTCGTCTTCGCATCAAAGATATCGACTTCGATCGGCATCAGATCATGATTCGTGATGGAAAGGGGGAAAAGGACCGAATGGTCCCGTTGCCAAGACGGTGTGAGGCGGCGTTGAGAAAGCGCGTTGAACAGTCACTGCTGATTCACCGTGAGGATTTGAAGGCGGGTTTTGGGGATGTTCATTTACCCTATGCTCTTGCGGAAAAGTATCCGAAAGCCGGTCGAGAACCCGGTTGGCAGTACGTGTTTCCGGCCGCAAGACTGAGCACCGATCCTCGGAAGGAAGGCGTGGTGATGTGCAGGCACCACATTCATGAAAACTCCGTGCAGAAATGGGTAAAGGATGCGGTGAGAAGGTCCGGGATACGAAAAAAGGTGAGTTGTCATACCTTTCGTCACAGCTTCGCGACTCATTTGCTGGAGTCTGGTTCGGACATTCGCACGGTGCAGGAGTTGCTCGGGCATGCAGATGTGAGTACGACGATGATTTATACTCACGTGCTGCAGCAGGGGCCTCTTGGGGTGCGGAGTCCGCTGGATCGGCTGTAGCGCCGCGGGGCGGCGGGTTTTCAGTGTTCAGTTTTTAGTGTTCAGTGTTCAGTGAGTCGCAGAGGGACCCCTCATCTGGTCTGGCGGCTACCTTCTCCCCTCGAGGGGAGAAGGGACAAATGGGGCGGTAGTCGGGGTTCAGTTTTCGGGGTTCAGTGAATCGCAGAGAGACCCCTCAACTGGCCTGCCGGCCACCTTCTCCCCTGCGAGGGGAGAAGGGACAGGGGCGGGCACGGTTAGGTTTTGGTTTTCGGGATGAGGGACAAGGGGCAGACGTGCATTTTCAGCTTGCGGAACTGCGACGCATGCATCAAATCCTGTCGGCATGAACGTCTGCAAAATGTCGACAACGGGGAGCTGGCTGCGTCTGACAATTCAGTTTGTCAGGATCGTGCGGCACGATGTCACGTGATGAGTTCATGGACAACCTTGCCAGCGACGTCGGTGAGGCGGAAATCGCGGCCGGAGTGGCGATAGGTGAGTTGTTCGTGGTCGATCCCGAGCAGATGAAGAATTGTCGCCTGCAGATCATGGACATGAGTCGCGCCGGAGGTGACTCGAAAACCAAAGTCATCGGTCGTGCCATGAACGTAGCCAGGTTTCACTCCGCCACCTGCCATCCAGATGCTGAAGGCGTCCGGATGATGATCGCGGCCTTCAATTCCGGCCGTCACACCTCGGCGAACTTCACCCATGGGCGTTCGCCCGAACTCACCGGCCCAAACAACCAGCGTTTCATCCAGCAGTCCGCGCTGTTCGAGGTCTTCGATCAACGCCGCGCAGGGTTGATCGGTCATTCCGCAGTTCTGCACGAGTCGTCGATTCAGCTCGCTGTGATGATCCCAACTGCTGTGAATCAGATGAACGAACCGAACGCCGCGTTCGACCATGCGTCGTGCGAGGAGGCAATTGGTTCCGAATGCTCGAGTCTGCTCCTGATCAAGCCCGTAAGCTATTCGAGTCGCCGCAGTTTCGTCTGTGATCGACAGAAGCTCAGGCGCAGCCGTCTGCATTCGAAAGGCCATCTCGTAAGCATCAATTCGCGATTGAACCTCCGATTCCCCGGTTCGCCGCTGCGTGAGTTGATTGAGATCCCGAATGGCGTCGATTCGTGACCGCTGCATCTGTTGATTGAACTCTTCCGGTGTCTGCAAATGCAGAATGGCGTCGCCAGTGCTTCGAAACGTCACGCCGCGATAAGACGATGGCATGTAGCCGCTGCCCCACAGTGAACTGCCCGCTCCTTCGAGTCCGTGGCCATCGTCGGAAAGCAGCACGAGGTAGCCGGGCATATTCTGACTGAGGCTGCCAAGCCCGTATGTGATCCACGAGCCCATCGATGGACTGCCGAAGAGCGGTGTTCCGCAGTGCATCAGCAACTGAGCCGGGTCATGGTTGCTTTGCTCGCAGTGCATGGATCGCACGAGACAAAGTCGATCGGCGACTCGCGACGTGTGAGGCAACAGGTCGGAGATCTCCATTCCGCACTGGCCTCGCGGACGGAATCGATGACGACTGGCAAGAACGGTTTCAAGGATGCCGCCGGTGGCACTCTTCTTCGCCTGAATCAGCGAAGCAGGCATCGGTGTCCCATGCAGGGCCGCCATCTTTGGCGTAGCTGTCCATTTCCTCGTGGAAACTGGGGTTTGAGTGAATTGCGGTGTGTGATAGACACCGCGTATGGACGGAGCGGGTCAACAACCGAGTTATGCTGAGCTGGCGGCAGTGGTGGTGCAGTTGCAGGCCACGGTGGCGCGATTGACGCAACGGATTGAGGATCTGGAAGCGGAAAATGCGGGTCTGAGGGCACGGGTTTTCGAACTGGAAGCCGAGAATACAAAGCTGCAGGCAGAGAATACGAAGCTGCACGCCGAGAATGCCGAGTTGCGAAAGAAGAATCCGACGCAGCGGCTCGACAAGTCGTACTCGATGACGGCTGAAGAGAAGCGTCGCGAAGAAGCCGAACAGAAGAAGGTTGGTACGGCGAAGAAGCATGGTTCGCATGGTGACAAACAGTCATCGGAGCGACGCGGGCGGATACCCAATCAGGACAAGATTGATCGAGCCGATCTGCACGAACTTATTCTTCCGGAGGGCTTCAGGATCACTCAATGCACGCCGCATATCGATCGTCCGGTGTGGAGAATTCGGAATGGCAAAGCCACACTGTTCGTTTACGAAATCTGGCGTGGACCAAACGGCGAACTCGGTGATATCGAAGGCGTCCTGCCGCTGTCAGAGTTTGGTCTTGAGATCCATACGGCTGTTGCGTTTCTCGTGTCGATGGTCGGGCTCTCGATGGACAAAGTCTGTGAGCAGTTGAAGTTCTTCTGGGAACTGGACCTGTCGAAGTCTCAGGCCGATGCCTTACTGAATCAGCTATCGCGTGAATGGGAGCCAGAGTTTGAATCGCTTTGCATGTTGCTGGCTGTCAGTGCCGTAGTGCATGCCGATGAGACCAGTTGGAGCCTGAATTCCGTGTGGGCTTTTCTGTCCGAGAATGCTCGCGTGTTCATTTTCGGGTGCCGCAAAGATGCGAACACACTGGCTCAGATTCTTCCGAAGGAATCGTTCGTCGGAATTCTGGTGAGCGATGATGCCGCGGTCTATCAGGGCTTCACAAAGTCGCAGAAATGCTGGGCCCATCTGCTTCGCAAGGCGATTCGCTTCACGCTGCTGGAGCCTGACAACGAAGAATACAAAACGTTTTTGAACGGACTGCTGGATGTGTATCGCACTGCCAAGTCCGCATCGGCCGATCAACGGCTGAAGGAGACTGGTCGCGCCGCACGAGTATCAGAACTTGTCGATGCTCTTTCCGCGTTGTGCGTATCTCGATGCCAAGCAGATGACGTGCAGGTGAAGTCTGACGACGAAATCGATCATGAGTTCAACAATCTTGTGCAGGAAATCGCTCGACTGATGTGCGACTGCGAACTGTTTACGTTCGTGCTGCATCCGGAAGCGACCGGAACCAACAACGAAGCTGAACGATCACTTCGACCTGCCGCTCAGGATCGACGAACCGGTCGCACCAGCAAGACTCTTCGAGGTGCTCAGCGACGAACGATCCTGGTCAGCGTGCTGGAATCACTCAAACTGCATCTTGGAGACTTCACACTCTCCAGCGTTCAGACCGAACTCCAAGCCTGGTGGCAGACCGGCGAAAGTCTGTTTGCTCAACTGCTGAAGGCGTGCGGTCTCGACCCACCAACCGAGTCCCGCCTCAACAACCTCGTCCCTCTCCCAACTGCCGCCTGACTCAAACAGCCAGCCGATGTTTTGCGCTGAAATGGACAGCTACTCTTTGGCTTCGGATCGAACAGATCAACATGCGACGGCCCACCCATCATGAACAGGAAGATGACGTTCTTCGCCCGAGGCGCGAACTGACAGGGGCTGACGACAGGCGACTGTGAATCTTCGCCGCGAGCTGTAGCTTCGGATTGCATCAGCGACCACAAGCTGGCAGCTCCGATTCCGTAACTGCCATTCATCAGGACTCGTCGCCGCGCGAGCATCGTGGATGTTGTCCGTTCATCATTCATGCGACTACTCCCGATTGATGAACTCGTCGAGATTAAGCAACACGCTGGCCAGAGCAACCCATTCTCGATCGACCGTTGCTTGTGTGTCAGCGGGTCGAGGCGACTCGGTGGATTCAACTGCTAATAAGGCTCTTGCTTCGACGGTTCGTTGTTGAATCAAGGCTCGCTGGTCCTCGAGAAATGCAAACAGTCGATCTGACTCCTCACGTGACGGCGTTCGCAACAGGACCGTGCGAAATGCGTAGCGGATTCGACCTGCATCCGTTTTGTCCGGGTTCGCGAGTGTTCGAGTCGCCAGAGCTTCGGCCATTTCGAAGAACACCGGATCGTTGAGTAGCGTCAGTGCCTGAAGCGGCGTGTTGGAACGTTCGCGGCGAGTGCAGCAGCGGCTGGTATCGGGCAGATCAAAGGTCACGAACTGAGCAAACGGAGATGTTCGCTGAAGAAACGTGTAAACGCCGCGACGATAACGATCACGTCCTTCGCTGGGCTTCCAGACGTTCGCGTAACCATCCTTCGAAACACTGTCCGGCTGAGGCGGCTTCACCGATGGTCCGCCGATGCTGTCATTCAGAAGTCCGCTGGCGAGCAATGCTGAATCGCGAATCGCTTCGGCGGAGAGTCGAATTCGCTGCTGCCGCGCGATCCAGCGATTCTGAGGATCAAGCTCATTCAGATCCTCGTGGCTCTTCGACGACTGCTGATACGTCTTCGACAGGACGATGGTTTTCAGTAACGACTTGATACTCCATTTCTGCTGCATCAAGTCTGAGGCCAGCCAGTCCAGCAGTTCGGGATGAGTCGGTCGATCGCCTCGTACGCCGAAGTTCTCCGATGTTGCCACGAGTCCTCGTCCGAACAGCTCCTGCCAAAGGCGATTCACGGTCACTCGAGCCGTCAACGGATGTTCGGGAGAGACAAGCCACTTCGCCAGATGAAGCCGATCGGCACGAGTCAGACCGCGACCGTCGTTCAGATGGAGCTTCGGCAGCGAACCGGGAGTGTCCGGAACGACAACGTCGCCGTGACGACGATAGTCTCCGCGAACAAAGACAAACGACTGTCGTCCTGTGACCGTCTTCACCATCGCCGGAGCGCGGGTGGCTTTCGGAAGCTGCGATTGAAGCTGATCGAGTTCGGCTTTGATCTTTGCGAGGCCGAGTTGTTCGACCGTCTTTGTGTAGTCCGCGGGTGTCGCGTTGAGAAAGTAGTCGACCAGTCGATCCTGCTGGCTCTGAGTTCGCTGGGCTCGCGGGGTTTTGATGATATGAAGCCCTTCAAGCTGCCCCTCGCCCAGATTCTGCCCCCACTGCAGCCCGAGCAGTTCAAGATTGCGATCCCAGGCAAAGTCCTCTCC
Source organism: Ottelia alismoides (assembly GCA_037367405.1). NCBI lineage: Eukaryota > Viridiplantae > Streptophyta > Magnoliopsida > Alismatales > Hydrocharitaceae > Ottelia > Ottelia alismoides. The sequence goes on along the minus strand of JAZKJV010006924.1, from coordinate 461,269 downwards.
GGGATGCAGCTCCGTGTAGAGGATCTTCGCTTCCCATGCGGCCATCAACTCATCCAACTGCGCCTGGACAGGAGCCAGCACTTGTGATCGCCGCTGGGCATGATCGTTCTGAGCAGCCTCGTACTTCTCGCGTTCCTCGGGCAGCGCGGCGTTGACATTCTCTTCGTCCGCATCGTTGAAGAAGGCGTAGAGCTGATAGAACTCTTTCTGCGTGAATTCGTCGAACTTGTGATCATGACACTGCGCGCAGCCGGCGGTGAGCCCCAGCCATGTGGTCGCGACCGTCGCGGTTCGATCCAGCACCTGATTGACTCGGTACTCTTCCAGATCCGCGCCGCCTTCCCGGTTGCTGAGCGTGTTGCGAAGGAAGCCGGTTCCCATCCGAGTTTCCACCGTCGCGTTGGGCAACAGGTCACCGGCCAGTTGCTGAATCGTGAACTGATCAAACGGAAGATCGGCGTTGAAGGCATCGATGACCCATTGGCGATATCTCCATGCCACCGGCCTCAGAAAGTCCTGAAGATAGCCATCGCTGTCGCCATAGTGCGCGAGGTCAAGCCACCAGCGAGCCCATCGTTCGCCAAAATGCGGTGACGCCAGCAGTCGATCGACGACTCGTTCGTAAGCCCGCTCGCTGTGATCTGCCAGGAACGAATCCACATCTTCCATCGTCGGCGGAAGTCCGGTGAGATCGAGCGTGACTCGCCGAATCAGCGTGATTCGATCTGCCGGCGGAGACGGTCGAAGTCCTCGCTCAGTGAGTTCGCGAGCGATGAACGCATCGATTGGATGAGTTTCGACTGCGGCCGGAACATCGGGACGCTGGATCGGCTGATACGCCCAGTGCTTTTCGTATTGAGCTCCGGCTGTAATCCAATCGGTCAGAGTCTGGATCTGCCGCGAACTCAGCGTTTTTCCGGGCGCAGGCGGCATTCGCTGTTCGGGATCAGAATGGACCACACGTCGGAGCAGCTCACTGGCAGACGGATTGCCAGGTACAACGGCTCGCATTCCGGACGGAAGTTCGGACGTCGCTGACTTGCTCAGATCGAGCCTGAGGCCAGCTTCACGATGTGCTTCGTCGAAACCATGGCACGCAAAACAGTGTTCGGCCAGGATTGGCAGGACGTCCCGATTGAAGCGGACTCCGCCTGCAGCTTCCAGGGGCTGGTTCTGAACCCCGAACACATCCCGCACCGACATCACCAGCACAAGCCCAAAGGCTGCCACGATCAACACATACTGGCGAAATGCTCGCACCACGAAACACCTCAGTGCGGAACTTGTTCACGATCGGCGGGAAGTTGGCGACGCAATATCGCTGCGATCACCAAGGCAGGAAACTGAAACATCCCAACTTCGTCACTCTTTTGCAAACGGATCTTCTTTTGTGATCCTGTTGGGTGTAGTCGCCGATTTCGGTAGGTCCACTCTGCCGGACTCAACGTTACCCACAATTCTTGATAGCGTTTTGAGCACTGCGGATGGCGATCAGCAGAGTTTCGAGGCCGTGCCAGAGAGTTTGCCAGCCGGGGTCACCATCGGACTTGCGGCCGAGGAAGCCGCCGAGCGAGGCGAGGGCTCGGGTGAAGTCACGGACAGTTGTGATCTTCCTCGGACGTCGCTGGATTGACTGCAGCACATCGATCCATTCCGCCGGAACCACCTTTCGTGCGGGCGTGTCCGGAACGCGGCGAGAAACGTCTCGCAGTTGCAGAAGACGCACGGCCTGGACGCTGGACACTCCGATCAATGGTTCCAGTCGATCCGCGTGAGCGTACTGACGCTGTTCAACCGAAAGGCCGGTCTTCAGGCCCTTATGAAATTCTTCCACAATCGGACGCTGCTCATAGTGTTCAATCACGCGATAACAGGCGTTGAATGACGTCACGGATTCTTTCGTGTACAGAACCCACTGGATGGGATCAGCGTCGCGAGGGGCGTTCACTTCTTTCACAATCACAATGTTCGTCTGAATCTCTTCAATTCCGTTGTTCATCACAAACTCGGTCGCGCCTTCACGAGGACGCAGCAGCGTCGCACTTGTGCTGAACACTTCGATGTTGGCACAGCGTGCAACCTGCTTCTTGTTGGCCTTGATCCACAGTTGATAGGTGCCCTTCAGAGGAGCGGCTTTGATGATCTCGCTGAGTTGCTCAGTCTCGCCATCTGCATTTCGCAGGTAACGCGTCAACTGAGCCGCTCGAATGACCCAACTGTCGCCCTTCACAGACAGATGTGCGAAGACATCAAAATTGTCGGCACCGCGGTCGCAAATGTGAATGAGTGTGACTCCCGGTTGAGACGGAATGATCGCGTCGATGTTGCGACCCCAAACGTCGGATTCAGTGGCACGCTTACGACACTTCACTCGGTGGACACGTTTCTTTCTGCTGAGCGGTCGAGCCCACAGTTCCTGTTTTCCGAGACCCGTCACGGCATGAGTTTCTGCATCCACAATCAGTGATGAATGCAGAAAGAATCCTCTGCGATGCTTGCCGGTGAGTTGCCCCAGACCCGCTCTGGGACTCTTGTAGCCAAAGTCAATTTCAGTGGTGTCACTGATGACCAGATAGCGTCCCGGCGGCATCGACTGCGTGTTCTGATAGTGCGTTTGAGTGACGGTCTCAAACGTAACTTCCGGCCTCGCGAACAATCGATAGATGGCTTTGCAGTCGCTCCACGTTTCGGTCTGTTTGGGTGTGGAAGCGTCTGGCTTTTCAGCCATCTGCTGAGCATATCTCACCAGACGCTCAGTCCGTCGACGGTCCCCCAGTTCGCACGTCCCAAACTGCTTTTCACTCCACACAACAGGCTCCAGATTCCTGAACGTCTCCATCTGATGGCCTCATCCCAAAGACTCCCTTCGACGCCATCATGGCAATCAGGCCCCTCCATCCTGCGACGGTCACTCCACGACCTATCGCAAAACTCAATCCCTCCCATCACCAACAGAAAGACCCCGCTTTTTTGATGCGCCGCCTGTAACCTTTACAAAACTCATCGTACTTTGTGGGTAACGATGAGTCTGCCGGAGTGGACTTCGCGACCTGTCGCGACCCGGTGTGCAGTAGGTCCAGTCACGTCGGCCTCGAACTCGATGACTTGCATGTCTGGAATTGTTTGCGCCCCTTGCCGTTGCGCAACGTGTGGCGGCACCACGGTTCGCCTGGCGGCGAAAGTCCTTTCCGGCAGAAAGGACCTACCTTCACAATCAAACGCGACTAGACCCATCCTGTTGAGTGCGGCAGGATTCCCGTCGAGAGATCGAAGCGGTACGGCGCCAGCCGTCCGTTGTCGCGATAATGCGGGCCTAAAGCAGCCCAACGTCAAAAAGGAACGAGCGAGAAGCTCAGGACGCGTAACAAAACCGGGACTGGCTCCCGCCAAGAGTCTGAAATCATTCAGAAAGGCGAATCTCAAGGGTGCCTGTCCCGGTTTTGTTGGCCCCTCATTGTGGCTCTTGCCTCGCTGGCGTTTCGGGTTGATATGAAAACAACAACCGCCTTGCACCGCACCGCGATCGAAGTAAGCTCCGGAACCATGGTCGCAGGTTTTGTCAGTTGCTCGAGGCTGTCGCTGTTCTGATTGTCAGTGAATTCAACAAAGCCCTGATCGTCCCCTGAACGTCAGATCGTTTGACGTAGACCGACACATCGCGGATCGCAACCTTTCCGGCGTTGTACTGGCTGAAGACTTCAAACTGGTCGGAACCGGCTTCGGCAAAGAGGCAATAGATCTGATCGCGTTGTCGTACGAGCCGGAGTCGGCCGGTGGTTTTCATGCCGGGCTTATTGATGACCTGATGGTAAGTCATCCCTTCAGTTGCAATTGACTTCTTGCGCATCATGGACTGAAGGCGTGGATTGCCCTTCCCGTCCATCGAGACTTCCACCTGAATGTTCGTCTCCTGCGGGTCGTCCAGACGAAAGGCCAGCTCAAGGCTTTGCCCCCAGCCTTCCTTCACCGGGACGAATGTGGCTTCGCTGAAGTCAAGAGTCACCTCGCAGTCCGCAGTGATCCGCTGATTCCACGTGAATCCCGAGTACGTGCTTCCGGCCGTTGCCTGATCAAGAGCAGCCAACAGTCCATTGGGTGTGACTGCGTACTTCTCTGTGACCCCCTGCAACTTCCAGTTCCCCGACTTGAGTTCGTCCAGCGAACTCGTGAGTGGCGCTGTCACGAGCAATCCGTAGCTCTTCGTTTCCGCTTCGGAGAAGATTCCGGTTTGGGTGTTGGCCGCTGTGTGCGCGGCTGATGCGGCAAGTTCCTGATCTTCAATTGATGGAAGTGTTTTCGGCCAGTCGCCACGATAGACGAGATTGCGAACACGACATTGCGTCCTGTTGGAATAACGGAACAGGCCAAAGAAGCGTTCGTTGCGTCGTTCGGTGACGATGTGAGTCGCGACGTCGGCGCCATTGACGGCCACGGTGAGCTGATCTCCCTTCAGAGTCAGCTTCACTTTGTTCCAGTCGTTTGGCTTCAGATCGATCTTTGATGCGTTGGCGATGGGTGTTGCGTTGTCAACGGCGAGGCGACGTGTCTCAAATTGCCCCAGAGTCAGCGTGTGCAACTGAGCTCCATCCGGCTGCAGAAGAATGGCCGACTGACCGACAGCCGGATGCACTTCCTGTTCGCCGGGAACATAGAACGTCTCAAACTCGATTGTGCCATCTTCCAGCATCGGGCGCTGATAGAGCAGCAGGCTTTCGGTGGGACCGACGGCATCTTTTTTCACATTGCCAACGAGTTCGTCGCCAGCTTTCTGCCACGGAGTGTTGCTGACGTTCGTGGTCGCTGAACTGTGCCATTCGCCGTATGTGTCAGCTCGCCAGCAGTTCCAGCCGGCCATATCGATCAGATCGATCGCTTCGGGAATCTCGGGCGTTCCAATTATTCGCAGATTACGAATCGTCGCTTCGTCGGTTGGCCCGTGCGACTGCAGCACGATCCATGGACTCGGCGATGCCTCAAGTATCTCCTCATGAATCTGAACACCGTTCGTGAACGTCGTTACCTTCGAGCCATCAACGACGATGCGAAACTCGGCCATTGCATTCCATGCAGGCAGAGTGACAGCCTTCTCGATGTCATTCGAAGCATGCATCAACCGAACTGTCCTGACAGCCTTCAGATCGTACCGAGGTTCTGCGGCATGCATGCCATAGGACACCGCAACTTCCTTGTAGCCGTAGGTCGAACGATCGACGAGGATTTCAAACTTGCCTCGCAGCGGCGACTGGAAGAAGAGCTGACTCCAGGTCTCCGCGGGGTGATGGTTGACTTCTCCTCGCGCGAATGACCAGTGCGAGGCACGGTGGCCTCGATAGCGATGCTCTGGCTTGACGTATGGAACAGACGCCCATTGCGTTAGTTTGTTGGTGCCCGATGCCTCTGGTTCACTGGCGGATTGCGTTTGTCGGCTGATGAGATCGAGACGCCCGATCAGGCCATGAGTCAACTTGCGGAAGCGGTCATCATTCGATCGCAGTTTTTCGTCTCGTTCGTTGTCGCGGAGCTTCGTTGCCAGTTCGACGGCGAACGGCAGCATCTCAGCATGCTGCATGGCTTCCCATGTCACCAGCAACTCGGCCGCACGCTGCTGAGCGGTGAGCGATTGCGGCAGGCCAGCCATCAATATCTTTGCGACCGCGCCGATTCTCTCGCGAGCCAGTTGAGGATCGTTGCCCTGCATCGCCAACATCGCAAGTATCGCCTGCTGGCTTCGCTTGTCGGCATCGGAAGCGACAGCAATTCCTTCAACCTCCTTCGTCAGTTCATCAATTCGATTCAATTGCTTCGCGAGATGCACAAGTTCCAGCGCGGGACTCAGGAGATCTTCGGCTGTCCGAAGTGACGGATCTGACTCGGGAAGAATCGGCGCAGCTTGAAATGCAAGGCGGAAGAAATCATGTTCATCGTTTGGCAAAACCCACTTCTTCAGCATCGCATAAGCATCAGCGGCAGGTAGTTCCTTTGTTTTCGCCAGTACCTCGGGCACCTGCAATTCATCAATGATGTCCGGCTGCATGGAATTGATCAGTCGACGATCTGCTGCTGTCAGCGGCTGACTGAGATCCATCAACTTCGAGTTCAATTCGGCGACATCCGAAGTCTCTGGCCACGCACCAGTCAACGTCACCCTGCGGACTCGCGCTTCCTGTGTGAAATAGCGGAACAGCCGAGGGCGGACATCGGACATGTCGGGCAGCGGACGTGAAAACACGAGTTCGCCATTGAGAACGATCTCCACCGTTTCATCGCGGCGAGACATGCTCACCTGGTTCCAGTCACCGTTCTTCAGAGGCAACGCTTTCGGGCCACGCTGATATTCGGCCTCGGTGATGCTGTTGTCAGCCGCGATCTTGAAGACATCCGTATGGAACACGCCAGATGCAATCCAGTGAGTCCTGACACCATCAGGTTCAAGGAGGAATGCCAGACTTCCGATGGATGGCTGAACGCAAATTTGTTCGCCTTCGCGATAGAATTCATACGAGATTGTCTCTCCATCAAGGAGTGGTCGACAATACGTCAGCAGGCTTTGAGAATCCGCGGCCGAATCCACATCGGCCCGTCCTGTCATTACGCCGGATTTGACCGACCAGAAAGGTTCCGCCGCGGCTGCCCGCTGGTTGTAATAGGCCGAACTGTTCTCATCGACAACCTTCTCAGAGAGGATTCGAGGCAGCGGTGTTGTGCGTCCCTCGCCGCTGCCGAGCCAGCCGGGCATGCTGTCTTCGCCAATCAGCGGCACCTCGCGCGGAACTGTTGGCGTTCCGCTCAGTCGCGGATTGCGAAACACGGCCATCTTGTTGCCTTCAGTCGCCAGCACGATCCACGGGACAGTGCCGGTGACCTTTTCCTCGTAGACCAGGCGACCGTTGTTCAGATATCGCATCATGCCGTCGCGAGACTGGATGGTGATCTGATTAAAAGACGGTATTCCCCGCCTCATGCCAGCAGGACGCTCTATCGCGTCGAGCCCCGTGTAGTTGAAGATCTGGGCCGAGGTTCCCCAGTTGTTGGACGTCACGATCAAGCCGCCATATCCGGCGTCACATTCGCCCCAGTGTTTCTCCAGACATTCCACATGAAACTCAAAGTCTCCCGTGAGCGGCCATTTCAGGAACAACGCATCACGGGACTCACCGGAATAGTGTGAGATCAAATTGTCATGCCCCAGCCAGAGTTCATTGGGACTGGTCAAACCTCGCGCACCGACGGATTGAGGAGTCCAGTTCGCGAGCTGCGTCTTCACCTTGGAATTTAGATTGCTTCCGAGGTTCTTTGCGAGTCGATCCGCAAACTCCAATTCAATGGGAGCTGCGAACGCGGAACTGCCGGTATCCTCAAAGGCTTTTCGAAGCTTCTGCTTACCGTAGCGCAGAGCGATATTGCTGAGTGCGTCTGACTGCAGACACTTCTGCGCAATGAGAAAATCAGGAAACGCCGCCCGATTGGTGCGGTCCTTTCGGCGTTCCTGCATCGAATCGAAAAACGTCCTGAACAGGGGTTCGAAAGTCTCCGGCGCTGGCGACTCAGCCTGAATCAGCAGCCAAAGGAAATCTGCGTTCGGAAGTTTTTCGTCCTTCGCCACCAAAGCAAGTTTCGTCAATTCCTCGAGGGCGCCCGCTTCTCGTGCGGCCGAAATCAGCTCCGTCAGATTGCACAGTGTCTCCTCGCGGCGATGTTCCCTCATGACAGCGTCAGCTCCTATGAACTTTTCGGGGACGCTGCGTTTGGGACCCCATTGCGCGAGGCATCGTACGGTGCGTCGCGTGTCTGACGGCATCGTCCAGTTTCGCCATGCTTCGTAACGCTCTTTCGGAGGCAGCTTTGCGAAATCTGCAGCGACAAAGGCGAGCGCATAAGTCACGTCGGGAGGTGAGTATTGCTTTGCGTCGAAGTCTGCGACTCGCCCGAGATAGTCGGCAACAATCGGCGGAATGTTGTTGCGAGCCGCTTCGTTCGCAAATCCGCCAAGATCGTTCCACTGCTTGTACAAGCCATAGTCGCCGCCATAACGAGCAGCATCTGTCTGGCTGGCGGCCTGTTTCGCGTCAAAGTACTGACGGACGGCATCGATATCACCGACTTTTGCCAGATACCGATTGACCATCGAGTCGAGCTTGCCAGTTGTCTCGATCTCGTTGAAGTCGTTGTCATTTGCTGTTGTCCACGGAAGCTGCACTGCTGTCTTCAGGACTGCATACGCCGCTGCCTCAAGGTCTTTTCTGCCTTCCGCTGCGAGACCTGCGTGGCAAGCCAATTGGTACGCTTGAGGATTCGGCGCCTGCTTCATGGTTTCGAGCAGCTCAGTCAGATGTTCGGCCGCGGCTTTCTCATCGTTTAAAGCCAGATCGATCTGTGTCAGCAATACCAGCGCCGGAACTTTCGCGGATTGATTGGCCCGGCGTTGCTCGATGAGAGCTTTCAGATCATCCAGTTGATCCGCTTTCTTTGCCCAATCGACGAGCGTGATTCCCAGACTCTTCGCCTTCGCCGCACGAAGTTCCGTGTTGTCTGGAAACAGCAGAATGTCGGCCGGACGTGATGCAGGGAAAACGAGCGGTTTCAGCAGAACGTAAACGTCGCTCGCCGGATACTCGTCGCCGTTCCATTTGGAAATGACTGCTTGCAGAGATGCGACAACTTCTGCATCAAACTGCCCGGCAGATTCAACAGGCATGCCTCGCGAAGATCGGACAACTCTGTTATTCGCTGATGGCGCCGCGGAGGGATCTGGAACTGGCGAACCGCCGAGCATTGCTTCCCTCACAGCGTCGCGGGACAACTTCGCCATGCCATTCCTTGAAGCGGTCGCAGCGACAGACATCGCCAACCGAAACTGCGAAATGGTGAGCGGTGGGACAACATCTGCCCCGGGCGCAGCCTGAGGCGCTGGTTTTGGTTCGGGCGCAGAACGTTGAACGCCCGGCGATTGCAGAAATGCGGTGAACAGTCCACGTCCAGCGGCGATTGCGGGAATGTTCTTCCGAATGGCACCGACGCCGTTCTCCGTTTCTTTCTTCTTCCTGGTCGGTCTTTGAGTGGAGATTCGCAACAACTCCGTCAGCTTCTCTTCGGCACCGGCTTTGTCACCGGCTTCCAGCAGCAGCGAACTCCAGTCAAGCAGGATCGTGGCGGATTGAACCAGGTCCGTCTGGCGTTTTGCTCCCTCCAGCGAACGATTGGCAAGAACTGTTCCCTGGGATCGCAGAGATTCGATCTTCATGGCTTCACGAGCCACAATCCATAGCGGGACGTGATTCGCAGCAGCCTTTCGCTGACGTGAATTCGGGCGACGGCCCTCAACAATTTCCTCAAGCCGCTGTGCAGAGACGATTGACGCCAAAGTCGTCACGGATTCGCCAAAGCGTTCATCCTTCATTTGGCCTCGAAAAGCCGCGAGGGCGATTGCGATGGAGAGGTCCTGCGGGTTTTGTTTCTGCAAATTCTCAAGGCGTTCGTCGATGGCGATGCGGATCTTGTCGTCTTTCGAATTTGCTGTGGGCTCAAAAGTCGCCTTAAAGAACGGCAGATCGACAAAAGGCTTCTTCTTGTCGAGCCTTGCCAGTGTCACCAGTAACCGCACGAGACCGCTTTCGATCTGTTCCTGCGTTTTTCCGGCAGGAGCAATCCCGGATGGCACTCGCACCAACAGATCCAACGCCGGCTTTGAACCATCGGTGGAAGACTCCTTAGCTGTGGCATCCTTTGCCGGATCGGCAACAAGCAGCAGTTGTTCTATAGCTTCTACCGCCTGTGAACTGTCCATTGATTCCATGGCTTTTGCGAGACCGGTTTTTGCGTCATTCACATAACGGTCTTCGTCGCCGTTCCATGTTCCGGCGAGTTTCAGAACTGCTTCGTTGCTGAGCAAGTCCTGATAGATCTTCACTGCGTCAACGGCGAACTTCATTTCAAGGAAATGATTCGCGGCTGTCAGTGAGTTTCTGGCTCGTTGATATGCGTTGTAGTCGGGTTGCGATGAGCTCTGACGCACATTCTGCATGGACTTAACCAGCAGGGCTTTTGCATCGTCGCGACGCCCGTTGGCGATGTAACTTTTGATGAGTTTCGGACCGGGAGAATACTCAAACTCGTTATCGCGGGAGTCGTTCGACATCGCTTTTTCGTACAGTGACAGTGCGAGTTCGCGAGTTTCCTGAAACTTGTCAAGTTCCTGAGCGATAAGCCATCCTGCGTCATAGGGCATGGCTTTCTGAACTTCTTCGCGGGCTACCAATTGCTGCAGCTTCGCGCGGGCTTCGTCCTTTTTTCCCTGCTGCATGTCGATCAGGGCGATCATCGCAGCCCCGGCATACCACCCTGGATTCTGAGCGACATATTCCTCAACGGACTTCCGAAGGTCATCCAGTCGCGGTGAGTGATTCAATCCACGAAGAAGGTAATGGAAATGTGAGCTGACTTCGCCATCGCCGGAATAGGAATACAACTTGAATCCCGACCATGGATCGGACTTAAGATCTGTGTCTGTGGGAAGGACCATCTTCTTCCCGATGGCAAAAAACTTGTCAGACTGCCACAGTTTTGGATTGCGAACATTCGAAATCAGCGTCGTCCGATAGGACGGGAAGGCTTCGACCACTTTATCGACAAGCACCAATGCGGCCTCTGCGTTCGCTTCATCGTTCAAAAGATCACCGACGAAATCGACGACGTAATATGGCTGACTGATGTTCTTCAGGTTGATCGTTTTCAGAGCCGCGATCACGTCAGCACTGCGATTGGCAGACTGAAACAGGTTGCGGATCTGGTAGAAATCTTCGAACACCCAGTCAGGCTTCTGCTTCATCAGTTCCAGATACTGATCACAGGCTTCAGACATTTTTCCGGACTGCTGCCAGTGTTTGGCCAACTGCAAACGCAGCGCGAATGCATCAGGTCGAGCAGCGATTGCCTTTTCCAGCATCGGCCCGACCTTGTCTTTCTGGCCCGCGACACCGTAGAACTCGATGAGTTGCTCAAACAGTCGGGACGAACCTGGAGACCGTTCGAGCTGCGATTCCAGTTGAGTGATCAGCGTCTTGAGCTCGCCGGTCTGCTGCAACACCGTCAGAGCCTGCGTTCGCGTGCCGTCGTCCGCGGTGCGGTATCGCGTGGGATTGCGAGTGGCATTCGCCATCGTGGTCATCGGGCTGACGGTTTTTCTCAACAGGATGTGAGCCAGTTGTTTCGCGCGATCGGTTTTTCCCTGGCTCTGATAAAGCATCATCAGCGATGCCAATGCCGTCGGCTGATTGCTGGATTGACGCTCGGTCCTCGCGATGACGGCATCGGCCATGGTCGTCATTCCGAGGCGTCTCATGCCGTCAACAAGCGAGAGTTGAGTTGCTGCGTCCAGCCGGAGTCCAAACAGACGCTCTGCTGCCGTTCGAGCACGTTCGTGATCGCCAAGTCGTTCTGCCAGTGAGAGTGCCATGAGTTCGCGACGCTGCAGGAGTTTCTGATCGCGAGCGATGATCGAATTGACAATCTCCAGAGCGTCGTCAAGGTCTCCCTGTTGTGACCGCAGCTCTGCGAGTTCAAAGCGAGCGTTCAGATCGTCCTTCCGCGATTCGCCGAGCTTTACGAGAATCTCAATCGCTTCATCTTTTTCGTCCGTCCACCAGAGTGCAGTTGCAAGATTCCCGCTGGCAAACTCTGTGTCCTCCGGAGCGGCAGCTTGAGCGCGTTCTCTCAGCTTCGCCACTAAATCGCTGCCAACATCGTTGCGTTGCAGGACTTCATGGACCTGTCGGAGCAGTCGCATGTAGATGGAATCAATGGAGGACGAAGGCAGTTCGACCTGAATATAGTTGCTGTCCTTTCCATAGTGCCAACTCATGCTGAACTGGGTTTGCCCCGTCGAGGCAAAAGACTGTGGGCGTTTTGACTTGGCCGATGCGGCGGCCGCAGCGGCTTTCCGGTTTCGAGATTCGATTGCGGCCACGTCCAGAACCTGATCAAGAATCGAGAGAATTTGCGAGTTCTCTTCTTCAGGCCCAAGGCGTCCGATCCAAAGATTCAGTGCATTCAGCGATTGCTGAACCGGAGCGACCGTTCTACGCGATGTCGAACCGGTTCCAGGCGTTGTCGCTTCTGGTTTTGCCAATTCCTCCCTGGCTGCAATGACCCATCGCTGGAAGTACTCGGGAATCTGAGTGTGCTTATCCTGCTGCAGCAGCACGTTGATTACCCCGGAAAGCTCCTGGGCGGTCCTGGCAGAGGTGTAAAGTTCATTGAGTTTCGCATCGGCTTCGGCATCGCGTTTCGCAAGCTTGAGTTCCTCAACGATCTGCATTGTGAACCGCTTGCTTCCGGCCATGCCTCCGCCGACCATGACGTAGCGATTCCCCACCAGCATGTAGGCGTTGCCTTCATCGTCATAGACAACTGATGACCCGGAAGACGCCGTGTCGGTCGTGTCTTTCGGAGCCTGTTTCGTCAGGTCATCAATGCACTTCATCATGAGCGCCATGTCTTCTTCAGAAAGTGGCGTCTTGACGGGTTCGCTCTGAGAGTTACTGTAACGAACGGGCGTAGCAGTGATGTGACGACTGGTGATTGAAGACAAAAAGAACTGCTGTTCCTCTTTGCCGCCGGTTTTGGCAAGATCGCGAGCAATCTCAAAGATCGTGCTTCTTTCTCCCTTCAGTTGCGACACGTAAAGCCAATCGTAGACCGCATTGAGATTGGTGCGATCAGACTGAGCTTTCGCCGCAACCTGAACGGCAATGGTCTCAGCTTCTTCTTTGGCAACGGCTGCTGGTTCAGTACCGGCTGAGCTGTCTGTCGTAGATGCTTTTTTAGCCTCTTCCTCAAACTTCAGTTTCCAGCCAAACGCGGCCATGCGTGCCGTGCCGAACTCGCGTGGCGTCCAGATCGGCTGGCGTGTGGAGCCACTGTAGTAATAGTCTTCCGAGATGAGTCCGGTTGCTGACTGGACCTGACTGGAGTAAGTCACGAGTTGCAAGGGTGAAAGTTTCGTTGGACCCTGAGTTTTGTTTCCCTTGAGGTTTTCTGACTTGGCCTTTGCCTGGGCACGCTTGAATTCATCGGTCGCAAACAGACCGAGTGTGTCGTGAGGAAGGGTGACTGCCAGAATTCGATCGAAGCGGCTTTTGGCTTCTTCAGGCTTTTCCAGCTTCGCCCACGCAACGCCTTCTCGATATAGCAACTCCCAGTCTTCACGCTGCTGGCTGAGCAACGGTTCGGTAATCTTGATCACGGATTCATATGCTCCCTGATTCAGCAGGGAATCGATGCTCTTGAGAAGTCGAGCAGGATCTTCTTCTCGAGCCGTCAGACGCACCAGAATCTCGGAGGCTTCTTCGCGATCGCCGTTCGTCTGGAGAAGCGTGGCGAGCGGGAATTCGGTTTCATGCCCCGGAGCAATGGCGACCAACTGGCGCTGGTAATTGATTGCCGCTTCGAGATCTCCGCTGGATTCACACAACTTCGACAATTGCTGCAGCAGATTCGTATCGCGGCTGTCTTCACCCAGGAGTTGTTCGAGTTCCACTCGCGCGGAGCCGAAGTCACCGGAAGTCTGCCACGCCTGTGCCAGGCAGATCGTCATCTCGCGTCGCTTTTCTTCTTCACGACGATCCCGTTCGAACCGCTCGATCAACTTTTCGAACTGATTGATCTGCTCATAAAGCGGCACCAGCTTCTGAGTCAGGCTTGTCTTGTCCTCAATCGATTCCGACTTATCGAACGCTCGCCAGTACACGGCGATGGCTTCATCCGTTCGCAACTGGTCCGCCAGCGCGCTGGCCAGAGCCATAATCAGATGCGGCTCATTCGGATTGATTCGAACGGCCTTTCGCAGGGCTTCGAGTCCTTCGTCGGATTTGCCGAGACGGAAGCACATCTGGGCTAGGAACTCGTAATTCTCCGTGTTGCCAGGAGCTGAGACGATCAGTTCGTTCGCAGCAGCCAATGCCTGTTCCGATCGGCCCATTTGAGCCTCAAGGCGCGCGACATTCATCAGATGCTCACCACGTGAACGACGATCCGACTCCGCCAGCCGTCGACTAAATTCCGCAGCCTGGCCGAAATTGCCCGAAGTCTCCGAAATCCGTGCGGCAGCGGTCAGAGTCGGAACGGACTTCGGATCGATCTCAAGTCCCTTTTCGATCGCCACGGTCGCCTCAACGAACTGTCGATTCGCCTCGTGATAACGAGCAAGCATCGTCCAGTCTTCCGGTTTCACATCGCCAGCCGCAGCTTTGTCCGCGATCATCTTCGCGAGCTTGTCGACTTCTTCTTCCAAGCGCTGGCTGGACTGGTAGATCTCAATTCGCTGGACGATGAGCGACTCACGTTCATCGTCGGTGGCGGCAAGTTTCTGTGCGGCCTCAAGAAACGTCAGAGCATCATCATACTTCGCTGCTCGCATGTGATATTCAGCAGCTCGCATGTGCAGAACAAACTCTTTCGGAGCCAGTTTGCAGGCGTCAGCAATCTCCCTGACCGCCTGATCCAGATAACCAAAGCTGTTGTAAACTTCTGCCAGCCGCGCGACGTTTTCTGCATTTCGCAGATCACCTTCTGCAATCGCGGCCCACGTCTTCAACGCGTCATCAGTCTTCTTCTGAATGTGATAGAACTCACCGAGATACTCTCGGTACTGCGGATCGGCCGGCGCAAGAGTCACCGCTTTCTCATACAGCTTCTGCGCTTCATCCGTCAGACTGGCCTGACGGAACAAGTCGGCCACCTGAGCCGTCGTGCTGGCATCTTTCGGACGACTCGCCACGATCTGATTCCAGATCCGTACGGCTTCTTTCTTCCGCACTTCAAGATCCTGCGTCTTGTCTCGCAGGACGAGCTTACCCCAGTCGCGAAGAAAGTCAGGATTCCCCGGCGCGGCAGCGACGAGTTGCTCATATTGCCTGATCGCTTCCGGCAGTCGCTGTTCGTCGACAAGTTGATCAATAAACGCGCGACGCAGATCCGTTCGAGACGGAGCCAGCTTCAGCGCCTTCTCCATCCATTGAGTCGCCTCGGGGACTCGGGCCGACTGGGCCAGAAACCGAGCGAGTCTCGCCATGCCTTCGACGTCTTCCGAATGGGTTTCGAGCCACGTCTGATAGTATTTCACGAGACTGTCCTGATCGCCGGTTCGCAGGAAGACGTCATCAATTCGTCGTCGAACGTCTTTGTAGAGCCAACTGTCGGGATCAAGCTGTGTCATGACCTTTTCAAGATCGGCGATACCATCGGTCTTGTTGCCTCCGCGGATCTTGAGTTCTGCGATTTCGATCAGACACATCGTCCGGCGGTAGTCGTCCTTGACGAGCTTTGCCAGTCGTTCATAACGTGTCAACGCCTGAGCTGCGTCTCCCTCCTCGGACAGAGTGACGGCGATTTGCTCAAGCACTCGGGGGTCGTCCGGGAACATCGACTCCAAACGTTGCCAGACGCCCAAAGCTTCCTCGGTGCGCTGAGCTCGCTGATGAACTCTTCCGAGTTGCTGAAAGATTTCCTGCAGATCATTTCGCTGCGGCTTGCGAGTGATGGCTCGTTCGAAGGCCGCAATCGCCTCTTCATTTTCACCGATTCGGAGCAGAGACTGTGCAAGATAATACGAGGCCAGTGCATCGGTCGGCCGTTCAGTTTCGGCCTGTCGAAATGCGTCGGCGGCATTGCCGTCCTGACCTCGCTGAGCTTCCATCAGCCCAAGCAGCATCCAAGATGTTCCATCATTTGGATCAGCGGCCGTCTTTTGCTTCAGGCCTTCAATGAACTTATCAAGTGTTCCGAATTCCACGTGATGTCCGTACACTCGATCCAGTGCCGTGCCGCGACGTGGACTCTTCTCAAGCACCGTCAGGAACCGCTCCGCGGCCTTCAGTTGCTCGCTTTCTTCCTCGGAAACTTCATCGGCAGACGCATTCGCATGAAGCAAATTCAGGCCGAACGGGATCAGGCAAAGTCCAGCGGTCACCAGGCAGAGGGACCAGCGACGAGAGAAACGGAAAGCAACCATCAGTCTGCTCCGAGATGATTTCTCTGAAGATCGGGAGTGTGGGGAGGCTACCAAATCGCCAGGGGGATTGCTAGAAACCGTACCATTGGTTTCATCAAGACAACTTGCAACGCATTTTTCCATGAGTCGTTCGATGGCTGTACGAGCATTGTCAGAGGTCTCATCGAGAAGTGAAACGTCACTGCAGCGGGTTGTGTCGACGGATCGTCGCGTTGCGAGTCCCGGACTTGTTCGATACTTGTTCATTGCAAAATCAGATGCCGGATGGTTCACTCAACGGTGCCGCTCGCGATAACATCTGGATCTGGACGACAGACTTCTGCTGCCTCCAGTTCGATACTTATCATCACAAGAAATACGAATCCCGTCTCAACAGGGCTCTTGATTTATGAACGTTGACGACCAGTTGAAGCAACAACTCGACGACTTTCGGAAGGATTTTCAGCGGCTTCGATCCGAGATTTCGAAGGTTATCGTGGGACAGCAGGAGATCCTCGACGACACACTGATCTCTTTGATTGCTGGCGGTCATGTTTTGCTCGAAGGTGTCCCCGGGCTTGGAAAAACTCTGACCGTAAGAACTTTGGCCGACGCACTGCACCTCGATTTTCACCGAATTCAGTTCACCCCGGACCTGATGCCCGCGGACCTGATTGGAACTCAGGTGATTGCTGAAGCTGCCGACGGTCGGAAGGTCTTTGAGTTCCAGAAAGGACCATTGTTCGCGAATGTCCTTCTGGCCGACGAAATCAACCGTGCCACTCCAAAAACTCAATCGGCGCTGCTGGAATCAATGCAGGAACATTCCGTTACGGTTGCCGGGGTGACGCACCGATTGACTGAGCCGTTCTTCGTCATGGCGACTCAGAATCCGCTGGAGATGGAAGGCACTTATCCGCTGCCGGAGGCTCAACTGGACCGATTCTTTGTGAAGCTGATGGTGAAGTATCCGTCGGTGAACGATCTGGAGACAATTCTCGACCGCACGACAGAAAGTGTGAAGACCAAAGCCGAGGCTGTGCTGACCGGCGAGCGAATTATGCAGATGTCGCAACTGTCGCGGTTGATTCCGATTGCCAATGATGTCCGTCGTTACGGAATCGCTCTGATCGTGGCGACTCATCCAGAGCATGAACTGGCGTCACCCGTTGCAAAGAAGTATGTCCGTTTTGGTTCGAGTCCTCGCGGCCTGCAGGCTCTCATTCTTGGCGCGAAGATTCGGGCAATTTTGGACCATCGCTATCATGTTGCTCGAGAAGATTTGAAGACCATGGCGTTGCCTGTCCTGAGACACCGCATGATCCTCAACTTCGAAGGTCAGGCCGAAGGCATCAGCTCGGATGATGTGATTCAGAAGATGCTGACCGACGTCAAAGAAGACGCCCTCGCGGCAGCGTAGATCTTGGTTTGAGGTTTTCGGTTTACCGTTTTCGGAAATCGCAGCCAGTGGAACCCCAACGCTCGACTTCATATACGATTTCTTAACGTGCCTTTCGTCCTTATCTGACCTCTCCGAAAACCGAAAACCTTACACCGAAAACCCTTGTCTCCTATGCTTTTCCCCTCTGACTTTCTGACTCGTCTTGAATACCTTTCGATCATTTCGAAGCGCGTATTCCGTGGTCAGTTGCTTGCGCAGCGGCGGACGATGCAGATGGGGTCGGGGATTGAGTTTTCAGAACATCGTGAGTACACCGCTGGCGATGATCTTAGATATCTGGACTGGAACATTTACGCGCGGCATGGAGATCTGCTGCTCAAGAGGTTTCAGGAAGAACAGGATCTGCATGTTTACCTGATGCTCGACTGCTCCCGCAGCATGGCGTTTGGAAATCCGGCTAAGTTTGATCTCGCGCGACATTTGGTCGCGGCTCTGGCTTACATCGCATTGGCGGATCTGGACCGCATTGCCATCATCGCATTCGCGAACGGCGTTGTTGCTGAGTTACCCGTGACCCGCGGCAAAGCGCGGATCCTTCCCATCATGAAGTTCCTCGAAGAACTTCCGACATCTGGCGAAGACACCAACCTCGAGAAGGCAGTGCAGGGACTATTGCACCGCGGCGCTCGAACGGGGCTTGCGGTGGTCGTGAGCGACCTGTTCGATGAACACGGATTTCAGCGAGGACTCGATCAACTGCGTTATCGTCGTTTTGACGCTCACGTCATTCAGTTGCACGATCCGAAAGAGGCTGACCCGGCGCTGCTGGGCGACGCCGAATTGGTCGACATGGAGACTCAGGGAAGTCGAAAGGTGACTGTCACGGAGAAGAATCTGAAGATGTATAAGCAACTCTTCGAAGACCATCAAACGGCCGTTCGCGAGTACTGTCATGCTTATGCTTTGGGCTGCACGCAGTCACCATCCGTGATTCGATTCGATGACTTAATCATGAGGATGATGAGAGAATCCGGCGCGGGCCGGTAACGTACTGTTCACCCGTCGCTCCGTCGGCGGAAGTTGTGTTTTAATATCTATAGGCAGTTTCAGTCCCTAAACAAGCCAAGTCTTTCCCCCGCCGGGTTCATCCCGGTGGTTCACAGGCCTTTGCACTCACACCGACTTCAATTTTGGGTGACAGCCGCATAAACCCAGTGGGCAATGGACGAAACGCTTGATTGAGGTCTAATGAGTACCGGTCATCTACTTAGCTAAGAGCACGCGTCACCTATGTCCTTTGCACTCCCCATCGCACTATCGCTGGCTGCCCTTGCGGCACCGATCGTTGCGTTGTACATCCTGAAAGTCAGGCTGAGGCGAGTGCCTGTATCCACCAATTTGTTTTGGAAGCAGATTTACGAGGAGAAGCCTCCTCGATCCATCTGGCAGCATTTTCGCCATTTGCTGTCGCTGCTCCTTCAGTTGTTGCTGCTGATCTTTGTGGTTCTCGCGGTTGCAGACCCCTATTTCTCCTGGCAGTTACTTCAGGCCAGGCGACTCGTCATTGTTATCGACAACTCGGCAAGTATGAGAGCTACCGACGTCAAACCGACGCGACTCGATGCAGCCAAAGTCGCGGCTGCTGGCATCGTAGATGGACTTCGCTTCCGTGATCAGGTCGCAATCGTACTGGCCGGTTCATCGCCGGAAGTGATTGTTGGAATGACCGGACACGCACCGACGCTTCAGGAAGCCATCAGGAACGTGAACTTCTCCGACGGTCCAACGTCTCTCACTCCGGCCATTGAATTGGGTCAAAGGCTCATCGGAGAGCATCCGCACGGACAAGTGCTGGTATTGACGGATGGCTGCGTCGCTGCCGCAACAAATGCCGAACCTCAGGATGTGCTGTCGGCCATAAGTCCAGATCCGGAAGCGACTGCGGAGCAGGGAAAGACAGACGACAAATCGACTCCACCGGCAGAAAAGAAAGAGCCCGCACCGGTTGAGTATCGACTGTTCGCAACCGATGCATCCAACGTTGGGATCATACAGTTTCAGACGCGACGAAGTCTGATCGATCCTCTGGGTTACGAAGTGCTGGCGTCTGTCAGAAATGCATCATCGTCGCCTGTGAACTGTCGCCTCGAACTGACACTCAGCGACGTTCCGGTTGACGTTATTCCTCTGAAGCTGAAACCGGACGAACTCTGGAGCCGCTCGATTGAGAAGACGTCTCTTGAAGGCGGACCGCTGAAGGCAGTGCTGACCCAGATTGCAGCCGGAAGTGAAGTCGATTCAACTGCCGTGAGTTCTCAAACGTCTCAAAAGGATGTGAGCAGCAGAAACGATGATCCGTTGGATCGCTTGCTAACCGACAACTCCGCCTGGGCGCTGTTGCCTGCCAGGAAGACTCAGAAGGTGCTGATTGTCTCGCCGGGCAATCTGTTTCTTCAGAAAGTGTTTGAGGCGAATCCTCTGGTTGAGGTGACTGTTCGCAAGGACTTTCCAGAGTCCTGGCCGACTGATTCCATCATTGTCATTCACGGCTCGATACCTGAAGTGTTGCCGTCGGGCAGCGTGCTTGCCATCGATCCGATTGGCAACTGCGATCACTGGGATCAGGGCGATCCTATTGAGAATCCGATCATCACCGATCAGGACAAAGCGTCTCCGCTGATGACTCATATTCGGCTGGATAACGTGATAGTCCCGCAGGCTCGGCATCTGGAGTTCAAGTCACCTCCGCATTCACTGGCGAAATCACTCTCCGGCGAAATTGTCTATGCGGAAGTGAAACGCACCAACGGAAAGTGCCTGGTTCTAAGTGTCAATCTGGACAGCAGCGATCTGGCATTTCGGACGGCGTTTCCCATCATGGTGGCAAACTCGCTGGGCTGGTTCTCTGGTTCGACCGGTGAGCTGCTGGAGTCTCTTCCGACGGGCGGTGTGACCACATTGGCTCTGGAAACAAAAGACATGTCGATGTCGCTTGTGTCTCCATCCAAAGCCATCACGACAGCATCGGTCCTTGCGACTGTTCTTGAGAATGCATCCGCGTCGGTGACGGTAGGACCGCTGAATGAAGCGGGATTATGGCGGCTGACGGCGAACAACAGGCCAGGCACGGCCACATCGGACATGACGAACGATGTTGAGTCACTCGCAGAGGTCGCTGTCAATCTGGCGAATGAACGAGAGACCGACTTGCGTCCTTTGAAGGAACTCACGGAATCACCACAGTCACAACCGCTGGCTTTGGGTTGGCTCAGCAAACCCATTTGGTTCTATCTGATTGTCCTCGCCTGCGTGCTCACTTGCACGGAGTGGTTCTTGTATCACAGACGGTTCATTTCATAATTTTGGAGTCGCAGGGTTAACCACCGAATACACGGGTAACACGGAAAGAAAGGTAGTGCCGAGTGCGGCCCTTCTTGTTGTGTTTGTTTCCGTGGATTCAGTGTCTTCGGTGGTAAAGAAAGCGATTCTCACCTTCTCACTGTTTTCGCCTCACGGCTCATCTCATGCTTCCATTCGAATTCACACGACCATCGCTGCTGATCCTGATCATTCCGATCGCGATCGTGTTGGGCGTTTGGTTCGTTCGAAGTCTGAGTGATTTTCCGAAGCCGCAGCGGATGGCGTCGTTGGTGGCTCGATCCAGCATCGCAATGCTGCTGGTGTTGTCTCTGGCAGGATTGACATGGTTGCATCGCACGAACGAACAATTCGTTCTGTTCGTCGTCGACCAGAGTTTGAGCGTTGGTGAAAACGGTGAAAAGGCCGCAACGGAGTTTCTGAAACAGGCGGATGAAAAGAAAGGCAGTCATCGCATCGCATATCTGCCATTCGCCTCTGCGATTGGCAACGTGCAGGAGGAACCTCTGGAGTTCGGCGTGAGCCCTTCGATCCTCGGCAGGAAGCAGGCTCAGACGGGGACACCAACGGAAGCTTCGACTTCTGTTATCAGCCCGGAAGATACGGCTAAACGAGACGGCACCAATCTGGCTGCGGCTCTTGAGGCGGCTGCTGGCTACATGCCGCCCGGTTATGTGCCGCAGATTGTTGTGTTGACCGATGGCAATCAGACAATCGGCAACGCCGTCGCCTCGGCCTCGCGAGGACGCATTCCCGTTTCGACAATTCCACTTCCAACTCGTGCCGAGCCGGAAGTGCAGGTTTCTGAAGTCACAGTGCCGGCAGAAGTCCGGGAAGGCGAACCGTTTTTCGTCGATGTCACGATCTCCTCCAATCATGACGATGAAGGTCTGGTTGAAGTCTTTCGAGGCGTTCACAAAGTGATCGGTGAAACTCGCAAGCTGACGACTGGAGAGAACAAGTTTCGCTTCCAGCAATCTGTCGAGAGCGATCGCATGGCTGCGTTCAAGGTTCGGGTTTCCGGACTGAAGCAGGACACGCTGCTGGACAACAATGCCGATTCCGGTCTGGTCTACACGGCAGGAAAGCCGCGAGTGCTTGTGATAGAAAGTGACCCGAATCTGATTCGCGAACTCGCTTACGCTCTGGAAGACGAGGGCATTCAGGTTGATGTTCGTCCGCCGCAGGGAATGCCGGATACACTTGCCGGTCTCCAGAACTATGAACTCCTGATTCTTTCAAATGTTCCCGCCACTGCGTTGAGTCAGCAGCAGATGGAAGTGGCCCGAACGTACGTGCAGGAACTCGGCGGCGGCTTCATTATGCTGGGTGGCGAACAGTCGTTCGGGCTTGGCGGATACTACAAAAGTACGCTGGAAGAGATCCTTCCGGTGCGAAGCGACTTTGAGAAAGAGAAGGAGAAGCCGTCGCTCGGAATGGTTCTGGTCATCGACCGGTCCGGTTCGATGGATGGCGATAAACTTGAGATGGCGAAGACGGCCGCTCAGTCCGCTGTGGAGCTGCTTGGCAATCGCGATCAGGTGGCAGTGCTGGCGTTTGATGATCAGACATACGTGATCAGCGAAATGCAATCGGCCAGCAACAAAGGCAAGATCAGCGACGAGATCGCTCGCATCGAATCCGGCGGTGGAACAAGCATGTTCCCTGCGATGGAGATGTCGTTTGAGATTCTCAGTTCAACCTCCGCCAAGTTGAAGCACGTCATCATGCTCACTGACGGGATCTCGAACTCTGGTGACTTCGAGGGCATGGCTCAGCAAATGGTGTCGGCGAAGATGACGGTTTCGACCGTCGCTGTCGGTGGCGACGGCTCAACGGATGTCGAACTGCTGGAGTCCATTGCGAGAATTGGCAAAGGGCGATTTTACCCCGTTGAAGATCCGGCTCAGGTGCCTCAGATTTTCGCCAAGGAAACCGTGACAGCCAGCAAATCGGCCATTGACGAGCAGCCGTTCGTGCCTCAGGTTGTCCGAGCCACTCGTGCGCTGGCCGAGATTGATCTGGAATCAGCTCCGTTCCTACTCGGTTATGTGATGACTCGTCCCAAGCCGACGTGCGAAGTGATCCTGGCCACGGAGAAAGGCGATCCGCTCTTGGCATGGTGGCGATATGGGCTTGGCATGACGGCCGCCTTCACTTCTGACGCCAAAAGTCGCTGGGCCGCGGAATGGCTGACATGGCCCGGCTACGGCAAGTTCTGGACTCAGGTCGTTCGGCAAACGATGCGAAAAAGCGATGCCCGCGGAATCCAGGTGACGACATCACGAGACGGCCGGACGACATCCGTCTCCGTCGATGCCGTGACAGAGCTTGGCCAGTTCCTGAACAACTCCGATGTGGAGTTGACGATGATCGATCCAGCTCTGCGAAACGAAAAATCACTCCTGAAACAGACCGCACCGGGGCGATATGAGGCCGAAGTCCCAACGACTCAGGCCGGGGCGTACAACATGGAGATTGCACTCAAGCAGAACGGGCAGGTGCTGTATCGGCAATCGCGAGGCCTGATGGTTGGATACAGCGACGAACTTCGCATTCAACCGACCAACGAGAAGCTGCTGAAAGAAGTCGCTGCCGTCTCCGGCGGCCAATTCAACCCCGCCCCGGATAAACTCTTCCAGCGTCCCGGCGAATGGACGACCAGACCAACTGAACTCTGGCCCTGGCTGCTCACCATCGCCGCATTCCTCCTCGTCCTTGACGTCGCACTCCGACGAATCGACTTCGCCCTGCACCTACCGAAGTGACCGAGTCCCATCATGTCGTGCACTGCTGCAGCCCTGCTGCCAGCAGTCCGGGGATCAGCTCGGGCTTTTCAGATTGGCCAGTTCCTGCCAGGCGTTGGCCGTTGCCGACGGTGTGGACGAGCGATTCAACTCCGGTGCTCAGCCGTTGCCGGGTTCTGTAAGAAGTTGAAGTTCGCGAGGCATTGCGAAATGAACATGTTCTTCCCGCAACGTCTCTTCACGAATGGTCGCTCCAAATTGTTTTGAGAGATACTCGATGCATTCCTGAACGACAACTTCAGGCGCGCTGGCTCCGGCGGTGACGACGACCGTCTCGGCCTCTTCGAACCATTCTCGCCTCAATTCATGAGCACCATCAACCAGATAGCTCGGCACACCGCGAGCCGCTCCGATCTCCATCAGTCGACGACTGTTGGAACTATTCTGACTCCCCAGCACAATCAGCACGTCGGCCGATTCGACCAGCGCCTTCACGGCATCCTGCCGATTCGTCGTGGCGTAGCAGATGTCTTCTTTCTTCGGCGATTCGATGTGAGGATACTTCTGCCTCAAGGCACTGATCACCATGTTCGCTTCATCAACACTCAACGTCGTTTGAGTGAGAAACGCGAGTTTGTCGTTGGGGCCAAACGGCAGCATTGCCACTTCTTCAGCCGTTTCGACCAGCGTGATGCTCTCCGGAGCCTCGCCCATCGTACCGATCACTTCGTCATGACCTTCGTGACCAATCAGCAGGATGTTGTAGCCCTGGCTCGCGTACCGAATTGCTTCGAGGTGCACTTTTGTCACGAGAGGACACGTCGCGTCGATCGTACGCAAATTTCGCTCGCGAGCGACACGTCGGATCTCTGGTGAAACTCCGTGCGCGCTGAACAACAGGATGGCTCCGAACGGAACCTCCTCGAGATGATCAACGAACCTGACGCCCTGTTTCGTAAATCGATCCACAACGTACTTGTTGTGCACAATCTCATGGTACACATAGATGTTCGGCCCAACTCGGCGAATGACCTCATCAAGACATTCAATCGCCATGTTGACCCCGGCGCAGAAACCACGGGGGTTCGCCAGCAGCACCTTCATTTGTGTTCTCCGAATTTCGTCCATGCCCGTGTTTGGGGTTCGATTTGCTGAATGCCGAAATCAGGTTCCCACCCGCTTCTGTCACATCGAGCAACGGCAGTTGATGTGCTACTTTGCAGCTTCGGCAGACTTTAGATCGTTCAACCGCTCGACAATCATGCGGTTTAACTCGGGAAGCCCTTTGCCGGTGACTGCCGAGACCAGATGTACGTCTTTCCCGGTAACTTCACGAAGCAATTCTGCACATGTTGCTGCATCCGGAAGTTCTGCCTTTGTCACGCAAAGGATTTCCGGCCGTTCCGCCAGCGCTGGATCGTACAGACGCAGCTCTTCACGAATCTGAGCATAATTGTCCAGCGGATCTGACTGATCAACCGGCGCTGGTTCGACGAGATGAACGAGCAATCGAGTCCGTTCGACATGGCGAAGGAACTCGTGTCCGAGTCCAGCTCCTGAGTGAGCACCCTCAATCAAACCAGGGATGTCAGCAAGAACGAATTCGTGGTCGTATCCGACATGCACCAGTCCAAGATTGGGATACTTGGTCGTAAATGGATAGTCGGCGATCGCAGGAGTTGCTCTCGAGACGCGGCTGAGCAAAGTCGACTTGCCGGCATTTGGTTTTCCAACGAGCCCAACGTCCGCAATCATCTTCAGTTCAAGAATGATCTCACGATACTCGCCCGGATGCCCGCCTTCTGATTCTCGAGGCGCGCGATTGGTTGGTGTGGCGAATCGCTTGTTGCCTCGACCGCCTCTGCCTCCTTTGCATACGACGACGCTCTCACCGTGGGTCTGAAGATCTTTCAGAACATGCCCGTGATGAAGATCCTTCACGAGCGTTCCTGGCGGCACAAGAATCACGGTCGACTTGCCGCAGCGTCCGGTGCACAGAGCACCAAGACCGTGCTCGCCGCGTTCGGAATTCCAGTGGCGATGCCCCACGAGATTTCCAAGCGAGCCCTGATTCTCATCGGCCTGGATGATGATGTCGCCGCCATCACCTCCGTCGCCACCGTCCGGGCCTCCGCGCGGAACGTAGATCTCACGACGGAAGCTGCTGCAGCCGTTTCCGCCGTCACCGGCTCGACAATACAAAATGACACGATCGGCAAACATACAAATCCGAGACGACGAGGTCTCTTGTCCCTGTCTGTGAAATGCTCAGCATCGGAGCCATGAAGCAAGTGGTTGAAGATTGACGAGACAGTGTAGCAACCGAACGCTCATTCTTCAGGGAAAATCGCCCAAACGCGACCGCGTTACCACCGCTGACGAAGAATCTTCTGGCCAGGCTCAGCGTCTGAAACGATTTCCCGTCACTTGTCTTTGCCGAGAAACAGGCGACGAATCGCGTGCAACAGCCCTTCCGGCGTGCCGCCTTTGGCTTCGTCCTTCAATGCTTCGAGAGGCGGATGCAGCAATTTATTCACGATACGCTGGATTGTGGCTTCGATCGCCTGCCTCTGCTCGTTGTCCAGATTCGGAAGCTTGCGATACATACGATCCAGTTCAGAGCGGCTGATCTCACTCCAATGTTCGCGGAGACGATGAATCACAGGGCCCGTCGCCCGGTGGTAGATCTCCTGCATGAAAGTCCGCGTTTGATTCGAAATGATCTCTTTGGCCTTTTGGACTTCCGCCTCACGAGCACGCCGGTTGCGATCGCACGTTTCCTCGAGGGCATCGATGTCGTAAAGGAAAACGTTGTCGTCCACACTTCCTGCCGACGGATCAAAATCCCGCGGCGCAGCAAGATCGAGAATGAACACCGGATGACGAGACGACTTTGCCCGAGCGGCCGCAAATCGCTCACGCGTGATCAGCGTTTGACTCGCTCCCGTCGTGCTGACGATGACATCGGCTTTGGACAGCCAATCATCGAGCGATGAGAAATCTGCAACGTCGCCTCTGAACTGGCCTGCGAGTCGCTCGGCCCGGTCTCGACTGCGATTCGTAATGACGATCTTCTTCACGCCTTCGGACTGCAGATACGTCAGCGTCTCTTCCGCCATCTCGCCAGCGCCGATGACAAGAACCGTCTTGTTGTCGAATCGACTGAAGATGCTCTTTCCAAAATCTCCCACAGCGACGCTGGCGATGGAGACTCGCCCTTCGGCCAGTCCGGTCTCTGTTCGAACCTGCGCGGAAACTTTCAACGCGTGCTGAAACAGGACGTTCGTCAGAGGTCCGCAGGCATCGTTCTCCTGAGCGACACGATAAGCCTCCTTGACCTGATTCACAATCTGCGGCTCACCGAGCACCATACTGTCGATGCTGCAAGCCACTTCGAACAGATGCTCAACCGCCGCCGTTCCCGAATGCGCGAGAACCGCATCGACGAATTCATCCGTTGGGACATTATGGAACTGGCTGATGAACCGAGTGATGTCATCAAACGAAACACCATCGTCACCACGTTCATCCGCAGCGTAGATTTCAACTCGATTGCATGTCGACAAGACGACGAGTTCCGAGTTCGGATGGAGTTCTCGCCAACGTGAATACGCAGAATTCAATTGGTCGGTCGACGAGAACGCGAGTCGTTCCCTCAACTGAACGCCCGCCTTGTGGTGATTGCAACTGACAACAAGCACGTTCATCGGATCTCCTCCGATGAAGACTTCTTTGAACTGTTGTCGAGCGACGGGGCGGCATTTTCGGCCTTCTGCGAAGACCGACCGTGGAATGTCGTCAGCGATCCCGCACCAGCGAGGATCATGGGGCCAAGAATTGAGACCAGAAGAAAGCCGCCACTCAAAAGACTCAACTGGGCAACCGCTTTGCCCGTCTGCTGAGAGCTGCTGAGAAGGCGAAACAGCACGATCACCATTCCGAACCAAACGAGGACGGTGGTCACGATCGTCGGATCCGTCCACGCGACTGCGTCCTCCGTGTTTCGAGCGGGTGAGATTGCAATCAGCAGGAATCCGGTCAGCAGCCCGATGGTGAGACACGGGACTGAGAATACGACCATCCAGCGATTGAATGCCGTGAGGTTTTCAAGACTCGGCAGACCGATTCGAGCCAACCAGCCGGATCGACTGCGCAGTCGCTGATGGTGCAGCAGGTACATCAGGCCCGAAATCGCCGCGGCAACCACAGCTCCAATTCCCAGCACCAGAGACGTCGCATGGAACATGCCCCAACGCCGCTGAGCAATCTCTCTCATGTTGCCGCTGCCCTGATCGCTCACAAAAATCGCGACGACGATCAACAGGAGGATGGCAGGCAGCATGAACAAGCCGTGGGCCAGCTTCCCATGAGACAGCAACAAAATCAGGTAGAGAAGGCCGCCGAGCCACGCGAGCACCAGGAGCCAATCCTTCTGACTGGCCAAAAGTGGCGGCAAACCCGCCTGTTGACTGCGTGTGAACAAAAAGGCAGTATGGGCAACAAAGCCAGCGCCCGTGATGCCAACGAGGAAAGTTCGCGTCGTTGCGGACGATCTGCGAAGCACCTGAAAGATCTCACAAGCGAGGGCCGCGAGATAACTCAGGAGGAAGCAGTAAATGTGAACTTTTGAGAGGAAGCTCATGTTATCCTTGGCATTTCCATCGACCAAATCCAAAGAAAATGAACATTAGAACACCTCTTCGTCTGTGGGCGCGCGTGCCTTTTGACTTGCGGCCTGTTCCGAACGTCGCGAGTATGTCCATTTTCAAACTTCAAATCGAAAAATTTTCATTCCATCTGTTCAAAAGTGTTGGTTTGCTAGCACGAAATACGTCCGATACGATCAAAAGCGCGATTGTGCGTTTTCTGGTACACCATACTGCTGATTTTCGAGAGTCAACTTCATGCTACCAACTTGGACTCGTTTGCTTTCGGATTGGCTTCGCAACTCTGCTGGAAATCCGAAATCGCGGAAGACGACCAAAAGAGCCTCTGCACTCGAGTCGCTCGAAAGCAGGACGGTTTTGTCTGCGACATACGCGCCACACACGGTACTCTTGAGTTTGCAGCCCGGCACACCAACCACATCAGTCACGAACGAGTACCCAGGATCCGTCGTATCTCCGCTGGGTAACTATGGTCTCTTTAAGGTGACTCTCCCGGACCAGGTTGAGCCGATGCAGGCTGCTTCAAGACTGAAGTCCGTTCGAGGGGTTAACTTCGCTGAACCTGATTACCTTCTAACTCGCGAAATGGTACCGAATGACAGTCAGTTTACACAGCAATGGGGACACAGAAACACCGGCCAGACTATTTCTGGCCAAGCGGGTGTCTCAGGGGCCGACATCGATTCCACACTGGCTTGGGATACGTTCCAAGGAAGTAAGCAAGTAGTTGTGGCAGTGGTTGACGACGGCGTGGATTATCTGCACCCAGACCTTGCAGCAAATATCTGGAGCAACGTCGACGAAATCGCAGGGAACGGTATCGACGACGACAATAACGGTTACGTGGACGACACTCGTGGGTATGATTTTGGCAGCAGCGATGCGGATCCAATGCCTGACGGAATTGATGATCACGGAACTCATGTTGCCGGTATCATAGGAGCGGTCGGGAACAATGGCTTAGGAGTTTCGGGAGTCAACTGGACCGTAAGCATTATGCCGATCAAGGTTTTCGGCAATGGGAGCTTTGTATCAGCGATTGTGGCTGGACTGAATTACGCCGTCGACAATGGCGCTGTTGTCTCCAACCACAGTTACAATACTGGCACAGGCGGGCCGATTCAGTCGCATTTGGCTGCCATCAACTATGCTCAATCAAAAGGGCACGTCTTCGTTTCCTCGGCGGGGAATACAAACCAGGATAATGACATTATCGACCATTACCCGTCAGACTACCCGGTCGATAATGTCGTCGCAGTGGCGGCGACGAACAACACGGACACCCTGGCAAGCTTCTCGAACTATGGTCGCACTACGGTTCACCTCGGCGCTCCCGGCGTGCAGATTTTGAGTACCGTTCGCAATGCATCGTATGAATACTTCGACGGTACATCGATGGCGTCTCCTCAAGTCGCCGGGGCAGTTGCTCTCCTCACGGGTTACCGTCCTGATCTGACGTATAAGGAGATCCTAACTAGCATTTATTCTTCGGTTGACCCACTGCCGTCTCTTCAGGGAGTGACCGTTTATGGTGGCCGCCTGAATCTGAAGAAGGCAATTGATGCTCTTCCGCCGAAAGTTGATCCGGCACCTTCCGTTCCGACGATGATTGCTCCATCCGGAACACATCCTCAGGCAATGCCGCAGTATGTTTGGACAAAAGCACAAAACGCTGATCACTACGAACTGGAAGTGGATGACCTGACGCGAGTTCGCAAAGCGTTTTATCAGCGTGATGTAACCACCACCAGCCACGTCTCTGAGATTCAACTCCAGGAGGGTGATTATCAGGTTCGAGTTCGCACGATCTCACCAACTGGTTTGGTTTCGGACTGGAGTCAATACCTGAGTTTCAAGATTGATATTGCGGCTCCTGGTGCCCCTACCATACGACGGCCGCAAGGCGATATCGCTGACGCCTTCCCCACCTTTGAGTGGACTGTGCCAAGTACACCCGACAGCCCCAATACAGCGGATAATTTCTCTATTTGGGTTACAAATAAGCAGACCGGTGAACGACCCATCCTCAAGACAAACCATAAAGGGAGCCAGTACACTCATTTCTCCCCATTAAAGGACGGTACGTACGTTGCATGGGTTCGTGCATTCAATGCCGTCGGAGAATTCAGCGCATGGAGCAGCCCGGTTGAGTTTACGATCGATACGCCGATCCCAAAGGCACCCGTGTTGACCGCTCCAGCGGCGACTTCGAGCAGTACCAATCCGCGATTTGTGTTCACGAACGTTGAAGGCGCGGCTCGCTACGATTTGTGGGTGAACAATCTTTCGACAGGAAAGCCCCAGTTCCTGCGAGTGCAGGACATTCCTCGAACGACGACTGTCTATGATCCGCCAGCACTGCCTCAGGGCAACTACATCGCTTGGATTCGTGCGGTCAATGGCAACGAAGAAGCCGGGCCGTGGAGCACAGCACGCGCATTTACCGTTGATATTCTGCCTCCCACTCGTCCGACGATGAACGGTCCAAAGGGACCGAACAACAGTCTCACCGTTGAAACTGTGACCCCAACGTTTTCATGGATGGCAGCAACCCGAGCTGTGAAGTACGACCTCTGGGTCAATAATGTGACGCTCGGTTTGGCGCAGTACATTCGAAACACGGAAATCACTTCCACAACATTCACGAGTCTGACAAACCTCAAGCAGGGACTGCATCGAGCCTTTGTTCGGGGAATCAACATTGCGGGTGAAGTCGGCGAATGGAGCAACGCCTACGAGTTCACCGTTGACGAGCCTGCCCCACTGAAGCCGACAATTGTTGCTCCAGTATCCAATCCCGCGGGCTCGGTTGAGATCGCGAACCCAACTTTCGCATGGACAATCAAAACCGACGCTCCATTCTATGAGATCCAGATTGACAATGTGTCTCTGAACAGGAGCGGCGTCATCTCAGCCAAAGGACTCACTTCAAAGACCTTCACCGTTCCGAATGCTCAGCGACTCGGCGAATTCACCTATTCTGCTCGAGTTCGAGCCTACAATTCATCGGGAGACATTGGCGAGTGGAGCGATGCGTTCCGAGTTCGTATTGATGTGCCGGAACCGACGACTCCAATCATCATTGAACCAACGGACACGTCGAAGGATACGACACCGCTGTTCCGCTGGGTGCATACGAACACATCCGTCCGTTATGAGATCCTGGTGCGAGATACCGTCAGAAACGAGACGATCTCCCTGAACGTCGTCGTATTCCAGTTGAACCCAGGCCAGAACGAAGCCATTTACGCTCTGCCAGACTCGAGGGCACTGAGACCCAGCACGTATCGTTTCTGGATTCGTTCGTTCAACTCACTTGGTCAGGCAAGCAGTTGGAGCACAGCCCAATCGTTTGTGATCCTGGCTTCCACTGATTCGAACCCAGCCGATGCGAAGCCTGAATCGAAACTTGACGATGTGGTTCTCGCTTCACTGCTCTCGCGAGACGATTCAGGGTCGAAAGAAGTTCAAGAGATAGATTCTCGCGTTGTTGCCAGACAGGATATTGTCCGCCAGCCTTCCAAGACTGATCCTGCGGAAGCCCCCGCGAATACAGAACTGACGTTCCAGCCGTCGACGGATTGGTCAGAGACGCTGGAGACGGACTTCGTAGACGCGGCCTTTGAGCAGTTGTTTGACCCGTCTGCTGCGATCATCCTGACCGATCTATTGGAAGAAGTCCACGGAGGCTGATCGAAAGTCTCCAGCCACCATGCAACAAAAGCCAGCCGATTTCTCGGCTGGCTTTTTTTGTTGAGTCTGATTGACATTTGCTCGCTGAACTCAGTATTGCTCAATCAGGTAACGGATCAGGTCTGTCGAGGTCACGATACCAACAAGCTTGTTGCCGTCGACCACCGGAACGGAATGAAACGAACTGTTGCTGAGAATGTGAGCAGCGTCACGAACTGTCCCATCCGACGGCATCGTCACAGGATCTGCCTTCATCACATCTCGAAGCGAATAGGTGTGATCCAGAACAGCATCAAGACTTCTCACATCCTGATTGCCGAACTCGCCGAAGCTAATGCGAAGGAAATCTGTCCACGAAAGAATTCCCTGCAACTCTCCACTTTTGACGATTGGCAAATGGTGAACTTTAGCGGTCTCGAAGAGTTGTCGAGCTTTCGAAATGGGATCAGACACTTCAAGAGTCACGAGATTTCGGGACATGATATGGCTGACAGGATCATTCTTTTTCATGGCGTGGCATTTCCTGACCAAGTCTGAATCGGAGACGCCGATCGTCTCTCATGGACCATAGTGTCAGGCAGATCGCGTGCCACGATCACGCCGACCGACCGATCGTCGCCTGGCCCTGACACGAACCAGGCTCTGCGTGAGCTCCGCGATCACGGAAAAGGCCGCAAAACGGCCTCGCACCGGACTTGAGCGGACAATTCAGTCTCGTGGAATCTGTGCCGCTCATGGACATGCTGCATTGGCCTGCGCTGTGCGAATGAGATCACCTTCTTCAGCCGTCACGATGCGGTGTGCAGGTACGGGCAATTGTGGGTCGGTTCGGCACGGAGGATCGTCAACACGGTTAAATCTTATTTCATCATCATAAACCCTGCGATCGGCAAAGGCCGGAGAATGCCGCTAAGTTCGCTGCCGAGTGCAACCCACCAGCGATGCATTAACGAGTCTTTCCTAAAGCGAGTCGATCGGTGATGTAGACTTTTCGCAACAGTTTGGTCAGGAAAGCCCTGCCATCCAGGCATTGAACCGTCGACAATCGCCGGTCGGAACGCGGAACCAAAACATGTCCATCGCATCGCCACCTGAAACGCCTCTTCAATCACAGTCTGTGAATGAACTTCCCGACGCGCGGGTGCTTGAAGACAAAACGCCGCAATGGATGCGGTCCACATCAGCATCGTCAGCGCTGTTGGTGGCGGTCGGTCTTGTGTTCATACTGCAGGCAAACAGTCCGCTTTGGCATACGGATCTGTGGGACCATCTGAACTACGGAAAGAACATCATCAGTAGCAGAGCGATCTCTCCAACTGAGCCACTGATGAGACTCTGCCGCGGCGTATCGATGATCAATATCCCATGGCTCGCCCAGGTCGGCATGGCAGCGCTGAATGAGCGATTCGGGCTGACTTCTCTGCAGTTTGCCCATGCGCTGGCGATCGGACTGAGTCTGTATGTCGTTGCGTGGCGGGCCACGAAACTGAGCCATTCGGTGCTTGGCGGGATCGCTGCGGCGGCCATCTTCTACAAAGTGAACCTCAGCCAGTTCCTCGTGATTCGCCCGCAGGTGGCAGGAGTTGTTTTCTACTGCGTGATCGTCTCATGGATGATGTCTCGTTCGCGAGTCTCGCGGCTGAGCTGGTTTGGCCTGCCGCTGATGTTTGCACTCTGGGCCAACGTTCATGGATCATTCTCGATGGGCCTGTTCCTGATGGGTCTGACGGCCATCGGCCGCTTTGCTGACGTTGTCGTCATCTCAAGAAAAGTTCGAACTGCGGTTCTGGACCGCGAGTTCCACAAGGTTCTCCTGCTGACGCAATTGTGTGCAGCTGCTGTCCTGATCAGCCCGTCAGGATTGGCGGTATACCCTGAAGTCTTCAACGTTGCGGGCAACCCCAACATCGAATCCATGTTTGAGTGGGATGCCATGACCCTGCGATCGGCGGACGGGCAAGCGGCTGCCGCGGCGGCATTGCTGGCATTCTTCGCATTCAAACTCAGCCCGCGACGGCTCCGCAGCGGAGAGATGCTCGCGTTCGTGATCACCGGACTGCTTGCAGCATGGTCGGAACGAATGATCAACTGGTGGACGCCGCTGGCGGGAGTGATGACGGCAACGCACCTCGTGGCAGCAATTCGTCGTACGACTCCGTGGATGAAGAATCGGCAGCCTCTGAAGCCGGGCGGGCTCTGGAGCCTGGTCAACGCCGGGCTATTGTGGATCCTGTTCGGACTGACAAGCTTCGGCGGGCAGATTCTGCACGGTCGTGTGCCCGAGCTGAAACGACTTGTGTCACAAGAGACACCGCTTCAGGCAGTTGCATTTCTCGAATCCATGGAGTCCATTCCCTCAGGCATTTGCTTTGTTCCCGCTGAATGGACGGGCTACGTGATGAACCGGGGACCGAAACAGCTTGAACCGATGGTGAATCTGCACGTGCATGTCATCCCCGAGCAAGTCTGGGGCGATTACATCCGGCTCGTCAATGGTCCGTCTGACTGGAATGGACTGCTCGACGAGTACGGCATCAACATGGCCATCGTTGACAAGAATCGCCAGCCAGCACTCGCCAAGCGAATTCGAGAGAGTGCAGACTGGTCCGCCGCTTATGAAGATCAGCAGGCCATCGTGTTTACTCGCAAGACACCGATCTAGCGTTCGCGGTGTCAGGCACGCAGACAACAGATTTCCTCTTTGAGTGCAGAGTTACCTCCATGTTGCTTCGCAAACATCAAAAGCCGGTTTCACTTCGAGTATGGCTGGCTGTGCAGTTCGGATTCGGTGCAGCGTTTGCCGGGTCGTGGTTCGTGCTTTCACCTGAGCGGCAGAACGAAGTTGTCGCAAAGATGAGCCATACGCCAGTGCGACTCGACGTCGATCTGTCGAAAAGCACGTGCGCTGAGGTTGGTCCGTTGTACGATGATGCTGAAGTCGTAACGGATGACGAACTAGCGATGGTCCTGAAGAAGATTGTGCCTCGATTCAGCCGCAGTCATCTGCGGCCGAATCTCGTCGAGCACGCGCTTCGGACCTGGGGATCAGAAATCCAGTTCAATCATGAAGATGCCATTTCCGGACCGCAAATGGCTGAGTTCCTGACCGACACGTCGAAGTACATTGCATCGTGGGGACAGGACAATCCTCCTCTGCTTGAAGAAACGCCACAGGGAATCCATGTTCGCTGGGCCGAGGATTCCTCCGCTTCGGTTCATCACGACCACACTCTGGCAGCATTGACAGAGGCAGGCCTCTCGATCGACTCACCCGTGTTTACGGCTCAGCGTTCGCTGCATGTTCGGGATGTTCTTGCAGAGGCTCTGCGTGATTTTCGACTGGATGAACGTGAAACCGAGTGGTCGGCAATGTCTTTCGCACTGTGGCTCGCGCCGCAGGAAACGACTGCGTGGCATAACGGCGAAGGTCGATTCATCACCTTCGACATGCTGGCCGAGCGGCTCATGAGAAATCACAAACGGGACGGAGTGTGCCTGGGAACGCATCGAGTGTACACGCTGATGCTGATGATTCGACTCGACGAGCAAAAAGGCGGCACACTGATCACCGCTGAAACACGCCAGAGCATCTTTGAGTATCTCCGGGCGACTCGGGACTTGATTATCAAATCTCAGTCCGAAGATGGATCGTGGCCTGCCAACTGGACGGATGGTGAAGATGCGGTGGCGAAAGCAGATCCCAAAGAACTGCCAAGCAAGCGAGTCATCGCGACTGGCCACCATCTTGAATGGCTCTCCATCGCGCCGACAGAGCTGCATCCGCCTCGCGAGCAGATCCTGAAAGCCTCAAGATGGCTCGTGAAAAACGTGAGTGAAGCGCCCCAGGCGGAGATCGACAAGAACTACACGTTCTACTCACATGTTGGCAAAGCACTGGCGATGTGGCGAAGGACATCGCCGGCAGAGTTCTGGACTAACTACCGGACGGCACATCCGGAAATCGAACAATTCGAGCCGAAGCAAACCGCAGATGCTCCGAAGGCCGGGAACGATAGCCACTGAGATTTGAATTGTTTCGGACATCAACGCAAACGAGGCCAGTGTTGGACACTGGCCTCGTTTGTTTGGGCATCATGGAATTAGAAAGAACTACTTCTTCGCTGCGGTCACGTTGTTGACCAGTTCCAGATAGTCCAGAGTGATATTTACAAGCTCTTTGTTGTAGAAGTCAGTCGGGAAGATATCGTCCTTGTTCGA
Organism: Ottelia alismoides; assembly: GCA_037367405.1. NCBI lineage: Eukaryota > Viridiplantae > Streptophyta > Magnoliopsida > Alismatales > Hydrocharitaceae > Ottelia > Ottelia alismoides. Next base: position 425,179 of record JAZKJV010006924.1, on the reverse strand, counting down.
TCCGCTCGCCTGCTTGATCGCTTCTTCTTCTTCCTTCTTCTCCTGCTTCAACTCCTCTTCTTCGGCGCGCAGAACGCTCTCATTCAGAGAGATCGTCTTCTCGTTCTGGCGTTCGAGATACCGAGCAATCAGCTTGTTGATCTGGGTGAAGTCTTCATCCTTTTCAACACGTTCAGTGCTGCGTTTTTTCAGTTCAGACACCATGACGTCTGTCACATTGGCCGAGAACGGAACGTAGCTCGTCCTGGCGATGCGATCGAACTCCAGAGCATTATCCAGCGAGTCTTCACCGATCTCACGATGATTCAGCAGAGACGGAAGGACAATATCGGACGCGACTCCCTTCGTCTGCGTGCTGTCACCGTTCACTCGATAAAACTTGCTGATGGTCAGCTTCAGAGAGCCTCGATCGACTCGCTTGAAGGACAGAGGGTTCGCCACATCAACGACGCTCTGCACAGTGCCTTTGCCGTGAGTTGTTCGGTCTCCGACAACGATCCCGCGACGGTAATCTTTGATAGCCCCGGCGAAGATCTCTGAGGCCGATGCCGAGAACCGGTTGCACACAACGATCATCGGCTTGTGCCAATAAACATCCGGATCCTCATCTTCGAACGCCTGAACCTCGTCGCCTGGCTCCTTGACCTGAACGACCGCGCCGCGAGGAATGAACAGGCCCGAAACTTCGATTGCTTCCTGAAGAGCACCGCCACCGTTCCAGCGAAGGTCAACAATCAGAACATCGACGTTGGATTTCTTGAACTCGTCGAGAACCACCTTGACGTCTCGGGACGTGCTCTTGAAGTTCCCTCCGAACTGTGCACCTTCGAAGTCACGATAAAAGGATGGAATTCGCAGAACACCAATGCGTGTGGTGCCATTTCCAGTCCAGTCCGATGACTCCAGAACCTTTCCCTTCACTTCGTCTTCGGTGATTTTCACTTCGGTTCGAGTCAGCTCGTATTCTTCGATGCCGCCAGCCTCTTTCATCACCTGAAGCTTGACCTTCGTACCACGCTTGCCGCGGATCATGTCCACGACCTTGGTCAGCTTCATCTCGACCACATCGACGTAATCCGTTTTGGCATCCTGTGACACCCCGATGATCTTGTCGCCCTTCACAAGACGACCGTCAGCAGCCGCTGCACCGCCATCAATGACTTCTTCGACAATTGTGTAACCATCTTCGTACTTCAGTCGTGCGCCGATGCCATCGAGCTTCAGTCGCATGTCGATCTTGAAGTCTTCCAGAGTCTGAGGAGACATGTAGCTGGAGTGAGGATCAAGACAATGCGTCATCGACGACAGGTACAGCTCCAGAACTTCGTGCGATTCGGTCTGCGACAGAAACACCTGATTGGTGTGATATCGCATGTGAAGACGCTTGCGGGCTTCAGCGAGATCCGTCTTCTCCATCTTTAGCATAAGGAGGTCAAACTTGATGCGTTTCCTCCATCGTTCATTCAGTTCGTCTTCCGTTTCTGCCCATGCAACATCATCAGGATCCTTGACCATATCTTCTTCGACGGTGAAATCATGCTCGGCGTCGATGACCGCCCCGATCTTCTCAGCACGATCGTTCATTCGCAGCTTGAATCGGTCGAAGACCTTCGCGGCGAACTGGACATCGCCCTTCAGAATTTTGTCATCGAGAGCCGTACGATCGACAGCGAACTCATCGATATCCGCCTTCAGGAAGTAAAGCTTCTGAGGGTCCCAGACTTCGATGTATCGCTTCATCAGCTTTTCTGACAGAGCATCGTCAATCTCGGGATGGTTGATGTGCCGCGATGTCACCATGCTGGCAACCAGTTGAGCGGTCTTGCCGTCCTCAGGCGTCAGAACCACTTTCTGGTCTGCCGCAATTGCCGAACCGAACAGAGACAAGGAGGCCGCAAGGCCAGCGATCCGGCCGGCGGAAAAGAACTTCGTCATACTCTGGATCCTTCGACAAACATGCGGAAGTACGTTCGGTACCCCCGCCAGGACGCTATGAGAACGGATGACTGCGAATGACATATGGGATTCTGCAAACTTCGTTGCCAACGCACAACCAATGGTAAGTCACACGGCAAATTTGCCGCAAGACCGCCCTCGGCTTTCACTTCAGAAAACGGTCTCGCTGATCATCGACGGAAAAGATGTTGCCGACCGCAGTGTGCTCCGAAAGAAACTGCACAGAATTCTGATCGTCGAACCATGTTCCCTACCGTGGAAGAGCGATTTTTGCCCTGGATGGACGAGTTGTGAGCGAATTGAGCAACTGATCCGCCTTGCCCTCAAAGATCTTCGCATCCTCAGCCGCATGGCTGAAAATCAATGAGATCTGTTCTCCGTTGGCGGCAGCGCAGAGATAGTAGTCCCAAAGCAATTCCTTCTGATTTGATTCTCCACGAGCCTTCACTCGCTGAATTCGCCAGCCATTTCGGTCCGGGATTGTGTCCGATCCGGTGATCACGCCGCCCCGTTCGGTCACGGATTTCTCGACCTCCTGAAGAAACTTGTCCTCCGGCGTAAAGCTCCCCGCAGCAAGCAGGGGCGCCGTTGAGATGTTGCACTGTGCGACCAGGGCTCCGTTGTGGAGCATTCGGAGCATGACGAGATCGTTTGTCTCTTTGAAGATGTACCAGTTCCGGTCATGAAGCATCAGAATTCGCCACGGTGTCACGAGCGTCAGCAGTAACTGCCGAGCATCTGGCTCTGAAGCAGGTATGGCAGCAGGCAACTTCGCGTCCTCGTTCGCGGGACTCTGAGTCCATGAAATCTCTGCGGTCACGTCGAGGCCGGGGCTGACCGTCCCCGCTTTTCGTTTCTCTTTCAACGTGGCCTTCAAATCACGAATCTCCCGTGCCGCTCGGTCGAACGTCATTTGACCGACAACTTCGACGTCCGTTGCAGATCCGGTGACTGCTCCGGCGCACGAGCAGTTGAACTCAATGACCGCGTCGGTGGCCGAAAGAGATTTCACACTGCAGGTTGCCTCCTGACGAACCGGGGCGTCAACACCGGTCAGCATTGGTACAACCCACGGCTCGGCGTTCCACTTTTCACCCTTGTCGGTCAGTTTTCGACTCGGCAGAAGCCCCATCGCGGCCAGAGGATCACAAGGGAACTGAAGAAGATCCACCTGTTCTCGAGTCAACCGAACATCAGGACTCAATTGAATCAGCGCTGGCTCCGCGCCGTACAGATAGATCAGTCTCGATTGCTCAGGCAGACTGACTTGATTCCTATGATCTTTGCCAATCGTCGAGGTTGCTTCCGCCATCTGAAATCGACGAGCCGCACGGAGTGAACGGCTTGCTGTCTTGTCTGAGGCATATCGTTTCTGATCAAAGTCGAACCGAGCTGTGCTCACCAGGTCCCACGGAACCTCACCGTCCTTCGCAGGTGTCCGAAGCGTGCCGGAGATCGTCAGTTGGTACTTGACGTGCGTCGCCGTCGACGAATCCGGGGCAGCGGGCTGCAGGTCGATCGATTCATCCGTCGATGCAGGCCGCGCGAACCCTGTTCTGCAATTCGGATGGCAGAGGACCGCTGCAACTCCCATCGACGCCACGATTGCGAGTCTGAGACGACGACCAGACTGCCGATTCAATGACCAATCCATAATCTGAAGCTCCATCATCCTGTGTTCCGGAAGACGAATCTTTCCAGCAATCGCAAATTGCGGCAAGCGGAATCCTGGCCCGGCGTAATCTGCTGTGCAGCCTGCGAAAAGCAGATCCTTCACGATCCCTTTCACGCGGCCGCGGTTCCTGAAATCTGCACCTCAGGACGTTCAGGGGCATCACGCGGCCGGAAAATTGGCTACGATCCCCGGAGAACTGGCGAGCTTCGCCTGACCAGTTTACGAAAGGCGAAGGCGGGATTCTGTGCTGATTTCAGATGAGGCTCTTCATGGCTCGATGCGAACAGGGGTATCTGTGTGAAGTTTGCGGCGATGAAGTGGAATCCATCAGGGACAGCGATCTCTATCTGCGATTCGTCATGGGCCAGGTGCCCGTTCGCGAATTGCTCACGTCGGCAGAGCGACACATTCGATGCAATCCCGTTTCCGCTCAGTTCATCGATCATCCGGACTTTCAGCCGGTGACGGTGGACGGAGACTTCGATCGAAGACTGTTCGATCCCGAAGACATGCGGAGTCGTGTTGAACTCATCACGCGAGCATGGTTACGACTTCAGGAACTGGCTGAGAACGCACAAGGGATTCCTCTGCCAATGTATCCCTTGCCCGAGTTTCGCCAACTCGACGCGACCTGAACGACCGCAGGGCTGATGCAGGAACACGTTCGTGGGCTAAGCCACTCGCTAACGCCAGTTGAACACCTTGAAGATCCCTTCTCGGTTCTTGATTCGGTCTGGAAGTGTCAGCAGACGATCTCGGAAGAAGGCCAGGATCATTCCAGTTCCGAACAGGACAGTACCGCCGATCAGAATGGCCAGAGCGACCGAATTCAGCCGGCTCCATGGAACGAAAATGAGCAGGGTCAGAAAGTACAGCAACGTGCTGCAGGCGCCGATCAGAGTGGTGGACTTCAACTGACAGATCACTCCTGAAATCAGGAGTCCAATGCTGACAAACAGAAACCCAAACTCATTCAGCGGATAGAACACCCCGCGCCCCCGATCGATCCATGTGGCGATCGCAAGAGGAACGGCGGCCAGCAGCGAGCCGAACAGCAGACTCATACTGACAAACTCAGCCTCTCGATCCTGCTCGCGATACCAGCCAAGATGCCCCATGACCAGCAGGCAGAGGCCGACGAGCACCGAGAACAGCTCCACCTGCTGCCACGGACTCAGGCTAATCAAATTGTGCAGCGCGAGAAGCGTGACTCCGCCGATGCCAACGCTTGTGACCACAAACCAACGCCGAATCGAAGGCTGATTCGATACGAACACGGACGTCAGGCTGATCAGGAGCATGACGAGACAGAATCCCGCGAAGCCCCAGTCGACGGCGTCGGTTCGGCTTCCTGAGGTTCTGTAAAGTTGACTCAGCGAGTATAGAATCGTTCCGACAAACGAAAGACTCAGGATTCCATTTGCGGAAAGATAGATCGCCTCAGACAAACGAGCATAAGCCGTCTGCTCAAGAAGAGACAGTCGATAGACAAACAGCAGAGCGAGGCCGATGACTCCGAAGGTCAGCAGAAATGCCTGTGCACCAAGTCCCGTCCATGCCAGCAACTGCCACAGCGACGCGCAACCCATGAGCGCTGGAAGAACTGTGGGGCTCGGGCGACCAAACCAAAGCGCAAGAAAGTAGAACAGGGCCGCTTCAGCAAAGAACAACGCAAGAGGCAGATGCAGCGTTTCTGATCCGCTGAATCCAAGGAATCCGCGGAGGCTCGTCGCGAGTGACGAAATGAGCATCACGGCCGCCCCCACTTGAGCGACATGATAAAGCGGTTCGGCCGACGGACGCTGGCCGTAGAGATGACTGGCGATCAGCCACGCCATCGGGACGAGCATCATGATCGGTGCGTGTGACTGCCATTGATTCAGCCCCATCGCCGCCAGCGCTGCAACGGCCGCGATCATGGTGGCAGCACCCGTGGCGAAGAAATAGGACGTTGCGAGAGTCGACCGGCCTCCGGCTTTTTGTTCGACGAAGGCACCAAGCCGACACGACGCACCAGCCAGCAGCATCGCTCCAACGAACGTCCAGCGCGGTGCTTCGGTGAGCCAAACAGCACTGAGACCAGAATTGCCCAGATACACGGTGAGCCCGATCAGCACCGGCACGACACCCAGAACGAATCCGAAGGCCGGAAAGGACCTCATCAGTTTCGCATCGCGAGGACCGTTCAAACGAGCCAGATGAATCACAAGCGACGTCGCGGCCAGAATCGCAATGACCGCATCCACACCCAGTTGGAGATCAAGATACTGGACGATCAGGACTTCTGCCCAAAGCAACAGACCGCCTGCGATGTTCACGAAAATGCCGCGGCGCCGAACGACGAGATCTGAATAGATGCAGGCATAAATTCCCGCTGACACAAGCACAATGGCCAGCCATCGCAGAGGCCCGCAGACAGGAGACGGCACGGCCTGATAGCTGTCGAAAACCGGCTTGAACCAGATGGAATAGAGCCAGTCACCGGAGACTTGCGCACCGAAGAGCAGAATCAACCCAGCGGCCATTTGCACATGGCCCGACCAGAAAAATGCCATCCCGAACTTTTCGCGACTGAAGGGGCCATCGCCAGGTACGAAAGCTCTTTCAAGGTGAATTCCAATCAGACCAAGGATGACCAGCAAAGTCGATGGCGATGCAATCTCCCAGAATCTCTGCGGTGACGGATTCAGGTCGGCAAGAATCAACAATCCTGTCAGCGTAATGCCGCCCGTGAAGACATAGACGAACACTTCGTCTCTCAGAGTCCACGCGGCCGCTGCGTACAATCCACAAATCACTAGCGCGGCCAGCCAAAGATGACCGTCGATCGTAATGAGCGTGTTCGAATGCAGGTACCAGAGATTCAGCGGCATCACGGCACACGCGAGCAGAGCGACCGCCTTGCCAGCCATCTGATATCGAGTCTTCAGAATCAATCCAAGCCCGGCAACCAGCATCAACACACTGCCGATCGCCATGCCAATTGCTGTGACCATCGGCGTGAAGAAATTGTTCAGCCAGAGCAGAATGACCAGTCCCACGATCATCAGTGCGCCGCCGAGCCCGAGCAGGGCCTGAATGCTGCGGGGATCGAGAAGTATCTCAATCAGCGGACGCCTCGGCTTCGGCGGCTCCACTGGGATGTTCTCGCTTACAGACCTTGATTCCACGGGCTGCCAGTCAGCGTCCACATTTGACTCGGCCTTTCGAGCAACCGGCTGTGAAGGCTGACTTGTCGGTTTAACACGGCATTGACGCGCCAGTTCGTTTTCGGAAATCCCTTCCCGCCGAAGTGCTCGGCTGACGGCCATCAGTCGTTCATTCGAATCGTTCTCGAGCACATGAAACTGCGACAGCGACAGCTTCATTCTGGACCTGAGGTCATTCACGAACTGAACGACAAACATACCGGCTCGATAACCACGAACCCCGGCTGTCTCGCGCGGTTGTATCGGAAGCAACCCGTGTTTCGACGGCAACGGTTGCCCGCTCGCGGCATCGGCTTTGAACTGTTCCAGTTGTGCCTCGAGCTCCGATCGTAACTCCGTCGACTGAACCCACGTGATTTTGCCGGCAGAACTCCACTGATCAACGACTGTCAGCGCGGTTTGAACTGAATCAATCAACGCCGACCAGGACATGGCGGTATCCGACATACGAGCCCTCTCTCGAAGCTACAAATCAAGGCCGTCGAAACAGCGTGACGCATAAGGAAGACGAAACGTCAGGATCTTTGGGCACGAACTGTTGAGTGCTGCTCTCAGGTGTCGTGAGGCTCGTTTTGACGCCTCAACCGAAACTGCACTTGTGTTCACAGTCGAAACATAGTCCGCAATCCGCCGACCGTCGATACTGTTTTGAACAGATTTGCACCCACACCGAACGTTCTCCGCACGTCGAGGCATTCCACCGCCGAAGGCTAATCGCTCAGCAACGACGTGATCGCGACATTGATCTTAACGCTGCGAATTGTCACGTTCGGACACGTTAAGGTTTTGATTCCGGCTTGTTGTTTAGAAGTCGAAACGGTGACGATCTCCCCGACTTCGTGAGTTGTTCGTTACGCCATTGAACGACCAGATCAGGCTGATCCGAAAAGATGCCATCCACACCTCCATCGATTGCCAGCCAGTTCAGCAATTCGTCGCTTCGATCAGCAAACGGCGGAAGAGCATCAGATCGAAAGGTCCACACATGTACTTGCAAGCCGTGCTGATGTGCTGTCGCGACGAGGTCTGTCACTTCGGGACGGCCGTCGCTCTTTCTGCCTGAAACGACAAGCGTGTAAAGAACTCCGAGGCCATCACAGAACGTCGAGGCTTCCTGAATCGCCTCTGGCTTCGGCATCGAACCCAAAAGATAGATCAGCGGCAGAGGACTCTTCAGTTCTTTTCGAATGCGAATCACTTCTTCTCTTTCGAAACACTGAAGGAAGATCGGCGAATCGGGCCTGTCATAGCCGTACTCGGTCAGAACCTTCAGGATCGCAGTCGAAGCATCGAGACCATTCTCGCGGTGCTTTTTCGGCTCCTTGATCTCAACGTACACACCGGCGGTTCGACCGCGAGACTGGTTGAGTCCCTGAATCAGTTCCAGATGTTCGGCGAGCGTTGCAACGCGAAAGTGTCCCTTCTCCAGTGGAAATCGTGTCCCCTTGTCTTTCCAGGCTCGATTTGGGGACCGTCGTTCCGTCATTCTCAATGCTCGAAGTTCTTCCAGAGTGAAGTCACAAACGTACCAGTGTCCGTCACTGCGATTTCTGCCCGGAAACTTCGAAGCAACATCAGAAAGATCGTCCAGCACGAAGTCGTGCATCACGATCGGGACTCCGTCGCGACTCAGCACACAATCCTGCTCGATATAATCCGCGCCCATGACGTGGGCCATTGCAGCGGATTCTGTCGAATGCTCCGGTGCATATCCCGAAGCCCCACGGTGACCGATCACGATTGGCGATTCGAACTGAGGCTTCATGCCCACAACTCCTCTTGGAACTTCATCCGCTGACACGATGGTCGTCAACGACATCGTCAGCAACACCAGCGAAGCGAATCTCATGAAACAACTCTCTTGGCGACTCTGCCCGTCTTCAGCACCGGGAATGCGATGAACGCACGATGCCATCGAAGGGCAGGTTATGCGATGCCGGAAGATTCGCCAATCTCCAGAACTCATCGAGCGATCAACCGGATCTCCGCGACGACCGAGCCAGCGTTGCGGCGGCGTCGAAATCCCAATCCGAACCTACGTTTGAGTCGGCTGTCATTGGCGCTCACGGTCCTCGCGTGTTGTAGGATGGCCGCCCTCGGCCGTCAGCGATTTCTGCGCGGTCGACGGCTGGACGCGGCCATCCTACTTTGGGATGCGGGCGTAGACAGCGTGAAGAAAACCAACTCTTGCTCGTGATTTCCCTCATCTCCTGAAAGTTTCAATTGCAGGACTTGCGGCGGCTCCGACAGCACCGATTGCGGTAATTGCCAATCGTTTTGTGCGAAATCGTTTCCCTGGCGTCGCGTTTGCTGAGACTCTTTGCCGACGCTGTTGCGTGAGCGTCATTCATCCTGATGCACACTCCAACCTCCCACAAAGCACACTCCGATGCAAGATGATCGCCCAAAGAGCCCTCTTGAGAATCCTCTGGTGCTCGCGTTCGTCTGCGACGCTGGAAGCCGAATTGAGTCCGTCGCAACGCCTCGACCGCTGGCCAAGTCGCTGAATCCGGGGCAAGTGATTCTTGACTCACTGACACCTACCGGTGCATTTGAACTACGAGACGCTTGGCATGAAATGGTGGCGACGGATTGTCCGATCCAGGGAGAAGTCACCGCAGTTCTGACAGAGAACGATGATGAGCGAACTCTGTTGTTTCACGCAATGCCGCTGCACAAAGGTGACGACGAAGGTCGGTTCCTCGTCAATCTTTGCTCGGGCTTCCGGGCTGTCAAATCGGGCCCGGATGAAGTTGCGCGTTGCCGAGCGGTTTTGAATACGGCTGTCGACGCGATTGTGACGATCGACTCGTCGGGCATCATCGAAGCTTTGAACCCGGCGACGGTGCGAATGTTTGGCTATCGTGAAGCTGAAATGATTGGCCAGAATGTTCGCATGCTGATGCCCGATCCCTACAAGTCAGAGCATGACGGCTATATCAGCAACTACATCGAGACCGGACGAGCATCCATCATCGGAATCGGACGAAAAGTCGTTGCTCGAAAGAAGAATGGCACCGAGTTTCCAGTGCATCTGGCGGTCAGCGAATTTTCCGTCAGACAGCACCGCTTCTTTACAGGAATTATCCGGGATTTGACGGATCTGGAGCATGTTCAACGACAGCTTTTGCAGGCGGAACGTCTGGCGGCGATCGGCCAGATGGTGACTGGTCTCGCGCACGAAAGCCGCAACGCTTTGCAGCGAGCTCAGGCCTGCCTCGACATGCTGTCGCTCGATCTTCAGGAATCGCCAGAGCAGCTCCATCTGGCTCGTCGAGCAACTACTGCGTTACAGGATCTTCATCGTCTGTACGAAGAAGTTCGCAGTTATGCCGCGCCGATTCATCTTGAGTTTCGCAATTGTGATCTCAGCACAATCTGGCGAAAGGAGTGGGACAATCTCTCACAACTTCGTCGCGATAAGCAAATTGAATTGGTCGAAGCGGAGGACAGTGAGCATCTCGCTTGCGACGTCGATGTGCATCGAATGGAACAGGTCTTCCGAAACATCCTTGAGAACGCGATTCATGCGTGTTCCAGTCATGCAGAACCGGGCATCGTCAACATTCGCAGTTCGCGAACCGAATTCAACGGACTGCCGAGTGTGAAGGTCACTGTTCGGGACAACGGCCCGGGGATGACGGCTCAGGTCGCTGCTCAGATCTTTGAGCCCTTCTTCACCACAAAGCAAAAAGGAACAGGACTCGGCATGGCGATCGTCCAGCGAATTATGACTGCTCATTCCGGAAGCATTTCCGCGCGTTCGATCGCTCCCAACGGAGCCGAAATTGCGATCGTTGTTCCGCTTCAAACGCCGGTTCGGAATGCCGTTCGCAATTGATCATTGGTTAGTGAAAGTTGGACTCCGAGAACGTTCAAAGTTCGACGAATTCCGATCATTTCTGTCACCATCCCGCACACAAGCGCGCGTATGTGCACACTGAGAACCTCAGGCTGATCTGCACACTCGCGAATTGAACTGTCTGAGTTCAGACGAGGATCTGTCATGTCATCCACCACCATGAATTTGCTTGTTGTGGAAGATGATCCGGATTTCCGCGAAACCTGCGCACGCTGGATGACTCGCAAGGGCCATCTTGTCGCGGCCGCCTCAAACGGGCACGAAGCTCTTGAGCTTTGCGACCGTAAGACATTCGACGTCGCCATCGTCGACATGAATATGCCTGGACTCACAGGCATCGAACTGCTCGAACGCATGAAGGCGTCTCAGATTGAAACGGAAGTCATTATTCTGACGGGCCAGGGGACCATCGACAGCGCTGTCAATGCGATGAAACTCGGGGCATGCGATTATTTGACGAAGCCGTTTCCTCTCGATGAACTCGAACAACGCTGCCTGATGGCATGGGAACGATCCAAGATTCAGAAAGAGAATCGTCAGCTCAAGGCAATCATCGAACGATCGTCTCCTCCAGTGCGCATTATCGGCGATTCTGCACGCATGCGAGAAGTGTTTCGGCTGATCGAACGTGTCGCTCCGACAGACAAGCCTGTGTTGATTCAGGGTGAAAGTGGTACAGGGAAGGAGCTTGTCGCCAGAGCACTTCAGCAGCAAAGTCATCGAGCCAACAAACCGTTCGTCACCATCAACTGCGCGGCGTTGCCAGAGCAACTGGTCGAAAGTGAATTGTTCGGACATCGCAAAGGCGCGTTTACCGGAGCCAACGAAGATCGCGCGGGGCTGTTTGAAGTCGCAGACGGAGGCACTCTGTTCATCGACGAAATCGGAGAACTTCCCGGTTCCCTGCAGCCCAAACTACTCCGAGCGCTCGAAGACGGATCGATTCGTCGGGTCGGTTCTCATCGCGAGAGAAAAGTCGATGTTCGCCTGATCGCGGCGACCAATCGAACGTTGTCAGAGGAAGTGGCCGCCGGACGATTTCGAGAAGATTTGTATTATCGAATCAACGTGATGTCGCTCGAACTGCCGCCGCTTCGAAAGCGAGAAGGGGACGTCGCGTTGCTGATCAAGGCGATGCTTGGAAAGGAATGGATCGTCACACCGGAGGTGACTCAGGTTCTCGAATCCTACCACTGGCCGGGTAACGTTCGTCAGTTGAAGAACGCCCTCGAGCGAGCTCAGATCCTGGCGAACAACAACACGATCACCGTCGACGATTTGCCGTCTGAGATCGCCGATGTCCACGATGGCGGCACTCACTCGCGACACGCGTTTCCAACCGCGACTGCCCAGGGAAACGGATCGGCACATTCGGCACCATCACCATTGCCGTCGTCGACTCGCCTTGAGGATCTCGAAAAGGCTCATATCGTTGACATCCTTCGCCAACAGAATGGCAACAAAGCAAGAACTGCGCGAGTACTTGGCATTCATCGTCGCAAGCTCTACCGACTGCTCGAACGATATGGCATCATCGAAGAGCGGCCAGTGTAGGCACGGTCAACAAGATTGACTGCCGTCGTATCTGTCACAAAATCGCGAAGCCCGCTCAAACCCGCACGCGGATTTTGCATCGCCCAGGAACGGCCAGAGCGAAGAACCCGCAGCGCAGCAAAAAGCTCGGCAGGCAAAATCTGCCGAGCTTTTGATTGATTCGTTCGCGATTCGTCGACCCCAGATCTCCGCGCAGCGAAAACCTTAGAGCGGAATCAACGTGGCTCACAAGGGGCGGGATTAGCCCTTACGATGACGAATTCTCGATCGCATACGACGTTTTTTGCGACCAATCTTTCGCCGACCCTTACCCGTTCTCTTGGTACCCATGAGCCAAATGTCTCCGGAATGCAAAAATGAAACGTGACTGAGAGGGGGCGAAGGATAACAAGCGATCCGCCTTCATTCAAATCAGGTTTGCAAACGTTCTTTCGGCCGGGATGAAAAGAAAATGCAGGGAATCTGACTTGCACGCTCGTTTCGGCAACAGTCGGCCCGGCTCGTTCGGAGTTTTCAGCCGTGAACACAGGACGGCATGCGGACTGCGAATCCATATGATTTCGCCCCAGTTGACCGCACAGATTGACAGGCGGTCCGCCGTCATTCCGCCCATATTCTTTCGCGTCAAAGGGGTATGCAGTCTTTGCGTTTTCGATTTGGCGTGGCTACGATGAAACTCCCCGAGCCGACCCGTTCGACTCAATCCCACCTAAATGACCTTCCCCAAACCAGGATTGGTGAGCTGCATGCGATCCACGCTGTTTGGTTCCTTCCTTCTTCTCGCCGCCATTGTTCCGTCGCCTAGCACATGGTCTTCCGCGAACGCGCAGGAATCGAACGAAAAGAAAGTCAGCTACTATCGTTCTGTCCGCCCGATTCTCCAGCGGCGCTGTTCGGGATGTCACTTCGATGGTAAGCGCGAAGGCGGATTATCGGTTGTGGCCGTCACGGAACTGCTCAAAGGTGGCGAAGCGGGAACGTCGGTGGCTGCCGGGAAGCCAGATGAAAGTCCGCTGATCCAGCGAGTCTCCGGCGAAAAGCCCGACATGCCGCTGAACGCAGATCCGTTGACTCCCGAACAGATCAACACACTGCGGACCTGGATCGCTCAGGGTGCTGTGGACGATACTCCCGCCGATGTTGGTCAATCGATCGATGCGGCACACCCTCCGGTTTACAAAGCGGCTCCGGTTGTCACCTCGATTGACTATTCGCCGGATGGAAAACTGTTGGCTGTTGCTGGCTATCACGAAGTGCTGATTCACGCGCTCGACGGCAGCGCGCCGGTGAAGCGATTGGTCGGACGATCTCAGCGAGTCGAATCGTTATCGTTTTCTCCGAATGGACAGGTGCTGGCCGTAGCTGCTGGGACGCCATCACTGTTCGGTGAACTTCAGTTGTGGAACGTGGCTGAATCGAAGTTGCTTCATGGAGTGACTGTTTCGCACGACGCCATGTTTGGTGTCTCCTTTAACGGTGACGGCACATTAGTCGCGTTCGGTGGGGCAGATAATCGAGTTCGTGTGGTGAAGGTGGAAACGGGCGAAGTCACGATGCGAATGGATGCTCATTCGGATTGGGTTCACGGCACGACGTTTTCCCTGAAGAACGATCATGTGATCAGCGTGAGTCGCGATCGTTCGATGAAGCTGACAATTGTGGAGAACGGCCAGTTCGTGGACAACATCACCAGCATCACGCCGGGCGCTTTGAAAGGCGGACTGGTCGATGTTCAGCGACATCCGACTTTGGAACAAGTGTTGGCGGTTGGTTCCGACGGTGAGCCTCGACTTTACAAGATCTTCCGAGAGAAAGCTCGACAGATTGGCGACGACTTTAACCTCGTGCGAGCCTACCAGCCGTTGCCCGGTCGGTTGACGGATCTGGATTTTGCTCCATCAGGAAGCAAGTTCGTGGTTGGTTCCAGCACGGCAACAAGCGGAGCGGCTCGTGTCTATATGACAGACGATCCTGCGAAAGTTGTGGATCTTCAGGGGCTGGCTTCTCCAGTGTTTGCCGTGAGTTTCCGACCGGATGAAAAGCAAGTCGCGGTCGCTGGTTTTGATGGCAACGTTCGTTTGTTCAACGCTGAAACCGGAGCATTGGAATCATCGTTCCCAGCAGGACCCATTACTCCGACAACTCCCGCAGCAGCTTCCGGTGGGGATTGACCATTGTAGAACGATTGTCCCAATCGTTCATGAGCATGAGCAGTTGAGACAACTGCTCTACAATGAGTGGCACATGAGCAGTTGAGACAACTGCTCTACAATGGGCCTACTGTATTACGTGAATTGAAACTTGTCCTTCTCAGGCGAGATGATCGATGAAACTTCTTCGACGATTCTTATCAACGTCAATCCTCGCAACCATCCTCTTGTCGGCAAGCGGGGTGCGAGCAGACGAAGCAAAGCCCGCGGAACAGCCAGCACAAGCCGCGCGGTCGTTTAGTAGTCTGGAGGTCTATCCGCCGGAACTTACGCTGACCTCGATCCGCGATGCTCGTCGCGTCATCGTGACCGGTGTGACGTCTGACGGCCAGCGCATCGACCTGACGAGCAAGTCAAAGGTTTCCACGGAGTCACCTGTTTGCAAAATCGACGCGGACAGTTTTGTCAACGCTGTGTCGGCGGGTGACGGAAAGCTGCTTGTCGAAGCAGAAGGCCTGAAGGCCGAGATTCCTGTGAAGGTCGCGTCCGCGGATCCCCAACAGGTCGACTTCATCCGCGAAGTCAATCCGATCATGAGCAAGGTCGGATGCAATCAGGGTACCTGTCATGGATCGCAGGCTGGCAAGAACGGCTTCAAGCTCTCGCTGCGTGGCTATGATTCCATCTACGACTATCGAGCACTCGTCGATGATCTTTCAGGCCGTCGTTTTAACCGGTCGGAGCCTTCTCAAAGCCTGATGCTGCTGAAGCCGACTCAGGGCGTTCCTCATGAAGGCGGCTTCCTTTTCGACGAAGAGTCCCGTTACTACAAAGTCCTCGAACAGTGGATTGCCGAAGGTTGTCAGTACAATCCCGAAGCGGCTCGCGTGACGGGCATTGAGGTCTACCCGCCGACTCCGTTGTTGCAGCTTCGACGCGATCAGCAGCAGTTGATCGTGATTGCGAAGTTTGCCGACGGAACGACGCGCGATGTGACTCGTGAAGCGGTGTTTGATACGAGCAACTTCGAAGTGGCTACTGTTTCCAAAACCGGGCTGATCACGGCCATTCGTCGAGGCGAAGCGGCGGCTCTTGTTCGTTACGAAGGCAACTATGCCGCCGCGCCGATTTCAATTCTGGGTGACCGAACCGGATATGAATGGGTTCCTCAGACGGAACTGAATTCGATCGACACGCTGGTCAACAGCAAGCTGCAGCGAATGAAGATTCTGCCGTCCGGTCTGGCGGATGACGCGGAGTTCCTTCGCCGAGTCTCTCTGGATATCGCGGGTGTTCCACCGAGTCGCGAAGAGATCGAAGCGTTCGTGGCTGATGCAACTCCGACGGTTCAAAAGCGAAGTGCAAAGATCGATCAGTTGCTTGCCAGTCCAATGTATGTCGAACACTGGACTCTGAAGTGGAGCGACCTTCTTCTGAACCGCCGCAAGACGGTTACGCAGAAAGGTGTCTGGGCGTTTCGCAACTGGATTCGCCAGTCAGTCGCCGCGAACAAGCCGTTCAACACGTTCGCTTCTGAATTGCTCACATCTGGTGGCAGTGCTTATGAGAATCCTGCGGCCAACTATTTCCGCATCGCTCGCGAGCCCAAGCTGGTGATGGAGAACATGACTCAGGTGTTCCTGGGAACTCGCTTCAACTGTAATCAATGTCACGACCATCCATTCGAACGATGGACTCAGCGACAGTACTATGAACTGTCCGCATACTTCGCAGACGTCGGTCGTCGGCCGCTGCCGGACGGGGATGAGTTCATCTTTACGACGAACAGCCCGACTCCGGTGATCAATCCGGATTCCAATCAGCCGGCCGATCCGAAGTTCCCCTTCCAGCACGCCGGCGCCGTTGATCTCAGCTCAACGCGCCGTGAACAGCTCGCGCAATGGCTGACGGCGAAAGAGAATCCTTACTTCGCTCGCAGCATTGTGAATCGTTACTGGAGCTACTTCTTCGGCAAGGGCATCATCGATCCCGTCGACGACATCCGCGCAGGCAATCCGGCGTCAAATCCGGAATTGCTGGATGCATTGACGAAGGACTTTGTCGACAGCGGCTACGACCTGAAGAAGCTGATTCGCACGATCTGCAACTCGGCGACGTATCAGCGAAGTCTGGAAGAAAATCAGTGGAACGAAGACGACACAACGAACTTCTCCCATGCGTTGCCACGTCGTTTATCTGCTGAGCAGTTGTACGATTCGATCATGCAGGCGACTGGTGCTCCTCGTCGGCTCCCGGGCGTTCCAGCCGGCTTCCGAGCTGCAGAATTGCCGGACTCCGAAGTTGAAGTCGCGTTCCTCGACATGTTCGGACGTGCTCCGCGTGAATCTCCGTGCGAGTGCGAACGAACGAGCGACGTTAGTCTCGGTCAGACTCTGAACATGGTCAATGGTCCGACAATCGGCGACGCGATCGCTCATCCGGAAGGCATCATCGCAAAATCCGTCGCGGCTGGTGCTTCGAAGGAACAGTTGATCGAAGCAGTCTATCTGTCGACGCTGTGTCGCAAACCATCAGCGGAGGAGATGACTCGTTCACTTGAATACTTCGCAACGGCCACCGATGCTAAGTCCGCCAGCGAAGATCTGATGTGGGCTCTGATCAACAGTCCGGGGTTCCTGTTCAACAGGTGATTTGGTGAATGATGAAGAGGAAGGTTCCAGCAGATTCAGGAAGGCCAGCAGATTTTTTGAACACGAAGGGTAGCGGAGGATGTACGAGGGGCATCAAGCGATGGGCGAACTCCTGACCCAAAGATCTCGGTAGCGCTTGGACAAGAATCGTGAATGCTGGAAGCGAAGAACCATGAACTCAGGATCCGCTGAATCAGCGACAGACCCGGTCAGTCACAGGTTCATTGGACATGCCATGAGGGTGCATTCACTTGTGGGGCCGGGGCTTCCCGAGGAAGTTTACCATCAGGAAATTGTTGAGGCTCTCCAGGAAGATGGAATTGAACACCTTTCAAAACCAAGGCGAGATTTGGTTTATAAGGGTGTAGTCGTAGACACGTTTGAGCCTGATTTTGTTGTTGAGAATCGATTGATTCCCGAACTGAAATCACTGGGCGGGCATTTCGCGGCGCAGCATATTCTTCAGGTTTTTTGCTACTGTAAGTTTTGGAAACTGAGAACCAGTTTGCTCGTCGATTTTGGAAAGCAGAGTCTTCATTGGCGGCGTCTCATCTATCCATCTTATTCAGCAAGACTACCTGAGATTCCGGTGCCACCGTTCGTAACCTCTCCATCCCTGGCTCAGGAAATTCTTCGGGCAATTGCCGAGTGTCTATCTGAGATCGGACTCGGTTATCGCGAGACAACATGGAAAGGGCTGGTGCAGGCCGCAATACAATCGGTTGGACTTAAGGTCATACCCGCTGTGTCAGTTTCGGTTCGAAACCGCACCATCGTTTCTCTTCCCAGCATCATCGTAGAAAACCAGTGTGCTCTATCAGTCTCAGCGCTTTCGAATGGACTGAGTCCTACCGATCGGGCAGTCATGCAGACACATCTTCGTTGGCTAAATCTTGACTGGGGTATCATTCTTCACTTTGGCAAGAAAGACGTAGACCTTCGCTTCGTCGGCCACCCCAAATGAAGGAGGTTACTCGCGAAAAACATTCTCAGAACGAAACGATACTGAAAGAATGGCGACTGCGATTCAAAATCTGCTGGCCTTCCTGAATCTGCTGGAGAATGCCATTCATTGCGAGAGGCTCTGCAGTCAGTGAAGCACGGGACACTCGCTCGGACAAAGATTGAGTATCAGACATGACGAAGCCCAACAGCAACAAAAGACGACGCGAAGAGATGCAGGCAAAGCGTGAGAAGCGTCAGGAAATCGACGAGATAAGGCGGGCGGAAGCAAAGGCTGAAGAGCATTCCTCGCTGCATCCGACCGCTGTGAATATCCAAAGCCTCGCTCCCGATGGCAGCTACTCAAGCCCCGATTTTGTAAACAGGGGCTACTATATTGATCTGCCATTTACGTGTCAGAATTGCGGAAAAGAGCAGATCTGGCTGGCCACTCAGCAGAAGTGGTGGTACGAAGTCGCCAAGGGCGGCGTCTGGACAAAAGCGAAGCTTTGCAGACCATGCCGACAGGCGGAGCGTCGTAGGCGCGAAGAAGCTCAGCAGTCTGCAAAGCACGGCACTGAGCAGAAGACAAATTCCACAAAGAACAGAGGCAACTCATGACACAATCTCATTGCCATCGTTTTCGACCGATTGGGCCGACGCGGCGAGAGTTGTTGCAGTCGGCGGCGTGTGGATTTGGGGCCGTGGCGATGGCCTCGTTGTTTGCAAACGCGAGCCTTGGTGCCGACGGGGCTCAGGTAGCCGGAGATCTCGGAGCCAAGCCGACTCATTTTGATCCGAAGGCGACGAGTGTCATCTTTCTTTACATGGACGGAGGCGTCTCGCAGGTTGATTCGTTCGACCCAAAGCCTCAGCTTGTGAAGGAACACGGCAAGCCGTTTCCAAACAAGATCGAACCGACTCAGTTCAATAACATCGGTAATACACTGGCAAGTCCATGGAAGTTCAACCAGTACGGGCAAAGCGGCATCCCGGTCAGTGATCTGTTTCCGGAGACTGCAAAGCATGTCGATGATCTGGCCGTCATTCGTTCGATGACCTCAGCGTTCCCCGAACACACCAACGCGAACTATTTTTTGCACACAGGTTCGGGCCTTCAGGGCCGTCCGTCCATGGGAGCCTGGTTCGGTTATGGGCTTGGTTCAGAATGTCAGGACCTGCCGCACTTTGTGGTGTTGAACGGTGGTCTGATCCCACCAGGCGGACTCGACAATTTCGGCAGCGGTTTTTTGCCGGCGAGTTACCAGGGCTCGGTGTTTGGACTGGGCGATTCCCCGGTTGCCGACATTCGTCCCCGAGAAGCCTCGACCGACCTTCAACGTCGCAAGCTCGATTTGATTCGTCGACTGGATCAAACCGCAGCGGCTCGATACGGACACGATGACCAGGTCGAATCTGCCATTCGCAACTATGAGCTAGCCGCGAAGATGCAACTGGCCGTACCGGAGCTGATGGATCTGAGCGGCGAAACGAAGGAAACACAGGACAGCTACGGCATGTCCGACGAGTTCGAAAACACTCGCACGTTCGGACGCGAATGTTTGTTGGCTCGACGATTGGTCGAACGCGGAGTCCGTTTCATCGAACTCACCTGCCCTGCTGGAAACGGCGATCGCTGGGATCAGCATTCCAACCTGGTCGATGGTCACACCAAGAATGCTCGCTCAGTGGATAAGCCGATTGCTGGTCTGCTTGCGGATCTGAAACAACGAGGCTTGTTACAGAAGACGCTTGTCGTTTGGTCCGGCGAGTTCGGTCGAACTCCGTTTGCTCAGGGTTCTGATGGACGCGATCACAATCAGTATGGCTTTTCCATCTGGATGGCCGGAGGCGGTATCAAAGGCGGAACCATCTACGGCGCAACGGATGAGTTTGGTTACAAGGCCGTTGAGAACAAGTGCGAGATGCACGACCTCCACGCGACGATGTTCCATCTGCTCGGCATGGACCACGAACGCGTCACCTACCGCTTCGGTGGTCGCGATATGCGTTTGACGGATGTGCATGGTGTGGTGATCAAGGATGTGATTGGGTAGGCCAAATCCTCAGCTTCAGGCTCCGCGAGCGCAGACTCGGTTCAAAAAAGTACGTCTTTTCTGAGCCAAGTCCGCGTTGACTGCCTAGAACCATGCTCCTCCCGATCGCGGTTCACGACGGGACGGATTTGGTGCTTTCGCAGACTTTCAGCGAGAAGTCTGTGAAAATTTGCGAGCCATTTGGATTGGCGAAAGTCATGGGTGATCAGGCATTGGTGGTTCTCGGAGGCGGTGGTTCGATCGGAAGTGCGGTCGTTCGCCGACTGTGCTCCAGCGGTGCGAAAATCATTGTTGGCGCGCGAAACGTCGCGCAGGCCAAAGAATCTTTGGCTGGTTGCGATTGCATCTACGCAGAAATTCAGGCAGAGAATTCGTCGTCCATCGACTCGGCCGTGCAACTCGCTCTGACAGAGTTCGGCTCCGTGACCGGCGTGGTGAATTGCATCGGGTCCGTGTTGCTCAAGCCAGCGCATCTGACGACTGATGACGAGTGGGCTCAGACAATCACAACGAATCTGACATCGAGCTTCAGTCTTGTTCGTGCGGCAGCGAAGGCGATGCGGCAGAGTGGCGGTTCAATTGTGCTGGTCTCGTCAGCAGCGGCTCAAATTGGGCTGGCGAATCATGAAGCCATCGCAGCGGCCAAAGCCGGAATCATTGGTCTGACTCTTTCATCTGCTGCGACTTATGCAAGTCGTAACATTCGAGTGAACGCCGTTGCGCCGGGACTCGTGAAGTCGACCATGACGAAAAAACTCTGGGAAACGGCCGACGCCGCTTCCATGTCATCGCAGATGCATGCCCTGGGACGGCTTGGCGAGCCCGACGAAGTGGCCAGTGCAATTGAATGGCTGTTAAGTCCCTCCAACGGTTGGGTCACAGGGCAGGTTCTTGCAATTGACGGTGGTTTGAGTTCCGTCCTGACTCGAATGAAAATGTGAACCGGCCCGCCATGTCTTCTTTTGCGAAAGCTCAAGCTGTGAAGTCTTTGTACCATCATGATCTCCCGTCCATCGAAGATTACCTTCATTATCGGGCACCGTATCTGTTGATCCAGACGATCGAGTCGATTGAAGAGCGGTCGGTTCGAACAACAGCTCACATCAGTGGAGACGAAGGCTTCTGTACAGGACACTTTCCCGGAACCGCGATTGTTCCGGGAGCCATGATGCAGGAGATGACAACACAAACGGCAGGAGTGCTGATCGCCGCGCGATTTAATCCTCATCCACCGGGCCAGTTCAACACTCATGACCCGTTCTTTAACGAGTATGCGTTAGGCGTCTTGATTCGCGTGAAGGGGGCTCGCTATCGCGGCTTTGCGAGGCCCGGAGAGACGCTGCACATCACCGTTGATCTCGCCGAACAACAGGGCGATATGTTTGAGTTTCGTGGTCGCATCACGGTGGACGGTCGAACAATCATGTCGAATCAGTTTCAGCTCGCAAACATCCCCTCACTCACATTGCAGGGGCGAACGGCGGCAAGCTCGATGTGATTCTGGGATGCGTATACGTTGGTGCTGGTGTCTTGAGTCACATCCCATGAAGGCAGGTTTGTAATAAAGGTTCAGCCCGACGAATGTCCGGTGGCGCGGCGTGTGACTTCATCAATGCACTCAGCAGCCGTATCGCAGAGTCTCGCAACTAGGTCTGCGGGCATCGCAGGCGCTGGCATGAGAACGACGACATCTCCGAGCGGCCGAATGATGACTCCGCGTTTGCGAGCGGCGAGTGTGACCTGATGCCCGAGTCGGAGTTTGGAGTCAAAGGCCGTCTGAGTTTCTCGGTCTCGAACCATTTCGATGCCGATCATCAGGCCCTTCTGACGAATCTCCAGCACATGTGGATGTCCCTTGAGCGTTGCGAGTTTCTCGGCAGCAAGTTGCGCACATGTGGCGACGTTGTCGAGCACTCGTGCGTCTTCAAAGAGTTGCAATGACGCGAGGCTCGCCGCACAACCAAGGGCGTTTCCAGTGTATGTGTGGCCGTGAAAGAATGTGCGGCCTTCTGATGGATCGCCAAGGAAAGCGTTGAAGATGCGATCCGTTGCGAGCGTTGCTCCGATGGGCAGATAGCCACCGGAGATCCCTTTGGCGACGCAGAGCAGATCGGGACTGACGGCTTCCTGTTCACACGCGAACATGGTTCCGGTTCGTCCAAAGCCCACCGCGACTTCGTCGGCAATGAGCGGAATATCAAACCGCGTGCAGAGTTCACGAACGTGTCGCAGAAAGCCAAACGGATGGACGAGAATCCCGGCGGCCCCCTGAACGATCGGTTCCATGACGACGCCTGCGAGGCGGTCACGATGTTCCGTGATCAGTCTTGCGACTTCATCAAAGCAGAACTGCAGCCAGGATTCGCGAGTCTGTCCGTGCGGAACTCGTGTCGCAACCGGCGATGGGGTCGTGATGGTTGGAAACAGCAAGTGTTTGTAGACGCGATGGAATAGATCAATCCCGCCAACGCTGACGGTTCCAAGCGTGTCGCCATGATACGCGTTGCCGACGCAAAGGAAGGTGTCGCGATTTTCTGGCCCTTCGGGCTTTTGACGATGGAACTGATAGGCCATCTTCAACGCGACTTCCACCGTCGTCGCGCCGCTGTCGGAGAAGAAGACTCTGTTAAGTGCCTGAGGTGCTCGTTGCACAAGCGCGCGGGCGAGTCGGATAGATGGTTCGCTGGACAATCCAAGAAGTGTTGAGTGAGCGACTCGGTCCAGTTGCTCGCGAATCGCGGCGTCAATTTGCGGAACCGTGTGTCCGTGAACATTGCACCACAGCGATGAGATGCCGTCGAGATACCGGCGGCCTTCCACGTCGATCAGATCAAATCCTTCGCCTCGGTGAATGATCGGCGTGTCTTCTGTGACGAACGTCGACATGGGCGTGAACGGATGCCAAACATGGTCATTGTCCCACTGACGCAGAGTTTGTGAGGATGTGGAATGGAACTCTGGTGATGACATGTCAGTTTTTTCAATGCGAATGTCTTGAACGCTCACAGTCAGATGAATCCTGCGAGACGACTTTGAGGAAACAGGCCTGGCAGGCTTGAGTCACTCAAACCGATCACTTGAATGAAAGCTGTGGCCGTTGAGGAATGAGCGGCCATCAACTGCCTTCCGTCCTTCGGGTTGAATCCGCAAAACTTCCAGCCAACCGTCTCCAGCCGCAGCGAACAATCGACCGGCATGTTCAACAACTTCGCCGGGCACTGATGCTGATCGAGCAGGGTGAAGATCGGGAGCAGCAGCAACCTGAAGGATGATGCATCGCAGTGGCGGCTGCTCGTTGCGAACCAGAGCTGTTGAAGCCTTCGGCCACGGCTGCATGGCTCTCACATGACAATCGATTTCACGTCGTGATGCCGACCAGTTGATCGAGCCGGCGTCTTTGGGAATCTTCGGAGCCAAGGTGACGAGCGATTCATCCTGACGTTCAAAGACTGCCATTCCATCAGCAAGCTTTTGAATCGTTTCCAGAGTCATAGGCACGCACAGATCGGCCAGTCTCAGCATCAACTCGCCCGATGTTTCCTGATCTCCGATGTCGGTTTCGACTTTGCCAACCATCGGTCCCGAATCCAGTGCGGGTTCAATCTGGAACAGCGTCACTCCCGTGCGAGTATCCCCCTTCCAGATCGAATACTGCACCGGTGCCGCGCCGCGATGACGAGGCAGAAGCGAGCCATGCAGGTTGAAGGCACCAAGTCGCGGGATGGCCAGGAGTTCCGGCTTCAGGATCTGCCCATAGGCCGCAACGAGAAACAAATCGGCCTGCAGAGATCGAAGGATGTCGAGCATCTCCGGACGATTGACTCGTTCTGGTTGGTACACAGGAACGCCATGAAGACTCGCGAGTTCCTTGACCACATTCACGTGCTGATGATGCCCTCGTCCTGTTCTGTCAGGCTGAGTCAGAACTCCGACCACCGTATGAGCCGACTCCAGCACCGCGCGGAACGGCGGAACAGCAAACTCACCGGTTCCCATCAGAACAATTCGCAATGGCATGTTTTCTATTTCTCTTGTCCCTTTACTCAGGACTTCAATCTTGGTCTATCGAGCCGGCTCTACGCGAAGACCTCATCAATTGAACCTGCCGTGAGAATTCGCTCCAACCAGCGCTCGATATCTTCCTGCGATGCACTTTGAATCCTCTGGGAAGTAGCATCATCCAGCGTCCCGAACTTTACTTCGATGAATCTCTGAAGAATAGTCGCTTCCCCAAGCCGAAAGCCCTGCGAAAGCCCCTCTTCCCGGCCCAATTCCCGACCTTCTTCCCGGCCCAGTTTCCGGCCTTCTTCCCGGCCCAGTTCACGGCCCTCTTCACGCCCTTCTTCACGCCCTTTTTGAATTCCAATTCTCTCAACGCTCGTGATGTATGGCATCTGTTGAGCCTTTTCGAAAGTGTTCAACTCAAGAAGAAACTCTGTTTCCAATGCGGCGGGGAGCCGCAAGATCCAGTCAATGACTCGGAACAACTCCAGAATATCAACCTTGCTGTAGCCTCGCTCGTACATCATGCGAATGAGCCGAAGTTTCGAGTCTTTCCTAGCGATTCCGTCCCGAGTTGCTCGGGCCTTCAGGTGGGCCATTACAACCATCGAAAACGGATTCTGAGACGCTTCCAGTTCTATCCATCTGGGCGACCAGTCGAGCAGTTTCTGAACTGGAAACCGGAAGTGCAGTTGGCAACCCCATCGTTCGCGAATGTATTGCGTCGGATGGAAAGCTGGTGAGTCATCCGTCAGAACGGCGATACTGACAACATCAACCTGATATCGGTCAAACAGACGATAGTAGTAAACAAACATCCGTTCGGCGAAATCAGCATCGGCCGTTCCCTGCACCTCCACGTGAATCAGGACCCATGTCTCGCGACCACTGGTTGTGTAGACGCGCACAAGCTTATCAGCATAACGACGACCCGTTTCTGCGTCGCCAACAACTTGCTGCAATTCGTGGTCAAGGAAATCAAACGGCTGTCCCCAGTCAATTTGCTGATGAATCTCCGGGAACAAAAGTGCCAGAAACTCCGGGAAGTAGTGCTCCAGTGCCTCCTTCCACGGACTATCATGATCGTCCCGAAACTCCAGATCTGAAGTCATACGTTCAGTCTCGTCCAGCCCTTTTCATCGCTGCATTCCACGCTTCCGGCGTCAGTTCTTCCGCCTCATCCACCAGCAGACGTGGAATGTCTTCAAGAATCGGATACCTCAATCTGACATCCGGATTCGCACACACAAGCGAGTCACCATCCTGAACCAGCGGAGCGCGGCTCTTGGGGCAGACGAGAAACTGCTGAGACTTTGCAAAATCAAACGCCATCGTCAGAAGCCTCTCAATTCACGAATGTCAGCAAATCCACGCAGGGTGTAGCCAATGCCAGCATAATCCAGTGACGAACACAATGCTCGAACGGCGACCCCCATGCCGTCCGGACCGCTGAAGCCACCGAACTGACCGCCGCCTTTCAGGTGAGGTTCCGTCTCAAGGTAGAAGCCAGGGATACCGAGTTTCTCAAGTCGCTTTTCGATCGCGGGAATTTGTTCTCGCAGATCGCGGAAGATCAGTTCGTGACCGGAGTCACCCACATTGCATGGCACGAAGTTCTTCAGGCGCTCTTCGTCGACGGCACCTTCCCAGACCAGACTCGGATCGATCCGATAATCCTTCACATGCATCCAGCCAAGCCACGGCAGAGTCGCCTTGTATTCTTCAAAGACCTGAATCCCATTCTTGTTCTGAGCACACACGTTGCCCGCGTCGAAAATCAGCACCATGCTCGGGTGATCAACACGCTTGGCCAGCTCGGCCATCAGCGGCCCGGTTTCTCCAACCAGATTCGGTTCAATCTCAAGCCCATAGACCAATCCTTCCTTCGCGCAGGCCTCGGTGATTTTGCGAATCTGCGCCGCGGCCTGATCCAAATGCTGCTCGGGCTTTGTTCCTCGCGGATGATAGAACGAAAAGCCTCGGATCAGCTTCGTATCCAGAGCCTTCGCAACAGCAATCGTCCGAGCCACCTCGCCGGACATGTATTCTTCGAACGGCACAAACTTGTTGTGTGAGCCATCGTCCACGTTCAGCAACTTCACTTTGCCGACTCGGGCGCCGATGCTGGTGACTTTGACTCCGTACTCTTTGTGGAACTCGCGAAGCCGAGCCAGCTTGTCAGGATTCAGCTCCGTCACATGTTCAATCCTGCCGTCACCCAGAACGTCAATGAATCGCGGGCTGTAGTTGCGAATCCCAACAGCGGCGAGTGCTGTCATTTGTTCAAGAGCGGTTCGCTTGTTGGCAGCTTCGTCGGCAAAGGCACTGATGATGACGGTGGGCTTGTGTGACATGAGACGAGGACTTTAATGGTTCAGTTTTCAGGAGATGTTATTGAGCAATCGGTCAGAGACTTGCTCAGAACAATAATCGCATGGGCTATCAACCGGCTCTCAACCCTTGTCAGGTTCCAGAGGCTTCTTTCGTCGGCGAATCTTCGCACACAACGTCTGATGGAACTCCCGGACTTCGAACGGACGCAAAGTAGCGGTTGTCCCGAATCCAGTCTTCGCGAGTGTACGAGATCACCGACGAGTCTGTTTCGCGAACTTCAATGTGGGAGAGCCGAAAGCCCATCTCTGTAATCTCGGTGAACATCATCCACGCAAGATTCTCGACGCTGGTCGGACCGTTGAACAACTTCATCTTGAAGTTCTCTCCGGTTCTTCGGCAGTGATCCTTCAGTGTTTCGTAAAGCGGATCATGAATGTTGATCAGCATGCCATGGTCGTACAATTGCTTCAGCCACGGTTCGACCTTCTCGTCGAACGTACCAAAGAGCGTGCTGATATCTCCGTCCCGCTCGACCTCGAAGAAACATCGAAGACCATAACGATGTCCATGCAGATTGCTGCACTTGTCCATGAGCGTCTCATTGCGATGAGCCGCGTAGAACTTGTATTCCTTCTGAATGATCATGGAAATCTCCGAGAGATCGGTGGCTGACGTGATTCGCGAATAGCATACGAGCCGCGTGGGTCGAGTTTGACCCTTGGATGCGGCGACGGTTCGAAATTCCAAGAAATGTCGTCATCGAGTGTGCCAAAACCCGCCATTAGCCGTTCGATTCGGGGTCGTTGCCGCGTTTTCCCTTGTGAGTTCGAAAATATCGCTTGGATTCGTTCACGGCCGTTCGTCGCGTTGTCAGACGCACCATGATGCTGACGAGGTAGTTTTTCCAGCCCGGAACAATG
Organism: Ottelia alismoides; assembly: GCA_037367405.1. Taxonomy (NCBI): domain Eukaryota; kingdom Viridiplantae; phylum Streptophyta; class Magnoliopsida; order Alismatales; family Hydrocharitaceae; genus Ottelia; species Ottelia alismoides. Next base: position 397,867 of record JAZKJV010006924.1, on the reverse strand, counting down.
TACTGTCGTCTCTTCTCCAGGCCTTTCAACGCCGCCTTGATCACCTTGGCGGCGGGCATCGCGGTGTGCTTCTCCAGCCAACCCGCAGCGCCGGCTCGGTCGAAGAAATCTGTCCGCGTCACACCGGGACACAACGCCATGACGGTGACGCCACGGCTTCGACATTCAGCCCACAGCGCTTCGCTGAAGTGCAGAATGTAAGACGTACTGGCCGCATAGGCCGCCATGAATGCCACCGGCTGAAACGCCAGATGAGACGACAGGTTGATGATCGCACCGTGGCCGCGTTCGAGCATTCCCGGCAGGACGCGATACGTTAAATCGGTAAGCGTCATCAGGTTCAGGTTCAGCATCTGCCGAACTTCTTCAGGTGATGTCGTTTCCACCTGACCGATCAAGCCAACTCCCGCATTGTTGACCAACAGCTCCAGTTGCACGCCGAGCCGAGTGATCTCATCGAAGAGCAACCTGCCGGACTCCGGATCAGACAAGTCAATCGCCACAATGTGACATCGCGTGCCGTGGCGCGTGTTGAGATCCACCGCAAGGTCGTTCATCGGTTCCTTACGTCGGGCGGCGAGGATCAAATGCATGCCGCGACCAGCAAGTTGCGACGCAAACTCGGCGCCAATGCCGGAAGACGCACCTGTAATCAATGCCCATCGATCGTTGTAACTGTCCAGCACCCGAAAACCTCAAGTCCTCACAGAAAACGCCAGCGATTGCTACTGATCTTCGAATCAGAGGTCTGGCTGTTCGGAAGTTTAGATCTTCGACTGGCAACTCACAAATGGACTTGAGCAGTCCGCCCTCAGTGAGCCACGACGAAACTCAGATGCAATTCGCACTGCCGCAAATGCAATTGCAGCCATTCATCGTGAGTCATTCGAGCGAAGCCGGGTGAGGCTGGTCCATAGGTTCGGATTTTGCCCGCTGAATTGAGCGGCGGAAATCATCGAACGCCGACTGAAGGGAACTCGCGGCCGGATAGGCGTTTATTTCGGCGGACTTTGGAAGTCGAATGCCGAGGCTCATCGGACTTGAAATCGCTCGTTTCGTGAAGAAGGGCACGATCAGCCGAACCCACAACGGTGCTTTGGATTGCAAGCCGTCTCAGGTTGCTCGCGGATTGGCGCTGGCTTGTTCCTGCGGACTATGCCGCCGTCGAGATGACGCTCTTCGGTGACTGATTCCTTGAATCCTCGGACGGCACAATTCACTTCTTTGACCTGGTCGGCGGAACGTTAGAACTTGTGAGCCCCAGATCGTCAGAAATGTTCGCAGTCGAGAATGCTGGACTCGGTCGCTTCTTGTTCGTGCTTCACAGCATCACAATGACGTCTAAAGCCTGGAGCGGAATTCGCAAAAACTCCGATTCCCGTACGACTCAAGACTCCCACAACAGGTCTTCAATCCGCCCATTTCTTCACGTTCCTTTTTGCTGAATTCAGTCGACCCATGAGCGCAATGATTATTGATGGAAAGCAGATTGCCGAGACGACTCGGCAGGATGTCGCGACAGCCGTCGCTGAGTTTCAGCGTCGAACGGGAATTGTTCCGCACCTTACCGCGGTGCTCGTTGGAGATGACCCGGCCAGTCAGGTTTACGTGCGGAATAAGGAAAAGGCGGCTCAAAAGGCCGGGCTGAAAAGCACACTCATTCGACTGCCGCAGACGACGACTCAAGCAGAACTTCTCGACGTCGTGCAAAGGCTGAACAACGACTCGTCGGTTCATGGCATCCTTGTTCAACTTCCGCTGCCGAAGCAGATCGACGCCGTGGCCATTCTGGACGCGATTCATCCGCTGAAGGATGTCGACGCGTTTCACCCCGAGAATGTCGGCTTGATGCTTCAGGGACGGCCTCGATATTTGCCATGCACACCGGCGGGTGTCATGAAGCTGCTGGAGGCATCTGGTACAAAACTCGCCGGAGCCCATGCGGTCGTGATTGGCCGCAGCGACATCGTTGGTAAACCAATGGCTGCCTTGCTGATGCAGAAAGGTGCGGATGCAACGGTGACCGTGTGTCATAGTCGCACGAAGGATCTGGCTGCGTTTTGTCGACAGGCCGATGTTCTGATTGCGGCGATCGGGATTCCCGAGTTCGTCAAGGGCGACATGATCAAGCCAGGGGCTGTCGTCATTGACGTCGGGATCAATCGACTTGGCGATAAGCTCGTCGGCGATGTCGACTACGCCCCAGCCGCCCAAATCGCCTCCGCCATCACCCCCGTCCCCGGCGGCGTGGGCCCGATGACCATCACCATGCTGCTCCAGAACACGCTCAAAGCCGCTTCGCTCGCTACGACTTAAACACCCGGGAACCTCTCAATCCGTTGGTACAACCACGTAGGATGGCCGCCCTCGGCCGTCTGCGTTCCCTCTTTCTGGTCCCTCGTAGTACACGGGGGAGGACCGTCCTGAACGACGAGTTCCTCAAACCCAAGCAGCATTCGAAGGCTGATTCAGACAAACCCCTTTATTGCCTCTGCAAAGTCAGGACGCCAGTCGTCTTGACGCCGTTGACCTTGATGCCACGGAGGTGGACACGGCCGAGGACTCCGACGAGCTGCCCGGAGTATTCGAAGTACCGCGGAGCACCGCGTTTCATGCGGACCATTTTGAAGTTCAAATTGACGCCGTCGTAAGTGCCTTCCACGATGGCCTCGAACTGACCACCGGCTTGCGTGATGGTTCCTTCCAGAAGCTGGCCGATGCGTTTGTCGATTCGCAACGTGAAATCGACGTTCACGGGAGGATTGGGAACTCGCTGCAGTCTGACGGCATTTCCTGCCTGAACCACCTTTGTCACCGGCCCCCAGTCGAAATCGCTTCGGTAGCCGACGAAAGTCGTCCCGACTTTCAATGAATCGAACTTCGCAAACTCGCCAGAATATGTCTCGATTTCTTTCTCGAGCTTTTCTCGGCGAGAGTCGTCGCTGGGAAGCAGTCGCAACGCCCGCTCATAGTCGGCCATGAGCCCGCCGTAACTGTTCAGGGACTTCTCGGCAAACTTCTCGTAGGTTTCCTGAAAGGCGAGGATCGGTGTGTACTCGGAATCGTCCTGAAACCTGTCGCGAGCTGTCGTCAGTTCCTGACGAAGCTGAATCCTGAGATCTGCCGGTATTCCACGCGATCCTTCGACTAATCCAATGACCTCGTCAAAACGGTTCACCACACCAGACTTCGCGGCTTCTTGCACTTTAGCATACTCCGCCTTCGAAGCCGCCAGCCTTTCCAATCTCAACTTCAGTTGCTTGGAGTCCCGAGACTGCTGCGCGAGGACCGAATCCCCAACCACCAGAAGCAAACACAGGACCAGAAAGTGGCATTTCATGACCTGTACAGCCAAGAATCTCCGAGTCTTCATTGAATGTCACTCCGGGGGAAAGGAAATCGGCAGCGAACTGCTGTCCATAACCACAGAGACGACATTCAAGTTTTGATTGACCGCAGAATCCAAAAAATTTGATTGCATGACCAAATTGCTGGGTTCATGGGCTTGAACAGAGTCGACGGATCACCACTGCCGCCCGCAGAAACCCGACTCAAATGCACAATGATGCTCCGTCCCTAAGCCGAGCGGAACCGCTTGCCGACGCGTGGCTGCAACGACGCCCGATCACCATTTCCCACGGTCAGACACAGGATGTGTCGCGTCCAGATCAAAGTTCGGCCAATTCTCTTGAATCCACGCAGCAGCATCGTACACAGTGTGGAATCGACGATGCGATGTCTCAGGGTCCTGCAGCAAAGTCGTAGAGTCATTCTCCGTCAACATCCTTTTGATACGCTGCTCTCCGGGCTCCTTCTGTAACGGCTTCAGAAAGACTCGTTCGCCATCGTGAAAGACGAGTTCCTCAAATCGCTTTAGAAGGATGACGCGTGCTTCCCCGATTGCCCCCGGGTGTTGCATGAGCCCTGCGACGGTGAACTTATCTGTCAGTCCGAGCCCCCCCCACTGGAAAGCAGCGCTATCGAAACCGTCATCGGTGTTCCATGTTTCATGGTAGTAATCAGCCAGCGCACCATCGTCCAACAGCATTGTTGTGACTTGCGTAGCGAATCTACGTTGGGAAGCCACGTCAAGAAATGGCATGAGAGCAAAAACTTGGCTTGGGACATTTCCCCTACGGTTTCGTCGCATCGTCTCCATGAACGCATCACCAATCCGTTGACGCGCATCAGCATTGAGCATCGGTGCTAACGCCACAAGGCGTTCTCCTGTATTCAATGATTCCTCGAAATCCATTGTGGTGGTCTGAACACTGATGAGAGCATCGCCAATCGATGCAATCTCCTGCTGATGACCTACCACGAACAGGGTCGTCAAGGACTGCCCGGCAGCCTCTCGAACGTAAGGCCACTCTGACGACGCCAATATCCTCACGACGGCCATTCTTAAACGCCCAAGTTGATATTCGCTTAATCGAGGAACCAGCGTTCTCAATGCCTTCAATGTGGCGGGCACTGAGTAAGGGTGTTCTTTATATCTTTCAAGCATCTCAATCAGCCTGTCGCCCACTGGCGAAACCTGAGCGTCTTCGAGGTTGAAAGCCAAGGCTTCAAGGATATGCCCTATCGCCTGTTGCTGGTACCACGTACACGTTTCGGATGCAGCGAGCGTCGCCAGCAGCTCACTCCAAGCGGCCGACTGTTGTTCAACACTCAGCTTCGGCGCCAAACCGGCAAGGAAGAGCCCAAATTCCTCTCTAACGCCAAGAACTTCTCCACTCTTAATATTACCTATGTACATATCCCACCATTTGCGGCACTGCTCAGTCGACTGCAAACCTACTAGTTTCTTCAGCAACGCCGCGGATACCCGTGCGGTGGATAGCGACTGGCGGGTCTCAAGTACCTGGATCAATGCTTCGCAACCCATCAACTGTTGTTCACGGGAAACCCTAGGAAGTAGAGACAACAGTGCCTCATCTGCAATAAGAATCGAGTTCTGTGTAAATGCTTTCAGAAACTCAATGCCCTTATTCCACGCACGTTCGGTTTGCTCTGCATCAAGGATTTCGGCAAGGTGCACTATTGCACGAAAGGCTGAATCACTACCATGATCATCTCTAGGGTCGATCTTATCAATCATTACCCTCCCGGCGCGTCTCATCTGCTCTGCTGTAAGATGACTGGATACGGCGAGGAAGTCCTTCCACAATTCAGCGTAAGCTGTCCCTTGTTTTGGCATTTCCATCGACGAGATCAATGCGTCGCCAGCCTTCCTGCATTCTTCCGGTGTGAGCATTGTTGCAATAGCGACAAAACCATTGCTCCGATGTGTCCATCCATAATAGTCCGACAATCCATGGACGCGGACAAGAGCAGACCAGCCTCTTGTTAATTGATCACGCGTGAGGCCAGGCAAGAGTGAAATCAGGGCTCTCTCAGCGGCGACCAGTGCCTGTATGTAGTGTGTCTGGTCTTCTAGGAGGGAAATCAGCGCCTCAACGACCGTGGCACGTTGTTCCACGGTTAATCTCGAAGAGATTGCACCAATTGCATTCGCGGCATACTGTTGATGCACAATGTTCCGTGTGTCCTGAAGATCAGCAATCAAGATGGCAGCAATTGACGGTATCTGGGATTTGTCAACAGTTTCAATATGCCGGACCAGACAGTCCAAAAAGGCTGTGTATTCGAGCCGATAATAATCTCGCTGATATGTATTTGCAGGTGTATCACTCAGCCATGCAAGGCAATCCAGTAGAGCTGGCACGTCTCGAGAACCGAGTTCCAATGACATCCATGCCGCTGCGACTCGAATTCGCGGGTCTACACCAACATCGAATTGCTGCTTTTCGTTAAGGAACTTAAGAACCTCGACTCTACGGGCGGGGCTAAGGCTTACGCAGGCTTGAATTGAACGTTCCGAGCGCCGCGCGACTCTCAAGGCCACTTCCGGCCTCTCAAAGGCAGTTTCCAACACTCGAATCTTTAGATCCGGTTCCTCGATTGCTGCCCAATCGATGAAGCTTCGAAGTTCTACGATGTCAGGAATATTCTCGTGGCCAATTGGCCGAAGGATCCCCTCAATGAATTGCCGTTGAGCGATTTCGGTTTGTGTTTCTGCTAGTGCCCGTTGCCTTTTTTCACGCTCAAGGGCATTCGCCAGTTCTTCATATGACTGCTTAATGGTCGCGGTTGCAGATTTGGCTTGACTCCATCCCCAACTCGACGCTGCGATGGAGACAAGTAACGATAGAAGAACGATGCTCCCTACCAGAACCTTGATTCGGTTTCTACGCATAAACCTCCGCAAGTTGTAACCCACCGACGGGGGACATGCCTCAACCACGTCTCCGGCGAGAAAACGTTCTACATCGCGTTGGAGACCAACACAGCTTTCATACCGGCGTGAACGTTCCTTTTCGAGGCTCTTCATGACGATCCAATCGAGATCGCCGGAGAGTGTTTTTTGCAGCGTTTTGGGATCGATCCTTCGTTGAGCGGCGATGTTCGGCAAACTTGCGTGCCCGCTGAGTCTGGTGCTGGGCCTTGGTGTTTCCGCTTCCTTGATGAGCTTCAGGATTTCATCGTAGGCCGCTCGACGAAGCTGTTCCCTTCCAAGCGGTGTTGTCCCGGTGAGCAGTTCGTACAGAACAACGCCGAGCGAATAGATGTCGGTGCGAGTATCGACGTCGAGGTTGTTGAGTTCTGCCTGTTCCGGGGACATATAGATAGGCGTGCCGACCATGACTCCGTGTGCTGTATGGAGTGAAAGTTCGGTCAACTGCTGGTGCATGGCTTTCGCGAGTCCGAAGTCGATGACTTTTGGAACCGGCTTGCCGTCGTAGAGGCAGATCAGGATGTTGGATGGTTTCAGGTCGCGGTGGACAATGCCTTTGTGGTGAGCGTGCTGAACGGCCTGGCAGACGGGGATGAACAGTTCGAGGCGTTCTTTCAGGGACAGGCGGGCGTGATCGCAGTAGTCGGTGAATGGAATGCCTTTGACATATTCCATGACAAAGAACGGTCGGCCTTGTTCGGTCATTCCGCCGTCGAAGACTCGAGCGATATTGGGATGATCCATCAGGGCCAGTGCCTGACGTTCGGCTTCGAATCGGGCCAGCACCTGCTTCGAATCCATACCGGCTTTGATCAGCTTGATGGCGACTTTGCGTTTGACGGGTTCCTTCTGCTCGGCAACCCAGACTGACCCCATGCCACCTTCGCCGATGTTTTCAATCAGCTTGTAGCGACCGGCGATGAGAGTTCCGGCGAGAGCGTCCTTTGAATCAGGCTCCGACGATGCTTCCGGTGCGAACGGTTGCACGTTCGTCGCACCAAGCCGGTGGTAGTCGTCAACGAACTGCCGAAGGGCTTCGCGATGTTCGGGATGGGCGAGCAGCAATGCGTCAACATCCGGCTTCTCGCCGCGTTCGATGGCCTCAATGTATTCAGCAATGATTCGATCCAGCTCTGAATCGCCCGAACTGAAATCTGCTGTTGGCATCGAAGTGCTCGCTACGTGTTTGTTTGAGGGACAGATCGTTTGTAATTGTGTGGCCGTATTCAAGGATCGAAGTTGAATCAGCGTGCTGCCCTCCCCGCTCGTTCCTCGCGACCCTCCCTCGGGAGGGTGAATCACGCGGACTTCGCGCCGCAACAGTTTTATGCTGTCCTTCCGGTTTTGAACCGTGGGCTATCTCCCAGCGGCTGGGATGGAGAGCCGGTTCTGAATGTACTCAGGGTGCAGGATCTTGTTCAACCGAAGCTGGCGGGTCGAAAGAAGTCTTTCGGGCAAACTGAGGGTGGCGTTTCAAACCCGGACGGAAGGTCGATGTGCGGAGGATTGATGATGCCAAACCTGCGAGAGCCACTTGGTTTTGCGGCGGCGTTGTTCGTGCCGAAGGCTCGCAGGCAGGCATGCTTCGACGACAGAATGATGTGAAGCAGAAACCCCGCGGCAAGGAGCCAGAACAGCAGCGGGTGAGGTGAAATTCTTCGTCCAACGAGATTGCCAAGATGCCACGAACTCAAGACTGAGATCGAGAACATCAAGGCATGAACGGACAGTGTGAAGAAGTAGCGAATCATGGTTCATCCTTTACCGCAGAGGGCCTTGAAATGAGGGGCGATTGATTCAATCCGGCGGCATGAGTTCCCTCAGCCTCGCGAGTCCTCGTCGCAGCAGCCCGGCGACAGCGGGAACAGTTCGACCTGTGCCATCGGCGATCTGCTGCAGTGTGAGGTTTTGCAGGTGCTTGAGCACAACAACTTCCTGCTGGTCATCCGGCAGTTGCAGCAGAGCATTCGCAAGCTCCAATCGACGTTCGTCTTTCTGAGCAGCCACACTGGGCGTGGACTGGCTCGCGGCAAATCGATCCAGTCCGGCCGCTGAGTTGTTCAGGTCGTTCTCCAGAGACTGCTCCCTTCGGAGATCTCGCTTTCCGGCATTGTGTCGACGAACCTCGTCGACGAGCACGTTGACAAGGATCGCCCTCAGCCACGCGGACACTGCCGCTGGCTCGGTTGATTGCAGTTCCGATTTCTTCTGAACAGCTTTCAGCATCGCGGCCTGTACAATGTCCGAAGCATCGAATCGTCGCTGGTCGTGTCTTCGCATGGATGCACTTGTGATTGCTCGAAGGTACGAACGGTACTTCTCGAGCCATTGATCCGTTGATGCGTTTTCCTGTGACATTGAGGAGTTCCTTGTCTCTATTGAAGCAGACGAAATGCAGTTCCGAGTTGACCGCGGAATTCCTGACGTAAACCAGAATTCGCCAAATCCCAGCAAATCGGCCGCATTCTGAATGACCTTGCGGTCGGTGGCATCGCTACTAGCAATAAAAAAGGGCGAGCATCTGTTGAGAGATGCTCGCCCTGTGGGTTGTCTGAAACAAATCCGTTCAACGAGTGATCGATGAACGAATCATGTCGATCAGTACATGTCTTCGTCGTGGCTGTGACCGCCGCCCTTCTTGTCGTCTTTCGGCTTCTCAGCGATCAAAGCGTCGCTGGTGAGCAACAGAGTCGACACGCTGGCTGCGTTCTGAAGAGCTGTACGAGTCACCTTGGTTGGGTCGATGACGCCAGCCTTGACCATGTCTTCGTACTTGTCGGTTGCAGCGTTGTAACCGTAGTTACCTTCGCCGGACGCAACCTTTTCGCAAACCACGCCGCCGTCAACGCCCGCGTTGTCTGCAATCTGAGTCAGCGGAGCACGGCAGGCTCGGACGATGATGTCGTAGCCGACCTTTTCGTCGTGAGTCAGTTTGCCGGGCTTCACGGCTGAGGAAGCTCGCAGCATTGCAACGCCGCCGCCAGGAAGAATTCCTTCTTCAACAGCAGCACGAGTCGCGTGCAGAGCGTCTTCAACGCGAGCCTTCTTTTCCTTCATTTCACTTTCGGTTGCGGCACCGACGTTGACCTGAGCCACGCCGCCGGCCAGCTTCGCGATTCGCTCTTCCAGCTTCTCGCGATCGTAGTCGCTCGTGCTGCCTTCGAGTTCACGTCGGATCTGCTCGATGCGAGCCTGGATTTCAGCCTTCTTGCCGCCGCCTTCGACAACGGTCGTGTTGTCCTTGTCGACAACGATCTTGCGAGCCGTTCCGAGGTCCGTCAGTTCAATGCTGTCGAGCTTGATGCCCAGATCGTCGAAGATCGCCGTGCCGCCGACCATGATCGCGATGTCCTGCAGCATCGCCTTGCGACGATCACCGTAGCCAGGAGCCTTTACAGCACAAATCTTGAACGTACCACGCAGCTTATTGATGACCAGAGTCGCCAGAGCTTCGCCTTCGACGTCTTCAGCGATGATCAGCAACGGCTTGCCACTGTTGACGACCTTCTCCAGCACAGGAACAAGGTCCTTAATGTTGGAGATCTTCTTTTCATGAATCAGCACGTAAGCGTCTTCGAGGACGACTTCCATGCCTTCAGAGTCGGTTACGAAGTATGGAGAAAGGTAACCCTTGTCGAACTGCAGACCTTCGACCACTTCGAATGTGGTTTCGAGGCTCTTGCCTTCTTCGACGGTGATCACGCCGTCCTTGCCGACCTGTTCCATCGCGTCAGCCAGAATCTGGCCGATTTCTGAGTCGCCGTTTGCAGCAACGGTGCCGACCTGAGCGATTGCTTTCTTGGAACGGCATTCCTGAGCCATTGACTTCAGGTTTGCGATGATGTCTGCAACAGCCTTCTCCATGCCTCGCTTCATTTCGAGCGGGCTGACACCGGCGACCACGGCCTTGAGGCCTTCGTTATAGATGGCTTCTGCCATCACGGTTGCGGTGGTTGTCCCGTCACCAGCCACGTCGCTGGTCTTGCTGGCCACTTCGCGAACCATTCGAGCGCCCATGTCTTCGAACTTGTTGGGCAGTTCGATTTCGCGAGCAACCGTCACACCGTCCTTCGTGACAGTTGGGGAACCAAAGCTCTTTTCAATAATCACGTTACGACCGCGTGGGCCGAGAGTAACCTTTACCGCCTTGGCCAGCTTCGTGACTCCACGACGCATGGCTTCCTGAGCTTCCTGATCAAAGGCAATCATTTTTGCCATGACGAACTTCTCCAGTGAGAAAAATCAAACGACTTGAATCAATGATTCCGGCTCATGAACAATCCTGGTGGCCGGAGTAAACTTCACAAGCACCAAATCAGACAGTCGCGAGGATGTCGCTCTCTCGCATCAGCAGGTAGGTCTGGTCACCAACCTTGATCTCGTCCCCAGCGTAGGAACTGAAGATCACTCGATCACCTTCCTTCACGGTCAGCGGAACTCGCTCACCTTTATCGTTCACGTGACCATCACCAACGGCGATCACCTCGCCTCGCTGCGGCTTACCCTGAGCTGAGTCTGGCAGCAAAATGCCACCAGCGGTCTTTTCTTCAGCTTCAGCTCTCTTCAGCACCACGCGATCTCCAAGAGGCACGATGCGAGTGCCAGCCGCGGAAGCCTTCTTTGCCATGTCTTTACTCCTGACCTGTCGATCTTTTGTGCTTGACTGATAAAACAATGAATCGAACGGCCAGCCCGAAAGAAGTTGCTCGGACGGCCAGTTCTGCAGAATTTGCTCACGTGGCCGCCCGAGAGAGCGAATTACGTGCCACGTGAAATCAGCAGCCACAAGTCTCTGTTATGAAAGGACTTGCAATCATTGATTCTGGTTGCAGCAGAGTCGAAGGTGCTGATGGCCTGCCGTTTTGACAAGGCATTTGCTTGTTTAACGCTGCCGGGCCTAACCTGAGGCAATGCTCGTTCTTCGATCCGATCAGCGACCACCTCGGACACAGGTGGGGCCCAAAGAAATCCGCAGCCACACGGCGGGGCAGACCATTGGGGAACTATTGGACATGAGGTCGATTCGCGAGGTACCATAAAGATCCCTCCCAGTGACTTTGGCGGTCAGATCAAACATGTTCCGACTCCGCTTGGTCCTCGCCCCAGCCAACACAGCTCAAAAATCCTGCCTCACTTCGCGATCGAACATGGATGCACGTATGAAACTTCCACAATGTCTGACATCTGTGCATTTGCATGCTGGGATGCTCCTCATATTGGCCGCTCCAGTCTTTGCGGACGACCAGCCGGTGAGCTTTGTCAACGATGTCATGCCCGTCCTGACGAAAGCCGGTTGCAATTCCGGAGCCTGTCATGCCAAGGCCAACGGTGGACAGAAGGGCTTTCAATTGTCGATGCTGGGCTTTGACCCGTCGGAAGACTACGAACACCTTGTGAAAGAGAATCGCGGACGTCGATTGTTTCCGGCCGCTCCCGAAAACAGTCTGATCCTGACAAAAGCCTCCGGCGCGGTTCCTCATGGTGGCGGCATTCGGCTGTCAAGGGGTTCGCCGGAATACACCACCCTGCTCCGCTGGATCACTCAGGGAGCCCCGTCGGATCTGGACTCGGCAGTGCGGATTCAAACGCTGACAGTCGAACCATCGAAAGCGATGGTGAAGCGTGGTGAGTCGCAACAACTCAAGGTCATCGCTCGTTACTCGGACGGAACCGATCGCGACGTCACGACGATGGCACTGTTCGAGTCGAATGACAAGGGGCTCGCCGATGTGACGGCAACAGGCCACGTTTCCGTGTTCGACATCCCGGGAAAAGTCGCGATCATGGTTCGCTATCAGGGAAAAGTGGCTGTGTTCAACGCAGCCGTCCCGCTGGGAGCACCCGTCGAAAACCTGCCTCCGGCAAAGAATTTTGTCGATGAACTGGTTTTTGCCAATCTCCGTGAGATTGGCATTCCATCGTCGCCGGTTTGCGACGATGCCACGTTTCTCCGTCGAGTCACGCTTGATCTGTGCGGTCGTCTGCCGACAGAAGTAGAGACTCGTGAGTTCCTCGCCAATCAGGATCCCGGCAAGCGTGATCAATGGATCGAGTCGCTGCTTCGCAGTCCGGAGTATGCAGACTTCTTTGCCAACAAATGGACGGCGATGCTGAAGAATCGACGCGACGATGCCAGTGATATCACATCGAACTTCGCATTCTACTCATGGGTCCGAGACGGTCTGCTGGCGAACAAGCCGTATGACCAGATGGTTCGCGAACTGCTCGCCGCGACCGGTACTGTGATCGCGAATCCTCCGGTGGCCTGGTACAAGCGTGTGAAAGAGCCGAAGCAACAGATGGAAGATGTGGCTCAACTGTTTCTTGGAGTTCGCATGCAGTGCGCTCAGTGCCATCATCATCCGTTTGAGCGCTGGAGCCAGGATGACTACTACGGCTTTGCGGCTTACTTTTCTCAGGTCGGCCGAAAGCCGTCAGCAACCCGCGGCGAAGATCTCATCTTTCACAAACGTGGCGTGGCGACTTCAACAAACATCAAGACCGGAGCGGCTCTGAAGCCAACACCGCTCGGCGCGGATTCGCAGGTCATTGCTCCGGACGAAGACCCGCGGCTGAAACTGGCCAACTGGATGAGTTCGCCGGACAATCCATACTTCGCGAAGGCTCTGGTGAATCGCTACTGGAAGCACTTCTTTCGCCGCGGCCTGATCGAACCGGAAGATGACATCCGCGAAACCAATCCACCGACGAATCCGGAACTTCTGGCGGCACTCGAAAAGCACTTCGTGTCCAGCGGCTTCGACCTGAAGGCCCTGATTCGTGTGCTCGTGCAGTCGAATGCCTATCAGCTCAGTTCGATCCCCAACGAACACAACCTCGTCGATCAGCAAAACTATTCTCGCTACTATCCTCGACGATTGCAGGCAGAGGTCATGCTGGACTCGATCGACGATCTGACCGGGGCGAAAACCGACTTTCCGAATCTCCCCACCGGAACGCGCGCCATCGCGTTGCCGGACAACAGCTACAACAACGCGTCGCCGTTCTTGAAGGTGTTCGGCCGACCAGAGAATGAAAGTGTTTGCGAATGCGAGCGTGTGCAGTCTTCAAGCCTTGCTCAAAGCCTGCATCTCATGAATGCACACGATATCAAGGCCAAGCTCTCAACCGGCGGAGGAAGGGCACAGACACTGGCGAAGGCCGAGCAGCCCGCCGAAGAGAAAATCCGGCAGCTCTATCTGATCGCGTTCTCTCGTCAGCCGACGGCATCGGAACTCAAGATTGCCACTGAGTACCTCAGCGAGCCCCGCACAGATGCTGCGGGCAATCCCATCGATCCCAATCAGGCCGCCGTGGACAACTTCCAGGACCTGATCTGGGCGATCATCAACACGAAAGAATTCCTATTCAATCACTAACACGAATACTGAAACGAAGCCCCGCTCGCGAGTTTCGAGGTATCAGCGAGCACTCTTGAGTGTTGAGTGTTAAGTGTTAAGTGCTAAGTGTTAAGTGCGAAAGTGAATCCAGAGGAATCCCACTGAGCATCATTCATCGACTGCGAATCGAGCTGTATGGTCGCACGGTTCTGAACCGCCCGAGATCAAACTCGCTGCATCTGCCAAAGTTGCAATGCTGGCAAATTCACACCGCGGAGCAACGACGTGTTGTGGGCGGGATTAGAGTCCGAGGCCCATGTACCAATACCAGTCCTGATAGTCGACGAACGTGATCGACGGTGCTGGAGGTGGCGTGTAGGAAAACGGGTTCTGAGTCGTCGATGTTTGCGTGTTGTTGAGCGGCGGTGGAGGCGTCGGCTTTGGAGTTGTATACGTCAGGTTTGCGTCGAGAGTATTGTTGACTGGCGGTTTATCTGTGGGATTTGTTCCGATCGGTCCGACTGGGTCAGACACCACGGATCCGAGCAGCCTGAACGAAAGCGGGACGAATGTTGCATTGTTCTGAGCTGCAGCATTCATGCGAACGTAGTACTTGCCTGGAAGCAGCAGGACACTGTTGGTTGATCGTGTCGAGTTATTCATCGCAACGACGCGATGAATCTCTTTACCCAGACTGTCAAACAGCGTGAACTGTGTGGCAACGTTCGGATTGACGACAGTCTTATTCAGATTTGCTTCCAGCGCGAAATTGAAGATCATCGAGTGGTCAAGATTCATCTCGTAGTATTGCTGAGGCGACGCGGAACTGAGACTGCCTCGGAGCAGCGCGACCTGGGTTTCCGCGGCCGTGGAGAATCGAGCCTTCAACACGTAGTTGCCGGTGTTGTATCGGCTGTCGCTCGTTCCCAGAACTTTGACGTAATACGTCGAGTTCGCCACGATGTTCGGGATTTGAATCGTCACGGTTCCATTTCCGTTTCGTAACACCGTCGGTGAAAGGAACTGAAACGTACTGTTATAGGCCGCGATCACGGACTGCAGATTTTGCGATTCTGCCGCGTCTACTGTGATTGACAACACGGTCCCGGCCGGCACGCTGGCAGGACTCTTGAATGAGTAAAAGTCGACATCCGTCGCGTCGGAAATTGTTCCGAACGATTCATAACGAGTCCCCCCGCGAAACCCGGAGCTGTCTTCAATGGCGTCGCGAGCCGGATGACATCGTTGGTGTGGAGATCATCAAGGAAGATTGTCGAGGTTCCCGTTCGAAGAAGCTCAGACAAAACTCGTTGATCAGCAAAGTCGTAGTTCTTGCGAAGGACATCATTCACTCGCGTCAGCGATACCGTGTTGATCCCGGTGAAGGTCGACACGATCGCATAGCGTCCCACGGCGAACGGATTGACGCCAGGCGCTGACGTGACACGAACATAAACGAATCGATCGATGGTCGGCAGATTCAGAATCAGTTCCTGGCCGGGCGAAACGGCTGTTGCCGATGCGATTTCGACTCCCGTGCTGTTAAGGACCGTCAGCTTTGCCTGCAGGAGGCTGAGACTTCCCGTCCGCAGACGCAGACTCACCGGGCCGTTGTACAGATCGACGCTGTCAAGGCGAAACGTGTCGATCTCGTTCGCAGCCGAGACATCTCCGTAGCGAATCAGCGGCACGGTTCCGTCGTAGCTGCCTTCACGCATCCGAGTAGCATCTTTGAGAGCCGTATTTGGACCGGACAACTCGTTCCGGTCAACTCTCAGGCCATGAAGCGCTCGCAGGTTGGCAATGTCCTGAGCCGTCGGGTTTGGATTCGTCAGTGGGTTGTTCCGAGGGAACATGGGCGACGTAGGATCGGTGCTATGCTGCAGCCCCAACACGTGTCCGATCTCATGCATCGCAACCGCCTTGAACTGAGCAACGCTCACTGGGCGGAAGTTGCTGTTGAAAATGATGTCGCCGGACCAGGTTCCGGTTGAACCGCCGGAATGCGGAATCGACACGGCCAGCACATCATTCGACATGCTCACCGCACCAAACCGAATATCGCCGAACCGACGATCCCCCTGATCTTCTCCCGCGGTTCCAAATGCCTGGCCGCCGTCAGTCACGAAGCCGATGTTTACGTTTGCATACTGGCTCCAAGTCTGGAACACTTCAAGAAGCCATCTGCGAAGCTGACTCGGTGTCCCGAGTGACGCGAACGACTGATTGAAAGAACTTGACTGGCCAGCGATATCCGTCCCATCAGGCGCGATGCTCGTCGTGAGATCGTCGGCATTGTCCCACGTCAGATACGTGAGAAGCTGTCGCGTTTCCAGCGCCTCGACATGAATCGCCTGAGGCAACAAATCAACATGAGCCATCGAGCGGCGGTCGCGCGACGAAAACAGGCGACGAACTCGATGAGCAAAACTCTGAATGACTGACACTTGCGATTGGAATGGAAAACGAATCATTGCGTGGGATCGCCAATCACAGAGTTCAGGTGAGCGAATTCAACTCGACGTATTTAAAACGAACCGGACGGTTGTCACAACAACGCTGCTGACTCTGGATGCATACTCTTCGTCCGGTCGATTCTTCCGGAAGACAAATGTCTCAGAGAACGACAGCCGAAATGAGTACCAGTCACCGATCAGCGAGAGTTCGCCGCCCGGCCTGCGAGTCAACCTGCCCCATGTAAACGAACGAGAGCGGGAAGATTATCGCGGTACTCTTCGAGAGCAGCGAAAAACATTGTCCTGAACCGCCAAAGATTTCCGAAAATCGTCGGATTGAAGAAAATGACAGCAAAAACCCGACCATTGCGGGCACGTTCGTCCCACCCAATGCCGATCTTCAACGGGTTCCGGATGCGAACCTCAAAACGTGAGGCCCCGAGGCGGTGCCACGAAGTTCTGAAGTAGCTCACAAAACAAAAGGCCGCTTCCGCAACAACAGCGGATGGCGAGCCTTCACCGAAGGCTGGCTGGGCCACTCGCACCATTTCATCACCTTCCCACTGGGTCATCTGGGAAGGGCGTCGTAACAGCGACCGGGAAGACCGCGACGACGATTTCTACTTCGTCCCGGTCACATGAGTTCGGAGGCGATCCGCCAGTTCCTTGCAACTCTATCACTGACGCAATCGAACTGTCTCGAGATTGCTCACTTCGATCACGTCGCGTTTTTCCTTTTCGGACCAGCGGCTTCCCTGGACGCCAACCTGTTGGCCGATGAATCGGTCGAGGTTCACATTCCCGGTTGGCTTGAGATCAGCGAGAATCTTTCCGCCTGGTGCCATAAGCACATAACCAGTCCCGCCATCGGCAACCTTCTGAACAATGCCGGCACCGATGTACTGATTCTGAGGACTTCCGGGCTTGAGCACATTTGCAGCCTGACTTGGTTCTGTCACCGGCATCGCTTCAGAGACATTGGGCTCCGGCTGTTGATTCGCGATGTTCGAAACATCTCGCTGCAGAAACTGTTCGAAGGCGTCGGCAAGCTGCGGAGCCTGTCCGGGAGCGGCCATCGACTCCGGTCCAGGACTCGACAGCGACGGCTGATACATCATGGCGCGTGGGTTTCGTGCCAGAAGCTGCGCG
The DNA here is from genome assembly GCA_037367405.1 of Ottelia alismoides. Classification (NCBI taxonomy): domain Eukaryota; kingdom Viridiplantae; phylum Streptophyta; class Magnoliopsida; order Alismatales; family Hydrocharitaceae; genus Ottelia; species Ottelia alismoides. Next base: position 380,624 of record JAZKJV010006924.1, on the reverse strand, counting down.
TCCATCGCTTCCGTCTTTGATGTGAGTTGCTTCATTTCAAGTAACTTCGACATTTGGCGTCGATAACGTTCGATGGCAGGATATCGCATGTCGATCTGGCCTGAGATCGGTTTCCACGTCGCAATCTGCTGCAGGTTCCGGTACTCGCCTTCGATCGAGTCGAGGTCCCATGTGGACACATCCTGAAGCACCATCTCGCGGAATCGGCCATCAATCGCGGCCAATTGACTTTGCTCGCGGTTCTTCTGCTGCAAATGAGCCAACTGGCTGCTTGGCCCAATCGGGGGCACATCTTCCACACCGCCTCGCATCGCTGTTCGATTTCCAGCGGATTCCTGTGGAGTCACCGCCGCACCTTCAGGGCGTTTTGCATTGCCCGGAACTTGATAAGGATCATTATTCAACTGCTGACGAACAGCGTCATCCACGGGAACAACGGCATTGCCTGGAATCCAGCGTCGTTCACGCGGCGGAGGAGCAATCTTGAGCATCATCTGAGGACCGCTGGACGTCTCCAGTTGCCGACGGTCAAGAATCGTCACCTTCTGGCCGGTCTTGAGTCGACACTGCCAGACAGAACACTCATCACCGAACTCACTTCCGACCCATGCCACGACGTCTTCGTCCTTCACTTCGCCTTCGGACTCAGACAATTTGTTGACATATCGTTCCGGTACCCAACTGAAGCTGCCCTTTGGAGGCTCGATCATAAACCAGCCACCTGGATCATGCCGAAGCACCGTGACGACCGTGTCCTTCTCGATCTTCTGAGTCGGATAGTAGCGATCCGGATCGCCAGCACCGCTGCGAATGTAGGCTCCTTCAGAGACCACTTTGGCCTCGTATGGAAACTGCACTCGCTCCTGAGCGAGCAGGTTCTCGGTCAACGACAAAACAATCACAACAGATGTGAAGATTCGCATCATTGCAGTGACTCCTACCAAGGGCTGAAAGCCCTTGAACCAACAAAACTAACCGATTCAATCCGCAACCTGCTCGTCACCGTGGCCGACTCCCAGATAGCAGAGCCAGGCAGACAACATTTCAGCAATCAGGTTGTCCTCAAAATCAACACATCAGCAGAACCTGCCGACTGAACAGATCGGTCCGGCAAAATCTGCCGACAAACTGTTCCTCAACTTCACGGTCATCCGATCGATTTGAACTCCACAATCCGCGTCCAAGGAGACGCCGGGCAGAGCCCTGAGGATCGTCTCGCCGATCACGAAACCGCGATTTTCACGCGATTTTTGCCGTTTTCGACCGTCATGACCTCTGCAAAACGCAACTCCTGCCGCTCGCTGAAAGGGAAGTTCATTTCGACAGTCATGGAATTACAGAAAGTCGAAAAACGGCTCAAGTCTGGTTTTCCTGAATGAACTGGTATCATGCGGCAAGTCGTCCAAGTCAAAATTCGGATCGGCAGGATCGGCAGGATTTGCCGGTTCGTGATTTCGCAGTCAAGCGGCTCGGAGTACAGGCAGATGCGTTGGTCGCCGGTTCTTTCGCTGGTCTTCTTTACGATGGTGACGCAGCTTGCCTCGTCCGGTCTGGCTGGTCAGCCCAACGAGAAAATCAAGATCGGTGACGCGGCACCCGACTGGGCCGACCTGAAGGGCACCGACGACAAGATGCATTCGCTGAAAGACTACTCTGACAAAGCAGTCGTCGTCATTTGCTTCACGTGCAACAACTGCCCCTATGCGGTGGATTACGAAGACCGCATGATCGCGTTCTCAAAGAAGTATGCCGACCACAAAGAGGGTGTCGTGCTCGTTGCGATCAATGCCAACAACAAGCCGAAAGAGAAGTTCGACCTGATGAAGGAACGAGCAAAAGAGAAGAACTTCCCCTTCGCGTATCTCCACGATGAAACTCAGCAGGTCGCGGATGCCTTTGGGGCCGTCTACACGCCTGAGTTCTTTGTTCTGAACAAAGATCGCAAAGTCGTCTACATCGGGGCGATGGACGACAAGACCGATTCCGCGCAGGCCAGTGTGAACTATGTCGAGAAGGCCGTTGAAGCGTCTCTCGCGGGACAACTTCCCGAAGTGACGGAAGTCCCGGCTCGAGGCTGTGCGATCCCATTCAAGCGAAGTCGCAAGTAACGGAGACTCTGAGCGTGTCTGAAACGGCGATTCGAGATCTCCTGCTTCGCGTTCGAAACGGCGACCCTGCCGCTGCCGAAGAGATCGTACGCACGTATGAGCCTGAAGTTCGGCGGGCGATTCGCGTTCGCATGACGGATGCTCGTCTTCGCAAGCTTGTGGATTCGATCGATATCTGCCAATCCGTGCTCGCGGGATTTTTCGTTCGGACCGCCGCGGGACAGTATGACATCCAAACTCCTGAAGAGTTGCTGAAACTGCTGATCACGATGGCTCGGAATCGCATCGTCGACTGGGCTCGGAGAAACAACGCGGATCGACGTGACGGACGGCGCGATGTGTCGCTGCAGCATGATGACGGATCAGATCGAGAAATCGCCAGCGCTGAAGCGAGTCCCGCGTCAGTGCTTGTCAATCGTGATCTTCTCGAGCAGGTTCGCAGCCGATTGTCATCCGATGAACTCGTGCTGATGGAGCAGCGAGCCGATGGGCTCGGCTGGAACGAGATTGCCGAAAAGAATGGCGAACAGGCCAACGCGCTGCGAATGCGACTCACTCGCGCCCTGGACCGAGTCGCCGCGGAACTGGGACTGGAGCAGTCTCATGGCTGAGTCGAACAATACAAACGATGATGCCGGGCAATTCGGCTCGACCAGATCATCGACCGCTTCTCGAAAGCTGAACGAGTCGATCGACAGTTTGTCCGTGTCTCTCAGTCGCAACATCGAAGTCCTGGCATCCGAGTTGCGTGCTCGCTGGAAATCGGGTCACCGCGTCGTCGCAGAGTCGCTTGCGGACGGTCGTCATGCCGAAACCTGGCGCGGCGTTGTTGGAAACGATGAGCACTTGCTCGATCTTCTGTATCACGAGATTCTGATTCGCCAGGAGTTCGGCGAACCGGCTGAGTGTTCATCGTTCGTGGCGAGATTTCCCCATCTTCGTGAACGCATCGAGCGATTGTTTGCCGTTCACAGCGCGATCGAAGATGACGACTGGGATGATCTCGCGTCGGAAGCTGGTATCGACGACGAACAGTCCGCGGCCCATTCGTCTGCGAACGAATCCGGCTTGTCGCAGAACTCCGTTCGGTCATCGTCAATCGAGCAAACTCCGTCGGGAGCCACACCGCAGTGGCCGCGACGGTCGCGATCGCGATTCATCGTGGAACCGCCTCCGGGCTATGAGTTACTGGACGAACTTGGCCGTGGCGGAATGGCCGTGGTTTATCGAGCCCGACAGCAGATCCTGAATCGGATCGTTGCTCTAAAGATGCTGTTGGGCGGAGGACTTGCCAGTTCGGAAGTGCTCGCGCGACTTCGTCAGGAAGCGAGAGCAGTCGCTCAGTTGCAGCATCCGGGGATCGTTCAAATTTACGAAGTGGGCGAACACAACGGGCTGCCGTACCTGTCGCTGGAATTCGTCGCGGGCGGAACTTTGCATGACTGGCTCAAAGGCCAACCGCTGCCACCGATGGAAGCATGTCGGATCATCGAGCAACTCGCTCTGATTACCCAGTTCGCGCACGAGCGAGGCATTGTTCATCGCGATTTGAAACCCGCCAACATTTTGTTGACGGAGCGTCCCGATTCGACGCAGTCTTTGCGAACCGAACTGAACGAGCCGTCGCGTGCGTCGGTGTCCGCGACGATGTCGTTTACCGTCAAGATCGGCGACTTTGGGCTTGCCCGTATTCTGGGGCACCAAAGCGATCTCACAGCAACTGGCCAGGTTATCGGAACACCCAGCTACATGTCGCCCGAGCAGGCCGCCGGAACCAGCGACGATGCCTCGCCGGCTCAGGATGTGTATTCGCTCGGTGCGATCCTGTTTGAGTTGCTCACCGGACGTCCTCCGTTTCGAGGCGCAACGTTGTTCGACACGCTCGAGCAGGTTCGAACCGATGAACCCGTTCCGCCCCGTCGATTGCAGCCGCGTGTGTCGATCGATCTGGAAACAGTCTGTCTGAAGTGCCTGCAGAAGGCTCCGGAACGACGTTACCGATCGGCTCAGGAGTTGGCCAATGACCTCCGTGCAATTCAGAACGGTGAGCCAATTCATGCGCGACCCGCGTCGGCAACGGAACGGTTTCTGAAACTTGTGCGCCGTCATCCGACCGTTTCCGGTCTGACGGCACTGACCCTCATCGCGAGCATCGCCGGTGTTGCAGGAGTCCTGCGCGAGGGCGCGCGGGCGACTCGAGAACGTGACCGGGCTCTCAATTTGTCAATCGCTGTCGGCCGTGAGCGTGACGAGGCTCGTGAACAACGGAAGCTCGCTGACCAGCAGCGGATACTTGCGGAGTCCGCTCGATCTGAAGCGGTCATCGCCAGACAGGAGGCCGAGCAGAGTCTCGATCAGGCACTTTCGGCGATGAATTCGCTGTCGCGGTTCGGCATTGAGCTGCGTCAAACTCCTCAACAGCAACAGACCAGTCGACGCATCCTCGAAGAGACTCTGAAGTTGTACGATCAGCTTGAACAGTCACACGGAAACAACACGCGGCTTCGGCGACAACTGGCGTTCACACTTGCGCGAGCAGGTGAGATTCAGAGTGTTCTTCGCGAGACCACCAAGGCCAATCTTGCGTTACGTCGAAGTATCGAATTGCTGCAGGCCGAACTTCAGGTCAATCCGGACGACCGAGAATTGTGGTGGTTTCTGTCGTTCTCAAGCTGGGTGCTCGGCAATCTCCTGAAGGACACTCGACAGTTTCCCGAGGCCGTTGCGTTCTACAACATGAGCCTCGATGCGAACAATCAGCAACTGCGACTCGCGCCGGGTGATGTGAACCTGCTGCGAGGCAAAGCGAATGTGCTGACCAACATCTGTGCCGCGACGACGGGCCAGCGTAAGCAAAGCGAGGCGATTCCAATCTATGAAGAAGCGATCTCAATCCTGCGTTCGCTGGTTGCGATGAATTCCGAGGACGTCGCGTCGCAGAGTGAGTTAGGGCTGGTGCTTCATGACTACTCGGAAACGCTGGCGTCGATTGGTCGAGCCGACGACGCCAAACGCATGTTCGACGAATCGTTTGCCATCCGCGAAGCACTCTTTCGTAAAGACCCAAACGACCACGGCACGCGGAATCTGTTCGCGAGACTCTACATGAGCCGCGGAAGTCAGTTGATGCGAGCGAAACAACCGCTCAAAGCGAGAACCGCGTTCGAAGCGGCGGCACAGATGCTGGAACCAACAATCGCGGCATTTCCGACGATCTTCGAGTTTCAAAACTCCATGATCAATTCGCTGGTCGCGCAGGTGAATGCAAGTCTGGCAGCAAAGGATGCTGAGGGCACCGAGAAGAGCTGGTCGCTGCTGATCGATCGGCTGGTTCAGTGTCGAACCGTGTTTCCTCTGGAACGACAGGTCGTCTTCGCTCTGCAGAACTGGGCACCGGATCGGTGTGAGCATCTGTTTGAACAGGGCCGAACTGCGGATAGCCAGAAGCTGCATCAGGAATTGATTCGCGCGTCCGAATGGTTGATCTCGGACGAAGCCGCCGCGATCGAGCCGAAAGCAACCGACAGCCAGCGTTCAACCTGGAGAAACAATCTCGCGTGGTACCTGGTGACCGCGCCGGAACAAAGTGCCGTGAATGCGAAGCGAGCAATCGAAGTCGTTCAGCAGGCGCTGCAGGTCAATCCGCAGGACGCCAATCATCTGCACACGCTCGCAACGGCCTACTACTATGCCGGTCAGTTGGACGATGCTGCGAAGACTCTTGAGACGGCAATCAGTCATTTGCCGGCCAGCCAGCCGGTCGAACAACGAGACCCGATGTTTGCGGTCGTCCTTGCCATGACTCATGCGAAGCTGGGACATCCGGAAGTCGCAGCTCAGCAGATCGCAACGCTTCCGGAAGTTTCAGGCGACCTTTCAAAAACCGGTCCACATCTTCGCCGCATGTTCAGCGAAGCTCGAAAGGTCGTGCAGGATCAGCAGGCAGGAAGCGTGAAGTAGCACAGCGTTCCGCTGAAGCACGATTCGTTGGCTGGTCGAAGCCACTTCATGGCACAGTCCATCGATGCGAAGAACTGGACAGCGGCACCAACATGTGAAGGCAGATGCTTTTCGGTCGATTCACAGCCAGAGTTGACGATGGCAACGCGACCGCTTGCCTCATCCACATGTGGCTGGCTTCGAGCAATCGCCGGACGAGCGAGCATCAGTCGTTCTTCTCGCATCAGACGCTGCCCATCGCACACAACAACGACGTCGCGACCGGATGAAATCTCGCGAGCGATTGACTGCTGAGTTCGGCAAACACTTTCATCGTCAGCGTGGGTGAGATGAATAACCGCGAGATTCTCTGGGGACATGTTGCGTGCTCCTGAGCCGGGGCGGGCTCGTTCGTTTTGAAATCGTCAGATCGAGTCACTCCTGTCTCGATTCTGCAGCCACCAACAGCGGCCATACTTCATAAACGCAACGCGTCCCGGACATCGCACAGGATTTTCTGGAATTTCTCAAGCCCTTCGAAAATGCCGTGTTTTTGCGACTTTGTGACCGTCTCGAAGTGGCATCGAAGTTTCAGAGTCTCGGTCATGGAATGACCGAACTACGCAGGCGAGTCATTCCATGACTAGCCTGCGCAGATGTCGGAATCAAATCGGGAAGTGATTCTTTGCTCGGGGTGAAATGACGTCACGCAACAGATTCAAAGTGTGCAGCGGACTTGAGCCGTGCACGAATCCAAAGTTCGCGACGGTGAACTCAGAAAATGCGTGCCAATGAACTCAAGAGTCCGCGCCCCTGTCCCTTCTCCCCTTCGCAAGGGGAGAAGGTGGTCGAAGGCCGGATGAGGGGTCTTTCTTTCGATTGCAACCTTGAAACAATCCCCCTCACCCTGACCCTCTCCCCCCGAACCGTCGTCAATGTTCTCAGGGATTCCTTCGCGGGGGAGAGGGGACAAATCGCAGCTCACTTGAACGCCTCAATTCATCCCGAGCGAAGATCAGAACTCTCGGTCATGGAATGACCGAGCTACGTGAGCGGTAACTAATGCGACTTGGTTTTGGCTGGAGGAACGGACAGCGACCAGATTTCCTGACTCAGCGGCTGAGCGTGTCCGGCACCGATCCAGATCTTTTCGCGGAACACCCACGCAGAATGTTCGTGGCGTTCTTTCCACTGGCGATCACTCTTGAGTTTCGTCCACTGCTTTCCGTCAGCCGAATGCCACACGTCGGCCCAGTTCTGGGCGGGGTTGTTGGACCAGCCGCCGATCACCCACATTTCGTCGTGGTACGCAACGGCGGAAAACCAGAGACGAGGCGACCATGGGGCGGATGCGGTTTCCTGTTCCCAGTGAACTCCGTCGGCAGATGACCAGACGTCATTCTTTGCATGGTACTCAGGAACATAGTTGCCGCCGCCAAGGACATAGATCCGATCGCGATGCACAACCACCTGATGATAAGCCCGCGCGGACCATGGAGCTTTGTCGATCTCAAGCCGCCAGGTCCTGCCATCGTCCGACGACCAGACATCATTCTTCAGACTGGACTCATTGCCGAAGTAATAGTTTTCGGTTCCGCCGATCAGCCACATGCGGCCCTTAAACTCCACCAGACCAGATGCCAAACGGGGACTCCACTGAGCCGACGAAGTCACTTGATCCCAGTCGATGCCATTCTCTGAGCTCCAAACTTCATTCGACGCTCCGTGTCCTTCGAGTCGACCGTTGTACCAGCCTCCCATGATCCACATGCGATCTTTGAATGCCACGGTCATGGGCAAATCGCTGTGCTTCCACGGAGCCTCCTTGCAGACCAGATCCCAATGAACGCCGTCAGCGGAACTCCAAACATCTCGCGGTGGAGCCGAGAAAGAATCAAACCAACCACCGAACAGCCACATGCGATCTCGAAACACGACTTCACCGGACGAATCACGGGCCTGCCACGGCGCGGCGGGTGTTTCCAAAGTCCAGTCATGAACAAGCGATGCGTAATTGTCTGCGGGATCGCCCTTCGCGGTTGTTTCGTCCGTCGGCTCGTCGTTCGCATGAGCTGAAACGCTGGTCTCGATCTGGAACAGGCCGAACAGTAAAACCGTAAACATCGCCGCTGCGATGCCCACTGACCGCAGGCGGTAAACACGCTTCCAAATGTTCATGTTCGATTGAATCAGCCGTTGCATGCCACACCTCGCGTTTACCTTGTTGGTCGGGCACGAAGTGTAGCCGAGTTCGTCAGCACTCGGAATTCTCACGAATTCCGCTACGAGTGATTCCGCTACGAGTGAATGCCGCGCCGGTACAAGAGCCGCAGGCCGGAGCGTTGACACGCTCCGCTCGCCGGGATGTCGTTTTGCTATCGACGACGAAACGATGCGGGGTTCACGCGTCGAGCCTCGGCGTCGCGGTTGGTGGCCAGGCGGCGGCATTCGCGTCGAAGTTCTTCGAGTTTTAAGTCTCCCGGGAGTTGCTCGTGGCACCAGGTGAAATACTCTTCGGCTCGTTCGTAGTCCTGCCGTTGCTCAAACAACAGCAACCCCATCGCGCGACGTGCGGGTTCGCACAGCGGATCGCATTCGATGGCAAGTTCCAGAAGCTCTTCGCACTGATCGTAAAGTTCGTAGTCGTATCCAACTCGATACGCTTTCATCAGCAGCGTGAGATACTTTTCACGCCCAGTTGTTCCGTTCGATGGAGTTGATTCTGATGCCGTGCTACTGGCTGCGTCGGAAGGTGGCTCGAACTCGTCACTTTCAGTCTCTTCCGAATCTTCATTCGGGGCTTTTTTCACGGCGACAACGGTCGCGTCGCCGCCTGTTGAGCCAGCAGCTTTGCGAGTCATATCCGCGATCGCCCAGAGCAGCTTTTCGATGTCATTCGGACGACGGAATGCTTCGTAAGATGCCAGCACTTCGTCGAGTTCTTCCAGCGTCGGCTGGAACTCATCAAAGATCGCTTCCACCGCGAACTGCCGACCGAGAATTCCGCAGATCGCCAGACGGGCCTCGCGCTTGAGATGAAACGCAATCTTCCATTGTTCGAGTCCTTCCTTCTGGCGTCCGTCACGGAACAGGCTTTGTCCGAGCTTGAATCGGGTCGACGCAGAGTTGCGCCCGAGCAACATCGCCTGATCAATCATGTCGTCGTGTGTCGGATCTTTCGGATCGCGAATGAACGCTGTCGAAACCAGAATTTCGTACCCTTCATCCTGAACCGGACACAGCGCGAGGGCTTTTCGGGTCATCTGATCGCTCAGCATCAGCAGTTTGAGCGGCCCGCCGACAGCTCGCTTGAGGAACGCCAGCATTTCTTCCTGCGTTTCGAACTGTGAATCGCGCACGGTGTCACGAATGTCCTTCAGCGAGAACGGGTTTTCGTTCTTCTCCTGAAGAAGTTCGAAGAGTTCGAGGCATTCATCGGCCAGCGACAACGCCGTTCGAGCCTGATTGGGATCCGCCTTCAGGCTTGTCATGAGAAGATTGATGCGATCTCGCAGGGCGCGCGTTCGCTTTGCATGCTTCTCTTCTTCCGAGGGCTCATCGTACTGGGCGACTTCTGACGTCTTCGTTTCTTCAACCATGACTTCTTCGACGTCCTCGCCGCTCACGGAGGTGTTGAGATCTTCGAGCGTGTCCTGAGGTCGTGTATCGTCACTGCGGTCTTCGTCGAACGACGCAATCAGATACTGATACCAATATCGTTCGGCCGTGACGCGACGAGCCAGGTCCGGTTGCGTCTTCGCCAGCATCAGTCCACAAAGCACCGCGCCGGCCATCCAGCCAATGCGAGGCATGAAGATTCCGAGGTTCTCGCGAAACCCGGTGCAAAGTCGCAGTCCGACGACGCACAGGACCATCGTCGTGACGACGACCGCCGGCACGTACCAGATGAAGTCCGCTGCCGCGTGAACCATCCCGGCCACAAGCCCGGACAGCACGGCCGAGATCGCCGCAACCCGATGCGTTTCAACGCGTCGAATCATGTGCCAGGTCATTCGACCAACAATGGCAATCAGGCCGACGACCAGCAAGCCAAGTCCAGCGAGGCCACCTTCGAGAGCCAGATGGATGTAGGAGCTTTCCGCATGGGAGAAAGAGACACCGGAGAACTCGGCCAGTTCTTCCATATAGATCGGGTAAATGAACCGATGGCTCCCAATACCCGTGCCGACGATCGGGAAGGCCTGAATCGCCTCCAGATCGGCTTTCCACAGTGTCCGCCGGGCATTCATCTGGTCGATCTTGTTTGCATCCCCGGACGCCAGTTGGGCGACTCGGTCTTCGACCTTTTCCTGTCCGAACATGATGAGCCCGCCGACCGCCATCACGCCGATCGCAAGCATCGCGACGGCCAGAGAACCCTTGACTCGATCACTTCGCCAAAGTCCTCCCAGGCAAACAGCGCTGGCGATTCCGGCAGCGACCATGCCGCCGCGCGACAATGACAACATGACGGACAGAAGAACGCCACCGAGGGCGCAGAACAGCAGCAGCGAAACTGGATCAATCAGATTGTCGAAGCGCGAATGATTTCCCTGAGCGGGGCCCAGACCCTTGCGATCAAGGATCGTGGACTTCCGCGGAGCACGGCCAGCCAAAGCCCACCACAGCAGAGGGCCGATCGAAAGTGACAGGAACTGAGCAAAGTGATTTCGATTCGTAAACGCGCCCTTCAGGATCTCACGCGTGCCCGTGTAAGGCTGGCGGTAGAACCAAAAGAACTTGTCGTTGGAGGTGACCAACTGAAGAATCGCAAACGCGGACATCAGGATGCCCGAGATCCCAACAAGCTTGAGGATTCCGTAACAGTCCTGTTCCGAACTGATTCGCTGCGTGACAACGACTCCGATGATTCCGTAAGCCAGCAGCATCAGAAAGGCGTGTTTTGTCTCCGTCGGATATAAGCTGGCCGTTTCCCATCTTGGTTCGGCGACCGAGGCGGACGTCGCATCGTCCTGATCCGGAGCGGGGAGTTGAGTCTGCGGCCATTTTTCAAGGAGTCGCTGATACTCACCGGAAAGCTGGCCCAGCACTTGTGGCTTCAGAGGAGTCGTCTGGAACCAGACGAGCAAAAGTCCGGCGACCAGCAACGGCTCCAGTGTCAGCAGAACAAATCGACCGCCACTGTTCGCTTTGTGCCAGCACCAAACACATCCAAGCAACATCGCGAGCGTGATCAGCGTTCGGTGACCCCACGCTTCGCGTCCGCCCATGATGAAGGGGAACACAACCAGGAGGATTGCGATCAGAATGTCGGTTGCCCAGACAAGCTTTGGCTTTGACGGCAAAGTCCATGCTGTGGCTTCGCCGAACACAGGCACTTTCACAGAGTTCTTTGACGACTTGCCAGGCATGGTGACTCAGATTTGGGGAACCAGTTGTGTATCAGGGAAGAAACAGACATCGCGCGGCGTCAGAGTGGGTGAGCAGAGAGACCTCATTGTGTCCCCTCTCCCCCGCGAGCCGAACCACGCAGAACTCTCACGACGAATCGGGGGAGAGAGGGTCAGGGTGAGGGGGATTGTTTGAATGTTGAGATCTCAAGAAAACCCCCTCATCCGGCCTTCGGCCACCTTCTCCCCTTACGAAGGGGAGAAGGGACTTGATCAAGTTGGTTGGACGATTGTCGAAAACTCATTTACCAACATCTCATTTCAAGCCGCGTAATGAATAACCTGGCAATCAACATCGTTCGTGAGTTGGCGACTAACCGACCACATCACGCCGCCTTCGAACGATCGCGAGTCTCGGCTGTTGGGAACGGAACACTTCCAGCCAGAGCAGACAATCCGCGAGCCACATCCTGCTCGTTCGATTCTTCGTGATCATGTCCATAGCCGTAGCCATAACCGTATCCGTAGCCATAACCGTATCCATAGCCACCAGCATCGTTGCTGCTGAGATGATTCACAACGACACCAAGCAAAGAGCACCCAAGCGTTCGCAGGGTTTCAGCCGCACGAATGACCATTCGACGGCGGTCCTTATCGGGACGAACAACCAGTACCACCGCATCGACAAGTCGTCCGACGATAGCAGGATCGCTCACCGCCAGAACCGGCGGAGCATCGACGATGATCTGTTCGTACTTGGTTTCTGCCCACGCCAGCAGATTTGAGAACCGCTCGGATGCCAGAAGTTCGGCCGGATTCACGGGTCGCGGGCCGCAGGAGATCACATCCAACCCTTCGACAACGGTTGTGCGAAGGTTCTTCTGAATCGCGGTTTCCAGATCTTCGTTGGCTCGCAGAATCTTCGACAATCCGATGTCGTCACGCATGGCAAGCAGCGTGGACAAGCCGGGTCGACGCATGTCGGCGTCGATGAGCAGAGTCTTCTTGCCGGACTGAGCGAACGCGACCGAGAGGTTTGATGAGACCGTCGTCTTGCCGTCACCGGGTTCGGTACTCGTGCACACCAGCCGATTGGTTTCCTGAGGAGAGAACTCGATGCTGGTTCGCAGCGCACGGAAGGCTTCGACGTCCTTTGAATGTGGTTTCATGTGACACATGACTGCTTCGAAACCTTCGCCGTTCAGTTCCGGAAGGCGAGGAATCATCGACAGCACCTGAGTCTCAAGCTGCATCTTGAGTTCTTCCGGGGTTCGGAAGCGGTCGTCCATGATGTCGAGAACCCAGATGATCAGGAGGCCAAGGACGGTTCCCATCATGAGCGAGAGAATACCGGTGATTGCAAGTCGAGGCGACACGGGACGTGTCGGGGTTGTGGGAGGACTCGCCACCTGTGTCCTGATGAACTGATCTTTGTTCAAACCGATTCCATCAGCATGCTTTGTCAACTCTTTCTGTTGCTCGTAGAGCTGGTCGATCTTGCGATCGAGGTCCCCAAGCTGAGTCAGGGTCTGCGACAGGGACACCGCTTTAGCCTGTTCGGCCTCTTTGTTCTGAAAGATCGATTGCTCGTCAGCGAGGTTCTTCTGAAGTCGCTGGTTCAGAGCCTGCCGCAGCATCGGAGCGATTTCGTTTCGTGACAGTTCAGCGAGCTTCTGACGCTGAATCTGTGGAAGCTGATTGAGAAAGGTCTGCTTGACCAGAATCTGATCTTTCACAGCCTTGATCCGGGAATGGTTTGGGCCGAGCTTCTCTTCAAGGTTGCGACGTTCTGATTCCAGATCGATCAGTTCCTGCGTGACACGCTGATTCAGCAGTGCATTTTGAGTCCCCAAACCCAGCGATTCTTCGATCAACTGACGGCCAGCGGTATCCATCGTCTCCTGAACGAATGGCAGAATGTCTTCATTGCTTGCGATTGCTCGTTCGAAAGCGGCCAGCAGGTTTCTTGTTTCCTGTGTCTTCTTTCTTGCGTTTCCGTAGTCCACCGTAAGCTGACGAATGGCTTCAGTCACAACACTAAGGTTGCCATGATTCTTGTCGCCGGTGTCAACAAGTTCCGGAGCCGATGCCTTGAGTTCTAAACGCTGCTGGAGAAGCTCTTCGAGATCTTCTTCAATATCTGCGAGCTTTGCACTCAAAGTCTTCAGGTTGTCTTCGGAAGATCCCTGATGTGTCTCGTTCAAAAACTGCAGATAAGCGCGAAGCATCGCAGACAGAACTGCGGCAGCCGCTTTCGGGTCCTTTGACTGGTAACTCAGGTCCAGAATGTTCGTGCTGTAAGCTGAAGATACCGTCAGATTGCTGCTGATGATTCGAGCCCACTGAGATTCAGGTCGCCCCTTGAGATCCGTTCGATACCTCTCCGGCAACAGCTTAAGCGCTTTGTTGATGACCTGATCCTTGGACATCAGCTCGATGAACGTCGGCATATCGTTCAGAGGATTACCGGTGTTGCTGCTGTTCTCGTCAGTGACACCTGTTCCGATTCGCACGATAAGCAACGATGCCCGTGATTCGTAGATGCGTTCGGCAAGAATGTAGTACGCCGCGCCGGCGATGCCTGAGACGATGAGCGAAGCAACAAGAATCCCGCTGCGAAGACGAACGGTTCGCAAAAAGCGAAAGATCAAATGCAGCGTGGTTGCGGCTGCATTTTGTCCTTCGTTCAAACCCAGCAATTGCCTGTCAACAGCAGACATTCCCCCGGCCTCCGTGCCATTCCAATCGCGAATCATTCGCGGAAAGTTTGGTGATTAACACTGGCGAATCTGACCGGAATAAACTGCATCATGACTGCAGCAGAAATTGCCGATCAGAACAGTGCTGTGGTGCCGCTGATACCGAATCGAACGATATTCAGAGCCTCCATGAGCACTGTCGCAGGTGTGTGTTCTACAGTAACAACGTCACCTGGGCCAAGGCGAAGATTTGAGTCTGCACTTCGCTTCGCTTCACGATAGCTAATCTGGGTAACGATGGGGTCTCTCTGTCCTGCCTGACGTCGGAGAACGTAGATCTTGTCAGCCAATTGGTTCGACATACCGCCTGCGAGCGAAATGGCGTCGAGCAGATACAGGTCCTTGCCTGGAGGAAACTCGTAGCGGTTTGGAATCTTCACGAGTCCCTGGACGTAGATCGGTTCGAGGTCGACTTTCTCAACCATGATCACGCCGCCATCCTGCACGAGGTACTGACCGTTGCCATCTCGGGCTGCGGAGATCAAATTCACCTTCATGGATGACATGCCACCAGCGGTTGTTGTGCTGCTGACATTGTTGACGGGAGGCGAACCGTCACCAGCAACCGACGGACGATTCGCTGGAAGATTGGACGTTGGATTGCGGATCTCAACGTGCTCACCAGCTTCTTCGCTCAAACCTCCGGCAGCCGCGATTGCAGCAACGAGGTCACTTTGGCTTGGCGGAAGACTGTAAAGTCCGGGTTCCTTGACAGCCCCGAGCACTTTGACCCGGTTCATCTTTCGATGAGTAATCTCAACGGTCACGCTGGGATTGCGATACAACTGCTTCTGGATGGCGGCGGTCTTGATGAGTGATTCGGCGGCCTGCGGTTCAACGCCGGCAACATCGATTGTGCCAATCTCCTGCAATCCAATCGTTCCGTCGTTCGAAACGCGTGCGGACAGCGTGTACTGATCGTCGGAACTCAGCCCGGCCGCAATCTTGACCTCGATAACGTCGCCAACACCGATCACTTCGCTGCTGCTGTTCGTGCTGGCGAGTCGAGACAGATCAACCGTTTGAGGATTCGCCTTGGCAGCCAATCGCATCGAATCCGGCAGGCGATTTCCAAAGATGGAGTTCTCTGCGTAGTAATGATTCGAGCCGTGACATCCGGCAAGCAACACGATCCCCAGCAGGCAACTCAAAGCGCGGAGCCTCTTCGCGAACCCTGCCGATGGCAGTGCTGGTCGTTGAGTTCGCTGGCTTTTGAGGAGTCTGCGAATCATGAAACCGGTTCAACCGCAGTGAAATTTTCGCCCTGAAGAATGCTCGTGACGAGAACCTGAAACATTTGATTCGGCGAACCAACACGAGAAATGGAGGTCAGCCGAATTTTTGAATTTCAGGACTTCAGAGAAGAAAATCGAGGTGCGGACCCGGAACGTGCCGTGTTTACCGAGACAGCTTCGCTGCTCGGAATGACAGACCGTCCGAAGTGAGGTGAGAGGTTTGAGGAGAGACTTAGACGGGAACCTCCTGTTTCAGGAGGCTGGCGAGAGTTCTAGGAAAAATCGCCGAAACGGGTCAAGTCGAATGTCAAAACAATGGATCCTCAGCGTTTTGCCAATCAGAAACCTCAAAACATCGTGCATTTTAAGTGTGAATCGCAGCACCGTCGGGTTTCGAAGAAACTCGCCAAAGTTCAGATTGCTTACCCGAGCCGGGAGAAGACCTATGAGGCGAACGATTGCAATCATTCTGGGAATCGTGCTTGCTGTGCCGCAGGTTCAGGCCGACCCGCCTTCGTCGCAATCCATTGCCGACGCCGTTGATCAAAGTCTGTGGGGCGACAATCTGAACTCGGCGATTGCAGTCACGGATGATGCAGCGTTTCTCCGCCGAGTGATGCTCGACATTGTCGGTCGACCGGCGACTCCCGAAGAGATCCGGACATTTGTGACGAACGAATCCACCAGCAAACGGACAGAGAAGATTCAGGAGTTGCTCAAGTCTGAAGACTATGGTCAGAACTGGGCTCACTACTGGCGAGACGCCATCTTTCTCCGAGCCACCAACATGCGAGCGGGAATTGTTCGTGGTGATTTCGAAGAATGGATGGCCGCAGAGCTCAACAGGAACACATCCTGGGACAAGATCGCGACTCAGTTGATGACTGCCACTGGTGAGGTGAATGGCAACGGCCAAACGGCTCTGATCTTTGCTCATGAAGGCACCGCTGAGGAAGTTGCGGCGGAAGCATCAAGGCTGTTCCTTGGGATCCAGATTCAATGTGCGAATTGTCATGATCATCCGTGGGACAGTTGGAAACGCACTCAGTTTCACCAGTTCACGGCCTTTTTTCCGCGAGTCAGCGTTCAGCGTAAACGTGGTTCGGACAAGGTCTTTGAGTTTGAGATCACCGCCGTTGAGCAGGATCGATCCCGAAACCCGATCGCGTCTCGTTTCCTGCTGACTCGGGTGGACAAGAATCGGGATTCTGCGATCACGGAAGCCGAGGCGAAAGGAACTCCGCTGGCTCGAGTGTTTTCCGGCCAGGCGATGCAGTTCATCGACAAGAACGGCGACAAAAAGCTGACAATTGAAGAAATCATGACGGCGGAACCGCCGGAACGTCCCGGCCGGGGATCTGTCGAACATTACATGGCCGACGTGAATGATCCGGGCTCTGAGGGAACAAAGATTGATCCAAAGTTCTTCCTCAACAATCGAAAAGTTCCGACTGGTCTTTCGGATGCGGAACGCCGGGCGATGGTGTCTCAGTTTGTGACCAGCAAGTCGAATCCGTGGTTTGCTCGAGCCATCATCAATCGCGTCTGGTACGAAATGAACGGCACCTCGTTTTACACTCCGGTTGATGATATCGGGCCGGATCGAGAATGCGTCAATGAAGAGACTCTGAAGATCCTGACCGATGGCTTCATCGACTCAAACTACGATCTCAAGTGGCTTGTTGAGACGATCGCAACCACAAGAACCTATCAGCGACGGTCCGACAGCTCCGCCGAAGGATTTGCGAAAAGTGAACCGATGCGACTTCGCTCGGATCAGCTTTACGAATCACTGTGCCAGTGTCTTGGCGTGTCAGAGCTGCCGTTGCGATCGACGCAGCGAGGTCCACAGGGAATGTTGCAGCGAGCCGGTGGTGGCCGTGGCGAGTTTGCTCGAATCTTCGGCTTCGATCCATCAACTCCTCGCGATGAAGTCACCGGCAGTATTCCGGAAGCTCTCTTCCTGATGAATTCGCCCATGATTGCGAGACTGATGTCAGCCCCAGGGGCTGGCAGTCTGGTCAGCAAAGTTTCGATGTCGTCACTGGCTGAGGATGATGTCGTTGCCGAACTCTATCTCACGATGCTTGGTCGAGAACCGTCCACTCGTGAACAGGCGATCGCGAGAGAATACCTTTCGAAGACAGCCTCGTTCCGAGCTGGCATCGAAGATCTGGCGTGGGCTCTGCTCAACTCCGCGGAGTTCAGCAGCCGGCCGTAGCCAGTTTTTTGCCGGGAAATCTCGGTGTTCGGAGCCCAGGAAGTTTTTTCCGAAATTCCGCGACACCTTTTGTTTGGCTCAGTGTTCGACGGTCAGCCTCTTCCTCTGCCTCGGCAGTTTGCACGTGCGTCCGGGAAGGAGCTGACTGTCACCGAGCGGCCGTGTTTGCAGGCTTCGGTTGCAAGGAACGGTCAGCTCCGTCCCAGACGCACGTGCTTTTGTTCAGTAGTGTTGACTGCTTTCCGTTCGACAGCAACTCATTTGGCAGGAGGAATTGGCCGTGAACCTTCAGATTTTTGATGCAATCACGTCGCTTCGCCGGGGATTTGTTCGTCGGCGATTTCTGGCAACCACGGCAGGACTTCTGGCTGCGGGTCACGCAACGTCCCTCCGATCGCTGATGGCGGAGCAGGCTGAAACGCTTCGAAAGCAGGGGAAATCGATGATCCTGCTTTGGATGCCCGGCGGTCCAAGCCAATTTGAAACACTCGACCCTAAACCCGGTCACGAAAATGGTGGTCCGACGGAAGCGATCGCAACCAGCGTCTCGGGAATCAAGATCGCTGACAACTTCCCGAAGGTCGCTCAGCAGATGAAGGAAATTGCGATTGTCCGATCGATGACAAACAAGGAAGGCAGTCATCCGCGAGCCAGCTACCAGTTGCACACAGGATACGTCCCGGCCGGAAGCGTCAAGCATCCTTCATTCGGCTCCAGCGTCGTTCAGCAAATTGGCAATCTGACCGGCGAACTGCCATCTTTCGTTTCCGTTGGTGCGACTCAGGGAGCGGGCTTTCTCGGCATGGAGTATGAGCCGTTCGTTGTGTCTCAGCCGGGCCAGCTTCCGGACAACGTTGCTCTGCAGGTTTCCAAAGACCGATTTCAGCAGCGGTCCGACCTGATGAAGAAGCTCAATGCCGAGTTCGCCACAACCGGCTCGAAGTTGCTGGCCGATAACCACGAGGCTCTTTACGGGAAGACCTCCCGTCTGGTACTCACTCCCGAGATTCAGACGTTCGACATTTCCAGTGAACCACAGAGCCTGCGTGATCAGTACGGCGACTCCAACTTTGGCCGCGGTTGTTTGCTGGCTCGACGACTGGTCGAGCGCGGAGTGTCCTTTGTGGAGGTCCGCGGCGGCAACTGGGACACGCATCAGAACAACTTCGAAGATTGTGCAAAGAACGCTTCGGAAGTGGATCCTGCGACGGCAGCGTTGATCTCAGACCTTCGCGATCGCGGTATGCTTGAGAACACGCTGGTCGTCTGGATGGGTGAATTCGGCCGCACGCCGAAGATCAATCCTCGCGAAGGCCGCGACCATTATCCTCGAGTGTTCAGTATGATGATGGCCGGTGGCGGAATTCGAGGCGGGCAGGTCTACGGATCAAGCACACCCGACGGAACCGAAGTCGCCAGTGATCCGGTGACAGTCCCCGATTTGCTCCGCACGATCAGCAAGACCATCGGCATCAACCCCGACCACGAACACATGAGCCCTCAGGGGCGTCCGCTGAAAGTGGTCGATGGCGGGAAAGAGATCGCTCAGCTTCTGGGATGATGATCAACAAACTGGTTGTTGGCCACACCTTTTCGCCTTTACCCTCCCACTGGGAGGGTAAAGGCGAATGCGACGGGGAGGGCTGCTCCGTCAACAGTGAAGCCCTCGCCGCTCGTTCCTCGCGCCACTTTTCAGCGGGAAGTCTCTTCTCTCAGATTCGATCCTGCACGGTGAGATAAACGCCAATCAATGCGACGAGTGTTCCGCCGACGCTGCGAAGCGTGATTCGATGTCCGTGAACAACGCGAAGAATCGGAAGGACGAACAGCGGCGTCGTGCATGTGAGTGTGATCGCAACCGCCAACTGGCAGTTCTTGTAGGCCAGTTGGCTCATCCAGATGCCAAGCCATGGTCCACAGATGATTGCGGGAAGATACGATCTGAGCGTGTCCCGAGAGAACGATTTTTGGGCGGTACTGACGACAGATCGAGTCATCATGGCGAACAAAATGCAACCGACAGCAGCGACACAAACTCGGATGCCAGTGGCTTCCAGGGCATCACAGCCGGCAGCATCCCAGTAATCACTTCCGCGATTGCCAAGCCGACTGAACGTCGCGCCCACGGCGTTGCAGATCGCCCCCAGCAGGCCCATGACGATGCCGCGAGTCGACGACGCTGGAAACAGTCCCGGAGCTTCTTTGGCACCGCCTCGCTCCGCAATGACGATGACAACTCCGGCGAGTGTCAGGATCACGCCGACGGCTCTGCCAATCGTCAACGATTCCTTCAGGACGACCCAGCCGATGGTCGCTGCGAACAACGGCGCGATCGTTGATACGATCAGAGCACGTCGAGGACCAAGGATCTGAAGGCTTCGAAAGTAGAACGTGTCGCCGATCAGAATCCCAATGACGCTGCTGATTGCCAAAAGGACAAATGTCGCCCGGTCCGCTCCAAACATCGAGCGATCATTGAGTCGAGTCACAACGAACAGATGCAGGCACAACAGAACTGCTGCGATGGCATTCTTGCCAAAGTTGATCTGCCATGCTGTCAGCCTGGTGCGTCCGTAGAACAGACTGGCGCACGCCCACAGCGCGGCCGCTGCAAGCGCGGAGAATTCTCCGATTCCCATACTGCAAAACGGCTTTCTGTCTGCTCACCGGTGGGCCACGTGAGTGTCCTGTCTAAACCTGTAGCCGGATTCGTCAGAATTCTGACGCAGACGTAAACTCTGGCGAATTCCGCTACAGGGTAAGTCAACAACTGAGTAAGACACTACCGCCCATCATGAGGTGGAAATCGTGAGACTCCGTTCGCTCACGGTCGTCTCACGATTTCCGCAAGGAATCCTCGTTACTTCTGCTCAGGCACATCCTGGTTCTGAGCAGCCAGGTACTCAAGAAGATCGACGAACTCGGATGGAGCCACCGTCGAAGCCGCACCTTCGGGCATGCTGCTTTGCTTCTGGACGACTCGTTCCTCGATATCAGCCTTCGCGATTTTGCGAACTGCTTTGCCGTCGTAAAGTTCGACTTCAGTGTCGTTTTCAGACACCAGCAAACCGGCGGTTGGCATACCGTCCGTGGTGACGATCAGAGTCTGACGGTACTTCTCCGCAACTTCAGCGTTTGGATCGACGACCGACTGAACGATCTTCATCTTGTTCATTCGCTTCGCAACTCCGGCCAGGTTCGGACCGAACTCTCGACCTTCGCCGTTGCCGACTTTGTGACACGCGGTGCAGTTGCGAACGAAGACTTCGCGTCCTTTGTTTGGATCCCCCTTCAGATCCGCCAAAGCCGTCATGGCTTTGTTGCGTTCTTCTTCCGGTTTTGGTTCCTGGGACATCAGGGTCTGCAGGAACGGCAACGCGGCGGCTCCGGAGGCAGATGCCTTCATCAGAGCGTTCACGATCTCGTTGGCTCGTGGATTCAGATCGGGAATGCGTCCGGCGATGAAGTCCTGACGCCACGTTTTCTCATGTGCGCCAAGTCCGTGCTGCAACGTGTAGTCCACCCAGTAATCGGCTGGAAATTTGGTCATGGCGAGCAACGCTTTGGCTGCGTCCATTGAATCGAAGAAGCTGAGCCCGCGAGCGGCTTCGGTTCGAACACGAGGATGATCATCCTTCGATGCGGCCAGCAGAATTGCCAGAGCGTCGCTGACACCGTCGCGTTCATCCGAGACGATTCGAATCGCTGCGGCTCGTGCATCGGCCGTCTTTGCGGACAGCACGGACTGAAGCAGAGCCTGATCAATCGCATGATGTGACTGCTGAATCCACAGTGCTTCCGTACGCAGGCGATCGAACTCCGGATCATCGGCCTTGAGGCTCTTCACCCATTTCGTCACCGCGGGCAACACTTCGTCCGACGGACGCCCGTGCAATTCGCGACGAGCACGGTAGCGGGTTCGCCATTCGTACTCACGGAGCTGATCAAGAATCTCGGATGCCGGTTTGCCGAACTGAGTC
Organism: Ottelia alismoides; assembly: GCA_037367405.1. Lineage (NCBI taxonomy): Eukaryota > Viridiplantae > Streptophyta > Magnoliopsida > Alismatales > Hydrocharitaceae > Ottelia > Ottelia alismoides. The sequence continues at coordinate 359,031 of JAZKJV010006924.1, read as the reverse complement.
ACCGGCTTGACCAGCGGACGGCTTGGGTAAACCAGTCGGTAGATTCGACCGCGAGTATGATCGCGGTTGGGGTCTCGCTGGCTGTACTGCATGTGGCCGATCAGAGCGTTCGCCCAGTCGCCAAACCACAGAGCACCATCCGGTCCGATCTGCGGGTCCGCTGGCCGGAAGTGTTTGTCGGACGAACGAATCAAGTCATCCGGCGAGCCGTCCGGGTTCTTCAGTCGATCGCCATGATAGCCGCCGCCGTCATCCTTCAGAGTGAAGCGTGGCAGGCCGTTCATATTGATCACACACGCATAAGTGAACTGTCCCTGAACGTCGTCCGGGAAGTTGCGGCTGATCAGGATTTCGCTTCCCAGTGCGGGACGCATGCCTTCGTTATTGAACAGAAAATTCAGACCGGTGCGACCACCGAACTGAGCACCCGAAAGAGGTGTATCCCATGCGTGATTTGCGGTCGTCCCGTCGCCGACGAAGCCCTGTCCCCAGTTGTTGAAGACATAACACCACATATTGTACTGACCCGGCAGAGCAAACTGTCGGATCTTCAGCGACCGAGGATCCATCACATACGCGCCGCCGGCGCCCTGGCTGCGATGAGGTCCCCACGGAGTCTCCAGGGTTGTGCTCGTTGCAATCCCTTCGAGCATGTGGAGCTTTCCGCCGTGGCTCCATTCGAACGCTCCGCAGGTGTGATGGGTATCGTCTGACGCCCAGCCGTCCATCAGATGCACGACGACATCGGCCTTGTCGTCGCCGTCGGTGTCCTTGAGGAACAGCAGACGTGGCTGATCGACGACGATCACGCCGCCGTTCCAGAATTCGAATCCGGTTGGGCAGTGCAATTGGTCGTAAAAGACCTTGCAGGCATCCGCTTTGCCGTCACCGTTCGAGTCTTCCAGAATGATCAGTCGGTCGTCCGGCTTGTGATCGCCTGGCTTCCACTGAGGATAGGTTGGCATGCAGGCAACCCAGAGTCGCCCCTTGTTGTCGAAGTTCAACTGCACCGGCTTGGCCAGTTCGGGGAACATGGTCTCATCGGCGAACGGCTGAATCTCAAAGCCCTTGGGCACCGTTGTTTGTTCGACGAGCTGCTGCGGAGTCAGATAACGAAGTTCCGAAGCTTCCGAATACTTCTGGCGTTCGACGCCGAAGCGAGTTTCCGGAACGAACAGATCGCCGGTTCCGGAATCGTCCGGCTTGTCGGAAACCGTTTTTCCCTGAGCGATGTCCCAAACATAACGGTCGCGGACTTCGGCCATTTTGCGGATCTTGATGTATTCGCGAGGAAACGTTTCCGTATCCCAGGTTCGACGACCACCGTAAACGTACCAGCCGTTCAACATGCGATAGTCCTGGAGATGGACCCACGATTTGTCATTCACTGCAGCTCGAAGCTTTTCATAGCCGGGGCTGCCGAAGCTGGCCGGAGAGGCTGATCCAAAGGTCGTTTCGTCGATCAGTCGAGCGATTTCTCGATCGCCCTTGTCGTTCAGGTGAGCGCCGTTGATCGTCAACTGCATGCCAGCTTCTGCCGACACGAGCTTTGCTGACGCAGCGAAGATGTCGACGAACGCCAGCTTGCGTTCCTTGGCAACTTCGCCAACCGCAGCCGCGTACAGTTTGAGATTGGCGTTCTCTTTTTCCCCGTTCGGCAGCAGCGGGTCGTTCGTCGGTTCGAAGGCGATTGGAGAGACCAGAACAAACCGCGGAGGAGACTTGGCATCATCTCGCGGATATCGCTGGGTCATCGTATCGAGATACTTGAAGTACTGCTGCTTGAACGCCTCAAGTCCCTCCGGCCCTTTGTAAGACTCGTTGTAGCCGAAAAAACAGAAATAGGTGTCGGCTCCGAACGCCAACTGCGGATCATCCAGCGCGGTGTAGTCTGCGGACCGTTGCTGAATACCGACTTCTTCGGCCGGGCGAGCGAAGTTTCTGATGATCAGTTCCTGCTCCGGAAATCGCGTGTGCAGGAGGGTCTCGAAATGACCGAACAGGTTCATTCGTTCGGCCAGTGAGTTCCCCAGAAACGCAACTCGCTCGCCCTTGACGAACTTCAGCGGCAGTTCGCTCGGCGGCAAATCCGCCTTCTTCGGCCTCGGCGGTAGCGACATCAGCTTGATGGCCAACTCTTTCGACGGGCCCTGAGCTTCAGTGCAGGAGCCAGACAGCAGCGACAGAGTGACCAGGAAGATGGGAAAGATCGTTCGTTTGAGCACGTCAGTTTCGCTCCAACATTGGCGGGTGATTCCGCTGCTCCGGCAGAGCAGCATTGATGGAAGGGTTGGTAGGCTAGTTTCGCGATGCCATCGGAACAACTCAGAAGGACGCAGTTCGGCAAAGTGGCGACGGCGTTCCGCAGAATTCGGTCATCCAGGAGGCTTGAACGGCCAGCCGACTACCGAAGTTCCCACGGTTCATTCGCAGCAGATGGAACGGTTGCACTCAACTCAACACGAAGCGGTCGTCCATCGCAGAACGATCTCGAAAAGTGCATCAAAATCCTCAATGAAACTGGATAGATAAGTCGAATTCGGCCTCAAGCGACGACTCCGGGGCCGAAGTACGTCAATGATGACCAGATGCTTTGGCCAAGGATTCGCAATGTCACGGATGTGACTGTTACGAAGACATGGACGGGTTCCTCGAACGTCAATTCGGGTAGAATCCATGACCCCGGCCCCACTGCCGCGTTGCAATCGAACTCGATCGATTCGACGTCTAACTCTTTGCCATTCGTGCGTGCATTTCGTCCAGTGCTCGCTGCGGCTGATCCTCTGCACGCTGTTCGCCGGAGTCACTCTGGCCGCGGAACCAGAACAGACCGCCTCGCCGATGCCGGTGCCTCCAATTCCTGGAACTGCGACGCAGGCGGCCACCGAGCCGAATTTCGTACCTCAACAAATTGAACCAACTCCTGGCACCCATGATGCCGTTGGCGTTCCCGGTGAAGCACACGATCCCTTAATTGACGCCCTTCAGGATCAATACTGGATTGTGAGTTCGTGGAAGTCGCCGCAACAGTTTGACAACAGTCCAAGACAGTTTCGACCTGAGGTCACCTGCTACCGAAACGGAGTGGGATATCACCAGAAAGCGATGAAGGATCTGCAGGATTCGCTCGTTCCCGGTGTGCCTATCTGCATCGTGGTTCACGGCAGCTTCATGGACCATCCGAGCGTTCGACCGGAGTCACTTTCGACCTGGAAGTGGCTCAAGTCAGCAGGAAAACCGGTCCAGTTCATTTACTTCTCGTGGCCCAGCGATCGACCGCTGACGCTCGCTCAAATCGACATCGCCATTCTTGGCAACCGAGCCAGCTATAACGGCTTCTACCTCGCCAGTCTGATCAAGGAACTACCCGGTGATTGTCCGTTGAGCCTGATTGGACACAGTCATGGAACACGAGTCATCTCGTCCGCGCTGCATCTGATGTCTGGCGGAGACGTAGAAGGAATCACGCATCCGTGTGCACGATGTTCGGGTCGACGAATCCGCACGGTGTTCGTGGCGTCGGCGATCGATCATGACTGGCTGAATCCGCAAGAACACTTCGGACGTGCATTGATGTGCACCGAGTGTTTGATCAACCTGACGAATCACAAGGACCCTGCACTATTCATCTATCCGTTTCGACGAATCGGTTCGTCTCGGGCCCTTGGCTGCACGGGATTCACAAAGTCTGACCGCCGGGATCTGAACGGGTGGAACGCGAAGGTGCGGGATTTGGACGTCAGCCGCCTGATCGGGGCCAAACACATGTGGCCGAGCTACCTTGAGCAGAAAGGCTTGGCGCGTCAGCTTCAAAACTATCTCTTTTTCGCCGATGTGCCGGCTCCGATCATTGTCGGTGACATCGCGACGGCACGGTAAAACCGGCGAGAGGTTTGCCATTTGACGACCGTAGCAGAGGCATCTTGCCGCCGAGTCGATTGAGACAAATCGAGCAAAAGGCTGAACGATGCCGCCTTTGTGCTCAAGCAGTCACGGCTTCCATAATCATCCAAACCCACGGCTTTCGCGCCGAAAGTGGGAATTTGCGATGATTCGTTGCTCTCTACCGGTCCAGTCTTTGCCTGATCCTGCGTTTTTGCTGGAGATCATGGCTCAATTCGCCGATCAGGCTGGAAATTTCCGCGGAAGGCGATTATTGTCCGCGGTCCGTTTCGTCGGGCGACGGAAGTCAGGATGTTCCAGCCCGGGATTTGAAGTTGACCCTAGTCATTCAGTTTTGCCATGCCAAATTCAGCGTCCGCAGAGAAGTCTCTTCGAAAGTCCCTTGTTCGCCGCGAGCGAAATCGTCAGCAACGCGGTACTCTGCGTACCCGCATCAAGAAGTTCCGCGCGTTTCTTTCTGAGAAGCCAACTCAGGAAGCTGCCGACAAGGAATTTTCTTCTGTCGTCAAGGCTTTGGACCAGGCAGCCGCGAAGGGTCTGATCCACAAGAACGCAGCATCACGCACAAAGTCACGTCTCGCTTCACTGAAGCGAAAGACGTTTGTTGGCTGATGCAGGCTCGGTCCGGTTGACCGAAGTGCCGACATTGATTCGAATCCAAAGGCTGTGCCGACAATTTCGGCATGGCCTTTTTGCGTTGATATCTGCTGACTTCGGCTTGTTGCGATGGCCCAACTTCGCTGTCGAGCAGGCTTGTGGAGAGTCCCGTGAACTTTGATATCCCGGCAATTGAACCGTCCGAACTTGAGTCCCTGCCGTCGCCACAACTCGTGATCTTTCGCGATCGGCTGATTGCGAATCTCGATGGAATGATCCGCATGGCCGGCAGTCCCGAGCGTCTTCGCCCGCACTGTAAGACTCACAAGATGGCGGCCATCATCCGTTTGTGGATCGAACGCGGCGTGACGAAGCACAAAGCCGCGACGATCGCCGAATGTGAAATGCTGGCGATGGCCGGAGCGACCGATGTGCTGTTCGCCTACAACCCTGTGGGGCCAAATCTCGATCGAGTCGTTCGACTCGCGCAGATGTATCCGACTTGTCGTTTCACCGTCACTGCGGATGCACAGCAACCCATCGAGGCATTGTCCGCCTCGGCTGCCAGAAGCGGAGTTGAAATCGGCGTGATGCTTGATGTCAACGTGGGCATGAATCGAACGGGCATTACTCCCGAGACCGATGGCGTCGTTGAACTTTACAAGCTGACAAGCACGCTGCCTGGACTTCGATCGGCTGGCTTCCATGTCTACGACGGCCAGCAGCGTCAGGTGGATCTGGAGTCTCGCAAGGCGGCTGTTGCAGCAGAGTGGCCTCGCGTATTGGGATTGAAACAGCGCTGCGAAGCGGCCGGAGTTCCCGTTCCGAAACTTGCCTGCGGTGGCACGCCGACGTTTCCGTGTTACGCGGCGATGAGCGATCCGACGATTGAGCTTTGCCCAGGCACCTGTGTCCTCCACGATTCAGGATACGGAATGACATTTCCGGATCTTCCGTTTGTCCCCGCTGCGTGGATCGTCACTCGCGTTGTCAGTCGACCGGGTGCGGATCGCATCACGCTGGACGTCGGGAACAAAGCCGTCGCCGCGGATCCTCCGAAGGGCGCTCGAGTCTACTTTCCGAATCTCCCGTCGGCGGTTCAGGATGCTCACAACGAAGAACATATGGTGCTGGTGACTGATCAGGCATCGCAGTACAAGCACGGCGACGTGCTGTTGGCAGTTCCGGTCCACATCTGCCCAACAAGTGCACTTTACGATCGAGTCCCCGTGATCGCGAATGGGAAGATCGTCGAGTCATGGGAAGTGACCAGCCGTAATCGAAGAATCACCGTGTGATCGATCCTCTTTCATGAATTGAGTTGTTCGGGATGGCTCGGGTTTGTGTGTTCTGTGGATCGAAGTCGGGAGACAGTCCGGACTTTGCAAAGGCTGCCGAGCGTTTAGGGCAATACCTTGCGGCCAAAGGTCATACGCTGGTCTATGGTGGCGGAAGCACCGGCATCATGGGAGCGATCGCCGATGCCATGCTGAAAGCCAACGGGCATGTGATCGGTGTGATTCCACATCATCTGGCTCGAGTCGAACTGATGCACGCCGGGGTCGCGGACATGCGAGTGACAAGTGACATGCACGAACGTAAAGCGACGATGCACGAATTGTCCGACGTGTATGTGACACTCCCTGGCGGCTTCGGAACGATGGAAGAGCTGTTCGAAGCTGTCACCTGGGCTCAACTGGATCTGCACGCGCGGCCGGTGTTCCTGTTAAATCTCCATGGGCTTTACGATGGGCTCGTTGAACTGGTCCATTCGATGAAGCACCGAGGCTTTCTGTCGTCTCGCTGTCAAAACCTGCTGACCGTTGCAACGACTGAAGATCAGCTCCTCAGCCTGCTCGACACGACCCTCGCCGGGCTCTGACGCGAACCGTCCGACAGCCGCAATTCTTGAGGGCATCGTCGAATGGCGTGCGAAACCTGCTGCTGCGGCAGATCGCACAGGACTTCCACCGCAGGTGATCGGAAGAAGCTCAATCAACCTGCGTCTGCACATCTGGTGTAGTGACTCTCGAATTCGTTTCAACTTGGTGCAGAGCAAACACTTGCAGCTGGAGTCGTAAGAATTCGGACGTTGCGGGGAATTCTGACGAATTCCGCTACAACTTTGCACGGGATGATATGAGGCACTCTACAGATTCAATCCATGCGACGAATGCAAAGTTTGCGACGGTGAACTTAAGAGCTCGCGACAATGTCCCTTCTCCCCTTCGTAAGGGGAGACGGTGGCCGAAGGCCGGATGAGGGGTTTTTCTTCAAGTTGCAACCTTGAAATAATTCCCCCTCACCCTGGCCCTCTCCCCCCGAATCGTCGTGAGCTTCCTATGTGATTTGCTCGCGAGGGAGAGGGGACAAATCGCAGTTCACATGAACGCCTCTATTCATCCCGTGAGAAGTATAGCCCGGTGCATCTGCTCATTCGTGGTGACAGCCAAATGTGCTTGACATTTCCCAGTGGCCGAGTTCGTCAGAACTCGGGATTCTGACGAATTCCGCGACGGGACCAATGAAACAACCGACGCGACCACCAGCGAACAGATGCACCCGAACAATTCTCGGCTTTCACGGTGAAGTGGAGGTGTTGCTCCACTTGGCCTACACTCTGCCATGCATTCAGAAAGGAAGAGGATTATGGACTTGCAGGAACTCAGGGTCGCCAACGAGAAGCGTCACATCGAATGGGCGAAGGGAACCAGTATCCCGCTGTCTTTTCGTGGACTTGAATTGGCGGGAGAAGCCGGTGAAGTTTGCAATGAACTGAAAAAGATTGAGCGGACTCGGCTGGGCATGGTCGGCGGAAAGGCAGGCACTGATGCACTCAGGGAAGAGCTTGCGGATGTGCTTGTCTGCGTGGATTTGATCGCCATGGATCTCGGTATCGATCTCAGCGACGCGCTGCGAGACAAGTTCAACAAGACATCAGAGAAATACGGTCTGGCAACGCGGCTTTAGGCGATCTGTTGCCCTATTTCTCTTCGGCTGGATTCTTCGCTGCCCAGTAGTCTGAGAACATCTTGTCAAGATTTCGCCAGCGGCAGAAGGAACTGATCGCAGCGTCGATCCATTCGCAGTCGCCGTCCGGGTCTTCGTGCTCGGGCACCGGACCAACTCCGGGCATGGCTTCGGCGAATCGAAGCCATCGTGACGTCCAGTCGTCCGAGTCATCAGCCGTTCGGACTCGTTCGACGAGCAGAATTCGATTCAGGATGCTGCGAAGAATCTCGGGAAGTACCAGAGCCTGAAACTCAGTCGATTCAACCAGGTTCTTCTTGGGGATCACCCGAGGGTTCACCAGCAGCAGAGGTTCATCGGTGAAATCGAGCCGCCAGACTTCTCGGCCGAGATCCTGCGATCGAACCGCAAGTAGGGGAACTCGAGGAAGTGACTTCTGCTGTTGATTGCCCGGAACGATCTTGTCAGCGACAGCGAGCAATCGACCGCGCGGTTCATCGGTCGAAACAACTTTGACTCGGAACTTCAGTCCGTCGAGCGTACCGAACTCCGAAAGTTTTGCATTCTCCGGCGGCGCGAGTTGCCCCACAGTTCCAAACTCAAATCGGAGCAGCTCCAGTTGGCGATACGCTTCAACGATCACGGCTGCAGAGGGTGGAAAGCCATAGCCATCCAGCCTGAGGTCTGCGGAGAATGTCTCAATGCCGCCGATGCCAGTGACAGTGATCGTCACGTGATTTCGCGAGATTCTTCGTCGTCCGGTAAAGTTGATGCGGGGCATGGAAAGGCCCTCGTCAGGCCGTCGCTTTGCGTCGACTTCGAGCGTGTCGCAGAGTGCGATTCTTGAGTTTCAGGAAGTTGGACAGCATCACCTCGGCGTCTCGATAGCGATGCTTTGGGTTCACATCGATGGCTCGTCGCATGAAGTCGATGAAGTCCGGATGGATCCGACCTCGCATCTTCGAATAGCCACTGCATGGCCATTTGAAAGGCCACTCCGGCCATTCCCCGGATAGCAGGCGCCAGACAATCAAGCCAATGGAAAACACGTCCGAACGAAACGAAGGCTTTCCCATCGCCTGTTCAGGGGCCATGTAGCCGATCGTCCCGGTGCCACCGCCTTGCACGGTCTTTTGCGAGACCTTGGCGATTCCAAAGTCTGCCAGTCGAACTCGATTGCCGGCAAAAACGATGACGTTTTCCGGCTTGATGTCGCAATGGATGACCTTGTGCGAATGTGCCATCGCCGTTGCACGCAGAATCTGCTCTGCAATCTCAAACGCGCTCTCGAGCGAAATCCGGCGCATCATGCGCTGTTGCAGAGTTTCTTCACCGAGCGGAAACACGACGACCAGCCGGTCTTCGATGATGCTGGCATCCTTGATCGGCAGGATGTTGTCATGTTCAAGCGGCGCTGTGGTGCGGATCTCTTTTCGAAACTCAGTCAAAACCGCTTCCGTCGTGTACTGAGCATGCGGCACTTTGATCGCGACTCGAATGCCCTGCACCGTATCCATCGCCTGATAAACGGCTGCGAAGCCCCCGGACCCGAGTCGCCGTTCAATGCGATACTTGCCAAGCTTTTGCCGGATTTTCAGCTCACTTGAGGCTTTCGGACCGTTTGGCATGGTTCGCAGCACGAGTTTCAGAACATTGAGAGATGGATCAGAATCAACTGATCCCGTTGTATCGGATCAATGTCCAAATTCGGCGAGTCATTGCAACCCGCAAGACGACCTTTTCCGCACGACGGCTAAAACCCGCATTCTCCCGGCCCGAAGGTGTTACGGACGGAACAATCCGAAGAGCTTACATCGGCGACATCAAAAAACTGTGGGGATTTGTTCAAGAACCGACATCGGAACATCACTCAGGAACAGAGCCGCTGCGAGCAAATCATGGCCTCTGCGATTGCGCCAAGAGGGAAATCAGCGTTTCGCAACCAACCACGATCCCGAATAGCTGCTCGGGGCGGGATGACCGTTTTCAGCGACCGCAATCTGGACGGGCATCACTCAGCAACGTTTGGAAGCGGACGTTCCGTGGAATTTGGCTCAAGAGAATTCTCGAGGACCTTGCCAACCAACTGCAGAATCTGCTCTGGCCGGAACGGTTTTGGGACGACTGCCTTCACGAATGGAAACTGAGACAGCGTTTCCTGGGTTGCGGGTGAGTATCCGCTCATCACGATGACAGGAATCCTCAGACCCTTGAGTTGCATTTCATTGAGCATCGCCAGGCCATCGACTCCCGGCATCAGGATGTCGAGCAACAGGCAGCCAACTTCGCGATGCTCCATCAGGAACTCAAGCGCTTCGGTGGACGAAACGAATGACGATGGTCGAAGCCCCGCGACCGACAATGTTCGTTGCAGGACATCGATGACTTCCTGCTGATCATCAACGACGACGATATTGCAATTTCCAGTGATTCTGGCTGGCCGATCGATTGGGCCTGGCTTCGGAAGAGCAGGCTCGCTGGTCTGATGCCACGGCAGGAGAACTCGGAACGTCGTGCCATGTCCTTCGATGGAGAACAACTGGATCAGACCGTTGTTTCGATTTACATGACCGTACACGACGGACAAGCCGAAACCATGTCCCGTTGACTGCCGTTTTGTAGAGTAGAATGGTTCAAAGATTCGGGATTGCTGATGAACCGGAATTCCTGGTCCGTTATCAGTGATCTCAAACCAAACGAACCGTCCGCCTTCTTTGCGGCTGCCGATGGTCATCATGTCCACGGGGATCTTGTCGAACATGCATGAGCCTGTGGAGATTTGAATGATCCCACTGCGCTCTCCCATCGCCTGGAGCGCGTTTGTCACAAGGTTCATGGCAATCTGCTCAACCTGAGACGGGTCGGCTTTTGTAAACAACACCTCTTCGGACGGCGTGAATTGGATTGTATGGCGTTTACCCATCCCCGCGCGGAACAACTGAACCATTCGCTCCAGAACGTTGTTCAATTCGAGCACATGCTTTGTTGATGGCTGGCGACCGGCATAGGCCAGCATCTTGTGGCTTAGATCCGCGGCCGTCTCTGCGGATCGAAGGATCCCATCAACGTACAAGTATCCGGCTTCTGAAAGAGCCGCTTCCTGTCGCAGCAAGTCAGCATTCCCAATCACTCCGACAAGCAGATTGTTGAAATCATGAGCGATCCCGCCTGCAATTGCACCGAGACTTTCAAGTCGTTCGATTTGTGCCAGTCGTAGTTCGATCTTCTCTTTTTCCGAACGCTGCCGCTCGTTCTCTGAGATTTCCTCCTGGAGCCGCTGATTCATCTTTCTGAGACTCCAGCGGTCTCGAAGCAGTATGAGTGACAGAATACACACGACGATTAACGCGGCCTGAGAAATCAGCAACGTGCGATGGCTTGCGCGATCTGCCGCGGCTTTCTTTGACTCGATCTCCTCTGCCTGCGTGTCGATGATCTTCTCGAGGTGCTGACCATGCTGAAGACGGAACTCTGAGGAGAAGGTACTGACGATCGAGTTGAGGCCAGCAATTCGTTCAACGCAAAGTGATACAAGTGCCATTGTTTCGGGATCCGCAGGACCCTTGAAGAGCTCCCCTGCGTGACGAAGCACATCGCGGTCATTAATCGCAGTAATCGTATCCGTTAACGCTAATTTGAAGCTCTTGGCTTCCGGGCTTCCGGTTTCGGGTTTCGGATTCGAATTCGCTTTGCGAATGAGGCATCGCGCCAAGTCGGTCTTGGACTCAAACACCATCGCGGCTTCCAAAGCCTTCGCCAACTCCTTTTGTTCGACATCCGGTCGCGCAAGCTCGGCCGCGAGGTCCGCGCACAGAAGAGCTCGATGAATCTGCAATTCCGACAACCGAAGCGTTTCCGACATTCGCGACAGCTCTTCGAAAGTTGCCTCAACGACATCGGGGTCCGTGAGTTTGCCAGCATATCGCAAATGCTCAAGTTCACGGACTCTCAGAAAAGCTGTCAGTTGTTCGTCTGGATTTGCGAGTGTGGCAAGTTCCTGAAGATCTGCATCGGACAAGTGTTCGGTGAATCTCGGATTGGCAACGGCCAGTTCCAGTACGCCGCATTGGCGCACGTGGTCCGGAAGGTCGCTGGAACGATCCAAAAGTCGACGGAGTGCGAGAACGCAGGAGAGGTATCGTTCCTGCCCGGAAAAGCGTTCAAAACGGCAGACACCCTGAAGAAAAAGAGCCCATTCCGCTGGAGGGACTTCGGCTGAAATCAGCGAGTACGCCAACTTGTAGTCCTCAACGCCTGCCTGCAATCCATTGAGCTGCGCTCTGGCACATGCACGCTGAATAAGAGCAACCGCTGCTGCATTCCCCGCACTACGTTCGTTGGCGGAAGTGTAAAGTTCAGTGGCTCTTCGTTCGCCTGCCGCAGAGTTGTGACGAACCAGGTCAGAAAGAGCACAAAGTTCGGTCAGCAGTGGATCGTTCTCGGCTATTTCGCCGCGTCCCCGATCGGACGTCAGCGAAACGGAATCGGATTCAGAACCCGAACCAGTCCCGGCAAACACAACGCCTGTGGCCATAACGAGGGATGTCGTCAAACCCAGCATTCTGCTCATATTCAAGGAAATCCATTCCTGGAGCATGTGGCTGTCTCCGTTATTCTGCTCGCGAATCGACTGATTCGAGAGGGTATTCATGGCTGCGAGTCTGGCGGGAGGAACGTGGAACTTGCGGCATCGTGCTTTAGCCCCGCGAACGAGAGATCGGGAAGATTGCGATTCCCAGGGTGAACTTCAACCCTGCCAGAGAGTCTCTGCGCAGAATTTCGCGAATCCGCTTGGTTGCGTGCCAGGAAAACTTTTTGTTTGACTTCGCACAGTCGCCTGAAACGATCGCGATCGATCGTCCCTTTCTCTACAGTGCTGGGCCATTCATCCCTCATGAATTCCTGCACAGTGACGGAGTTCCTGGCAATGATCTGCATCACGGTCACTCCAACGTCCCGGACGCTCGCTCCGGCTGACATTCTCAATGCTTCGCGTCGAGGCGATCTCATTGAGTTGTGCCTCGATCATTTCATCAATGAACCCAACGTTGGCGAACTGGTTCGATGCGTCGAAAAGCCGATGCTGGTCTCGTGTCGGAGTGAAAAAGACGGTGGCAAATGGAAGGGCACTGAGCAGCAGCGTATCCAGTTGCTGCGAGAGGCGATCGTCGCAGGACCTGCCTATGTTGAGCTGGATCTCGATATCGCCAACAGCATTCCTCGGTTCGGAAACACCAAGCGAGTCATCTCGTACTCCAGTCTGAACAGGCCTCTATCAAAGATCGACGAGATCTTTGAGCAATGCTGGAAGGCAAAAGCCGATGTGGTCAAGTTCACGTGGCTGACAGAAGATCTCGACGCTGCCTGGCCGCTGCTCGCCGCTGTGACCCAACCGCGAGAAGTTCCGATCGTCGGACTTGGTGTTGGTCGCGCGGGGCTGACGTTTTCGCTGCTTGGTCGAAAGTACGGTTCTCCCTGGATCTATGCTGCACTCGAACGAGGAATGGAGGCGTTTCCAAAGCAGCCTACCATTTGGGACCTCACCGAAGACTATCGCTGGAATGAAATTGGCACCAAAACTCGATTCCTTGGAGTCGTCGGACGCGGTGATTCTGAGAACGTGGCATGTCGAGTACTCAACGCGGCGTTTCAACTCATCGATAAACCGATACGTTGCCTTCCGCTGCTTCCCTGCGACATGGCAAAGTTCCCGAAGATGCTTGAGAAGCTCAAGATCAACGGACTGGTTGTTGATCCCTCATACGACGGTGACCTGACAGGCATGGTTGTCGCGAAAGACGCCATGGTCGAGGCCTCAGAACGTATCGATGTGCTGATGGAGGGATCAGGCGGTTGGAAAGGTGTCTGCACGACGTTCCAGGCAATCGAGCAGGCTGGCGAAGCGGTGACGGGGTCAGCGGACTGGACGAGTCGTGGAATGGTGACGGTGATTGGCCAAACACCGATGGCTCGTGGAGCCGCAAAGTTCTTCCTCGACAAAGGCTGCGCCGTGAGTCTCGCCGGGATGTCTGACAACGCCGCCAGTTCGATGGCCCGTCAGGCGGGCGTCCGACATGTCTCGTGGAGTGCCGTTCACGACGTTCGAACGGACACTCTTGTCCTGGCCGATTTCGGTTTGCCGTGCGGACTTTCGAAAGGACAGGTCAATCCTTCGATCATTCGCGAACGCATGACGGTCGTCGACCTGACTGTCGGTTTGCGAGGTTCGCCGTTTGCCGACGAGGCAGAAGCTCGTGGCGCGAAGTACATTGATCCAACGGCTGTCTTTGCAAAGCAGTTGGGGCTTCAGTTCCAGAAGCTGACCGGTCAGCCGCTTCCGTCGGAAGCCTTTGAGAAAGGTCTCACGGAATAGGAGATCGACGTCCGCGGGCAAGCCGGACACTTGCGACACGTGTATCAGGCAGCAGCAGCCCCAGCGGCTGCTCCGACTTCGGCAATCGACAGATTGTTGCCGAGATGATGCACGAAGACGTCTCTTGATGGGAACGGGATCGTGAAACCACGTTCATCGAAGCCGAGCTTGATTCGCTCGATCAGATCGTACTTCACAACATGATAGTCCGGCCCGTTCACCCAGGGGCGGACGATGAAGTTCACGCTGCTCTCAGCCAGATCGGACACGGCGACAACCGGAGCTGGCTCTTCAAGAATACGTTCGTCGGAAGAAACGATCGATTCAAGAAACGCGCGAACGGCTCGAAGGTCATCGTTGTAGCTGCAACCGATAACGAGGTCGATCCGTCGAGTCGGCTCAGCGGTCATGTTGCGAATCGTTCCGCCAGTGACCTGTGAGTTCGGCAGGATGATTCTTACGTTATCCGGAGTGACAAGAATCGTGTTGAAGATTTGAACTTCCACAACCTTGCCCAGGATGCCTCCGACGTCAATCACATCACCGACTCGGAATGGCTTGAGGAAGACCAGCATCACACCAGAAGCCACGTTCCCCAAAGATCCCTGAAGAGCCATGCCGATGGCGAAACCCGCAGCGGCCAGAACCGCACTCAGGGACGTGGTTTCAACACCAAGGCAGCCCAGTGCAGCAATGCAAACAGCGGTCAGCATCAGGCTGTAGGCGACGTTCCCCAGAAACCGGCCCAGCGTCTCATCGATTCGTGCCTTGCGACATGCTTTAACGATCAGCCCCGACGCGAACCGAGCAACCATTCGTCCGATGACGAAAACGGCAAGAGCCTGCAACATGAGCGGCCCGTAGCTTTTGGCCAATCGCATCGCATCTTCGGCGCTGAGATGATTGCGGATAGTCTGCCATGTTGATGCCAGAAAGTCGGCCTGATTGCTGGCCCCGGCGGCGGAAGCTTCATCGGCGAATGACAGAACGCGGAAAATTTGCACGAGCATCGGAGTTCATCCATGACTTCAGTGTTTCAACGCAGAACCTCGTGGCGATCCTTCGCCGGTCTGCAGACTCACGAATTTGCTGGATTCTAGCTGTCTCGGAAATCGAGGTAAACACGAGTCCAGGGGGCCAAATCGTCGCGGGAAACGCCTGTCGCTGCTGTTCATCTTGATGCATACCGCGAAGCTGGAACCGGATTCGTCGGAATGCGGAGTGGTTCAGTCGAGATCCGTGAGGCCCGGATCTTTGTCTTTCCCCGGCAAAGCGCTGCGTATCGCGCGGAAGAATCCCGAGAAGGAATGACGGTAGGTCGAGGCAACTCGCTGGCCGCGAGAGAACTTCAGGATATCGGCCTGCATCTGGTCCGCGGATGAATAACGGTCGCCCGGATGTTTGGCCATCGCGTTGACGATGATGGTTTCGAGGCCTTTGGGAATCTCACGGCAAATCGAGCGTGGGGTTGGCGGCTCATCCTCCAGAATCATTCGAGTCAGTTCTTCACGATCCGGATGCTCGAAGGCGGATTGCTGCAAACACAATTCGTACAGCGTGGCTCCGAGCGAATAGAGGTCACACGCGGCGGTTTGCTTTCCCATCAATCGTTCCGGAGCCATGTACTTCAGCGTTCCCGCGATCCCCTTGTCCGGATTCATCAAGCGAGCCGCTCGGTCGGCGTTGGTCTGCAGCCCCGTCGGTTCAAGCGGTTGTGAAAGTCCGAAGTCTGACACCCACACTCGACCGTCTGCATCGAGCAGAAGGTTGGCTGGCTTAATGTCATTGTGCATGATTCCGGCTTTGTGAGCCGCGTTCAAAGCCTGAGTCGCCTGAAGCCCGACTTTGGCGAAGTTGATCCACGATGTCCGAGTCAAGCGGCGGCGCTTCGATTCTTCTTCGCTCGACGTGTGGGGCCTGGAGCTTTTTGCATGTCGATTTGATTCGTCGCTTCTCGATTCTTCATCGGATCCCAGTGGTCTTAACCGAGGAAGATCATCATCTGGCGGTTGAAGCTCTTCCACGTAGACAACACCTTCGGGACGCTTCAACGCCGCGATGACTTTGTCGAGCCCCACTCCGCGAACAAGTTGCATCACGAAGTAGCAGTAGCCGTTTTCCTGACCATATCGAAACACCGGAACGATGTTGCGGTGCCGGAGCTGAGCTGCAGTCCTTGCTTCGCGTTCGAAGCGTTCGACCCAGCCAGGCACGATTGTTGTTCGCCACGGCAGAACTTTGATTGCAACGAGATGTCCCGAATCCAGATCACGGCCCTTGAAGACGACTCCCATGCCACCGCGACCGAGTTCCCTCAGCAGTTCACAATTTCCCAGACGGTTGAACGGGAATCGATCGGGCATGTGCCGACGGATCGATTGGGACTCCCTTTCGGTGCGTGCATTTTCCAGCATCGCGAGGACTGGAAACACCTCGCGAATTTGCTTCGCATGCGGCGGATAGCGACGAGCATACAGTTCAATAGACGGTTTCTTTCCCGTCCGAATCTCCTCAACAAACTGCGACGCGAGCAACTCAAACGGCTCACGGCTTCGCAGCCGATGCGACTCATCCTGCAACGGCAGCCCCAGCAATTGGAACTCGGTGTCTTCGCTCCCTTCAGGTTCGTCGGTCATTAAAAAGTCTTTTCAATACGATCGACTGGTCTGTTCGATTCAACAGTTCAATTGTTGAACAGCCGGATGATGCAACAAGTGTCGTCTTTCGCTCCGCGAAAGAAACGCCGCTCCCTCCAAAGCAAAATGGCAACATTCTTTGCAACAACTCAACGAAATCAACAGCCAGTTCAACGCCACTCAACGCCGTTCACAAATCCTGCAGACAATGATATCGCTCGTTCATTTCTGTACCAGCACGGTTTGAGGCGCATGAAAGGAATCGACCTTTCAATCGTCTAGGATTTGAGGTGACGATCAACCCGGGAAGCGTTTCCCTAAGCACTGCGTTGACCTGACAGTCTGATTTGCCTCGAAAATTGCCCTGCCGAAAGTGCTTTCGTGATTTGCCGGAACGTTCTGCGGAGGCGTATGATTGTCCGAGGTCTGAGTCCCGAGCCGTCGCTGAATTGCAATGTGTGATCGTGGAGTGTTACTCAGAATCATGCACGCACGGTGAGTGCATGATTGGCGATCGAACAACGTGAGCGTTTTCGCAGGCTCGAACTGGTAGGTTCCGTTGGGTCAATGGCTGTCAGCCCCTTATTGTTTGGCAAACTCATGGGTGAGCATTCGATTGAATCGTCTTTCCATACCATTCCGCAGCAGCAGCAAGGGGCAAGCCGGCGGCGATCCGTGGTGTTCATTGTCGCGCTGAGCTTGGTGTCAGCCGCCATGCTGCCAATAGTTCTCGCCGGAATTGGCCTCATTGGCCCACTTCTGTTCGAGAGATCAATCAGTGTTCCAAGCGCAACTTTGGATCAAATCCCCGCACGATTTCATCCGCATTTTGCCCCAAACGCGGTTAACATCAGTGGTCAGTACTCAAGTGTGACGCGAGAATGTACTTTTGTGTATTTCTGCAAGCGTGCCGACTTTGAAGCGTTCATCGAACGTGAGAAGCTCCCGCCAGCCAACGAGTCGACACCTGACGAAGGGCCATTGGCAACAGGCCGACAGTGGGGACCGGGCGTCGCTTCCTACAAGTATTTTCCCGATTCAGAAACGGTGACGGTGTCCGCTTCAGCATGGTAAAGCAGCTTGCGACTTGAATCGCCAATTGACAATAGGATGCAGCCGAGTTGCCGTCGGCGGTTTCTCACATGGCAAGTCCGTCGCGGCAACCGGCTGATCTTGAGCGTTAGGCGTTTGCTTGCTGTTTCTCACCGAATGCCGTCGTCTCTTTGTTTTCGGGAGTCGATCCAATGAATCATCTGTCTCGAGTTTGGCGGAAAGTCGTCGCACTTGTCGTTGTTGGATTCTCATGCTGCAACGGCCTTGCAGCGTCTTGTGTTGCCGGTCCGGTCGGAATTGGTTGGACGCCATTCGGAGCGAAGACCACCGCGGGATACGTTGCGGGTGATGGCAAGTTGCTTCTGTTCGACGGCGGAGCGCCCGGATGGACTCTTCGGCCCGCGCCGTTTCCGCATCTGCTTGTGCCGTCGGCGCCCATCGCATTGCTGCCTCAGGGCGCCGGGATGTCGTGGCCGGAAGTCATCACCGTTTCATCCACCAACAAACTAGTTCGCATCGTTGATGGCGGTCCGGTCGGTGTGATGCTTCCCGCGCTGACGTTCCCTGTTGGTGCTCACATCGAAGTTGTACAGAATGGAGCCCAGTCGATTGCTGTGGCTGTGACCGGAACCGGTGATCTTTGGTGTGTCGATCCAGCAACCAATGTCGGACACAAGATCAACGGACCGGCTGAGACTTTTCCTTTCGGAGCCACCATCACAGGGGTCGCTGCCGCATCGAAGTATCATCTGTTTGCGGTCGATCAGTTTGGAACGATGCATTACTACTTTGGTGCCGGAGCCACGTGGACTTCCGTGGCCATCGCCGGAGGACTGACGCCGGGGACGCCTGTCGCAGCCGACGTTTTTCCAATTGGACTTCCTCCGGGCCAGAAGCTGAATGTTGCTGCCATTGACCCCGCAGGCAATCTCGTCCTCTGGAGCAAACCGGCGGGTGCTCCGTGGTTGCCTCCGATGGTCATCGCAGCCGGACAGTCGCCCGGTGCGCCGCTGGAAATTGGATTCGGAGCCCTGGGGCCAATGATTTCCACGATCAGCGCGGGCGGAATGTGGAATGTTTGGTTTCATGTGGAACCGGGCGGGTGGAATCTTCAGCCTGTCGGCCCGGGGTTTGCGATGGGAGCACCAGTGGCGTGTGCTCCGTCGGTTGGCACCTTCTTTACGGTCGATCCGATTGGTCGACTCGTCTGCGCAAACTGGAGCGGATCGAAGTGGTCAACCGGATACGCTGTACCACAATTGGCCTACACGCCTCAACTCGTCAGTCGTCAGTACATCCCCAATCCCGAGCTTCCTCCCGCAAACGTCACGCTGAAGAATCCGGGTGCTGATCCGCTGGTTGTTCAGGTGGTCGATCTTTTTATGCCGAAGCAGCCGCCTGAAGAAAAGATAAAGTCCAACGGTGAGGTCACCATTCGGTTGGCTCGCGAATCCGGCGGTGTTCTGGAAGAAGTCTTCCTTGTTCCGGGCCCTAACGGAATTCTTCTCGAACAAACAGCTCGGCATCCGATTCCACCGCAGCAGCGATTCACGCTGACCGTCTGGGCCGATCGAGAAACCTACAAAGTGCTGCCATTCAAAGATGCTCCGAAAGGCGCACCGAAGTCAGTGACGGAAGGATTCAGTCGTCGCTCGCAAGTCAGTCTCGGAGTCATCCCGGTGCCTCCCGGCGAACTATTGCAGGACGGAGAACAGATGGACCTCGTTCTGATCACACAGCGATTGAAGAACCCCGGAGCTGTCGTCCACTTTCCAAAACCCGTCGATCAGCCATAACAAGGGCTGAAAGCCCTTGACCCAAAGGAACCTACCGGTTCGAGCTTCGAAAACGCTCACGTTGTTCGCTTGCCAAATATGCGTGCACGGTGCGCGCATGATTCTGAGTAACACTCTAAAGCCCGAATGGGCCTACACAGTTTGCTCCAAGGCTCCCCGTGCTTTGTGCAGGCCAGTGCGTGGCTGAATCAAAATCTCGCCGTTAACCACCCAATGATCCACACTCGACAAAACCAGATTCCGCGTATCCGCGGTCAGGGTGGCCAACTATGCGACACGTACCTGCAACTGACACGTTCTCGATCTGCCACGGAGAAATATTGATAGGCAAGGCAACAAACCTATTTGCGGATCAATTCTGGATGCATGGGGACTTCCAACCCAGTCTAGCCGCTGAGGCATACCGCGAATTCTTCGATGCATGCACTAATGATGAGTCTGAATTGCCGGAACCCGAAACTCGGTACCCTGCAGCATACTTTGACGAGTCAATGTGGAGTGTCATCGACAGTGCGGGAGTAAAACATGGGATTTGCTTACCTGCAGTGCACTGGTCTGATGGCGAAATTGCCTGGCGTTGGCGAGATCCCGACGCCTGAGGGCTACTGGCCCATTACTCACCTTCTCTGGAAGGCGGAGATCATTTTGCAAACCAGGCTTTCTCAAGATTCCATTGGGATCGTGATGTCGGCGACACCGTAGCAGCAAATGAGTATTATTGGTTCCTAGCACCCGCATCCGTTGCGAGACGTCGGAGCGTTGTGTCATCGACGACGACTCCTTTTGGCAGAGCCTTGATTCGATCCATGACACCGGCAACGAGATCATCGTCGGATGCAATGGCAAGTTCCGAAAGTCGGTGAGCGACGGCCTTACGGCCGCTGTGTCGACCGAGCACCAGTTGAATGTCGCCGCCGCCAACCATTTCGGGACGGAACGGCAGATACGTGTCTGGGTTCTTGAGCAAGCCGTCCTGATGGATGCCGGCTTCCGTTGCGAAGATGTTGGCTCCGCCGACGGGTTTCATGCGAGAAATTGAAACTCCAGTCAGCCTGGCAACGAGCTGACACAGCGGCGCGAGCTTCGTCGTGTCGAGCCGAAACGAACGCTTGTACTGGTCCTGATGCAATGCCAACGCCATCGCAACTTCTTCCAGCGACGCGTTTCCGGCCCGCTCACCGATGCCGTTGACCGTGCACTGAACAACGTTGGCTCCTTCCTTGATACACGCCAGAGTGTTTGCGACTGCGAGCCCAAGATCATTGTGAAAATGGACGGCCAGCAACGCACGATCGAGGTTTGGAACTCCGTCCTGAATTGCTTTGATGAAGTCCCGGGCTTTTTCCGGAGTGAGCAGACCCACTGTGTCCGGAAATCCAATCGTGGTTGCTCCTGCGTGAATCGCTTCGGTGTAGCACTGGCAGAGAAAATCGATCTCGGTGCGACTCGCATCCTCGGGACTGAACGCCACGATGCGAAACTTTTCAGCGGCGTAGCTCACAGTCTCCGTGATGATCTTCAGGATCTCAGTTCGGCTCTTGTTCAGCTTGTGCTGTCGGTGCAACGGACTGGTTCCGCAGAAGAGGCTGACACCTTTTTTGTGCAGCGGATTCCCGTCAAGCGCTCGATCGGCCGCATCGACGTCGGAACGAACCGTTCGACATAGCGCGGTCAGAACGGGGCCTTTGATGACTCCGACCATCATGCGAATTGCCTGAACGTCAGCCTCGGAGCTGGCCGGAAATCCGGCGTCCAGCGAATGCACTCCGGCTTCCTCCAGAGCTTTCGCAATCTGCAGCTTTTCGTGCGGCTCCAGCGTTGCTCCGGGCATCTGTTCGCCATCACGAAGAGTCGTATCACTGAACAGAACCCGTCCGCTGCGTTTGTGATGACTGATGATCGTTTGCCGAATTCGATCGGTCACCTGGGAAGAGATTCTGTTCAGAAAGGAGGATTTGGCCATGAGTTCGTGCAGGCAGAGTCTTGTGAAGCAATAGAATTCCTCGGCCGGATGATAGTAAGTCGATCGCCAATCGGCGACGGCGGCAATTCGACGATCCTGAGATCCCTCGGCGATACGATCTCCAGCGGCTTGCCGGTTGATTTCGGCTCGGTTAGCCTTTCCAAAGGAAATCGAGGTGATTCCACACTTGTGGCAGCAAAGAACGAATGAACTGGAGACTGATTTTATCTGGACTGAAATCGCCGGGCTGGGTTGCCTACGGCTGCGTCATCGTCGCGCTGGCCGTGATTCTGAGTTTCTGGCTGCTGAAACTTGAGCGAAAGCTCGTGTCGCGAAAGACGGGCCTGACACTGCTGGCACTCCGAACTGGCGTTTTGATGACCCTGTTTTTTCTGTTGCTTCAGCCAGTCTTGACGAAGCAGTTTGATATCGAGCTCAGAGGAAAGATCGTTGTCGCGATTGACGGTTCCGAAAGCATGGAAACTCGCGACCGCCATGCATCGCTCGCCGAAAAGCTGCGCTGGGCCAAAGCCCTGGGAATGGTCGGAAACAGCGACACAACGGATCTAATTGACCAGTGGATTCAGGCCGCGGAAGCCGGGACGGAGATCGACTGGCTTGGAAAAGGTGCTCCGCCAGCCAATGACGCCGAGCGTGCATCCGCAGCGGCTCGCGCGGCTCAGGTGCAGGAGACTCTGAACGAGCTTTCGGAAATGCCTCGTGTTGAGTTTGTCCGTCGAATGTTGCAGGCGAAGCCAAAGGAGTTGCTTGAGCAAATGGACGATGTCATGCCGCTCGATCTGCGAGTCTTCGCGGTTGAGCAGGAGGCAACGGACCCAAAGCAACTTCAAAAGCTGCTCGACTCCAATCGAGACGAGCTGCAACCGACCGGCACGGACGCGATTCAGTTCCTTCAGAATCTCACCGCAGAAGAACGTGCCAACCAGATTCGCGGTGTGGTCCTGATCTCTGATGGCCGTCAAACCGTGGCGGGTGATTTGACGGGGCTCGCAACGCGATTGAAGAGCCTCAACATTCCGGTTTACTCGATCCCGGTTGGCTCAAAGTTACCGCCGCGGGATCTTTCCATCGCGGCGGTGGAAGCACCAAAGGTTGTTTTCCTGAAAGATAACGCTCAGATTCGAGCGACAATCGGAGCGTCCGGCTTCACGGGGCAGGCCGTCACTGTTCGACTCGAACGGAATGGCGAAGAGATTGATCGTCAAACAGTGACGCCTGGCTCGGACCACGCGAGTGTCTCATTTGTCGTTCCATCGGATCAGGCCGGGCGTTTTGAGTACGAACTCTCGACGGAGGTCCAGGATGGAGAACTCCGCGACGACAACAATCGGCGTGAGGTCAATCTTCAGGTCGTTGACAACAAAGCACGCGTCATGCTGGTCGATGGAGATCCGCGCTGGGAGTTTCGGTACCTGAAGAATCTGCTTGAACGTGATAAGCAAGTCGAATCGCAACTGGTTCTCTTCCGGCAGCCCTATCTGAACCTGCTGAATCAGCCATATATCTCGAGCACTCTGCCGCCGCTGGAAGCGTTTCGCGAACAGTTGTCCAACACGGATCTTCTTGTCCTTGGTGACATCTCGCCGAACGCGGTTGATCCGGCGATTTGGGACGTGCTCGAACAGGCGGTCTCGCGAGATGGCTTGACGGTCGTCATTGTTCCGGGACGGTCGTCGATGCCTCATGCGTTCTCCGTTCCGCAACTGACGGCTCTCTTGCCGGTTGACGCCTTCCGCCAGCGAGTCGCCGAACAGTTTGTAAAGACCGGCGAAGACGAAGATCAGTCAAGCTATCAACTCACGTTGTCTCCGGAAGCAATGTCGCTTCCGATGTTTCAGTTGAATGCCAATCCACTGGAACAGAATCTCGCACTCTCCAGTCTGCCCGGCCATCCTTGGATTTACGGAGCCACTCCAAAGCCCGGCGCTGTGGTTTGGGCCACCTCAAAGATTCCGGCGGACAATATGGCTCCGGAACCGACCATCCTGCATCACGATTATGGCTTCGGTCAGGTCGTCTGGATGGGGCTAGACAGCACCTGGCGCTGGCGGTTTCGAGCGGGTGATCAATGGCATTACAAATTCTGGGGACAATTGATCCGGTGGGCTGCCCGAAATAAAGCCTCAGCCGGAAATGACGAAGTACGAATGACACTGTCGGATGTTTCCGTCGAAGAATCGGAACCATTGGAGGCCACGGTTCGATGGAATCCCAAACTGCTCAGTCAGCTTGAAGGAGCCCGAGTTGAAGTCGTCGCGACTCGACTCGATTCCGGAGACGAGAAAGCTGCCGATCCCAATACGAAGGATACCGCAAGCAAGGAAGAGTCCACAAAGGCAACGGAAGACAGGCTTGCCGCTGTGCTCAAGTCTGCCCCGGAAACGCCCGAACGATTCACTGGACGCCTGCCGCACTTGCCGCCAGGGATGTGGCAGATTGAATTGCTGGTGACCGGCGGAGCAATCACTTTGAAGGAGCCCATTCGCAGCGAGGTCATGGTGTATCGTGTGTCTGCGGAGTTGGCGGACGTCAGTTGCAATCGTGAAATGCTGACACAACTCTCAGAACTCAGCGGCGGATCCGTTGTTGAGCCCGCGGACGCTGAGAATCTCTTGTCTTTGATTCAGCCCAGGGACGAAGTTCAGGAACGAATTGATGAGCGAACACTTTGGGATCATTGGATTGTTCTGGTTGTGATGTTCGGACTTCTGATGTCAGAATGGGTCGTCAGAAAACTCAACGGGCTGCCCTGACAAGGCGCTGACAGCGACTTAACTCGAGGGCGGCCATCCTGCGACGTGCTCGCACCGTGCGTGCATGAAACATCGTGAGACTCTCACGCGTCCCGCTCGATCCACCTTTGCGATGCAGATCGCGGATCAAGCATTCTCCCATTATGATGGCGTGTTTCTGGATATCACTCGAAGCAGACGAAGAACAGCGAAGCAAAAATGACCATCGTCCTTCAAATGCAGAATGTTTCCCGTTCGTTCGACTCGGCTTCCGGAGCCGTCGCAGTTCTTCAGGGCGTGAATCTGACGGTCGTCAGTGGAGCCGCTGTCGCCATTCGAGGACCGTCAGGCTGCGGGAAGAGCACGCTTCTCTATCTGGCAGGGACTCTGGATCAGCCAACCTCAGGAACGATTCAGATCCTTGGTGAAAACCCGTGGGCCCTTTCGGCTGCGAAACTTGCTGCATTCCGCAATCAGCATATTGGCTTCATCTTTCAGGATCATCAATTACTGCCGCAGTGCAGCGTGCTGGAGAACGTTCTGCTTCCGACATTGGCAGGATTCGGATCATCGGAAGGTCCCCGAGAACGAGCAGTCGCATTGATCGAACGAGTCGGCTTGAAACATCGAATTCATCATCGTCCGGGAGGCTTTCCGGTGGAGAACGGCAGCGAGTGGCCGTCTGTCGAGCATTACTGAATCAACCTTCGCTGCTGCTGGCCGACGAGCCGACGGGAAATCTCGATCCGGTGACGGCTCAGGACATTGGTACATTGCTCCTGGAGGTGGCTCGGGAAAACAACGCCGCGCTGCTTTGCGTAACGCACAGTGACGAACTGGCATCTCGTTTTCCCCACAGCGTCTCACTGTCCGCTGGTCGGCTGGAGTTCATGAGCGAAGAACTCGTCCGCCAGCAATAGCTGCGAACGGATGCAGATCTGTTACAGATCTGCGTTCCCCATAGCCGCACAAGAGAAATTACCGAACCGGCACGTTGAACAGAGAAAACGACGTCTTGACTGTTTTTGCCGGTCCACCTAACGTCACTGTATTGACAATGACGAAACTGGCGCAGGAGGAATGCGCAGTTTAGGAGGCTTTGGGTTGCCGTGAATCACGAGGACGTTGAATCCACGTTGATTTCTCTGACCACAGTCGTGAGAATTCTCAAACGTGCCTTTCGTGAAAGCAGCAGCCTGATAATGTGCTACCGATGCTGGAAGCTGGGGAGCTTTCAACATTTCGACGAAGGACAGGGGATGGATGTCTCCGGCACTTTCGGAAGATGACTCGTCAACTTGACAGGTGCGAATATGTTGGGGCAGTTGTACCGCTGGACTGTTTTGGCTGGTTTTTTTGTCGCATCAGCATCGCCGGTAATGGCACAAGGCGGTTGGGCTGATGCGCTGGTCGACACAAAGAAGATCGACTTCGGTGTGATCGCAACCGGCTCTGAAGCGGTCAAAATTGTGGTGATTGAGAACAAGACGACCAATCACATTCACGTCTCCAGCGTCAGCACAGCCTGCAAATGTGCTCAGGCACAAATGCCAGCTAAGCCGCTCCTTGCTCCTGGCGAAAAGACGACCGTCGAAGTCCGCATGAATACACTCGCGTTCAGCAAACAGCGCGACACATCACTTTCAATCTACTTTGATGCGCCGCAATTTGCGGAAGTTCGAATTCCAATCTCTGCCTACATCCGAACTGACGTCGTTTTCGATCCGGGTAAGGTCGATTTCGGGGCCGTTGATTTCCTTTCCGGTGCGACACGGCGAGTTCGTATTTCCTATGCCGGTCGCCCAGACTGGACCATCCGCGACGTGAAGATTTCCGGCAAAGAACTGACCGCGAACATTAAGGAAACTTCTCGCCAGGGCGGAAACGTGGTTTATGAACTGGAGATGTATCTCGCAAAAGATGCTCGTCCTGGCCGACTGCGCGACATTGTGACTCTGGTCACCGACGACGCTGCAAACCCTTATGTGCCGCTGATCGTTGAGGGTGAGGTTGTTCCGGATATTCGCATTAGCAGGACAGACAATTTCCTCGGCCGCCTTCGCCCCGGTCAGACGACGATCGTGAGACTAATCGTCAATGGAAAAGAGCCGTTCCTTGTTGAAGATGTGGACTGCAAGTCGCTGCAGGATTGCTTCAAGGTCAAGATGTCGGACAAAGAAAACAAAGTGCAGGTCATTAACATGGAGTTCACGGCACCGGAGAAGCTTGGCAAGTTCCAGGAAGAAATGGTCGTGAAGATCAAGGGTCGTGAAGAGGTCTATCGATTCACTGTGAGCGGCTCGATCAACTGAGGCTTTTTGCCACTGCGATCAATCATGTCATCCCCGGCCATCCAGCCGGGGATTTTCTTTATGCCCTGAGCCTTGCTTTGCTGTCGTGGTTCCAACGCGATCGCCCTCCAGTTTTTACCCTCCCTTTGGGCTTTTTGGGAGGTCGTCGCGTTAGCGACGGGGAGGGCACCCGCTGCGATCTGCAATTCCTTTTGTCATTACATGAAACCGCTCCTTCTCGGCGGACTTCGCATCCGCCAGCCACGTTCATCAGTTCAGTGTTCAAACACTGACAGAACAATCGATACACACGGCAAATCGCACCCAACTGCTGTGGATTCAAGGTGCGTTTCGGCAAAAGCTGCCGACAGAAGCCAATCCGGCAAACTGCACATGACCCTGACGGCGATACAAGAAGGGTAAAGCAGTCTGATTGAAGGGGCACAGGCGAGCCCCAAAGCAAACAAGGCGCGACGACAGCGTTCCGCAGTGTTCTTTGCCTCCGAATTCGGGCACAGAGAACACCGATGCGGACGGGGTATCGGCTGATGTCTGCTGCAGACAGCCAAATCTCGATATGGCAACAGGGTTTAAGACTCCGCGAGCAAAGATTCGTGGTTCACAGTTTGGAGGTAGGTCCTTGAACGTACAACGACGACAATTCGAAAGCACTCCGGGCAGGAGATGCGAGGTTTTCGAAGCTTCATGTGGATGTCCATGGTGATGTCCCTTGGAGTGGTTTTCTTTGGCATGCAATTGATGATGGTCGGGCCGCTGAAGGGGCCGACTGGACAACATTCAGTCACGACTGGATGTGTCTGAATCCAACATGGGAAAACTGGTCGCAGCTCGCGAATCTGTTTTCCGAACGAACGACCTGCTGACAACTCTGAACGATCAGGCCAATCGACTTGACGATCTTCAGGGCAGCATCGCCAGCATCGAAGCCCTGCGAACATCTGTCGCAAAGGAATCGGAAGCAGCCAGCACCGCGTTGGCAGCACTTGAGCAAATGAAGAAGGTTCAGGAACGCTTGATCGCGACTCAGCAGCAGACGAGTCAGGCATCTGCACAGCTCGCCGCGATGAGCGAACTGCAGCAGGCCATTCTGAACGGCAGCCAGTCCACAGAGGTTGCTCAGAACTCTCTCGAAGGTTTGGTCGCTCTTCAGAATCGACTGATTGCAGCATCCAACAACTACGAGAAGGCAAGCGAAGGCGTGGCCAACATGGCCGATCTGACACAGCGAATGATCGCTCAGTCAGAAGACCTTCAGGTTGCTGCTCAGAAGTTCGACGAATTCGTCGGCCTGAAGAACTCCGTCAAGGTCGCATCTGCTGACGTCGACAATGCCAAGGCGGGAATCGCCGGGCTGAACTCACTGCTCGGCGACCTGTCTGCTGCTGGCGAAAAGCTGGCCTTTGCTCAGGAGAATGCTCGAACACTCGTCGCCATGAATGAAACACTGACCGGCCCGTCGCTGCAGATCGAACCAGCTCGTCAGAATCTGGATTCGCTGATCAACATTCAGGACTCTCTCGTGAGCCAGACGAATCAGGCTGCCGCAGCGATTCAAAATCTTGAAATCATGGACGACTTCCGCGTCGAAGTGGCCAGCCATGTCGAATCGCTCGAGAAGCTGCGACACACACTGATGGAACTGGCCATGATGGAATCAACGCTCGGCCGAGTTGCCAGCGTGGTTGAGCCTCTGACTCAGATCGGTAACCTCCGTCGCCTGAGCGACGAGGAAGTTCGCGAAGCAGCTCGAGTGATCCTTGATCGACGTTCAACTCGCTTCTCACAGAGCGACACGAATGCGATCAGCGATCAGTCACGAAACGCGGCTTCTGAAGCTCCTGCAGAGCACCGCGAAACTCCGGTTCCACTGCCACCGGAAGCTCGCTGAGTCAACAAGTTCAAGTGAAACGAAGCGTCAGGCCACGAGTGATCCTCGTGGCCTGTTTTCGTTCGTGCATAGTCGTTGTTCGCTCCGCGAACTGAACGCGGCTTGCGATCCCGACCAGCCATGGCCGCTCATCTTGAGAGGCCAATAGTCCACAGGACTTCATTCGAGTCGCACGTGTAATGCGTTTTGCACGCTCAGACCGTTCTGTTCGCGGAGCGAACAACGACAAGAAAAGCCAGTTCTTCCCTCAGAAACGTCGCAATCACAGGAAAACAGCCGATTTGGAATTTGCTTTGGCGTGCTATCATTTCGCAGGGCAACTCCTGAAGCTTTGTGGATTGAGACAACCAGATGAAGCGACTTCGTCTTGGCGCGGGGATTTTGAATCAGACGCCTTTGGACTGGGACGGCAACACGCGTCGAATCATCGACGCCATCCACGCCGCGCGCGAGCATGACGTGCAGGTTCTTTGTCTGCCGGAGTTGTGCATTACCGGATATGGCTGTGAAGACATGTTTCTCGCACCGCACGTCTGGCGGAGCAGTTGGGAAATGCTTCAGGCGATTGTTCCCGAGACAGAGGGCATGATCGTTTCCGTCGGACTGCCGCTGTTTGTCACGAACGGCGTCTACAACACCGCGTGTGTTTTGTCGCACGGACAGATTGTCGGCTTTGTCGCGAAGCAGCATTTGGCCGGAGATGGTCTGCATTACGAACCACGATGGTTTCGAGCCTGGCCGGCAGAAGTGATCAGTGAGTATCGTCACGAAGGGAAGTCGTGGCCGATTGGCGACATCTTGTTCGATTGCGACGGTGTCCGGATCGGCTTTGAGATCTGTGAAGACGCGTGGGTCGCCGGTCGTCCGGGCAATCGCATGGCCGAATGCGGCGTCGACATCATTCTCAATCCGAGTGCGAGTCACTTTGCGTTCGGCAAGCACGAGATTCGCAAGCGATTCGTTCTGGAAGGGTCGCGATCATTTGGTGTCAGCTATGTCTACGCGAATCTGGTCGGCAACGAAGCCGGACGCGCGATTTACGATGGCGGGGCCTTGATTGCATCGAGCGGTGATCTGGTTGCGGCCGGTCCACGTTTTGGATTTCGAGACGTCGACGTGACCGTTGCCGATGTGGATGTGGAGCTGACTCGAAATCGACGGGCCAGCATTCATTCGATGCCGTCGGATGTGGGCAAGTCAATCTGGGATCGAATCATCTCAATCCCCGGTCACTTCGCGCCGCTCAGGACTCGCATTCAGTCGCCGATGCTGACCAAAGCGCAGAACCGGATTGATGAGTTCACTCAGGCTGTGTCGCTGGGGCTGTTCGACTATATGCGAAAGAGTCGGTCGAACGGATTCGTCGTCAGCATGAGCGGCGGCGCGGATTCGTCGGCGTGTGCGGTGCTGATTCGAAGCCTCGTCGAACGCGGACTGGCCGATCTGGGAGTTGCGGCGTTTCAGGACAAGCTGAAGCATGTCCCGGGAATGAAGACGTCGAACACGGCTGACGACATCATGAAGCTGCTGTTTGCCGGCGTGTATCAGGGAACTCGGAACAGTTCCGACATCACACGGAATGCAGCTCAGGCTGTGACGGAAGCCAGCGGCGGAATCTTCATGCAAATCGATGTCGATCCGCTGGTTGAACTCTACAAGGATCGCATCGAATCGGCGATCGGTCGAGAGCTTTCCTGGCAAACAGATGACATCGCCTTGCAGAACATCCAGGCGCGAACACGATCGCCCTCGGTTTGGCTGCTCACCAACATTCGCAACGCGCTGCTGTTGTCGACGAGTAATCGCTCTGAGGCTGCAGTTGGTTATGCGACCATGGACGGCGACACATCGGGCGGACTGAGCCCCATCGCTGGCATCGACAAGGCGTTTCTTCGCGAGTGGTTGCGAGAAATGGAAACGAACGGCTCGGCCGGGGTCGCGCCAATCGCGGCACTTCGACGTGTCAATGTTCAGCAGCCAACGGCTGAATTGCGTCCGGCCGAGTACGAGCAGACCGATGAAGGCGATTTGATGCCGTATCCGATTCTTGATCACATCGAACGGCTGGGGATTCGTGACAAGCTGAGCCCGGCAGAGATTCTGGAGACTCTGTGCCGCGAGTATTCGAAGTACTCGGGGCGACAACTGGCCGAATGGGTGACGCGATTCTTCAGATTGTGGTCTCGTAACCAGTGGAAGCGAGAACGGTACGCGCCCTCGTTTCATGTGGATGACAAAAATCTTGATCCGAGAACATGGTGCCGTTTTCCAATTCTTTCCGGCGGTTTTCGAAGAGAACTGGACCGGCTGCAGATTCCCGAGTAAACGGAAAGCTCAGATCCTGCTTCACTTGAGAGGGTAGTAGCTGCTATACCTCCCAAGGAAGCGCGATCGAAATGGGCCTCGATTGAGCGTTCCCACTGCTGCAACCGCGGCTGGCTGAAAAACATCCAATCAAATCTCGGAGAAGACGCAGAAATGCGTTCTCTCCGATCTGCTTTCGTCCCACCAGTGAACTCGGCCGAAAACCTCGAATTGTGCCGGGACGCTGAATCAAAGTTCCACCGTGATGTACACGTCTATCATTACTTCCCACGAGGACTTTCTCGAACTCTGCGACCACATTCGTCAGTGTCGGCTTGTCGCCTTTGACTCAGAGTTCGTCTCGGATATCGGCTACCGTCCTCAGCTCGGGCTGTTGCAGTTTGCGACGCCCGAGCGATGCGTCGCCGTGGACCCACTGGAAGTGTCCGTGCTGTCGTCATGGTGGGACATCATGGCCGACGAAAACGTGACGGTTGTTGTTCACGGTGGACAGGCTGAGATTCGCTTCTGTGTGCAACTCAGCGGGATGATGCCGAAGAACCTCGTCGACATCCAGATTGCTGAAGGGCTGCGAGGACGAAGTTATCCGCTGTCGTACAACGCGATCGTCGAACGAGTTCTCGGAACCGTGATTGGGAACTCGCAGACTCGGACGGACTGGATTCGACGGCCGCTGTCGCCCGAACAGATTCAGTACGCCCTCGAGGATGTCTCCCATGTGCTGCATGTTTGGGAACGTCAGAAAGCCTGGTTGGAGAAGAAAGGCCGTCTCGGCTGGGCGACGTCTGAGTTTCAGCGGATGTGCCAGGACATTTACGAGGAAGAACAGATCCAGCCGTGGGAGCGATTGTCCGGAATTCACAAACTGCCTCGACGTGATTTACTCGTCGCTCAGAAGCTGGCGCAGTGGCGTGAAGAAGAAGCAGCCTATCGCAACCGCCCGACTCGCCGCGTTCTGCGCGATGATTTGCTCATCGACCTTGCAAAACGTCGGCCTCGCACGGTTCAGCAGGCACTGGCAAATCGTGATCTCAATCGGCCCGAATACAAGAAGCGGCTTGAAGATATCGTCGCGGTGATCGACGAAGCATGTCGAGTTCCCGACGACAAGCTGCCGAAACGCATTCGATCCAAAGACGACTCGTCATCTGACGAACAGGTGATCTCGAAACTGCTTGCACTCGCCCTTGGCAACGTCTGTGCAGAACTCGACATCGCTCAGACGCTGGTCGGCACAAATCGCGATCTCATGGAACTGGTTCGCGCTGTGCGAAACCAAAGACGAAGATGCCAGGTCTCTTCTGCTGTCCGGCTGGCGTGAGGAGATCTGCGGTGATCTGCTTCGAAAAGTCCTCGAAGGCCGCGTCCGCTTCCGAGTGTCGCCCCCCAATTCCGCGACACCGTTGATCTTTGAAGATCAGCCCTGAGAAGAAACTAAGAACGCCTCTCGCCCGATGAGCCTTCGGTCGACAGGAATCCCGTTTTGACAGATGTTTTTGGGGGCTCCAATGTCGCTCGAAGCAGCATCTGAAGACATCTGGATTCAGCGTGCAACGCGTCTTCTGGAACTCAACCGACCGGAAGAGGCGATGCAGGCCGCGCTTGAGGCACAGCGGTGAACCCGGACAGCGTATCGGTCCATTTGCTGCTAACACGGATTGAATACAAGCTGCTGCATTTCGAAGACTGCCGGAAGGCCGCCGGAGCTGTACTCAACAGAGACCCGCAGAATGTGCAAGCGCTGCTGTTTCTGGCTCTCGCTTCCTTTTACGACCCCGCGTTCCAGCCACCCAACCGAGCACGCTGGTATCAGCTTGAGACGGGCGATCCTCGCCTGAAACACGCTGAGGCTTTAGTGCATTCAGCGATCGCGATTGAACCTTCACTCCCGAATTCATGGAACGTTCTTGGTCGTTTGCAGTTCTCAGCCTGGACAACTCAAGAAGGCACTTCAGTCAATTGATCAGGCGCTGGCCCTTGGATTGCCAGATGCGGATACGCTGT
This sequence comes from Ottelia alismoides, assembly GCA_037367405.1. Taxonomy (NCBI): domain Eukaryota; kingdom Viridiplantae; phylum Streptophyta; class Magnoliopsida; order Alismatales; family Hydrocharitaceae; genus Ottelia; species Ottelia alismoides. Next base: position 326,458 of record JAZKJV010006924.1, on the reverse strand, counting down.
TGATACGAAGCCGCATCCTTCGCAATTTGGGAAAGAACTCGCAGGCCGACGATGCGCTTCGATTGTCTCTGTCCCTTAGTCCGGACAACAGCAGCGCCCATGCTGAGGCGGCTCGAACCGCCTTTGCTCAACAGGACCTGACTGCGGCAGCGGAACATGCATGTGAAGCTGTTCGGCTGGATCCCAACGATCCGGCCAATCGCGAACAATTCTTCCGCTCGCTCCAGGTTCGTTCCCCAGTCACAAAAGCACTCCTGCGATTTGAACTTCAGATGATCCGCATTCAGCATTGGCCGTGGCTCGCCAAACTGGCGTGGATCATCGGCATCATTGTGTCCGGGGTTCTGTTGCTTCACAAGATCGGACTGCAGGAGGAAAGGTTTGTGTTGCTTCCGCCAATGATGATTGCCTTGTTCCCTTTCATTCCGGTGGGACCAGCCGAATGCGCAAGGCTGATTCAGATTCTGGGGGATAAGTCAGTGGCAGAGGATCGACGCGTCGTGATCGTTAATCTTGGGTGCCGAGTGGCACTGCCCTTTGTTCTGTTTGGAGGGGCTGTTGGATTTCTAAGCACAGGGCATGTTGGCTTTCTTGTCGCGACATCTGTTGTTCTGATGACCGGAGCTGGCCTGCTCGACTTGGTGAATGCGAGTGCAAAAAAGTGACGGAACGATTTTCGAACTTAGAGAGCCCAACACGGCGCTGACAGTCTCTATCCAGCTTCCGCGTGTCGCCCACCAATTCGGCGACACCGTTGATCTTTAAAGATCAGCCGTAGTTGCCACGGCAACGCACTTATTGGGTGTCTTGTAGGTTGTGACAAGCAACGCGCGGGCACACGCGATTAACGTCAAGAACTACAGGTGCGCCACCGGGCCGTAGTTTGCAGACTGAGTTGGACGCGCAACGTTCTGCTTGTAGACTTCGGTGTGGATCACTTCCTGACGGACAATCAAGACGGCAGCGTGGTCATGTTTGTTCAGAACAGAGTTGCAGTGAGACAACAATATGAAAGCGATTCATGCTGTGACACTTCTGGTCCTGCTGGCAATGGCTGGCTGCAGCGAGAAGAAACCTGCGGGACCGCCAGAGTCTTCAACGTCTCCGGGGGGTGCCGGGGCAGAAAAAGAGAGTAAGTGACCGTCTGCGTGCAATTGGAAACACGCGATCGATTTGTTCTGGCTCGTTTCTTTCGTCCTGTCAGTTGAGGGCCTCGAGATGAAGAAGTCACATCGCCTCGTGTTGGAGAAACTGCCTGGCTTTTCGTACAAGTCTGGGCGGCTGCATTTGCGGAACGAGGCCATCGAGCAGGTCGGACGAGACTATGAGAAGCTCGAAGAACTCGCCAACCCGCCGATGAGTTCTGCGGATCTGGCAAAGTCGCTCGCCCAGGTAGCCGAGAGCCAGAATCAGATGATGGCCAAGCTTGGGCCGATGGTTGAAGGGATCATGAACAATCCCGATGATCCTCGTGCGAGGATGATGCAACAGATGATGGGGATGATCGGCGGATTGCCGGCCATGCACAACACGGAAGCAATCTACTCGGATGTTGCGAAGGCAGATCTCGCGTCCCCATCGTCTGACAAAATCGATGGCATTGAAGTTGAGGTCAATGATGATCTTCCCGTGCCGCTTGAGTCCGCAACATGGCTCTCAAATCACTTCGATCGCCTGGTCCCTGGTTTTGTCGAAGTGGCGAAACTTGCTTATGCCAGATTGCAGGAAGAACCGTTCGACAAGACCGAAGCCGCGGTCTATCTGGTTGATAACCCGACTGACCAGGATCTCCTGAACCGCATTCGAATCCTTGCGGTGGAGATTGGTCCGGAGTATCGATACACGTTCTCGCTGGAAAGTCCATGTGGTCATTTTATCGAGCATGGGCTGTGCGCAGTGTTTCAACAGGACAGGCTGCTCTGCTTCGGCGACTACTCTGACGTTTCAGAGGTCGATGAGTTTTCGGATGACGATGAGGACTTCTGACAACAGGATCCGAGGTCGCCTTGTCAGAACGGTGGTTCCTCAAACTCGTTCGATACGGGCGTTGATGGTCTCGGGACAGTCGGCAGAGCGGGACGAGGCACAAACGGCGAGACTTCGCCCATTGGCATAATTGGTTCGCCGGGGCCTTCGGGACGTTCGATGTGTTCTTCAGGCAGCGCTTCACCGGGTTCGAGCTGCATTTCGAAGAGGAATCGCGACGGGACAGTTTCCCGACGTTTTCCCCATTTCATGCGGCTTTTCGCGCGAGTCAGTGTCAGGTGATCCATGGCTCGCGTCACACCGACGTAGGCTAGTCGACGTTCCTCCGCGATATCCTTTTCAGAGTCCGCTTCGATGCTGCGTTTGTGCGGCAGAAAGCCTTCTTCCATTCCGACCAGATAGACGCGAGGAAACTCCAGCCCTTTCGCTGAATGAAGCGTCATCAGGCGAACGGTGTCTTTTTCCTGTTCCTCGTTTCGCTCGGACTCTTCCTCGCGATCCATCAGCGCGGTTGTTTCGAGAAATCCGGTCAGCGAGGGGTCCTCGGCCTTCTCAACGTACTGGCCGATCGAGTTGATGAAGTCCTCAAGCACGACTCGCCGAGTTTCCTGTTGAGCCTCGTCTTTGTACTGCTTTGCTATCTCGGCTTCGTAGTTGATCTCCTGAAGGAGTTGCCGCGCGATGTCAGCGAGCTTCGTGGGATTCGCATTCATCACCTGACGGTAACGATCCAGCAACGCGCGGAACTGACTGAGCGCGGTCAGAGTTTTTGCGGGGATCATTCCGGCAGCGGTTGCATCCGGGATGACGTCCCAAAACGTCTTTCCTCGTTTCACGGCGGCCTGAATGATCTTCTCCGTCGTACTGTCACCAATGCCGCGAGCCGGCGTGTTGATGATTCGCAGGAGGCTGACTTCGTCGCGAGCGCTGTCGATGGCTTTCAGATAGGCAAGCAAGTCACGAATCTCGCGGCGATCGAAGAATGACTGACCGCCGACGAGCATGTAGGGAACTTTCTGTCGGCGAAGTTCCTGTTCGAATACTCGAGGCTGCTCGTTCGTTCGAAACAGGATGGCGACGTGCTTGGGCTTCACCCCGAGTTCTCGGATCAGATATCCGATTTCCTGAACAACACATTCGGCTTCCGCAGTCTCGTCTTCAAACGCCTGAATTCGAATCGGAGACCCTGATTTCTTGTGTGGAATCAGCGTTTTGTCGTGCCGCAGCTTGTTGTGCTTCACGAGCCGATTCGCGCAGCCAAGGATCTGATCGGTGCAGCGATAGTTGTTTTCGAGTCGCACCACTCGCGTATTTGGAAAATACTTCGCGAAGTTGATGATGTGTTCCACCTCCGCCCCGCGCCAGCCGTAGATCGACTGGTCGTCGTCACCCACCACGCAGATATTGCGATGCGGCTTGACGAGCGATTCAATCAATTGGAACTGAACTCCGTTGGTGTCCTGGTACTCATCGATCTGAACGTGGTCGAACTTCGACTGATGTCGCTGCAGAACGGCTGGATGTTCTGAGAACAGTTTCACGGTCAGCAGCAGCAGGTCATCGAAATCGACCGCCCCGCAGGCGCGAAGCTGCTTTTGGTATTTCTTGTAGGCCATCGCCGCCAGAAAGTCGAAATCTGATTCTGTATGACTGCTGGCTTCGTGGTCCTGAACTCCCTGCATCTTCCAGCGACTGATGCGGTTAATCAGGTCGCTCGGCTTCATCGTGCCATCGCCCAGTCGAATGTCTCGCAAGGCGGTTCGAGCTGCGGATTCCTGATCGCTGCGATCGTAGATGGCGAACTTCTTTGGGTAGCCAAGAGAATCGATGTCCTCGCGGAGAACACGAACGCAGTAGGCATGAAACGTGGAAACGACCGGTCGCTGTTTGAATTGCTTCCCGATCAGTTTCAACGCTCGCTCACGCATTTCGCGAGCGGCTTTATTGGTGAATGTGACCGAAAGGATTCGATCAGGACGGATCCCGTGAGCGATGAGGTTGGCCATGCGGTACGTGATCACGCGAGTCTTGCCAGTTCCGGCTCCCGCCAAAACCAGCAATGGTCCGGACAGGCACGAAGCAGCGTCTCGTTGAGTTGCATTCAGGCCGGACAGATTGACCATGGAAGTCACGTTATCGTGGAATTCAGGATATCAGAATCGCCGGGTTCCGCGGCGGAGGCAGCATGATATCAAATTGCGATGTGATCTTCTCGCTGAGAACTCGCGTGGCCGCGGAGTCGTTTCAATTCTCAGGCAAGCAACAGTGGCGAAATCGGAACATTCGGAGTCTTCTGAGACATACGACGCGCTCAGAGAATTGAGGTGTTTCGGCGAGCGGGGGATGTCCATCCCCTGATAAACACTGCATCGGACTAATCAGGGGACTCACGTCCCCCGCTCGCCTCAGAACTGACCGCGCGAAGAGCGAGACCGTTCTGATGCTGTTGACCTGACGTTGGGCAGAATCGACATGAAAATTGCGGGTGAATCAATCCCGGGGCCGCGTTTGCTGGCGGCGAAATTCGTACAGGATGATTCCGGCTGAAACGGCGGCGTTGAGAGAAGAAATGTTCCCTGGCATAGGTATGGTGAGTTTCAGATTTGCCAGTTGGAGAAGTTCAGGAGCAATTCCGAAAGCTTCGGAGCCAATGATCAACACGGACGGGCGTCGCAAGTCCTCGTTCCACACCGGGCTGGACGTCTTTTCCGTAGCTGCCGCAACCGCATAGCCGCAGGAGGCGAGGCCCTCGACCGCATCGAAAAGATTCGGGACGCGATTGATCGAAGCGTAATTGACGGCTCCGGCCGACGATCGAATCACGTGTGGAGACAGAGCAGCCTGGGCACGTTCTCCAATGATGATTCCGGAGACCTTCATCGCTTCACAACAACGCAGGATCGCACCGAAGTTGTGAGCATCCTGAATGCGGTCGCACGCGACAAAAAGGGGCATCAGGTTCTTTGAATCGTCGCCGTTTACGTCATCGCCGGTCGCCGATTCCTTCAGGACACGAACTGCGTCGCGCATCAGATCATCGACACTGCCACAGGGAAACTCGCCCAGTCGCGCGAGCACTCCCTGATGATCATCCGCATGGCAAAGATCAACCAGCCGCTTGACGGCGACCTGCTGCAAGAACAGTCTTGATCGTTCTGCGAGCCGAGAGAACTCAGACACGATCGACGGGTCCAGTTCTTCATCGATCAGAAGTTCGTGCACGGGCCAACGACCGGCGGTCAGGGTTTCTTCAACCGCGTGACGTCCCCATAACCAGCTTCGCTGATGATTCGCTGCGAACGATCGCCCGTGCTTTCGCCCTTTCGAGCCGGTCACTTGGTCACTTCCAGATTCGGCCTCGCAGCCTTCAGCGCCTTGACCGTTTCTTCGAACGCAGGGCTTTCGGTGATCGCCAACGACTCCAGTGCCGGCAGTCCGGCAAGCTTTACAAAGCCCGCGTCTTCCATGTACGAGTTCCGAACGTCCAGTGTCTTCAGCTTTGTCAACTTGAGCAGCACCGGAACCGATTCATCGCTGACTTTCGTTGCGTTGATGTTCAGTTCAGTCAAGTTGGTCAGCGTCCCCAGCGAGGCAAAGCTGTCATCCTTCAGCTTCTTCACTTCGAGCAAACCAAGATACGTGAGGTTGGTCAGCTTGGCGAGTTTTGCGATGCCATCACCGGTAATGTTGCGGCATTCGGTGAGATCAAGATACGTCAACTGAGTCATGTTGCTGATGATCTCAAGCCCATCGTCATCAATGCTCGCCTCACGAAGCTCCAAACGAGTCAGTCCCTTCAGCTCCGCCAGATGTTTGATGCCCTCAACACTGACGTCAGCCTGTCGGGTGCCGAGTCGCTTGAGTTTCGTGAGCTTACCGAGCTCCGCGAAGCCTTTGTCATCCAATCGAGTGTTCTCAAGCTGCAGGATCTCGAGAGTGCCGATGGAACCAATCGTCTTCATGCCATCTTCGGTGATCTCGGTGTCGTAGTTCACGTTGAGCGACTTCAGCGGCAGGCCCTTGATGTGTTCAAGTCCCGCGTTTGTGATCTTCGACTTCTCAAGCTGAAGATCCACGAGCGTTTTGATGCCCGCGAGATGTGCGAGACCCGGATCGCTAGCGTTGGTATTTCGAAGGTCCAAAACCTTGAGCTTCTTCAGGCCCTTGACATGTTCGAGGCCAGCATCTGTGAAGCCGCAGCGACGAAGAATCAGGACTTCCAGATTCTCAAGGCCACCTGCGATCTTGAGAGTCCCGTCTCCGATGTTCGAACTGTCCGTCAGATCCAGTCGCTTCAGTTGCTTAAGAGCTGGCAGAGCTGCCATGCAAGTGTCGGTCATGCCGGGACCACCAAAGCGAGCTTCCGTGACATTGGGAACGCCCGCTAGGTTCTTCATGACATCGGTCACGTCCTGATCCGCCGAGACAGCGATCTTGACGACAACGCCGTCCTTCTTTTCCAGATTGAAGCCCGCCTTTTCCAGAGCTTCGACGGCAGCCGAGTCGTCGGCAGCCGCTGGAACAGGTTTTGAGCCGCCTCCGGTTTTGTCGCTTTCAGATTGGCAGCCTGCAAGGAGAAGAGCAGACAAAACGCTCCAGATCGCGTGTGTTCGGTTCAGTCGCATGAAAACATCCTGAAAAATAGGCAGGTGGAGGTTCCAGCGTATTGAGCCGACGCGGGTTTCGCAACAAACCTCGTCCACGCAGACCAAACTTCCGAACGTCAGAAAACCCGGGTCCAGCACAATCGCCGCTTCGGAACCACCGTGCTCGCATTTCCCGCAGTTCTTTGCAAACATCCCAGCGTTCGACGAATCGGCGAAAGCTGTTTTTCGAAGTTGTGAAGCGGGATTTGGCGATGAATTCCAGGTACGGAAATCAACAGACAAGGGTTTTCACGTGAGTGTTCATTGGGTCGACAAAGAGCGGTTGAAGTCGGAAGTGCTGGCCGGAACGTTCCTGAATCTCGGGTCTGCGACAGCCGTTGAGATCGCGGCCGACACGGGGTTTGACTGGCTTCTGATCGACCTGGAACACGGCTCGGGATCTTTCACTGACCTGCGAGCCCAGTTGCTGGCGACGAGAGGATGTCCGGCGTCTCCGATCGTGCGGATTCCTTCCATCGATCAGGATCTCGTCAAGTTTGCAATGGACAGCGGCGCGGCGGGAATCATGTTTCCTTACGTAGCCAACGCCGAGGAAGCCTCGCGAGCTGTGCGTTACATGACCTACCCGCCACACGGGGTTCGCGGTGTCGCTCAGGTGATTCGCGGTTCAGATTTCGGACGCAACTGGAAAGGCTACATGGCGGAAGCGAGCGACAAAGCTCTGACCGTGATTCAGATCGAAACGCCGGAAGCCGCGGCTCAAGCAGACCAGATGGCATCGGTGCCGGGCGTCGATGTGCTGTTCGTCGGTCCGATGGACCTTTCTGTGAATCTCGGTCATCCCGGAGATTTCACTCAGCCCGGCTTTGTGGATCACCTCAAAAACGTGGTCGCCGCTTGCGAACGGCATGGAAAGACTGCCGGAATTCTGTCGCGACCGGAACTTGTGCAGCAGCATAAGTCCCTTGGCTTTCGGCTGCTCGCTCTCGGCTCCGACGCCGGTGCGATCGTTCAGGGCATGACGCAGAACCTGTCCCTTCTGCGACAGTAACCCGCTTCAAACTTGCTTGTCGCAGTTCCTGACTGAGCAGAGCAGCTCACTTTGAAAGAAGCGTTCTTTGTTGATACTTGCTCAGCATCAACGGAGCACGTTTGCACATTTTCGGTGTGAGCGAACAACGTGAGCGTTTTCGAACGCCTGAACCGTTGGATTCCTCGGAGACAAGGGGCTGTCAGCCACTTGTCACGGCACGAACTGGTTGCTGAAGCACTCGGTTGGATTGACTGACTTCGCGGGGATGTCGTTGAGTTCTTCGATCTGAGCCACCAGCTCCTGCCAGCGTGCTTCGCTCATTTCACCAAACTTCTGATCGGGCTTGACGGCACACAGATTGACCATGTCCTTTGCTCCGAATTCGAGCGCAGGAAGGCTCATGTCTTTGTTCATTGCATGAATTGATTCGTTCACTGTGGCAGGATTTTCGAGGTACTTCTTCCATCCCTCCGCGCTGCACTTGACGACGTTTCGGACCAGTTCGGGCTGGTCTGCGATCAACGTTTCGGTCGTTACCAGAAGACAGGCGTAAGGATTGAAACCGATTTCAGAAAGCATCAGCACCTTTGGGTCACTGCCTTGTTCTTTCGCAAGAAACGGCTCGCTAAACGAATACGCTTGTTGAGCAAAATCGGGCTTGGAAACGAATTCTCCAACCAGCCCGTTGAAGGGCACCATTCGGACATTGGTCAGAGGGAGCTTTTTTTTCATCCACAGTGCGAACGGTCGCTGTTCACTGATCGCGAGTTCGACATTGGCCAGCTCTTCAAGTTTCGTGATCCCGGACTTTTCATGCACCATGATGCAGCGCGGCGAGTTCTGCAGCGGTGCCAGAACCGCGACGAGCGGCAATCCGGTGGCTCGAGCCTTCACCACGTTGTCCGCATCAGAAATCGCAAACTGAGTTCGACCGGCTGCGAGTTCTGCAATGATCGTCGTTGGTGCTCCCGGGCCACCGGGTACGATCTCCATGTCGATCCCAGCAGCATCGAAGAGTCCCAGGGTTCTCCCTGCGATGTAACCGCCGTGTTCCGCTTCCGGATACCAGTTAAGCGAGAGCTTTGCAGACTGTTTCGCGCTGGTGGTGTTCGCGTCCGTTGAAGTCGATCGCGTTGATTCAGTACATCCAGCAGTCATGGCCAGTGCGATCACCAACCATGCCGTGCTGAGATTGTGTCGGGATTTGAGAGAGAGTTGATTCACTCAGGATTTCCTGTTCGTTCGTGCCGCGTCGAAGTCAACACGCGAGAGCCATTATTCAAAATGTCCAACGCTTATACTCCGGTTCGGCCCAGGAAGGAATCAAGTGGCGAGCGTTCGCAGGTTTGAGTGACGCGAGTTTTCCGGTGATTGACGGGCCTGGCGCGAGAAGTCCGTACCCTCCCGGTTTTTCCATTCGATGGGCGAGAACTCGAGGGACGCAGACGTCTGTGCCGCCACGAGAGAGCCTCACAATGTGTTCAGAATTCAGTCGGCGCTTCTGCCATCGAGTCGATCCGCTCGCCAAACTTCCGCTCGAATGACTCGCTACGGCTTAGTTTTTTGTGCCGCAAGTTGTTATCAGAAAATGGTTTACGGTATCATGAACAGACGGGGTCGACGGCTCAAAAACTCTGTGCGATCCTGGAACACGATGTGCAGCCTCGCGAATATCTACGGTTTGTTGCCGGAAATGGCAGGCTGAGTCCGGATCAGACGAGCCCCGCAACATTTTGAGCATCCGCACGGCTGGAAGCTGCGGAGGAGTTGTCGATGCCGATTTTTCGCTGGGGACAATCATGGGGTCCGTTCCGTGATTTGGAACGTGAAGTCGATCGCCTGTTGCAAGGCGTTAACCTATCGCTGCACGGCGTTCGGTTCGGACGTCGCTTTCCTCAGATCAACCTCGTGGAAACCGCAACCTGTTACATGCTGACGGCCGAGATCCCGGGGCTCGATCCGAAGCAACTCGAAGTGACAACCGCTTCCGGCTACTTGACGATTAAGGGAAATCGGCTTCCGCCTGAAGAAGCACGGGAAGAATCGTTTCGTCGTCAGGAACGTTTTCATGGACCGTGGCAACGGACGATTCAACTTCCGGAACGTGTCGATGAGGACGGGATGTCTGCGGATTACACGGCTGGTGTTCTGAGAGTGACTCTGCCCAAGGCCCCTTCCGCCGTGCCGCGTCAGATCAAGGTGAATGAAGGTTGATGCTCACGAGAGACTGCTGGACAGAAGCCTGCGGAGTTTGCCATGACTGACGTGCCCGAGAACGAATCGAACAATCCAACCGAGCGCCCCGCCCCCATCGACGTCCCGACGCAGGGGTTGATTGCGTCGGCGTCCGCAGCAATTCCCACTGAGGGTCAGCCTGAGGCTCCGCGGTTGCTTTTTAATCCACCGATCGACATCTACGAAACCGAAGATGGATTGGTTCTGTACGCGGACTTGCCAGGCGTGACTCCGGAGGGGCTCGATCTGCAGGTTCAGAACAACCGCCTGACGCTGTTTGGCCGAGTGCAACTTCGAGAACTACCAGACTCCATTATGCTACATCAGGAGTATCAGGAAGGCGACTTTCTGCGTTCCTTCATCCTGAGCGACGAAGTTGATCACGATCGAATTCAGGCAAAGTTAAGCAACGGTGTGTTGCGAGTCGACCTTCCTCGAGCACCGCGAGCGAAGCCGCGTCGGATCGAAGTGTCTCCGGGGTGATCCACTTCGCAGGAACGGCCGGGATATCTTGCTTCACGAGTCGCTGTGGAGTGAGTCCTTTCGAAAGCAATTGCAGATCCTTGTAAAACGAGCGGCAGATGAGAGTTTTCCAACCCACACGAGTAGCGGCGGCATCTTGCCGCCGAGTCCTGTGCGCTGCACGGCGGCAGGATGCCACCGCTACGGTACTATCTGATCTGCTGTCCGCCTAAAAGTGAAACTCTGATGACGGCCGTTCTGATTCTTGTGCCAACGGCGTTTGAGCTTCAGAAGTTGACGGCTCGTTCGAACGGGCTGTTTCCGCGGAGAAACGTTGTCGTTGAAACCTGCGGCATTGGCGTCATCGCGGCGGGCATTTCCTCGACTCGAATAATTCAAAAGCATCAACCGCAAAAGGTGATTCTCGCAGGGATTGCTGGAGCCATCAGCGATGCCGTCGCGGTTGGATCAGCCGCCAGATTTTCTTCCGTCGCCTGTTACGGTATCGGCGTTGGCAGCGGTTCGCATTTCCAGACATTGGATCAGCTCGGCTGGTCGGACTGGCACTGCGTGGAACAGCACAGCTTTGGGGATGTCCTGAAGATTGACGAACGGCTCGGGCCGCAACTCCTGACGGTTTGTGCGGCGTCCGAGAATCAGGACGATGTGGTCGTGAAGCGGACGAGTTTCCCGGCGGCTGACGCTGAGGATATGGAGTCATATTCCGTCGCGGCTGCCTGTCGTGCAGCAGATGTTCCGCTGACGATCCTGCGAGGAATTTCCAACGTCGCTGGTGACCGCGAGAAATCACGATGGAAGGTCGATGAGGCTTTGGCGGCTGTTGCCGGATTGCTGGCTGAGGAACTGAATTGATGCCCAAAGTTCATCTTGGGATTTCAACGTGTCCAAATGACACCTTTGCTTTTCACGGGCTCATGACGAGAGCTGTCGATTGGCGAGGGCTCGATTTTGATGTTGAACTGATCGATATCCAGCAACTCAATGATCGACTCTTCGCCGGTGATTTTGATGTTGCGAAGACCAGCTTCCACGCCGCTCTCCTGATGTCTGAGCAAACGGTAGTCTTGCCGTCGGGCTCGGCGCTGGGCTTTGGAGTCGGGCCGTTGCTGCTGTCTGCGAAAGAGGGGGACTCGCCGAAGAACTTTAGTCAAGTCACGCTGTGCCCAGGACAGCACACCACTGCGACAATGTTGTTTCGGATGTTCTACCCGGCTACGACCGAAGTTCGGCACACCGTGTTCTCGGAGATCATGCCAAAGCTCAAGTCACACGAGGCCGATTTTGGTGTCTGCATTCACGAAGGTCGATTCACATGGCAGAACGAAGGGCTTGGTCTGGTTGAAGACTTGGGAACTCGATGGGAATCCGAGACATCATGTCCACTGCCGCTCGGAGGCATCGTCGCGCGACGAACTCTGCCGACTGAAGTCATTTCTCGAGTTCAGGCAGTGCTGCTTGATTCACTGCAACTGGCTCTGTCGAACCCAGACGTCGCATTGCCGACGATGAGACAGTACGCGCAGGAGTTCGATGATCGAGTGCTGATGCAACATGTCGAGTTGTACGTCAACGACTGGACTGTTGAACTCGGCAAAGTCGGCGATCGTGCCTTGAAGGAACTCTCAGGCCGAGCGAAACACATCGGGCTCGTCCCGCCAAATTCCACTCCGCTGCAGATCTTTGGGAACTGAGTCCCATACAGCATCGACGAATTGCCCGTTCAGCGACCCTTCGGTTGGTTGGATGTTGTTTGACTGATGTTCAAATAACGGATTCCGAAGCGTGCAATCGCTTCCCAGAAATGCAACAAAAGCTCTGATGAAAAACAGTGGTCTATTGTTCAGACGCTTTGAATAGCATGGTGACTGCAAACCGCTCGGGGCATTTGTTTGTCGTGAGACAAAAACGACTCATCTATCTCGACGGTCATTTCCGACGATCTACGTAGGGATAACGAGAATCCCGGTTTTGGTTGAACATTTGTCAAAACAGGATCAAGAGTTGGATCGAGGGCCAAAAGTTGTCCTGCGAACCAAAAGAACTTGACCTAGGGCGTTTCCAGATCCACCCTGAGGCATGAGACTGCGGGAGAGGCGAGTACAAAGGTGGCAACATCTTGCCGTGCTCACAGGCGATCGTCTGAACCCGGTCCCCAGACAAACCAATTTCGCCGTCGGGAAGATCCTGAGTTGCCCTTTGTGACGTTGAAGCCAGAGTTTTGGCCCTGCTTCTGGATAGTCAAAGATGGGACAAGCGGTTCTAGAGAAGAAGCGGAAAATGACCCAACCTCAGCGTAGTGTCGGACAAAATCCGCTGAAGTATCGCTGCAGTTTCTGTCGCACTTCCGTGAAGCCTGTCCCAATGTCGCTTGGATGGGTGCCACTCTGGCTTTTGGGATTCCGTCGGTTCTACTGCGTGCATTGCTTCGAGATTCGAGTTCGTCCGTGCAGTTGGCTCAGGGCACTCCTCGCGCCGTTTCGAATCCTGTTCAGCATGTTGTCCGGTCGATGAGATCGATGTCGCATTTTGCCATTTGCAGTCGCAGGTTGAATGGCGACCTCATTCACAACCTGAGGTCACGGGACTAGACTTCTCACATTGCCGATAAGCCGCGAATGTTGAGATGCTTCCAATGGCGCTGATACTCAGTCTGCAACAGTCCAGCCAGTTGTTGATCGAAGTTGAAGGTTTGACCCCGACTTGGATTCGCAGCAGATCACTCGCTGAAATCGAACGATTTGAGTGCTTTGTCGGAAATCGTCGCGTCCCTCTCGCTGAACTGTTCGACGTGTCGGGTGATCCGTCAAATGGATCGATGCACTTTTCGGGAGATCTTCGCCGAGTCCACTGGATCGGTGCCCACATGGAAGACGGCGAGATTCAAATTGATGGGCGCGCGGGGCGTCATGTTGGAAGCCAGATGAAGGGCGGCCGACTGATCGTCAACGGAGATTGTGGCGACTATGCTGGAACGGAGATGTCAGGCGGGCGACTCGAGATTCAAGGTGATGCCGGAGTGCTCACCGGTGGAGCGTATCGCGGTTCGACAAAGGGCATGACAGGCGGAACGATCGTGGTCCACGGAAACGTCGGCGATGAGTGCGGTGCCTTCATGCGACGTGGCTTGATCGCAATCGGCGGAGCCTGTGGAGATTTTCCGGGGTACCACATGATCGCAGGCACAATTGCCGTGCTGGGACCTTGCGGTCGGCATCCTGGAGCTGGAATGAAGCGAGGAACGCTTGCCTTGTTGCATGAACAACGGCCCGCCGTTTTGCCCTCGTTTGCTCACGCTGCATCCCTGCCATTGCAGAGCCATGCTCTGCTCCTTCGAAAACTGCAGGATCTGGGCCTTCCGATCGAAGATCGTCAGTCGTCCTGCGTCGATGTGTTTCGAGGGGACTCCGTCTCGCTGGGACTTGGCGAAATCATCGTTGGGACCGACTCGACCATGAGCGGCGTTTAGCGATCCCAGGACCCATCGACCAAATGTGGCCCAATGGATTTCCTGAACGGCTGACTCGCCGACCGCCATCCAAGACCCAGCCACGCTGGATTCATCATAGGTGTTGGTTACTCTGCAATCTTGATCATGAACTCCAAAACTTGAAATTTGTCTCGACCAAGTCACTGAAAGGATGTGTGCGTGGAAATTCATCGTCGACTGCCGGAACGTCGTCCCTATCCGGCACCGCGTGGCAATGTGCTGCTTTTGAGTTGCATGGACTTGCGGCTTCTTGATGACATCTGCGACTTCATGGAGGGCGACAATCTGGCCAATCGATATGACCAGTTGGTGTTTGCCGGATCAGCTCTGGGAGTGATGCAGCCAACGCATGCTTCGTGGCGAGACGTCTTCTTTCAGCACCTTGACATCGCGGTTCAACTGCACGAAGTTCGCGATGTGTACATCATGGAACATCGCAACTGCGGCGCGTACACGCACTTCCTTGGTCCGCATTGCGATTTTCCGGATACGCCGGAAGGGCAATTGGCTGAAGAGATTGAGCATCGGCGGCACGCCATGAATCTGCGTGATGAAATCATGTCGCATTGTCAGACGAAACGCGATCACGGCGGAGATCCGAAACTTTGGAACCTCAACGTGAGATGCTTTCTGATGGATCTCCGAGGATCGGTACGGATGCTGGTCACCGACGGAGAGAACTACGACTTTGCGTGAAGTCTCGAGACAATCCCTGACGGTCGTCAAATCTCGCTTCGAGAACAAAGAACGGACTGAGAACTGCTAACTCTCAGTCCGTTTGTACTTTCATGACTGTGAAGAACGCGAGTTCTTACGGTTCGCGATTCGACGTTATTGCGAACAATCGAACGGCAGAACCGCAACGCCCCGATTTCATCGCGTGAAGATCACACAAAGATCGGTGCGTCAACGAGAGGTGTTTCGTCACCCAGCTCGATCACATCCACCTCTGTGACGACCACTTCTTCGACGGGTGCGGTCGTGGTTGGATCGGTCGCAGTGTCGTTCGTCGGGGTCGTGGAGTTCAGCATGTCGATTTCCGCCTGACTGAGTTCCAATGGAAGCTCAACGATGACAGGCGTATCGCCTACGACAGATTCCTCGATGGGTGCCGTCGGTTCAACAATCGTCGAATCGACAGGTGCGACTTCATCTGCCGCGGTTTCAGTCAAGTCGACAGGAGCATCTGCTGGCGTTTCGACAACTGGTTCTTCGATAACAGGTGTTTCAACAACTGGCAGTTCGACAACTGGCTCCTCGATGACGGGTGTTTCGACGACCGGCTGTTCGACAACGGGTTCTTCGATGACAGGTGTTTCGACAACCGGCTGCTCGGCAACTGGAACTTCGACAACAGGTGTTTCAACAACCGGCAGTTCGACAACGGGTTCTTCGATAACAGGTGTTTCAACGACCGGCAGCTCAACAACTGGAACTTCGATAACAGGGGTTTCAACAACCGGCTGCTCGACAACGGATTCTTCGATGAGGGGTGTTTCAACAACCGGCTCTTCAACAACTGGTTCTTCAAAAACCGGCTGCTCGACAACTGGCTCTTCGATAGCAGGGGTTTCAACAACCGGCTGTTCGACAACTGGCTCTTCGATGACAGGTGTTTCAACGACCGGCTCTTCAATTGGAGTTGTCGGAGCTGGGGTCACCAAGTCCGAAACCTTGAAGTCACCGTCGTCAAATCGTACGTCTTCGACGTTGGTCAGGTAGTCAACTGATGTTCCACGAGTCACTTCGATGATACCGAACCCTCGGTCCACCATGGTGACTTCGGAACTCTTGGTGCCCCAGAAAACGACCGTGTCATGGCCGACACCACCATCGATGATGTTGTTTCCTCGAACAACAAACAACATGTCGTGGCCGCTGTCACCTTTGATGACTGCGTCACCGCCAAGTCCGATCAGGATGTCGTGTCCCGCTTCACCGCGGATGAACGCTTCCGGGACAGACGAAATGATCAGATCATTCTTGGCGGTTGCAGGAACTGCCGCAACAGGTTCTGCTGGCTCCGCGGGCACGGAGGTTGTTTCAAGAATCACGGTTTCTTCAGCCACAGGAGCATCCGTGGTGTCTGCGACTGGTGCTTCTTCAGTCACTGGCGTTTCAAGGATCTGAGGCAACGCTTCAGGCACGGCGGGAGCATCAACCGGAGTCACTTCGACAGCAGGCTCGATGGTTGTCGTTTCCATCATCACAGGAACCGGGAGTTCAGTCTCAACATCGTTCAGGACTGGTTCGACCGGCAGTGCTTCGACCGGAGCTTCTTCCATTACGGCGAACGGCTCGATTGATTCAGTCGTCACTTCTGCGGTGGGTTCATCGGTGACGATCGTTTCCGACTCGCCGGAAGGCACTGCCGTTTGCATCAACTCAACTGGGACCGACTCCATGATGAAGACGTCCGTTGTCACGACGTCCGTCGTGGCGGATTCTTCGATCAACATTGGATCCTCGACCACGGTCTCCTCAAAGACCGGCTCTTCAACGACTTTCTGTTCTGGAATCGTTGTGAGGATCACATCAGTCGACGGCTCTGTTTCGTCCACGATCGGAACTTCAGTAAGTTCCACGATCACCGCTTTGTCAGCGACAACATCTTCTGTCGGCTTGACATCCATCGTCTGGACTTCGGCTGCGTCGGTGACTTCTGCTGTTTCCGTTGGCAACTCGAACAAGCTCATTTCGACCGGTGCTTCGGATGGCGCAGACGCATCGGTGACAAACATGGACGGTTCAACGGTCAGCGAAGGATCAACGGCCGTCTCAATTTCGGCCGCAGATGCCGACATCAAAATCATGGGTTCCAATGAAACCACGGGCGAAAACATCAGAGGCCCAAACGAGCCAGAATCCAGAGTCATCGTCATGTCCCTCAAGCGAAGAAGCCAATCAAGTTGAATCATTCCCAGCGCAGACCGGGGCCGTTGGTGGAAATACGGCATCGTGATTCGTTGAGTGGACATGCGTGGGACTCGTTTTCGTTCGAACGGCGGCGGTCCGGAGCCGACGGCGACCAACGGAAACGACCTGTTGACTTTGGGCAACGTTGCCGGATGAATACGTCTTGGCGACCGAATCTCGGGACCGGCTCTGCCACTGAATGCCAACAAATGCTGTTCCTTGAACTCCCGGCGAAATCCGTCGACAATCCTCGTCAAGCGGCATCGGCCCACATCCGACCGCATCCATCGATTCTTGCGCGAACACTCGTGTTCGTGTGACAGCTGGGCGAGCATTTCGCGGCGATTTTGCCTTTTCGAAAGGTCGACGCGCGAATGCCTGCCTGAATTTCATCTAGCGAGAGGGACTTATGATTCGCACTTTGACCGCGATGACTGTTCTTGTGACGTCAAGTTTGATCGCCAATGCTCAGGAAACCAACATCGTGTATCCCAAGACAAAGACCGTCGAACAGGTCGACGACTTCCATGGCACCAAAGTGGAAGATCCCTACCGCTGGCTTGAAGACGATGTTCGCACGTCGAAGGAAGTTGCCGATTGGGTGACCGAGCAAAACAAACTCACGTTCGGCTATCTGAAATCCATCCCTCAGCGCGAGACCATTCAGAAGCGCATGACGGAACTCTGGAATTACGAAAAGATCGGTGCCCCTTTCAAACGAGGCGGGCGGTACTACTTCAGCCGCAACGACGGACTGCAGAATCAGAACGTCCTGTTCCAGCAGGAGACTCTGGAGAGCGAACCAAAGGTACTGCTCGATCCCAACACATGGTCCAAGGACGGCACCGTGGCACTTTCCGGCACGGCGTTCAGCGATGACGGACGTTATGTGGCGTACGGCATTCAGGCGGCTGGCTCCGACTGGAACACCTGGAAGATCATGGACATCGAAACCGGCAAGGTGCTCGATGATGAACTCAAATGGGTCAAGTTCAGCGGCGCCGAGTGGACTCCGGACAGCAAGGGATTCTTCTACGCTCGTTATCCGGAGCCGGCCGAAGGAGCCGCGTTCACGTCGCTCAACGCGAACATGAAGGTGTACTACCACCGAGTCAACACGCCGCAGTCGGCCGACGTGCTGGTTTACGAACGGCCGGATCAGCCAGACTGGGGATTCCAGTTGAGCGTCTCAGAAGACGGCCGCTATCTGATCATCACCGTTTGGCTCGGCACCGACGATCGCTATCGAATCGTCGTCAAGGATCTGCAGGAACCTTACGGCCTTCCGTACGAGCTGATCAGCAACTTTGACAATGAGTATTCCTTCGTGGGGAACGATGGACATGTCCTGTACTTTAAGACGAATGTGGATGCTCCAAACAAGCGAGTCATCGCGATCGACCTGAAGAAGCCAGCGAAAGAGAACTGGAAGGAGATCATTCCAGAGACCGAAAACGCGATGGAATCGGTCGGCATCGTGGGCAACATGTTTGTCTGCAGTTATCTGAAGGACGCGAAAACTCAGGTCAAACTGCATGCCATGGACGGTTCGTTCGTTCGAGAAGTTTCGTTTCCGGGCATTGGCACGGCAGGTGGATTTGATGGTCGTCGCAAGGACACGGACGTCTTCTATTCTTTCAGCAGCTTCGCGGTTCCACCAACAACCTATCGGTACAACATGATCACCGGCGAGAGCAAGGAGTACCGACGGGCTCAGGTGAAGTTCAATCAGGATGACTACGAAACGAAGCAGATCTTCTACACGAGCAAAGACGGCACGAAAGTGCCGATGTTTATCACTCACAAGAAGGGTCTGAAGCTCGACGGGAACAACCCGACTTTGCTGTACGGTTACGGCGGCTTCAACATTTCGATCACACCAAGTTTCAGCGTCGGTCGCATTACGTGGATGGAAATGGGTGGTGTTTACGCCGTTGCGAATCTTCGCGGTGGCGGTGAGTACGGCGAGAAGTGGCACAAGGCCGGGACGAAGGCTAACAAGCAGAATGTGTTCGATGACTTCATCGCCGCAGGCGAGTGGCTGATCGCCAACAAGTACACATCATCGAAGAAACTGGCCATTCAGGGCCGAAGCAACGGCGGTCTGCTGGTCGGCGCGGTCATGACTCAGCGGCCGGATCTCTTCGGAGCCTGCCTGCCCGGCGTCGGCGTGATGGACATGCTGCGATTTCAGAAGTTTACCGCCGGACGATTCTGGGTGGATGACTTCGGCAACGCTGACGTCGCCGAAGAGTTCCCGGCGCTGATGAAGTACTCACCATACCACAACATCAAAGGCGGAGTTCAATACCCGGCGACATTGATCACAACGGCCGACACCGACGATCGCGTCGTCCCCGGTCACAGCTTCAAATTCGCAGCGAAGATTCAGGCCAGTCAGTCAGGAACAGCTCCGACTCTGATCCGCATCGAAACCTCCGCCGGACACGGCGCTGGAAAACCGACGGCAAAGATCATCGAGGAAGCCTCTGACGAACTGGCGTTTCTGGTCAAGTCGTTGGAAATGAAGTAGAGGCGGTGAGGGACGGTGGGGCGGATATCTCATCTGCTGCATCAGTTCCACACATCGTATTTGCAATTCCCCTGAGCCTGCATGGATGTTTTCCAGCCTCATGCAGCCATCCACGCAACTGAAGTTATTCGTTCAATCGCGGAGTATTCATCATGGCAGACGCCACTATCACCGGAATGGTTCACCTCATCGAACCCACCAAGACGTTTGGTCAGAAGGGATTCCGAAAACGTCTCGTGGTGCTGGAACAGACGATCGGTCGGTTCACAAACTATATTCCGCTGGACTTTATCTCCGACGCATGCGACTCGGTTGACGATCTCAAAGTGGGCGACAAGATCAAGGTGAAGTACCGTTTGTCCGGTCGGAAGTGGCAGAAGGATTCATTCAGCGAAGTCAAGTTCTTCCTCAGTGCGGAAGCGATGGGATACGAACTGGTTTCCGCGGGCAATACAGCTTCAGACCGCCCCGATGAGGACGTGCCCGACTTCGGTCCTGAAGACGACTCTGCGCCGTTTTGACGCGAGCGCCGCGGCGATGTTGTCCGCTCGGGAGGCGATAAGATGCTGATGTCAACTGCGATGCGTCCCCTCTCCACCGCGAATGAATTCCTGAGAAGGTTGACGACATTTCGGGGGAGAGGGCCAGGGTGAGGGGATTGTTTGAAGATTGCAATCTCCAGAGAAAAACCTCATCCGGCCTCATCCGGCCACCTTCTCCCCCGAACCGTCGTGAACGTTCTGAGTCATTCCTTCGCGGGGGAGAGGGGACAAATCCGCAGTTCACATGAACGCCTCATTTGTTGACGGTCGTATTCTCGACGTAGCGGAATTCGTCAGAATTCCGAGTTCTCACGAACCCGGCTACAGGCGAACGCAAGCGCCAGGATTTGGTAGGCCGGACCGAACGGAGTGAGTTCCGGCATTTCTGACCGTGCCGGAACTCGCGTTGCTCGGTCCGGCCTACCCAAAAATGGTCCATCACCGCAGATCGCTGATGCCCGATGGCAAAGCCGCATGAAACGCTGCGCCGCCGTCGGATGGCGTATGAAAGATCAACATTCCGCGATGCATGCGGACGATCTGCCAGGCAAGGCACAGACCAAAGCCAAGACCGCGCCCTGCAGAACGGCCCGAGTAAAACGGGTTGAAGAGATTCCGTCGAATGGTCGGATCCGTGACTCCAGGCCCGTTATCGGCCACGCAAAGTTCGACCGTGCCCGGTTGATCGTCGTGCAGCGTGACCGAGATTTCTCCCGACTGCTTTGATGACCGCAGAGATTCGATGGCGTTTCGCACCAGTTGGGCAATCAAAGTGCTGATCTGCGTTCGGTCGGCAACGATTTCGATCGCATCCGAAGTGCTGGCCAGACGAATCTCGATGTTGCAGTCGGCCGCAATGGAGTTCAGCGGAACCAGCGTTTGTTGAGCCAGTTCGACAAGATTCAGCCGCGACAAAGCCGGGGCCGGAGGGCGAGCGAACAGCATCGAATTCCCGATCATGTCGCGAATTCGAAGAGCCTGCACGCTGATCGTTTCAATCGCCTGTCGCGTCTCCGGAGCCTGCTCCGACTTCAGCAGCAACTGACTTTGCCCAAGAATGCTGGCCAGCGGATTGTTGATCTCATGCCCAGCTCCGGCAGCGAACTCGGCCATCGCATTCAGAACGTTCGGATCCGGCAGAAGGATTTCTCGACCGACACTGCGCGACAGGATGCTGCGGCTGACCTCGATCAGTTGTGCATTAGCTGTTGTCAAATCGTCATCGTCGGCGTCTGCCAATTGAACCACGAGACATGCCGAAAGGTCCGGCCACGGCAGAATCTGCAGTCGAGTCCCGCCGATGAGTCCGGATTCAGCCACAAGATCGACGATGGCTTCTCGGTCAAGTAGTAATGAGAAAGGAGCCTCAACGGAAGTGCGTGTCAGACCCTGTTCGCCGTCTGTCCTGGTCCGAGCGCACGTGAGCCCAAGCTGGTCCGGGCTATCAGAGTAGATCAACACAGCGGCCGGATACTCCGCAAGCCATAGCTCTGCGACAAGTTGCGTTGCCTTCAACCAGGCAACTCCGGAAATAGCCGCGGATAGGATTTCAGGATTCATTCGTTCGGACAGTTCTTGTCTCTGTTTGCGATCGGTGCTGACCATTGATTGTCTGGATCATACAACGGAGTTTTAGCGGATCGAACTGATGTCTGTCGTCGGATTTCGTTAGATCCTCCTTGCCGAGGAGGATTTCGCGGCCCAGCCGCAACTCTGTGTTGAGGAGCAGTCCCGAAATAAGTTACCTGAATCACAACCCGATGCGTCAGCGAGGGATTGCTGTCGCGAAGAAAAATCCCTCACTCACGTTTCGGGTTGTGATTTCTGGCCTCTGTCAAAACCGGAATTCATTTCAGGAATGTTCCTCAGCGGACACGATCTAGTCGGCCTCAACCGGACGTATTGACGTTCTCACCTTGCTGCCATGCGACGAGATTTCCCAATCAACCGGACATCGACAGGCCGCGGCGTCCGTCGGCATCCTTTTCTGAAGCCTGAGAATGCCTCCGGCGAGGAGGCGCAGCGGAAGATCGTGGTTCATTAACCCCAGCCCTTGCAAACCCATCGTATGGTTTCGTGATCACTTGCCTGAATCAGCGATTCCGTCGATCGTACGTCTGCACAGAGATCTGCCATGCCCTTCCGGAGACTGCTGTCCCATGACTGATTCAAACTACACCTGCCCTCAGACCCGCGAGCAGGTCATTGCGATGTATTTCCTCGAACACCGTGCCAAGTTACTGGATGTCGCGGCGTATCTTGATCGGCTTGACCGAGCACGTCCCGAATCGTCATCACCGGATTTTCGGGAAACGGCGATGGCAGAAGCGATCCGAATTCTTGGCGACGGTCAGCCGCGTCGGGCCAAGCGCATTCTGGAACTGCTCAGCGATGATTCTGCCGCGATTCCACAATCGGCTCACGGGACAAAAGGAGCAGCGGGAGCTGTTCGACCGACAATAGCGGGAGCCAAGTCATGAAGTACATTGATCCCCACGTTCACATGGTGTCTCGAACCACAGACGACTATCAGCGGATGGCACTGGCTGGGTGCATTGCCATCACCGAGCCTGCATTCTGGGCGGGATTCGATCGCTCATCGGCTCAGGGGTTCTATGACTACTTTCGACAACTGACCGAGTACGAGCCGCGGCGCGCATCGTCGTTCGGAATCCAGCATTTCACCTGGCTGTGTATCAATCCGAAAGAGGCTGATGACCCGGGCTTCGCGAGAGAAGTCGTGGCGATCATTCCTGACTTCCTGAAATGCGGGAACGTCCTTGGAATCGGCGAGATCGGTCTGAACAAGAACACGCGAAACGAAATGATCATTCTCGAAGAGCAGATCGCTCTGGCGGAACGATTCAATCAGTTGATCCTCGTGCACACGCCGCATCTCGAAGACAAACGCAAGGGGACTCGATTGATCATGGATGCACTCAGCGCCAGCAAGATTGATCCGGGGAGAATCCTGATCGATCATGTCGAAGAGCATACGGTCGCGGAAGTTCTTGATCGCGGATTCTGGGCCGGAATGACGCTCTATCCGGACACAAAAATGACACCGCAGCGAGCGACGGATGTGATCGAAATGTACGGCTCGGAGCGAATCTGGATGAACTCTGCCGGCGACTGGGGATGCAGCGATCCTCTGGCCGTTCCAAAGGCTCGCATCGAGATGTCACGTCGCGGACATGCGATGACGTTGATCGACAAGGTCACTCTGGAGAACCCAAAGACGTTCCTGAGCCAGTCAGATAAGTTCAAGCTGACCGCCGGTTAGTCTTCGCTCGGCGTGAAATGAGGTTGAGGGATCTTTCTTCAGATTGCACTCTTGAAGCAATCCCCATCACCCGAAACGTCGTCAACCTTCTCAGGAATTCATTCGCGGGGGAGAGGGGACAAATCACAGCCCAGATGAACGCTCAATTCATCCCGAGCAAAAAGTCGTCTCACGACTGCGGACTTGCAGCGTAGTCATCCACATACGATTCCTGCTAACATCTTCGACTCGCAACGTTCCCGCCTCTTCAACATACCTTCCCTGGAGATCGACATGTCTCACCGAAAATCATCACGCCGTTCGTTTCTTGCTGCGTCCGCTGCTCTGTCCGCATCAGCAATTGCTGCGCCTGCGGTCATGTCCGCGACTTCGCGGAAGAAGGAGTTGCATGTTGCTGCCGTGGGTGTGAATGGAATGGGCTGGTCGGATCTTTCGAGTATTGGCAGCCATGCGAGTGTCCGGTTTGTTGGCTTCTGTGATATCGATGACCGTCGCTTTGACAAAGCGGATGCTGAGTTCAAGGGCGTTCCTCACTTCGCCGATTATCGAGTCATGCTTGGCGAGCTTGGTGATAAAGTTGACGCCGTCATTGTTGCTACGCCGGATCACATGCATGCTCCGATCGCAATGGCCGCCATGAAGATGGGAAAGCACATTTATTGCCAGAAGCCCTTGACGCATACCGTCTGGGAAGCACGGCAAATGCAACTGCTTGCGGCGAAGATGGATCTCACGACACAGATGGGCAATCAGATTCACTCCGCGATGGAGTATCGTCTTGGAGTTCGTCTGATTCAGGATGGAGCGATCGGCAAGATCAAAGAAGTGCATTCGTGGGTTGGTGTTCAGGGGCGACAGTACAACAACGGACTTGCGGAACGTCCTGCAGCCGGAACAGCGCCATCGTCGGTTCAGTGGGATCTTTGGATTGGAGCTGCCCCGGAGCGTCCATTTGCTGCTGAGGTTTATCATCCTTTCAATTGGAGAAACTGGCAGGACTTCGGTTCCGGAGCGATGGGCGATTTCGGCTGCCATATCCTCGATCCCGTGTTCACCGCCCTTGGACTGAAAGCACCGACGTCAATCATCGCAGAGAATGCCGGGACGAATCAGGAAGTCTGGCCGGGACCAGAAACGATCACATTTCAGTTTCCCGGGAACGAACGTACCGTTGGCAACACACTCAAGATTGTTTGGCGAGACGGTGGTTTGAAGCCGCCAAAGGAACTCGCGCAATTGCCTGAAGGAATCGAGCTGCCTGGCGCGGGATCGATCTTTATCGGCGAAGGTGGAGTGATGTTGTTGCCTCATGTTGGCAAGCCGTCTTTGTATTCCAACAACAAAACGATGGACTACAAGATGCCGGATGTGAAGGGCACAAACCACTGGCATGATTGGGTTGATGCGGTAGTCAATGGAACGAAGACCACTGATGGCTTCGACTACGCCGGACCTCTGACTGAGACTGTTCAGCTCGGCAATGTGGCTGCTCGAGTGCCCGGACAAAGCCTGACATGGAACTCTGCTTCGCTTTCATTCGCCGATAACGAGGCTGCCAGCAAATTGCTGACAAAATCCTATCGGGCCGGATTTGAAGTGGAAGCAGTGACCGGCTAAGTCCCCCGCTGCTGGTTCTCTGTCGCAAGTTCTGCTGATGTCGCTATTTGTTCAGCGGTGAAAATGCGTCTCGCAGACTTGATGTTCTCGTGTTGGTCTCCGGCTGCTAACCTGCTGAACAAGTCCACCCAGTACCGTTGCGCGCGTGTCATCAACAAGATGGTCGCGGCGAAATCTCAACAAGGTCGTGCCGTGCAACGCAGGATTTTCAGAAAGATCCGAAGACAATTTTTGCACTCATCGGGCTCTTGAAGATTCCGAGGAATAGTCATGGGGAAGAGAGGCCATCACGGCAACAAACAGGACGGAAGTCTGCTGGCTTCAGTCTTCATCCTCACGTTGGGTGGAGGGTGTTGCCTGTTCACTGTTGCTGCCTTGTACCCTCAGTCGTTCACCCTGGCAGCGTCCGTCGTCGGTGGCATTGCAGCTTTGTTCATCATCATTGCAGTGCTTCAGCGTACAGGTCGACTCCCCTCAAACAGTTTGGGATTTCTTTTCATCTCAAACAAAAATAAACGGGACGATGGAGCGAACGACTACCTACCGCGCCGATCGGGTGACTCCCGGCCAATGGCTCAGGGCACAAATCGTCCGATCTCCGCAGAAGAAGCACATGAGATTCGGGTGACAAGCCCGAATACATGGGTCCCTTCTCCTGCGAAGAGAAAACGAAAAAAATGACGAGCCCACAAACCCACGATTCTAATCTGGTGCAATGGATTGCGACCATGTGTCGAGCAACGTATCACAATTCCAGTCGGTCATCTGATGCTGTACGCAGAATCCTGCCGTTGCTGATGGTCAGTGGTTTCACGGCGCTGATTTCAGGTTGTTCCGACTCTGTTCAGTCAGTTGCACGTGATGAGGCGACAATTCCAGCTTCGCCAGTCATGGTTCCTGCTGCGTCCAACATCGCCGATGCAAGTGCGGGCCATCCATCAGATCAGCCGCTGATCGATGAAGAAGTGACGCTGCACCTGCACGCTCCAACGGCAAAGATACCACCTGATGCGAGGCCAAAGCTTGGACGCTTTGCATTGCCCTCTGAACCCGAATTGAAGATCGGTGACCGCGCCCCGGAATTGATTGTGAAGCAATGGGTGCACGGGAATTCGAACCGTTCATCAGGAGCTTCGTTTAGTGTTCAGGTCATTACATTCTGGGCAACATGGAGTGAGCCATCGATTGAAGCCATCGGGAGATTTCCGATTCTGCAAAATCGATTTGGAGACGATGTTCAGTTCGTAGCCGTCTCATCGGAGACTGCCGAAGCGGTGACTGGTTTCCTGAACACAGAACGGCCCGTCGGAAATCACCAGTGGAAGGAGTTCCTGTCATTTCCGATCGCAGCGGACCACCGTGGCGACATGGAAGGACAATTCCTGCTCGCGAGCTTTGAACAGGCGCTTCCAACGTCGTTCGTCGTGGATTCAGAGGGGCGAGTGGCCTGGATCGGACCTGCCGATCAGGTTGAGCCTGTCATTGCAAAAGTTCTTGCCGGAGGCTGGGTTCTGGATGCAGCACGCAAGTCGCATCAGTTGGTACAGGCGAGGAAAGCCGCGCAGCGAGAGATTCGAGAGCGTCTGGCATTGGCGCGAGTTTCAAATGATGGCGACGAGTGCATCCGACTGATCGACGAGCTGTTGGAAGCGTTCCCTGATGACGTGGATTTCCAGATGCTTCGTTTTCAATATCAGCTTCGATTTGAAATGGCTGCAGCGGCAAACGAGCAGGCTATGAAGTTGCTGAACCAGCTCAGGGATGATTCGCTGCGTTTGAATCAGCTCGCTTGGTGTCTGGCCGAGCACGCATCAGTCCCGGATCTTGACCTCTCCGTTGCCCATGAAGCAGCAAGCCTCGCGGTTGAGTTGACAAAAGAGTCCGATGCTTCGTCGCTGGAAACGTTAGCGCGGGTTCAGTTCCGTCGCGGAGATGTTGATGGAGCGATCGAAACGCAGGCCAAGGCGGTCGAACTTGCGCCAGCCAGCAGGAACCTTGCAGACACGCTTGAGGCGTTCCGCAAGGCATCGCCTTCACCGATCAAGAAGGTCGGATTCTACGGCGCACTGATGTAATCGTCGCTGCAGCGGAATCGCCAGTGACCGTGTCAGTTGAGTCCGCGTCCCGGGCTCCAAAGCACATCGAGTTGTCCATCCTGATTCGCAATTCTCGCAAGGACAAACAGCAGATCTGACAGACGGTTCAGCACGACCGCAATCATGGGATTGACGGGTTCGATGGTGTGGAGCTTCAGGACTTCCAGTTCAGCCCGCCGACACACTGCTCGCGCGAGATGCAGCGATGCGGCTGCCGCCGTGCCGCCGGGCAAAATGAAACTGCTGAGCGGCTTCAGTCGAGCGGTAAATTGGTCGATCAGTGACTCGAGTTGATCGACATGTGCCTGGTCCGTGCGGCGTGGCAACGGGTCAGGGTCGCTTCCTGGCAGCGGAACGCAAAGATCAGCCCCGACATCGAACAGCAACTGCTGAATCGACCGGAGCAGTTCGGCAACGTCGTCAATTCCACCGGCGGCGATCGCTACGCCGATCGCACAGTTTGTTTCATCGATCGCACCTCCGGCGATGATACGGGGATGGAGTTTTGAAACTCGATCCCCGTTGCCAAGACTTGTCTCGCCATGATCTCCGCTGCGAGTGTAGATTCGATCAATGTGAACCATGATGTCGTTCTCAGTTTCGTCGAGGGCCACGATTTCAATCATTCGCCTATCAGCGCGATTATAGCGACGACCTGCACTCGGGCTGGCAGTGGACAGGACGGAAAACCTGTAAACCGACCCACTCCATGGGAAAACGTGGCTTGCGAGCCTCTGCACGGCAGCTTCGATGAGAATTGTTTGCATCAAACACGTTCGTGCATTCGCAAGTCGGCTCAAGAGTTCCTATCGTTCGGCGTAATGCACTCCAAACTGCCTGTTCGACGCGACAGACGCACTTTCCAGAGACATTGAGTCCTCGGTGCTGAGCTCTCACGAAGCGTTTCGTTCGACAGTCACAGGATACGATCACCACCAATTTGCCCCAAATCTGCGACCGTCCGCCGTTGTGAACAAATCCAAGAATTCTCTGCTGCTTCAAACGATGCTGATCACGACCGTCATGTTGTGGTTTTCGTCTTTCTCGATGGTCAGTGCTCGCGGTCAGGAACCACTCCAAGTCTCGCAGAGTGTTTCATCTGAGGGTGAATCGAATGCTGCTGCTGGTATCCCAAAACCCCAGTTCCAGTCTCTTCCGCTGACGGCCAGCCGAGTCAGTCTGGTGATTGCCTACTGCGGTGCAATCATGCTTGCATCGGTCATTGGCGGCTACCTTCCATCGATCATCAGGCTGACCCACACGGGGACTCAAACCATCATCAGCGTCGTCGGTGGCCTGATGCTGGGTATCGCGATGTTTCATCTCCTGCCGCACGCAACCCAGAGCCTGACGATTCACGAAGTTGTGTGGTGGATGATGTCGGGTATCGTGGCCACGTTTTTGATCATTCGATGGTTCCACTTTCACCATCACGGCCCGCTTGAGATTTCGACGGAGAAAGAGGAACCGTGTTCCGGACATGATCACGACCATGATCACGACCACGATTCTCATCGATCGTCGAATCACATTCGGGAACCGTACTGCCATCATGCTCATCAGCTCAGTTGGGTCGGGATTGCGATCGGGCTGTCACTTCACACGTTCATTGATGGCATGGCGTTGGCCGCAAGCGTGCAGGCTCCGATGATGCGACCGTCGCTGATCCCGTTAGCTGGCTTTGGTACGTTCCTTGCCATCCTTGCTCATAAGCCGCTCGACGCTGTTTCGATCACTTCACTGATGGCAAGCAGCGGATGGAAATCAGGGGCGCGGCTGAAAGTCAACCTATTGTTTGCCTGCATGTGCCCGATCGGCGCGGGGATTTTTCTGGCCGGGGTTCATCAGTTGTCGGCGATGCAGAACGTTGTCATCTGTGCGGCCCTGGCGTTTTCCGCCGGAGTCTTTCTCTGCATCGCGCTGAGTGATCTGCTTCCGGAGATGGAGTTTCATTCGCACAATCAGGTTGGATTGACTCTCGCGCTGCTGGGCGGAATCCTGATTGCGTATGGCGTAACGTTTCTGCACTGACTCAGACCAAACCTTGAGTCAGTCACGCTTCCTGCGAAGGTGTCGGTGATGGCGGACCCTGTTCAAATTCTGAAGGAACTCGTGGCGATCCCGAGCGTCAATCCGATGGGGCGAGACCTCAAAGGTCCGGAATACCTCGAGACTCGGCTGACAGAATGGCTGGTCGCTTTTCTGAAGGCTCAGAATCTGCCGTCAGAAGTTGTCGAAACCGCGCCGGGGCGATGCAATGTGCTCACGCGTCTTGATGTGGGAAGCAGCTTTCCAACGATTCTGCTGGATGCTCATCAGGACACCGTGCCTGTTGATGGCATGACGATTCCTCCATTTGAGCCGCGGGAAGCAGGCGGCCGAATCTATGGTCGCGGTTCGTGCGATGTGAAGGGAGGACTCGCTGCCATGCTCGCTGCGTTCGTTCGCCTTTCGGGTGAGAAGCATCGACTCAAGGCGAACATTGTTTTCTCGATGACGTGCGATGAAGAAGCGACAAGTCTTGGGATCAATCATCTCGTTCAAAGCTGGCGGACCGGAGAAAATCGATATCAGCTCTGCCCGAATCGACCGGATGAAGCGATCGTGGCTGAACCGACTTTGCTGGACGTCGTTGTCGCGCATCGTGGAGCGATGAGGTGGCAGATTCGAACGGTCGGGCGAGCGTGTCACAGTTCTCGGCCGAGCGATGGCATCAATGCGATCTATCGGATGGCGTCTGTGATCAAACACCTCGAAGAGTTCGCCGCCTGGCTTCCGACGTCTCGACCGCAGCACCCGCTTTGCGGCCCGGCGACGCTGAGCGTCGGTCTGATTTCTGGCGGAAGCAGTGTGAATGTGGTTCCTGACAATTGCGTCATCGACATTGATCGCCGAGCCTTGCCGGGCGAAGATGGCATGGCGGCTCGGCAGGAAGTGATTGATTACGTGGCAGAAAAGCTGGACTTCGAAGTGGTCCACGAGGCTCCATACTGCCTGAGCACGCCGCTGGCCGATGATCTGAACGGAACTCTTGCCGAGAATCTTCTAGAGACAATCGCTGGCGTCGCTGGGTCTCGGCGTTCGATCGGAGTTCCCTACGGCACGCACGCCTCGCGGATTGCTGCTGCCGGAGTACCATCCGTCGTTTTCGGCCCCGGCGATATCGCTCAGGCACACACGAAAGACGAATGGATCGAAGTGGATCAACTTCATCTGGCGACTGAGATCTACTACAGATATTGCGTTGACCGATAGTCCGTAATCTTCGAAGATGGCGAGCGGTTTGGTGTTCCCGCCGGTTTCTCGGGGACCTGCTTGAGTTCTGTACTTTTGGGATTTCGCAGATGGTTCGGAGAAATCCATTTCTCGTTGTGCTGCTGACTCTGACGGCTGTCATCACTTCCGGTTGCGGCGAAAGCGGATCAGAGAAGGCGACCGAAGAGGTTGTCACCACGGCCAAACCGGCACCCGAAACACCGAAGTCGCCGTCGGCAGGTCCCGGCACGACCCCGGAACCGACGGCAACTCCAGCGGAGGAAGCTCCGATGGAATTCAAACCATTGAATCTGAATGCGCTCGGATCCACCAACGCGAAATCCGCGGCAGACGTTTCTTCAATGTCGTCGGAAGAACGCATTCAAGGTGTGATTGCGAAACTTCAGCCGCTCCAGATCCTGCTCGGACAATGGCGAGGTACAACGCGGCGAGAATACAACAACTTCAAAGCCGTCGATGCGCACGAATGGGTCTGGGATCTGCGAACAAAGCCTGAACAGCCGTCGCTCGTGATGACTTCGGACAAAAGTCCGTACATTCGGTCGGCGCGATTAACGTGGGACATCGCTGCCAACAAGTTTCAGCTCACAATTCAGGATGCTGATGGTAAAGAGAGATCACTCTCAGGCGACTTCACAGAACCGGTTTCTGAAATCGTTGGCAGCGACGACAAACTCCATCGTGTTTTTCGACTTGAGTTCAACGAAGTGGAGAGTTCTTCCAACCCTGAGCTATGGCAACTGGCATTCGCCCAGCAGGAGAACAATCGATATCTGCTCGAGGTGGCAAAGCGGCGCGGCAAGGCGGCGTTTGCTCGGTTCGATACAGTGTCGACTCAACGAGAAGGGACCTCGTTCGCCCTGAGCGACTCGGGATACGCAGAAAAGACCTGCATCATTTCAGAGGGACTGGGCACTACGGAAATCATGTACAAGGGACGTTCTTACTGGGTCTGTTGCTCAGGATGCAAAGCCGCATTCGAAGACGATCCGGAAACGTGGATTGCACGCGCGGCGAAGAAGGAGCCAGCAAAGTCACCATGAACAAAGCCTTTGTCCGCGAGCCCGAAGCCGATGCTCGTGTGATGTGTCCTGTCTGCCATTCGCTTGGGACGGCAGTTGGGCCGGAGCCACTGAATACGCATGTTCGTGACGAACACCGGCGGCGAATCAGCGATTCTGCCTGGTGCTGCAGCAATCCCGATTGCCGAGTCGTCTACTTCGATATCTTCGAACAAACGATTCGAGTCGAAGACCTGAAGGCCGCGGTGTATCCCTATGATCTTGATGCTCCTATTTGTCCCTGCTTCGGACTGACATGGGATGACATCGACCTTGATGCCCGTGAACCCGTCCCGGTTCGAATCCGCGCACTCGCCGTCAAGGCTCGATCACCCGAAGCCAGATGCCAGTCGCTTTCGATCGACGGGCAGTGTTGCCTCAAGGAAGTCCAAAGGCTCTATCTAAAGCATCTCTAAACAACAATTGTCTCGATCAATGCTCGATGGCAACGTCGTCTGCATCTTCCTCCATCGAGAGTCCGCGAGCGAACCAAGGGTAGATCGCGGGAACGACGAGAGATGTGAGAAGAGTTGATGTGATGAGTCCACCGATGACGACGCTGGCGAGTGGTCTTTGCATTTCGGCTCCGTCGCCTCCGGAGAAGGCCATCGGCATAAAGCCAAGGCTCGCGACGAGCGCGGTCATCAAAACCGGTCGAAGTCGTGACAATGCCGTTTCCCGAGTCGCATCCTGCAGAGGCATGCGGTTCTTGCGAAGATGCTCGGCCGCGCTGACCCAGACGAGTCCATTCAGGACGGCGACACCAAACAGTGCAATGAAGCCGACACCAGCAGAGATACTGAACGGCATATCCCGAAGTTTCAGGGCGAAGACTCCGCCGCTGGCCGCCATCGGAACGGCGAGGAAGATCAGCAATGCCAGTCGAGTCGATTTGAACGATGTGTAGAGAAGCAGAAAGATCATCATCAGCACAACAGGCGTGATCAGCATCAGCCGCTGTTTTGCGGACTGAAGGTTTTCGAAGTCGCCACCCCACTGCACTTCATATCCCGACGGAATATTCACATTCTGTTCGACGGCCTTTTGAGCGGCTGCGACAAATGTTTCCACATCACTGCCTCGGACGTTGGCCGACACGAAGGTTCGACGACGATTCGATTCGTGTTCGACCGACGGAGGCGTTTCTTCCTCCAGGAATGTTGCGAGTTCTCCAAGGGGAACCGGCTTTCCTCCTGCTTCCGCGACAGGCAATTGCTTCTGGCCTTCGACATTCGAACGCCACTCTTCGGGGACTCGAACTCTCACCGGAAATCGGGCTCGGCCTTCATAAATCACACCCGAGTGCCGACCGCCAAGTGCCTCAACGACATCCATGACTTGCTGTGCTTCAATCCCGTACTGCGACAAAGCATCGCGATCCGGCACGATGGTTGTGGTCTGCAGGTTTGCCTGGTAATCGGCCTTGACGTCCACGGCACCTTTGATTGTCTTCAACGTTGATTCGATGTCTTTTGACAAACGAGCCAGCGTGTCCAGATCGTCCCCGTAGATCAGAACGGCGACGTCGGCCTTAACGCCCGCGACCAGTTCGTCAACTCGCATTTCAATCGGCTGAGTGAAACCGAAGGCGACACCAGGGACATTGGAGTTCAGCACTTTCGAAAGTTCTTCGATCAGGGATTCGCGAGTCACACCTGGGCGCCAATCAGTATGATCTTTCAGAATGACCCACACGTCCGTTTGGTGAACCCCCATCACGTCGTTCGCGATTTCAGGTCGGCCTGTCTTGCAGAACACGGTCTTCACTTCCGGGAACTTCTTCACTTCCTCTTCGATCAGGTCTGACATTTCAATGGCACCCTCCAGAGTCGCGCTGGGGAGCCGAACGGCTTCGATCAGCAGGTCGCCCTCTTCCAGCCTCGGCATGAATTCACCGCCAAGCGACAGCGCGACTGGGATACTGATTCCAAACACTCCCAGAGCAATGGCAGTGGTGATGCGAGGATGATTGATCGCTCTTGTTACGACCGGTGTGTAGAAGATCTTGATCCACCGCACCAGAAAGACATCCTTGTCGACCATCTTCTTCGGCAACGCGAGTGACGCCATCACAGGCATGAATGTCATGGACAGAATCAGCGATCCACCCAATGCGAACAGCACGGTCAGAGCCATCGGGCGAAACAGTTTTCCTTCAGTCCCCTGCAGCATCAGAATCGGCAGATACACGATCGAAATGATCAATTCACCGAACATCGTCGGCTTGCGAACTTCGATCGCGGCATCTCGAATGATATCGATGTGGCTTTTTCCGGACTTATTGTGAGCAATTCGGTGAATGCAGTTTTCGACCATGATCACCGACGAATCCACGATGAGCCCAAAGTCGATCGCCCCCAGACTCATCAGGCTCGCAGTGATTCCGAACGCCTGCATCATGCTCGTTGCGAACAGCATCGAAAGTGGAATTGCCAAAGCCGTGATGATTCCAGCCTTGATACTCCCGAGCATAATGAGCAACACGACGATGACCAGCACGCCACCCTCGACGAGATTCTTGATGACCGTGTTGAGCGTTCGGCCGATCAGGGCGGCTCGATCGTAAATGATTTCCAGTTTGACGCCTTCCGGGAGCGTCTCCTGAATCTCCATCAGGCGGGTTCGAGCACGTTCGACAACTTCGCGAGAGTTCTCTCCGACCAGCATCATCACGAGTCCAGTAACCGCCTCGCCGCGACCATCACGAGTCACGCAGCCCTGGCGAGTCATCGGCTCGATCTCAACCTTCGCAACATCGCGAATAAGCAGAGGTGTGCCGCCTGTTTCGCGGCGAAGAACGATCTTCTCCAGATCTTCAATTCCACCAACCATTGCCTGACCGCGAAGAAATCGCTGTTCGCCATTGTGAATGACATAACCGCCGCCGGCCGCCGTGTTGTTGGCTTCGATCGCGTTGAAGATCTGCTCAAAGGTCACGTTGTAAGTGCTCAGCAGTTGAGGATCCGGTTTCACCTCAAACGTCTTATAGAGTCCTCCGTGCGTATTGATCTCGGTAACGCCCTGTACTTCTCGCATGCGAGGAGCGACATCCCATTCGAGGATCGTTCTCAACTGCATCGGTGTGTAACCTTCACCGACGACTTCGAACTGCAGAATCTCGCCGAGTGCAGTCGTCAATGGCCCCATTTCCGGTGTCCCGTAGCCTGACGGAATCTGAGATGCAGCGTTGCTGAGTCGCTCGGACACCAACTGCCTCGCTCGATAGATGTTGGTGCCTTCCTCGAACACGATCGTCACGACTGAAATGCCGAACTTTGAAACGCTGCGAAGCTCTTCAACGTCCGGAAGTCCGCCCATCGTGACTTCGACGGGCTGAGTGATGTATCGCTCGACTTCTACCGGCGACAACGATCCGGCCTCGGTGATCACGGTCACCTGCACGTTGGTCATGTCAGGAACGGCATCGATGGGCAAATGAATCGCCGCGTTGATGCCCGCAAGAGCCATCAGAGCCGTTCCTGCGAGAACCAGAAAGCGATTCTCAAGCGTCACTTTGATCAGTTGTGCCAGCATGGTGATTTCTTTCCGCGGCCGACGTCAAAGATCAGCGGTCGGCGTTTGGTTCGACAAAAGTGCAATGCGAGTCCGGCTTCAGCGAGAGCGCGGTGGGTTATTCCGACTCGCCCTGCAGCAGCAGTTCGCTCTTCAGGACAAACGCCCCCTGAGCAACAACTTGCTGTCCGTCCTTGAGCCCTGAGACGACTTCGACAAGTCCTCCGGCTCGGATACCGGGAGTGATGTCAACCCGACGGAACTTCGCGTCCGGCTCCGGAGTGAAAACAAACGCCTGACGATCGTGTTCCATGATGGCCGACTCCGGTACTGTGATCGCCTGCTTCGTTTCAGCGACCGGAACTGAAACTCGAACGAACATTCCGGACGCAGTTTGCCGGATGGATTTTCAATGATGGCGACAAGCGGCACTGCGTTGGTCGACGGATCCACTTCACGACCAACGAAATGAACCGTTGCCGAGCATGACTCCAGACCAGCAATCGAAGTGCTGACCTTCACAACGTCGCCGGACTTCAGCGCCAACGCGTTCCATTCTCGTTCTCGAAGATCCGCAGCAACCCACAGTGTGCTTGTGTCTGCCAGAGTGATGAGTGAATCTCCGGGAGCCACACGTTCGCTGGTTGAAACAACTCGCTTTTCAATTGTCCCATCGAATGGAGCTTTCAGTTGGACAAGCGACAAGTCTTTCTCATCGAAACTCGCTGCAACATCGAGATCCAGAACTGCTTCAAACTGTCCCAGCAAAGTTCGAACAGTTTGCTGGCTGATTCGGAACCGACGGTCGGCATCCGCCAGTTGAGCCGCGGCCTGCTGACATCGCTGCTGGGCTTCAAACGATTGTTCTTCCAGCCCTGCCAGCAACGCGGCCTCTTTGCTGTCTCGAGAGTTCTCTCGCTCTTCAATCGTTCGCGCCGGAAAGACGCCACTCTGAGCATTTTGCTGGGCAGCTTCGACAAGCGTCTCAGCCAGGAGTAAATCAGAATAAGCCGACAGCAACTGATCGCGAGACTTGCCCAGCACCACGTCCTTGAAGTCATTCCGAATGCTGTCGACCGGAGTTCTTTTCCGAATGGCCTCAGACAGTTTCTTCAAGCCGTTGCAGGTCGACTGTTGCCAGTCACGATTTTGCTGGGCAATTCGTGCATCAGCCTGCCGCTGGAGGACATCAGCCCGTGCCTGGCCGACTTCCGGACTGTCGAGTTCTGCGAGAACATCGCCAGCCTTGACGACATCTCCCGGCCGTACGTGGATCTTTCGAACAATGCCCGCTGCTGCCGTTCGAATTTCCACATGACGCCGGTCGTCGTATTGAAGCCGACCAGGCACGAAGTTTTCCGGGCTGAGTGTCTGGACCTGGGAACTGGCAACGACAATCTGAGCATTGTTCAGCTTCCCTTCCGGGAGTTGAACTTCGTTGGGGACTCCCACGGAAGCTACATCAACGGCAGACGTTCCGGTGTTCTCAGAGATTGATGCATTTCGAGTGCCAAGGTAGATCGCTGACGCGGCGCCACCGATTGCGACCGCGCCAAGAACAAAACGAGCAATTGGTTTCATGGAAGGGGATCCTGTCTCGATCAATCCTGCGCGAGACTTGCTCGCGACGAAAACTCATGAATGCAAGAAAAGAGGACGAGCAACGCCCACATCGCAGAAACTTGCGGACGACGGCTTGTCAGTGAGAACGGTGTCGCTTCAGCAGACTTGTGAAGACGCGACTTGGCGCGCTGAAGAAACGACTCAGGAGGAGCGTGTCGGCTGCACAAAAGTGAATTTGCGACGACACGACGCAGCAGCGATGACGCAATCTCAATGCGTCGCGGAAGCTCAGTTACACGAGGCAAACGCCTGTGACTGCAACGAGCGGCGCGTCAACAAGCAATGACGCGAGGAATGTGCACGGCGACTTCAGCGACTTCACTGTTTTGGGATCGCGATGCAATGAGCCAGCCGGTTCGATGATGGAACACATCCCATAGCTCAATGACAAAATGGCGCTGCACGGAACAACCTGTGTCAGAACGATGGAGGACGATGCGAAGGATGCTGTGTCCACCGGGACCTGATCCTCTTCGCCAGGCAACATCTCACGGCCGGTCACGTCCTTCGGATTTCCGAAGTGCCAATGCAGACCTGATTGATGGCAGCAGTCTTCGTCGTGAAACTGATGCTCGTGTCGTTCTCGCTGAGTGGAATCCTGAAAGGCATCATGATGGTGCAGCATTGGCACCGGACCGCGCCACGTACTCAAACACAACAACAGGCAGAGAATCTGCTGTGCGGTTGTCTGAGAACGAGACATAAACAGGTCCAAACAGGAAGAGCCAGAATTGCAGTGTCTATCGGCCAATTGCCGACTGACGAGATGGATTATTATGACTGTCGTTGACGGAAGCAAGGAATTCCTTCAGTCCAGAATCATCTGACTCGCAATCCGCGGCGATTTTGTATGAGCCTTGACGACATGTTGACTTTGGAACCTTCCCGACAACTTCCGGTTGCAGTCGAGGCAGGAAATCACGACCCGAAACGTGAGTGAGGGATTTTTCAGCACGACACCGATCTCTCGCCGACGCGCTGAGGAGTCGGGTTGTGGTTCATCGGTTTACTCATCACAACGACGAACTCAACAAGGTTTTGCCACGCTGACCGAAGAACCGACAGGCACGGATTGACGCATGATCACAAAGAAACATGCGCTTTCGGCAGGGATCACAGGTGTCGTCGCGGGTCAGCGCAATTCGCCGAAAATTGACTTTGAGGCGGCTGGGCTCCAATATCCCAGAATTCGCAACCTGCCAATGCTCCCAACAAAGGGTTGCTGAATCCTGACTGTTGTGTCAGGATCTTGTCCCCCTTCACTTTGAGAGCCTGTTTTCAGGTTCTTAAAGCCCGCCTTTTTCGCTACCTTTCGGATGAGCACCATGGAAATTCAACAGCCCATGGAATCCCGCCATCGCATGAGTTCGAAATTTCTATTCTCGTCGTCTTCCAGAGCCATGAAATCTGCTGACGATTCAAATCCCGACATTCATCGCCATCAAATCGCTACTCGGCGATTTGCCTCGATGTCGAACGTCTGGCGATTGGTATGTCTGCTTTGCTTTGCAACCGCAGTCGCTGGCTGCAACGCGACTCCGAAAACGACCTATTCGACTCAACGACCATCGTCACACACGGTGTCGACGAAGAGTTTCGTCATTCAGAGTGATGTAAAGCTCGCGCCTGCTGACGGAATCGTGAAAGCCCTGGAGACCGTTCAGGCTCAGGTCAAAGACACGCTCAATCTTCCTGATCAGCGCGACATCGTCAATGTCTACCTCTTTTCTGACGAAGCCTCGTATCGCTATTACATGCACACGACGTGGAAGGATCTTCCGCCTCGTCGAGCGTACTTTGTGGGCACAAGTCGTGAACTTGCGGTCTACTCGTTCATCAGTCCTCAGGTGATTGAAGACCTTCGGCATGAGTTCACACATGGGATTCTGCATGCAACCCTGCAGACCGTTCCGCTCTGGCTGGATGAAGGGCTGGCGGAGTACTTCGAAGTCCCATCGGATACTCCCGGAGCAGCTCATCACGCCCATCTGCTCGAACTGCAGCGTGCCAAGTCTGAAGACTGGACTCCAAACCTGTATCGTTTGGAGTCGATGACGGATTTCAAGGACATGTCTCAGAGGGATTACGCCGAAGCATGGGCATGGACTCACTTCATGCTGAACAACTCCGAAGAAAGCGCCGGCGTGCTGAAGTCCTATTTGATGGACCTGCGTGAGACAAAGACGCCAGTGAGAATCCAGAAGTCGCTTGAAACAAAAGTGCCGAGTTACTTCACAGACATGCCAGCCCATGTGGCAAATCTTCAGGCTGCTCACAAGTTAGCGGGGATGTGACATCTCGCTCGGCTCGGTCCGAGCTCAAATCCATCGCGCGATTGCTGACAAAGCCCAGGACACTCTTTTACTTTCCAACGATTGTGTTTGAGCCCATCTGCAGAGCGAGAACCGCATAGGCCGTGCTGCTGTAAGTGATGAAATGCCACGAATCGGTATTGAGTGATCGGGTCCACCAGCGACCGGATTCTCGCTGATTGGTGCGAAGCCATTGAAGGCCGCGAGCAATCTGTGGGTCTGCAGCATCAATTCCGGACTCGCGCAGAACGATGATGGCAAGTCCCGTCATGTGACCGTCGCCCGCCGGATTCGCAAAGTCCGGTTCGGCCTTCAATTTCTCGGCTCGGTTTCCTGAGCCCCATGCTTCCGGAGCAGCAAACGAACGGATTGACCAGCTTCCATCATCCTTCTGATGCTTGCGAACGATGTCGACCAATTCCTGACGCTGAGTCTCATCGAGCAAGCCCTTCATCCTCGCATTTGCCCACAGGAGCAACACGCGGCTGTAGTCGTGCTTTGGCGGTTCGTTTCGCAGGTATGTCCTGAGCCGTTCGATCGAACTTTTGAGGACCGCATTGTCCGAGTGTTCTGCCTTCTCGAGCCATCCCGGGGCTGTTGCGGCGGCCATCGCGGCGACTGTTGCCTCATGGTAAGCGTCCGATTCAAATGGCGGCCAGCAGTCGAGCGATCCCCACGTGCCGTTCTCGTTCTGAATTGAGAACATCAGTTCAATCGCGGACTCAGTCTCCGGTGACAGCGACTTCGCAACATGAGCATCCCATTCGGCCAACCCGTTGGCGATGTAGATCACCTGAGCGGGACGAGTCGACTGCTTCAACTTCTCAACGGGCTCCTGTTTGAGCGTGTTGAGTGTGGACACGAAGAAATCGCGAACCTCGGACTTCGGCGGGCCCAGTGTCGAAGTTAACGCCGGTCGAATCGCGAGGTATGTACCGTTCGTGTGACAACTCACGCATTTTCGCTCGCCGCCCCATGCCATCGCGCCGTCGTCGAGATGCCTCAAGGCCGCTTCGATCGAGACCTCAGCCCGAACTGGTTCATCCGCGGACGGTCGGTTGATCACGATTCCTTCAAACTTGTACTGGTAGTCGTCTGCCTGAAGCGACGACGGAACAACGATGGTGAGCGATGCCAACAGAAGAAACGACGGCTTCATGGATGATGGACTCCGGAACCTACGGCGCAAAAAAAAGCCCGACCGAGCGGTCGGGCTTCATTCTGAATCAACCTTCACTGAAACGCCAGCAACTGGCGTCCCATCATTCGGCAAGGTTCATCGCTGTCGCCTGGTTCAAAGTCATGTTGACGGTCTTGCCAAATCGCGTCACAGCCAGATCCAGCTTGAGGCTCAGATCGGACTTGGCGATGCGACCTTTCTCAACATCGAACTGGACAAGGCCTTTGCCTTCAGACTTGGTCAGCTTGAGCCCTACAACGGCATTGTCCTTTGGCTTCACATCGATTGATGGCTTGGTGGAGATCTGAGCCATTCCGTCCTTCGTTCCAAGGTACGTCAGGTTCGAAGTGACAATCATCGTGCCGAAATTCAGGTCAACCTGCTGACTGGTTTCCCAGGTAGCTCCTGGCTTGATCGGTTCTGCGGGCAAAGAGACGGCCGACTGAGTCATCATTTCCTTGAGCGACGCTTCCGTCAGCATGCTTCCTGTCGGACCGGAATCCGTCAGTGCCTTCACCAGTGTCTCGGGAACGATGACGTTGTCGATCTTCCCGGTCGGTCGCATCGAGACCTGAAACTCTGCACCGATAATCTTTCCGAAGGCGTCGGCAATGGGCTTCTGACGGGGATCAACGGCCGCTTTGCTTTGCGAGTCGTACGCCATGCTGCCCGCAGGACCGCCGGAGGAATCCATGCGAACTCGGTCGACCATCTGAGTCATCGTCGCGACGCCATCGCTCTGAACATCGCTGATCTTCCAAAGCATATCCATCGTCTGGTTCGTGCTCATCTTCTGAGACTGCTCACCAGGAACGCTCATGTCCATGTCGACCTTCTGCACCACAACATAGTGCAGCGTTTCACCCGCCTGAAACTTCCACGACAGACTTTCCTGAGCCGCACCGGTTGCAGCCAGTCCCGCAACAGCAGTCAGCATTGTGAAGAAGGAAGTCATGCGAAAATTCATCAGAAACTCTCCCGGAGAATAAGGTCCTGTCGTGAGGGAAAATGACCAAGCCTGCCGAAGCAGGAAACGGCCATCGACGGGCAAAGCATAGCAGATCAGCGGAAAATGGCAGAAGATTGAATTCAGGACGAATAGCTTCAGCGGCCAATTTTCTCGTGATCTCATGACGATCCGAGCCGACGCTTCACAACATACGATTCGTCAGAATCGCCGAATCCGTAAGGCTTCCCATAAATCTCCTGTTCGCTGTCATTCGCCAGCTTTTCGAACTCCAACCGTCAGCAACAGGTTTGCCCAAAGCGCCTGGTCGCCGGTCTGGATGGTCAGAACATGATCGCGAGAATCCACTGCATCGTAAAAATCCCAGCGTGAAATGGGTTGCAGTTCGATCTTCGAACCGGCCGAAGCCAGAATCGA
This sequence comes from Ottelia alismoides, assembly GCA_037367405.1. NCBI lineage: Eukaryota > Viridiplantae > Streptophyta > Magnoliopsida > Alismatales > Hydrocharitaceae > Ottelia > Ottelia alismoides. The sequence goes on along the minus strand of JAZKJV010006924.1, from coordinate 285,291 downwards.
GCGGTACTCGTTCCACACCGGTGGGTCATGCGGCAGGCGATAGGGATCATCATCTGGCATGCCCATCGTGTTGACGGCTTCGATCGGAATCGCCGTGAGCAGCACCTTCAGAACCTGAGCCACCGTGACCAGCCCAGGAGCCAGGTTCAGGCTGACGAGTTCCGCTCGCGGACCGATGGCCGAGCACGCCGGATAGTTTCCATCCGCGATCAGGACTTTCGAACTGTGTCCCGCTTTTGCAAGAATGGCGGAGATCTGAGGGTGAATCAATTCCGAACGAAGCATGTTGGCTCCTGAGTCAATTTAGTCTGCACAGAAACACCCACAATGGGCCGTGGCGAATGGTATCGGCAACCGCCTCTGGATTCGAGTTCGTCAGCTCCGATGTTGTTCGAATCGCTATCGTTCTCTTTAGGCGATGAACATCGGTCGTCGTTTGACTTGTCAGTTGTCGTAGTGGAACCTGTGAAAGTTCCTTCATCGCCGTCTTTTCAGAACAATGAACAGTCCATTCGTCTCATCGGGAAGAACCTCCCAACGATCAGGTTCAACGTTGAGTTCTCGGACATCCTCCAGTCGTCGGACTGTGCTGTAAGGGTGACTCGTGTCGATGACGATGAAATCTGTGTCGGCAGGAACGCCCGGTTGATAGTTGTTGACGGCTCGAAGATACCCGCTGTAGTCGTAAGAACGTTCGTGATGCGTAAATCGAGTATGCGCGTAGTCTGTCGATGCGACGCGAGCCGTCTGCGGGATCTGCTGCAGAACCTTCGAGAACTCTTCGGCACGCGGTCCGGGAACGTAGCGATTCTTCCATCCGACGGAAGACGTTTCAGACCAGAAACCGGCTCCCATGGGCATGGTCGATCCGATGATGGCAGTGAAGGCCGAGGCGAGAAACATGAACCTTGCCCGATCTGCCGGCGGACGCACCATTTTCAATGATGCTGCGGCTGCCCAGAAGATGACCGGAACAAGCGGAGCATGAAAGTGATGATATGGGACCGGCGGCAGCGTCGACGCGGATTGCTCGCCACTATTGGCTTCATTGCCGAGCTGAATCAGGCTCAACATGGCAAACGTTGCCACACCGGCGATCAGATACTTCGGTCGCCGCAGTGGAGCGAACGCCAATGGCCCGGCCAGCAACAACACGTAGAGCCCCGTCCGGAGACTCAACAGCACCGCGGCGACCTTGACGGGATCACGCAGGGCTGTCCGAATGAGTTCTCCGGGGCTGCTGCCGAGGTCTCCGAAATAGCGGCTATAGTGAACCACAGCGCCGCCTCGAAATGCAGGAATCACCACCAGCACAGCCAGCAACAGGTAGATCACACTGAAAATCAAGACGCCCAGCGACCATGTCGCGAATCGTCTTCGATCGTCTGAAGCGGGAAACTCCCGAGATGCGAGAAACAGGCAAAACCCAATCGGGCCGATGATCAAGGCGAAGTCTTCCTGAGTGGACATGGCGATCAGCAGGCAAGTCGAGGCTCCCCAGAACTTTCGTCGTTCCGCCAGATCAATGCCCCAGAACAAAAATGGCATGCCATAACAGCTTGGTCGCAGCGTCTTCAGATCGATCGCAATGTCCAAATAGTGCATCGGAAAATAGAACAGCCAGGCGAGTGCCAGCCACATGGCGGCTCTTGAACTGCCCGAATGCCGACGAGCGATTGAGTAAATCGGGATGCAGCAAATGGCAAGGCTTGAAGATGCGACCAGTTCCATCATCAGGTACGACGGCCAGATCATATGGAGCGGAAGCAGTAACAGGTGAATGACCTGAATGTGTTCGCCAAGGAACAATCCCTGATCCAGATAACTGCGAAAACCCTTGCCGTGCCACACGTTCCAAAGGTGCTCTTCGTACATCGCCGAGTCGCCGTGAGGAACAAGCAGGCCAGCGTAGAGTCGTTCGTTCATCCAGAACGAAGTGGCTTCCCAGAACAACATCCCGACCAGGACAACCGCGAGGTCAAACTTACGATGACCTGCCACCTGTCCGGCGGAATTCGTGGCCGACCTGTCTGCCGAGATCAGTCCGCTGATCAACAAAGCAAACGCAGTCGCCATGACATAGGGTGAAGCTGTCAGAAAGTAAGCGTTGAGAGCTGACTCGCCAAAGAACGGCAGCACGAACCAGACAACGAGCCAGCCAGCAAACATCATGGCGGGCCCTGCACACGGAGCGAACACTTCGCGAACCAGAGTCCCCGTTCCTTGTTCCGAAGGGTCCGAGGTCATGAGATTGTTCTGAAGTCGTTTCCATCGCAGCGCGAGGAGGAGAGTCATCGCAATCGCAACTCGCCCCAGAACAGACGCAAAGCTGATGTCGACCGCGGAAGTGCCGGACTTCGAGACAACGTCGCCTCCGAACCAGTCAACGACGGTCTTATGAATGTCTTCAGGCCAGCACAACGCGGCTAGTGTCATCTCACTGAGATGAATCCAAACGCACAGGGAGCATCCCAGCAGACATCCGACTGCGACACTCAGGGCAGCAACAACTGATCGCGGATTCCTCGCTCCCATACAATCAGCCGCCAGCAGTCTGTGGTGGGAGCGAAGCGGGATGTCGATCAAGGTCAGACATGGCCGGTTGAAGTCAACTCTTAGTCAGGTCGCGCGAAGCTTGCCTTCGCGGAAGGCAGACGCCATTGCCTTGGGAACATTGGCCTCAGACAGAACAACTTCTGCCTGGTTCTCCTGAGTCAGCGCACGCATCTCCTGTTCCTGAGCCACAGCGGCGGCACGTCGTTCTTCGGCGTGGGCACGAGCAATTCGCATGTCGGCTTCGGCCTGATCGGCCTGAAGACGAGCGCCAACGTTGTCGCCAACATCGATGTCAGCAATGTCAATCGACACAATCTCGTACGCGGTTTGTGAATCGAGCCCTTTGGCCAGCACCGCCTTGGCAATCAACATCGGATTCGCCAGAACCTCCTTATGGCTTGCGCACGACCCGATGGCCGACACGATCCCTTCACCGACTCGAGCAATCACCGTTTCTTCAGTCGCCCCGCCGATCAACTGAGTGATGTTTGTTCGAACTGTCACACGGGCCTTGGCTTTAAGCTGAATACCGTTCTTGGCAATGCCATCCAGCGTTGGTCGGGCCGAACGATTCGGATCCGGACAGTCGATGACCTTCGTCTTGACGCTGGTCTGAACCGCCTCGAGCACATTTCGTCCGGCCAGATCGATTGCTGCTGCGGTGTTCCAGTCGAGAGGGATCTGAGCTCGGTGAGCAGCGATCAATGCTCGCACGACAAGCGGCACACGACCGCCCGCAAGAAAGTGCGATTCCATCGCGTTTGCGGAGATGTTCGCCAGCCCAGCCTGAACGCACATAATCCGTGAGTCAACGATCGTCTGGGGATCAACTTTCTTCAGCTTCATCACAACCATCTGCACCGCGCCGATTCCGGCACCGGAGACGACAGCTCGAAACCACAGCGAGAACACGGATGCAAAGACGCCGAGGAATCCAAGAAACATCAATCCGAAGATGACAGCCACGCAGATCATCAAAACCTGCGGAAACGTGAGGCCATCAGCAAGTGTGAGAGTTGTCGAGGCATTCAACACAATAGATCTCCTGACGTTTGATCCACGATATCCGAGCGTGAAGCATCACCGCACCACTTGGATCTTAGAGTTTTCATCTTCGGCGGGGAAGCGTGCCGCAAGCTCGGTTGTTTCTCATACGAAAGTTCTGCATGATTTCATCCGGCGAGTCGCTGATTCGCGATTCAGATTCAGGGATTGATTTTCCAGAGCATCACGTTGGATTTAGGCGAATCAATCGACCGCGCGAGACAGATGTCGGATGGGCCTCAAAAGGTCGCCATTCTTGAACAGATCGTCCGTTACTGCGACGCCATCGGAGATTCTCGTCGAGCTTTCGACTTTCGTTATGAACTGGTCGAGGCGGCGTCAAACGCAGGTTTGCATGAACAGTCGCTGGTCGCTTTTGTTGCGTTTCTGAACTACTTCGATCGTACTCCGGACGTTCACGATCGGCTCGGCGAACTCCTGTGGGCGTATTTTGGGATTATCTGGTTCACGGTGGATCAGCCAGCGATCTCCCTTGAGCAGATTGACCAAATGGTGGACGACCTGCGTCAACGATTTGCACGCCTTGGGCTCAAGGATCGGCCAGTCGATCATCTTCGCTGGCGTCTCGATATGGCGAATGGGTTTCTCGATCGAGCGTACGAAGTGCAGGAGCGATGGAGTCAGTCACGATCGACTCAATATTGTTATGATCGAGCATGTCAACTGGATTCCGTTGTTGAACTCCACTTCCGAGCCGGGCGTTACCGCGATGCCATCGATGCGGCTCAGCCAATCTTTGACCAGAATCTTCGCAGCGATCCAGTGCCGGGACTCACCTACAGCAACGTGATGATTTCGCACGCGCTGCTCGGCGAACATGACCTTGCCAGCTATTACGCAGAGAAGCTGACTCAGTATCTCAAGGGGCGCCACTCACTTGGATACCTGTACGAGGTCTCATTCCTGTTGACCTACTTCGTTCACAGTCGTCAGATCGAACGAGCCCTTTAGCTATTTCGACAGTACATCCGCTGGACGTCTGAAACACGCGACAAAGACAACATCAATCTGTTCCTGCATGCCGCTGCTGAGCTTCTGCGGATCGTTTCGGCAGACGAACGTTCGATCAAGTTTCGATGTGACGGAGCATTTCCGTGGTGCAAACGGCACGACAATTACGACGTGGCAAAGTTAGCGTCGCAGATCGATGCATGGCTTGCTCCGTCGATTGCTTCGTTTGATCTTCGAAATCGAAACAATGGCTACAGCGAAAGACTGCGACTCTTTCGATCGATCTGCAAGGGCAGTCCGGCCGGCTCACGCTGAGGAGAACGGTTGCGAATGTTCCTCGTCAGCAGCACTCAGGAATTGTCAGCGAATGCGTTCTGAATTCGTTTTCGGAAGTGGGCGACCTGAAGTGGCTCTGGTTCCCAGATTCCTTCGACACTCAGCCCAATCTTAAACCAGCCGCCGGGACGAGGCGAATTGTGACGCACACCGCAGATGAAGAACTTCCAATGGTCTTCCGAATCGGCAACAGCAAGCAGAACTCGGGGCGACGGAAGTTGGAGTGGCATCAACAATCCGATCCCCAGGCGGCGAAGATCCGACGTTACCGCAGGCATAGCATTGTCAAAATTCGCCGTTTCCGGAGCCTGCTTTTCGCCCAGGGGCATTAACCAAACGCCAAGAGCGACATATCGCGTTGAGTTACCGCGTCGAGTCTGCTGGACTCCGTTGTCAAACGGCATTTCCTGAAGGTCGAGTTGACTCAAGAGGCGAGCCAGCGCCAATCCTGCTTCCTGACGAGGATCTCTTCGTCCGAAGAAGTTGCGGAAGGACTTGATCACTGGAGCGTTCTGAATCATGGTAATGCCAGTTTGACTTGAGTTGGCGAACGAATGCCACGGACACGGAGGCCAGACATTCATCCGGAGCACTTCAAGTATTGGTCAGAGATGTTGCATCAGGGCGACTTGTGTTGGCGAATAGCGGCGTAACATGTTCCAATTCTGACGATTGCACGAATCAAAACGACCAATGCCAGCGGGGAAACGAGATGGCGAGCATCATGGAACTGAATCAAACCTTCAAATTGCCCGGTCTCGGATTCATCGGCGGTCCCGACGGATTGGCACGGGCCAGCATTCAGTTCGAGCAATGTTCCGCGGGTTTCTTTCTCCAGGGAGCCCATCTGACGGATTGGACGCCAGCCGGGCATCGACCGGTGCTCTGGATGAGCCAGCAGTCGTTGTTTGCGAAGGGGAAGCCGATTCGCGGCGGCGTCCCGATCTGCTTCCCATGGTTCGGTCCGCATGCCTCTGACCCGGAAAAGCCGGCTCACGGAACGGCCCGCATCACCGAGTGGACTCTTCGTCAGGCGACGGCATCCGACGCATCGTTACGACTTCAGTTCGAAACCAGCATCGACGGCTTCGAACTGAACTACGACGTCGAGTTCGGACGGACACTCAGAGCATCAATGTCGATCCAGAATCCGGCAACAGCACGATCGAGCCGAACGTGCGAACTCGCGCTTCATACATACCTCTCGGTGAGCGATGTGCGACACGTTGAAATCACCGGACTTGAACAGGCTCGATTCATCGACAAGCTGGATGGTGCCAGTGAGAAGCCAGCGACGGGAAAGTCAATCCGCTTTGAGGAAGAAACGGATCGAGTCTACTTCGATACAGAAGACACTTGCGTTCTAGTCGACCCATTGTGGAACCGCAGAATCATCGTCAGCAAGGCAGGATCAAAATCAACGGTGATCTGGAACCCGTGGGTTGCCAAAAGCCAGCGCATGCCGGACTTCGGTGATCACGAATGGACGGAGATGCTGTGCATCGAAACCGCCAACGTTGGCCCAAACCGGATCGAACTCGCGCCGGGGGAATCGACCGAAGTTTACGTTGAGATTTCTGTTGACAAACTGATGCACTGACGAAGTTTGTCAGTCTTCTTGCCAGCAACTGAAACTAGTCTTAACGCGGGTTGAACTGAGGGGTGCATGCGGACTTCAATTTGTCCCCTCTCCCCCGCGAATGAATTCCTTCGAACGTTCACGAAGGTTCGGGGGAAGAGGGCAAGGGTGAGGGGGATTATTTCAAGGTCGCAATCTCAGGAAAGACCCCTCAATCGGCCTTCGGCCACCTTCTCCCCTTACGAACGGGAGAGGGGACATCGTCGTGGTCTTTCGATTTATTGGCCGGTTCGATTCCTTTGAGTTACCTCATTCCATCCCGAGCGGAGTTTCGTTTCCAGCTCCCTTTGCATTCGGCGCGGGACCAAGCCTCCAGTGATTCAGATTTGGTTTGCGAAGAGCCCATCGATACGTCAGCGTCGAGGTGTGCCAGTTGTTTGGGATCAAACCGTCGGCTGTTTTGTACCAACTGCTGCAACCCGCGCCCCAGGCGCTTCGGCTGAGCTTTCGTTGAGACTTCTTGACAAACGCCTGAACGATTTCTTCGCGGATCTCAACAGTGGAAGCATTCGATTCGGAAACGGTTTCGATCAGCTTCAGGAGATAACGCACCTGCGTTTCGACCATGTAGATGATCGAGTTGTGGCCCAGGTTTGTGTTCGGACCGTAAAGGAAAAACAGATTCGGGAATCCCGGCGTGGCGAGCCCATAGAACGTTGCCGGAAACTTCTGCCAGGCGTCGCGAAGTGAAAGTCCTTCGCTGTTGATGATATTGAGAGTACTGACCATCGGATGGGTTTCGAATCCCGTTCCGTAGATCACACAGTCAACAGGCTTTTCCCCGTTCCGAGTCACCAATCCAGCCGCTGTGAATCGTTCGATAGGATTGGTTTCAATCGTCACGTTGGGACGCTGCACAACGTCCAGGTAATCACTCGAAAGAAGAATCCGCTTGCAGCCCGGCGGGTAGTCTGGAATCAGCACCGGACGAAGCTCCTTTCGGATCTTTGCCTTCATCGACCACTCAAGCCACCAGCGGTAGATCGCGTGCGCGGCAAGCCGATCCCACAGCACCAGAATCCGAAACTCGCAAACCAGGAAGATCCACAATCGATAGAGCATCTGAAGCACCGGCATCGCTCGGAATGCGGCATGCCATCGAGACGAGTACCTGCCGTTCTTCAGCGCATGAATCCAGCTCGGGTGACGCTGATAAAGAACAACGTTCTTTGCTTCGTCGACAACTTTCGGAAGGAACTGGATCGTGCTCGCGCCATTTCCGACGACAGCGACCCGCTTGCCCTTCACATCGGCGTTTGCCGGCCATTTCGCTGAATGCCATGTGGTCCCCTGAAAGAGACTTGCATCTGCAATCTGGGGAACGGCCGGAGTGCTCAGTTGTCCTACTGCACTGATCAGGTGGCGACAGGAGAATTGCTTACCGCAGTTTGTGGTCACCGTCCAGCGTCCGGTTTCGTAGTTGAACCGAGCTTCCTTGACTGCATGACCAAATGCAATGTGCGGCCGAATACCGAATGTTTCGCTGACGTTCCGAAAGTACTCCAGAATCTCAGGCTGACGCGCGTACTTTTCTGTCCAATCGGGCTTCGGCGCGAAGGAAAACGAATACAGAAACGACGGCACATCACATCCGGCGTTCGGATAATGGTTCTGAAGCCATGTTCCGCCGACCTCGTCGGACCTCTCAAGAATCAAGAACGACCTCTGTCCGCGCTTCAGCAGCATCGCCGCCATACAGAGTCCACTCATGCCAGCCCCGACAATCAAGATGTCAAGGGAGGCCGTTTGTTCAGATTTCGTCATGTTTCAATCCGCGCTGCTTCGAATTGTCGCGCGAACCTTTGAGAACCGTGTCATGCAGTTTCAGTCGCAGATGATCTATCCACTGTCCATCAACGCCATTCATTCGAAAAAGCGTTGCTGACTAAGGGTGGAGTCTGATGACAGAAATCGCAGCCTTCGAGAATCGGCAGTCGGAAGGTTAAACTGAGGCTGGTGGTCCTGGTCAAGCGGTTGGAAAATAGGTTGTTCGATTCCCTGCAAAACTCCTTGTGTCGAGAAACGCACAATTGTCATCTGAACTCTCTGCACACCAGCCTCTTTACGGGTGGAATCTGGAATGTCTCGAGTGGAACGGACAGCCGATTATCGTGCGCCATCGCTCCTGCACATCAAAAACTCCGATCGTTTATGTCCATGGGATTCTTGCGAATGCCGATTTCTGGCCCGGCGTTCTGCCATCAGATTTTCTCGACGCTGGCGGCTGTTCAGTGAGCCTGCCAAGACATTCCACGCGGCTGGCGGAGATCAAAAGTGGTTTTCCGTTTCCGCGCCTACCGCAGCCACTTCAGATGAAAGAGTTTTGCGATCCCATCCTGAAGGTGATCGACACATTCTATCCAGATTCGAAGGTGGATCTCGTTGGATGGTCAACCGGAGGATTCTCATCGCTGCTGACGGCCGCAACCTATCCGGACCGAGTTCGACGGGTTGTGTCAATCAGCGGATTCGCTCGAGGAGTATGGTCCGGCGGGCTCGGTCGACTTCAATTCCTCGCGACGAGCACCGCGACTCGATGGATTGTCAGCCGAATCCTCCGCGCGGCGAGTCAGCGGCCGACGTTGTTCGAACGAGCGATGGATCAAATGTGTGCAGGACAACGTGGCCGGAAGATCCAGGAGAGATCGAGATCGCCTCTGATTTCAGAGGGTCTTCGCAATCACGATCTCGATGAAGTCGTTGGTGTGATGGCCAGCATTCGTGGCTTCGACATCACCGAGCAACTTCGCTCCGTCAAATGTCCGGTGCTCATCATGAGTGGCACCAAGGATCCGATTATTCCTCACGAAGAAGCAGAGCATCTGGCGTCCAATCTCCCAATCAACGAACTTTACCGGCTCGAAGATTGTGGTCACTTGTTCTTCGCGGAGGCTGCTGACGAAGCCTTTGGCAAAATGACTCAATGGCTCAACGCTGATTGAAGCGAGCAACATGAAACAAATCAACGGTAGCTGTCGACTACAAGCCCGACGCGCCAGCGAGTGCATCACAATCGAAACGCACTCGCTGGCCCGTCAGGCTTGTAACTTTCCTTTCACCGCTGGCCTAAAAGATTCCGTGGCGCAAAAAGAAAGGGTGACTGACACCAGTTGGCATCAGTCACCCTTTTGATTTCACTGTTCCAGAATCAGGAGTTCGGCAGAGACACTGCTTCGCTCAAAGGTTCGGGATCAATATCGGTCTCGGCCACCGCCGCCACCGTATCCGCCGCCGCCACGGCCACCGCCGCCGCCTCGGCCACCGCCACCACCACCACCGTAACCACCTCGACCGCCGCCACCACCGCCGCCGCCACCGCCTTCGCGAGGACGAGCTTCGTTGACGACAATCGTTCGGCCGTCAAGATCCGAACCGTTCAGAGCACGGATGGCTTCATCACCACCGGTCTCCATCTCCACAAAGCCGAATCCCTTGGATCGGCCTGTTTCGCGGTCGCTGACGACCTTGGCTGAGGTCACAACGCCATACTTTGCAAAGGCTCTTTCGAGCCCTTCCGACGTCGTGGCCCACGCGAGGCTGCCGACAAAAATGTTCTTACCCATCACACAAACCCTTGAGCTTTACAGCTACCAAAACACCTATCGCCACCACATCGGCGGCAGTTTGAACACTCACCAATGAAGCCCAGAGAGAGCTTCAACCAAACGGTGTGCTGCAAGAGAACTCAAGAGCTGGAACGGAACGTACACAACTAACTTCGAGAAACCTGATGCTCACCAGTCGAAACGGACTCAGTCGATAATGACACGTCCTGTTCAACAAGGGAGACATTACCAGCCATTTCCGAGAATATCAACACCGACTGGTCAGACATTACGGGTGTTTCAAGACTTCGCCAAAACTTTTCTGCAACTTCGGCACGAACGGCCGATCCCCCAGCATTAAAGTCGAACCGCTCGATTTATTGCCTTTTGGCTCAACCTGCACGCTTCGATCGATGACTTTCCAGCGAAATGATCATGGTTTCTGAATCGTCGACTCCGTCAATTGTCCCGTCAGGATCTGGAAATTTGCTGCGGCCGAGGGCCTTCTGCATCAAAACGGACGCTGTTCGCAGAATGATGCCGATGTCCCCAACGACAGAACTTCGATCCAGATATTCGAGATCCAGTGACATTTTTCGCGGCAGCAAACGAGCAACGTAAAACTGTTCTGCCTCGCCGTCTGCCAGCAACTGTTCCCCGTGCGTGTAGTAGTAGATGCTGCCAGGACTTGTGAGTCCCGGAGGAACGGCGAGCGATCGTCGATACTCATCGGTGTAATGTCGTTCGACAATGTCCGGAGCCTCTGGACGAGGACCGACGACAGCCATTTCGCCTCGCAAAATGTTGATGAGTTGAGGCAGCTCATCGATTTTCAGGGCTCGCAGAATTCGGCCGACAGCAAACACGCGGGGATCATTCGATGATGTGATCGAACTCCCGGCGACACTGCGACAATGCATCGTTCGCAATTTGTACATCGTGAATGGTCGGCCGTTTCGTCCGATTCTCTGGGCACGATAGAAGATTGGTCCCGGGCTTGAGATCCTGATCGCAAGGGCCGAAATGACAAGGATCGGACCGATGCAGAGCATCGCCGGAACCACAATGCACAGATCAAAAAACCGCCTGGCCATCCCTGGCATCCTTCTTTGTTGCATCGTCAAATGCGTCATACCTCGACGGAGTTTCGTATGAAATGGCCGTTCCAAGCAAGATGAGAAGATCCGGCCCGGAATACGGTTCTTTCTGACTTCGGCTCGGGCTCTGGAGCTGCGAACCGGTCAGTCACGCCCAATCTTCTGAGCAAGTCGGCCGGTGATCGTTCGGAGGGAACGTTCAAAGTCGCCGAGCGCCGAATCGATTGATTGCCGAGGAATCAGAACAAAATCGTACCCGGCTGGGATCGCGTGCTGCTGGAGTCGAAAGGCTTCTCGAAGCAGTCGGCGTTTTCGATTCCGTATCACTGCCGTACCGTGCTTCTTTGAAACGCTCAGGCCAAATCGCGAATACCCAAGCTCATTCCGCGCCGCGAAGATCAGCAAATGATTATCGCCAGCACGAATGCCGCCATCGTAAACCCGCGCGAAGTCCTGAGGACGGCGGAGGTGTGACCTGGGATGAAGCCGGAAGCTGACAGCCATCGGGACGCTCAGTTGCGAGTGATGAATTCATGAAGATTGAGGAGCACCCGGGCGACATGAGTCCACGCGGCAAGCTCCGTGGTATCGACACCATCCGGAACGGGACTCTGTCCAATCTTCAGCAAAGCCTTTGCGGACGCAGCATTTGCCCGATGAGCGTCCCGTTGTTGTTCAAGAAGCCTCAGGATCGTTGACATTTCTGCTTTAGACGGACTTCGCTGCAATGCCTGTTGCCACATCCAGGCAATCGTCGCTTCCTCAGAATTGTTGTTCGACGGCCGATCCTTGTTCGCTTCGATCGCGCGTGATGCGAAGGCTCGAAACGCTTCGACATAGGTCGGATCATTCAGCAGCGTTAAAGCCTGCTGAGGAATGTTGGACCGACTTCGTTCTGCCACACACTCTTCACGCGTCGGTGCGTCGAACGCAAGCAATGAGGGATGCAGAAAAGATCGCTGCCACCACACATAGAGACCTCGTCGATACTGGTTCTCGCCCGTCTCAGCGATGTAGTCACGAGTCGGGAAGTTCAAATTCTCCCAGTATCCGTCTGGCTGATACGGCTTGACGCTTGGACCACCCAAAGTGCGGTTCAGCAGTCCCGAAATCGCGAGCGAGTTGTCGCGAATCAGCTCCGCATCAAGCCTAAATCGATTCTGTCGAGTATGTTCACGGTTGTACGGATCGGCGGCCAGTGCTTCCGCGGTTGGGACAGATGTCTGCTGATATGTCTGACTGGTCACGATCAGTCGAACCATATGCTTCATGTTCCAGCCACTCTCCATGAACTCACAGGCCAGCCAGTCAAGAAGCGGCTGATTGGGTGGAAGTTCTCCCTGAGTTCCAAGATCTTCCGGAGTCTTGCTCAGCGCCGTGCCAAAGAACTGTTTCCAATGGCGATTCATCACAACGCGGGCGGTCAGCGGGTTCTCGCGGGAGACAAGCCACTGCGCGAGATCAAGCCGATTCAATTCTCGACCTGTTACGTTTGGTTGAGGCAGATAATGTGGAACAGCCGGTTTGACGACCTCTCCGGACTCGTCCATCCAGTTGCCGCGAGGAAGAACCCGGACGATGCGTCGATCAGACGAACTCACCGAAACGAGACACTTCGGAACCTTTGCCACAAACTCTTTTCGAGCCGCTTCAGCCGCTTTGACGGCTTCCTGATCGTTGGCCTGCTTCGCCTTTTCAATTGTTGCATCGAGTTCTTCGAGCTGGGCACGTTGGTCATTGGTCAGAACATCCATGCCTTCTTCACGTTTGCCGATCGGCTTTTCCTGAATGTCGGCGAAGAACGCTCCGAGAGCATAGAAATCTCTCGTTGTGATCGGATCAAACTTGTGATCATGACACTGCGCACATCCCGTCGTCTGTCCGAGCCACGCAGTGCCAATGGCTCGGACTCGATCCGTCAACATTCGCGATTCATAATCCTTCGGCTGTGCGCCGCCTTCTTCGGTGGTCAGCAGAAGTCGATTAAACGCAGAGCCGATTCGAGTCTCCTGGTTTGCATCCGGCAACAGATCCCCGGCGATTTGCTCCAGAGTAAATCGATCGAACGGCTTGTTGTCATTGAACGACCGAATCACCCAATCGCGATACGGCCAGATGTTGCGAGGGTTATCACTGTGATACCCAATCGTGTCGGCAAAACGAACGACATCCATCCAACCCAACGCCATTCGCTCGCCGAAGTGTGGACTGGCAAGCAATTCGTCGACGAAGTCTCCGTATGCCTTCGATGAGTCATCGGCGGAGAACGCGGCAACGGATTCAGGAGTTGGTGGAAGCCCCAGCAAATCAAACGAAAGCCGACGTGCCAAAGTTCGACGATCTGCCGCCGGAGACTGCTTCAGTCCCACCACCTGAAGCCTCTGTTGCACAAGAAAATCGATGGGATGAACATTCGCTGGAACATCCGGCTTGCGAGGAGGCTCATAAGACCAGTGTTTCTGGTACATCGCACCGTCATTGATCCACTGCCGAAGTTTCTCTTTCTGGTTCGCGGAAAGTGTCTTATGCGAATCCGGCGGAGGCATGACGACATCCGGATCGTTCGACACAATGCGATTGATGATGAGACTTTGGTCTGCCTTACCCGGCACGATTGCTCGCGCGGCCATTGCGGCATCTCGATCATCCAGCCTCAGATCGGCTTTGCGATGTGCAGCGTCCGGGCCATGACATGCAAAACAGTTTTCGGAAAGAATCGGCCGAATGTCTCGATTGAACTGCAGATCCGAAGCGTTCGCCAACGAACTGGTCGCGATCAAGGCGAGCAATGCTGCAGGAAGAATGCCGAGAGCAGATATGCGTTCGCAAATGGCTGCCATCGTTGAACTCCGGTCTGATTAGACGATTCGCAAACGTGTCATGCCGAATCCGCGACGCGGCTTGAAATGAGGAGTGTTTCAATCAGTTTTCGATAACGCTCCAACAGACGCAACTCAGTCCCTATCCTCTTCATTAAGGGGAGAAGGTGGCCGAAGGCCGGATCGGGGGTTGATCTTCAGATTGCATCGTCCAAGCCCCCTCACCCTAGCCCTCTCCCCCCGATTCGTCATGAGCGTTCTTCGTGAGTCGCTCGCGGGGGAGAGGGGACAAACTGAAGTATCACTGCTCACAGCATTTCAAGCCGCATGCAATACATCAGCTACTTCGGAATGTAGAGAACTCGACCACACGAGCGGCAGGCGAGAAACTCGCTCATTCGAATTCGCACCAGATCCTGATTGATCACTCGCCCGTCGCAGGATGAACAAAAATCGTCCTCCAGCGGCGAAAGAGCGTCGGCACCGTGAGCCTTTCGCAGTCTCTGGTACGCGGCCTTGTGTTCACCTGGAATCACTTTTTCCGCTTCAGCGATGCTGGCATTCAGAGTCGCGATATTGCCTTCCAATTCCGGCCGCTTCGCATCAACCGACGACTTTGTCGACTGCGCTGCCTGCTTCTTCGTGACGAGTTCCGCCTCGAGTTGCTTCAGTCGGACCTGAGAGGAATCAATCTCTTCCATCGCGGCCAGAGCTGTCTCTTCAAGCTCGCCTCGTTCTTTCTTCGCGGTTTCAATCTGTCCCTTGATAATGTCGTACTCTTTATTGGACGAAGCCGCGTTGAGCTGTCCTTCGAGCTTTCGAAGATTGGCCTCGTGCGTCTTGAGCTTAAGATTCAGTTCGTCAGCATGCTTTCGCGCGGCCTTAATCGCCGCCTTTTGTTGCTCAATCTGTTGTTCGGCGTTCGCGACCTGCTTTTCAGAGATTGCAATGGCTCGAGGGCCTTCTGCAAGGCCGCCTTCTGCTTCCGCCAATTGCCGCAGAAGATTGTGAAGCGATGCCAGAGCTTCCGACATTGTCGACATGAAGATTCTCTTTCTTAACGCGAGCTTCGCCCGCAGCCCAGAGTAGGATGGCCGCCCTCGGCCGTCGACCGCGTAGAAATCGCTGACGGCCGAGGGCGGCCATCCTACCACATTCGCACCATGTGCGCTGATACTCAGTGACTATCCAGCGAGGAACCTACAACCTTCAGCAATCAGCCTGCCGCGATTCCTGTGAAGTACTCCGGTTCCTGTCCCGCTTTCCACTTGATGTTGCAACCGATGCTGGCCCGCTGTTCGTTCGAAACAGACTTTCCAGCGAGCACCGCATCGCATGCAGCTCGAAGATCGGCCCCAGTCACAGGAACTCCGTTGCCCGGCCGACTGGAATCAAACTGCCCTCGATAAACCAGCGAATGATCCGCATCGAACAGATAGATATCCGGAGTGCAAGCCGCCTTGTAGGCCTTCGCCACGGACTGAGTTCCATCAAACAGGTATGGGAACTTGTATCCGGCCGACACAGCCTCTGCTTTCATCTTCTCCGGGCCGTCCTGAGGATGCGACGTCACATCGTTGCTGCTGATCCCCACAACCGCGACACCTTTGGCCTGATACTCGTTCGCGAACTTCGCAAGTTCCGGTCGAATATGAATGACGAATGGGCAGTGATTGCACATGAAGATGACGACCAGCGGCTTGCCAGCAAACTGATGTCGAGTCACCGTTGAACCATCGACATTGGGCAGGGCAAAATCAGGAGCCTGAGTACCGAGGCTCAACATCGTTGAGGCAGTCTTGACCATTGAACACACTCTCTTTAGAAACAAATGTCAGTCGCTGAATCACACTTCATGCATTCTCAGAATCAGCGGTTCGATGATCGGCGCTGGGACGAAATCCTTCAACCGAACACGGACGTCTTCTTTCGCCATTTTCGCAATCTGCTTAATCAGCGAACTGGAAATATGCGCAAACCGCTCGGCGGACATCAGAAAGACGGACTCAATCTCCTGATCGAGCACTCGATTTGTCAGCGTCATGGTAAACTCCGCTTCGATGTCGGTCAGCGTGCGAACGCCGCGTAACAGAATTCGACTGCCGCACTGACGAACAAACTCGACAGTCAGCCCGTCGAATGTCTTCACGTCGACATTTGGCATATCCCTGACCGCAAGCCGACACAAATCGAGACGCTCAGACGGGGTGAACAAGGTGTTCTTGTCGGGATTGATGCCGATGCCAACCGTGACGTGTTCGAAGATCCGCGACGCGCGACGGATGATGTCCAGATGCCCAAGCGTCATCGGATCGAAGCTACCAACGTAGACTGCGGACGATTTGGGGGACTGCGTGGTCATGGGAAACAATGAGTCCTGCTGACGATCGATGCTGAAAAGGGGAAGTTTCGGGGATCAACAAGCTGAAAACGAACCGCCCGGAACGCAAAACGGCTCAAACGGTCGCAAGTCCCGTTTGAGCCGTGAAGAGTATCGATTTCTTCGATCGATCGCAGTCCCGCAGGCATCGGAACTGCAATCAAACTCAAAGTTCAGTCGTTTTCATCCATTGTGCCATCGCATCGTCAATCAGTGCCGCCTCAACGAATTCGGTCGCTGGCGGTGCGTCTTGTGCATCAAGAAACTCGTGGTGGCTGCCGGCAGCTTCTTCGATCGATGCTGCAGCGTTCGGTTGAGGCCAATCGGCGCTTGACGGACTTGTCGTCTGATCGTCGCGAGTGACATCAGCCTTGTCATCGGACTCGGGCATCAAGTCAAGTGACACTGTCAGCACTGCGGAGAGTTCGCCCGGAACGACGGGTTCCGGCGTCGAATTGTCCGCGATCTTCAGGTCCACAAACGTGCTCCACGCGCTGATCGTTCCCGTCGTGCTGACGGCTCGTACCCAGACTCGGTAGGTCTTGCCAACGAGCAGGTCTGATGTCGGCGTGAAGCTGGTCGACGTGAGTCCGCTTTGTCGAATGACGGCGGTTCCGGTATCAAGTCGGGAGATCCAGATTTCAAGCGTCGCAGCGCCGGCCACGTTGCTCCAGGAAACGGTCGGAGTCCGGTCGGTCACTGTTCCCGACGACATCAGCAGAACCGGCTTGCCGCCGACGCTGAAGTCCATCTGAGGACTCCACCCGCCCACGATTCCAGCCGCACTGGTTCCTCGAACCCAGAATCGGTAATCGTTTGCCGCCAATGTCGTCGTTGACGTCCACGAAGTCGTCGCGATGTTCTTCACATTCAGCACGGTCGCGCCGGTCTTTCGATTGGCGATCGTGATCTCATACTTGGTCGCCCCGGACAAAGCGTTCCACTGGAACACCGGCTTTGTGGCGAAGGTGGGAGTGTTCGGTCCGATCAAACTCACTCGTGCCGCGCTGGTGAAGTTAACGAAGTTCGACCAACTGGTTGCGAACCCCGCCGCATCGAAACCTCGAACCCAGACGCGATAGTTTGCAATCCCAAGGCTGGATGTGACTTGATATGAATTCGTCGAAACGTTTGCATCGCGAATTACGGCCGTTTCACCCGTCGAAAGATTGTTCACATAGATTTCGTAACGAGTCGCTCCGGCGAGTGCATTCCAAGTGATCAACGGCATTCCCGAATAGTCGGGCGATGCGATTGCGTTGATCACCGTCGGCGTGTTGATCTGGAAGTCTCGAGATCCCGACCAAACCGACGCGCTGCCGTCAACGAATCGCGATCGAACCCACACTCGATACTTTCCGACAGGCAGATTGTTCGCTGGCGTGAAAGTTGTGCCGGTCACGTTGGCCTGCAGAATCGGATCCTGACCAGTCGAAAGACTCTTGACCCATACGTCATACGAAACCGCGGCCGCAGCGGATGTCCACGTGATGTCCGGAGTCATGTCTGTCGTCGCAGACACTGGCCCGGTCAAGCCAGGAGTTTGATTCGACGCATTCAGAATCAATCGAATCCCTGAACCCGTTCGGAACTGCAGTTGAGGAATCGTCACAAGTCCATCAGCGTCGCCCGTGGCAGTGCCCGACTGGAGCAGGCTTCCCGAGGCATTGTCGTACGATTGCCAGTTCACGGTGATTCCCGGCGGCGTCTGGAAACTCTGCAAATGTTGCGGTGTGACGTCCGCACTGTCTCCTTCAACCAGCGATCGCAGAGAAATCTCATAACGGTTCGCCGTGTCGACGAGATCCCTGTCGAAGTTGTTCCATGGTGTCGACCATTCAAAGTTCATGTTGTAAAACTGTGTTCCCGTCGAACCTGGATCAAGCGGACCAGAACTTGTGGCGTTGCTGATCCCAGGGAAACTGAGCGTGTTGGGATAGATCCAATTGCTCAGTCCGCCGTCTGTGGGACTGAACATCGAATCGAGCGCGAAGTTGAAGCTCATCCAGTTGTGATCCCAGCCGAAGCGCGTTTCTGCCGTGAATCCAACAGAGCCGGCCGACAAGGCGGCAACAAACGGACGCCCCTGAGTCTCCCAGTCAATGACGTCGTCCGCTTTTCCATGTCCAACCATCATGAACGCCATCTTGTCGCCGCGACGATTCACCAGTTGCTCCTGGTGATTCATCCAGTTGTAGACGCCCATGCCGTTGTACTGTTGAAGAGGTGTCGCATACTTGCCTTTGTTGACGATCGGCAGGTTGGACGCCTGAGTGCCCCACAACGCGGAGAAGTCGTCCTGAAATCCTGGGCTCGCGGCATAGTTGGTCATCGGCTCACTGGCAAAAATGCCGGCGAACACATTCGGATATCGCATGCCAAGAGACACCGATCCCGACGCACCCATCGAGTGACCCTGCGAGTGTGTTCGCGTCAAGTCCACCGAGAAACTGGATGCAACTTCATCAATGGTCTTCAGAATGCGTTGCTCAGTGAAGTTTTCGATGACTCCGCTGGTTGGAATCGATCCGCCTGTCTTGTAGTTGTGATCGGCCGCGAACCCGTACCACCATGTATGCCAGTGTTCGCCCGGAGCACCGCCACCTGGATCGTCAAGAAACACTTCGATGCACGGCCAGCCGTATTCAGCCGATGGTTCCAGCCGCATGCGTTCGCCGTAAGCGTGTGGCATCAGCTTGATTGGCCATTGGACAGAAGTGCTGTAGGTGTCAGGCAGATCCACAGCATAGTTGTATGCGTAGCCCTGGAACGTCGGATTCCATTTCGCATAGTCCATGTACTGAGTATAAATCATCCCCTTGCCCGACGCGTTTCGATACGTCAGAACCGGCTTTGGCACGGCAACAGTTTCGACAACTCCTGTCCTGAGTGAATTGCCTCCGGCTGTTAGCGTCGTTGTTTCGACACCGTTGACGACTTGAGTCACGGCGTAGTAGTAAGTCCCAGAGCCGCCATCCGGAGTTGTGTAGACGAACAAGCCTTTGTTGTCCGCGAGCGGCGCGGCGAGGTCCGAGATCACAAAATGATCCGGAGTCCCGGCGGCCGTGGCAGCTCGCACGTTGACAGACGTCTGATCATCCACCGCACCCCATTTCGCCGTCAGCTTTTCAGCCGAACCGATGTTGGCTGTTGTGATCGGAGCCGTCGACCGATAGATGTGATATTGCTCGCCGGTGACGGCACCGTCTTCGGTCCAGGTGATGAATGTCTGGCCGGAACGATGAACTGCCGCGATGGCCGTTGCCGCTGGACATTGTCGGACTTCCAGAGCATCCAACGTGCAAGCCAGGGCTTGGCCTCGCAGCGACGCTCGCCGACGTGACCGCGATTTGAAGATGCTTCGAAGTGCCGAGACAACCCGCGACGTGTCTTGAGATTTGGTCATTTGGCTTAGCTGAGCAATGTGGTTTCGTGACGATCGGAAAAGCCGATCTGAAAATGCACAAAGTCAACTTCGCTCGGAAGCCTTGTTTCGGCAACTTCTGATTACGACTTCCATCGTTTCACCCGCGCGCAACCTGGTGGTTAGTCCGCACACAACGTTCTGTTGCATTTCTTCAACAATGCCCAGTCGCATGCAGATGACTTCAGATGTTTCCGAAAGTCAACATACGGTGCGGCAACATTGGGGCCCGGGCGAAGTTCACAATCGGCAGAAGTGCAAAAAGGAACCGTCCGGAAATGACTTCGCGATTTGACGGTGACAGAATTGAATGCAAGTCATGGAATGACTTGCCTACGTAGCTCGGTCATTCCATGACCGAGATTTTCCAAAACGCCAAGTTGTCAAGTCATTTCGAGACTGCCACAACAACTCCGCATCAGGCAAAACATGGATGGGCCAAAAAAGACGTCGTGGTCACTCACACTGTCCTCATCTCTTTTGCCCCAGCATTTTTTTGCCCGCGATTTACCGTGCCTGGTCGAACTCACTGCGACCATACAATCTGACGAGCCTTCGTGATTTCCAAAGCGGCCTGTTGATGCTCACACAAAAGCATCCTCGCACGTTGGACTGGCTCACAACGTACGCGTTTTCGAAGCCCGAAATGGTAGACGCCTTTAGGTCAAGACCTCTCAGCCCCCGTTACGAACTCAGCGCGTCGGCGACGTTGGTGCGGTAGGCGGTCATCGCGGGAAGAAACCCGACGAGCGCGGCCACACAAACAAGCGCTGGGAACAGCACGATTTCCCAGGGATTGGCCGACCACGGATTGATCAGGAGTCCCATCTTGCGAATCAGCACAGGAGCACTGGCGATCGCAATTCCGTGGCCAGCGAGCCAGCCGATCAGACCGCCGCCAACGCAGAGCAATGTTGATTCGGCCAGAATGATCCCGAAGACATGCATTCTTTGGGCTCCCAATGCTCGCATGATTCCGATCTCACGTCGTCGATCGGCCATCGAGTTGTAAATGCTGACAAAGATGCCAACTCCCGAGACCAGAATGATGACAGCCGTCAGAATCAGCAGACCGTTCTGAATGTTGCCCAGCAGAGTATCCATCAGCCTTTGAATTGGCCGAATCGGATTGACCGCCATCGCCTGGTAGCCTTTCTGGTACTCAGACGATAACTGCAGTGAGTCGAACGGATACTCCTTCTGCGGCCTTGTCTTCACAAGAACTGCGGTCACTTCTTTCATCGCGACAGGCTGATCAAAGTTCGGTTCGCCGATCTGACGCTTCTCTCCGCGGGCTTCCTTCTCAGACTGGATTCTTCGGTATTCGGTAATCTGGGACATCGCCTGATTCAGACGCTCAGGTTCCGATGCGTAAAACTTCCTGAGCCGATCTTCAACTTCATCAATTGGTTTCTCATGGCCATCGATCGCATAGAAGCCCTCGATATGAAGGAATGCCGTTCGATCGTTCGCCGTCCCCGTGGGTGCAAGAACGGCAACGACTGTGAACTGTTCCTCATGGACGTTGCCGCTGTCGGCTCCACCGTGAACAATGTTGAACTTTGTTCCCACCTTCCATTTGTTCTGTCGCGCGACTTCCGCGCCGATGATCGTGTCAAACAGCTTGCCCATGCGACTGCCGCCCCGTTCGACTTCGAACTTGCGGCCGGGCATGTACTCCATCTCAAAAAACTCGGGCAGCGTGCCAACGATTGGAAAGTTGCCCAGTTCGGTGACATCTCCGAATGCCAGCGGAATCGCCGACACAATGCGTCTGTCCTTTTTGAGGTCTTCAAAGAACATGTACGGCAGATTCTCACTCGGCGGCTGCATTCGATAAACCGCACTCAACACCAGTTGCAGTTCGCTGCCTCGCTGAGGACCGATGATCAGGTCAAAGCCAACGCTCTTCTGTTTAAACGCGCTTTCAATGGCTGCAAAGATGACCAGGACCAGCACCATGAGCATCACCCCCAGTGCAATACTGAGTGCTGTCAGGCTGGAGGCCAGTGCTCTCTGGCGAACGCTTTTCCATGCAATCGTCACGAGATTCATGCTGCACGCTCCTTCAGACACAGCTCTGGTCGATTGAAGTCGGCCAGCCGGTCGACGCGTTGAAATGTCCCGGCAACTTCCATCGAATGTGTCACCATCAGCAAAGAAACGCTGTGGTCTCGACACGTGTCTCGAATCAGATCGAGAATGAGTTGCTGATTGGATGGATCCACGTTGGCTGTCGGCTCATCGGCCAGCAACAGCACCGGTTTGTTGGCCAGTGCCCGCGCGACGGCGACTCGCTGCTGCTCGCCCACCGACAGACGCGATGGCGGATGCGACATGCGGTGTCCAAGTCCCACTCGTTCCAGAAGCATCTTCGCAAAGGCACGATCGACGCCTCGTCCGGAGAACGACATCCCCAGCAGCACATTTTCCAGAGCGCTGAAGCCCGGCAAAAGGTTGAATGTCTGAAAGACAATGCCGATGCGAGAGGCTCGATAGCGATCGCGAACGACTTCCGGCATCGGAGCGATGTCGCGACCGTCGATGATCACCTTGCCGGAATCCGGAGCCAAAATTCCGCTGATCACGTTGAGCAGCGTCGTCTTGCCGCCGCCGCTTGAGCCAACCAGCGCGGCCTGTTCGCCACGAAGCAGTTCGAAACGCTCGATCCCAAGCACCGGAAGCCGTCGGCCTCCGGGTTCAACATAGGATTTCCGAATGTGTTCCAGCAGCAACGACATTGATTGCCTCAACAAGCGTTGAAAGCTCTTGAATCGAACACGCGGACCGGCTCCTGCTGAGTCAATGCTCACGCAGATCGCCCGTCAACTCGCTTCACGCTCAAGGAAATTGCCTTCGCGGAAGACGCTGAATGAACATCGTTTCAGCATTGAGCCTTCACGCAGGACGCGTCTTCTACGGTCGCTTGGCGATTTTCGCGAGGTTCAAAACACTTTTCGCGTCCGTTTTGCCAAACGCGGATTCGCCGCAGCCAATACGCCAGGTACAAGCTCCCGTGTTCCACGGAGTGGTGATCAGTGTCGTGTGTCACGCAGTCGTTGCATCACGCCGTAGCGGAATTCGGCAGAATTCCCAAACGCGTCCGAATCCTTACGAATCCGGCTACACTTGCGCATGCGACAGAGAAGAGTTGGGCGTCTCCATCCGAGTTCACTCTGAGGTCGCCGGAGCCGCTTCGCCACCTTCTGCGGGTGGCTGGCCCGGAATCGGTATCCCGGGGATCACAGGCTGAGACTGACCGGGCTTTTCCGGAGTCGCTTTCGCTTTGCTTGTCCCCATCAGTTCGTCCAGACGCTGCTTGATCATGCCCAGGTCAACGGACTTATCAACTTTGATGACCTGCACAACCGAAGAAGAATCGGCCGCGGTGTCGAGTTCCTCGATCAGTTCGCCGATGGTATCCATCAAGGCACCGGTCGAAGAAACGATCAGAGTATTCGACGAGTCATCAATGCCGATTGAAAGCAGTCCTTTGAATCGAATTGGTTCCTCGTCATCCTCGCCATCCTTCTTTTCTGTTCCCGGAAGGAATGTGACAAGCCCGGAAGAACTCTGTCGCTGCTGATTCTTGTCATCTTTCTCAAGAGCCTTGTCGTTTGAACTTAGCAAGTCTCGGAACACGTCCTTGACCGCAGCGGCCACGATCGACGCTCTGGCATTTCGAAGCCTGAAGATGGTCGTCACGCGAACGGAGCGAGAATCCGACGGTTCGGGAACGTCGTAGATCGCAATGAGATCTTCGATTGTCTGCAGTTGTTTCGCATCAGCATCTCGCACGAGGATTGTGCTGGTAAAATTGTCTGAAATGAACTGCGGTTGGCGGCGACGCGAAAGTGTTCGATTGCCACTGACCTTCTTTTGGCTCGGGACGAAGCCCCAATACGGGCTGTATTCAAGAGTGCTCCTGGTTTCTTCTTCTGCCTTGAAAAAGTCCTTTAGATTCAACGTGACCCATGAGGGCGTTGCATACTTCAAGGTAAACACTTTGAAGCTTCTCTTTGGGGCCACAAGCTGAGCAATCAACTCCTCCATCTCCTGCAGCGCTTCGGGATCTTCGCTCGAGACCATCAACTTTCCATCCGGCGTTAACGTGACTTCGACTGGAAGCTCCTGTCCATTCCCCACAGGCGTCTCGGCCCGTTGCGTTGCATCGTTCGCAGGGTGTTCAAGAGCTGGCGGCCGATCGTCCGCGCTGGGAGTGGTTGCCGGCTCAGAAACCTCGGGCTCTGCCTGAACCTGGCGACGCAACTTATCGAGCAATTCTCGACTGATCCGAGCTTTCGGCTTCGAGTCATCTTCATCTGCGACACTTGCTTCGACCGGAATGGCATCCAAATCCGATTCTGATCGCCTGGCCGCCCGCAACAACTGGTCAAACCGCTCCGTTGGCGTCTTCTGGCCATTGAGCGTCGCAGTCATGCCTCGATCAGAAGGCCAGACTTGCACACGTTGATCATTGGATTTCAGACTGACAATCGCCGAGTCATCATTGGGTTCCGTCTGAATCGACTGTGAGTCTTCTTGACCCTTCTGCGTTTCATCATCAGGCTTCGGGGCAGCCTTCGGCAAATCAAACTTCAGCCGATTCCCACGTCGCCAGTAGCGTTCGAGCTGCTGCCGGAGCATGTCCAGATCTTCATCGGAATTCAATTCGAAGACACGAATCTTGTCCTGCGCGGCGTTCGGGTCGGGCAGCTCGCCAAGCTTCACCAGCAGGTCACGAATCTCGTCCATTTCGATCGTATTCGCATTCACGAGCAGGCGATTGTTCTCTGTATCGGCCTCGACCTTGAACGATGGTTCCGGAGGTGTCTGCTGATTCATCATCCCCATGTCGAAGAAGCGAAACCGGTTGAACGGGTTCTCTTCCTTGGGTTCTTCCTTACCCATCAACAATCGAATTGTGCCCGCAACATATTCAGCATCGAGCCGTCGTAACTGAACAACTTCAATCTTTCGCGACGACTGATCCATCCGTTCGACAAGCGTGCTGATTGTCAGATGATCGGCGAGCGATGCCCATGCAATTATCGACCGCTTCTGCGAGTCGACCTTCAGCACAGTGTTCGGATCGAGGTCACCGAGCTGTTGAAGCAGATCAGCCAGAGTCTGCGGATCAATCGACTCGAGACGATAGATCTTCATTCGATTGATGTTCTGAACCAGCGTCCCCTGCGAGTCTTTTTCAACATCCACCTGTTCGACGGCTTTCTCAATCACCGCCATTTGATCAGGAGCCGCCTGCGCGAGGATCATGTTCTCGCGAGCATTCAGCACCAGTCGAGTTTCCACTTTCTTCTTCGGTCCCGCCGCCGCTCCGCCCGTCGCCTGGGCGGCGGCCTGTTGCATCGCCTGCATTTGCTGCTGCACCTGCTCCATCATTTGAGCCGCCATGTTCGGGTCCATCTGACCGCCCTGTGCGTTGCCGGACGGTTCCTTAATGTTCAGCAGCTCCCGCAGCATTCGGATCACATCTTCGGCTCGGCGATACTTCAGTCGAAATGCTCGCACAAGTTGCTCTTCGCCGTCCGTCGACTGTTCTGCCTCGATCAGCTCCCAGATCTGCTTCAGGCTGATGGCCGTGTCGACGACTTCAAGCCGATTCGTCCGGCTGAGCTTATGAATCTGACCTGCAGAACTGAGCATCGGCTTGAGCTCTTCGACCGCCTCGTCCGCGATCAACCAATCGAGATCAAACGAGACTTTGCAAATCGTGTGATCCGGAAGTTCCTGCAACTTTTCCGGAGTGACTCGACGAACAAGAGCCGGGTTCAGATCTTTCAGTCGCACGATCGTCATCACTTCTCCATTGACGATCATCGTGAACCCACGACTCAACAGATGGCGATTGATCAAATCGCGCGCTTCTTCCATCGTGTATTCGCGACTGGTGATCAGGTTCAGCGAGTCCGCCGGAAGTTCCTGCCAGTCGAGCGACAACGCCGACGCATCCGCCAGCCATTGCAGCACAGGTTCCCACGGTTGCCCCTTGATGCTGAACGACACCTTGCCGTCAGGGTTCTTTCGAATCTCTTCCTGAATCGGATGCGGAATGTACTTTTCAGCGGTCGGCCGTTTGACGACTGATGACTCCGGCGTTTTCGCTTCAGCGTTCTTCTCTGGCTCGCCGGAAGGGTTCGTCGCGGTTGGGTTGGCAGCAGGATTTGTCGCGTCAGGAGGCGTTGCCTGAACCGCGGAATCCATCTGAGCGGGCGTCATTGCCGGTGCCGCTGCTGGACTTGGCACCGCTTCGTCAGCAACAACTGATGTCACTGCCAAAAGGAACGCAGCAAACAGTGCCTGGAAGGTGGAAGCCCGCCGACTCTGGTTCAATCCAGGATTGGCGATGAACGCCGCTGGTGAATAGATCAGATTGCTGATGAATCTCGACAACAGAAACTCCTGAAACTCCGGGCGTGGAACCGGCCAGCAGACGTCGCGAGCAGTGAGTCTCCATCGACGCGAGTTTGTCTGAAAATTGTCGCCGTGCGGCCGGTGAAAGCAACGACCGCAAGACAAAAACAGCATTTCAGTCGCAAATCCACAGCAGTTCACGCAGCGATGATCGCGTGGCGTCCCGATTTGGCCAGATTTTTAGCGTCGGCCGGGCCCGAACCAAGCAAGAATTTGACTGGGGACCTTCTGATGATCGAACAACGGCAGCGTTTTAGTGACAGTCTCGAAATCACTTCCCGGTTTGACTGAGGCCAGAAATCACAACCCGAAACGTGAGTGAGGGATTTTTCTGCGCGCCACCAATCCCTCGCTGACGCGTCGGGTTCTGATTCGGGTAACTTGTTTAGGGACTTCTCGGTCATGGAATGACCGAACTACGCAGGCGAGTCATTCCATGACTCGAATTCGCAGATGTCGACGTCAAATCGGGAAGTTATCTCGGGACGATTCCTTATCCGATCGAGTCTCTGGTCAAAGATTCAGGTAACCGCTTTCGATGAGTCGCGCGATAAAGCCGAGAATCGCCAGGCCGTCACGAATCCGGTGAGTCTTCAGGCTGGCTCCCATTCGAACAGAATCCGACAGCCAGAAGCGATCAGAAGCGTTGTCCCCATGCGCTGAAATCTGAGTTCGCGTCGCTTGTGACGCTCGATTGATCAACAGGGCAAGTCGCTCGGGATCAACGAGTTCGCCACGGCGGCCTGTGAGTCGAAAGCTCCGATCATCTTCGTCAAGGATCATCGCAAAGCGACACGCCGGAACCTCCGACGATTCGTGGGTTCCTCGAGTGACCAGTTCGACTCCCGTTCGACTTTTCAACCAACGAGCGCGATCATGGATCAACTCGTCATCGGTGCGAATCAAGACGCGAGATTCGCCCTGAGTCGGGAACCATGCGGCCAGCCACTCTCGATAAGCGGACTCAAAGTCTTCGACCTGAAGAGTCCCTGACTCGCGACTCAATCGTCGTGACCATTGCTTCCTTGTTTGCACATCCGGAAGATCCAGTCGCAGGACACGGCTGCCCGATCCGGATGATGCCATATCGGCTCTGCGGTTCATCGGATCGCTCTCCGGCGACTTCGAAAGCTCGCCGCGAATCCGTCGCAACAGGTCGTCCACCGCCGAATCTTCTCGCCGTTCGAGATCTGCGGAGTTCAGTCGTTTGATTGTCTCCAATGGCTGACCAGAGCTCTCATGATGAAGTCGGATCGAAAAGTCTTTCCACAAGACCGGCATCGGATCGCCATTGACGTCCGTTGCATCGAGCCCATTCCAGGAACTCGCCGAGCCGGCCCCCGTGACGAACATCGAACCAGCGCTCAGTTCGTGACTTCGCACAGCCGCCGCCAGCGAAGCCGCGGTGCAGCGGCCGATATCGATGACCGGAAATCCAAACTCCCGAACGGCCGCGAGCACTCCGGCAAACAAATCCAGCGATGATGGCCGACCGTCATATCCAAGGACAATTGGTGAGATCTCGGCAAATGTCGGCGTCACGTGAGAAACCGCCAACTCACTCGGCGGATCCGCAGGCAAGTCGCGTTGAAGATTCGTTCGAGACGCTATTGCTTTCTTGCTACTCGACGATGCACCGGTCGATGCGGATTCGTGGCTGAGTTCTGCAAAACATCGACAGAAGATTCTGGCGAAGTCTGCCGCGACGCTTCGGTCGATGGAATTCACATAAGGACCGCGAACCCCGAACTCCGTGCGCCGCAGACTGTCAAGGCGGTGCTCCCAAATCCGCTCGGTCTGCTCAATGGTCCGGGTCGCCAGCCCTTCTGAGTGATTTCTCCACTCGCAGCCGTCGCAAACACTCCAGGCGGCATTCAATCGAGCCAAATGAACGGCTCGCGAAACCGGCTGCGATTGCCCCGGACAAAGAAAGGCTGGCTCATTTCGAGAGCTCAAATGCTGAGACGCGTGATGTTGCGACTTCACGACGGAATCGCGCGTGGAACTCTCGCCATGATCAGTGCGTTGAAGATCTGGACGCACAAACGAGACTCCTTCCACGTCAGCGTTCATTTCCATGTGATGATCAATAAGGCTGCTGACAGCGATTCCGTTTCGCCTGCCCCGGTTTACTCATCGGCCTCTTCCGTATGATACGTAATCGCACTGATCACGGGAATCTGAGTCAGCCGTTTGCGACCGTTCAAAAACGCGAGTTCAATCACAAACGCAGCTCCTACGACTTCGGCATTCTGCTGCTGAGCCAACTTCATGCAGGCTTCGATCGTTCCGCCAGTTGCAAGAAGATCGTCCACCAGCAACACCTTGTCGCCGCTGCTTACGGCATCGCAGTGGATTTCCAGCGAGTCCGATCCATACTCCAATTCGTAACTGAAGCGATTGGTCTTGAACGGCAGCTTGCCCGGCTTGCGCACCGGAACGAAACCAGCCCCCAGCTCCATCGCAAGCGGCACGCCAAACACAAACCCGCGAGCCTCAGCAGCCATCACCGACGTGATGCCAGCGTCGCGAAACGGAGCCGCCAACTGCCGCGTGACTTCCTTCATCGCCGCCGCCGAATTGAGCATCGGAGTGATGTCCCGAAACATGATGCCGGGCTTTGGAAAGTCTGGGACGGATCGAATGTACTGTTTCAAATTCATGGCACACCGAAATCGTTCTGGGCGAAAACTCGAAGTTATGATCTGCCGTAGCGGGATCAGCAGTTCAAGAACAATTCGAAGAGTAACCAGTTTCGCGACCGAGCGAAACTGTACCACTTCCAACCCCATTCGGCGTGTCGCGGATCTTCGCGCTCTCCTCGTGAATCGGCAATCTTCTTCGCCGAGTGAAACGAGATTCGACACGTCCGCGTGCTGGATCTTTCCCAATTCAGAACTGTATCCTGCGGCTCCAGCCTCAATCATCTCGCCTCGGAATCAAGGTCAAGCCCATGGAACAGACTCCACTCCCGACATCAAGCAATCCCCGTGCGATGACTCGTCGATCATGGCTGGCCGCGACGACGACTGCGGCAGCGGTTGGAGCTATCGCAGGGCCGCGAACGTTGCAGGCAATTGCAGACGAAACGTGGCCGTCTCTCGAGGATGTTCCGGTCAAGTCGGTGGCTGGCGTTCTCACGACCTACTTCAAGGGATCGCACTCTGATGTTCTCATCGGTCGATTGCTTGAAGGCTGGAAGATGGATCATGGTGCCCGGCCGAAACTGAAACTTGCGTCGCTTTACATTGATCAAACCGTGAACACCGAGTTCGGTCGTGAGCTCGCGAAGAAGTACAACATTCCGATCTTCTCGACGATCGAACAAGCGCTGACGGTTGGTTCAGATCGCATTCAGGTCGACGGAGTTCTCAGCGTCGGCGAACATGGTGACTATCCTCGCAACGAGATCGGGCAGGATCTCTATCCGCGTCGACGCTTCTTTGAAGACATCACCAACACCTTCGAAAAGTACAAACGAGTTGTTCCCGTCTTCAATGACAAACATCTCGGGCCTCGGCTTGAGGATGTCCTTTGGATGTATGAACGTTCGAAGCAGCTCAGGGTGCCATTCATGGCTGGTTCATCTCTGGTCGTTGGATATCGGACACCTGACGTTGAGGCTCCGATGAACTGCGACATGGAAGCGGCCGTGGCAATCGGATACTCGGAACTCGATCGTTACGGAATTCACACACTCGAATTCCTGCAATCGTTTGTGGAACGCCGTCTCGGTGGTGAGACCGGCGTCAAGAGCGTTCGATGCCTCTCTGGCGACGCAATCTGGGCGGAGATTGACAAGGGTGTCATTCCGATGGACGTCATCAATGCCGCCGCCGAAGTGGCCCTGAAAGCTCCGGACGCATCGCTGCGAACGGCTCGCCACGAAACGGATTCCCTGATGCTGGTGGAGTACAACGATGGATTCATCGCAGGCGTTCTGATGCTCAGCGGCTTCGCACAGAGCATCAGCGCGGCGGTGAAATTGAAAGGTCAGGCCAAACCTCTTGCGTCGCGAGCTGAGGAACGAACAATGCCGCACTTTCCTCATTTCGCGTTCCTGCTGCATGCCGTTGAACGCATGATTCACACTGGCAAGCCTTCGTATCCGATCGAACGAACTGTTTTAACATCGGGAGTCCTGGACCGAGCACTCACGTCCAGAAGCAAGGGCGGCATTCGGATCGAAACTCCGGAACTCATCATTCCCTATGTGCCGTCTCCGTATCCTCACGCACCGAAACCTCCTCTGCCGGTGTGATTCGGGTGAAGGCGTATCTCTTTGCTGCAAGAACCAATCCCATGCGGTGCCTAATCAGCTTTACCATTGTCTGTCTGTTTGCCTCTGGTTCAACGGTCGTTGCCGAGGACATTCGAATTGCAGGCTATCTGCCAGACTACAGATTTTCCGACTACGATCTCGCTCGGTGCAACGGGATCACAGACTTGATCCTGTTCAGCGGCGAGGCAACAGCGGATGGTGGTATCGATCTGAGACGGTTGGCAGCCGTTCCCTGGCCACAGCTTCAGCGATTCAAAACCGAACGCCGAATTCGGTTGTTTCTGACCATCGGCGGCTGGGATCGCTCGAAGCACTTCGGCGTGATTGCGAAATCTGAAGAGCTTCGAAAGTCATTCGCGACTCATGCGAAAGATCTGTGCCTGAGGTATCGACTGGACGGCATCGACATCGATTGGGAGCATCCTGAGTCCGACGCTGAAGTCGAAGCATACGGCCTGCTTCTCCAGCAGCTTCATCAGTCGTTGTCTGAACATGGTTTGCTGCTGTCAGTCACCATCGCATCGTGGCAAACTGTGCCCAGGACGGGCATCGATTCCGTCAATTGGGTCAATCTGATGGCCTACGATCACGACGGAGAACATGCGACGCTTTCGGAGGCAAAGGCAGATGTGCAGAGATTGCTCGATCGAGGAATCCCGGCCGAAAAGATTACGCTCGGCCTGCCGTTCTACGGACGCGATGTTCAGAAACGCGAGACCGCCATGTCGTACGCCGAAATCGTAAACGCCTTTCATCCATCGAAAGCTCAGGATCGCTCTGGCCAGATGTTCTTCAACGGCCCCGAAACCATCCGCGCGAAAGTGGCCCTCGCTCGCCAACAGAAACTCGCCGGAGTCATGATCTGGGAACTTGGACAGGACGCGACGGGAGAAGACTCATTACTCCATCACGTCCTCGAAGCCAGTCAGTAGATACCTCAGCCGATTCCGCTTATTGATTGCACGAGGCATCGTCGTGCCGCGATCTGTCCTGAATCCATGACTTTCATCGTTCGCTGGTAATCATGGTTTCGTCTTGATCAAATCTTCAAACTCCGGCTGTCTCATTCCCGCCTTTCAAATTCCTGCCTCTTCGAGGACCTTGTGCGATGAATCCTCCACGAACTCAGATCCTGCTGCCGAGCAATCAACCCGGACTGGCCGCGAACCATCATGTACGATCAAAATTCGTTAGGACTCTCAGACGTATCTTGCTGACAGCAGTCGGCGTTTTCGGATTTGTCACGGCCAAGTCAGTTGCTGCACAGGACGCAGGAGTCGAGGCTGGCGAACTGACTGAATCGACGTGGGACAGCCTCATTCCGACGGGGAAGGAGGTTGACGCCATCTACGGCGACATCGTCCTGCAGAACAAGTATCTCAGGGCGGTGATTGCGAAGCCTGTGGCAACTCGAAACGCGAACATGACTGTTCGTTCGGTGGGCGGTTGCCTGATTGATCTCACGACTCGTCATCACGAAAGCGATCAGCTCAGCGCATTCTATCCGGGTCGGCGAACTTACACACTGACTGAGCCTGTTGCGATGGAAGCGGGCTCGGCCGGGCAGTCGATTGTTCGGATCGCGGCCACTCAGTCGCTTGAGAAGCCTGATCTACGCATCGAGTATTCGCTGGGCTCGGACTCACGATTTCTGACGGTCACTTCGACATGGAAAAACAGCACGGACAAAGAACTGCCGCTGGTGCTTGAAGATGACCTGCGAGCTGACGGTGGCAAGGAAGACATGCCAAAGGCGCCGAATGGAAAGCATGAGCTGTTTTGGTTTCAGGACGTGTACTGGCAGCAGGCATACGGAATTCATGTGCCGGGATTTGTTATTCGTTCGAACAGCAACGCGAAGGAATCTGTGCTGGCCTACGAAGCGGAGAATGGTCAGCCGGTTGTGCTCAAGCCCGGCGAGTCGTTCACGCTGACGAGACATCTCTTCGCCGCGCAGCATCTGGCAGGAGTCATGGCGGACTTTGAGCGATCGAGGAATGCTGCTTCCGAGATTGTGGACTTGACGCTCAAGGTGCAGGCCGATGGCAAGCCGGTTTCGAATGCTCGCGTCACGTTCACTCGTGGGGAAACAAATCTGGGATCTGCGATGACGGATTCGTCCGGAGTCGCTGCTGTCCCGCTGCCGAAAGGCGAGTGGACCGCGGCCGTGAAGGTCGCCGGAGTCGACTATGCCGCGAAGACCTTCAGCGTCGGAGCTCAATCGGAAGTCGTCCTCAACCTTGAAGACTACCATCCAGGCACAGCGAAGATCACGGTTGTGGATGCGGACGGACATCCGATTCCCGCGAAAGTTCAGTTCATCGGAAGTGGAACAACTGCGACGCCGAACTTCGGTCCCGAGTCCGCCGAGTTCTTCGTTCAAAACGTCGCTTACACCCACAACGGAGTTGTCGAAACACCGTTGGCGGCTGGCGAGTATGACGTCACGATCCTGCACGGTCCGGAGTACAACGCCGAGTTCACAAAGCTGAAGATTGAGGCGGGCAGAACGACGGAGTTGGCCGCGAAGTTGCCGCGAGTTGTTGAGACCCCAGGCTGGGTCAGTGCCGATTTTCACAGTCACAGTTCGCCGTCCGGAGACAATACCAGCAGCCAGAAAGGCCGAGTGCTGAATCTTGTCTCGGAGCATGTCGAGTTCGCTCCGTGTACCGAGCACAATCGTATCAGCACATACAGCGATCATATCGCGTCGCTGGGGCTGAAGAATCATCTCGCGACGGTCTCGGGAATGGAGCTGACGGGAACTCCGCTGCCGCTCAATCATCAGAATGTGTTCCCGCTGGTCTTCAAGCCTCGCACTCAGGACGGCGGCGCGCCCACTACGGATCTCAGCCCCGAAACGCAGATCGAACGCATTGCCGCGTGGGACAACAACAGCACCAAGCTGATCCAGCAGAATCATCCTGACATCGGTTGGCTGTTCTACGATCGCGATGGAAATCAAACTCCTGACGAGGGCTACTCGCGTTCGTTCGGATTGATGAACGTCATGGAGATTCATCCGATTCATCCGCTGCTCAGTCCGACACAGTTTGAGTTCAACGATGGCAAGCCGACCGGAAATCAGACCTGTATCAACTGGCTGCAGCTGCTCAATCAGGGCTTCCGAATTTACGGCGTCGTCAATACGGACTGCCACTACAACTTTCATGGCTCTGGCGGTCTTCGACTGTGGCTGAAGTCGTCAACGGATGATCCTGCGAACATCAATCCCGACGAAATGCGCGACGTAGCCCGCGACGGACAGATTGTCATGTCGAACGGCCCATATCTTGACGCGACATTTGCCGAGACTGGTTCAAAGGAAGCTGTCGTTTCCGGCCAGGATCTTGTGGCGAAGTCAAAGAAGGCTACGGCGAAGATCCGAGTGCAATGTCCGAACTGGCTGGACATCGACACGGTGTTTGTGCTTGTCAACGGCCGTCGTCAGCCGGGGCTTGAGTGGACTCGTGAATCGCATCCGGACAAATTCAATTCAAACAAGTCCGACGTGATCAAGTTCGATCAGACCATCACGGTCGACCTGAAGGAAGATGCTCATCTGATCGTCGTTGCGGGACACCGAACTCAGTTGATCGGAGACGTAATGGGCCCGCTTTGGGGACGACAAAACCCAACGGCGTTGACGAATCCTGTGTTCGTTGATGTCGATGGTAATGGGTTCACAGCGAACAAGGATACGCTCGATTTTCCGCTGCCGGTTAAGTTCGTCGCTCCAGCGGCGGGCAAGTAATCGATCAGTGAATAATCCCGGTTGCCAAAATCAACGAGTCACCGTTGATGGTTACATATCGCTGGTAACCGAGCGGTTGGCGAGTTCAGAAAGGAGTTTCGCGGTGGCAAGTGTCGCTCCCTGCTGTGAGACCACGACCTGCTGTGCCGCTGCGGCGAGTTGCTCGCGTTCCGAAGGATTGTTCAACAGTCGCCGGATTGTTTCGGTGAACTGGCTTTCGCTTTCGAGTTGAATGCAGGCGTTTGCGGACTTGAAGGCTGCCACGACGTCTCGAAAGTTCCAGGTGTTCGGTCCAAACAAGACGCAGGCACCATAGGCGGCGGGTTCAATCATGTTCTGTCCGCCTCGATTGCCAAAACTCCCGCCCACGAAAGCGATATCTGCGAGTCCCCAGCAAGCTCCCAGTTCGCCGATCGTGTCGAGCACGATGATCGATCCGGCCGAGGCTCTTTGTGTATCCGTCAGTTGCGATCGCCGGGCGACCTGATGCCCACGCGATACGACGAGGTCAGCGACTGCATCAAATCGTTCTTTGTGTCGCGGCACGAGGATCAGTCGCAACTGCGGGAACTCAGACCGCAGGGACTCCCATGCTGACACGGCCAGCAGCTCTTCCGGATCCTGAGTACTTCCAGCGACAAGCACCGCGGCATCTTCCGAAAGCTCAAACAAATGTCGCAGCATGGCGGTCTTCGGGTTGTCTCGAGACGTCGCGACGCCGTCAAACTTGATCGACCCGGTCACGGCTGAACGTTCTTTGGGAACGCCCAGTGCCTGAAGTCGTTCCGAGTGCGTTGCAGACTGAGCGGCGGCGAGCGAAAGTCCACGAAACAGAGGCGACAGGAGAAACCTGACCTTCTGATATCGCCCAAAGCTCTTGTCGCCCATACGAGCATTCACGACAGCGACCGGGACATTCCGGCGATAGCATGTTGACAGGAAATTCGGCCAGAACTCAAGTTCCATCAGCACGACCAAAGCCGGTTGCACGGTCTTCAGGGCTGTGCTGACCGCCCAGGAAAAATCGAGCGGATACCAGGACACAAAACATCCGTCAAACCGCTTCACAGCAAGGTCGTAGCCGGTGTCCGTTGATGTCGTGACAAGAACCTGGAATCGATCTCCCGTCTCCAGACGAAATGCGTCGACGACTTTTTGAAGCTGAATGACTTCGCCAACACTGACCGCGTGGAACCAGACGATCGGTCGCGACGATTTGGGAAGGTTCAACCGTCCCAAGAACTTTTCTCTGAGGCCTCGACGATATCGTCCCTGCCGGAAGACTCGCCAAAGCAGAAACGGCAACAGCAACACCAGCAGCAGTGCATAAACAGCATTGAGCAGCCAGCGCATGAAGGAATCCGTTCAGATAACTCGGCCAAACTGCTGGCCATCACCAACAACCTACGCAGCCTCTGGAAAACGAACAACCTCTCAGGCGAGCGGCCGGTGTGAACCGGCCGGTACGATTGATCCTGGTTGCTGTTACAAGCTTATGGACTATCGACTTCTGTTCGACGCTCCTCGCTCAACAGAATTCGTTCGACTAACACTTTGTTGTGACATGGAGAAATTGGACACAGCCTGCGACGACCGCGATTTGTGCAGATGGCCCAGATTTATCACTCATCCATAGCCCTGATACCGGCCGGTTCACACCGGCCGCTCGCCAAGTTGATGAATGTTCTTCTCCGTTGCCAGATCGCGTTCCGAACACTCAGAATTCTTACGAATTCTGCTACGAAGGATGCTGTCGCAACTGCCTTGTGATCACTTCCCGCAGCACTTCTTGTACTTCTTTCCGCTGCCGCAAGGACAATCATCATTTCGGCCAACTCGCGGTCCGGCGTTCACGATCGGCCTGACAGCTCGACCTTCCTCACCAGCTTCTGGTGAGTTGGTCTCAAGCTGATCGACGTCACTCTCCACTGGCGGAGCCACATCGTGTTCTGTCGCGGTGATCTTCCAGAGTGATCCAACGAAATGAGGACTTTCGTTCTCGATGCGGAAGATCGTCGAAGTGACCTGCTCAGCAATGCGTTCCCACATTGCAAGGAATGTTCGTCGGCCTTCCCGCTTGTACTCCGTCCGCGGATCTTTCTGAGCGTAACCGACGAAGTTGATGCCCTGCTTCAGAAGACCCATCTGATACAGATGCTCTTTCCACGCGGTGTCGAGAAACTCAAGCATGACAGATCGCTCGGTCTGACGCATTTCGGGACGGAACAACTGTTCGATGCCCTGAAGCAATTCCGTGCGGACCTGACCAGCCGTCATGTTACGCAGTCGATCAGCATTCAGTTCCAGTCCCTGCTCAGCTTCGATCCAGGCCAGCAGATCATTGACCTGCTTATCTGATACTCGCATCGAGCTTTCTGAGGCACTGCCGAGGATTTGATTCAACTTGGCTTCGATCTTGGCCGCATCTGGTCGACGAGCAGCGAACTGCTTGCTGGTCTCAACCAGCGTTTGGTAGATCTGCTCCGTCTGGAGATCCGCAAATTGCTCCGGATTGAAGTCCGCGCGGAATCGAGTGTTGGCCCAGCGAGCCAGCTTTTCGCGATTAAATCGCTCGTTCTGCTTGCCATCGCCCGTGAGAAAGTTCTGCATGCCCACGGAGACTGGGAACGTGATTTCTTTCTCGTTATATCGCTCCAGGACGCGCTTCTTGAGGAAGTCGGCTGTTTGGCGTTCATCAAGGCCCGTCAGTTCTTCCGGCTTCACGCCAAGCACAAAACTGTGATTGGCCCAACCCGCCAGCGATCGTTCCACAAATTGCGAGTCAAGCAGCGAATCCAGATCCTTGAGATCCCATCGCGTCATGCCTTGCTTTGCCTGTTCAAACAGGAACGGACCAAGATTGTCTCGATCGTGCTTTCGAAGGTCTTTGTCCTGAAGAGACAACCCGAACGTCCGGTTGGCCCACTTCGTCAGAGCCATCCAGTTCCAGTCGAGCTTGCTTTCCGCATCTTCCGGCAGGTTCTCTGCGATCTGTTCGTAGATCTGTGTTTCGCCCTGACGTTCACCTTCTTCGCGCAGATGAACTTCGAGTTCTTCGCGAGTCATGTTGCGAATGTCAGATGCTTCCACAGCAAGCTGGAGATTCTGGTTCACCCAGGCTGCGACTGTTTCCCAGCGATAGTCTTTCGCCAGGAAGTGCTTCGTCCAGCGATCGATTTCGTCGTTCATCATCTTCAGCACCTGCGCGCGGCAGTCGACGCCGTCGAGGATCTGCTGACGGAACGAGTACGTTCGCTTACGCTGTTCGTCCATGACCTCGTCGTATTCGAGCAGGTTCTTGCGCTGGTCGAAGTGCTGCTCTTCTCGCTTCTTCTGAGCACCTTCAATACGGCGAGTCACCATCGAGCTGACGATCGGTTCTCCTTCGCGGAGCCCTGCCCACTGCATGATTCGCTTGACGGTATCGCCCGCGAACAGTCGCATCAGCTTGTCATCGAGCGAAATGAAGAATCGGCTCGAACCCGGGTCGCCCTGACGTCCTGCACGACCGCGAAGCTGCAGGTCAATTCGTCGGGAGTCATGTCGTTCGGTTCCGACGACATGCAGGCCACCGAGCTCTGCAACAATCTTGCCCTCGGCAATCATGCCTTCGCGTTCTGCGATCTGTTTCGTCAGCGCGTCCCACTCGGATTTAGGGACCTCCAGACGCGACGGGTACTTGGACTTCAAATCTTCCCATGCCAGGTGCTCGGGATTGCCGCCAAGGATGATGTCGGTACCGCGGCCCGCCATGTTCGTTGCGATCGTCACCGCGCCTTTTCGACCTGCCTGAGCGACGATTTCCGCTTCACGCTCGTGATACTTCGCGTTCAGAACGTTGTGCTTGATGCCCTTTCGAACCAGGCGATGACTGAGCATCTCGGACAACTCAATCGACGTCGTACCGACAAGTACCGGACGGCCGGTTGCGTGAACTTCAGCCACTTCAGCAACGACCGCGTCCCATTTTTCCTTCTCGGTGCCGTAAATGTTGTCGGGGTGATTGATTCGCTGCATCGGACGGTTGGTCGGGATCGACACGACGTCCAGATTGTAGATCTTCAGAAACTCTTCGGCTTCCGTCATCGCCGTACCGGTCATCCCGGCAAGCTTCTTGTACAGCTTGAAGTAGTTCTGCAGCGTGATCGTCGCGAGAGTCTGCGACTCTTCTTTGATCTTCACGCCTTCCTTCGCTTCGACCGCCTGATGGAGACCATCGCTCCACTGGCGGCCTTCCATCTTTCGGCCCGTGTTCTCATCGACGATCACCACTTCGCCTTTCTCGACGACATAGTTCACGTCACGCTTGTAGAGGTGATGTGCCTTCAGCGCGTTGTCGAGCAGGTGCGGCCATTCCATGTTGCCCGCGGTATAGAAGCTTTCGACTCCGGCAAGCTGTTCAGCACGTCGCACACCTTCTTCGGTCAGATGGCAGGTGTGTTCTTTTTCCTTGACTTCGAAGTCCGTGTCCTTGCGAAGCTGCCGTGCGATGGCGTCAGCCTTGGGATACTTCTCGAGATTATCATGAGCCGGGCCGGAAATGATCAGCGGCGTTCGAGCTTCGTCGATCAGGATGTTGTCGATTTCGTCGACAATCGCGAAGTCCAGAGGTCCCTGAACCTGCTGTTCCTTCGTTGGCTTCATGTTGTCGCGAAGGTAGTCGAAGCCGAACTGATTGCTGGTTCCGTACGTGATGTCACGAGCGTAATGGACTTGTCGTTCCGCAGAGCCCATGTTGGACTGAATCGCACCGACTGTGAGTCCCAGATTGATGTGAATCGGCCCCATCCACTCCATATCGCGAAGCGCGAGGTAGTCGTTGACGGTGACGACGTGAACCTTGCCAACAAGCGCATTCAGAAATGCCGGGAGGGACGACACGAGGGTCTTTCCTTCCCCGGTCATCATTTCGGCGATCATCCCTTTGTGAAGAATGTATCCGCCGATCATCTGGACTTCGTAGTGACGCATCTTCAGATATCGTCGAGCCGATTCGCGAACAGCAGCGAACGCTTCCGGCAGAAGGTCATCCAGCGTTTCGCCATTCTGCAACCGCGCGCGGAATTTCGAAGCTGTCTGCTTCAATTCGTCGTCGGAGAGCTTCTGCCACTCAGACTCGAGAGAGTTGATTCGGTCGAGCAGTGAACCGGGAACAATCGTGGTGCTGCCCTGACGATCTCGAACGAATCCGAGCTTCTTCATTCGGCGTTCGTTGGACGATCCGAACAAAGACGTGATGCTGCGTTCAATTTTGCTGGTGGTGGCTGTAAAAAAGTCACCGACCTTCTCGAGAAACTCCATGTCTCGTGGATGTCCTGTAAGCGAATCAAAAAATCTCGGATCGAAATTCAACGCGAGCGGCTTGCTGCCACATCGGCAGAACACCGGTTCATTGGTTCTGGATTGCCGTTTTGTCGTAAGTCAAAGGCTGACAAGTGTATCGGATCAGTTTGACGAGGGTCAATCCCGACGAACTGGTCGTAATCTCCGTGTTTTCACGTCGAAAGCGGCCGAGGTTATGGCAGTTTAGGCATCGAAGGCAACTGTCATGCCACCGGAATCTCCTGACCGCTTTCCATTGGGAATTTAGCCAGCGAACTCAACGGAAATCGGCAATTCCAGCAGTCAACGCTTCGCACAAATCGAGTTCGCAGCGTACGTCCGCAGCGGGGCTGGTTGTCAGTGTTCCTGGTGCGGAGCTTTGGCAACGCAGTTGGTTTTCGCCGACGGAGCGGCGAATCTACGTAGGCAAGCCGCTCCGTCGGCTTGAATGGCCGCGGTAGAGACGGCATCTTGGCGCTATTCGGTCCATTGGATGTGGCGGCAGGATGCTGCCGCTGCACTTGTCAACTGGGTAACTCGCATTTGCCGCTTGCACCTAAAAGAAACACTTCAGAATGCGATATCCGTGGATCTTGTCACTTATCTTCGCGGCGATCGCATTCGTTCTGTCAGCGAGCTTCATCAATCACGGACTTGTGGATTCATCGCTCCCCGCCGGACCGGGACTGACACTGGACGAGTCCTTCAACATTGATCAGGGCGTGTACCTTGCCGATGCAATCTCGCAGCACGGGCCGCTGATCTTCAGCCCGGATGTGGCGCGAGACGTTTTCGGAAGCCAACGCTATTTGCCGGACCATCCACCAGCAGGACGATTGTTGCTCGGATTGTCGCACCAGTTGACCGGCTGGCTGATTCCCGGCTCGGAAACGTGTGCTTACAACGTCCCAGCCGCACGACTCGGATCCTGCTTTGCGTTCTCGATGACGGTTCTGCTGCTGGTTGAGTTCTCTCGACGACGTTTCGATGCAACTCACGCGACTCTTGTCGGTGCCGTCGCGCTTTGCATGCCGCACCTCCTGGGGCATTCACGAATCGCAGCGCTGGAGTCGTCCACGAATCTTGCCTGGACAGCGGTCCTGGTCAGCCTGTTGTCGTGGTGGACCGGCCTTCGGCCACCGACTCTGCGACAATCGCTGATCACCGGCGTCCTGTTTGGATTACTGATGCTGACAAAAGTCCAGGGAATCTTCTTTGGGCCAATCGTTGTGGTCTGGTCTCTCGTGCGTTTTCGAGACCGCGCGATCGTGCCGCTGATCATCTGCCTTGCAGCGGGTGGTATTGTCTTCTTCGCGGGCTGGCCGTGGCTGTGGCTTGACCCTGTTGGCAATGTCATGAAGTATCTTGGTCGCACGACGGATCGACTGACGTTGTATTGCTGGTACTTCGATGAACGCTTCGCCGACAAGGCGGTTCCATGGCACTTTCCGTTTGTGATGACGCTGGTGTCACTGCCAGCCGTTGCTGTCGCCGGGATCATCGGCCGAGTGCTCGCGAGAAGATTCGACGCAGTCGATGGACTTGCCTCCTTCAGTGTTTTGTTTCCTCTGTTCGTTTTCTCTGTGCCCGGCGTTCCTGTTTACGATGGGACTCGTCTGTTCCTGATTGTGATGCCTGCGATCGCTCTGCTGGCCGGACGTGGAGCGGCCCTTTGTTTGAACCGGTTACTCGAGACGAGGCTCAAGTGGACATCGCGGAGCACGTTCATGTCTGCTGGGGTTGCGTCGCTTTGCATGTTGGCATTTCCGAAGACGTACAGTCCGATTGCGATCAATGAGTACGGTCTCCTCTGCGGCGGCAATCGCGGCGCGGCGGCTCTGGGGTTGGAGGCTTCGTACTGGGGCGAGTCCATGAACGGCGATTTCTGGAGCCAGGTTCCGGAAGGCTCAACCGTTTATGTTGCTCCGGTGAGTCATCAGTTCCAACTGAGCGATCTCGAAAACCTTGTGCCAATCATCCAGCATCGCCGGATTCGACTGGTGCCGTTTGACTACACGGAAACGCAGCCTCGCGGCCTGACACTGCTTTCGCATCGACTGGCCGACCTCCGACGTTCGATGCAATCTGACCCTCCCGGAGCAGAAGTGCTCCTCAAAACCAACATCCACGGAACCACATGCAACCGGCTGATTGACACTGCGAACGGAACGTGGAAGTCGCTGGAGCAGTGATGAAAAACTCGGCACATGACGGCCGTGGCCAGATCAATCTTGCGTGCAATTTGTGATCAAACTCTGGTCGTTGAATTGGATCGCCGGAGAGACTTGAACTTCGGTCCGATTGAGAATCGCGAGTTCTGACGGGATTTCGCAGTCAATAATCGTCGTCGCTGTATTGAGCTGAGGTACGCAACAACGTCTGGATTTCGCCGCTGCCCGGCATGACCGTTTTCAACATGCACTACGTCGGATAGACTTACGGTTCCCACTTGTTGAAGGAGAATCCTCATGCACACATTCCGCAGTTGCGGCGTGGTCCTTGTTTTGTCGGCGGCTGCCATCATTTCCAATCCAGCGGCCGGTAGTGATGACTTCACCCCATTATTCGATGGCAAATCCTTTGACGGCTGGGATGGAGACACGACGGTCTTCAGGATTGAAGATGGAGCGATTATCGGCGGGCAGATGAAGGAAAAGATCCCGCACAACTTCTTTCTTTCATCGAAGGAAGAATACGCGGACTTCGAACTTCAGCTTGAGTTTCGGCTGCTTGGCGATAACACCAATGCTGGCGTTCAGATTCGCAGCAAGCGGATTCCGAATCACCATGAGATGATCGGCTATCAGGCAGACCTGGGCCAAAACTACTGGGGCGCTCTGTACGATGAGTCTCGACGCAACAAGATTCTGGCCAGCCCAAAGAAGGAAGAACTCGCCAAGGTTCTCAAGCTGAAGGAATGGAACAAATACCGGATTCGCTGCAAAGGCCGACGCATCCAGTTGTGGATCAACGACCAGCAGACCGTCGACTACGTCGAGATGGATAAGTCCATCGAGCAGACGGGACTCATCGCTCTTCAGATTCACGGCGGTCCGCCGGGAGAAGCTCAGTACCGGAATATTCGAATCCAGAAGCTGGATGACAAGTAGAGACAATGCCTGACGAGATCCTGCAGGCCGCAGGCTCATGAAATTCCCGAAGTTCATTTCCTGTTCATTGCCATAGGAACTCTGATGCGTCCGTGGATTCTGGCTGAAACAAACTACGCTCACGTCAAGGAATGCCCGTACGACGTGGCCGTTCTTCCGATGGGAGCGACCGAACCACACAATCTTCATCTTCCGTATGGCACCGATACGTTCGAAGCGGATGCAATCGGTTCGCGCATTTGTGAAGCCGCATGGAACAAAGGAGCGAAGGTCGTTCTTCTTCCGGCGATTCCATACGGAACCGAGACCAATCAGGCTGCGTGTCGACTCTCAATGAATCTCAACCCGTCGACACTGGCCCGAGTGATTCAGGATCTTGTCGAGTCGCTGGAGGGACACGGTATTCGGAAACTGCTGATTCTGAACAGTCATGGCGGCAACGAGTTCAAGCCGCTGCTGAGAGAACTGAATGGACAAACCACCGTTCAGCTCTTTCTTTGCGACTGGTTTCGCGGTCTCACGTCGGATGTGAAGAAGTCGATTTTTCAGGAAGCTGATGATCACGCTGGCGAAGTGGAAACGTCGCTGGCTCTTGCTTTCTTTGGCCATCTGGTAAGGAAGAACCCAGACGGGACCCTGGCCGCCGATGACGGCGCGACGGCGGAGACTCGGTTTGATGGTGTCAACAAAGGCTGGGTGTCGATTACTCGTCCGTGGCACTTGCTCACAACAAACACCGGCGCGGGCAATCCGCATTTTGCAACCGCGGAGAAGGGGCACAAGCTGATGGATGTGATGGTTGATCGACTCACAGGCTTTCTTGTCGAACTCGCCGAGTCGAACATCGATTCAAGATTCCCTTTTTGAACGCTTTGGCTTCTGTAGATCACAACGAATTCCAATTGAGAGCTTTCATGGCATGTCTCCCAGGTCCGTTCCATTTTGGTGATGCGCAGCAACATGTAGCCGGATGCGTAAGAATACGGACGCACGGGGAATTCTCACGAATTCCGCTACAGCTCAGTTCAGCCACAGCGTGAGACACAGAAATAGAGACATCTGCCATGCCGAGAATTGTCCTGACAAAAGCCGATGCAATCCCTGAGGGAACGTCGCTCGAAGTTGTTGCTGAAGGGCGAATCTTCGCAGTGTTCAATGTTGACGGAACATATCACGTCCTTGACGGCCTCTGCGCGCATGCTGGCGGCCCGATTGGAAAGGGAACTCTGCAGGGAAACATCGTGACCTGTCCATGGCATGGCTGGCAGTACGATGTGCAAACCGGGCACCATTGTCTGAATCAAAGAATCTGCCAGTCGCGCTACGAAGCCCTGATCGAAGAGGGGAACGTCACGATAGACTTGTCTCAGTGATTGCAGCCCGGATTCGTCCGACGGAACCATTTGCCGGTTGTCCCGGGTCGATCTGAAAGAATTGCGTAAAGATCTCGCCCGACTGGCGAATCACCAACCAAGGGCTCTCACTCACGCTTTCAGGAACTTTGGGCGTTCATGAATCGTCGTCAACGCAACGTCGGACTTGTCATCTGGGCGACCATGTCCATCGGTCTCGTCGTGGT
This sequence comes from Ottelia alismoides, assembly GCA_037367405.1. Lineage (NCBI taxonomy): Eukaryota > Viridiplantae > Streptophyta > Magnoliopsida > Alismatales > Hydrocharitaceae > Ottelia > Ottelia alismoides. The sequence continues at coordinate 240,997 of JAZKJV010006924.1, read as the reverse complement.
GAGTCTGCGCGGAGGCAACGCGACAGAATCCAGCCCTCGATACATTGCGGCTGGTGTCTCTGAATGGGTCCTTGATGCAAGCCAGGACTACTATGCCACTGGGTCGACGCATTCGCTTCTGTTCCCCGGCGATCCGGTCTTCCTGAAGAAGGACGACGGAACATTTCGACAGGTTGGCTTCGTCATCGATCATTTCGGAGAACGCGGTCGCGAGAACTGGACGTACGACGCGGTTGTAAAAATCTATGATCAATCGCTGAGCGGTGAATTCGCAGGCGGATTTGCTCTTGAGTCACATGTTGCGTCAACATCGCTCGATCAGGTGTTTCAAACGCTGGTGAATCAGGAGAAGCAGGAGCAGATCGCGAAGATCATCTCAAAGGACTGGGAAAAGCATCGTGACGAGTTCGTTGCAAAGCTGACACCAGTGATTCAGACGAGTCTGTCGAGGGCGGCTTCTTCGATCGAAGCGAAGTTGCCGTCTGTTCTTGAGTCTCGTCGGCCCGAGTTTGCCAGGCTGGCCGATCGATACCAGACAACGATCGTTCGGGATCAGATCGTTCCGCTTGTGCGGGAAGAAATCCTGCCGATCGTTCAGGATGAAGTTCGCCCCGTCGCGCGAGACCTCGGCAAGCAGCTTTGGGAACGTGTGTCTCTCTGGTCATTTACGTGGCGGTACTTGTACGACGTTTCGCCGCTGCCGGAAAAGAACGCCCTCAAGAGCGAATTCAATCGGTTTCTGAATGACGAAGTTACGCCAGCGATTGAAGCTCGTATGGATGAATTCGTGGCGATGACAGAACGAATTGTGAGTCGTGTGAGCCGCAATGAGAAAGTCCGAGCCGTTGTTCGCGACAGTCTCAAACGCGTGGCGTCCGACCCGGAACTGCAGCAGATTGTTTGGCAGGTCATTCAGGAGTCTGTGCTTCAGAACGCTGAGCTTCAGTCAAACCTGACCACCTACTGGGAAAGCGCCGAAGTGCGGGACATGCTGAATCTCGCCGCCGCTCGGTTTGAACCAACCGCTCGCGCTGTCGCTGATGCTGTCATCGGTGCTCGATCGGAGGGGATCACCCCTGAGTTTGCAAGTGTGCTCCGAAACCAGATCCTGATGAAAGACCGCCGGTGGCTGGTCATCGTGCCAAAGCCAGAGTCCCTTGCTGAGCCGAAGGGACTGCACGCAGTTCAACATTCAACCCTGCCGATACTCAGGCTTGTCCCCGCGACCACTTCGATGCCGTTTCCGCTGGAGTTCGAAGGAACATCTCAGAGTCCATTGACTCCCGTGGCTCCGCCCCGGTGAAGTGTTAGTTCTGCCAGATCTGGACACGATCATCATAGATACGTCGTTCCCACGAAATGACCTTTCCACTGGCATCCATCACGGGGAAAACATGAACTGGTTCAATCTGAACAGACCACTTCCCATTTGTATCTGGCGCGATGTTGACCTCCAGATGCCCGTAATGCTTGCCGCCTGACTGAAGAATACCGTCTTTCCAAACTTCAGGGGCGTTGTCGTGAGCAAGGAACTTTCGATACGGATTGTCAAATCCCTTTGACGGGCCTCGTAGTCCGTCTCCACCGATCCCGACGTCATACAGATGAATGTGATGTTGCCGAGTTTCACCTGAAGGCAGGTGCTCTGTTCCAGTCACATGGGATCGCTCAAGCATCTCGTCGTGACCAGAGAAGACCACATCCACGCCATATTTCACGAAGAGCGGTAACAAGGCACGCATAGCGATCCCGGACTGCCCCGAGAAATCCTCATGGCCGAACGGAATACTGTGTGGACCAGAGCCGAACATGGTGTGATGAAACTGCACGAACGTAAATCGACTTGTCTTCTGCGCGTCTGCCAGTTGTTTTTCAAGCCATGCATACTGTTCTGACCCCGGATTGAAATCCGGCGCGTGGCTGCCTTCCAGATTGTGGTTTGTGTCAGAACCCGTTTTGTGCGGCAGGCCGTCGCTCGAGTCGAGTGTAATCAGCGTGATCGGGCCGTAATCGATTCGATAGTAGCGTCCATGATGATGAGAATCCTTTGCACCGTTAGTCGGAACGCTGAAGTAGGTGAGAAACTTGGCGGTCGAAAAGTTGGCTGCTTCCGCCGTGTAACCGCCGCCGGGACCTGCATAGTTCTCATGATTGCCAAGGGCTGGAAGGATGGGAACTCCTGAAGCGATCTTTCCGAACTCCCCGGCGTTGTGTTTCCAGAATTCATCCCAGTCACGCTGTTCGCCGCCGCACTCAACCAAATCGCCGACAATCATTAATAAGTCCGGAATCCGGCTTTGCATGATCCGGCAATTCTCCTGATATCCGACCGTTTGGTTCACCAGATAGGTCGTCACATGGGCCGGGCGGCTGCTTTGTGGAGACGCTGGCCAGGCAACTGGAGACACTGTCGACGATTCCGGTTCAGTTTCGGAATCGGAGTAGACCAGAACTCGAACTGGTGAATCCTTCGTCGGCGCCGTTCGGAAAGCTCCTTCGAAAACATCTGTTCCCTGCGTGACTCGGTAAGCGTACTTTCGACCTGGCTGCAATTGGTCGACCGTAATGGAATGCAGAAACGGCACGCTCGGATGCGGTCCGCCTGGTTCCTCCTGAAAGGGGTTGTATTTCAAAGTTGCTGCTTCGACCGGCTGGCTTTTTCGAGTCATGATGGACGGACCAAGAGCTTCACCTGCGTCGACTGGCAGGAAGACTTCGACCTGCCCGGCTGCATTCGATTCCGAAAGCCAGCGAATCGTCATCGCCGACGGCTGTGGATTTTGCAGATACGGAGCAACACGAAAATCACCAGCGGTTACGACAGCCAGTGAGAACCACAGCGAAGCGATGAAGGACGCAAACGATTTCATGGAGACTTCAATCCCATAAAACAAAGAAGCTCGCACTGTTTACCAGTCGAGCTTCGTCAGTAAAACTCACCCGTCGACTCTGTTCGAACTACTTGGACGACACTTCGATGTTGATGTCCTGGCTTCCGGATTTCACTTCAACATCAATCCCATTTGGGGCCACATATTGCGATGGAATTGACGGAACGCCTTCCAGCCCTGGCGACCATTCCAGAGTCACTCGGCTCGGGCCAACTTTACAACCTGGATAATCCTCGAGGTAAATCAGTTCGTAGTTGCCATCGGCATCGGAAACTGCAGCGGCCGGGCGACCACCAGTCTGCGGTGTGAAAATCACATTCACACCAGAAAGCGGCTTGCCGTCCAGCGTAACCTTCCCGGTGACCTCCCCCAATTCGGGCATGTCGCTCCGACCGCAACCCAGAGAGCAAATCATCGAAAGCAACAACAGCGAACCAACATTCCTCAGTGTCAACATGAGTCCGTTTTTTCCATTCAAATAAGAACATACGAGCGAACCGGCCGGTGCCAAATTCCGCTCACATTGCCAACAGCGTTCGCACAATAAGTTCGACGAAGCGCCATTCTGGTAACGTGTCCACTCAGACATCGTCGATAAAAGTATTGATCATCAGAGACTCCCGGAGCCAACTGACCCCGGAAGTCTTTCGTTGATAACCGCTAATCGATGAGACGGATCAATACTCGCCGATCGGTTGACCGTCTTCTCGGCCAACGAGTCGTTCGAACGTGCTGTCGATCCATGCTCCATTCCTCACCGTTGAGCTTGGGATCGTGACGAAGTTGTAGTCGATGTTTTCGCTGATGAATCGCACCGACCCGTCGCACAGCAGGAACTGAGCACCGCCCGTATGAACGCTGCTGTACCCTCGAGGCTGATGTACCTGGTTGGTTGAACTCCAGTTGATTCCATTATAGCAAAGTCCAATCGCGGCCATTCCAGCAGCCTTGATGCCTGCACTTGTGCCCGGAGTATTGACCGTCGAACTAAAGCCAAGTGCGTTTGCAGCTCCAGCGCCGACTCGACCGTACTTGTAGGCACGCTCGCCGACAAGGATTGTGTTGCTGGTTCCGTCCGTGATGTCACGGAAATTCACCCGGGAATTCTGCCAACCGACACCCGTTGCAGTCCCGAATGGCGCGGGATCAACCGGAGGAGTGGTCGAGACGCTGCTGCAGCCCGACATGACGTAGTTGGACTTTGCGATTGCAATACGATCAGTCCCGTTCGAAGTCACGAGACGGTTGTACCATGGTGCCGCAGCGTCAGCCGGATTGAAATTCTTTGTCTGATCAAAGTCGTTCAATGCCGGCCCAATGTCTGACGGGCAACTAAACATCGGGAGCGGAGTTCGAAGTGCTGCGTTTCCTGCCGCGGTCGCCAGTGCCTGATGAAGGGCCTGATTGCCGACGTTCAGGGTCTGGAACATGGGAGCCTGTTCCATCTGAGGCAGAATAAATGCTCCCCAGCTCCAGTGCGACTGTTCAGAGGCACCCTGATTGCCCGGTACGCGAGTCGTGTAGCCCGGTGGGAACGTGTTGTAGATGTCGTGGTAGTTGTGGATCGCAAGCCCGAATTGCTTGAGATTGTTTTTGCACTGCGTCCGGCGAGCAGCCTCGCGGGCCTGCTGGACAGCGGGAAGAAGCAAAGAGACTAAAATAGCAATGATGGCAATGACAACAAGCAATTCGATGAGCGTAAAGCCACGGTGTCGATTTGAATGAACTCTCACAGAAAACCTCCACAAACAGAAAGGAGACAGAAGCACGTTGAATAAGACTGGAGACAGGCAGTTAACGCGAAAGAGCCAGCAGAGTCGGCGCTTTCTTAACAATCTATGAGTGTTATGGCCGAGAAAATTGTCTTGTCAACATGTCAGTTGCAGGAAATTTGGGTTTCAGTTGCACCAATGCCGTCCCTGGGGTGGAGCAGCGTTGTTCCTGGCCGAATCCCGAACACTCCACAAACATGCGGTCGCTGAAAAAAACGGCAAATCGAGCGATCGAATAGTCAACCAAAGACCATATCAGCTTTCCCTGAAATCGCATCGTGTTTAACGATCGATCGCGTTAGGCCAGTGTGTTCTCGGTCGCGGATTGCTCGCTCGACTTCGCACATACTGATGTCGAGAGATGTCGAGCAGATTGGGTGGAAATCAAACGGCGGCAGTCCAATTCCATCAAGCTGTCTGAGAGTGATTCATGCCGAGAACGGCGATCTCGGATGACTCTAGTTCCGCCGACCGCCGAGCCGTTCGGAATCGACTGACGGCATCGACCACGAGATAGAATACTGGAGTCAGGAAGATTCCGAACAGTGTGACGCCCAGCATCCCGCTGAACACCGCCGTCCCCAACGCTCGGCGCATCTCAAATCCCGCTCCGGTCGCAATGACCAGAGGCAGAACGCCGAGGATGAATGCAAAGGACGTCATCAGAATGGGTCTAAGTCGAAGCCGACAGGCCTGCAAAATTGCCTGTCGCACTTCTTCACCTTCATCGCGACGCAGCTTCGCAAACTCGACGATCAGAATCGCGTTCTTGCATGCAAGTCCAATGAGCACCACAAAGCCGATCTGAGTGAAGATGTTGATGTCCAGTTTAGCCACAGCAACGCCAGCGATCGAACACAGAACACACATCGGCACAACCAGAATGACTGCCAGCGGAAGTGACCAGCTTTCGTACAGCGCCGCGAGCACCAGGAACACGAACGCAACAGAGAAGAGAAACAGCCAGATGCCGGTCTTGCCAGACGTCTTTTCAAGATAGGACAACTCCGTCCATTCAAACGCCATCGTGGACGGCAATTCCTGCCTGGCGACTTCTTCCAGAATTCGAATGCCTTCGCCGCTGCTGATCCCGGGAGCCACATTACCCATGACGGCGGCAGCGGGGTACATGTTGTAACGAGTCACCATCAGCGGTCCTGTGATCGTTTGCACTCGTGCATCGGCACCAAGCGGAACCATGCGACCATCCGATGTTCGCACTTCAAGCTTCGCGACATCTTCCTGACGGTCACGGAAGCGGTCCTCTGCCTGCACAACAACCTGCCAAGTGCGGCCGAACATGTTGAAGTCATTCACATATCGAGATCCAAGATATCCCTGGAGAGTCCCGAACACGTCGCCCATGCCGATCCCCTGAGACATGAACGCATCGCGATCGACGTCGAAATACAACTGCGGTGCGTTGACGTTAAAGCCGGTGAACAGCCCCTTCAACTCAGGCCGCTTGTTGCCAGCCGCAATCAAATTGTCCGTCTGAGTCTGAAGAGCCCGCAGACCGGCGTCGCCTCGGTCCTCGATCATCAACTTCATCCCTCCTGCTCGACCGACACCCGACACGGCAGGCGGCGGAGCAATCGTCACCGTCGCTTCCGGAATCTTCTTTCCGAACTCCTTCAACAACCGTTCCATGATGGCGGTTGACGTTGTTTCCGGAGTCGTTCGTTTGTCGAAGGTATCGAGGATGATGAACATCGAACAGAAATGTGACGCGCGGCCGCCGAGCGTAAAGGAGTTCCCAGCAATGGAATTGAGATGCTTCACGCCGGGCGTCGCAAGGGCGATCTCTTCAATCTTTCGAAGAGTCTCCAGTGTTCGATCGGCCGCTGTTCCATCCGGCAACTGAACGCTGGCCGTCAGATATCCTTTGTCCTGCGACGGAATGAACCCAGTCGGCAGCGACTGAAATCCGAAGTATGTCAGCCATACCAATCCGCCGTAAACGCACAGGACAAGCATCGGAACTCGGAGCAGTTTCGATGTGACCGAAACATATCCATTGACGGAGGCTCCCATCAGGCGATTGAAGATCCGAAACAGCCAGCCGAGGAAGAAGTCCAGAGTTCTCGTCAGCAGATCCTGTTGGCCGTGCTTTGGCCGCAGTAACAGCGCGGCGAGAGCTGGACTGAGTGTGAGTGAATTTATCGTTGAGATGACCGTTGAGATCGCAATCGTCAGCGCGAACTGACGGAAGAACAGTCCCACAATTCCAGAGACGAATGCACACGGAATAAAGACCGCCGAGAGAACGAGTCCTACGGCAATCACGGGGCCAGTGACTTCATCCATCGCCCGAATCGCCGCTTCGCGCGGAGCAAAACCTCGCTCGATGTACTGTTCAACTGCTTCAACCACCACGATGGCGTCATCCACGACGATACCAATCGCCAGCACGAGGCCGAACAGCGTCAGGTTGTTGAGACTAAACCCAAATGCCAGCATGGCCGCGAACGTTCCGACGATCGCCACCGGAACGGCAATCAACGGAATAATCGCCGGTCGCCAGCCCTGCAGAAACACAAGCACGACCAGCGACACAAGGATCACGGCATCACGCAGCGACTTGAAGACTTCTCCGATCGACTCGCGAATGAACGGCGTCGTGTCGTAACCTGCTTCCCAAATCATGCCGTCCGGAAAATCGACGGACAGTTCGGCCATCTTGGCTTTCACCATGTCCGCGGTCTCAAGCGCATTGGCATCCGGCAGAGCAAAAACCGCCAGGCCAACGGTCGGCTTGCTGTCGAATCGATTGTTGGTTTCGATTGTTCTTGCGGCAACCTCGACTCGGCCGATGTCTCGCACGCGAATCATTCGTCCGTCCGGCGTCGTTCGAACAATGATGTCCTCGAACTGTGTGACATCTTCCAGTCGGCCGGACACAGCGATCGGAATCTGCCATTTCTGATTTGAATCCGTCGGCGGCTGCCCAAGCTGACCGAGTCCGATTTCAGCATTCTGTTCGCGGACTGCCGACACGACATCGCCCACGGTGAGACTTCGAACTGCCAGCTTATCGGGATCGAGCCAGATTCGCATGCTATAGTCGCGCTGACCAAACACGCGGACTTCACTGACACCTCGAATTCGGCTGACTTCATCCAGCAATCTCAAGCGAGCGTAGTTGCTCAGGTAAAGCTGGTCGAACCGTCCGTCCGGTGAGTTTACGCTGACTGTCAGCAGAATGTCGGGCGATCGTTTTCGAGTCATCACGCCGGTCCGTCGAACCAGCTCCGGCAGCGACGGCAGCGCCAGTGAGACTCGATTCTGCACCAACACCTGTGCCAGATTCAGATCAACGCCTGGCTTGAACGACACCGTCAAGGCATACGATCCGTCGTTGGTGCTCGACGAATTCATGTAGAGCATGTCTTCGACGCCGTTCACTTGCTGCTCAATCGGAGCCGCAACGGTCTCGGCCACCGTCTGAGCACTCGCACCTGGATAGTTGCATTGCACCTCAACCGTCGGCGGAGCGATCAGCGGATACTGTGCCAACGGCAACTGATACAGCGCAATTCCTCCGATCATGGTGATCACGATTGAGATCACCGCGGCAAAGATCGGGCGGTCGATGAAGAATCGAGAAAACACGATATCAGGATGCGTTGGAAGGTAAGTCGGGATCGGCAGGTGCTGTGGAATTTCAATTGTCAGTCGTACGGTCGCTGCCACAAGAGAATGCAAAGGTGACGAAACGAAAGCAATCGTCAACGGACAGAGCGACTTCTCTTTCGTGCCCTGTGCGTTCTTTCGCGGCCATTCATTTCCCGTCGACGGAGCGACGGGCCTACGGTACATCCGACGTTCATCATTTTGGGGCAATTCGGACGCCAACGCTACTCGCACGCCAGCAAAACGCCATTTCCCGCAGGAACATTTCAGAACCAGCTCAGCTTCCGCAACAACAGCATTTGGTATTGTTTACGCGGTAAGAAAGGAGGGGTTCATGTGAGCTGCGATTTGTCCCCTCTCCCCCGCGAAGGAACTCCTCAGAACGTTGACAACAGTTCGGGGGAGAGGGTCAGGGTGAGGGGGATTTTTTCAAGGTTGCAATCGCAAGAAAAACCGCTCATCCGGCCTCCGGCCTCCGGCCACCTTCTCCCCTTACGAAGGGGAGAAGGGACATCGCCGCATGGTTGAACCCGTGGAGTTACCTCGATTCACGCCGAGCGAGGAACAACGACCGTTGATGCATCAGTTCTGTTCACGGCGAAAAACCTTCCGGAGGTAAGCATGCGTCCGACGTGACGACCCGGTCTCAGTCGCATTCAACATGGAGATCGATCGTTCCGGTCCAAAACTCGCCCGGAGCCAGCACGCGCAGGCCGGCGCTGATGCCTCGCTGATTGAGATTGATGGCGTTGGTCATGCAGGTGTAAGGCTCCATGCAAACCGAAGAACTCCACCACGGCGTGAAAACCACAAGTTCGCGGAAATCCAAACTGCACCGTTGTGCCAGACGGACTCCGGACAAACGGTCAATAATCCGGCAAATGATGGCCCCGTCTTCAGCGATCAAATTCGAATAGACATCGTCGGCCTTCAGCCCCGCGAAGGAACGCCCGCCTCGCAGCGATTTGTCCGCCGGCACGACTGCGAGTTCTCCAGTTGGCAGGCAGTCGGAAAGGACCACGAATGTTTCAGAGGGAATATGAATGTCGTGATCTTCGATCCGAGCCCCCTGCAGCAGCGGCACGTTGAAGTATCCGTGCGTGCCGAATCCCCACGGAAGAGGATGCTGGTCGGGGTTGAACACGCGAATTGTTGAGAGCAACGACGTGCCCTTAACTTCGTATCGAATCCGGATTTCTGCGTCCGCCGGCCAGCACGACAATCGTTCGGGAGCATCAATGCTCAACCGAAACACCCCTGTAACGGACGATTCGGTCTGCTCAACAACTCGCCACGAACGATCGATGCACAGTCCGTGAATCGCATTGCCGCTTTCATCAAACAAGACCTGCTCTGGCAGAAGCTGATAGTCGATCCCATCCCACTGGAATCGACCGCCTGCGATGCGGTTCGGGTAAGGAAACAGAACGGGATTGCCGTACCTGCCAATGCGATAGTTGCCAGCCAGGAAATCGTCCGGCGCATTGATGACCGAAACCGTCTTCCCGGAACCCAGCATTGCGTTAAATCGAAAACAGTTGAAGCCCAGTTCAGGAGCCACCTGCGCGAACGAGCCCGTCGCGACATCTCGTATTTCGATCATACTGCGGCGTTCTGCGTTCAGGAAGAAACGACCTCAAAACCCGTCGTGACGGTTGATCATCTGGGACAGCACCGTCGGATCTGTGCTTCGACTCAGTGGCTTGATCGCTCCGTCGGCGAACAAAAAGTGAACACGATCAGAACTGTGAAAACTTCCAAAAGATCCCAGAGAAGAAAGTCCCTGGAGCATGCGAAGTCGCTCTTCGACCGTTGCTTGACTGAAGTCAAAAACCAATCCACCGGGCTGAGCTGCAACGGCTCGTTCTGCTGCAGATGTCATGGCTCCTCCGTTTCGCAACGTCGCAGCCCCAGCATAGAGCCATGATTTTGATTGTCCGGCGGCAAACACGGCCACGTGTTCTCCAGCCAGAATGGTCTGAGACGCTCCATCGGGAATGGTCGTGAGCGATTCGGAACTGTTGACATACAGCAGCCCGTCGGCCTGATCGGATAACTCCACTTTCGAGCTATCGTGTGCTCCTGCAAAACTCAGCTCAGAGTTCGGTGACGATGGACAGTGAAGGACGCTGAGTTGGCCAGTCACACCCGTCACCGCTTGTACATTCAGACCAAAGATCGCTTTGTCTGCCGAGAACCCGATTTCCTGCAGTCGACTTTCAAGATCGGTGATTCTCCCTGCAATCACCAGTTCAGACCCGGCGGCTGCAACCGGCTTTTTCTCGTCATTCGATTCAGGTTGAACGGCCGTTTCCGTGGAACTGTCGGGTTGCGACCCACTGGGGCCGTTGCCACGAAGCTGCTCAAGCTCTGCCAGAATACTCCGGGCTTCCTTCCACTTCGCAACCTCTTCATCAGTCAGAAGCGAAAGCTCCGGCTGCGAGAAATTGATTCTCTGGTGAAGTCCCTTCTGGTCCAGGAACGGCAAAAGTTGTGCGACCCAACTGACTCGATAGTGCTCTTCTGGTTTTCCGTTCATCTCAGCTCGCGCCACACAGCCCGGCGGCAACACCGAGTGCGCTTGCTGGTAATTTGCAAAGGCGAGCCCAATCTGAGTCAGATTGTTGCGACACTGAACCTGTCGGGCCGCTTCTCGAGCCTGCTGCACTCCGGGAAGCAACAACTGAATCAACATCACGATGATAATGAGCACCATCAAGAGCTCGAGAAGCGTAAACGCTCGCCGCTTTCTCGGCACAGCGACCGTTGGCTCATCGTTCGTCATCGTTTGATCGGCAAAATGACTCATCAAAAATCCGCTCGCATCAGAATGACGCAGGACAACCCAAGCATCACCGCAATAAATGCAGATGTGCTTAGAAATGCCTGCCGCAAATCTCTGGTCACTCGGTACTGATTCAGATCTTCCTGCTGCGACATGCCGGAACCAGAATCGTCTGTTGAGACAACTTCCGAGCTTTCTCCGGTGACCAAATGCCGCACCACGACGTCCAGTTCGCGAGGTTTTGGCAGCAGCAGATAGATCGGCTTCACAACAGTTTTGTAGAGAGATTCGGTCGTTGAAATTTTGCCTGAAAAAGTTTGCACGACGGTACGGTTTTCAGGATTGAATTTGGTGACCTGACGCCCTTCACCAATGAAAAAAGTGGAATCTGCAGCAAATGAGATCGCGGACGCGGTCATCGGCTTCGGGCTCCACGGCTCAAAGGTTTTGTTAGCCATGCTGAACCAGTAGATCTTTCCAGAGTGCGTCAGTACGGCTCCGCACTGACCGTTGGGAGCGACTTCAGCGATCCTCGGCTTCTCGTCGGCATCGAGTTTCGACTCTGCCAACGTCCCGAAGGTAACACTGTCGATCGCCAGCAGCCGCCCATCCGCAAGAGCGGCAATGATGAGTTGGCCTCCGGCACCAATCACTGCAGCCGATGCCGGTTCGAACGTCTTTGACGCACCCTCGGCATACGAACCGTCTTCCTTTCGAACCACCGTCCAAAGTCGGCCATCGTCCCAATACACAAACGAGTCGTCCGCTCGATTGAAGGCGACTCCAGCTTCCGGAGCCACTTTCTTCTCCCATTTCGCAGAGATCGATGTGAACGTCTCTGAACGTCGTCGCACAAGAATTCCGCCCAGAGTGTCGCCGAGGTAATTTCGGATCTGTTTCTCTTTATCGGTGGTCCCGTGAAACTCGAGGATACTTTGATTACCCGGTAATAGGATTCGTCCGGCTCGATCGACGCACACCGAGTAGACCGGATCAGGCGTCGTTCCTTCGACCTCTCGCATGAAGCCTTCGGACTCTCGTCCACTGATCAGACTCGCCTGAGCCGCGCGACTCAAGCGATTCGACTCGGGATTGAACGTCAGAAGCCTCTGACCATCGGGCGTTGCAGAGATGCGAATTCGCGAGCTGCTGCTCGCCATCTGCTCAAACTGCCGCATTGCAAGATTGCTATTGGAAGACTCCATGATCGTCACCCAGTCAGCAGATTCAGCATCCCAGCGGCTGAATGTTCTGCCGCGATGCATCGCAAACAGCTTGTCACCCGCAGTCGTGATCTCAGAAATCTGTTTCGGCGGCAGATTCACGTACGCCATGAAGTCGTGAACACTTCCGGCCGTCGTCATCAAAATCCAAAACAGGACAACGACGACGAGAGACACTGTTGTGTTTCGCCAGATGACACCAGCCAGCGAACTGACCGACGAGTAAATTGCGAAGAGAAAGATGTAGAGCGGAATGCAAAGCAGCAGTTCCGGTTTCCAAATCCCCATCCGCAGCCAAAGAATGAGCCAGACGCCTCCGACCAGCAGCAACGCACAAATCATGGTGAAGACGCAGCCGCCGAGAAATTTCGTCAGAAACAAAACCGATCGCCGAATCGGCTTGCTGAGCAGCAGCGAGATCTCACCGGGCTCCAGCGACCGCGGAACAATCGCCGCCGTCACAATGACGGATGTGAAGATCCCAAGAAACCCGAGGAACAACCCAAGGACCGCAATGATCGCTTCGTTGATAATGCGATCTCGCTGCTGTGGAGGCACCGGCAAGGGGCCGAAGATCTGAATCGAACCGTAACTCAGCGACAACGCCGAGTCCGACTGCAATGAAACAACATCTTTGAACGCAGCCGTGAATCTTTTGAGGTTTTTGCCGCTCAGTTCCTGCTTCGAAAGTCCCTCGTCAGACGACTTCAGTTCCTCCGGCAAGTCGACCGACGCAAAGACTTCTGGCTTAAAAAACTCCGACTTGCCGAAAGCCTCGTTCAGGATCTGCAACAATTCTCCACGCCCAGCGACTCGGCGACCGTTGGATCGAGCTTCTTCCGTTTCTTCCGGAGACGCCACGATTTGAAATGCCTTGCGTTGATCTTCGGTCAGCAAACTCCAGATGTGAGCGGCTGGCGTATTCGGAGTCTCGCTCTCGTCCGCCAGCCTCTGAGCCAGCTTCTGAACATCCGGAACCTCATAAGGGCGAAGTCCTGTGCTCGCGCCGACTGGTAAACTCAACGGGCTCAACAGCACAAGAACGACCAAAATCGCAATCACCGCTACCGCCAGAACACGCGAAGCAATCGCCTCACGCATCGAATCCTTCAGGATCGCCCAGATCGCTCGCATATCGCCAAACCTTTTCACTGATTGCAGATGTTGCCGGAGCATAGCGATTTCCGCCACTACCAACAGTCGATCGCACCGAATTACTCCCACACGTCGCAACGCTGGTCGTTCGGAGAGCGTGCCAAAGTCTTTGGTTCCAAATCACTGTAGACCTTCGCGTACACTTATCAGGTTCCAGCGATTCAATTCCATGGAGCCACGGCGTGCGAGATGCGGAACGTTGAAAACCGGATCAACAGATCCCTCGATTGACGAGTCCCTGGTCGTTCTCGAAGGTCGCACTGGATGTGTGGCAGCAGCAGGAGGATGTGTTTGTCGAGCAATCGTCTGCAACGAAGCTCTGTTGTCCTGAGTGTTCTCCGGACCTGCCATCTTATGTCCACCGAGCAGAGCATCGGTGGCGAAAACAGCTCAACACCATCCTTCGTGCGAGTGATTCACACAATCCCTGAGCCAATGACGACTGTCGCAGGGTCGTTCAGGGAACGTATCAAGTGCAGCCTTGTTGCTAAGCCACATGCCATGAGCGGCACAGCCGCAGTCTGTTGATTCAGCGGAGCCGTCTCAATCGCTCAGGGAACGCGAATGGACTTGAGTGACCGCTCAAGGCTGACCGTTGAGGCCAGCAGATCGCTCATACTGTCGCACTCGACCGTGGCAACGACTTTCTTTCCTGGCAGGGGCATCAGTACGAAACCCGAATCTGCATCATTGCGTTTGGCGCGGGTGGCGAAGACGCATCGATAGAACTGAAGACCGTCCACTGTGCCAAAATCGTGCTTCGCGTTTCGGAGATTTTGCCGATCGTCTTTGGCCTTCTGGAGAATCGTATCGGAGGTCTCGTCAGCCTGGTACGGCGTGACTTCGACGACTATCTTTGCAGACGATTTTCTTCCAGGAGCGGTGAGAACCAGCTTTGTGCTCTCAACCGCTGAACTCCAGTCCTGCGGCACATCCAACGAGAAGCCGGGCCCTTCGAGGTGTTTCGCCGGTGCAGGTTCGTCGGGTTTCAATCCAACCACCGGCGGCTCATTTCCGCAACCGCAAACCACGAGCAGCAACAGCACACTCGATCGGAAAGGCGCGGTTCGCACCATGGCATAGTCCGTGATACCAGAGACATTTAAACGGAATTCATATTCATTCGCAGCGTTGCGACTATGCCAACGATCTATGCCGCCTTGGGGCGAGCTGAGGAACTTGAAGGCTGATTGATGACGCGAGATTCGGCCTGTTGCAGATACTGGCTCGCGATGATGCCGTCTTCCATTCGAAGGCAGGGGATTCCGAGAATCTTCGGATAGGCACGCATGCTGCCGGACGAGTACAGAGAGTCGCCATAATCCTGCAATGCGTCACCGTACCGGGGACATGCGAGTTGCGGGGCCGAAGATGGTGCCGTCAGGTTCTTTTCAATGATGGTCAACGCCGTTGGATTGAGTGGATTCGCAGTGATTGGGAAGAGTTCATGGCGAACAACTCGCATGCCGAGATTCTCCGCTTTCTCTTTGATCCCACGCACATATCCGAGACGTCGCATTCGCTCTTTGGCTTCATCCGATGCCAATTCATAGCCGGGTTCAAGCAGAACCAGAAACCGCGACGCAATCCGGAAGAGTTCCTTCAGAATTGGAAACTCCTGACCTCCGTTGGGCTCGACGGTATGCGACGTGTAGACCACATCAAACGAATTGTCCTGATACGGAGCGTGGAAGATGCTGGAAACAGAAAGATAAACGTCATTCACTCTCTGAGATGCAAGCCAGTCTCGACACGTCGCGATTCGTGACCAGGAAATATCAAACCCGTGGAATTCGCCAAAACCGTTTCCACAGAACTTTTGGACGAACGAAAGCGTGGTGCCTTCACCGACGCCAGGTTCAAGCACACTTCCGCCGTTCGGGATCAATGACTTCACGAGATCAGCGATGGCCTGACCATAGTCCTGCTTGTGCTGTCGAAACGATGCCTTAGCCAGCGAAGCAACATAAGACCCCGACTGAAGATCGTATGCGCTTTCGATGATCTCTTCTGTGTTGACATCAGAGTCGGCTTCTTTGCGAAGCAGGCTGGTGATGTTCTCGCCGCGATCAAACGCCGCTTTCAAATGGCTGGGATGCATAATCAGAACCTGTCAATCAGAACAAAGTCGGGCGCCGGAACGGCAATTCAATAGAACGTTGCTTCAGGCTGCTTTGCGGAGCTGTGGATTCAGCTCTTTGTCGTTGTACATCTTGAACTGGAAGTAGACTCGAAAACTGCGAGTTCCCGCGCTGACTTGCGACAGTAGTTCGCTCAGAGCATTCGACAGATCAGCAATCTGTTGCCGGATGACCGTCACTTTGCGAGCACAGCGTTCACGGTGCTCCAGAGTGGCGTCGACTCGATCGGCTTCCTCAGTCATGTGGTAGTTCTTCAGCGCCAGAATCGACAGACGGTCAATCATCATGCCGGGCGTTTCAGAGTTGAACGCACATCCTTCGGTTCGCGGCTTCAGTTCCTGCACAAGGAACTTGTCCATCTTTTCGACAATGTCGTTGCGCTGTTGATTGAAGCGGTCAATTCGACGTTTCGCCTGCAAGACTCGCTCCGGCCCCAGATCGTCACGACGAGCGATATCTTCTTCGTGCCACAACAGAAAGTTCTCAAGATGATTGGCTTCAACCAGCCCGGCGAAGTCCGCTGATGAGACCGATGGCTCTGAATGATGCCAGCGTTCGGTACAATCTGCGTGGAGTTGAGTGATCTCAGAAATGTTCATGACTCGACGTCCTTGTCGTCAGAAGTGATTTAATGCGAATCAGCCCGCCTTGCGACGCCTCTGAAATGCCCAGCCGGAGACTTTTCGAATCAGTCGAATCATCAGGTTGTCTGAAGTACGTGCAATCCGACTCAGAACCGTCTGTTTCAGAGTGACTCCGTTGGGGACCATCTTCCGGCCATCATGTCCGACGTATCTCATGGGATTGCCATCCAACTCGACATACATCGCAATCGGCGCGGCGTTGATCTGTGGCTTTGGCGAGAGTTCCTGACTGAGCATCGGCAGATACTCGGCCATGCACTTCGGGTTGTAAGACAGTTCAAGCTGATCATACAGCGATGGCCCCAGCATGATCGCAGGTTTGCCAGCCCAGCAGGCTTCCGCCGTGACCGTCGAACCGAAGGTGACAACCAGGTCACTCCAGTCAATCAGCTTGTACGTGTTGGCCGTATCGAGCGGATAGTAGACGATGACGTTCGGCAGCTTTTCGATGTCTGCAAACATGCCTCGAATGTCCGTCACCATGGATGCCTGGTTCGGATGAAATCGAACGCAGAAAAGATAATCAGGATAGGCCAGACACGTCTCGCGAATGACCACATCGTAGTTTGGAAAAGGCGACTTCCACTCGGGCCCCAGTGCTTCAAACTCGTCCTGGCTGCTCAGAAAGATCGTGATCTTTCGTTTGAAGTTTCCCTGCTCCGGCGGAACGAACTCAGCCGAGTGTTTCTTTGCGAACTTGTTGGCCGACGGGTTACGTCGTCGTTCAAACCACTTCTTCGCGAGTTCAATGTCGACAGGGATGCGTTTCATACGCTCCTGGAGTTTGATGCGATTGTGAGCTGTGTGCCCTTCAAAAACGATCGGCTTGCCGCGACCGGTAACTTCCAGTGTGTTGAACGGAATCGATGCATTGACCGACGCTGTGATCATGAACCGTGAACACGCATGACGACCGTTGAACACCTCAACCCGCGTTGGTTTCGTCTCACGAACGATCTTCTTGACGGACGTGAGCAGCCCCATTGATGTCTTAAAGTACCGTCGCTTGATCATTCTCAGAATGGGATTGCCGGATGCTTCTTCCGGCAATTGACGGAACTCGGAGATAATCGCACTCTTCACGCCTTCAGCGAGGTCTTTCTTCTCCGCCAAGGTTGTTTCGCCGACAACGTTCGTGTCGAGCGGAACCAGAGTCACGCCGTTCGTCTCAGCCGTTTGGCGGACACGCGATCGGCAAACTGCACAGGTCAATGCGTTACCCGCAAGGTTCACGCAGCACGTACCATTGGTCGCGTTGCAGTACGTCATCAGGACGCGATGCCCCTGATCCTGCAGTTCCTTTGCTCGAGCCATGGCGATCAGCAAGTGCTTTCGCCAAATCGGATAAGCCGCGTGAAGCAGGATGGTCTCACCGGTTCCAATTTCATCCGGAGACAGCACCTTCAGTTGAGGTTTTTGAACTGACTCCCGGCTCATCAAACTTGTCCCTGTATCCCTGGGATCTCGTCGCCATCAGAAATGACGGCAAAAGACATCCTGTCCCTAACCACTTTGTCGGGGAAAGAGTAGCAAAGTGGCCCGATTTCAGGAAAGACAGGATTTTCGGCCGTTCTGCAGCCCTGTCATTGCGAATTTCGCAAGATCCAACCCGTCCTGCAGGATTTCTGCATCCGTCGCCACTTCGTGCGAGGCGGTCTTGACGATTCTGAACCGTGTGTGCCGCGGTCCTGAGCTTCAAGAGTCTATTGAAAGGAGAACCTTCAGGGCATCGCGGCGGACGGCGTGTTCGAATGCAAAGATGCCGTCGGAAATAGGATACTCGGCGGTCAGCAAAGGCCGCACCTGGACGTGACCTTCCGCGAGCATCCTGAGAGCGATGTCAAACGGGCCGCAGCGAGATCCGACGATTCGGATTTCATCGATGACGATCGGAGCCATGTGCATCGTCGTCTCGGCAGCAACGGTCGTCTTCTGCACGATCGTTCCGCAGGGCCGGACGAGTTGAAGAGCCAGCGGCAGACCGGTTGGCGAGCCGGTGCAATCGACGACGATGTCTGAGTGTCTTTGCGGCTTCAGTTCAGAAAGATGGATGGTTCGAATGCCGAGCGACCTGAGCAAGTCGAGCTTGAAGTCGTGCTTGCCGACGACGGTGACGTCGCAGCCATGATGTCGAAGTACCTGAGCACTCAGATTCCCCAGCCGACCGTCACCGAGCACCGTCACAACGTCTGATTTTTGAAGCTCCAATTGCTGGGGAATTCGGCAAGCGGCAGCAACCGGTTCAACAAAGACGGCTTCTTCATCGCTCAAATGATCCGGCACCACGTGCAGATTGACTTCAGGAATCAGCACCTGATCTGCGAATGCTCCGTCATGTTGCAGGATGCCAACTACGGTGCGATTCGGACAATGATTTGACCAGCCTCGGCGACAGGTTTCACAGACATGGCAGGAGCAATTGATCTCGCCAACAACTCGTTGCCCCTTGAACTTGCCGCTTCGAGCAACGCCGACGAATTCGTGACCGAGCACTCCGCGGAAGCCCATGTAGCCTTTGCAGAGTTGAAGATCCGTTTCGCAAATGCCAGCTTTGCGAACATCAACCACGACTTCATCACTAAGAGGTTCGCGAAGCGTTTGCTGATCAGTGAAGCGAAGCTGGCCGTCGAACAGAATAGCACGCATGAGTTGTCGAGTCCGGTTCGAATGAGTCGGTATCGGTGCTGAGATGAGCGTCGGCGGGAAATGCGGTTTATTCCGGAGCCGGCTCAATCGACGCCGACATAGAGCCTTTGCAGCGAGCGATCAGGCGATCTCGTCCATACGCTTTGATCTGATCTCGCTTCAGTTCAGCATGCTCCATCGTAGTTGTCAGACACACGGCCTTGCCCGAAGAATCCACCTCCTTGGCGATGTTCATTCCCATGATCTCTGGATGGCCGAACAGTTCCTTCATCATTCGAATCACATATTCGTACGAATGATCGTCGTCATTCCAGAGTATGACATGGTATCGCGGCTGCCGACGCGGCTTTCTTTCGTCCGCCACGGCGTCTTTCGCATCCAAAACGGCTGACTTTGTCTGTTCTTCAGACATGGGGCCTCCCTGCGAATTCTCGTGCAGGACGAATTTCAGTGTTTCTATCGTCAACCGGACGCAGCCCGCCTTGAGCATGGCCACGGAAACAGCGGATTGACTTGAACCGCGAATTCTGGCCATCGGCGATCAAGTTTTCAATTCATTAACCACGACTTCGCCTCGTGAAATCAAGTTGACGATTCTTGTGTCTTGGTTGCTGGCCTCGAACGATTCAGCGTCAGCAAAAACGTTCGTCGGTCGATGCTCCGCGTCGATAAGTCCTTCGCGACTCGCCAGAAAGTTGAATTTCCATATGATCCAATGCGAAATGGATGTGATTCAAGCGAAGTTGCGTTTTGCCAGTTCGACCGAGGGAAGCGAGCTCAATGTCAGTCACAATACCAGAAAATCAGCTTCCTCTCGAATTGTCGGTCGAGGCCGCGGTCGAGGCTGCTTATGCCTCGACGATGGCGGAAGTCGCATCCGATCTGAATCGGGGCCTTCCCGTTCTGCTGGAATGCGACAAAGATCTGATGCCGTGGTTGTTTATGAATGTTCGCAACCGTCTGCGGCAGAACAATCTGAGATGCGTGTTCCTTGATGGTCGCGTTCCGCCCGAAGGTCAGCAGATGTGCGCCGGGATCATTGCCACGATGATCGGCCAGTTGCGAGATGCCGTTCGAGGCGCGGTGGAGAAACGGGTGGTTGTGCTGCCACATCTGGACCTGCTGGCGACCAGTCAGGGAGCACTGACGTCCGAGGCGAAGGAAGTTGTCGCACTGTTGTATGAGAATCCGGAGCTTGTCGGGCTTGGATTCAAGGATCCGTCGTTTCCTCTCCCGCGAGTCATCGAAAATCTGTTTCCGCGTCGTTACAGCCTGCTGGGAACGGCTCGCGACCGGCTGGCCCATCTTGTAACGCAGAAGGAAGCTCGAAAGTTCGGACGAGGCTTCAACCCGTGGGGGCTTTACAAGTATGTGTCCGGAATGAATGCGGCTCGGTTGCGTCGCATGCTTTCGACGCTTGAAGGCGAGGATTATCCGGAAAGTCCGATCCGCGCGTACGGTCGAATTCGTCAGGCGACCTCCGGCGGAAAGCTGGAGGTTCCCAACGTTGATCTCGAGACGCAACTTGGCGGTTACAATAAAGTCAAGAAACGCCTGCGAACCGAGATCCTTGATGTACTCGAACGCAAGGATCGCTGCACGAACCCGGAGGAGATCACTCGGCTGGAATCTTTGATCCCGCGCGGCATGATTTTCTGGGGACCTCCGGGGACCGGCAAGACGCTCTTCGCCAAGGCGATGGCAACGGCGATCGGTGCCGCAATCACGATTGTGTCCGGGCCAGAACTCAAGAGTCGCTGGGTCGGCGAGAGCGAAGAAAACCTTCGTCAGATCTTTCACCAGGCTCGTCAGTCGGCACCATCGATCATTGTGTTCGACGAACTGGATTCCTTTGCGGCCGCTCGCGGAACATACACTGGTTCCGGCGTTGAACACTCCATGGTCAATCAGTTGCTGACCGAAATGGACGGGTTTCACAACGACGAGTTGGTGTTCGTCGTGGGGACAACCAACTTTGTTGAGATCCTTGACCCGGCTCTTTTGCGTCCCGGGCGATTTGAGTTTCATCTCCACATCCCGTATCCCGACCAGGAAGATCGTCGAGCGATTCTGAAGATCTACAACACGGCGATGAAGCTGGAGATGACTGACGAGGCTCTGGAGTTCGCTGTCCGTCGCACCGGGGATTTTGTCGAAGGCGCGTCGGCAGGAACTCGATTCAGCGGCGACCATTTGAATGCGTTGTGTCGAGCCATCGCTCGAACTCGGCTGCGACTGGATCAGACCGGGCCGACTCATTCGGAAGACATCGATCGGGCATTGACCGAGTGGATCGAGCGGCCTCTGATGACTCCGTCCGAGGAACGAGTTGTCGCGACTCACGAAGCCGGTCATGCCATCGTGAATCTGTTTTGTAAACATGCAAAACCGATCGAACGAATCTCGATTCGTGGCGATGCGGCCGGAGCACTGGGTTTCGTGCAGTATCAGGATCCCGCTCACCGATACGTGGTGACTCGTGGGCAGTTGCTGGATGACCTGTGCATCCTGATGGGCGGTCGTGAGGCAGAGCAGTTGCTGCTCGATGATCTGTCGATCGGTTCCGCCGGAGATCTGGAACGAGCGACCGAGATTGCTCGAGCGCTCGTTGAAGATTTTGGCATGGGTGGAGACGATGTCGGTGTCGTCAGTTTCGCCAGTAAGCATAGTCGCAATGACGGCCGACGGAGCGGGCTGTCCGCATCGCGGCTTGAGGCGATCGACAAGTCGATCACTCTTCTGCTGCATGATGCTCAGAAACGCGCAGCCGGAATACTTCAGGAGAACAGGGCCATTCTGGAACTGCTTCGAGATGAACTGCTGGCGAAGAAATCGCTGGACGCAAAATCCCTCGCGGCATTTCTAAGCGGGCGAGGCCATTCGACCGCTCCTGCAAAAGCTGACACCGTTTGATCAATCGACTCGTTCGATGAAAGGAAACCTCTGATGGCTGAAATTACGATTCGACTTCAAACGGACCCGCAGACCGGGAAAAAGAACATCATCGTGAGTCTGCGTTCGGACGAAGATTCACTGCCTCACGAACACGAACAACAACACCGCACGCTGGTCGAGAAGCTCATCGAAGGCGGAGTTCTCAGCGCTGCCCAGGTCGGCAAGCTGATCGTCGAACGCGAGAACGAGACCGTTGCAGAGGTTGCCAAACCAGAAACGACTGAGTCGTCACAACCGCAGTCACAGTCCGGCGGTTCGTGACGACGGCCAACGGCGTTGACCCGGCGTGACCTGCACTGTCAGGTCGATCAGCTCCTCAGTCGCGGCCCATCTCTTGAGGTGATCTTTACCGCCCGCTTGAGCCCCTTGAACCTATCGAAGGAAAGGCACCGACCCCGATCAACCGATTGCCGCCACTGATTCTCCAATGTACGCGCGGCCCATAAAGCAATTCGGCTGCATTTTCTTGTTCGCTTTTGGGGGTACTACGCCGCAATTGACAAGCCAATGATGAGCAGAACCACAGCGATTGGGCCCCAAATGAATACTGCAGACAGAATGCCGCCGCAATACATAACCCGTAGTGGCAGCGACACCGGAAGTCCTGCTGCCCGCCGTGTATGAACAATGTCTTTGAGACTCAAGGCCGTACCAACCAACGCACCAACGACAGCAGAACAGACAGCCAGTGTTACCAATACAAACGGATCAGTTGGGAAACTGCCGCCGCCTTTCCGCTGAACTCTCAAACCCATAACGACAACGATAATTGGCGTTGCAACTGCTGCCCCAATTATCTTTAGCCATACGGGATTTCCGCCGGTGAAGAGGTCTTGAAACGACGATCCCAGGGGCATCATCTTGACGTTGTCACTTTGTGACTTTGGTATCGGACGATCAGGCGAGTGTTCGGACGAAGGGGGCATCAGAACGACCAATCAACAAGCTATTGACAGCGAACGGCACCAATCACGTGGCGGCGGGAGATTGGACAGTGTTCAAATCGCACGTTTTCCGCCGCTCACGTGCATTGGATGGTTCGCCTACTGCGGGGGCCAGGGCTTGTCGACACCGTAGAGTTTACGTTGCTCTGCGTCGGATAGAACTCCGGCTCGTGAGATCGTAATGTAGCCGAGCTTCACGCCATCAGGAAACTCATACTGAACCTCAATGTCACCACCTTGATACTCATAAAACAGGATCACCTCACCGTCTTCCCGATTAACCCAGTATGGATCGCCGAATCGTTGGCGAACGTCGAGCTCGGTTGTCGTGGTGTCCAGTGACAGAGGATTTCCATCCGCAGCGAATGTCCCGTCAAATTCATCGAGCGACACAACAGCGTATTCCAGCGACTTGCCATTGGCACCTAGCTCCAGCCCTTTCCCTTGAGGAGCATAGACCTTGTCGGCCGCCAATTCACGGGCAAACGGCGAATCAGCAGCTATCGGCTTGCCAACCTCGCTCCCGGCAATGGAAAACCTCAAGAGGTCCACAGAGACAATAGGAGCTGGTCGTTCCGGTTGACCGCAACCGAAGAAGAATGAAAGTAATCCCATAACCGACAAGATGCGCATCTGATGTTTTTGATTAGTTAAAAACGATCGAGCTGATGGAACGAAAGTGTCGATTTCGATCGGCTAACGACCAAGACCACCCGTCCCGCGGCGAGTGAGTTCCTTAGAACGGTTCGGCACCTTCCACGGGTCGGGTGCATCTGATTGTTAGCACAACTCCTCGAACACTGGCCGCGCGCAAATGCGATTGGATCCAGCGATCTGAGGACGTGCTGGACGAAACAATACCGTGCGGACGAGAGATTCTCAACCCCGGATTCTGCGATTTGACCGGGCAAATCTGTTGCGGATCAACGAGAGCAGACTTCGGCGTCTACCGTGTTCTGCAGGCTGCAACGGACGCTTGCGTTTGTGCTCGGCCGAAAAGAACGGAAGGAACGATGCGGTGGTTCAGCCAGACTCCACATCATTCGCTGCTTGCGAACATCTCACCCGGCGGCCACACCATGCCCCAACCGCCCCGTCACGCGCAACTTATCCGTCTTCATTCGCGTTCATCCGCGGTTTCAAAAGGCGATTCTTCGGCGTTCAGACGAACTCGACGTCAATCCGCGAAGCGTCGTGCCTTCATGTGCTAACGACCAGCATCACCGGATTGCGGCCAGTGATGCATCCATTTTCAACTCGGCACCGACCGCCTGCTCCGTTGCATGGTACGCCCAACATGGGCGTGGGCTTGTGGGGTGAAGTCGACCGAGAGGTCGGCCAGTCCCCTGTACGAAAACGGGACTCATTGAGGAGGCAGTATGCCAAATGTTTCTTTGTGAGTGAAGTACAAGGCGAGGGCAACTGCGGTTCGGGCGACCGGCCGTGGGAAGGAAGCCTGCGAAATGTGCCGTGAAGTGGACAAATCTCATGAGTCCGCACAGTCGAAAGCTCATGAACCCTGCGTCGTCCACCGCATTTCTCGCCGAAGCTGCGAGGCTACGAACAGAAACGTCATAGAGGCTCAGAGAGATCCTGAGGTGAGCTGCCCGTGGACAGCGAAACCGTTCCCGACAGAATCCGGAGTAGATGGCGAGCTTGTGCAGCGAAAGTTCACGTTCTTATTTGGGGAGATCTGCAAGCGTATCCGCCAGTAGAGCTTGCTCGAAGCGCGGACCTCGATGTGGCAACACGTCGCGGGCGAGCAGAAGTCAGCAGAGGCCGTAGTAGCATACTTCGCGACCAGCGAAGACGCGAAGGGCCAAACAGTATTCTTACAGGGAGCATCCCGTCATGACCTTGATCCGTCCAGCACGCATAGAAATCAGTTCGCGGAGTTTAGATAACCCCGACATCAGAAGGTTTCACCGCGCCCGCTGGAGTCTCAGCGAGATCAATCGGAGCCAGCGGCCATGAAGTCGATTCCCCTGGAGCAGTCTTCAGAAATGCTGATGGAGAAGGTTGTTGATCCGGACAATCTCGAACGTGCCTGGAACAAGGTGCGATCGAACCGCGGAGCCCCTGGCCCCGACGGGATTACGATCGACGAATTTCCAGACCACTGCCGAGCACACTGGCCGGCGATCCAGCAACATCTTCTGGAAGGCACTTATTACCCGAGCCCTGCTCGGAGAAAGTCCATTCCCAAGCCGGACGGCAGCGAGCGATATCTCGGCATACCCAACGTGATGGATCGTTTGATTCAACAAGCCGTCTTACAAATCCTGACCCCAATCTTCGATCCGGACTTCTCGGAATCAAGCTTTGGATTTCGACCAAAACTCTCTGCTCAGGACGCAGCGAAGCAGGTACAGCGTTACATAAGAGCAGGCTATCGTCACTGTATCGATATGGATCTTTCGAAATTCTTCGATCGAGTCCAGCACGATATTTTAATGGTCAGAGTCGCACGGAAAGTGCATGACCGGCGATTGCAGAAACTGATAGGTCGCTACCTGCGAGCGGGCGTGATGGTCGAACGTGAACTGCAGCCTTCGATCGAAGGCACGATGCAGGGTGGCCCACTTTCTCCGATCTTAGCGAACATTCTTCTGGATGATTTCGATAAGGAACTGGAGCATCGCGGGCTGCACTTCGTCCGCTATGCGGACGACTTCCTCGTCTTCACCAAATCCGGGGAAGCCGCAATCCGCGTGGCCCGCTCGATTGAACACTATCTAACCCGCAAACTGAAACTGGTGATCAACCACCAGAAGAGCCGCGTCTGCCGTACCGAAGGCGTCGAGTTTCTCGGCTTTGCTTTCGAAGGCTGGGGCGGCCAGATTCGAGTCAGCCCAAAGAACGAACGCAAGTTCCGTGATCGCGTGAAAGAGATCACTCGCCGCAATCGCGGCGTGTCGATGCGTCATCGATTCACGGAGCTGCGTCGATACTTTCAGGGCTGGGTGGGTTATTTTCGTCTGGTCCCGATTAAGACGTATTTCGCAGACATCGACAAGTGGGTCCGTCGTCGCATCCGGTCCTGTTACTGGAAGCAATGGCGCGGCCCATGGACGAGGATTGCGAACTTACGGAAACTCGGGGTGAAAGAAGACGAAGCGGTGACTCACGGTTGCAGTCGCAAAGGTCCGTGGACGATGTCGTCCAGTCGTGCTGTGCATGAAGCACTCTCGCTGGACTTTCTCGCTCACGAAGGACTGGCGAGCCTTTTCACAATCTGGCAGACGCTCACTGCGAAAGATCTGAACCGCCCGGTGCGGACCCGCATGCCGGGTGGTGTGGGAGGGGCTCAGCCGCAAGGCTGACCCCTATCCCGATCAATCGTTATGCCTTTGGTGTGTAGCTGGCACACGGTCAATGCACGATCAGAATGTATATCAAATACGATAACGATCTTCTTGAGAATTGACGACCAATCTTCGATCCAATCATAGATCACGTCTGCTTTGTGGTCCGACTTACGAGAAAAGGGAACTCTGATGGACAGTGGAATATATCCGCCGCACTTTTCTGCGAGGGCTGTTACAGTTTCAGCAACCGCGCCCGCCGCCAAATCGGCAATAGCATTCAGGTCTTCGTCTCGTTTGTCGCTTTCATCAATGATCGTCGTCCCAACTCCAACTTCTCCGAGTTGATGTGGGACGTAATAGCTCGAAAAGAAATCCAAGAACTGTTTCAAATCCAGCGTCCTTCGTTCATTGGCGAAGAGTTCGTCTTGATCCGATACCCAATAGATATTCTGTTCGGGTCGAGACAAGATGCCAACAAGCATCGAAATTAAATGAACTGCTCGAAGCATCCGTTCAAATGACTTGCTCTTCCAACTGGGGTCAAGCCCTCGTTTCGCAGTGGCTTGCCGTCGGATTTCGTCACCAGCACAGAGGCTCGTCACAGACTTTGAGACGGCGAGAACAACCAGTACGCCAGACAGGCGATCAGCGGCTTGCAGAAACGGAAGCAGGGCGGCTTGCCGTCTGGTGTCTGACAGGGACTTGAAGGCCATTCGCCTCCCATCGTTGAGATGCTGCGCGCGTACTTCACGCCGCATGACCTCCCAGTCAGCCGATTTCTGGTAGTCGGTGTAGATGACTGAGATTGTCTCGTAGGCACTCGATTTGTGCATTCCGCCATAGTCCGATGAAATGTACGCAGTCTCGCCGGTGCATCCGGGCAGCGACGCTGCACCAAGAATTCGACGAATGGTCGTGGCCCAAGGGTAGATGTCTTCGTTCACGGCTGCCATTTGTGAGGCATAGTCGCCCAAGATCACCAGCCCCGTGGCGAGTGAGTTGGTAAGAATAGTTCGGCACCTTCCACGGGTCGGGTGCATCTGCTTGTTAGCACATCTCTCCGAGCACTCGCCACGCGCAAATGCGATTGAATCCAGCGATCTGAGGATGTGCTGGACGAAACGGTACTGTGCGGACGAGAGATTCTCAACCCCGCCTTCTGCGATTTGACCGCGCTGATCTGTTCCGGATCAACGAGAACAGAGTTCGGCGTCAACTCCGTTCTGCAGGCCGCAAAGGACGCTTGCGTTTGTCCGCGGCCGAAAAGAACGGAGAGACCGATGCGGTCGTTCAGGCAGATTCAACATCATTCGCCGCTTGCGACCATCTCACCCGGCGGCCAAAACATGCCCCAACCGCCCCGCCACGCGCACCTCGTCCTCGGCGAGCGGCTGGGCGTCAGCCCTCCGTGTCGTGTCAGCCGTGGACGACGTCAACCCGCGAAGCGTCGCGACTTCAGGTGCTAACGACGGCGTTCACCGGGTTGCGGTTGGTGGATGCTCGAAAAACAGAAGACCCGCCGGCCGCAACGCCGGTGCAACGAATTGTCATACTTATTGCTTCTCAAAGGTGTTGGCAATGTCGTTTTGTAACTGCAACGCGAATGATTGCCCCCAAAGTGTTCGATCTTTGTCGCGAAGCGACAACGCTTCTGAAGTGGAACTGCGAACTGTTTCGAGGTATTCGGAATATCGTGACCATAGATCAACGAAACGCGTTTTGTTCTGGGCGTCGTGGAAATCACCAAAATGATCGCATACCCGGACGTCGTAAACCGTGAAATCGTCCGGGTAAAGAATTGTGAGGATTGCTGACGCCATTGGGAGTCGAAATCTCCAGTGCTCAATAAGCACTTGAAGCCGACCTGAATCTGAAGCAGCGTCTGCAATCTGACGGGTGAGTGCCGTAACAGCCTGTTGAAAAACTCAGATCTGCCGTGGTCAGGATTATATGAAGCATTAGAGTTCGGATGCACGTGTTTACCGCGACACTGATTGGTCTTGAGTGGCCGGGGTAGAAAGGATTATGTTGAGGCGATGCAGGAGGCATCGGTCAAAACGTGTGTAACCGTTCACAGCCTGGCCGGGGAATTGGTCTTTTCATGAAACGGAGAATCTGCGACATCATGCGGTATGAGTCATGGACTGACAATACCTCCGGAGTTGGATGCCGAGATGACGCCTGCGGTGCGGGCGTTTGTGAACTTGCTGCTTGGGCGGATTGCGCAGCAGGACGCTGAGATCGCCGAGTTGAAGGCGAAGCTCGCGAAGTACGAAAAGTTTGAGCGACCGAGCGGACCGCAGTCGCTCGCGGAGCAGCCGAAGACGGACACATCGGCGGGTCCGGCAACGAAGAACATCCCTCGTCGCAAGCGAGGCGCACAGCCTGGTCATGAGCGACACATGCGGAAGCTCATTCCGACCGAGCAGTGTGATCAGGTTGTCGAACTCAAACCAAAACACTGCCGTCGCTGCGGCTCAGTACTGTCTGGTTCTGATCCGGCCCCGATTCGTCACCAGGTCGCTGAGCTTCCAGAGATTTGTCTGCACTTCACTGAATACCAGTTGCATCGACTGGCGTGTCCCTGCTGCAGCCGACAGACCTGCGCGGAGCTTCCATCGGGCGTGCCTTCTGGTCAGAGCGGCCCTCGGCTGGTGGCCTTCACATCTCTGCTGATGGGCATGTTTCGACAGAGCAAACGCAGAGTCTCGCTGTTTTGTGAGACGCTGCTGAATCACCCGGTCAGCGTCGGGCTTGTAGTGAAACACCAACAGCAGGCCAGTGACGCCATCGCGGCAGCGTGCGAAGGACTTGTGCAGCAGGTCCCCAAACAGAATGCCGTCTGCGCGGATGAGACACCCACTCGACAGCAGAATCAGAATGCCTGGATCTGGACAGTCGTAGCAATAACATTCACGGTGTTTCGCATTCGACTGACCAAAGCCGCCTGCGTGATCAAGGAACTTCTGGGCGATGATTTTCAGGGAGTCGCCACCAGTGATCGTGCAAAGACGTATCACTGGCTGTGGAGACATCAGTGGTGCTGGGCTCATCTGAAACGTGATTTTAAAAAGATGAGCCTGCGATCGGGAACAGCCGGAAGAATTGGTCAGCGTCTTCTGGAATGCACTCATCGACTGTTTCATCACTGGCATCGCATTCGCGATCAGGAAATCACTCGTCGCGGTTTCGAATGTCAGATGACAGGTCTGAAGCGGGAAGTCGAACAGATTCTGTCCGAAGGTTCCTGCTGCGCGGATCGTGCGACAGCAGCGACCTGCACGGAACTGCTGAACTACTTCGACAATCTCTGGCTGTTCGTCTACTGCAAAGATGTGGAACCCACCAACAACGCTGCGGAGCGATCATTGCGACATGCGGTGATCTGGAAACATCTGTCGTTCGGCACTCAAAGCGAACATGGCAGTCGCTTCGTGGAACGTCTCCTGACCGTCATCGAAACCTGTCGGCAGCAGAAACGAAACGCCTTCGACTTCCTCGTTGATTCCCTCAGCGCACAGAACGCCGGTAACAAACCACCTCAACTCCTGGCCGGCGTGTGAACGGTTACGTAAGACTCGAGCTGGAAGCCAAAAGAACAGAAAGACAATAAGAAAGCCTAGAACGGGCGGTCCATACGCCAATGTGATCCAGCTCAGCCACGTTGAACCGGGATTCCCCCATGTGATGGAAGTATAAATAACCCACGCCGTCAAGAGCACGCAGGGCCCCTTTCCCGGGACAATTATACGTTCTAAACCAATTCAAACAGACGCAATCTACCTCATTTTGCCTGTCGCTTAGAGAGATTGAATAGGTCCTTGAGGCTCCATCCGAAAAAGTGCAAAAGGGAAAAAGCGCAAGAGGGGCATTCTACTTTCCTGCTTCTTTGGCCGACCTCGGGGTCGAAGCGAAGATTCAAGGCCGAGCATTGCAGCCGTTTTTGTCTGCCAGTGAGTATCATCGAATGGAGTGCCGCGGGCAAGGCTGTGTCGCAGGGCTTTGAGTTTGGCTTCTGGTTCCACACCGTTGACATGGCGAGTCCACTGAGCGGGCTTCAGGATCGGGCCGTCGCAAAGAAGTCCGTCGAGCCCGCTTCGAGCTGTTGGCTTCAGGCTGGACCACTCCCAGTCCTGACTTCGCTGAACCATGTTCGCTCGCAGCGGATTCCGCTCCACATAGCGCAGCACCGTGAGATAGTGCTCATCGGGCTGCACAGGAAACGCCCTGAATCGCCCCTCCCGGACATGGCCACTGCTCTCGTAATGCCGATGATAACGGCGAACGTGAGACGTCATGAGCCACTGCATCCAGCGACTTAAGTCTCCATCCTCATGCGGCCACAACCGCAGGTGAGAATGGTTTGTCATGAGACAATAGAGTTACTACCAAATGTTGTGTTCAGTGAGAATCTCTCAGGCGACGACTTCGGTATGAGATGTAGGGGTTTTGGTGGTCGTTGAGTTGCGATCGTTGATGGAGTGTTCGTTGACACCATCAATGAAGCGGATGCCTTTGATGAGTTCCGGGATGTGCTGATGACCTCGGAGTTTTCGCCAGCCTTTCTCGGCACTCTGAGCCAGCTTGAAGATCATCACCAACGAGGCCTTCGCACTCCCATTGTTCTTTGTCTTGCGATGGCGGAGACGGATTGTTGCGAAGGTGCTTTCAATGGGATTTGTGGTTCGAATGTGACACCAGTTCTCGGCCGGGAAGTCGTAGAACGTCAGCAGCACATCACGATCTTTTCGAAGACATTCGACCGCCGATGAGTGCTTGGATTCGAACGTGTGGATGAACAAATCGAAGGCGTTGTTGGCTTCCTCCTTTGTCGGTGCATCCCAGATCGAATGCAGCATTCTCTTCGCCTGAGGCTGTACGGACTTCGGCAGTTTATCGAGGACGTTCGCCGTCTTGTGGACAGTACAACGCTGAACACGAGTCGTTGGAAACACCTGGTCAAGAGCCTTCCAAAATCCAAGTGCACCATCGCCAATGGCAAGCAGTGGATCATGTCGCAGGCCGCGTGCTTTGAGACTCAACAGCAACTCCTTCCATGCAATATCGCTCTCACGAACGCCTGCAACCACCGCAAGTAATTCCTTTGTCCCATCGGCTGTTGCGCCCATCAGCACCAGCAAACACTGACGATTTTCATCGGCGTTGCGACCATCATTCTCATTGAATCGAATGTTGCTGTAGATGCCATCAGCCCAGATGTAAACGTATCGCTTGTCCTTCAAAGATCGCTTCGACCACTCGTCGTATTCTGCTTCCCAGACCGACTTCAAGCGTGTGATGGTCGTCGCTGAAAAGCCTTCAATGTCTTTGCCAAGCAATGCTTGCAGTGCCTCAGGAAAATCATTCGTGCTCACGCCTTTGAGGTACAGCCATGGGACAAGCTCCTCCATCGATTTGGTCTTTCGCAGATACTTCGGAAGGATCGATGACACGAAGACTTCGCGATCTGCCGCCGGTCGCTTGTCACGCACTCGCGGCTGACGAACGGAGACTGGGCCAAGGCCTGTGATGACGTCACGCTCAGGCAGCGACCCGTTGCGAACAATCAGCTTCCGACCTGCTTCGTCAACAAGGCCAGACTTCGCCAGAAGGTAATCGTCGACCTCCTTCTGGATGGCGGCCTGAAGCATCTTCTGAGCTCCGTCACGAAGGATCATGCTGAGCACGTCACGAGGACTTTCCGCCGCTGACTCCTGAGCAACAAGCGGTGTCTCATTGCCAGTCTCAACCGAGCTGCTGACTGTCTCTGAACCAGATTTCTGAGTACTCTTCTTCACGGGTGGCGTTCCTTTCGAATGAAATTGGTCTTTGTTTGGAAACCAACTCATCTCGAAATACGCCGCCTCTTTCAACCCTCACCCAAACACAACTTTCGGCAGTAACTCCAAGAGTGGGGTCCACGAGATTTCGTGCGACGCTGATGTCTCCCGGTTGCTGCTAAGGCTACTGCCGCCCCCCTGCTGCTGCCTTCGATAAGCTTCAGCTTTGAACTCCAGCAGGTCTTCCGTTTCGGGGGCGTATGCGTATGGATCAATGAAGTAGCGGTTACGCCAGAATCGCTCGTGGTCTTCCCATAAAGACCTCAAGCGGACGATCCTGGCTTCAACTTCATGAGGCGGAAGCCCTCTGGGAAAACGCCATCGCTTGCCCTGCAGATAGAACCGTTCACCTTTGGGGTCAGGCCCCGTACCGCTTTTTTGGCGACTGTGGCGACGGGTGATCTTCCGATTTGACTGTGCCATGGCAATCTCTTTTGCCCATGAACCAAGAGTCTAATTGGACCTCTTTCTTCTTCTAATTGGACCTCAAATTGGACCTTTAGGCGACCAACTACGCCAAAAAAACATGAAAATGTGCGCAAATTCAATAAAAAAGGCCAATTTGCGATGAGTCGCAAATTGGCCAAAGTGGAGGCGGGGGGAATTGAACCCCCGTCCTGTTGTCCCACAACCAAGGCCTCTACGTGCGTAGTTTGTTGATTAAGTCGCCGTGGAGAGGTTCAGCAAACAAAACCATCCACGGCCAGTCCATCACGAATCTTACATCAGCTGTAACGGACGGCTGAGCTGATGCCAGCCTGAATTTGCGACCAACGTTCGGCTCCTCAGGCAGGGATCCTTAGGTTGGCGTAGCCTATTTCTAGGCTGCGAGAGAAAACTGCGGTTTTGCAGTTCTTGGTGATCAGCTTTTTACGAGGCCAACTGATCAACCTCGGCACGCCACCCTGGCTGACGAAAACCCAGTCAAATCCGATCGCCCCCGGGAATTCGCCGGTCAGACCGGCAACATCTGAAGTCGTCTGACAACAATCAGGCGACTTGCGGCGGCATTGTAGCGAATCTCCGGCGATGGAACAGATGTCGTTCTGAATTTCAACGCGACGTTGCTCGTTCTGGGTTGCCCCAAAAGACTGGAACTACTGCATCAGCAGATGCCGCACGATCGCCAGCCGGGCCCTCAATCCTTAACCTGGCCCTGTGATGATCTCTGGGCCGAAATTGTTCGCTGACTACGCCTTCACTCGCTTGCACTGCCTCGATTCTCCAGACGTTGAATGGCAGCCTCAATGGCCTCCGTCGACATTCCGAGCTCCTGACACTTCCGGAAGTCCGCCAAGGCTTCGTCAGGGCGCTCCAGCGCGAGGCAAGCCTGAGCGCGGGTCTCGTGGAATGACGCGATATCTGGCATTCTTGATGTGGCAATCTGACAGAGAGCGAGTGCCTCCTCGAGTCGGTGGGCTGCATTCCCGCGATCCTTCCTGTCCTGAGCCGATTGCAGGATAACCCATGCGAGATTGTTGGCGATGACGGGATCATTCGGCTTTGACTCTCGGGCCTCACGAAATCGCGTTTCAGCGGCCGACAGGTCTCCGGAAGTTGCCAGGGCATTTCCGTGAATTGCCGGAACCATCCAACGCCCGTTCTCAGATTGCATGTATTCCGTCAGACTGCTTTCGAATGATGGAGCGAAGAGGTCGCTTGTGGCTGCTGAAGGCATTTCCTTCATCATGAAATACAGACATCTCCGCTGAACGATTTGCGTTTCCATCGGCAGAGTCGAAAGCCAACCAAGGTAAGTCCTCACAATTGTCGTTTGAAACTTCGACGACTCCTGTGAGTCTCGAGGCGTCAACTGGATGCCGTCACACAGAGTTGTGACCGCTTCCGAAAAACGCCCTATCATCACCTGTGCCTGGGCTAACGACACGCGAATCTCGTGCTGACCGGGATTTGTCTGCAATCGATCAGCAAGATCGTTGCAGGCCAGAGTCGCCTCACGCCGCGCTGCGTTCGAATCGCCACTTGCAGACTTGAGCTGTGCGAGGAGCAGCCGGTCTTCCGGGTGTTCTTTCAGGCTGGACTGAATCAGTGCTTCGGCATCAGAGAACCGTTTGTATGTTGCGAGTAACTGCAACAACTGATTTCGCTCGGCCCGAGTTGCAGTCGATGTCCTGACGAGATGGCTCAAATGGATCGCTCGAAAAGCATCCTGATTGGCTTTCGGTCCTTCCGGAGGATGTTCTGCAAGAAATCGATGCGCTGGCAAATGTCCGGTCTTGCGGATCGGCGCGATGGTGAGCAGCATCTGAAACGCTTCGCTGCGTTCTCCTCCGTTGTACAGTGCGGTTGCGAACTCCAGCTTCAGATCGAGGTTGCGCGGATCAACTTGTTCGGCCCGCCGAAACAGCAGGCGTGCGGAGCGGACATCTGATTCTGCGACAGCAGCACGAGCTTCCGTCAGGTATCGTTCAAGCCGTTCGGCCCTCGAATTC
The DNA here is from genome assembly GCA_037367405.1 of Ottelia alismoides. Lineage (NCBI taxonomy): Eukaryota > Viridiplantae > Streptophyta > Magnoliopsida > Alismatales > Hydrocharitaceae > Ottelia > Ottelia alismoides. The sequence continues at coordinate 206,607 of JAZKJV010006924.1, read as the reverse complement.
AACAGACTCGATTTCAGGATTGCCCAAGCAAACGCAGCCGCCAGTGCAATCGCAGGCAAGCCCGCGAGAAGACGGACAAATCGCCGCGACTTCAGCCAAAGCCAGGCGAATTCGAACGTCGCCCGGATGCATGCGGTGGCAAAGTAAACGGGACTAAACAACAAAGAAGATAGCTGCGTCACGGCTCCGTCCTCCGCTGCTTGTGAAGAGCTCGAAGGATTTCGATGAACAGGTCGGCTCGGGATTTCCGCATGTTTGCGGGAATTGGTCGGTCGGATTCAAACGTCAGTAAGATGGTCCAGTATTCATCTCGATCGCTCAGCGGTTTGGTTGGATTGAGCGAAAGCGGCAGATCTCTATCTCCCTGACGAGTTCCCGTGGTTGAAATCTCGAGCAGGTCTGACCGGCCATTGACTGTGGCCACGAACTGATGTCGAAACTGATCGGCACCTGAGCGAGTCAATCGTTCGAGCACGATCGGTGTCTGCCCGGCGATTTCGACGACTGGGAAAGTCGAGTCTTCGGTCAGCGTCCACGTCTCTGAAAGATCCGTGATCAGATGGGTGCTCAATCGGTGATCAGAGAAGGGGCCGTGAATTGTCAGCGTTGCCGGAGTTTCGGCGAATGTGATGTTCCAGGACTTTGACGCGTGGGAAATCAGCCCTTGAACAGGTGATTCAACATCCTTGCTGCCTTCGTGATCCTGAGCCGCAACAATGTTCAGCCCTGGAACAACATCCAGTGGTAGCGAAGCCAGAGAGGCAGGAATCTTCGAGCGTGACTCATTTTCACGGTCGAGCAAGGTCTGATCCAGTGTCGGAGCTTTCGCCGCTGGTGGTTTCCAGCGATCCAACAGGGACTTGATCTCAGTTCGGAAGCTCCAAAGATTCACAGCGCTGCCGGCAGCAAGCATCAGGCCGACGATGATTAGGAATCGCGATGTGTCCAACCTCCTGCCAGACAGTGATCGCTCAAGATACTGATTAGTGCGATGATCTCGATCCTGAATGGTCCATAGGTTCCAGAATGTCGCCAGCCGTTCTGACGTTCGAAGTCGCAGGCTGGATTTTGATGCAACGTTGACTGCAATAGGATCAAACAGCAGCAGGATGACCTGTTCGGTCATGATCAGCAGCAACAACGAGGCAACGTAGGTCGCCGATCCAAGTACATCATGCTCTGTACCTTTGCTGAGATCTGTCGCGTACCTTTCATGCGCAATTGCAACGGCTGCGATGCGAAATGTGTTGCCCGCCACGGCCCAGAAGATTGCTGCAAGCATGAACGGTATTGCCGCGATCAGGCGAAGTTCGCGCCACGAAGCGTAAATGGCTGCGGTTGCGAGCAGCAGAAACACAGATCCAATTCCGCTGCAGGCTTCTTCGACAAAGAACGTTCGATCGGCAACTTCCAGAACATTGCCCGACATCAAATGCTGAACGGACAAGAGGTCGAGGATCGCGCTCGCCCCCCGGGAGGAGGCTCGCTGAAGACCATGGACGAATTCACCATCAATCGCGAATGGCAGAGGCAGCAGGATCAGCAATGGTGCGATCGAACTTCGTCCAAAGGGAATATTGCGAAACAATAGCCAGGCAATCACCAATGCTGACAGAAACGCCAGCCATGGAGAAAACAACCTCGCTGCGGCAGCGAAGAGCAGTGCAGCGAGCACGGCGATTGGAATGCTGAGCACGAGGGATTTGAAAGTCATCCCGTTATGACGGGCATCGCTGATTCGCGACCAGCAGATCCCCGCCACCGCCAGCAGCATCATTGGGAAGAACTGATAGTGTTCGCGATGCCAAAGATGTTTGAAGTGGATGATCAGCCACGGACCGAAACACACCCCGAACAACATCAGCGTGGCAATTCGCGCCAGCTTAGGCCAACATTCGGCCTTGATCTCCAGCCAGGCAGCGACGCGGTGAAGGAGAATCATCACGGCACCTGGAATCCATCAATGGTTCAGGCTTGTACCGTTCGACGAAGCCTTCTGCGACGAGCGTACTGAGCGCCTCCGGCAACAACCGCGGTTAGAGAGGCCAGGATCATGGATGCAGGTTCAGGCACAGCGGCGGGCGCTCCGGAAATTGTCAGATCAACCGATCCGAATGATGTTACCAACCCGTCAAGGTCCGTGAGAGTGTTGAACGTCACGATTGTGTTGACACCACTGTCGAGTGTCGCTGATGCGATGGTCGCAGTTGCTCCGGCAGCGCCCGTGACCGTATATGCGAATCGAGCGATTCGAATGGTCGAGGAAACGCCAGGGACTGCTCCGATGGCCGGTCCGAAAAACAGGTCTGTTGCGCCCAGGGCCTTTCCGATTTCAGTGAGTCCCCCAGCGGATGCTGGATTGCTGTCGAAGATTCCTGCAGCCCAATTTGAGTCGACGTCAGTCGTTGTCGGAGCTCCCATCACAATGCTGCCAGCAGTCTGCAGCAGCCGAGCACCGGCACTGAAGAGCCCTTCAGACGGAAAGAAAGTACTTCCGTCCGTGTCAGTCAATGACACGTCGAGGAACACCGTGTCACCACTGTTGACCGTTTTCGACGTACTGCCGTCGCTGTATCGAAGCCCAAGAATGAGGTCTGCCTGAGCGACAGGCGTACAAGCCGCCAGTAAGGCAGCGACAAGAATCAGCCGGTGAATCTGGTTCAACATAAGGAAAAACTTTCGGAGGCAAGGATGATGTCGCAGCATGCAGCATCGTTGATCAGATGGAAGAAATTTTCGACTTTTCGGCTCAATTTCCTCCCAGAAACCGGAGCCGGTTACCCGGAGAATCTCTACAGAGGGCTAAGCAGTCGACCGTAGTTGGCAAAGAAGGCATCCTTGTCCTGCTGGTCCTGGATACTTCCTGTAATCAGTATGCCATCGTTGTCGAAGTCGAAGATGGACCTCCATGTGGTCACCCCCTGGAGAGCCAAACGGTAGTTGGCTGCATCTCGAGCATCCACATCTCGGTCACCGTCGCTGTCTCCGAAGAAGCGATGGAAGCTGATGGTACGAGTTCCGCCAAGTTGCCCGTTTCCATCGCCGTCAATGCCAAGTACTCCGTAGTCGATCACCAGCCGATAGTTGCCATCGTTCAGTGAGCCGGAAACGGAACTTGTTCCGCTGGTGAATCCCAGCACAACAGTGGTCTTGCCAGCCGCGAATGCTCTGGAGACAACGGTCAACCCGATGCTGGCTGGCGTTGTTCCGAGACGGGTGAGAACAAATGACGAATTCGTCACTGGACCCGTTGGCACAGAGACGTCTCCATTGAACACGACCTGCACATTGCGAATCATCGAACGCTGTCCGGTCTGGTCCGGCGTGAAGTTCTTTTCGGCAGCGGCGTTCGTGTTGTAGAACAATGCTCCATCCAGTGTCGCTTCATTCACATCGCTGATCGTGATCGTGAACTGTTTGTCGAACGTCAGACCGCCTGCATCGGTGACTCGAGCGGTGATCGTGTAGGTTGAACCCGCTTCGAAGTCGAAGGACGACGTTGCTCGCAGTGATGTGCCACTGATGTTGAACAGATTGTTGTTGTTCAACCCGGCAGGCAGAGTGAACGTAAAGGTGTCTCCCGAATCCGGATCGACCGCCGACAACGTGCCAATCACGGCGTTCGCACCGGCGTTTTCAGCCAGCGTTGATGCTGAGAGATTGATGTTGGTCGGAGTTTCGTTGACGTTGGTGATGGTAATCGTGAACTGCTTATCGAACGTCAAACCGCCTGCATCTGTGACTCGAGCGGTAATCGTGTAGGTCGAACCGGCTTCGAAGTCGAAGGAGGATGTCGCTCGCAGCGATGTCCCGCTGATGTTGAACAGGTTGTTGTTGTTCAACCCGGCTGGCAGACTGAACGTGAACGTCTCGCCGCTGTCTGGATCGACCGCCGACAGAGTTCCAATCACAGCGTTCGCACCGGCGTTTTCAACCAGCGTAGAAGCTGAGAGGTCGATGTTCGTCGGAGTTTCATTGACGTTGGTGATCGTAATCGTGAACTGCTTATCGAACGTCAAACCGCCTGCGTCGGCGACTCGAGCGGTGATCGTGTACGTTGAACCGGCTTCAAAGTCGAAGGATGACGTTGCTCGAAGTGACGTGCCGCTGATGTTGAACAGACTGTTGTTGTTCAACCCGGCTGGCAGACTGAACGTGAACGTCTCGCCGCTGTCTGGATCGACCGCCGACAACGTGCCAATCACGGCGTTCGCACCGGCGTTTTCGGCCAGCGTCGATGCGGACAGATTGATGTTGGTTGGAGTCTCATTCACGTTGGTGATCGTAATCGTGAACTGCTTGTCGAATGTCAAACCGCCTGCGTCGGCGACTCGAGCCGTGATCGTGTAGGTGGAACCGGCTTCGAAGTCGAAGGAGGACGTTGCTCGCAGTGATGTGCCGCTGATGTTGAACAAGCTGTTGTTGTTCAAACCGGCTGGCAAACTGAATGTAAAGGTGTCACCAGAATCCGGATCAACCGCTGAGAACGTTCCAATGACAGCATTCGCACCGGCGTTTTCGGCCAGCGTCGATGCGGACAGATTGATGTTGGTTGGAGTCTCATTCACGTTGGTGATCGTAATCGTGAACTGCTTGTCGAATGTCAAACCGCCTGCGTCGGCGACTCGAGCCGTGATCGTGTAAGTCGAACCGGCTTCGAAGTCGAAGGAGGATGTCGCTCGCAGCGATGTCCCACTTATGTTGAACAGATTGTTGTTGTTCAACCCGGCTGGCAGACTGAACGTGAATGTGTCACCCGAATCCGGATCGACGGCCGACAGGGTTCCAATCACCGCATTCGCACCGGCGTTTTCGGCCAGCGTTGATGCTGAAAGGTTGATGTTCGTTGGGGTCTCGTTCACGTTGGTGATCGTAATCGTGAACTGCTTGTCGAACGTCAGACCGCCTGCATCGGTGACTCTCGCCGTGATCGTGTAGGTGGAACCGGCCTCAAAGTCGAAGGAGGATGTTGCACGCAGTGAGGTCCCGCTGATGTTGAACAGATTGTTGTTGTCAACACCGGCCGGCAGACTGAACGTGAACGTGTCGCCGCTGTCAGGATCAACTGCCGACAACGTTCCAATCACGGCGTTCGCACCGGCGTTTTCGGCCAGCGTTGATGCTGAGAGATTGATGTTCGTTGGGGCTCGATTTCCAGCCGCGAAATTGTTGACGGCGCCGAGGTGATTCAGCGAGGCTCCTTCATACGCAACTGGCCGCGTGAAGCCTCCGGTTGCGAGCGAAATCGTGGGCATCAGTCCCGCCAGTTCCCCGACGACCCAATCGGTGGCCGTGGTATTCAGCAGGCTGTAGCCAGTCGAAAGGCCATTTCGAGCAACGTAATCCGGATGATATCCGCTGAGATTGATCAGCGTGGAACCGGTCGGGACAGCTCCGTTGCCATTGCCCGTGGTGTTCAGCGTGCCATAGCCCGTATCGCTTGCCCCTCCGTCGATGTTTCCGAACGAGTCACGAATCGTCCATGTCGTGGCATCGCCGTCGAGGTTACCGTCATCGTTGCTATCGACGTCTGTGTCAACAACCGGCGCTGCGGTGGACTGGATGAGCAACACGCTAACGCTGCCGTTCTCAATGTCCGTGTCTCTGCTCGACCACGACGCACCCCAGCCGCTTGCTGTGGCCGTCATGACCGTGCTGCTGGAATTCACTGAATAGGTGCTTCCAAACTGTCGAAGCACGAGGAAGCCGTTAGAACCGAACTGCATGCCTCCGAGGTAGAAACGGTGGTCGATGTTGCCCGTGCCGTCTTCGCTGTCGCCTTCCAGAAGCAGAAGATACGCCGTGCCTGGGAGGTAGGTTCCCGGAGTTCCTCGAAGTTCGATGTATTCTTCTCCCGTGTCGGTCGCTGCAAACGGATTGAAGACCACTTCGCTCACGAAGAGGTCAGTCGATGTCGTCACGACGGAAAACGTGGTCAGCGACAGCGGGCCCACGGCATTGTTTGTCGTCCAGTTTCTGAAATCATTCACCACCGTCCGGATTTCGGCGACTGAGCCGATAAACGAGGCGATCTGAAACGCCCCGTTGTCGACGTCTGTTGCGGATGTCGAAAGCTGAATGGCATTCACACCCAGCGTCAACGCGGCCGGAAGTTCCGACTCATTCGTTGTCGCGCCGCTGCTCCAGTTGCGACTGTTGATGCCAGCGATCCATGCCGAAGACGTGCCGCTTGTCGGGGCGGCACCCTGATACGCGAGAAGCGAATCGCCATTGGCCGAAAGCCCGTTGATGTTTCCTGCGACGAGGCCCGCCGAGGTGGTTGTTCCGACGACTCGAAACGCCGGTGCCGCACCGCCATTGACGTTGACAAAATGAGTCCCCGCGGTGAATCCAGAGCCGCCGTTCTGGAACGTCAGGGTCATGGTGTTTTCATTGGTCGTCAACGTTTCTGTCGTGCTGCTCCACCGATTGTCGGTGAACCGAATCTGGGTGCCATCGACAACATCCTTCAACAGGACAAACGAGAATGTGTCCGGATCATCTGTCTGCAGACCGGTGAATGCGATGTCGCCAGCGGTCAGTGTCGTGACCCCATTCACTGTGATCGTCGTATCATCCACAACCGGTGGCGCGAGAGCATTGCCCGATGGATCGAGAATGGTTGCTCCGATAGGAATTCGGAGCTGCAGAGTTCCGGTTGATGTTGCGGTCACGACGATCGTCACGACACCCGGCGAAGGTTCGGCAATGGTACCGAATGTCACGGTCGCTGTACCGGCATTGTCGAAGTCCGCACTCGACACGGTCGCCAGATTGATATCTTCGCTGAACGTAATGGTGTAGGTCACCGGGATGTTCAAGTTGACCGGATTTCCACTACGGTCATCAACAATCGAACTGACGGTTGGTGCTGTTACATCGGGTTCGGTGACGGTGAGCGTGTCATTGTCCGAAACAGGCACAGCCAGTGGATTTCCGGCGGTATCGGTGATCACGGACCCTGTCGGAATCCTGAGAATCAGAGTCCCTGCGGAGGTCGGAGTGACCTGCACGGTGAAGACACCTGGCGACGTCTCGGTGATTGTTCCGATGGTGATATTGGATGTACCGGCATTGTCAAAATCAACCGCCGTGACCGTGGCAGAATCAATGTCTTCGCTGAATGTGATTGTGTAAGTCAGCAAGACGTTCGTGACGACCGCATTGTCCGCGTCGCCATCATCAATCGTCAGAACGGTTGGCGGTGTCGTGTCGGCAACCGTCGTGAAGTTCCAGGTGTTCTTGTCGACCGTCCCGACGTAGAAGTTGTTTGAAGCGTCCTTGAATGCCGTATTTGGGATCTCAACATAGTAGCCCACGTTATTCAGGAAGTCGGTCGACGGGTTGATTGTCACGACATTGCTGGCAATCGTGACAATTCCGGATGTCACATCGATCGTGTGCACGACGGAGTCATCAGATGTTCGCTTCACCAGAATATTGCCTGTGCCCTTTACGACCGGCTCGCTGAATGTCACAACGAGATCTGTGTTCAGAGCAACGCTGGTTGCGTTGTCCGCCGGAGAGAGGGCTGTCACCGTCGGGGCCGTCAGGTCGGCTGCCGCAGCAGTCGTGAAGCTCCATGACGTGGTGTCCGTGATACCGGCAAATGCATTTCCGGTCGTGTCGGTCACCGCGCCGGATGGAATCTGGACGTAGTACTCGGTGCTGCTTCCCAAATCGGACGGTGGATCGATGGTCAGAACTGCTCCCGACACAGTGACCGTCGAACTTGTGACATCAATCGTAAACGCCGTCGTGTTGTCGCTCGTACGCCTGATGAGAATGTTGCCAGTGCCCCTGACGATGTTCTCGTTAAAGGTGACCGCCAGATTTGACCCAACGGCTACATTGGTTGCGTTATCCGCGGGAGACAACGTTGACACCGTCGGAGGCGTTGTGTCAGACGGAACCGGGGCAAACGAAATACCTCTGAACAGGTTGTTCGCAGTCGTCAACGTTGTGATGAGTGTCGGCGTTGGAGGGCTGGCCCATGAACCGTTGTAGCCAGTGGTATCGACAACCGAGTAGATTGTGTCAGTGACAGAGCCAGCCGTGCCGTTGCTTGTTCCAAACAATGTCACGGTGGAGCCTGACACACTTCCGGACAGCCCGCGAGTCCCACTGATCACAGAAGGCGATGCAGTCAGGCCTGGAGCAATCAATCCATTGAGAACCCATGTTCCTCCAACCAACGAGTACTTTCTGAGACCTCCATTCGTCGTGCTATTGGTGGTGTCGTCCGCCACATAGAGCGTATCTACTCCGGCAACACCAGCATCAAGATCTGCGTAGAAGAAGCCGTATGGGCTGTTGTTCGGAGCGCCCGTTGGAGAACCTGGAATATTGGCGGCCACGGTTCCCGCAGTGGTTGGAAGCCCGGTTCCAATCTGCATCAATCGTGAGGTTCCCGATCCAGTCGTTGAGTAGAGATTTCCTCCGGCAACCTGAATCCCTCGTTGATTCGGAACGGTGGTCGAGATGACCGTTGAACCGGCAGTGCCCATCGTTCCATAGATGACGCCTGTGTTTCCCCCCACGGCCCAGAAATCTGTGCCATTGCTTGATGTCACCCCGCGAATGTTTGATGCACTGAATGCACTCGTCCCCAGCAACGTCGTGGAGAGGGTACCTGCAAAGTTCACTTTGCCGACCTTACGCTGTACCGTCGCCCCAGTCGTCCCTGAAAGATTCGCAGTTCCTGGAGCAGCATCATAACCACCGAAGAATATGGCAGTTCTGTCTGCGGAAAGGGAAAGCAGCCCCTCCGAGGTCGCCGATCCCGCCATCGTCAATTGATCCGAGCCAGTCGTTGGAAGCGGGATTGATTGAACCAGGGTACCAGTCGGTGTGTACTCGTCGATGAATACTGCAGCCGCAGCGGCGCCTGGAGCTGCACCGTTGCCATCGAGCCTCACCACGGCAAGGTTTCCGGCGGTGAAAGCTGCGAGAAGTGCTCGTGACTCAAGCGTCTCAAGTGCAACGGACCGGCGGCGAAGACCTCGTCTCTTTTGGATGTCGCTGGATGCCTGAGAAAGATTCTTCAGCAGAGACGAAACGCGCGCAATCATGACCTCACTCCGGGGAACGGATGCAGAAAAACAAATGTGTCTGACTTGGGGGAGTCAGATATGGAGGAGGCTACGACCCTGTGTGAAGGATCGATGAAGGTCGTGGGAAAGTTACATGAAACTTGTCACCCCCTCAACTTTCCCAGCTCTGTTTTTCTTCTCAAATCAACTCACCAAGCCGCTTCTCGTTTTCAGGATCGTGTCTGGCAGGTCTGCCGATCGCAAAATCAGCCGCCAATCGTTCAGTCAACCCGAAGCGACACCAATGAGAGCGATTCATTCAGGTTGCCAGAGCGGAAGCCCTCCAGATCCACCGTGACGGATCGGAAGCCGAGCGATTTGAGTCCGTTCGTGATCTGCCCGCGAACAAGTGGATCAAGTAGTCGCGGAAGCTCGGCCACTTTGACTTCGATGCGAGCCAGTTCGTTGTGCTCGCAGCGTACGCGAAGATCAGAGACATCGACAAGTCGGCGAATCAGAGCTTCCGCCAGCTCGATCCGATGAACTCGTTCTTCGGTGACTTCAACTCCGTATGCAATGCGACTCGCCAAACACGGAGCAGCAGGTTTCTCCGCAACAGTCAGCCCCCAGAACCGGGCGAGTTCGCGAACGTCATGCTTGGTGAGCCCTAGTTCCAGCAACGGGCTTCGTACCTGATGGTTCTTCGCCGCCTGCATTCCAGGGCGATGATCTCCAAGGTCATCCGCATTCGCACCGTTGACCAGGCAGGTCACGCCAAGATCATTCAACTGCGAAGCCGCAAGCGTGTACAAAGTGTCCTTGCAGAAGAAACAGCGGTCTCCGGCGTTCCGTCGATATTCTTCGCGATGAAACTCGGTGGTTGCAAATTCGACATGGCGGATTCCGATTCGAACGGCTTCATTTCTCGCGATCTCACGTTCCGAAGCTGCAAGGCTCGGGCTGACCGCCGTGACCGCGACCGCTCGATCACCCCAGACCTCAAACGCTGCCTTCGCCACAACCGCACTATCGACTCCGCCGGAATACGCAACGGCGACCGGGCCCAGATCGCGAATCAACGACGTCAGCCGTTCTGCGTTCGTGGCAGCGTGATGCGATTCTGAAGGTTGTGGCAATGTTGAAGTCATGTGATTTCGTGAGCCTGAGGCGCTAGCCGATTAAGCTGAGAAATGGGGTTTGAGTAGTCTTTGCGATCGATGGATTTGCGATGTAGCAGAATTCGTAAGAATTCTTGATCGCATCCGAATTCTCACGAATCCGGCTACAGAATGCCCAGTCCTCACACATCCGACGACTACGGATCAGACCGTTCTCAAAAGACGATCGTACGCATCAATCGAAGCCTCCCAGGTGAGTCTGGAAACCGCGGCATGTGCCGTTTCAACCATCCGTTGAGTTTGACCAGATTCCTGAATGGCCGCAAGCAACTGCGACGCCATCTGGTCCGTGTCGCCAACGGGAAAGAGTCGACCGGTGCCTCCATGTTCAATCAGTTCCGTGTTTCCGTCGATCGCGGATGCCACGACCGCCAGACGAGCGGCCTGAGCTTCCATCAGAACGTTCGGAAGCCCTTCCCATTTGGATGCCAGCAGCAGCACATTGGCCGATTTCATCAGGCTCCAAACATCCGATCGCCAGCCCAGCAACTTCACGCAATGTTCGAGCTTCCCGTCATGGATTCTGAGACTCAAGTCACTGGACAGCGGGCCGTCGCCGACAAACAGCAGCCGAAGCCGATCCCGAAGATTCTCAGGACTCTGTGACCTGAGCATCATGAAGCCGTCTAGAGCATCCAGCGGTGCCTTTTGTTCCGTCAGTCGTCCCACGCAAAGAACGATGATGTCGTCCAACTGGCAGCCAAAGTTCGCGCTATCGGCAGGGGAGACTCGGCTGATTGCATCGAGATCAACGCCGTTTCGGATGACATCCGGCGTCTGGTCCAGTCGGCAGGATTTGGCATGCACGGTGGCGACGGTATGACTGACCGCGACATAACGAGTCACAAGTCCGCGCGTCCATCGATCGGGAAGCGTCACGCCAAGCCGTCGATCGGCGACTCGAATGCCGCAAACAACGCGACGAATTCCAGCCCACCACGCCGCGAGACGACTCACAAAGTTCGCCTGATGCAGAAACGAAAGAACAACGTCCGGACGATGCGATTGAAACTCCGACTTGAGACGAACGACAGCTCGGACGTCGAGCATTCCGCTGCACCCAAGCGCCTTGACTTCGATATGTTCCCCAGCAAGCTCAGCCGCAAGTTGTCCGGCGTCACGAAGACTGATGACTCGAACCGTCCAGCCACGCTGCTTCAATCCGATGGCAATCCGCACAAACGCTCGCTCGGCACCACCGATGTCGAGCTCGGTGATGACCATTGTCAAGGTTCGAGATGGACTGCTGTTCGGAGGTGACACGGGAGGCTTGATGCAAAGACGTGAAAACGGCGTGAATCAGTGAGTCTCAACAAGTTCTTCTTGTTCCACAATGGCTTGATGATCAACCACTTGATAATCGAGCGGTATGATTGACACACGAAGCTTAGTCGAATCAGACTCTTTGCACACTTCGTCATGCAATCACTGTTCGCTATTGTCGAGCAGTTGTCTCAACGACGCCTGTGCTCGTGAACGATTGGGACCATCGTTCTACAATAGGCGGCAAACAAGACTGAGAACCAGATTGACTTTGCCCATGAAACACACAGCCATCATTTTGCAGGGATTCATCGCTGCGTTGGTGGTACGAGTCGTGGCGGGAATCGTTGGCAGTTATCCGGGCTATTTTCCGCCAAATTTTGAAGCAGAGTTCCTTGTCGGCCGGGAATCCGAGTTCTTCGGGATCTATCAGGTGGCGTTCTCCGTTCACGTGATTTCTGGTCCGATCGCATTGCTGGCGGCCGCGTTTCTCATGAACTCAGTGGCCCGAAATCGCTGGCCACGGCTGCATCGATACATCGGACGGCTGACTGTGGTGATCGTGCTCGCATTGGTCGTCCCAAGCGGCTTCGTCATGGCGTTCTATGCTCACAGCGGACAACTTGCCGAGCTCGGATTCATATCGCTCGCGCTGTCGACGGGGCTCTGCGCTGTCGCGGGCTGGCAAACCGCAAGGCGTCGACAGTTTCAGCGTCATCAGCGATGGATGACGCGTCTGTTTCTGATGCTGTTCTCTGCCGTCGTGCTTCGAATCATCGGCGGAGCGTCGTTGCATTTCCAATGGACGTCGGAATGGATCTATCCGGTCAATGCATGGGTGAGCTGGCTGGTGCCGCTGATTGTCTTCGAAATCTTGACTCACATGTCGTCGAAATCCGTGAACGGCAGTCGCGGAGACGAACGTTCCGCCATGCCTTCTCGAAAGTGACGGCGGCAAACAGACACGTAGCTTTCGTTGCCGCCGACTTTGATTTGTTCTCCCGACCGAACGGCATGGCCATCTTCGTTGATTCGAAGCACCATCGTGGCCTTTCGTCCGCAGTGGCAAACCGTCTTGATCTCTGACAGAACATCAGCCCACGCGAGCAGGTACTGACTTCCCTCGAACAGATTGCCCTGAAAGTCGGTTCTCAATCCGTAGGCCAGCACGGGAATCCGATCATCGTCCGCGACGACTCCCAGTTCAAACACCTGCCGACGAGTCAGAAACTGCGCTTCATCCACGAAAACACAGGCGATGGCGGATTCGCGATGATGTTTGCGGATCAGGTCCACCAAAGAATCGTTCAGCGAGAACGTGACGGCGTCGGCGTAAAGTCCGATTCGAGACGCGATCTTTCCGAATCCATCGCGCGTGTTGAGTTGCGGCGTCAGGAGCAGCGGCCTCATGCCTCGTTCGCGATAGTTGTACGCAGCCTGCAGCAGCGTCGTCGATTTCCCGGCATTCATTGCCGAGTAGTAGAAGTAAACTTTGGCCATTCGTCTCCATGCTCCGATTGAAACCGGCATGGTAACAACCGTTCATGAGCTTCGGTAGGCATCGAAATCACGACGCGGATGAACAAGAACTCGGAGACTCGCCATGTTCAGCGGCAGTTGCCTGAGCTATCCTGCCGGGGAACACTTCGACCGTTCTCGGCCGAGACCATGCCCCAAGAGGATGCACGCTGTGACTATTCCCGATCGACATTTCGCCAGCTTCCTTATGATCCTTGTCACAGCGGTCAACGTGACTGCCGTCAACGTGCATGCGGCTCCAGCGGAACGCCAGGAGATTGAAAAGGCCGTTGAACAGTCTCTGGATTATCTGGCGACCCTTCAGAAACGTCAGGGATACTGGGAAGCGAACGGCGGACAGTATCGCGTCGCAATGACAGCTCTCGCGGGAACGGCCATGCTGGCTGAAGGCTCCACGACAACCTCTGGCAAGTATGCTCGAAACATTCGTCTGGCCGTCGACTACCTGCTGTCGATGAGTCGGCCAAATGGTTTGATCGGCTACCGCGAAGACTATCACTACACCTATGGCCACGGGTATTCGATGGTGTTTCTCAGCCAGGTGTACGGCGAAGAAGAGGATGCTCAACGTCGCGAAGAGATCCGCGAAGTGCTGACTCGTGCGGTCCAGTTTTGTGCAGATGCACAGACGAGTCGCGGCGGCTGGGGATACGTGTCGGCCAAAGAAGGCAGCGACTTCGACGAAGGCTCCACATGCATCACGCAGGTTCAGGGGCTTCGAGCCTGCAGAAATGCCGGCATTCCCGTGTCAAAAGAGATCATCGACCGCGCGAAGGTGTATATCGAAGAATGCACAACGTCGAACGGTGGCGTGCAATACAGCATTCGCGGCGGGGGCGAACGTCCTCCAATCACCGCAGCGGCGCTTGCGGCAATGTTCAACGCTGGCGAATACGACACAGACGTGACAAAGCGAATGCGGAACTACTGCAAGATTCACATCTGGCCGGACAGAAATGTGTCTGAAGCGAACGGCCACTGGCACTACATGCACTTCTACTTTTCACAAGTGATGTATCGCAACGGCGGCGACGACTGGTCGAAGTACCGCGATGAACTGAACGTCAAGCTGGTTCGCGAAATGCAATCGGGCGGCGGCTGGCCCGACCCAAGCGTCGGTACCGTCTACGTGACAGCGCTCAATTGCATCATGCTGCAACTGGACCTCGGATTCCTGCCAATCTACCAGCGCTGATCGCGAGTTCTCCTTTGCTCGGTAAGAAATCAGTGTTTTGGCGAGCGGCCTGTGTGAACAGGCCGGTAAAGATACGGTACCGGCGGGTTCACATCGTTCACACCGCGCCGCTTAGAAAGCTGTCAATTTCTTTGTGCGACGGCGCCTCTAGACCCTAAACAAGCGACCCCGCCGGGTTTACCCCGGTGGATCGGGGCCTTTGCACTAACGCCGATTTCGATTTCAGGCGAAAGCCGCGGTAGTGCAGAAGCCTGATTTCCACTGGGATAAACCCAGTGGCGGACGGGAACATCGCTTGTTTGAGGTCTAGAAGTCGTTGCCGCTGAGGATTTCCTGTGGCACAAAGCCCGGAAAACGACGCACGGAACCAGCCGGGGTGATGAGTTTCAGATAGACCGTTCGGTCAATGGTCGTTGCGATCGACCTCATCGAGCCGTCGCACAGTATGAAGTTGACAACGCTGCCGTGATTGGACGATGGAAACGGTGTGAACTCGCCAGCATCCTTCATCGCGTTCGGCATCCCATTCACTCCGGATGGGCTCGGCGGATCGGCAAAATTACTTTTGTTGCAAAGACCAGGCTCGACCGGATACACGAACGTGCAGTTCGGCGGAGCCGGATCGGACCAGACACCGGAACCTCCGGCATTGATATTCTCGGCCAGCAGGAACGTGTTGGAAGAGCCGTCGTACATCTCCTGAAATGACAGGCTATGATTGTCGGAACGTACGTGAATCCATGAGACACCGGTTTCGCGTGTCACCTTTTCGTCATCAGGTTCGGTCCATGCCCCAGGCTCACCAGGAGCCTCACCGTCTTCGTCCCAGTCAGTCGGGATGATGTTGTACATGTGGACGGAGTTCTGAGTCGGAGTCTGCCCGGCATTGATCGCCGCCAGATATGCGTAGAAGGTGTTTCTCTCGGCATAGCCGCTGTTGATCACGAAACTCAGGCCTCCGTCTTTGTCGAACGACGTCTGATCGTCCGGACAAGTGAGGACCGCAAGATTCAAACTTCCCAATGCTCGATTCCCCTGATCGCCGGGAGGAGCCTGAAAGTTCCAGCGTTCCCAAATGGCTCCCTGATCCATTTCCGCGAGGCAATCAACCACCCAATTGCATTCGCCAAGCGGCGAACACCCCAACTGAGACGGTGAAGGATTGGACACTCCGGACGGAACGATCGGATAGAAGTGCCCGTAACCCGGAAACCTCTCCTTGTTCCTGGTCGCATTTGCGATGACAGCGAGCCCTACGTTTCGCATATGGTTCTGACACTGAACGCGACGAGCCGCTCCTCGAGCTGACTGAATGGCTGGAAGAATCAAAGCCATCAGAACCGCGATGATCGAGATCACGACCAGCAATTCGATCAACGTAAAGCCCCGGCGACTCTTCCACGCGTCCTTGGTCACGCGACAGCTCAAAGACCCGAGTTTCCGATGTTTGCGATTCATGGCGTCGAATCTCCTGAAGGGGCATCGCGAAGCGTGAAATGCGGTCGCCACAAGGAATGCAGATAACCGACGAGGCTCTGGTAGAATGACGACCGCGAGTTCGTGAAGCACGGACCGTCTGGCCTCAAGCAACACGAAATTGCTGAGCCAGAAACGAATTCGCCAGATCGGGTCGTCAGGTTTTTCCAAACTTTGGCCGAACTTCCTTCGAACCTCGGCATGAGTTCCCTGGCTTCTCATTTCCCCTGTTCTGGAGTGCCGTTCAGAACCCGGTTCCGCTCAAGTAGCGTCGATCTGATGAGAAGCGTTAGGAACATCCAATTCTGAAGGACAAGCCATTCGCGTGGCCTCCGGGAGATTGAGAATGGTCTACAGGTCAGACCTCGACACTCTCCGCGTACTGCTCCGTCACTTCAAATCGCTACAGGTTCCGGATGAATCCAGGGGCTTCGGTAGTCGCGTCGCAAGAGCCGTGTTGCTTCGGCGTCTCCGGTGACCGTATGCGTCTGCGGATCGAAATGCAGGGTCCTGCCGAGCTTCATTGCGATGTTGGCAAGGATGCAGCTTGCCGCGGAGATGTGCCCTTCCTCAATGTCCGCGATAGGGCGTTCTCGAGTCTCAATACAGTGCAGGAAGTTCTTCATGTGCCCGCGAATGGCGGACGCGACGTGTCGTTCAAGATCTTTTTCTGTTTCGTCTTCCGGATACTTGTCGTACTCGAACAACGCTTCCCCGGAAATCCTGTTGCCTCCGCCGCGAGGCGTGAACTCAAACTTGTTCACGCTCAGCTTCAGCGTCCCCTTTTCTCCATAGATCGTCGCGCCCCATGGATATTCGGAATCCGGAGCATCGCCCCACGATCGGTGCTGCCACAGGACCGGGAAGTCAGGATGTTGGAATACGGCTGACTGCGTGTCTGTGATGTTCGCACTGGATCCTGTCTGGACTAGAATTCCTCCATTGGACGAAATCGAAGTGGGCCAGCCAAGTTTCAGCATCCAGCGAACCATGTCATACATGTGAACACACATGTCGCCGAGAATGCCGTTGCCATATTCCATAAACGCACGCCAGCTTCGTGGATGCGTGAGTTCGGTGAACGGCAACATCGGAGCCGGGCCAGTCCACAGTTCGTAATCCAGATGATCCGGAGGATTGGTTGGCATCACTTTGCGATTGGCTCGCATGTGATAGTAGCAGTAGCACTCCACCATGCCGATGTCACCCAGAAGTCCGGCGTCCACAACCTTCGTCTTTGCGTCGATCAGATGCGGAGTACTTCGACGCTGCATGCCGACCTGAACGACTCGTTTGTTCTTCCGAGCGGCGGTCAGCATCGCCTGACCCTCGATCACATCCACCCCGATCGGCTTCTGAACCCAAACGTCAATGCCTTTGTTCACACAGTCAATGGTCTGCAGTGCGTGCCAGTGATCCGGAGTATCGATGAGCATGATGTCAAATTGCTCATCATTCAGCATCTTGCGGTAGTCCTGCCAGACTGGAGGCGTTTTCTTCGACTTCTGACGCTGCGAAATGATCTCGGCCGCTTCCGACGCCATCTTGCGGTCGGCATCGCAGACTCCGGCGACCTCGACGTCAGCCACCTGCAGGAATCGCAGCAGGTCAACCTTGCCGTACCAGCCGGATCCGATAATTCCCACTCGCGGTGCGGCCTTTTTGCCTGCTGCATAGAGCCCGGACTGCAGAGCCATTGCTGCCACTCCAGCACTGCCGGACTGCAGAAAAGTTCGTCGCTTCATTGTATGTGACCTGTCAGGAAGATTCGCTTGTGGTGAGACGGAGTCCATGCCCAGAGCGTATCCAATTCCTGCGTCGTTGGCCATCGAACTGCTCACCAGCGATGGTTAGCTTGCTGTGTTCGATGTCACAAGTGGCAGCCATCAACGCAAACAGCCTGCGGGGAAACCGCAGGCTGAAGAGATGCGAGGTTCAATAACCTGAAGGATCGTCGAACCATTCAGAATCACCATGCTCGGCGATCAAGGAGAAGCAAGCTTGTTCTTGATATCGTCGATGTCATTGTGGTTGTCAATCGCGATGACAAGGCCAGCCGCAGCCGTACCCAGCATGGCGAGTGTCACAACGTCAATCAGACCGAAACCGGAGCTGGTTGGTGGGCAGGTGTTGCATGGAGCACCGTAAGGATCACAGGCCTGACCGCGAACGATTTCTTCGTCAGCGGATACAACGACACCTTCCAGAGATCCTTCAGGAGCGGTTCCGTTCTTCCACAATCGAACCGGAGATGACATGGCTCCGACGTGCAGCTCATGTGCACCGCCTCGTACACCAGTCACGAAGAACTCACCCTGAACTCCGGTTGTGGTCCGAGCGATCGGAGTGCCCTGGTAGCGAAGTTCAACTTCGGCATTTTCCACTGCTCGGCCCTCTGATGTTCGGACCTGTCCCTGCAGTGTTCCGTCAGCCGTCAGCTCGATGTCACGGGCAACCTGTCGGCGAGCACCATCAAACGCGCGAACGTTGCTGGTAAGCATGATGCCGAAGCAAAGAGCCAGCGTGGCAGCTTTGTGAAGAAAAGTGTGTTTTCGCATCTCTCTGAACCTTCCTCAATTTGCCGAAATGCAATCGCCAGTTGATGACAGATTGCGTAAAACCAGTGTTACCCAAGAAATCGGCATGACGTGAACGAGTGCTACAACCGGAACACTCATAAAAAACAGAAACTTCGGAAAAACTGGCCTTGCGGCGTAAAATGCCGTTTCCAGAATCTCGATAAGTTGCTCCCTGAGGTCTCCATGGATCCGCTCGACTCAACTCGTCCTGTGGGCCGCGGTGCTGCTGACAATCCCGCGAATCGATTCCTGCCGATCCTGTCAGAGGCAGACTATGAGCAACTCGCGTTTGACGAAGAGTTCCTGCAGGAACTCCGACGACCGAAGACGCGATACTTCGAAGATTCATCCAGGTCGATCATCTCAGAGAACGACAGTCCGGACATTCCATTCCGATACAGTCTCAATCCTTACCGCGGCTGTCTTCACGGATGCAGCTATTGTTATGCTCGTCCTTCTCATGAGTACCTGGGGCTCAGCGCTGGGCTGGATTTTGAAACATCGATCTTTGTGAAGAAGGATGCTGCCCGACTGTTTCGCGACTGGCTCGCTCGACCGAGGTATGTTTGCGACACCGTGATGTTCTCCGGTGTGACAGATTGTTATCAGCCTGTGGAACGAAAGCTGGAGCTGACTCGAGGTTGTCTTCTTGTGGCTCAGGAGGCATCTCAGCCGGTTGCCCTGATCACCAAGAACGTGCTGATGACGCGTGATATTGATGTTCTGTCCGAAATGGCCTCGCGACAAATTTGCCGAGTCGCGTTGAGCATCAATAGTCTGGATCAATCGCTGACTCGAGTTCTTGAGCCAGCATGTTCCGCGCCGGAGAGCCGTCTCAGGGCAGTGCGAGAGTTGTCTGACGCTGGCATTCCGGTTCACGTCATGGTCGCACCGGTGATTCCGGGATTAAATGACTCCGAGATTCCAGCCGTGCTTCAGGCCGTGGCAGAAGCGGGCGCAAAGTCTGCCAGCTTCATTATGGTGCGACTTCCGCTCACTGTCGAACCGCTGTTTCTTGACTGGCTGAGGCTCCATCGCCCCGCAATGGCCGACAAGGTTGAGAACCGGCTCAGGTCGATTCGCGGTGGGGCATTGAGCCAAAGCGAATTTGGACTTCGCATGAGAGGCACTGGGCCTATGGCCGAGCAGATTTCGTCATTGTTCAAATTGCATCGACGGCGATGCGGTCTGAGCGAACAACTGCCGCCTCTGCGAACCGACTTGTTTCGTCCGCCAAAGGACTCCCACGGACAGGGTACGCTGTTTTGAATGATCTCCAGGCGGGAAACTGCGACACGAACGACATCTGAGAACTTAATCGACGTTGACGTGTTGGGAACGCCGCTTTGGAACTGCTCAGTTGAGCAGCCAGTCGATCAGTCTCCAGTCCATCCAGCGACGGTCGGGATCAACGCCTGAACGACCGATGAAGCCGAGGTGCCCACCATGTTTCGTGAGGCAAAGAGTCACGTTTGTTGGGAGATCCAATGAATAGAACGGTTCCGGAGCAACGACCGGGTCATCAATGGCAGCCAGGATCGTTGTATGGACTCGAATTTTTGGAATGACCGGGGCTGACGATGAGAACGAGTAATAGTGATCTGCGGAAGCAAATCCCGACGCAGGAGCGGTATACAACTCGTCGAAGTCATACAATCGACGCGGCAGTCGCCGAACGGAAGCGATGGGAAGTTTGTCATTCCACAGCGGCCCACCTGAAATCTGACTGATCAGTTTTCGAGTGAAATACCAGTCGTAACGCTGACCACCTGCCGACGACTGCAACTTCTGAGCACACCTGTGGAGATCAATGGGTGGGCACACTGCGACGGCTCGAAACAGGCAGAGCGGCAATCGATCTGGTTCTGTGCCAAGATACCTCAGCAGAAGATTTCCGCTGAGGGAAAAGCCAGCGAGAGAAAGAGGTGAACCGGGACACAGTCGCTCAACAGTGTCAACCGCCGACACAACATCTTCGATGCGGCCAGCATGATATGGGGAGCGAGCAAGCAGTGCTCCGGCACCACAACCTCGGTGATCCATTCGAAAGACGCGAACACCCTGAGATGATAATCGCTTCGCCATGCGGACCATGTAGCCACTTTGATGCGATCCGCTCAATCCGTGCATCAGCAGTACAACATGATCGCCTCGTTGCCAGGAGTCAGGCTTGTCATCATGAAGTACAATGAGATCGCCATCCTGAAGACGAATGCGTCTCTCTACGGTGCCATGCAGTGGCATCCGGCCTGGAAACAAAGTTCCCCAGACACATTGTGCGTGAGCACCTCCCAAACCGCGAGCGGGCTTGAACTCCGGCACGCCGGGAGGCATCTGTGTCGGCAATCGCAATGGCGCAGAATCGCCAACGCCTCTCTTCAGATGATCTGCGGAGAGTTCTGACGACATTCTGCTGTTTTCTTCGACCTTCGACACGGGAAATCCTGTCCCTTTGACTTTCGCCGTTTTCACAGAACAAATTGAAACCGGAGCCTTCCACCGACATTGGCTACCCTGAAGACTCGCGTACCGAGTCAATCAACCCGGAGTCGATTTCAATGTGAGCGTTTTTTAGGGAGTTTTCGCCTTGTGGCAAAGATGACTCGTGGGGGAATTTTGGATCTCACAAACTGCTCCGGGGGGAGTACAGTAGATTTGAGACAGTTTGCCTGATTTGAATTTTCAAAGTCATTCGAATGCAGCACCGCCAGTCGCGGGATTCTGCGGCTGCATTAGCGAGGAAACTCAAACTGATTGACGCTGTGTGCCGCTCTTGGACCACTGGACGGCCTGAATTTCGGTGAGGTTTTGTCAGTCGTGTCCGTCTGATAGTTGGTCGTGATTTGCCAAATTCGACGGATTTCGGACGGTTTTCTCTGGACGATGCGGAATCGAAATTCGTAGTCTCCCTCCAGATTTCTCACACATCGGACGATGACTCCTCCGATTGAGATGCCGCAAAATGAAGATGACTCACACCAATTCGGCTCGCCTGAACTCTCGGATGCTTCCGCAGAGCCGGTTTGTTGCGGTCATCGTTTTCCTTATTTCAATGCCCAGTTTTGGTGCAACGGTACTCGCTGGTTCTTGCGGACACTACCTCTTCCGCAATGGCAAGCCGGTCGAAACGCACTCGATGACCAATCATGTCAGCGAGGCGGTGGCACTATATTCGGCCATCGTTGAGCCGCGTTCGACTCCAGTGACCCCGGTGCCTTGTCGTGGGCCGGGTTGTCGAAGTGGATCGATTCCACTGGCGCCGAATCCGGCTCCTGTGAATCTTAGTATCCAGTCGGAACTTGCGATTCTGTTCGATTCGCTGAGCTCCGCGTCTCACACTCCTCGGCTCGGAGCAGCACCATCGTCCGACCGATTGCCCTCTCCATGCGTTGACGAGATTTTTCGTCCGCCTGCCAATGTCTGAACCGCAGCGGTTTTGATGCGATGAGGATCTGTATCTGATTCGTATGTTTTTGCTGTTAGGTCTGGTGTGCCCATGTGTTGGCCCAGACATCTGACATGCATCTCCCGCTGCCATCGCATGCCCTTGTCTTTGGCACCTTGAGTGCGGCCTCGTTTGTGCTTCGAGATCCCTGTGGGTTTCAACACCTTTCGACCGCACTTGCCACAGCCCGATTGTGATGAACTCGGAGTTCCACTTCGAGCATCCAAAGACGGCTAACGCCAGTTGTTTTGCGATCTTCATTCTCGGACTTCATTTTTCCGGTCCGACTTCTTTTCAGACATTTTTGCTTTGGGAACTCCTGACATGAAAACAAATTCTGCATCTCGCAATCGCGGGTTTACTCTCATCGAATTGCTTGTCGTTATTGCAATCATTGCCATCCTGATTGCCCTGTTGCTTCCAGCAGTCCAGCAGGCGCGAGAGGCTGCTCGACGAACTCAGTGCAAAAACAATCTCAAGCAACTGGGGATTGCGATTCACAACTACCACGACACGTTCAACTGCATTCCTATCGCGGACGTTGATGGAACCGTGAATCCCGTTTCGGCACATGCTCGGCTGCTGCCATACATTGAACAGGCAAATGTCTACAGGTTGGTCGACTTCAATGTTCCTTACGATCACGCAAACAATCTCGTTGCACGCATGACCGAACTGCCAGCGTTTCGATGTCCTTCAGATCCAACGAAGCTGCCAGCTTCAATTGGCGGACGAAACAACTACTACTGGAACGCTGGCACTGGGATCGTCATGTACGCTTCAGGTGCAGCCGGCCAGCCGAGTCCAAACGGGATCATCTTTCACAACAAGCGATACCGATTCAACGACATCACGGACGGCCTGAGCAACACAGCGGCGATGGCAGAGAAGCTAACCGGTGACGGAAGCAATGGAGTGTCATCGCCAACGCTCGACACTTATCGCCCGGGTACCTATCCAAACACACCGGACGAAGCCGTTCAGCAATGCAACGCAACAAACGTGAGTGATCTGTCAATGCAGGGCTATTCGAATGTTGGCGGTCCATGGTTGCAGCAATATCACTCAACAAACCAGTACAACCACGTGCTTCGTCCGAATGGTCGTTCCTGTATGTTTCCTCCAGGCCGAATTGCAACCACGGCAAACAGCCAGCATGTAGGTGGCGTGCAGATTCTTTTGAACGATGGAGCCGTTCGGTTCGTATCCGAGAATGTAGATCTCGGCACCTGGCGAGCTCTCGGCAGCATCGACGGTGCTGAAGTGATCGGCGAATTCTGATCGGGCGCAGCAAGCCCCGGGAGCTGTTAGCGATGGCTATTCCTCGCTCGCTGTGAAATGAGGTAGTTCCACGGGTTCAACCATCCAACGATGTCCCATCTCCCCTTCGTAAGGGGAGATGGTGGCCGGAGGCCGGATGAGTTTTTTTTCTTCGGATGGCAACATTGAAAGAATACCCCTCACCCTGACCCTCTCCCCCCGAACCATCGCGAACGTTCTGAGGAATTCATTCGCGGGGGAGAGGGGACAAATCGCAGTCCACACGAACCCCTCATTGCATCCCGAGCAAGAATAAGCCCTGGGCTCACGCTGAGTCATCAGCGAGGAAGGATGTGCCAGAGCTTGTGACGCGGATGACAATCGCAGGTACCGGCCGGTTCACACCGGCCGCTCGCCTGAGTCATCGGTCGTTCGCGGGCCGCTGACTGATGACCAGTCCCGGCAGTACCGGGGCTGGTCGCTCTTTCGCGCTCCCTCTCAACAATTCGCCATGCCTTGGCGATTTTCACTCGTCGGGAACCTGCTTCCATCTGCTGTTTCCAATCGGCCGTGATGTTCATCGGGCACATTCGCCCACATCTCTTTGACCCAACATTCATCTGACAAGGGCTGAAAGCCCTTGACCCGAAGGAACCTAGCGGTTCGAGCGTTCGAAAACGCTCACGTTGTTCGCTCGCAAAACATGCGCGCACGGTGCGCGCATGATTCTGAGTAACACTCTAAAACACCTGGGGTCTTGACCAATGAGGTTCTTATCCGCGCTAAGTCGTGCGCATGTGGTTGTTTTGGCGATTCTTTTCCTGAGTGGCTGTCAGGAAGAAGCGAAGCCGTATCCGCTTGATGAAGCGGTTGCGCGAGATTCGGTGAAGACCGCCATGCAGGCCTGGGTGGACGGAAAAAAGCCGGCTGATCTGAAACCGGGGATCGTCATTGGTGACACCGCCTGGGAGAAAGGACGCAAACTCGTGTCGTTTGAGATCGTTTCGAACGAGGAAACATCGGACGGGTCAAACCTTCACATCCGAGTGCTCCGAAAATTCGACTCGGGTGAATCCAAGGTGACCTACATCGTCGGCACGTCTCCGGTGGTCACGATCTTTCCTCAGTGAGCGAGCGGGTTGCTCCTCAATTCTCTGGATGCAGCGGCTATCGACCAGCAGTCACAACGCACAGACTCACGTCCGTGCGTTGCTAAGCCCTTGGCGACAGTCGGGAAATAACCTGGCGGTTTCTGAATCTCGGTCATGGAATGACCGAGCTACGTAGGCGAGTCATTCCATGACTCGAATTCACAGATGCCGATGTCAAATCCGGAAGTTATTTCGGGACAATTACCTGGGAAACGCCGCACCGATTTACGGAGAAAGCCTCTGTCGCAGCCACTGCGCGTCCGGTTGAAGGACGTATTCGAAGCGGTCATGAAGACGACTGGGCTGGCCCTGCCAGAATTCGAATCGATCGGGTACGATTCGGAAGCCGCCCCAAAATGATGGCCACGGCACTTCTCCGTTCGCGAACTTTGCCTTGAGTTCCGCCAGCTTCATTTCCAGCAGGCTGCGAGACGTGATGACAGTGCTTTGTTCCGAAACCCACGCACCCAGTTGGCTGCCGCGCGGCCTCGAGGCGAAGTATTTCATGGACTCAAACGTCGAGACTTTCTCTGCTCGCCCTTCGATTGAGAGTTGTCTTTGCAGAGGCAGCCATTGAAACAGAATCGAAACGTGGCTGTTCTGAGCGATGTGTGAGGCCTTCCGGCTGCCGTAGTTCGTAAAGAAAACGAATCCCTTCTCATCGAAGTACTTCAGAAGGACCGTTCGAACGGTGGGCCGTCCCCGTTCGTCGACAGTGGCAAGAGTCATCGCGTTCGGCTCAAGGAGCTTTTCATCCGTGGCTGTCTGAAACCAACGCTGAAACTGTTCGAAGGGATTCTTCGACAGAGACTGTTCGTCAATTGGAGTCGCGTCATATTCGCGACGCTGATCGTGCAGTGACTGAGCCATCGATTGTTATTCCGTGACAGGGACAAATCCGTTGCCTGTATGATAGTTGTCTTCACATGCAGAGTTGGCAACTCGCTCCGGAAATCAGTTTCGAGAACGCCTTATTCGCCTGAAAGCCCATGCTGTATGGCCAGTCTGTGCCCGCTCGGACATTGGAACTGCGAAAAACTGCGATGACGCGGCAGCAGAGGCGTGGTGCCCAGTCGTCCCCGGGGAGGCATTGCCGCGGTCTTCGTCCGCTCTCGAATGACAGAACTCGGCACGGAAACTCAACGGGATGGGAAATTGCCCCCATTAAACCCGGCACAATCGGTCGAATCGGGCGCTCTTAACTCAGAACAACACGTTTCATGCCTACAAACCGGCAGAAAATGCTTTCAACGGGCTTGCTTTTCGGCAATTCTTGCATCTGCGAGATCATTTTGACCGAAAATCACATGTGTTCTCGCCAGGGCAACTCAGCCCTTGCCAGGAGTTGCGATTCGAATTTACTGCTTAGCCGCCGGGTTTGTGTTGGACCTGAGACCGAAACGGCTGAGCCACAATCATTCAAGAAGATAGATTGACCAGGGACTGGACATGCTAGTACTCAGCCGGAAGAAAGATGAAAAGATCGTCATTGGTGATTCCATCACTCTGATGGTCATTGAGATTCGTGGTGACAAAGTTCGCCTGGGCATCGAAGCACCTCGCGATGTGACCGTGCATCGTGAAGAAGTTTACGAAGCCATCAAGCGAGAAAATACTCCCGACTCGAAGGGCTGAAGAGCCATCGCAGTCCCGATTCATCATGTTGCATGGTGATCCGTGGGCCGATGTCGTCTGTCCGTCGTCAGAAGCATACCAGCGGGACAATATTGGAACGATCGCCCTTGCGGCTGTCGATCCGATGTTGTCTCGCTTTTTCGTTGGCTCGATGACACTCAGGGCTTCGTCTCAGAGTCTCGGATCTGATTCACGGCTCTGTGCAGCTTTGGATCAATCACTGTCGCACTGAGTTCCTTCTTGTCCGTTCGATCGCAGTTGAAAAGCACCGCCCAACTGTATCCATCACGGCGATGAACGAGAAGAGTGGATGTTCCGGCGAGCAGGCCGGTGTGCCAATACGTAGCCGTGCCATCGTCAAGATTCCGGACATTCCAGCCGCAGCCGTACCAGAAACCCTCTTTGGCCTCCGGATCGAACGAAGGCGGTGCGAGCATCTCAGATCGAGTCTGTTCGTTCAACAGCGGCGAATCGAGATGTTCGAGAGCCATCACGAATCGAATCAAGTCGCCACTTGTTGATATCCAGCCGCCGTGAGAGTCCATCACTTCAATGTCCCAAAGCCCATATGGCTGATCGACCAATTCCAGTCGATTCTTGCGACCATCGAATCCCACCCAGACGGCAGGCGTCTTCCGCGGCTCCTGAACATAGTAATGAGCCTCATCGTCAGCGCGATGAATGATCCGAGTTCGAGCCAGTCGAGTCTGCTTCATGCCGCACGGATCAAGAATTCGCTGCTGAACAAATTCTGAGTAACTCATGCCGGACACAGACTCGACGATTCGCCCGAGAATGCAGTAACCGATATTGCTGTATTCGTATTTCGTACCCGGATCAAAATCGAGCGGACGATTCAACTGATAGCGAACCATATCGTTTGAACGAGCAAGCTTTCGCAATGACAGAGTTTTTGTGATCTCAGGCAACTGAAAGACCGTGTCTTTCGAGACATCGCGATCAAAACCCGCGGAGTGTTGCAACAGATGGCGAACGGTCACGTTGTTCCATCTCGGATCTGCCTTCAAAGCCTCCTGCTCGGAAAAGGATGCAGTCGGATGACGACTGAGATGAGTCAATGCGGAGTCATCCAGTGACAGCTTGCCGTCCTGCAGCAAGAGAAGCACCGCGACGGCCGTGATCGGTTTTGAGATGCTCGCAATTCGCATCTTCGTATTAGGTGCCATCGGAGTTTTCGGGTCCAACTCGGAGTACCCAAAGCCTCGTTCGAACAACAAAGTTTGCTCGAAGGCAACCGCAAGGGTTGCGCCAGGCAGATTGTTTTCTGACAGCACCGATTGCATCAGATCATTCAGTGGCGTCAGATCCTTGCCCACTTCGCCCGTTTGAGGTAGCTCTCCCTCCGGAAGCGTCAGTTTGTTGTCAGAGCCGCTTTTTTGAACCCAGACGACCGCGTGATACGTCGTCCTGCCAGCGTTCGCGGTACGATGAATCGCAGGATCGAATTCCGCTTTGTATTTGCGAGTGGCCGCGCGAAACTGCTGGTCGGTCAGGTTCACCTGCATAATCCACGGTCGTTTGTCTGCATTGACGTCAGACTTCGCGTCGAATCGCATTTCGGAACCATCAAACTGCATCGTCAGATCAGTGACGAGTCGATCAGCCGCTGAGAGCTCATCGACATAGTCGTTCATCTGCTTCGCAGTGAGCCCCTGTCGGATTTCCTCCGACGAATCGACCGCGGGAGAAGTTGACTCATCGCCATCAGATTGCTGAGCCGCGGCAAAGGATGGACGCAGGCAGCAACTTGCGAAGATAATCGCGATGAGAGTGACTCGCGAGTTCACGGCGTTCTCCCGGGTCAGTTTCGGACGAGGAACTCGTCGAGATTCAGAATGGTGTTGGCAACCACGATCCAGCTCGCGAACTCTGACGGCGACATCATTTCAGGTCGTTTCGCGCGGGATGCCCTGGTCAACTGCTCAGATGCGGCAGGGTCGGCTGCAAATCGTGATGCAAGATCTTTCTGAAGTCGTGCCAATGGATCGACCTCCGAATCGGAAACTGGTCGAATCAATGCCGAACGCAGCCCCAGCTTGAGCCGTTCGCGATCTGCACTCGCTTCGTTCACCATCTTTGTTGCCAACGCTCCTGCCGACTCCATAAACGCGGGGTCATTGAGAGTCACCAGGGCCTGAAGCGGCGTATTCGTTCGAATTCTTCGAATCTGGCACACTTCGCCGCTGCCTCCGTCGAAGGTCGTCATCGAAGGGTAAGGCGTGGTTCGTTTCAGGTAGGTGTAAAGTCCTCTGCGGTAGCGATCGTCACTCTCCGCGTTGATCCACTTCTGTCCGTTGTACGTGGAACGCCACAATCCGTCCGGCTGAGGCGGCATAACGGGCGGACCAAACATCTTGCTGGACAGAAGTCCTGACACCGCCAACGCCTCATCGCGCAGAGTTTCAGCAGACAGTCGAAACCTCGCGCCGCGTGACAGGAGCACATTCCGCGGATCGATCTCACGCAATTTCGGACTTGAGTCCGATGTTTGCCGATATGTGCGACTCATCACAATCGTCTTCAACAGCTTCTTCAGAGACCAACCGTTGTCTCGATACTCGGCGGCCAGCCAGTCGAGCAATTCCGGATGCGATGGCAGCGAGCCTAGTGAGCCGAAGTCTTCCTCGGTTTCCACGATGCCGAGGCCGAAGAGCCGAGCCCAAACGCGATTGGACCACACTCGGGCAGTTAACGTATTTTCCGGACTCATCAGCCACTTTGCGAACTGCAGACGATCCGTCGGGCCTTCGACTTCGATGCGATGGAACGATGACGGCACACTGGCGGTCACAGCATCTCCAGGATCAAGGAAGTTGCCGCGTCGATGGATCTTCGTCGTACGCAACTGATCCGCGGCCATTGCGCGGAACACCGGCACTTTGGGAACTCGGCCGTTCAGGTCCTGCAGTTCTTTGTTGACCGCGGCGATTTCATCGGTCAATCGACGAACATCCTGCGACGGTTCAGGAAACTGCACTTGGTCTGGCTCTTCATCAATCGTTGAGAAACGAAAGCGTCGCAGCACCAGCGAATCACCGTAATGTTGTCGCATCGTGATCTTCAGTGACACTGCCGAGTCGCTGACCAACGGTTCTGAGAACGCGAACATTGCCGCGTGACGTTCTCGTTGCCGCGGACTCACGGCCCAGCCGGTCTTTTGATCTCCGTCAAGGGCCTTCTCGACGGCCCAACCGTCCTGGGAATAGTCCGCTCGCGCCATCGTAAGTGCAACGCGAGATGGAGTCGTTCCGTCGTCCTGATTGCGTTCCACTTCAAGTTCCGAAAGCACGAAGTTTGGATCTCTCGGGTTCCGACCGACGCCAACCTGACCATCTGCAAATGGCTGAGTCAGTGCTTCGAGTCGCAAAACTGTGTGTCGCCCGGGCTTCAGCGTGACCTGCAATGTGTACACGTCTTCTTTGGGATTGTCGCCCTTTGCCAAAATGCTGAAGTCATCGCGAATCTCAAGAGAGGCACCGTTTGCAGAACCTGCGGACACGGTTTTGACGAAGCTCCAACGTGGATCTTCCGTCTTTGCCGCGGCTGCTTCCGCATCGGATAACTGACTTCGCAGCGAAGCGAGACGTTCCTGGATCTTCCTGCGCTCCGCTTCGATTTCCGCGGTGGAGAGTTCAAGCGTCGGTGAGTCGTCAAATCGATCGGCATCCTGAGTCTGATTGAAGATCGCGTACAGCGAGTAATACTCAGCCTGAGAGATCGGATCGTACTTGTGCGAATGGCACTTCGCGCAGCCAGCGGTCAGTCCCATCCAGACCTGCATTGTCGTGTCGACGCGATCCTTGACGGCGATCGTGCGAAACTCTTCATCGTCAGTTCCACCTTCATCGTTGGCCATTGTGTTGCGATGAAACGCGGTCGCGACCAACTGATCCTGAGTTGCATTTGGCAGCAGGTCACCGGCGAGCTGTTCGATCGTCATCTGGTCGAGCGGCATGTCGCTGTTGATCGATCGAATCAACCAGTCGCGATACGGCCAAACGGTTCGGCCGAGATCCTTCTCGTATCCCTTCGTATCAGCGTACCGAGCAAGATCCATCCAAAGTCGTGCCCAGTGTTCTCCAAACTGCGGACTCGCCAGCAACTCATCCACGAGCTTTTCATACTCTGCTTCCGTCGGGTTCGCTGCAAAAGCATCAGCGCGTTCGACAGTTGGCGGCACGCCGATCAAATCCAATGAGACTCGACGAGCCAACTGGTGTGGGCCAGCCGATGCCTGCAATGCAAGTCCCTTCTCCTTCAATCGATTGCCAACCAGCAAATCGATCGGATGCTGCTCGGACGACTCGAGCTTCGGCCGATGAATCGGCTCGAATGACCAGTGCTTGCCCCAAACAGCTCCTTGCTCGATCCACTTCCTGAGCGTTTCGATCTGCTCCGGCTTCAACTGCTTATGCGAATCCGGCGGTGGCATGATGAGGTCGGGATCGGCGGACAGAATCCGACTGATCAAAATGCTCTGTTCGATGTTGCCCGGAACAATCGGGATGCCGTTGTCATGACTGGCCTTCGCATCGGCTTCGATGTCGAGGCGCAGATTTGCCTTCCTCTCGCTTTCATCCGGCCCATGACACGCAAAACAATTCGCCGACAGGATCGGAAGAACGTCGCGGCCAAATCGAACGTCGTCTGCCGTCGCAGATGTTGCGGAAACCAGAATCACAAGGGACGAGAGGGAAACGCGGATGCAGGTATTCATGGCGAAGCAAGTCGAAGGGATTCGAGAACCATCGTGGACTCGTATTGCATCACAGCCGCCGAGGAATTTGAAGCCACTGCCGGGATCAAGACACGAATCGATCATTCTTCGCGCGGTCTTGATTGCGGCGAGCGGGGGACGTCAGTCCCCTGATCATCTAACGGCCATTTCATCAGGGGATTCACATCCCCCGCTCGCCGGAAACAGCAAATCGCCCCGCGCGAATTCAATGTCGAACGGAAAGTAAAAGGAATCCGGCGCCTTGTGGCCGCGCATCGGAGCAACCTATTTTCGACGGCGAATCCATCGGATTGGCAGAGTCACCGAGAGCACAATCCCGATCACGATTCCGGTCACTGCGACGCCTCGCAGCACCGATGAGCCTTCGATTCCGCGTTCGGCAAGCAGAAGCACGGACGAACCAACAAAGAGTCCCGCGATGATCAAGCCGAGAGCGATCGTGCCGCTTGCATGTTCCAGAGTGTCGTCGTTAAGTCGATCGAGTCCGTGATGACGAAGATTGACGCTGAATTCGCGTCGCCGAAGCTGATCGAGCACATCACGGACCTCATCCGGAAAGTCCTCAACAAGCGACAGATATCGCTGCGCTGCAGTCACGATGCGATCCTGCGCGGCTCGAAAACCGTACCGCTCGCGGATGAGTTTCTCAAGCTGCGGTCGACCGTGAGCAATCAAGTCGAACGACGGATCGATATCTCGGGCGACACCCTGAATTGTCGAGAGAGCCTTGATCAGAAACACGAGATCCGCCGGGCAACGAATTCGATATCGACGAAGCAGTGCGAAGAACTCTTCCAGCAGCCCGGCCATGTCGAGTGATTCAATCGTTCCCTGCTCGAAGCGAGCCATGAAGCTCCACGCATCACGCCGAAATGCGCGATCAAACTTCAGAGACGTCTCCGCGCTGCAAAGTGACATCGTAGCGTCAATGACGTTGTCGAGATCCGAATTGATCACGGACATAACGAGTGTCGCCAGATCCTGCATCGTCTGCCGATCGATGCGTCCGGTCATTCCGCAATCGATAAAGCAGATGGCTCCGTCCGGCAACGCAAAGATGTTTCCCGGATGCGGGTCCGCATGAAAGAAGCCGAACTCAAGGCATTGCCTGAACACCGCCTCCGCGCCCTTGGCGACGATCTGCCGACGCTGCTCGATCGGCAAGTCGGCAAAATTTGTTTCTGCCAGGACCGTTCCCTGAACATGTTCGAGCGTCAACACGCGACGAGTCGTTGTCTTCCAGAACACAACCGGGAAGCGAATCATCGGATCGTCGGCAAAGTTGCGGCGGAAACGGTCGGTCGATCGGCCCTCATGAAGCAGATCGGTTTCGCGAGTCAGTTCCTGCTGAAACTCGCGAACCGTTTCTGTCGGACTGTAGCCAAGTTCGAGAAATCGATTCTCCGTCAGCCGCGCGGCCTCCATCAGAATGTCCATGTCTGATTCGATGGTCTCTTCAATCCCCGGCCGAAGGATCTTCAACACAACCGCCGTTCCATCATCCAATTTGGCTCGATGCACTTGAGCCATCGAGGCGGCTGCAAGCGGTGTTTCGTCGATCGACGCAAACTCTGTGTTCAGGCGATCGCCGAACTCGATCTCCAGTCGTTTGCGGATGTCCTCAAACGCAACCCGAGGACAATTCGAGTGCAGACGCCGCAACTCGTCAGCCAGTTCCGGCGGCACAAGATCGGGACGAGTGCTAAGGACTTGCCCCAGTTTGATAAACGTGCCGCCGAGTTCTTCAAGAGCCTCTCGGACACGAACTTCCAGAGGTTTGGTCGGGGATGCGTCCGGCTTCGTTCGCAGCAGGATTTCCTGTCCACGTTCGATGATGCGTTCGATGCCTGTGTCCGAAAGAATCTGACGAAACCCGTGCTTCGCGAGAACAGCAATCACCTCCGCGGCGCGACGTGTATTCCGAATGCCTCGTCGGATACCGATGGGATCGCTCACGCGGAATGATCTCCGTTCCCGGCATCGGTCTTCGTCGATGCGGAAGGTGCGGGCGATCGTTTCGGATCCAGCAGGTCCGCCACTCCTGCCAGCAGACCGCTCATGGCATTCAGCAAAGCTCCGGCAGTCAGTTGCCCGCCTCGCACTGCCGTCGATGCAGCTTCGCTGGCCGTTTGGATCGGATGAGCTGCCACCGTTTCGACGGATGATTTGATCGAAGGAGTCACTGCAGCGACAGCTCGCTCCGCATGTGTCTTGAGATCCTTCATGGCCGTCCCGGTCTCTGAAGAGATTCGCCCCGCGAAGTATTTCACAGTGTCAGCCAGAATGTCGCCAATACCGTTCAGATCCTTGCGGGCTCGATCGAGATCTTCAGAAGCAAACTTCTGGCCTCGTCCGGCCGCTTCCTGAACGGCGTACTGAGTCGACTGAGCAACGGATTGCAGACCAGCCGTGACGCCGTCAATCACGTGACGCAATGCACTGTCCGCTTTGTCCGGTGCCGCGCGATTGGCAATGTCGGAAGCAGTCTGAATCACGCCCTGAACTGCAGCCCGGGCGGAACTCGTTGTGCTGGACGATCCGCTGAAGAATCCGACGACAAGTTGGCGAACCTGCTCTCGAACATCAACGCCAGACTCCAGAATGTTTCGCAGAGTTTCGGAAGCTGGTGCCGAAGTCGATGCTTCCCCTGTCGCGTTTGACGGACTTTCGCCTGACGATTCTGACATGATCTTTCCT
Source organism: Ottelia alismoides (assembly GCA_037367405.1). Classification (NCBI taxonomy): domain Eukaryota; kingdom Viridiplantae; phylum Streptophyta; class Magnoliopsida; order Alismatales; family Hydrocharitaceae; genus Ottelia; species Ottelia alismoides. The sequence goes on along the minus strand of JAZKJV010006924.1, from coordinate 173,398 downwards.
CACGATTCGTTTCAAGCCGTCTTCATCCGCAACGTGCACGTGGCACGACAGCCATGGTATACGTCATCTGACGGCCCGACAACCTGCTAAGAATCTCGATGCCGCAGAATGGCAAAACCTCGGCGTTTAGTGACAGTCTTGCGATATTCATCTCGCGGCTCCAAATGAGATGAGCATTGAACCGCCGATTTGTTCCCTCTCCCCCGCGAATGAATTCCTCAGAACGTTCGCGATGGTTCGGGGGGAGAGGGTCAGGGTGAGGGGTATGCTTTCAATGTTGCCATCCGAAGAAAAACCCCTCATCCGGCCTCCGGTCACCTTCTCCCCTTGCGAAGGGGAGAAGGGACATTGTCGTGAGCTTCTGAGTTTACCGTCGCAATCTTTGGGTTCGTCGCACGGCTCGAATCTGTAGAGTGCCTCATTTTACACCGAGCGGAGAATAGATCTCGGTCATGGAATGACCGAGCTACGTAGACGAGTCATTCCATGACTCGCATGCGCACACGCTGGAATGAGCGCGTGCGACTTCGCACTCCCGCTGAGCAGCAATCGCCGATTTATGGCGTCATTCGTCGGCAATCTCGACGAGTGATCCAGCTCCGGTACCAGAACAGGACGCGCAGGGCCGGTTGCGGGAACAGCAGTCGCGACCAGAGTCCGCGGAGTCCGCTGTGATGTTCATAGACGATATGATCATGAACCTCTGTTTGGCGTTCGTTGATCGCAGTCAGAGTGTGAGTGTGTTTCCATGATCTCATCGGTCCGGAAGTCTGCGTGTCGATGAAGCGAGTTGGAGTGACTTCAGAATGCTCGGCAACCCAATGCACGGGAACAGGGCCCATCCAAAGTGTAAAGTCCGCAATTGAGCCGTTGGCGAGGGCATCAAATCGGTGCACCTGCATCCACGTCATCGGTGGTGTCAGTCGTTTCAGAATGCCGCGTTGAAAATGAAAGGCGGAAACGACGTCCAGTGGAGCTTCGACGACAAATCTGGATTCAAAAACCGACATGGGCAACTTTCAAAAGACGACGGTCGTCCGATCAACTGAAGGCCCGCATTTTGGCGGGATTTCGATCGTTTCAACTTTGGATACTCTGCGCGCAATGTGAATGGGTGTTTCTGGCGAGCGGTGGATGTGAATCCCCTGATGCAACGGCAGCAAACAGACCAGGGGACTGACGTCCCCCACTCGCCTCAGAACAGACCGAGCGAAGAATGTTACTCACTGCATTGAATCGCCTGAACATTTTCATTACCACCAGCACCCGACATGCAAGCCGATTGTAGACTGATCATCAAGATAAGGATCGAGTAACCATGAAGAATCTTCTGGCCGTGGCTTTTTCACTTTTCGCGTTCACCACCGTTGCTCACGCAATGCCTCAGGAAGACCTGGCGAAGTCGCTCGTCTTTCATGCTCCGTTCGATGACACCTGCGATGCGCGGATCGGGCGGGACAAGCTGATTTATACGGCCGAGACGCTCGACCGAAAGGACGTAAAGGCAGGCAACCACGTCTCAGCCGCAACTCTCGTCAAAGACGCTGGTCGACACGGAGGAACTCTGCGTTTTGCGGACAAGACCGATCAGGTGCTGTTCTTCAAAGGAGTCAACTCTGGTTTCAGGTCGAAGGACTGGAACGGCACTGTTTCATTCTGGATGAAGCTGAATCCCGACAAGGACCTGAAGCCCGGCTATTGTGATCCCATTCAGATCACCGAAAAGGCGTGGAACGACGCGGCCTTCTTCGTCGACTTCGACAAAGATCTCCCTCGCGCTTTCCGCCTCGGCGTTTTCTCGGACTACAAGGTGTGGAATCCGAAGGACACGGCATGGGAACAGATCGCTGTGGCAGATCGTCCGATGGTCCCTGTCGCCAAGCCGCCGTTTGCTTCAGACAAATGGACTCATGTGGCGTTCACGTTTGAGGACATCAACGCAGCCGATGGTGGCGACGCAACGGCGACGCTCTATCTGAACGGCGAACGACAGGGTTCCATGAAACAGCGATCAAAGTACTCGTGGGACGTCGACAAGTCAGCCATCATGATTGGCATTTTCTACATCGGGGACTACGACGATCTCGCGATCTTCGACCGAGCGTTCTCCGATGCAGAGATCAAGTCGCTTTACAACCTGCCGAACGGCGTGTCTGCTCTTTCGCCGTAATCGCAGTGCATTCTGAGGCGTCGGCCGATTGAACTTCGGGCAGGTTGGGTTGGTTCGTAGGTTTCGTAGGCCGGACCGAGCGCCAGCGAGTTCCGGCACTGCCGCGCTGATCGCACACGCCGGAACTCGAGCCGGCCTGCATCCATTCGACGAATGCTGACTGGGCCCGATGTCAGACTGCTTCAGTTCTTGTCGCGGTTTTTGCTGTGCCCGTTTTGTTGCCAGTTCATTTGCGATCCCGATTGCAGGCCGGACGCCTTTTCTGGCATACTCACGGCCCACGACAGGTTATCAGTCAGCGGCCTGCGAAAAAGGGCACGAGCTTGGCGAGCGGCCGGTGTGAACCGGCCGGTACTTGTGATTCGAGTTCACGTCAAAACTCCGGCACTTTGTGTGAACACTGCTGCCTGACACTGCTTCCTGCTCGCCGTACACACGTTTGGCGAGAGTAAGCGTTTTTTAAAGATGGAGACGGTAGGCTCCATTCGGTCAAAGGCTTTCAGCCCTTCTTACGTCTTGTTTCCCCATCCTGAGGCGGACAAATGAGATTCGTTGCCATCCCCATCCTGTTGCTGTTTCTCACATCCCCCACGCTGGCCAGCGATCAGACGATCAGCGACTTTGTCTCCGGTGTGAAGCCATTCGTTTCGGCGATCGCTGGTCGCGAAGAAAAGTTTGATCTTTCAGGCAGAATCGAAGTCCCGATCGATGGGAAGCCGCAAACAATCGAACTGAGTGTCGTCCGCTACAGCAGCGAATCGTTCGATCTGTCGCTCACGCATGCAGAATACGCAGTTGCCATTCGACGCCGACCTGATGTGACTGCGTTCGCGGTCCCAAAGCACAACGTCGTATTTCTTGGTAAGGGCGACGTCGAACCAGAGTCCAGCCTCAGTGCAGACTCGATTTCGGCTCGACTTCTGTCAGACGATTCTGAAGTCGCGAAGGCCAGAATTGGATTTGCTCTGCTGTCCGCTGGTGACATCTCACAAACGCTCGAAGGTTTGCTGGCGAACACGAAGATCTCTCACGACGCGGCCTCAAAGTCATTCTCAACGGGCGATGTTTCGATGTCGTTTCCGGGCAGTGGCCAGATTGAGGCGAAATCTGACAAGCACTCGGTTCAGGTGTCGCTGAAGATCACAACGGACACCAAAACGGCTCCGTCTGCATCGGACTGGCCGGGGATGACTACAACCGAAATACCTCGTGCAGAGATCGAACGAACAATTGTTCGCGGTGTTCGACGAGCCCTTGAGATCCTTCAACCCGGTACGTCATTGACGAAGCCCAGCACGAAGCCACGCAAGACCGACAACGGCGAACTGCGCTGGATCGACGGTCAGCGAGTCTGTCTGTTGTGGGGGACGCCGGAACAAGTCGGGATGGCTCATGGCGAACTGCTTCCCGAAGAATCCCGACGCTGCATTGAATCGGTTCTCTACACGTTCGGCATGGCCAACACGGTCCGTACGGGACGCTGGTTCCGACATGATCTGGAAGCGGCCTATGCTCGGCTTTCGCCGCACATTCCTGAACGGCACAAACGAGAAACTCAAGCCCTCGCGGCATCGCTCGGGCTGGAACCGGAAATCGTCGAAGTGCTGAATGTGTTCCCGGAACTGTTTCACTGCTCAGGCTTTGCTGTGTTCGGTTCAGCAACCAAAGATGGCAAGCTCTATCATGGCCGAGTGCTCGACTACATGACGACAATCGGTCTGCAGGACAGTGCGACCACCTTCATCGTTCGCCCGGAAGGGTTCATCCCGTTTGCAAACGTCGGATATGCCGGATTCATCGGCAGCGTCAGCGGTATGAATGCCGAGAAGATTTCTCTCGGTGAAATGGGAGGCCGCGGTGAAGGCAAGTGGGATGGCGCTCCAATGGCGACACTCATGCGAAGAGCGATGGAAGAGTGTGATACGCTCGAAGAGGTTCAGGAGCTCTGGACGAAATCGCCACGAACCTGTGAATACTATTACGTGTTTGCCGATGGGGAGATCAACGATGCGGTCGGATGCGCGGCAACTCCTGAGGCAATCGAGTTCATCAAAGCTGGTCAGGGTCATGAGCGACTTGGAGACGGGATTAAAGATGCCGTTGTGTTGTCGGCCGGTAGTCGACTTGAGGAACTTCGCAAACGCGTGACCGAAAAGCATGGTCAGATCGACGCAGAACTTGGTCAATGGTTGATGAGTCGCCCAGTGGCGATGCAGTCAAATCTCCACAACGTTCTGTTCGTCCCAGCCGACGGAGTGCTCTACATCGCCAACGCGAGCCACAAAAAGCCCGCGGCCGAGATGCCTTATGTGAAGGTCAATCTCGCTCAACTGCTCGCTGAGATGCCTCAGGCACGGACCAGCGCTCCAGCGGTCTCGCAAAAGTAGTGAACGATCAACTCTCCGGTACAAACGAACGCCCCGCGATGATCTCCGACGAACATCGCGGGGCGATCTTCTCGTCATGCCGCACACCATTGATGGTGTATCTAAGACCGTGAAGCGGGACAGCGATAAGCAAGCGAGCCGATCGACTCCAAGGGTGTAGAACGCCAATCGGGCGTCCATGAATGGTTCATATAGCCAACGGCAACTGGCGTGGACCGACGGCATTTAGGCTCCTGAGATTGCCGGGAACGGGATCTCCAACACAGAAAACATCCAATCTGGAGGCAGCAGGAACCTGCCAAGTGATGGCAAATCAAAAAGGGGCAGGACTCATTGATTTCGTTCCTGCCATCAAGTGCTAACAGCAGCCATATGCTGTCCATTCTGCGCACAGCGTGCCATTCGCGAGCGGCGTGGCAAAATTGTGCTGCATGTGTGACGGCACGGAAACGCTGGATGAGCAACAATGGTTGCCGCCACAAAAAAACAATGTTTCAGCACAGCCGGTTCGGTCCGGATGGAGTCAATACATTGCAAAGATCCAGCCAAACACAAAGGCAATGAATCCGACCGAGCCGAGCAGGAACTCTTTGGCATCGTGAGTGTCTGAGTTACCAGGAGAACCGCGGGCCATGCGCCAGCTGAGAATGAGACATGTAAGTCCAAATGGCAGTACAGAGTTGAGCAAGAGCCACACCGCGGTCAGAGGCGGACCCGCAAAGAACGAAGTGGCTCCGATCGAGGCCTTTGTAAGGAACAGCAACGCTGCACATCCGAAGAACGTTGCGAAAAAGGAAATCAGGCTCGGCGTAAATGCTTTTCGCGGCTTCATCTTCGCTCAACCGCAAAATGCCTCACGGCATAACTACCGCGTTAATAGCGGACACGCTATTCCCCGACATCGCCGAGCTGGATGGACATGTCGAGAGGCTTCTCAGGCAGTTTCCTTAGTACAGGGACTGGTCGATTGAGCGAGTGTCGCTGGCTCCGACAATTCCGGACGATCTCCGCCAGCAGCTCGTTTCTGCCGGTCGCATTGCTCAGGACTTGAACGATCTGACAGCGGGCTATTGTGAGTTCGCGTGCGATTCACTGTCGATGATTCAGGCAGCGGCGGACAAAAGCGGTACCACCTTGGCGAGCGTCCGGTGTCAACCGGCCGGTACTTGCGACTCAATTTCTCGTCAAACCACCGGTACTTCTTTTTCTCGCTGCTGCCGTAGGTCCAGACAGCGGTCATCGTGTTGAGATGAGGCAGTTCCGGGATGTCAGCAAGCGTTGGCTATGAATCCGAATGCTTGCGATCGATCGCTGAGTCGAATTGGAGTAGAAAGGAAAATCGTCAGCTCCGCTCGGGCTCAGCAAACGGGGGCGTCCCTTATCACCTCTCCATCCGCATCGCCATGCAGCATGAAGGCGATGCGACGGCGAGGCGAACGGGGGAGGGCAGGGCAATGGAATCGTGTACCATCACGGCCGATAGCATCCAGCCTCTTCTCAAACGCGCCAGCGAAGGATTGGTGTCGCGTAGAAAAATCCCTCACTCACGTTTCGGGTTGCGATTTCTGGCCTCAGGCAAAACCGGAAGTTATACTTTGCACGGGATGAAACGAGGCACTCTCAGATTCAATCTGTGCGACGTTTGCGACGGTGTGCTTATAAGGAACAGTCTGTAAATAAAACGGAGTTTTAGCGAAAAGGTAGTGAGTGTAATCTTCCGGTGTGAGGTTGAGGATCAACCGGGAGGTGGACATGGAAGTTTACGCGGCGAACGTCGAGCGGATGATGCGGCGGATGTATGGGTCGCTGAATGAGCGGGATCGGCGGTGGTATGCGGCGGTCGAGTCAGCAAAGCAGGGGCATGGCGGCATCGAATATGTGGCTCGTGTCGTGGGCTGCGATCCGAAGACCGTGCGGCTGGGGCTGGACGAGATGGAGAGCGAAGCCGAGCCGTTGGTCGATCGGCAGCAAAAAAAACGGGGGCCAAAGCTGCTCACGGAAACGTCGCCAGAGTTGGTCGAAAACTTTCTGGTCGTGCTGAAGGATCACGTCGCTGGTGATCCGATGCGTGCCGACGTGAAGTGGACGAATCTGTCGCGGCGGAAGATCTCGCACGAGCTGACGAAGCTCGGCACACCAGCAGGCAGGGATGTTGTTTCTGACCTGTTGTGGGAACACGGTTATCGGCGGCGAAAGACTCAAGAGCAAAAGACGATGGGGCAGCATGTCGACCGCGACAGGCAGTTCCAGCGGATCGCCGAACTGAAAAACGAGTTCCAGCAGGCCGGGCAACCGGTGATCAGCATCGAGATCAAAAAGAAAGAACTGCTGGGAAATTTTCAGCGTCCCGGCGTTACCGACGGTGAGCATCCGCTGATCGTCAACGATCACGATTTTGTCAGTCAGGGCAACGGCACACTGATCCCGCATGGCATCTATGACGTGACGAAGAATCACGGCTCGCTGCATCTGAACACCAGCCACGACACCACCGCACTCTGCTGCGACAGCATTCGTCTGTGGTGGAACCAACAGGGACAAGCTGACTATCCGCAAGCCACGCAACTGCTGGTTCTGTGTGACGGTGGCGGCAGCAACAGCGCGTCGAAACACATTTTCTAGGAAGACCTGCAGGCATTGGCGAATGGTCTGAACCTTGAAATCCGGATCGCTCACTTCCCGCCTTACTGCTCGAAATATAACCCGATCGAACACCGCTTCTTCCCACACGTCACCCGAGCCTGCCTCGGAGTTCCGCTGGACACTGTGGAAACCGCCCGTCACGACATGTCCAAAACCGAGACCACCGCCGGGCTGACTACCACCGTCCGACCCCTCGAAACTGCTTACGAAATCGGCAGGAAATACGCGAAAGACTTCCTCGACACCATCACCATCGCCTTCGACAACCTGCTCCCCAAATGGAACTACACCGCCAAACCATTCCAAACCACATCGACAGATTGATTCCCGGAAGTTCTTCCAAGACTGTTCCTAAGCTCGCGAACATGTCCCTTCTCCCCTTCAAAAGGGGAGAAGGTGGCCGGAGGCCGGTTGAGGTTTTTTTTCAGATTGCGACGTTGAAAGAATGCCCCCTCATCCTGACCCTCTCCCCCGAACCGTCGTCCACGTTCTGAGGAATTCATTAGCGGGGGAGAGGGGACAAATCGCAGTCGACACGCCCCCCTGATTTGATCCCGAGCGAAGAATGTTTTGGTACTGTTCGTAAGGGGACACGGTGACCAAAGGCCCGATGAAGGGTTTTTCTTGAGATTGCGACGTTGAAAGAATGCCCCCTCACCCTGACCCTCTCCCCCGAACCATCGTGCACGTTCTGAGGAATTCATTCGCGGGGGAGAGGGGACAAATCGCAGTCGACACGCCCCCCCTCATTTGATCCCGAGCGAAGAATGTTTTGGTACTGTTCGTAAGGGGAGACGGTGACCAAAGGCCCGATGAAGGGTTTTTCTTGAGATTGCGACGTTGAAAGAATGCCCCCTCACCCTGACCCTCTCCCCCCGAACCATCGTCCACGTTCTCAGTACTTCCTTCGTGGGGGAGCGGGGACAAATCGCAGTTCGCCTGAACGCCTCATTTCAAACCGAGCGAAGAGTAAAACCGCAGGATTGCGGCTGGCGATGGCTTTGACTTCGGCGAATGAGAGTTCCTCACCGCCGATGTCGTCGGCTCGTCGAGAGGCGTTGTCGCCGGTGATGACCTGGCTGATGAACCGTGCTTTGGTCTCCAGAGCTTGCCAAATATAGGCAACGCTGTGAAGGATTTTTTAGAGGTTTTTCCTGCGATTGCGGGCCAAAGGCCCAGCGGCTTGCATAGCCTGGGCCGTCGGCCCAGGTTTGTGATCCTTCATGTTTTTCAGAGGCCCAAAGGGCCGGCCACCTTCTCTCCTCACGAAGGGGAGAACGGACATTGTCGCATGGTTGAACCCGATGAATTACCTCATTTCACACCGAGCGAAGAATAGTTCGCTTTGGGCTGTTTGCTTGTGTCGTCGAACGCAATACTTTCTGAACTTGGAATGTCCGACTGATTTTCGGATGAATCTAGAACTTTCGTGTTGCCGAGGAGGCCAGTGATGAAGCGAGTAACGGGCGTTGGTGGAATCTTCTTCAAAGCGAAAGATCCCAAATCGCTGAGGGAATGGTATCGGAAGCACCTCGGACTGGATGTTCAGGACTGGGGCGGAGTCGCGTTTCGCTGGGCTGATGACAATCCGAATGGCGTTGGCACCACCACATGGAGTCCGTTCAAGGCCGACACCGATTACTTCGCCCCGAGCACCGCGAGCTTCATGATCAATTTCCGAGTCGCGGATTTGACGTCTCTGCTGGAAGCACTGCGGGCCGAAGGGTGTGACGTTCAGGACAAAGTCGACGACTCGGAATTCGGCAAGTTCGGATGGGTGCTCGATCCGGAAGGCAACAAAATCGAACTCTGGGAACCGCCCGCAGGACAGTAGACGGCCAGTCACTGTGTGCATCGCACCGGATCGGCGAATCAATCGATAACGATGGTTGCAGAGGCTTTCCTTCCGCGGGAACCGGGGAACCGACAAGATTTGCCGTTTGTAACCCGACTATGCTGGCTTAACCTGTCGCAGCGAGGCGTCTCGTCTTCGAGGGTGACAGGGAGCGGAGCAACGTCGCTGATACGAGCAGTGGTTTTTTTCTTTTTTGTTGATGTCACAAAGTGAGTGATCATGGCGACAGTACTGGTAACCGGTGGCGCTGGGTTTCTTGGAAGTCATCTCTGCGATCGATTGATTGAACGGGGTGACGAAGTCATTTGCGTCGACAACTTCTTCACTGGGACGAAGGACAATGTTCGTCATCTGATCGGCCATCCTCGGTTTGAGTTGATTCGACACGATATCGTGCATCCACTGTACGTCGAGGCCGATCGAATCTTCAATCTCGCGTGTCCCGCTTCGCCTCAGGCGTATCAGTTCAACCCAATCAAGACGATTAAGACATCCACGGTCGGCATGGTCAACATCATGGGACTCGCCAAACGCTGCGGCGCACGAGTGCTGCATGCTTCGACTTCAGAAGTCTATGGCGATCCGCTTGTGCATCCTCAGACGGAAGACTACTGGGGCCATGTGAATCCGATCGGACCTCGCAGTTGCTACGACGAAGGCAAACGCATTGCCGAGTCGCTGATGATGAACTACCACGAGGCTCACGGCGTGGAAATTCGAATCATCCGCATCTTCAACACCTACGGCCCAAGGATGGCTCCGGATGATGGTCGAGTCGTCTCAAATTTCATCATGCAGGCTCTGAAGGGTGAAGACATTACCGTTTACGGCGATGGTCTGCAGACTCGATCGTTCTGCTACTGCGACGACTTGATCAGGGGAATGATGAAACTGATGGATCAGGACGATCACACGGGACCAATTAACATCGGCAACCCAGTTGAGAACACCATGCTGGAACTCGCCGAAGCCGTCATCAAAGTCACCGGCAGCAAATCAAAGATCGTTCACATGCCACTGCCAAAGGACGATCCCAAGAAACGCTGCCCGGATATCACACGAGCCAAAACTCTGCTCGGCTGGGAACCCAAAGTGCCGCTCGCACAGGGGCTGAAGTCCACCATGGAATGGTACCGCGATCACATGAATCGCAAGGGATGACCCGTAGCTCAGCGGCAAGCGGAGCGTGTCAACGGATTGATGCAATTCACCAGTGAACACGTACGCGGTGCTGAACGTGGTTCTAGTGAGTCTCTCTCTCGTTCGTTGACGTATGAATCAGACGTTTTGTCTCGTTGAACCCGTGGCCGACAGGCGAGGAGCACAAAATGCCTCGCCTTTTGGCCACGGGTTCAACGAAAAGACCTGAGAGACACTGCAGCGACCTGCGATTCAGAACTGGCAGATTTGACTTTAGCCTTCAGCCGTCAAGAGCCTGCCTGAGATCCGAGATCAGGTCATCCGCATGCTCAAGTCCGACAGAGACTCGAACGGTCTTCTCCGTAATGCCCGCCGCTGCACGAGCCTCCGGCGTCATTGACGCATGGCTCATCGTGACAGGGAACGAAATCAGAGACTCAATGCCGCCAAGCGATTCGGCCACGTCGAACAGTTTGGTCTTCATACAGACTCGTTCCGCGACGGTTCGACCGTCCTTTGTGTCGAACGCCAGCATGGCTCCGAAGCCTTTCTGCTGAGCCTTTGCGAGGGCATGCTGAGGATGTGATTCCAGTCCCGGATAGTACACTCGCTCGATCAGCGGATGAGCGTCAAGGAATCGCGCGATCTTCATCGCGTTCGCCTGCTGGACGTCCATGCGACAGCCGAGTGTTTTGATTCCTCGCAGCACGAGCCACGCATCGAATGGGGAACACGACAGTCCCAAAGCGTTACAAATCCAGGCGATCTTTTTGGCATGCTCAGGAGATTTGGACACAACGCAGCCGCCGACAACATCCGAATGTCCATTGATGTACTTGGTCGTCGAGTGCATCACGATGTCGACGCCGAATTCCATCGGACGCTGCAGGTATGGCGACAGAAACGTGTTGTCACAAATTGTGATGATGTTGTGCTTCTTCGCGATCGACACCATCGCGGCCATGTCCACGACCTTGAGCAGCGGATTGCTGGGTGTCTCGATCCAGATGCCTTTCGTCGCGGGAGTCACCGACGCTTCGACTTTGCTTGCGTCAGTCATGTCGACGAAAGTGAACGAGATCCCTTTGTCCTTTAAGAACTTGTCAAAGAGCCGAAACGTCCCGCCGTACAGATCTGCTGGAGCGATGACATGGTCGCCGGGCGAGAACAGAGCCATGGCACAATGAACAGCCGACATGCCTGTCGATGTCGCGACACAACCGACACCGCCTTCCAGCGCGGCGATGTTTTCTTCGAGCGCCTTCCGGGTTGGGTTACCGGACCTGGTGTAGTCGTACCCGGAATGGGATTCGAGACTGTTCCAGTAAAACGTCGACGTGGGATAAATCGGCGTCGTGACGCTGTTGTACTGTTGATCTTTGTGGACGCCGCCGTGGACACATTGTGTCTCAAAGTGCATGAAAGCTGTCTTTCGTTGAATCGTCTTCAAAGCCACTGAAATGGCGATCTCAAGTTTGGTCGGCCACGGACACTTTTCAGTCGTCGCCCGCTCTGTCGCATTTTCGATGGACAATTCGGAATTGCAATCGGTTCCCTCGACTGAACGATTCATCCTCAAAAAGAGGCGAATCTTCAACGGAGGATTCGGCCAGCTTCATAATCCTTCGGGTCGTTTCGCTTCTCAGAATCGCGATTGAGAGTCATACTCCGCCGACGCGACGGAGAGAAGTCCGCTTCGATCGATGAACTTTCTGCGATCGAGCCGACAACAAGTACTCAACACCATTTGACACGAACAGCTTCAACAAGGGCATCTGCGATGGGTCAGGGCAAGTCCACTGACGTAATGGTCAAGGAGGTTAAGGTCCAGTTTGAGCCGGTTCAGTACCGGGCTCCTCTGAAGTTTGGAGGCAGAATTGTCAGTTCGACATATTTGATCAATGCCGAAGTGACCGTTGAAGCTCATAACGGCAAACACGCGACGGGCCACGGAAGCATGCCCGTTGGCAATGTCTGGTCCTGGCCGTCGACGACGCTGGAACCGGCTCAGACCGAGCAAATCATGATGGCCTATGCGAAAGCGGTCGTCGAATTGTACGACACCTATCCTGGATATGGACATCCGCTGGAGATTGAGTTCGAGGTGTCGTCCGAATACGACCATCAGGCACGCAAGGTTCCTCAGAAGCTGGGGTACTCAGAGTCCATCCCGCCACTGGCTCAACTTGTTTGCGCCAGCCCGATCGACGCGGCAATTCACGATGCGTATGGACGAATGTTGAAGCTCAACAGTTTCAATACATTGTCAAAAGAGTTCTGCACGAAGGATCTCAGCGAATACCTCGATGAGAAGTTCGCGAAAGAGTATCTCGATAAGTACACACTGCGAGAGCCGGTGCCAAGCTTGCCGCTGTATCATCTCATCGGAGCATTGGATCCATTGACGGAAGCCGATGTCAAAGAGCGTCCGAATGATCGACTCCCGGTCACTTTGGGAGAGTGGATCAAAGCGGACTCGCTGACTCATCTGAAGATCAAGCTTGCAGGCGATCAGTTAGACTGGGACATCGAACGCGTTCTGGCCATCGATAAGGCTGCCGGAGAAGCCCAGGCGGCGCGCGGTTGCACGTCGTGGTTTTATTCCTGCGACTTTAATGAAAAGTGCAGTTCGGCTGACTACGTCATTGAGTTCCTGAAGCGAATCAAGAAATCAAACCCGGCTGCGTTTGAGAGAATTCAGTACATCGAACAGCCCACGAGCCGTCATCTCGACGCGGAGAACGCCCCGAAGATGCATGATGTGGCGAAGATCAAGCCCGTGGTGATCGATGAGGCTCTTGTGTCGTATGAATCGCTGCTGCAGGCTCGCGATCTTGGATACTCCGGAATCGCATTGAAAGCGTGCAAAGGGCAGACAGAATCTTTGCTCATGGCCGCCGCTGCACAGAAATTTGGTATGTTTCTTTGCGTGCAGGACCTCACATGTCCCGGCTATTCCTTCCTGCACTCCTGCAGCCTCGCAGCACGAGTGCCTGGTGTCGCAGCCATCGAAGGAAACGCTCGCCAGTACTGTCCTTCCGCAAATGTGAAGTGGGCTCATAAACTTCCAAAGATGTTTACGCTCAAGAACGGCGCTGTCGAAACCGGCCGACTCGCCGGGCCGGGACTGGGTTTTCAGTAATCGTGGTTGGACACGAGTCTTTCCGATGCGATTGCGAGTCATGGAATGCCTCGCCTGCGTAGCTCGGTCATTCCATGACTGTGATTTCCAGACCGCGAAGTGATTTCCAGTCTGTCGCTAAGGAGAGTAAGGTGGCCGAAGGCTGGATGCGGAGGGGGTCTTCCGATGGCAACATTGAAAGGATTCCCCCTCACCCTGACCCTCTCCCCCCGAACCGTCGTAAACGTTCTGAGGGATTCTTTCGCGGGGGAGAGGGGACAAATCGCAGTCCGCTTGAACCTCTCATTTCCTCCAGACCGAAGAATAACGTCCTGGTTTGACTCCGACACCTGCGATTGCGAGGCCTGGAATGACTCGCCTACGTAGCTCGGTCATTACATGACCGAGATTTCGAGACCGCCAAGCTGTTGTAGCGGAATTCGTGAGAATTCCCCGGTGCGTCCGAATTCTGACGAATCCGGCTACATGTCATTGCTCGCTGCCAAAATGAAACGAACTTGAGAGAGACGACACTGGACTGTCACTTCGTGGCTCAGTCCGATTGTTGAGCTGACACGACAATCTTGGTTGATCCGTCGGGAACCGATTGAAACTCTGGTTCCCGTCGAGTCTGCTTGTTTGCTTCGAGTTCGGCGATCCAGCGACGAAGTTCGAGAGCGTATTCGTCAGCAAGATCGCTCTTGACGAGTTCTCGGAGGAAACCTGCGGCTCCTTCTTCTGAGAGCTCGGCATCTTCAGCCGTGCTGAATCTCATTCGCGGATCGGGATGAACGAGTCCTCGAAGCAGTCGAATCAACGGCTCGCTGAACTGAAACTCTTCAAGAGGCAGAAGACTTGGCAGACGGTCCAGAATGTTCTGCTTGGCGTGAATGAGTTGTTCGAAGTTCATCCCGGAAAACGGACGTGAACCGGACAACATTTCGATCAGCATGTATCCGAGACTCGCCAAATCCGACTGCGCAGTCGCGCGATATCCGGCGAGAACTTCCGGAGCGGCGTACTCAAGCGTACAGGGCTGGCCGACTGGAGGACGTCCGACCCAATATGCCGAACCGATGTCGATGATCTTCACCTGCCCGGTTCGCTTGACCATCACGTTGGACGGCTTGAGGTCACAGTGAATGACGCCGCCGCGATGAAGCGCAGAGATTCCTTCGAGACACTCTCGAAGAATCGCAACCGCCATCCCCGGCTTCAGACGGCAATCCACTTCACCAGTCGTAATCACACGCTCGGTAATATTGGCCCAGCGAGTTTCGGTGACGGCATCCTGAACGAACGACAAAGTGTCGCGCCGCAGGATGTGGAGCAAATCGAATCCGTCGATCCATTCCATCTCGAGCAGGTAGATGCCGGCATCGTGCTGAAATGTGTGAACCGAAACGAGGTGGTCATCCTGAATTCTCGCAACGATCGCCGCGACTTCGGCCAAGCGGTACATCTCTTCTTCATACCGAGCAAGCGAATGAAACGCCGCCGGAGAAAAGAACTTCAAGGCCACCGGGATGCTAAACGCTGCCGCGCCGCGACGTTCGGCCAGCATAACGCTTCCCTGCCCGCCGACACCGAGTCGCTTGATGAACGACCGATCGCATCGCCAGTTGATTCCGGGCCGTTGCAGCAGCCCACTGTAGGTCCGCTGGAGTTCCAGGACCTGAGCGTCAGGCGGAGGAGTTTGCTGAGTGTGCGAACGAGTAATCAACGTGCCAATCCGTTCTTCCCAACAAGGGGCTGACAGCCCCTTGACCCACAGGAACCTACCGGTTCGAACTTCGAAAACGCTCACGTTGTTCGCTCGCTGAACCCGCGCATCATGCACTGGATCGTGCGTGAGCAATTCATGGCGTCCATCTCATGCATGTGCGACGCAGTTTAGGTCGCCGTGGCTGCACGGTCGCTCTGTTCTTCACCTGAATCAGCTTAAATCACTAAAAAACGATGGTGCACAGGCGTTAATTTCGCCCAAAAAATCAAAGAAAAGCAGAATCGCGGAGGCCGCGGGACTGATGGCAGACTGGCCACCGTCGCTCAAAATGGTCGCGATGAAAGTCCGAATGGGCGAATGCTACTTCGCGGCGTTCGTGAGGAAAAGCAACGTTGACTAAGTCGCTACGACTGCGATGCACAATGACGATGGAACGGTCCGCCATTCCGACTGAAGTCCGTGAAGCATCGCCGGGTTCCTCCAGTGACAGCATCGTTTTCAACGCGGATTGAGTTCGGTAAACTTCCGCGGCCTTGGCAAAAGACTCTATGATTTCTCATACCCACCTTGTTGGAGATTCAGCGAAAGGACAGCGTCGAACATCGGCGAGTTTACTTCAATGAATCCCGAAGAACAGACACATGCTCAACTGGAACAGCAACAAACTCACCCACGGATGGCAAAAAGGCGTCACGGCGTTTTACTACGCGGTCGGGATGACTCAGGACGACTTCAACAAGCCGCAGGTTGGCATTGGAGTGCCTCTGCTGGATGGCAACACCTGCAACATCCATGCGTACTCGCTGGCTCAGGAAATTGCGGCTGGATGTCGAGACGCCGGGATGCTGGGATTTCCGTTCGGAACGCCAGCCGTCAGCGACAATATCACTCAAGGCCATGAAGGCGGCAACGCCAGTCTGCCGTCACGAAATCTGATCGCCAACAGCGCGGAGTGTGTCATCACATCGCACTGTTACGACGCGATGGTGGGACTTCACAACTGTGACAAGAACGGTCCCGGATTCGCCATGGCGTTGGCTCGGACGAATTATCCTGGTCTGATCGTCAGCGGCGGAAGCATTCTGCCGGGATGTCATAACGGCAAAGACATCACGATCCTCGACGTCTACGACTCGCAGGCTAAAGCCTCCGTCGGCGCGATGACGCATGAAGAATCAGAAGAAATCATCCGCAAGGCATGCCCTGGGCCCGGCGGTTGCGGCATTGCCGCGTCGTTCAACACGTGGGGACTGGCGATGGAGGCGATCGGGCTGATGCTTCCGGCAAGCAGTTCAATCCCAGCCGTCGATGCAGGTAAGAAAGAAGAATGCCGCAAAGTCGGCGAAGCGGTCGCTAATCTCCTGAAGCTGAACCTGCGACCTCGCGACATCCTCACGAAGGCCGCGTTTAAGAACTGTGCAGTGACCATTGCCGCGGCCGGCGGCTCGACCAACGGCGTGCTGCACATTCTCGCACTGGCCAAAGAAGCGGGAGTGGATTTCACGCTCAAGGATCTGCAGGCGATCTTCCGGAACACGCCGGTGCTTTGCAGCTTCGCTCCGCGTGGTCCGAGAACCATGGTGGATCTCCACAAGATCGGCGGAACTCCGATTCTGCTCAGGCATTTGCTCGACTGCGGATTGCTTGACGGATCGTGTATCACCGTCACAGGCAAGACGTTGGCGGAGAACCTCAAAGATGTTCCGAAGCCACCGGATGGTCAGGATCTGATTGTCTCGAAGGAGAACTGCTACAAGCCGTTCGCGGACATGCAGATCTGCTTCGGAAATCTGGCTCCGGAAGGTATTGTGTTCAAAGTGTCGAGCATGAAAGATCCGAAGTTCGAAGGCAAGGCCGTCTGCTTCGATGATCCTCGTGACATTGTGATCGCGGTGGAACAGCGAAAGATCAAACCGGGCAGCGTCATCGTGCTCCGCAACATGGGGCCGGTGGCCTGCGGAATGCCCGAAGTTCTGATCGCGACTGCGGCACTCGCGGTGCCGGAACTGGATGGAAAGATTGCGTTCATTTCTGATGCTCGAGTGTCCGGCGTTTCCCACGGCGCGATCGGAGTGCATTGTGCTCCTGAAGCCGTTGTGGGTGGACCAATCGGATGTGTGCAGGATGGTGACGTGATCGCGTTCGATCTGCTGTCGGGCACGATCAGTGTGAACATCAGCGATGCCGAAATGTCATCCCGCCGCGCGAAGTTGCCTCCACGCAAACCGCTTGAGGTTCGTCGAGGTTACCTTGCTGACTGGTCAGCCACCGTGGCTCAGGCCAGCGTAGGCTGCGTGAGCAAGGCGATGCATCCGGAGTGCAGTTGAGTCAGTGGCGAATCAAAGTAGGCGAGCCGCTCCGTGGGCTCGAATCCAAGTCCATGATTTGGTCATCTGGAATAGTCTCGAAACAACTTCCCGATTTGACTGCGACAGCTGCGAACGCGAGTCATGGAATGCCTCGCCTACGTAGCTCGGTCATTCCATGACCGAGATTGCCAGCCCCCAAGTGATTTCGAGACGATCGCAGAGTCGATTCCTCGGTTCGAACAGAGCAGTTTCTCGTGAGCCACTCGCCGCAACAATCGGATGACTTGTCTGCCAGCAAGGCAACCGCTGCGACTGGTCCTGTGGGAACCGCTGTGACGATTTCTCGACTGACCGTCACGGCCGGAGATCGTCCGTTGTTGCGGGACGCGTCGACGGCATTTCCGCCGGGAGACGTCACGCTGCTGCTGGGATGCAGTGGCGTTGGCAAGTCGGTTCTCCTGCGGACTCTTGCCGGGCTGATTGATGATTCGACGCCCGGCATTCGCTACTCCGGAGACATTCGCTTTGATCGGCCTGCAGATCAAGCCAATCACGCGGCCGCGTCGCATCCGGTCGCTGTTGTCTTCCAGAATTTTGCGCTGCTGGATGAACTGAGTCCGCTGCAGAATGTTGACATTGCGATCGACCACGCGTCGAAGTCGTTCCCATCAGGATGGGCTCGCGAACTGCTTCGGGATCTCAAGGTTCCAACCGATCGGGCGGTTTCGGTGCTCAGTGGCGGACAACAGCAGCGACTCGCCATCGCGCGAGCCATCGCTCCGGAAACGGATGTGGTTCTTTATGATGAACCAACCTCCGGGCTGGACAGTGAAACGGGACGACAGGTCGCGGAGTTGATCCGATCGACGCACGAACGGCATCGACGCACGTCGATCATTGTGACTCATGACTATCAAACTCTGACTCAGATCGCCGATAGGATTATCCTGCTGGATCATCTGACGCAGCAGCTCCGAGATGTGCCGAAGTCCGACTGGAACTCGATCGGCAAATTTCTGCAAAGTCCGCCCTCGTTCGACGCAGAGTCCCCAAAGCGATCGGCTCGCGAAGTCATTCGAGGATTCTTCGACGGCGTTTTCACAGAGACCGGTCGATTCGCTGAAGAACTGATTCTGCTGCCCTCGACGATCATTCCTCTCTGGCGCAGTGTGAAGTGGGGGCTGCGATATTCCGGTTACTATCTGTGGCTTGTCGCAGGGCCATCTGCGTGCGTTTACATTGCGATTGCCGGGATGATTCTGGGATACGTGTCGCAGGACTTTATCTTTCGGTACCTGCCGTTCCGCCAGTTCACGGAGCCGTTGCTGACGGAGAACCTGTTGCACGGAACGGGGTTCTCGCTGTTTCGGTTTCTGGTGCCGATCCTGGCCACGATTCTTGTCGCAGCCCGGTCCGGAGCCGCCGTAGCATCGGACGTCGGCAGCAAAGTTTACGGGAATCAGCTCGATGCGATGCGAACGATGGGAATGAATCCCTCGCGAATGCTCAAGACTCCAATCTTGTATGCATTCCTCATCGGCACGCCGTTGTTGACGTTTCTGAGTTACATCGTCGCGGCCGCGACAGCCGCGGTGGCGTTTCTGATGACTCATGGCGATCTGGGAATCGCCTTTTGGGATGGCCATTTCCACCATGAGCTTCGGCAGCCTGGATCGTGGTTCTTTCGCGGGGCCGGATGGTGGTTTGCCAAACTTCTCTGCTGCGGAATCGGGATCGCCTTGATATCGTGGCAGCACGGCAGTTCGCGAAAGCTGTCAGGATCGGAAATCAGCCAGGGGGTCACACGAACAATTCTCTGGGCGACGTTATACGTGCTGTTCATCCACTTTCTGTTTTCACTCTACGAGTTCGCACCCAAGGTGTAACGTTTTCATTCGATGGCCGGCAGGACCTGTTGTTTTCGCCTAACTGCCAGTCTCAAAATCACGTGGTGGTCTGGCAATCTCGGTCATGGAATGACCGAGCTACGTAGGCGAGTCATTCCATGACTCGTATCCGCAGTTTTCGCAGTCAAATCCGAAAAGACGGTTCAAGCGGTGAGTTATGTCCAAAATTCAAATCGATGACGCTCTCTTCGAACGAGCGCGAGTTGCAGCTCGGAAGGCGGGCTACAGCAGCGTTGATGAGCTGATTCGTAACGCCATTGAAAACGAACTTCGCCGGATCGGTGAAGACGACGCGGAAAAGCTCGTCAAGGACCAGTTGCGCGGCCTTGGCTATATTGAATGACGTCTCATGTTGTTGCCCCTGGTCCTGATTCTGAATTGCATCGCGAACTGGATTGCATCGATCCTTCTCGCGCCGGTGCAATGGGTTCCCGGGTGGGTTTCGGCGACGATCATTGCGATCCTGTCGGGACTCGGTCTGCTGTTAATCTTCAAGTACACGTCAAATCAACGGGCGATCCGTCGGACTCGCAATCAGATCCGAGCCAACGTTCTTGCGATCTCGCTGTTTCGAGACAGCATCGCCGTCAGCCTGCGATGTCAGGGACACATCATTCGACTGGCAATGCAACTCATGGCATACGCGATCGTGCCGCTGTTGCTGATGACGATTCCGGTTGTGCTGATGCTGAGTCAACTGGCACTGCGGTATCAGGCCCGACCGCTTCGCGTTGGTGAAGAGGCGATTGTTTCAGTCCGACTTCTCAAGGACAACGACAAGTCCGTTCAAACGATTCGCCTTGCGGAAAGTCCGTCGATATCCGTCGTCAGCGGCCCGGTGCGATCGCTGTCGAAAAATGTTGTGTTCTGGAATGTTGGCGGCTCCGAACATGGAAATCATCGACTGACATTCCAGATCGGTGAGGCATCGTTCGAAAAAGAGTTCATCGTCGGCGACGGCTTTCAACCCGTGAGTCTGCTCCGACCGTCTGCAAGTTGGCCGGACGCACTGTACCATCCAGCGGAACCGCCTTTTGAAGCGGGATCGCTCGTGCAGTCGATCGAAATCGATTATCCGGATCGCGACGGCATCGCCTGCGGCAGCAGAACGTGGCTGCTGTACTGGATTGTGGTTTCCATGTTGTCTGCGTATGTGTTCAAATCGTTTTTCAATGTCAGCGTTTGAAGTCGGCCCTCGAACTTTGGAAGTCGCGATGTCGTTTGAGCGTGAAATCATCATTGTGTCCGGCCTGCCACGGTCCGGCACATCGCTCATGATGCAAATGCTTCAAAGCGGCGGACTTGAAATCCTGACTGATCACGAACGCGTTGCTGACGACGACAATCCTCGCGGGTATCTGGAATTCGAACGAGTCAAGAAGATCCAGCACGACAAAACATGGCTGCCCGAGGCACGCGGGAAAGCTGTGAAGATGATCTCGCAGTTGCTGTATGAGCTACCGCCGACCGAGCACTACCGCATCATCTTCATGAATCGCAACCTCGACGAAGTCATCGCATCGCAGGAGAAGATGCTCATCCGCCGCGGCATGACGGTTCCGGATCGAACTCTGATTCGAAATGCCTTCGAGTCACACGTGCGGAAACTGCTCGATTGGCTTCCGAAGCAGCCATGCCTCAGCGTGCTGCATGTGGATTACGCAGATCTGATCGCGAAGCCCAGCCATTGGACGTCATTGCTCAAGTCGTTCCTCGGCCGACCCTTGAATATCGAGGCCATGCTGACGGCCGTCGATCCGACTCTGTATCGAAACCGGATGACCTGAAACGCTCCCGAGTTGAGTCGGCAACTCTGCGTTCGTACGAAGCGGCTTTCGTTCACGATCAACAGCCGTGGGCGGAATCCCGTTCGGCTATGACTTGAACGAATTTGGACGAGTGTCATCGGTTCACGCCTCAGCATGTCTGTCAATACCGATTGCACCAAATTTTTCAAAAGCATCAATGTCCGGGGTCGTTCCGATCCGATCAATGGAAGGGAACGTGTCGACCGTTTTGCGATTAACGGTTGCTCTCAAGCGATTGGAAATGAGAGTTTTGACGCGTCCGCCGCCAGGCATGCCACGGCATTCGGTGCTGTGGTCCCGCGAATCTGGCCGCTTTAGGGGATCGGGCATTCGCTCCGCACAGCGAATGACGATTTGGGGGATGTTTATGAAGATCAGACAGCCACTCGTGCTGCTGCTCGGAGGACTCTTGTCGTCCTCCAGTGTTGGCTGCGCGACGATCAATGCCATTGTCAGTGAGCATCGAGCCTCTGCCGGAGACAAGAATGTCTCTGCCGAACGCATGGTGGCGATTGGCCGAGTGTTTGAGAATCAGGGACGTCTCGATCAGGCGGAAGTGATGTATCGCCGGGCTCTCAAGAAGAGTCCGAACAACGAGGCGATTCGCGATCAGCTTCAGCAGCTTGCCGACAAACGCAACGGACGAACGTTCGGTGC
Organism: Ottelia alismoides; assembly: GCA_037367405.1. Taxonomy (NCBI): domain Eukaryota; kingdom Viridiplantae; phylum Streptophyta; class Magnoliopsida; order Alismatales; family Hydrocharitaceae; genus Ottelia; species Ottelia alismoides. The sequence goes on along the minus strand of JAZKJV010006924.1, from coordinate 151,675 downwards.
CGGATCGGTTGAATCGGCGATTGCAATGGCCGACAAAGCGACTGGCCGCGCGTCGATCCCGTCGAAGAAGGCGCAGCCAGTTCCTTCTCGCGATTTGCCGAAACCATCAGTTCAGGTGGCAGCCCAGGACATCGATGCCGGAAGCGCAAGTCTTCCGTCGATGATCAGCACGGCGGCCCTCCGCGATCTGCCGAGTGCGTCTTTCGTTCAGCCGGTCTCTGCAACTGCAAAATCCCCGTCTGAAATCATTGTGACGGCTGGAGAGATCCTGGAAATCGTCGAATCACCCGATCAGCATCGTGAACTGTTGCTGAATGGATTGAAGCACGGCGACTGCGCGGAAACTCGGTGCCTGTCTGCCACGCTTCTCGGCGACTGCGATTCCAGCGACTCCAGCATTCGCGACGCTCTGATCGAAGCCGCGGAGAACGAAACCAATCCACAACTGCTGCTGAGCATCGCGGATTCGCAGATCCAGCGTGAAGAAGCGACCGAATCAACGGCCGAATGTTTGATCAAGCTTCTGTCCGAATCGTCACAGGACGTTCGCGTTCAGGCATGCTCTGATCTTCGCTATTTCTCAGGAACGCCGTCCGACGCGAAGTGCGTTTCAGCATTGTCCGGAGCCCTGGATAGCCCGGATCAGTCGCTGCGAGCCATCGCAGCCGTGACTCTCGGCGACTTTCATCAGCTCGACAGCACGACCACTGAAAAGCTGAGAAAGCTTTCATCCGACAGCAGTTCGGAAGTGCGTGACGCTGCGTCCACCGCGGTTGCTCGAATCGGAAAGACCGGGAGCTGATCCTGCGGATTCGGCTTCGGCCCGCTTTCAGAACATCGTAGTTCGAAGATGTTCGTCCGGCCAGATTCTGGCCAGTCCGGCACGTCGAACAGAAGAACATGACGCTCACCGTTGTCTGGCTCAAGCCCGCACGCATGAACCAGCAGCAATCTGAGATGGATCTCAGGCGTGAGCAGTGAAAAGACGGTTTTGTCTTCGACAGGATGGAGTATTGAAATGACTCGAAGATCGGCAAAAGCCTGGCTGGCAATGATGCTGCTGGGAGCCGCAGGATGCAATGCAATACAAGACTATTGCATTGATGTCGAAACGCAGACACGAAACCACGTTCTGTCGTACAAAGCCTGGTGTCACTGGTCATGGTGCTACGATGACCTCGACTATCCGCACCACTTCGCCAAAGGCTTCCGAGCCGGATACGAAGACGTCCTGGCTGGTGGCAAGGGCTGTCAGCCCACGCTGCCTCCTCGATGGTACTGGAAGCCGTGCTATCAGACTCCGGAAGGCCGATGCAAGATTGCATCGTGGTTTGACGGTTTCTCGCACGGAGCGGTGGCTGCTCAACAGGACGGCTACGGTGCTTTGGGTGAGATTCCAATCTCGCCAACGGCCCGCCAGAACTGGCTCTCGAAGCATGCCAAGCCGAACCCAGCCTGTTTCGACGGAATGTACCACGGACCGATTCCAACCGACCCGGCCGCTGAGAATGATCCGAACGATCCGGATCTGAACCCTGAAGGCGCGATGAATCCTGACGGAGTCCCGCCAATGCCGGCTCTCCAGCCGATGGGAGAGAACATCCAGCCTCTTCGTCCATACGACGAAGGAGCCGTGCTTCCCGCACCTTGATTGTTCCTCGTCGTTCGCCGTACTTCGCTCTTTTTGAAACGTCAGTCATCCGGTCACTGCAGAGCCCATGCGCCTCAGTTGAATCAGGGAGAAGGTTCAAATGCCACGACTCAATCTTAGTTTCTGCAAGCTCGCAGACTGGGTGGCTTCAGCCGCATCAAGTCGCAAAGCCCTGCTGGCGATGCTGTTGCTGGGAAGCCTGTCCGCATCGGGCTGCAAGACCATCAACGCGGTTCCAGTGTCACGTGTTCCTCGCGAGATCCTGATGACAGAACTGAAAGACAGCTATCAGGATATCTCCCTGCTGCGTCTTCGTCAGGATCCACCGGAGACCTATCTGCTTGGTCCCGGAGACGTCCTTGGTGTTTATGTGAAGGGCGTTCTGGGTAACGAAGAAGAACTTCCTCCGGTGCACTACCCGGAAGACGGCAATCGTCCACCTGCAATTGGCTATCCAGTTCCAATTCGAGAAGACGGCACACTGTCACTTCCGATTGTGAAGCCGATCAAGGTGGAAGGCATGTCGCTCGTTCAGGCGACCGAAGCAATTCGAAAAGCCTATATCTATCCTGAGAAGATCATTCAGGAAGGTAAGGAGAGCATCATTGTTACGCTGATTCAGCAGCGAAAGGTGCGAGTCCTTGTCATTCGTGAAGAAAGCGGCGGTCAGGAAGGTGTGACGAAGCGAGGTACAGGCAAGGTCGTTGACCTGCCTGCCTACGAAAACGACGTACTCCACGCTTTGAGCGAAACCGGCGGTATGCCAGGGACCGATGCGAAGAACGAAATCATGATCTATCGAGGTCTCTATGCCACTGGCGTGGACTGCGACATGATCCTGAATCAGCTCTGCCCGGACTGCAACGATGACTGCGATCCATGCTTCTGCAACGAAGCTCCTCTGCCTGATCCGCCAAATGTGACTCGCATTCCACTGCGATATCATCCATCTAATCCGCCGGTGTTCTCGCAGCAGGATATCATCCTGAACGAAGGCGACATCGTCATCATCCGAAGCCGTGACAAAGAAACCTTCTTCACAGCCGGGATGCTTGGCGGCGGCGAGTATCCACTGCCTCGCGACAAGGACCTTGACATCATCGGCGCCATCGCGATTGCCAAAGGGCCACTCGGTAATGCCGGTACTGGTGTTGGAGCGATCGGACAGGGCGGCGGTGGAATGGGTGGTGGTGGAGGCGGCCGCGGAGGAAATCAATACTGCCAGCCGTCGGAGGCCATCATCGTGCGAGAACTTCCTTGTGGCAACTCCATCTCGATGAAGGTCGACCTGAACCGAGCTCTCGAGGATCCTGCAGAACGAATCCTGATCCAGCCTGGCGATGTGATCATGGTTCGCTACACGCTCTGCGAAGAAGTCGGAAATGTCTTCCTGAATGTCTTCCAGATCAACTACCTGCTCGGCCGTGGTCTGAACTAATCACAGAACTGAAGGCCGCAAGTGAGGCCCTGCCCGATGGGACAAGGTCAACAGTGAACCATCACAACAGGAATCAGGTTTGAAAGATCACTCGAAAGCTCAATGTCTTCCGGCCATGACTTAGCTTTCGAGTGACTCAAGCTGATCCCAATCCTTCGCATCTGATTCGGTCTGAGGTCCAGGTTCCACCTTCTCCACAACCGAACAACGCGAAAGAAAGCCGCCAAACACTGGCGGCTTTTTTCGTTTCACATGCTAGCAGTGCGATGCAACTTGATTTTCGGGTAGAGACATTGATGCGATACTTTGTCTGCACAAGCCTCGAAACGAATTCCCACTGAAATCTAAGTTGAGGTCAACTACGACTGCATCTAGCGACGCAGGCGTATTTGAAGGTCAGGGCCTCACGCCGCGACTGACTTTAGAACGCTTAACATAACCCACTTGACGGGGTTTGTATGATGGAGGTTCGAAGGATTTGGAATCCTGAAAGATCACGGAGGTATCGAGTCATGGCAGAGCCGTTGGTGTCAGATGAGTTGTGGGCTGTGGTGGAACCGTTGATTCCGACGCATGTGGCCAGTCAGAAGGGTAGGCGCCAAGGTTGGACGATCGAAAGGTTCTCACCGGCGTCCTGTTCATTTTGAAAGGTGGTATTCCCTGGGAAATGCTTCCGCAGGAGATGGGTTGTGGAAGTAGAATGTCGTGCTGGCGAAGATTGATGGAATGGCAGGAAGCCGGCGTCTGGGACAATTTGCATCATGAATTGCTCAATCGCCTGCGAGCGGCCGACCTGATCGACTGAACACGACAGCGGCCTTGGCATCTTTCAATGGGTCTCTGAACGCACCCTCGGCTGGCTTCACAACTTCCGCCGCCTCCGAATCCGCTTTGACCGCAACGACGAAATTCATCACGCATTCCTTAAGGCAGCGGCCTGGAAAAAATGTACCAACTTGGCGAGCGGCCGGTGTGAACCGGCCGGTACTTGTGATTCGAGGTAACGTCAAAACTCCGGTACCTCTTTTTCACGCTGCTGCCTAAGATCGCTGAATCCATCATCTGCTTCCCAAAACTTCAAACATGGTTTTGTTAGGCGTTCTAAGTATGAGTCGTCCGAATCCTGTTGTCGCCTTATTGTCATTGATCTGTCTTGCGGCCGGCGTTTTACTTTACCTCGACAGCAGCAGCATGCCCAACGCGGCAAACGACCGAGCATCCCTGGAATCCGTTTCACCACTTCCGGGATACACGAAACCAACGCAAGCCAATACGTTGGTAAACAGCGATGCCGTCAAGACAGACGTCAAGGGAAGTTCTGAATCCGAGGCATCAGATACGGTCACCGATGATTCAACGCGAAGTGTGGCCATCCACGTCAAAGGGCTGAAGAATCAGTCGTCCACTTTGTTTGTTGCTGTTTTTGACTCCGCAAAAGGCTTTCCAAAGCCTGAGCACAGCCGAGAAACGACGACCGTTCCGGTGACGACAGACTCCGTCGATTTTTCTCTCTCGCTGCCCGACCTCGCAACAACCGGCATCGCCATCTTCCAGGACCTCAATGGTGACGGCAAACTGACCAAGAACAGCTTCGGACTACCCACCGAACCCTACGGATTCTCCAACAACGTCCGCTCCACATTCGGGCCACCGTCGTTCAGCCAGTCCGCCTTCCGGGTCAGTGACAGCACCTCATCGATAGAGATCACGGTCCGCTGAGAATTCGGAGTTGCCCATCGATCTGCTTTCGCGAAAGTTGTCGCCGCAACGAAAGTGTCTTTCGCTATCGTGAGAAGGTCGCTGTCGAGAGGCCATGATGTTTCGATCGAGCACCATTCAGGGCCAGAATTGTGAAGATTGTTCGACAGGCCCTGTTCAGATAGTCGCCGTGGATGGATCGATTCCGGCCCAGCCGCCTGTAGGTCGCCAGCAAGTCTTGGCTCACTCGCGACGAGAAGATCGGCGAAAGGGAACCACCGGACGGCGCGTCCGAGACAATGCCAATAGCCGCTTCAAGAGAAAGGGAATCATCCGGAAACGAACTTCCGATATCCGGCCCAGGAAGTGTTTCTGCAGAATTCTGTCACATAGAAAAACTGATGCATTCTTGGAAACATACGAGGTCGGAAATTCACAGACCTCGTTCCTCAGGATGGAGTTTCCCGCGTGATTCGTTCGAGATTCAGTCACATCCCCGGTAATTCGAAAAGATCGATGAACTGGCAGATTCCGGCGAGGGCCAACGTTGGCCATACTGAATACCTTGTTCCGATTTATCGCCTTGTTGATTCGTTCGGGTCGGAGATGCCTTTCGTGGATTCTGGGTTCACTTCAGAAGATGCCGGGGAGTTGCAGTGCATCAGCCGGATTGAAACGATCTGGAGTGTTGTCGTGCAGTCTCGAACTGAGAACAATGGCGGCGACGCGACTGCCGCACGAGCCGCTTTGGCCGAACGATACATGGGAGCGATTGCTCGATATCTGCATCGACTCTTGAAGAACCACGATGATGCAACGGATGTGGCTCAGGATGTGTTGACTCGAATGCTGGCCGGGAAACTGTCGAATGCCGATCCAACACGAGGACGATTTCGTGATTATGTGAAAGCGACTGTCCTGAACGAAGTGCGTCAGTTTATTCGAAAGTCGAAGCTCAGGAATTCTGTTCTGCAGCTCCGCGACATCGATTTGCTGGAAGCCGCCGATGTGCCGGTGGACGATCCGTGGCAAGCCTGTGTCACGGCGGAGATTCTGCGACGATCCGAAATGCGTCTGGAGGCCTGGTGCAAAGACGACAACCAGCCGTTTGCAAACATTCTGCGGTGGAAGAAGACCAATCCGACGGCCGACTCGAGGACACTGGCGGAGTTCCTGTCGGAGCTGCTGGGTCGAGAAATCTCGCCTCCCAATGCGCGAAAGTTGGTTCAGCGTTCGCGTGAAAAGCTGGCGGAGTTTATCGTTGCAGGCGTGATGGAAACATTGCCGGAGAATCAGAGAACCCGGCAAGCGGTGGAGGAGGAACTCATTGACCTGCAGCTTCATTCCCATTGCCAAACAGTGTTGCCGCTGCTTTTTCCGGAGATATAGTCGAAGCCCATCCCGGTGAAGTGTCTCACGCTGTCGTTGAACTACGCTGTAGCGGAATTCGAGAGAATTCCCCGAGGCTTCCGAATTCTTACGAATCCGGCTACATGTTTTTACGCTGAACCAAAATGAAACCGCCTGAAATGTGCATCGTGCGGGCATAGTGCCAGTCAGGATCAACTGTTGAATTCTTTACCACACGCCACCGATGATCCCGAGCGATTGCAGGATTTCCTGCAGATCGAAGAACTGTGTGACCGCCATGAGAAAGCGCTGCAGGAAACTGCTGGCCGAGTGTTGATCGAAGAAGTGCTGTCACACTGCCGCATCGAGTTGCGTGAGCAAGCGATACAGGCTTTGGTGCTGCGCCACCTTGAGGTTTGCACAGAGAATCGATTCGCGATTGATGTCGACGATCTGCTGGCTCGATTTCCCTCGGCCGGGGCTCAGATTCAGCATTTCATCAATCAGAATCTGAGCAACGATGGATCGAAATCAACGCTTCGCATTCCGGATCGGTCCGCTTTGTCCAGTCGGTGTGAACAGAGCGCTTTGCTGTCGCTTGGTCCTTTGGACGCCATCGATCTTGCGGATGATGGACGGGGTGCATCCGTCAAACCTGATCAGCTCCCATCATGGCAAGGCCATCGGCAGTCGATCGGAACGTACAAGTTGCTGTACCAGATCGGAAGAGGCGGATTCGGCGCGGTTTATCTGGCGTGGGAAGAGTCACTCCATCGGTATGTGGCAATCAAAAAGCCGACGATGGAACTGTTCAGGGACCAGACGCACCTTAGGAACTGGCAGAACGAAGCTCGCGCAGCGGCGAGTTTGAAGCATCCGAATGTGCTCAGCATCTTCTCTCTCGGTCAAGCGCTGAATGAGCTTGGAGAACTGCAGTACTTCATCGTGATGCCGTACATCGACGGCGGCAGTCTGCATGATCGGCTCAAGCGGAAAGACGAGTTGTCGCTGCGGACGTTTGTGTCGATCCTGAGTCAGATCGCCGATGCCCTGCAATGTGCGCATGAGAAGAAGCTGATTCATCGAGACGTTAAACCGGGCAACATCCTTCTGGATCGCTCGTCCGACACGCCGTATCTGAGTGACTTTGGGCTCGCCATATCTTTCGACGATGTGATCGCAGATCAGCACGTTGCGGGGACACCATCGTACATGAGCCCCGAGCAGGCATTGGGGGCGGGGCATCTTGTCGATCATCGCACAGACATCTATTCGCTGGGGGCGATTCTCTACGAAGTGCTGACCGGGCATGCTCCGTTCCATGACTGCAAGGCGGCTGATCGGCTGGCGAAAGTCCGTTCCGAAAGTCCCGCTCGACCAAGCGACTTGAATCCCGCTATTCCGTCAGAGCTGGAACGTATCTGTCTGAAAGCGATGGCCCGTCATGTGACTCATCGCTACAGCACCGCGCGGGAATTTGCTGAGGATCTGAATGCGTGGCTGGCATCGGAATCCAATCAACTGGCGGCTCTTGAACTTCGCATCCGCCCGCGTGGCCTGCGTCCGTTCGGTCGGGATGACGCCGACTTTTTTCCGTTGCTCGTCCCCGGCTTGCGAGACCGCGACCAGTTGCCGGAACAGTTGCAGTTCTGGAAGCGTGGTCTTGAGTCTCGCGATCCAGCGAACGCCTTTCGCGTTGGATTGCTTTACGGTGCCAGCGGATGCGGAAAGACTTCGCTGCTTCAGGCCGGGTTGCTTCCTCGCATGGATTCCTCCATCGAAATCATTTGCGTCGAAGCGACCAGCGATGACACCGAGTCTCGTCTTTATCGAGCCTTGAATGCAACGCTCAGCAAACGGCCGATCGGTCTGTTTCTGCAGCAGGACACGTTGGATCTGCCGTCGTTATGTCATGCGATTCGCCGTGCGGCAGAGGCCACAGCGGGCCAGTCGCGTTCTTCAAAGTTCGTTCTGATCATCGACCAGTTCGAACAGTGGCTGCACTCAAATGAAGTGACCGGTGAAGCCGCACTTGTGCGAGCCCTCAAGCAATGTGATGGCGTTCATCTGCAGGCTATGCTGCTCATCCGCGACGACTTTGCCATCCCGGCAGCACGACTGATGCGCGAGCTGGATGTGAGACTGGAACAGGATGTCAATTACGCCGCTGTCGATTTGTTCAACACGAATCATGCCTCACGCGTTCTTCGATGGATGGGACGTGCGATGGGGCGACTGCCGCAAACTCTGAGTCAGATGACCGATGACCAGTCGGAGTTTGTTCGCAGCGTCGTCTCGGAACTTTCGGAGAAGAACCTGGTCTCTCCGGTGCGACTCGCTGTCTTCGCGGAAATCGTTCGCGACAAACCATGGACGCCTGCGACACTCGAACAGCTTGGTGGTGTCGAAGGTGGTGGCGTCGCGTTTCTGGAAGACTGCTTCGGCCGTAAGAGCATTCATGCGGACTATCTCCGGCATAGCAAAGCTGCCGCGGCGATCCTGAAGTCATTGCTTCCCGAATCAACGGTCAACATCAAAGGCCGAATGCGACCGGTTCAGGATCTGATTACGATCTCCGGCTACTCGAACCGCCCGTCCGACTTTCACGAACTGCGGCGGATCCTTGATACCGAGCTTCGAATCATCAGCCCCACCGACCCCGACGGCCATAGTGATCAGTCGGCTCAGCAGGTCAAGCTCCAGTGCTACCAGCTCACGCACGATTTTCTTGTCCCGGCCGTTCGCGAATGGCTTCGTCGTCAGCAACTGGAGACGGTTGAAGGTAAAGCACAACTGCGTCTGGCAGAGGTCGCCGCGCTGTGGAACTCAAATTCGACGACAGGCAACTTACCGAACCTGTTCGAATGGATGAAGTTTCTCCGTCGAACACAACGATCTGCCTGGTCTGAAATCGAACGCCTGGCAATGAAGAAAGCGTCATTGCTTCACATTCGAAGAATCGTCACCGTCTTGCTGCTGACCATCGCGTCGATCGGCACGGTCATGATGATCAGGGAATCGGCGGACCAGCAACGTCAGGAAATGCTGGCGAAGGCTGGTGATGAGAAACGCAACTCCGAAGCGAAACGACTGATTGATGGTTTACTTAGCGCGCAGATGGACGAGCTTCCATCCATTCTTGGCAGCCTCGAAGAGTTCCGGGATATCTCAACACATCGGTTGTGGAAAGAGTTTGATGAGAACCCTGAAGACTCCACCGCAAGGCTACATGCTGCCATCGCCATTTTGACTGAGACTGGCACGATACTGAGTCTCAACAACGAACGAATCGAGAAGGACATCGTTCCCTACATCGCGATGCGATCGCTGCAAGTATCGCCGTCCGCCTGCGTCACGATTCGAACACTCATTCGTCGAGCACCGGAGAAGTTCACGACGGAGTTCGACAGTTTGTTCCGAGCTATCATTCGGAACGAATCAGAACCCGCGCCCCTGCGATGCCGCGCGGTGTGCATGATGCCCGAAGTGATCCGTGCGTCGAGCCATACGACTGAGTCGATGATTGCCACGGACGATGCGGCACGCGATGCTGTAATTCAGTCATTGCCTGCACTGATCGCGACAGAACTCACACGAATCAACCCGGCCGAAACAGCAGCGTATCGCGAACTGTTGTGGCCCGCTCGGCAGTCACTCACAGCGCCGCTGGCGACTGTCGTTGATCAACTGACACCACGCACGTTGTCCAGATCGCTGGCTCTGACGTTTCTGGCAGAGTTTGCCTCGGAGTCGCCCAGGGAACTTGTGACGACCGCGCTTCGGATTGAACCGGATGAACTGAAGGCACTCGTACCCGCTCTCACTCAGCAGCGTGAGACGATCAGCTCCGTTTGCAAGGAAGCCGTAACGGTCGGGTTGAAGGAGCTGGCAAAGGCACAAGACGAAGATCTGCTGCTGAACGCTGTTGCCGTCGAAGACGGTCAGGAGCCGCCGGATCGTCGACATGATCGCATTGTCCGGGAAACGGCTGCTGCATTGACGATTGTCCTGATGATGGGAGAGTCAACATTCGTTCGTGAGACGCTGGTTTTGCCGCATCCCGAACTGATTGCCATTCGCGCTGAGTTGATCCATCGGTTGATTCCCGCGGAGATTCCATTTCGACCCATAGAAGCTCTGTGTTCGTTCCAACCCGATGCCAGCGAAGAACAGCTTCGACTGAGTCTGTTACTTGTTGGCGAATATGCAGCAGCGAAGCAACTGAATGCCGGCGAGCCGCTTCGACTCCGACCGATGCTGGAGACTCTGTTCACTCAGCATCCGAACGCTGGCGTTCACTCCGCGGCTGAATGGTCACTTCGACGGCTTGGTGTGACGCCCACAATTGCGACGCCCCAAATCCCGACTCGCAGCGAAAATGGACCCGTTCCAGAACCGCAAATAGCGAACTGGTATTGGACGAACCCCGTAATCGTCAACAAGACGGTCTCCGACGCGGACCAGACAGCGTCAGCGGATCATGCCACAGCGAATCACATCGCGGAGGACTTAAGTGTCGATCATGTCATTACGATGATGATCTTTGAACCGCAGCAGTTTCTGATGGGATCGCCAGTGACAGAATCGGGGCGATGGGATGGAGCCGATGGCACGGCAGAGAATCTTCATCGCCGTCGCATTCCGCATCGATTCGCCGCCGCGGCTCATGAAATTTCGATCGCTCAGTTTCAGGTTTTTCGTCCGGACTATCTGCCGAAGTATCCCGGTAGCGCGAGCCGACTGCCGGCCCAGTTCGTTTCGTGGTACGAGGCGGCTGCCTTTTGCAACTGGCTCAGCGAACGTGAGGGCATTCCGCGCGAGCAATGGTGCTATGACGCGGATCAGCCGTTTGAAGAAGGCATGATGTTGCGCGAGGGATTTCTATCAAGAACGGGCTATCGTCTTCCGACCGAGGCGGAATGGGAATGTGTCTGTCGAGCAGGAACTCGATCACCCTGGTTTTTCGGATATTCTGATCGACTGCTCCGACATTACTCGCCTCATACAGAACGCTTTGCCGATCGCTTCTTTTCTCCCTGCGGAAATCTGAAGCCAAACGACTTCGGACTGTTTGACGTCTATCTCAATGCTAACGAATGGACTCACGATCGCTATCTGGTGTGGGAGCCGATGGGAGGATTATTGGATCTGACGGAAGACCTCACTCCGCCCCGCAACAATGTCGGCCGCGTTCTTCGAGGCGGATCCACCACCGGTCCGACTCAGACCGCCCGCTCTGCATCGCGCCGTTCTCTTTACCCCGACGACAACGCTGACACCTTCGGCCTCCGTGTCTTTCGGACGCTGCCTGCGAGAAATCCGGAAAATTCTGTCACACGCTGAATCTCGTGCATTTGTGCTGCTGGAGGGCTCACTCTGATCGCCAAAAACGTTCAGATCAGCCCTGAATTTGTTCGTTTCAAGAGGTTGTGATCGCATCGGCGAAGGATGTTGCGCGATCCGACAAAAACGGGCTCAGCGCACATGAAGACGGCCGATCAGTTACTGTCAACTCTTCAGGAACTCGGCTTGTTTTCTGCAGACGCGATTGGGGAGGTCAAGCGTCGGTGGCAGCAGAGTGGCGTTCGGCCGGATGCGGTTGCGGCCGCGAAGGAGCTGGTGAAGACGGGGCGGCTGACTCGTTATCAGGCGGAGGAGATTCTGAACGGCCGTGGGGCGAGATTGTCGTTTGGGGCGTATGTGATTCTGGACAAGCTCGGCCAGGGCGGGATGGGGATGGTGTTGCGAGGGCAGCATCGGGAGATGAAGCGGCCGGTGGCAATCAAGATGCTGCCGAAAGAAATGTTGAAGAACCAGGAGGCTTCCCAAAGGTTTAAGCGCGAGACTGAAGCGGCCGGACGACTGCTGCATCCAAACATCGTCACGGCGTACGATTCCGGGACGATCGATCACACGCCGTATCTGGTCATGGAACTGGTCGCTGGCTCGGACCTGCACAGCTTTGTGAGCGACCATGGGCCGATGCGAGTGCTTGATGCGATCCATTGCATCACGGAAGTTGCACGCGGGCTGGAATACGCTCATGACCAGGGCATCGTGCATCGTGACATCAAGCCGGCAAATCTGTTGCTGGCCACGGGATCTGCCTCCGGCACAACCAAGGCAGGAGCCGAGGCGGTTGCCGCGTTGGCGGAAACGGCGAAGGCTCCGGAAGTTTTGAAGTGTCGAGTCAAAGTACTTGACATGGGACTGGCACGCATTGACGAAGCTGCACTCGCTCAGGCGACCAATGCCCAGGCAAAACCCGGAGCCTCGCCGCTCACCGGCACTGGCGACATCATGGGCACGGTCGACTACATGTCGCCCGAACAGGCGGTTGATACGCGTTCGGCCGATGCTCGCGCGGATGTGTATTCGCTCGGGTGCACACTGTGTTATCTGCTCACAGGTCATCCGCCGTTCAGCGGCGAGACCATGGTTCAGCGATTGATTGCTCATCGCACGCAGCCAATCGTGTCGCTGCGGAATGAGCGGCCGGATGTTCCGGAATCGCTCGATCGGCTGTATCAGAAGATGCTCGCCAAGCATCCGGACGAACGCCTCGCGAGCATGACGGAAGTCATCACTGCGTTGGAAGACTGCCGACTGGAAGTCAGCCCGGAGGCTCAGAAAGCCGCGATGATTCGCAAGCCCGCTGCAGGCGATCAGGCGACTCGCATGGGCAAGGCGGGATCGATTGAAACGCTGCGAAGTCGCAAGACGAAGACTCAACGCTACGATGAGGATATCATCGACGATGAATCGCCCGACGCCGATGATGAACAAAGAACCGTTGTTCGTCGCCGAACCACGCGTCAGGCTCCGCAGACCGTCATCGTGCAAAGCAGCGGTCAGTGGATCTGGCTGACAATGGGGATTGCCGGCATGCTGCTGATTGGCGGCATGGGATACGCAATCCTGCAACTGCTGAATCGCGAGCCGCAGGACAAGGTCGTCATCGTTGAGAAGGAAACCAAATCCGACAGTGACCGCGCAGAAGTCGTGCAGGCACCGCTGCTGAACAGCGAAAGATCGATCGCCGAATGGGCGTTGTCGAATGGCGGGCGTCTCCGCATCTTTCCTCAGAAGGGCGAGCCGCAGGATGTCTTCGATCGCGGCGGTCTTCCAGCGACTCCGTTTCGTATCGACGTGCTGGCCGTTGACGGAGCCAGCAGCGTGACCGACGCAGAGATGTCGTCGATGAATCGACTGAAGTCCATGTCCGAATTCAGCGCGGCTCGCACGGGGATCACTGACGAAGGTTTGAAAAGTCTCGTCGGTCTGTCAACGCTGAAAAGCGTCAACCTACGCGGCGTGGCGTTAACGGACAGCGGGCTGGAAACGATTGGAAAGATTCCGCAACTGTCGTTTCTGTCTGCCGACGGCAACTTCACCGATGACGGAATCGCTCAATTGAAACAGCTTCAGCAACTGGAACATTTGGCGTTGTCCGCTGACGTGGCGAGCAATTCGGCGATCACGACGATCGTGGCGCATCATCCGTCTCTGGTCACGTTTCTGACGGAACACTTCAACGTGAACGATGACGGTCTGACTCCGCTGCTGCACCTTGCCGAATTGCGAGTGCTCGGCCTGGCCGATGCGCCGCTGACGGATGCGAGTGTGGACACTTTATCGCAGATGAAACAACTGACGACGCTCATCGTGCAGGGCACAAAAATCACTCCTGACGGCCTGCGAAGACTGCAGGAAGCTCTGCCCGCCTGTCGCATCTACGGCGGCAAGTTTGACCCTCGCCGAAACGCCGTCCGTGAGATTCTCGAAGCGGGCGGCAAAGTGACAATCGCCGCGATAGGACAGCCTCCGTTCGAACTCGCCAACTTCGCGCAACTGCCCGATGACTTCTCCGCGCTGAGCATCAACCTCGCTGGTGTGAAAACCGTGAATCTCTCCAGCATGGCATTGAACGACGTGACGGATCTGAACCTCGCCGAATCCGGAGTCCTCTCCCGCGACATCGCTCGACTGAGCACCTACTTCCCGATCCTGACGTCGATCGACCTGACAAGCACATCCGTCAACGACACGACCTGCCTCCCATTGCAACTGGTGAAATCTCTCCGCTTCTGCGACATGTCTCGCACTCAAGTCTCCAACACCGCTGGTAACAAGCTCAAACAAGCCAACCCCGACTGCGAATACCTCTGGGGCGAACCGCCAAGATCACCAGACCGTGAAGTCGCGGAATGGGTGGTCGACCAGGGAGGAGCATTCTGGGCGAACCTCGAGGATGGGGCTCGCATCAAGATCACAGACAGATCTCAAATGCCAGAGCGTTTCAAAATAGTGGATATCTGGGAAGTGAAGAATAGTACGACGAGTGATCTTGAGAGGGTCGCCCAGCTCAAAGAACTCAGACATCTGACATTCTCAAACTTACACCAACTGGACGATGAGAAACTCTCGGTCGTGGCGAAGTCGCGATCGATCACCCACTTGAACACTGGATGGGGCGACAATAGCCGAGTCACCGATGCGTCCATGAGAGCCCTTGGGAGACTTCGAGTTTTGCGGAGCCTGTTGATGGTCCGCGTCTCTGTGTCTGAGGCTGGCATCCAGGCTTTGGGCTACCATCCGGAAATGGAGAGTTTCAATCTGTTCGACCCACAGAACGCGAATCTGGGTTCCGGTGCAGCGATCGCGATCACGAAACAGTTTCCAAATGTCACTGGACTCGCATTTCAGTTTCGCTGTGATGGCAATGCGGTGCAGCAGATTGCTTCACTTCGCAATCTACGGCATCTCGCGATCTGTCCGAATCTTGATGACGAGACCATCAAGTTCTTTGAAGGACATCAATCGCTTGTGTCGATCAACCCGGGCCAGCACTGGGCTCAAGACTTGAAGTTCTCAGACATTGGCATGCAGAGCCTCGCGAAGATTCCAAATCTGACCAACGTCGTGCTCGATAACACGCTAATTTCGGATCGTGGGGCGAACGAGTTGCTGAACTTGAAGCACCTGAAGTCTGTCACGCTTGGCGGCACTGGAGTCACCCATCGAACAATCAAGCAACTGAAGGCTGCATTTCCCGATATCGTAATTATTGGGGCTAGCCGGCACTGGGCCGCCACAGCAACGGTCATGGCGGGCGGCAAGCTGGTGATCGTCACAAAAGCAGGCCAGCGGCGAACGGTGACAAACATCGATCAGATACCAGATGAAGACTTCGAAGTCATCGAGCACGATCTCTCGGGCACCGATTATCTTCGTGAACCAGTTAACTGGGCATTTCACGACGTTATTCGACTTAACATCTCCAACACTCAATGGTGCGACGGCGTGTGGGTTGCGGGAATGGGAGTCGCGTGGAACGGCCCGAACCTGCGTCTTGAGTACCTCGACGTGTCCAACACCAAAGACTGCTTCGACCAGCATATCCAGTCGCTGAAACACATTCACACCCTGCAAACCCTGATCCTCAAAGGCACCAACGTCACCGCCGCCGGAGTGCAGGCCCTCTCCCAACAACTCCCCGGCTGTCGCATCGAATGGGACGGCGGCGTGGTTGGACCATAAGGCGGCGGTCGACACACCGATCGATTACTTTGGAGTCGTTCGATCGTACGTTTGCTGCGAATCGCGGTGAGGGCTCAAGTTTGCATCGAGTCGTGCAAAGGTTGATGCGCTGCGGTTTTCGTTAGCCGCGGAACTCTGAAGCGTTGATCTGATGGCGTGCGAGCATTTTGTGCATGCCCTGACGAGTCACACCGGCCTCATGAGCAGCTCTGGAGACATTGCCGCGGTGATTCTTCATGAGCCCCACGAGATAACAACGTTCAGCGTCGTCGAGGGCGTGCTGATGCGTGCCATGATCGATGCCCGCATTCGTACGATGGACCGACTTCAACGACCGTAGCGAGTCCGGCAAATCGTGGACTTCAATCCTCTCCGATCGAGCGAGCGCGATGGAGCGTTCGATCACGTTGCGAAGTTCTCGTACGTTGCCCGGCCAGCGATAACGTCGAAAGCAATCCAGCACTTCGTCAGAGAGTTCCGTCACTCGAACGATTTCTGGTTGCAGTCGGTGCAGAAAATACTCAGCAAGGCGAATGATATCGTCACCGCGGTCTCGCAATGGGGGTAGTTCCACGTGTATGACAGCCAGTCGATAGAAAAGATCTCGCCGAAACCGTCCGGCCGCGACTTCGTCGGAGAGATTGCGATTGGTCGCACAGACGAAGCGCGTATTGAAGGTCTCGGTTGCCGTTTGACCGACCGGAGTAAAAGTTTGCTCCTGAACAGCTCGGAGCAGCTTTGCCTGAAGTGGCAACGGCAGTTCACCGATCTCATCAAAGAACGCTGTGCCGAGATGGCATTCAGACAATAATCCCTTCTGATCTTTGATGGCCCCGGTGAATGCACCTTTGACGTGTCCAAACAACACGGATTCAAAAAGGCTTTCGGGAATCGCTGTGCAGTCAATCGTTCGGAATGGTTGACCGGAACGTGAACTCCGCTGATGAATCGCGCGCCACGACTTCTTTCCCGGTGCCACTTTCTCCCGTAATCAGCAGCGAAGGTCTCAAGTCAGTCTGATCCGCCAACTTTTTCAGCATCACGCATCAGTGTGTTCGCAGCGTCGGTCACATCGCACGCCGCTACCTCGGCGTATCGGCCCGGAGGTGCGAAGCGAAATCCCGTTCCTCACATCGGTCGTGACAACCGGAGCAGAGGAAGAATGGAGCGAGACGGGCTATAACACGAGTTGTAGATACGCTACAGGAACGAGGATTCAGGTAGTGTCAGCCCAAACGATATGGCGGGACCTTGTAACAGCGAGTGGACTATACAGTGGTAGAAAGGATCGCTTGAGCGGCCTTCGAACACACATGAAAAACCGGAGTAACACATATTGGTGCGAAAGGCATTTTCTGAGCCATCCGGGACTGTTGACGTGACGGAGACGCGTTCAGGTGTCGAGTGGTTCTTATGGCCAATTCGTCAAACTGCTTTGCAGCATGTGACGAGTCTTCCACATATGGTATCCCATGAAGAAACCAGCAGCCTGAAATTCCGCTGATTCACTTCCAATGAACCATGTGGCAGTCAGATGATTCGTCTGACAAAGGCTTCACAATGAGAGACAGATCTCGCTAAGATGAGCGGAGTGATACTGACCATTTGGTTGGCGTCCCGTGGGATTCCTTGAGCATTTCCAGCATTCGGTCGAGATCGCTGCCCAATACTCAATTGCGACAAATCCAATGACAGATCAATCCATTACCGGCTGGATCCGGGGCAGTGAAGCAGGAGACGACCAGAGTCAGGAGAAGCTCTGGAATCATTATTTTGACCGTGTCGTTCGGCTGGCGCGATCCCGAATGTACGCAATCCAGGCGTCAGTCTATGACGAAGAAGATGCGGCCGTCAGTGCTCTGAATAGCCTATTCCGAGGTATCCGGAAAAGCCGATTTCCAGATCTACACAGTCGCGACAACCTTTGGCGATTGTTGATCCTGATTACTCATCGCAAGCTCATCGCTCAAAAACGACGACAAGCCGCTCGCATCAGCCCTGTGATCCAGGATGAAGCCAGCGAAAGAATTGATCAAATCGTAAGTTCTGAGCCGACTCCCGAGATGGTCGCGGAAATGATGGACGAAACGGAAAGCCTGCTGAATCTCCTCGGCGATGACTCGCTTCGTCGGATTGCGGTGATGCGATTGGAGGGGTTATCGACTGAGGAGATCGCCGAGCGACTTAGGCTAACGTCACGTACAATCCGCCGAAAAATCGAACGAATCCGTGATGTTTGGGGAGTTCCGGAAGAAGATTGAAACTTGTCGAGATTGATGTCCGGAGCGGCAGGGGTTGTACCATTTGGAGATTAGCCAATAGATGTTTTGGTGGTTTCGCTTCTCGCTCTCAGCCTGTGAATTCAAATGTCGCACGGACTTGTCAGGCCTTCGTGCGACAAAGTAGCGTCCAACTCGATGCCCTGAAAAGAGCGTCCTGCCAAGTCTTGCTGTCTCTGCGAATTGTTCCGAGCTGTCCCGATGACTCACCTCACTGAAAAAGAAATCCGGGAACGATTAGACCCGGTCTGCGACGCCTTTGAAGCCGCCCTGGGCCGGGGCGAACGACCAATGCTGACCGACCTCGTGCTGAGTGCGGCTCCGGAAATTCGATCGCCGCTCTTCACTGAACTGCTCGCTATCGAATTGGAATTCAGGACTCAGGTCGGCGAAGTTCCCGGGCCAGCGGAATACGAGTCACGGTACCCGGGTTTTACCGCCGAGATTCAGGGTATGTTCCGAAAAGAGCGTGCTGCCGAGAGGGAAGAATTACGGAAAACGTCTGACGAGACCGGCGTGTCTCCGGAGACGCCGTCCCCTGCGACCGATTCCCTGATGGTTAAAACCTTGCTGGCCGACGGCTGCGACACGGTTGACGATGCCGACGACGAGGGTGGCTCAGGCGAGGTCGAGTTCCGCAAGTACCTTCAGCCGTCGATGCGTACAGGCTGGCTGGGACGGCTGGGGCACTACGAGATCGAGGCGATTCTCGGCCGCGGAGCGTTTGGGATCGTCGCCAAGGCACTCGACGAAAAGCTGCACAGGGTTGTTGCCATCAAGCTGATGAAGCCCGATTTGGCCGCAACAGCGCCCCCTCGCCAGCGATTCTTGCGGGAAGCTCGCACGGCCGCTGCCGTCAACCACGAAAATATCGTGGCCATCTATGCCGTGGAAGAGCAGCCGATCCCGTATCTGGTGATGGAGTACGTTCCCGGCAAGACACTCCAGCAGCGGATGGACGAGAGGGGACCGTTCGAAGTCAAAGATGTCCTGCGGATCGGTCAGCAGGTCGCCGCAGGTCTCGCTGCAGCCCACGGGGCCAACCTGATTCATCGCGATATCAAGCCGTCGAACATTCTGCTTACCGGAGGGCTTGCCGAGCGGGCGAAGATTTCCGACTTCGGCATGGCCCGCGCGGTCGATGATGCCAGCATGACCCAGTCGGGCCTAATCGCCGGCACGCCGTTATATATGGCGCCCGAGCAGGCGCTGGGCGAAGTGCTCGACCACCGCGCCGACCTGTTCAGCCTGGGGAGCGTTCTGTACCAGATGGCGAGCGGTCGGCCACCGTTCCGCGCGGCGAATACTCCGGCCGTTCTCAAGCGAGTGTGTCAAGACACACCGCGGCCGCTGCATGATGTGCTACCGGGGATTCCCGGCTGGCTGGAAACCGTTATCTTCAGGCTGCTCGAAAAGCAGCCGGACGATCGTTATCAAAGTTCGCAGGAATTAGCCGACCTGCTGGCCCGGTGCCAGCGGGAGCTTGAACTCCATGGCAAGGTGACGTGTGTCGGCGAAAGCCAGCGTGCCGAGGAATCTCCGGGCATTGCGCCAGTGAAACGGGCCGAACCAAAAGCGCAGCGGAATCCGATCGGCTGGCTGATCGGGAGCGTCCTGGCCGTGGCCGCGGTGATTGGATTCGCACTGTGGAATCGTGGGAAGAAGACACCCGATTTAGACACGTCCATTTCCTCCAATGCGCCGCCATCCACCTCGCCGACATCCTCGCCGACAGAGGCCCCGACGACGAAGCCACCAGAAATCAGCGGTTCGCAGGGCAGGCCCGCTGAAGCGCCGAATGGCAATCCTCCAGAGAGCGATGCCTCGCCGCTGCAAGACATCGCCGAACTGAGCGAAAAAAAGCGAACGGTCCGAAAATCGCGGCCGACGGTATGACGCTGTGGTTTCACGCCGACCGAGACGCAGTAAGCCGCAGATTGGTTCTTTGGCAGTCACGCCGACAGTCGACGAACGAATCTTTCGGCGTGCCGGTCAGAGTCGAAGACTCGATCAACAATCAGCCCGAACACAATGTGACGGATGTGACGCTTTCCGCTGACGGGCTCGTACTGTGTTTCTGCCGTACCAAAATCGGGGCAGGCGGCAATTCTGATCTTTGGATGAGCACTCGCCCCAGCGGTGATGCTTCCTGGTCAGAACCGATCTCGGTAGGGCCGAGCGTCAATACGGAACATGGCGAATGGGAACCGGAACTTTCGCCGAATGGACTCGAGCTTTTCTTTAACTCGAGTCGGCCGAACGGAAGCGGAGGGACTGATCTGTGGGTCTCGCGGCGAGCGAATCGTGAGGCCGAGTTTGGTCCCGCCGCGAACCTGGGACCCAATGTCAATTCGAAGGACAACGAAGGGGGAGCGGCACTCTCCGGTGATGGTCTGACACTCGTGTTTCACCGCGACACGCCCACCGGAGTCACCCTTTGGCGAGCCACTCGCAATTCGCTGGATGCCGCGTTCGAGGCTCCGCAGCGCGTGAAGATTTCGCTCCCAGCCAACGAATGGTTCTGCAGCGTCTGCCTCACCGCATCGGGCGAGGAACTTTACGGCATGCGCCGCTCGAAAAATGGCAGCACCCTTGCGAAGTCGCGGTTGAAGCCTGTTGGTGCCGAGGAGGCCCTGACGAAGGAGTCCCCGACAACGAAGCCACTGGAAACCATCGGTTCGCAGGGCAGGCCCGCCGAAGCGCCGATTGGCAATCCTCCAGAGAGCGATGCTTCGCCGCCGCAAGACATCGCCGAACTGATCGGAAGAAAAGCGGAAGGTCCGAAGATCGCTGCCGATGGTATGGCGCTATGGTTTCACGCGTGGGATGACCACGGCATAGGCAACCACCGATTGGTTCTTTGGCAGTCATGGCGACAGTCAACGAACGAGCCTTTTGGCGTGCCGGTCAGAGTCGAAGATTCGATCAACAATCAGCCCGATCACAATGTGACGGACGTAACGCTTTCCGCTGACGGGCTCGTGCTCTGTTTCTGCCGAACCAAAATCGGGGCAGGCGGCAATTCTGATCTTTGGATGAGTACTCGACCCAGTGGTGATGCTTCCTGGTCTGAACCGATCTCGGTAGGGCCGAGCGTCAATACGGAACATGGCGAATGGGAACCGGAACTTTCGCCGAACGGACTGGAACTCTTCTTTCACTCGAGTCGGCCGAGCGGAAACGGAGGGATCGATCTTTGGGTGTCGCGGCGAGCGGATCGTGAGGCCGAGTTTGGTCCCGCCGAGAACCTCGGCCCCAATGTCAACTCGAAGGACGTCGAAGGAGGAGCGGCACTCTCGGGCGATGGACTCACTCTGATGTTTAACCGCTACACGCCCACAGGGAACGGCAACGGCAGCCTCTGGCGAGCCACTCGCAATTCGCTGGATGCCGCGTTCGAGGCTCCGCAGCGCGTGAAGATTTCGCTCCCAGCCAACGAATGGTTCTTCAGCGTCTGTCTCACCGCATCGGGCGAGGAACTTTACGGCATACACCGTTCGGCAAATGGCTATGCCCTCGCCAAGTCGCGGCTGAAGCCTGTTGGTGCTGTTGCCGCCGAGAAGACTTCGCGTTAAGAGTCTCGCCTGGCTTGCATATGGAAAAGCCGACGTTGAAGCTCGATCCCGCTGCTCCGCGCTGGACATTGCCCGGTTCGGGCAGGGATTCAGGTTGTTGATGGCAGGGACGGGTGTCTTTCCATCCGTGAAATCCGTGTTATCCGCGGTTTCAAATACCGGAGGATTTAGACCACGGATTTCGCGGATACCGCGGATGCATCGCATGGTGTAAGGCGAGCGGCCGGTCACAACTTCATTCCGGTCTCATCCCTTTCCGCAATACTTTTTCAAGTACCGCCCGATTCTTTGCGAATCGCTGTCCGCATGACACTGCGCTAGCCCATATCTCTGATGTGGCTTTCTCGCCGATGTTCGGGCGAAACCGCCACCAGAGTTTGCCGACTCCCTGGATCGAACTCGAACTCGATCGAGTCGGCGGTGGGCACAGTCCTCTATGGATTTGTGGTGTTCTGTCGAAGGAGCATTTCCGCCGCCGACTCGACGTTTGATTTGATACGTGTGCGCAGACCGTTTCTCGGTCTGCCGCGGATGCGGCGCAAGCATGTAGCCCCAGGCTTCAGCCTGGGGTTTGCATCGCAACTAAACCACAAGGGCCGTGAACACGGCCAAAACCCGTGGTTTGAATCGAAAGACCTGCAACGTTCTCTCGCCGTTCCACGGCGATCATTTTTTGGGTTGACGCACCCCACGCTGAAGCGTGGGGCTACGCGCTGTGCTCGCTCCGCGACCGAATCGCAGGTCAGCCCCGCTTCACACACCCAGCAGAACTCTGAGCGACTGGGACAGTCTACGTAGCGCGATTGTCTCAATCGCTCATTGCATGGCTGCTCTCGACGTCAGCCGGTTGCCTTTCGCATTTTTCCTAACCCAAACGCTTGACTCTGCTTCCCCAGGTTACGATCCTCCTCGTCGCTCCTTCGACAGTTGCATCAATTCAAACCGGCCACCTTTTGCGCGGACTCCTGCGCGGGTGGTTTTCCATAGAGGAACATTTCGGCACCGTGCCGGGATGTTCCTTTTTTTATGCGCTTTGGCCGCTCCAGAGATTGAATCCATGATCCGGAAAAATTCAGAAAATCATGCCTCAGGCTGTCCGCCTTTCCGGTTCCCAGCCCATTTCTCTTACGCAGACACATTCAGAGGCTCTCCGTGACAGGCAAGCCAGGCAGTCTGTGTTTTCAACATCTCGTTTTGGACGCGAGTCCGAATCTCCAGTGTCTTGAGCGAAAGGCCAGATCATGCAAATTCAATGGCTGAGTCAATATGTAAAGCGCCTGCACAAGATCCGCCTGCTGCGTCTGCGTCGCGGTGCATCGATCCGGGATTCACGCCGCTACGCGCGTTCGCGCTACGCGGTCGAACGACTGGAAGACCGAAGATTGCTGACGTTCGTGGCCGCCGCGAACGTTTCCCTAATTTTAGGTAGTAATCCCTCTTCTGTAGAAATGGGGGACTTCAACGGTGACGGCAAGCTCGATCTCGCCATCGCGAATACTGGTACGCACGATGTGAGCGTGAGGCTTGGCAATGGATCGGGAAGCTTCTTCGGAACGACAACCGTTGCCGTAGGTTCTTCACCCTCTTCTGTGGCGGTGGGAGACTTCAACGGTGACGGCAAGCTCGATTTCGCCACCGCGAATTCTGGTTCGAGTAACGTGAGCGTGCGGCTTGGCAATGGATTGGGAGGCTTCAGCGGAACGACGACGGTTTTCGTACTTAGTACTCCCTCTTCCGTAACGGTGGGGGACTTCAACGGTGACGGCAAGCTTGATTTCGCCGCCGCGAATCGTGGTTCGAACCGCGTGAGCGTGCGGCTTGGCGATGGATTGGGAGGCTTCAGCGGAACATCGAACTTTACTGTAACTGCACCCTCTTTTGTAACGGTGGGAGACGTCAACGGCGACGGCAGGCCCGATCTCGCCACCGCGAATTCCGCGTCGAGCAACGTGAGCGTCCTGCTCAACAACTACCCCATCCCAGTCAATCTGTCCGTGAGCACGTCGACCGGGACAGAAGCGGGGACCACGGCGATCACTGTGACAGCGACAGCGGCCACACCGGTCCCCTCCGACCAGACCGTGAATCTCGCCGTCACCGGAACTGGTATCACCACCGGCGACTACACGCTGACCGATGGCGACGCGGCCGCCGGGATTCAAATCAAAATCCTCAGCGGCCAAACCACCGGAACGGTGACGTTTACGGTCGTAGATGACCTGGAAAATGAAGGCGATGAGACAGCCACGCTGACCATCTCCAGTCCATCCACCGGCCTCACGCTGGGTACGACGCTGAGTCAGAACATCACGATCACAGACAACGACACCAACGCCGCGCCAACGGCCGTCGTGCTGACGCCGAGTTCTGCGAGTCTGGCGGAAAACGCGAGCACCGCTGAGGCAAATGAACTATCCACGATCTCAATCACCGACGATGGAGCGGGAACAAACACGCTGTCGCTCAGTGGAGCCGATGCGGCCAGCTTCGAAATTGTTGCTGGTAAGTTGCGTCTGAAGCGCGGTGTGGTTCTCGACTTCGAAACCAAGCCCAGCTACTCAGTGCGAGTCGACGTCGATGATACGACAGTCGGAGGAACTCCCGATGCGTTTGCTGATTTTACGCTGAACCTGACCAATGTCGCCGAGGTGAACCTGGCGGCCAGTGCCGCGACCGGCACCGAGGCCGGGCAGACCGTGATCACGGTCACTGCGACTGCCGACTCGGCCGTCATCGGCGATCAGACGGTAGACCTGGCTGTCACGGGAACCGGTATCACCACCGGCGATTACACGCTGACCGATGGTGACGTTGCCGCCGGGATTCAAATCAAGATCCTCAGCGGCCAAACCACCGGCACGGTGACGTTTACGGTCGTCGACGACCTGGAAAATGAAGGGGATGAGACAGCCACGCTGACCATCTCCAGTCCGTCCACCGGCCTTATGCTCGGTACGACGCTGAGTCAGAACATCACGATCACGGATAACGACACGGCGGTTGACACCACCGCTCCCACGGCGACTGTTCGATCGCTGCCACTGACCACGACAACCTCAGCGATCACTCTGACCATCGACACAAATGATCCGGCCGGAGCGGCTGGGAATCCCGTTTCAGGAGTGGCCAGTTACGACGTTTATGTGGCAGTGGATTCAGGTGCCTGGTCGCTGTTTGCAGATGATGTCCCGGCGTCTCAGTCGACGGTGAATTTCACTCCATCGAGCAATCATCGTTACTGGTTCCGAGCGGTCGCGAAGGACAATGCCGGTAACACCGAAGTAGAATCAGCGAATCCTCTAGCAGAAGCCAATACCTTCGTCACTGACGTGGAAGGCCCCAATACATCAGTGACCTCAGCGACGCCTGACGCCAACGGCCTGTTCACGCTGAATCTCCAGGGGAGCGACGTGGGTGGATCGACGGTGAATCGCTTCCGAGTCTTCGTGAAGATCGACGACGGCACGGCGGTTGAAATTCCGCAGACCAACGTCGATGCTGGTGCCGCCAACGGATCGGGCGTGCATTCGGCCATGACGAATTATCAGGGGCTTCGCGATGGAGTGTCTCACACCTACACGTTCTTCACTCGCGGCATTGACTCGAAGGGGAATCTGGAAGCCGCTCCGATCGATGCCAATGCCGACATTCGACAGACGCACACGTTCGCGACACCGGTCGCTCTGGCAGCCACCGACATCGACGTGCAGAACGGTCAAACGCAGCGATCTTACATTCGCAACGTCGACCTGTTGTTCAACGACACCAACGGCCTGCAGTCACTGATCGACAATAATCGTATTCGCGTCGAACGTTTTGACCTTCTGAATGCCACGCCAACTGCGGGTACTGGCATGAATGTGAGCATCGTGGGAGCCGCTCTCAACGGCAACAGCATCAAGCTGGACTTTGGAGCTGGCGGCCTTGGTGGCGTCGGACGCGCAGGGAACGGCTTCTATCGAATCCTGGTCGACACCGATGGTGATGGCTCGTTCAACGATTCGATGTTCGAATTCTTCCGACTCTACGGCGATTCCAATGGCGACGGAAAAGTCACCTCCGTCGATGGGACCGTCACCGAAGACCTCACCGGCGACGGCCTGGTCAACGCCACCGACCGTTCCATCTGGAGATCCGAGAGATCGTTCAAGTTACTGGATGATCTATTTTCGCAGTTGGATGACTGAACGTTGGCGAGCCACATCAACTCACGTAACTCTTCATCTCTCTGAAAGGACCAAAGACCAGCTCATGACAAACTTACGAAAACTCTTCATCCCTTTAACGTTCTGCTGCGGCGTTCTCTGGAGCAGCAACGGAGCCGATGCGGCCATCATCGTCAATGTTCAGGACAAGACGATCACGGCTGGCAGCACTTCCAACTTTGTCGACGTATTCATCCGCAGCAGTGACGGTTCGGATACGCTGGACTTTGCCAATTACGACTTCGCGATTTCGCTGGTCAGCGGGAGCAGTACTCTGCAGTTTTCTGGCACCCAGAATGCTCTCCAGACTGGATTGCCAAACTACGTGTTCGCTGGTGACGCTGGTCCAGTCACCGAGGTCACGCTCAACAACAGCCAATATGCCGCCAATGCCGGAACGATCAGCTTTAATGGCGTCAGTCTCACGACCTCGCCAAACACAGCGCTGCTGGCTCGCCTGGAAATCGACAGCGTTCTGGGGCTGTTGACACCTGCCCAAGCCCACGGAAATCAGTTCCGAATTTCTCTGGTGAACTCCGGCAATACACTCTTTCTCGACGAAAACGGAGCCACACTCGGGATCGATCCTTCCAGCTTCAGTCTGGCGAACTCCGGCCTGATCACGATTCAGAGTTCGGCCGCCGTGCCGGAGCCTTCGACCTTTGCCGTTATCGCCATGACTCTTGGCGGATTGGGAGTCCTTCGACGTCGGAAGAATCAAAAGGCGGAGGCTGTATAAAACGGGACTCGTCTCGATTCAGTCGTCGCATTCAAAAGCCCGTGAACGGTTGAACGTCGGTCAGTCAGGGAGCCTTCCAACGAAGACAGTCTGACGTTGCTGAATCCGAGCAACGTAGACTCTAGTGCAGTGTCTCTCAAATTCGTTTCATTTTTGTGCAGAGCAACAACAAGTAGCCGGATTCGTAAGAATTCGGACGCCATGGGGAATTCTCACGAATTCCGCTACAACTTAATTCAACGACAGCGTGGGACACGACACTAGATCCGTCCATGTGTGATCTGAAATGGCCAGCCAAGACTCACTCTTTCCGACGGGACCGAAACGAGACTTTTCGCTTTGGTTCAGATCGTCAATTGGGCTTGGTATGCCTCGCTCAGTGGTCAGTGTCACTGGGAACGGACACCATTGGTTCCGTGATCAAATTGGTAAGCTCCATGAACAGGTCGATGTCGTATGCTGATCGTCGGTCATCCAGTAAAGATGAAGGCAGAACCCTAAACCCGTGGAAAACTCGATGACCCCAATGCCACGATCCAGGAACTCATGTTTCATCCCGAGACCAAAGAATCAGAATAGAACTCTCCGCATTCCTCGCTGACACTGCCGCTTTTCGATGAGCATCTCCATCCCAGTCCGATCGGCCGAACCATCGACGCAATTCCCCCCAACCGTTTGCTGCTCCGGTCACATCGATGTGTCGGACAGAAGTGGCGGCGTCAAGTCGTTTTCTCAAGTCAGTCTCTCAGTCTCAAAGAATCGTGCGAGCCAAATGGGTGTTGTGCTTGACCACGGTTTTCGGATCGAGCCAAATCATGTTTCTGCGCGGCTCAAGGAGACCGCCCTGCGGCGGTATGCCATCTGAGCGCGAACAAGCTCGTGCAAATTTTTTGAACGCTGGTCTGCCGAAAGTTGAGGAGATTTCGGATACGATTTGTCACTGCTGCGATGACAGTCCATCGTTTCCTGCTTTCACAAGCTTCGCCATGTCTGAATACCAGCCTGCTTCGGGATTTCCGACGACTCACTGGAGATTGCTTTCGCCATAGACGCATGGGCACTGATCCGCAAAGACCCGGCTCGGGATGAGCAGACCAACGAGCAAGACCTCGACAAAGACCGCCTTTGTCGTCGACTTGTCGAACTCGCGTGCGTCATCGACCCAGACCCGTTTCGGTGCAGCATCCGCAGGCACGAAGGAGTCATCGATCAATACCTCGAGTTGACTCATTGTTCGTCAGATGCAATCGAAGTCTCAGATTGCTTCCAGGGCGAATCGGCCAAACGAGCTGCCGTGTTCGTTGAGATTGTGACGACAACAAGCGTCAGGACCGACCGTTCATCAGACTCGTCAGCGACGAGATTCGCCGGAATTCCGACTCCACACGCACCCGGCCACCGGGCACTCTGGCGCTGGGGAACTGCCGCTCCATCTCCCAAAACGACTCGCAGTAGGCAATTTCCATGACTTCGCGGTGTTGGTGTTTCGGCCGACATCGCGTAGAAAGTCCGAAAAAGTCGTCGAAAATCGCGGCAAAGTTCCAGGACTTCAAAATCTTGAACGAAATTCCTCGGTTCAACGGTCTACAGTCCGAAGTCCGGGGTTGATCGAATGTTCTGTTGCGACGGACGGTGAGTGTCCGGACAATCCGGACAACGACGAGAATCCTGAGTGGCAGCCCCACGCTGGTCATGTCGAATGGCTGGCGGGAAAAACGAACGGGCAGGACGTCTCAGGCTGCGGTCGATTTCGATTCCGTCCCGGAACTCACCATCGTCTTTCACTGACAACACACGAATAGGAACATGTGACAATGCAAAAGCGAACACTGACAAGCCGAACGGTGAAGCTCGCGCGAGCCGGTTTTACGCTTCTGGAACTCTTGATCGTTCTGGCCATCATTCTGGTCATCGCCGGGATGGTTGTCCCGAACCTGATTGGCAGCCAGCAGACCGCGAATGAGAGGGCGACGATCATGAGCATCAATACAGCGGAAAAGGCTGTTGCGAGTTTCGCGGCACAATATGATGGCGTGTATCCCGTCGGTAGCGGCCCGGAAGTGTGGGACATGCTCATAAATCCTAAACCTCATAAGGGCCGCAAGGTTAACCCGATCTTCGAAGAACCTCCAAAAGACGCTTGGGGCAACGTGTTGCAGTACGAATGGAACAAAGATGGCGGCCACAGCAAGAAGCAGAACGCTCTAAAGCCTGCCATCTGGTCGACAGGTCCCAACAACGACGGCGATGGGACAAATCCAAACGGTCTTCCTCTGAACAACTGGACTTCGTTATCCAATACTCCGAAGTAGTCCGGAAGCGAGTGGACGAGCATGCATTTGGAGGACAGACTGAAGAGTCTGTCCTTCTTGCGTATTGTTCTTCCAGCAACTCGAAATGAGGTACTCGTGGGTGAGTGTTCGACAAGAGTCTAACCAGTTCGATGCCGTCCCTTCTCCCCTTCGTGAGGGGACAAGGTGGCCGAAGGCCGGATGAGGGGTTTTTCTTCAGATCGCAACCTTGAAACAATCCCCTCACCCTAGCCCTCTCCCCCCGGTTGGTCGTTATCGTTCTACGTGATTCGCTCGCGGGGGAGAGGGGACAAACGAAATCTCTCTGCTCACCCTTTCAAGCCAAGTGAGTTGAAGATTCTGCAGAAACATGTGCGCACGTCCTGGGATGGCGGCCGTGCTACTTTGGGTCGCGGGCGAAGCCCGCTTCAGTACAACATCGAACGATGGCCTTTAAGGGCTCAGGACTGATGATTCGCGGCACGGTTAATCAGGCAGCACGATCTGTTCGACAGGGGTTTTCTCTGTTCGAATTGATGATCGTGCTTGCCGTGCTGGTGTTGATCACGTCCATGGCGGTTCCGAACTACATGGAGAGCATTCGCGTCGGCCGCGTCGTTGAAGCCGCAGAGGATGCACGAGAAGTCGTGGCGAGTGCGAGGCTGTATGCGATCGAGTATGGAGTCGACTACCATTTTCGTTATGAAGTGGATGGCACGGCGGCGGTGGCGATCCCGGCTGAGCCCGGTCCGCAGTTGAGCAACAGCTACAGTGAGAATGCCGAGGACAATCGGCTTCGACTGAAGGCCGTGATTCTTGACGAAGGCATGAAGTTCAATCCACTGGACGGTGAAAATGCGGGCGGCGAAACGCTCGATCCGGAGTGTTTTCAAACGCTCGAAGAAGCTGGGGATTTTGCTCAGCGAACGTGGTCGGCTCCCATTACGTTTCGCCCGGATGGCTCGGCAGGAAGTTCGACGTTCCGTGTGATGGACGAAGACGGCCGACAGTCAGAAATCTCCGTCCGTGGCCTCACCGGTGCCGTGCGAGTAACGCCCGTCTTCGAAAAGGAATCCCAGTGATGCGAAGGCGGTGCTCCAAAGGAGTTGTTCAGCCTCAACGATTGCGAAAGGGCTTTTCGCTGCTGGAGATCGTTCTGTCGGTTGCCGTCTTCATGCTGGGTTTCGCCGGTGTTGTCACAGCGCTGGAGCTTGGCAAACGATCCGAAGTCGGCGCACGACTGCAGTCGGAAGCGGTGCTTCGATGCGAAGCGGTGATGGGGGAGATTCTGAGCGGCGTTTCCGAAGCGGCCAGTTCAACCGGCAATCGATTTGATGACGACGAGACTGGCAACTGGCAATGGAGTGCGAATGTCACAGATGCAGGAACGACCAGCCTTCTGCAGGTGACAGTCATTGTGGAGCATATTCCGGGCGGCGGTGAACCAAACGCATCGTTTTCGCTTGTTCGCTATATGCGAGATCCTCAGATCTTTCTCGACGCCGCGCTGGAGGACACGGAATGACTCCGCTTCAGATTCACAATCGACTTCGTCGGGGTTCCGGTGGCTTCACGCTGTTCGAAATGATGCTGGCTGTGGGGCTCTGCACGCTGCTGATGATGGCCGTCTACGCCGCATTGCAGATTTACTTTGACCTGCAGCTCGACAGCCACGAAGAGATTACTCGTCAGCAAGTCGCCCGGGCACTGATGCGGTCGATGACTCGCGATATCCAGTCGACGGTGTTCGTGAAACGCACGGTTGTCGATGAGTCTGACTCCAGTTCCTCGTCATCAAGTACGCCATCGTCTTCCAGTTCATCCGCGTCAGGAAGTTCCACATCGAGCGGTTCGTCTATGGGAACCGGAACAACCGGCGGAACGTCGACCGGCGGTTCCACAACTGGTGGTTCGACGTCCGGCGGCACTTCCACGGGAACAGGCGGAACTTCGGGGACTTCGACATCAGGATCGGCTTCGTACAGCTCAAGTGCTTCGGAACTGGACGGCAACGCCTATGGCGACGCCACGATTGATCCAGCGACGGCCCTGGCCAACAGCACGAGCGGAATCATTGGAACCAGCAACGATCTGCAGTTGTTTGTCAGCAAGCCAGATCCAGGTCTTGGTTACTCGGATTCGCAGTCGATCACTTCGGTGAGTGCTCGATCCAGCGACCTGATGCTGATTCGTTATTTCATGGCGGAAACCGGCGGTGGTGGATTGTCGTCGGCTCTGGCTGACAAGTTCGGTGCTCCTGATCAGATCGGTGCTGTTGGGTTGGCTCGAATGCAGGGAGACCTTTTTGGTCTGACGACCGCCGTCGACAACGTCGAAGAGACGCCGCTGGTCACCGCTTCGGAGCTTATCGCGAAAGAGGTCTCCAAAATTCAGTTTCGATATTTCGATGGCCTTCAGTGGCAGGAGGAGTGGAACAGCACGACGCTGAATCAAATGCCAAAATCCATCGAAGTGGTCCTGACACTTCGCAAGGAAACAACAGACTCCGGCGATGAAGAAACAAAGCCGGAAGATCTGCCCGAGACGACTCATCGTATGGTGATTCCGGTCCCGGTTGCCACTCCGTTCATTGTGGAGGAGCAACTGTGAAGAATCGCATTCCAGTGATCGCTGTATCGTCTCGAAATGATCGTCGCGGCTTTGTGCTGATGGTGGTGACGATCATTCTTGTGCTGCTGGCTGCCGCCACCGTGGCTTACATGGGGCGGATGCAGACCGAGTACAAAGCGTCGTCGATGTTCGGCCGTGACATTGAAGCACGGATGGCGGCGGAGTCAGGAATCGAATTCGCTGCGGCTCAAATTGCAATCAAGGAATCTGATCCGTCGATCGATGTGTTTCACAATCCGACGCTGTTCTACAAGCGCGCGATTGGAGAAGTCGACAATCCCGCGGGACAGGTGCGGTTCTCCATTCTTGTTCCGCATCGCACTGGTGATCAGGGCGGAATTCCTCGGTCCGGCATGACGACCGAGAACTCGAAGTTCAACGTGAATCGACTGCTGGAATTTGAGAACGACACCGACGAAGCCACAGATCCGTTCACAGCGATTTCGTTCGTTCCCGGCATGACTCAGGAGATCACAAACGCGATTCTGGATTGGCTCGACACGGACGACGCAACCGATCGCACCGGCGGAGCAGAATCGGCAACATATGAGGCTCTGGCAGTGCCGTATTCGGCCCGCAACGGTCCGATGGAATCCATTGACGAGCTGCTGAAGATTCAGGGCGTGACGCCGCTTCTGTTTTATGGTGAGGACGCCAATCGAAACGGCATTCTCGATCCAAACGAAGACGACGGCGAAGATCGTCCGCCGAGCGACAATGCGGACGGAGTTCTGGATCTCGGTTTTCGCGATTTCCTGACGGTGTCCAGTCGAGAGCGAAATCGACTTCCTGGTGGCGAAAAGAAGATCAACATCAATAACGGCATCGTCGCCGAGATGCACGACTTCATCGAGGATGATCCTGATCTTGGGACCGAAGCCGCAAAGTTCATCACCGGCTATCGAATGACGGGCGATCAGAACGCGGATTCACAGGCTCAGGGGAAACTGACGATTGAGCAGCAGCAACTGGTTGACTGGATCGCCAAGAACATCTCCAACGGAGAACTCGGGCAGGTAACTCGAAACGGCATGGACCTTTCGCAGCCGCCGACAGCCTCGTTCCGATCCATTTACGATCTGATCGATGCTCAGGTGCAGGTGGATATTGGCGGAGTCCCAACAACGCTCACCAGTCCATGGACAACTTCGGACGCGGGCACACTCATGGAGAAAATGATTCTGCTTGAGAAGAAGCTCACGGTTTTGAATGATGAGTTCATCGATGGTCGCATCAACATCAACACGGCGCCGAAGGAAATCCTCATGGCCATGCCGGACATGACGGAGGCGATTGCCGACAGGATCATTGAACTGCGTCCGCCGATCATGGCCGGAGGAGCGTCGGAACAAATGATGGCCAATCGACTGTCCCCGGTCTGGCTGCTGATGGAAGGTGTTGTCGATCTTCCGACATTCAAGCGGCTTGGCCCGTGGTTGACGACGGGCGGCGACGTGTACTCGTTCCAGGTCCTTGGACATTTTGATGTCGGCGGCCCGACAACGCGGCTTGAGGCGATGATCGATGCAACCCTGAGGCCGCCACGGATCACGTTTCAACGGGACCTCACTGGGCTTGGCCGCGGTTTTGATCCCGCGATTCTGGATCCCGCCAATCAGTAAAAGTCCGACCCCGATTCCTCATCGAACATTTGCTGTTTTCAAGCTTTGCGCGAAATGAAGTGCGCGGGCATGGCAGGAGGTAATCGCTGTGACGCATCCTGAAAGGATGTCAGACAGTAGCCGGTGGTCGCCGACCGGCGCACCACCGGTGACTTCGTCCGGACGAATCTCATCCTGAAGGGATGACAGAAACCACAATTCTGGCACTCATGTTCAGGGAGCATCGGCAGGATCCGACCGGAACCGGTGGTTGGCGCTGCGCTGACCACCGGCTCTTTCCTGAACCGCTTTGCGGTGAATCGCAGTTGTCTCCCTGAACGCTGAAACGGATGGACGACAACTTCCACACAGTCTCTCGCACACTTCATTTCGCGCAGATCCGTTTTAATGGCATCCTGCAGCGAGCTGTCGACAAGTGCATTCGCGGCGGTGAACCTGCGAGTATTGTGCGTCCTGGGCAGTGGCCAGCTAGTCGTTCTGTGATAATCGCCCGGCTTCATGTGCAGGACGGTTGAAACGCGATCTGAAGCACCTACCCTGTGCGGTTTTCCACCATTTTCAATGTTCAGAGCGACGTGCCGATAGCATCGACGTCTGATCGCAAATCCGTTTGCAGCGGTTGATGGTTTCCCGCGAACACCACGTACAGAGTTGAGTCAGATTCATGAAAGCGAAGATTGTCCTGTTGCCGGGTGATGGCATTGGTCCGGAAATTGTTGCACAGGCAAAACGAGTGCTCGAAGTCATCGCGACAAAGTTTGGCCACTCGTTCGAAATGCCGGAACATGCGATCGGCGGGAACGCGATCGACGCGTTCGGCGATCCACTTCCGGAAGCAACGCTTGCAGAGTGCAAGTCGTCTCATGCCGTTCTGCTCGGCGCCGTTGGCGGTCCGAAGTGGGATGATCCGAAAGCGAAGACTCGACCGGAAGCAGGCTTGCTGCGAATCCGAAAGGAACTCGGACTGTTCGCCAATCTTCGTCCAACAAAGACGTGGGATGAACTACTGGACGCGTCGCCGCTGCGTCGAGACATCGTTCAGGGAACCGACATTCTGTTCGTGCGCGAACTCACTGGCGGCATTTACTTCGGAGAGTCGGGACGACGACCTCATCCGTCCGGGGAAGAAGCGTACAATGTGATGATCTATTCGACCGGCGAGATTGAACGCGTCGTGCGACTGGCTGCTGAGGCCGCACGCAAACGACGTGGTAAGCTGACGATGGTTGACAAAGCGAACGTCCTTGAAGCATCACGGCTTTGGCGTCAGGTTTCTGAACGAGTGGTCAAGACAGAGTTCCCTGACCTGCAGTACAACGTCGTGCTGGTCGATGCAATGGCGATGCACCTGATCTCTCGGCCGCGCGATTTCGACGTCGTTGTAACAGAGAACCTGTTCGGTGATATCCTGACCGACGAAGCGTCCATGCTTCCTGGCTCGCTGGGCCTGCTGCCATCGGCATCGATTGGATCAAGTGGTCCAGGCCTGTTCGAACCAATTCACGGATCGGCTCCGGACATCGCCGGAAAGAACATCGCGAATCCTCTCGCAACAATTCTGGCGGCCGCCATGATGCTGCGATATTCGCTGAACATGAACGACGAAGCGGATGCCATCGAGAACGCGGTCAGTTCCGTTCTGAAGGCCGGACATCGCACGAAAGACATCGCAGGCAACGGCCCGTCCATCTCGACAACGGCGATGGGCGACCTTGTCGTGACGAAACTCGCTGGCTGATTTGCCGTTGCTGACAGGGACAACTCGGGTCATCGGGAGCTATTGACCGGACGTCGGTCTGAACCATGGCGCCCCGATCGATCGCCTCTTCGGGACCGAATGTCACTGCTTGTCAACGTACGAACAGGAAGCAAACTCCATACGTTTGCGTAGCCTTCGCACGCCTGAATTGCTGATCTGTGGGATGTGGTCTAGAATCCTGATGTGGAAAATCAACAGGATCAGGTGGTTTCGGGCAGTTTAGTTGCCGAAGTCGTCCTGTGGAGGGAGTCGGCTGGACTGGCTCCACAGAGTTCGGGCAGATCGCCCCTTTTGGTAGAAGTCAATGCTGGAACGTCGTGAGCTTTTCCCCGGTGTGATTGAACTGAACTTCCAGGCGCGGCGGCGGTTGGGATGTTGTGTGTATCTGGTGTTCTCCGGCAATGACTGGATGCTGCTGGATATTGGATACGCAGACACAGTTGATGAATTGATCGATCTGATTCGTCAGATGGATTTTCCATTGGCCAACTGCAAGTATCTGGTCGCCACCCACGCGGACGCGGATCACGTTCAGGGGTTTCAGCGAGCGAAAGAACTGCTGCCGGGCTCAAAGCTGGTCGCTCATCCGGAGGCAAAGATCATCCTTGAGACGAACGATCGCATCGCATCGTTTGCGGAGATTCCGGCTCAGGGCATTTCAATCGACATGCCGAAGTTTGTGATTGACGTCGAAGTTGATGAAGGACAAGTACTGGAACTTGGCCAGCAGAAGATTCAGGTCTGGTACACGCCGGGTCATGCTGTTGGACAGCTTTCGTTTCGGATGGGGAACCTGCTGTTCTCCGGTGACAACATTTTCCGCGATGGTTGTGTTGGCAGCATTGATGCTCATCACGGTTCCGATCTGCCCGCGTTCATTGATTCGCTGAAGCGAATTCAGAAGAGCAGCGTTGAGTGGCTGTTGCCAAGTCACGGTCCCGCGTTTCGTAACGACAACAAGCTGCTTCAGTCGGCGATTGATCGACTGGACAAGTATCAGCACATGGCCGACTTCGGCACCTGTGCGGTCGACTGGCCGTTGCTGGATGAATGGGAAGCGGAACTGGCCAAGGGAGTTCATCCGACTGGAGGCTGATGGGGTTTCGGCAAGGAATTCATGAGGATTCCGGGGGGCCGAATTCTGACGAATCCGGCTCCGAAACGAACCCGGGAAAGGCCTTGAACGCAGCAAGTCAAAACGTCCATCATGTCACCATTGGAGCATGCCATGACATCAAAGCGAACGGTTGTGCAACTGCTCCAAAGACTCCGCGCGGCGGGAGTGACTCATCTGCCGAAAGTCGAACTTCCAAAGCCGGGGACTGCGGCCAAACTTGGCGTTGCGAAAGCCCCGGCAGCCGCCCCGAAAACCAGTGCGGCCGCGGCGGCTGTGAAGAAGGTCGCTGCGTCGTCACAGGTTGAAGAGCCCCGACGCGGCGTGACATCGGTGATGTCCGCGTCGCAGATTCAGTCGGTCGCGGGATGTGCGGAGAAGACCGAAGCGGTTCGAGGTGTGATGAGCCGCACGTTCGCCAGCCTTGAAGAGCGATCAGAAGCTCTCGCGGCAGTTGCGAAAGCTGTTGCCGTGTGTCAGCGATGTCAGGAGCTTGCAAGTCGCCGAAAGCAGACCGTGTTCGGCGTAGGAAACCCGGCGGCCGAGATCATGTTTATCGGCGAAGCTCCGGGAGCGGAAGAAGACGCGAAAGGTGAACCGTTTGTCGGCCCCGCTGGTCAGCTTCTGGACAAGATCATCGCGGCCAGCCATCTGCGACGCGAAGACTTGTACATTTGCAACATCCTGCGATGCCGGCCGCCCGGCAATCGCAATCCGCTGCCGCAGGAAGCCGCCAACTGTCGCGAGTTCCTCGACGCGCAGATCCATGTGGTGCAGCCAAAGTACATCATCTGCTGGGGAACCATCGCGGCTCAGAACCTGCTTGGGGTAACTGAAGCCGTTGGCAAACTTCGAGGCCAGATGTTCGACTATCACGGCATTCAGGTCATGTGCACTTATCATCCGTCGTACCTGCTTCGAAACCCCGCGGCCAAGAAGCAGGTGTGGGACGATATGAAGTTCTTCATGAAACAGCGTGGCGTTGAGTTGCAGTAGGTGCTGACCAATGCAGGAGAAGTCCCGATTGAAGCCTCTGACTTTGTTGCTCATGACTCCGTGCTTCATCATCGTCGCAAGCGCGGGTGTCGTTCGTGCGGAAGGACCGGATTTCGTTCGTGAAGTCCGTCCGATTCTGTCGAAAGCCTGCTTTCATTGTCACGGTCCCGACACGGAGACTCGCGAGGCTGATCTGCGACTTGATCGGCCCGAGGGTTTGTTCGATGCGAACAATGGCAGGAGCATTATTCATCGAGGCCACTCGGATCAAAGCGAGCTGATCCGTCGCATCGTCTCGAACGATCCCGATGAAGTGATGCCGCCAGCGTCGTCCGGGAAATCACTGACCGCGCAGCAAAAGCAGGTGCTCGTTGATTGGATCAATGCGGGTGCGGAATGGAAAGAGCACTGGGCTTTCAAGGCTCCTGTTCTGCCGCCGGTTCCTGCCGTTGCGCCGGATGCAAAGGACTGGGCTCAGAACGAAATCGATCGATTCATTCTTGAGCGACTGAAATCATCCGGACTGAATCCTTCGAAGGCCGCAAATCCCGAAACGCTCGTTCGACGAGTCTTTCTTGATCTCATAGGACTTCCGCCGACATCGGAAGAAGCTCGCCAGTGGACCGCTCGGTTGAGAACACCGTCCGGCGATGCGTCACAGGATGCGGATCTCGCCTGGAAGGAGCTCGTCGACCACTTGCTGTCACGTCCGGAATACGGCGAACGATGGGCTCGACACTGGCTGGACCTGGCACGCTACGCCGACACGAACGGTTACGAGAAGGATCGTCCTCGATCCATTTGGCCTTATCGTGACTGGGTGATTCAGGCGATCAACTCGGACATGCCGTTTGATCAGTTTACGATTGAGCAGATCGCCGGTGATATGCTGCCCAATGCGACTGCGTCGCAGAAAGTGGCCACCGGCTTTCATCGCAACACGATGCTCAATGAAGAAGGCGGCATCGATCCGCTGGAGTTCCGATTTCATGCGATGACCGATCGAGTCGCAACGACCGGCACCACCTGGCTGGGTCTCACCACCGGCTGCGCGCAGTGTCATACGCACAAGTACGATCCGCTGACTCATCGCGAGTACTATCAGCTCATGGCGTTCCTCAACAACGCGGACGAGCCGTCACTCGCGTTGCCGGATGCGTCCATTGAAGCGCGGCAGCAGGCGAATCAGAACGAAGCGGCTCGGCTGATCGAAGAGCTTCCGTATCACTGGCCTGTTCCCGATGTCGAACGGCTGGCAACTCGCATCGTACGCGTCGAGTCCACCGGTGCGGAACAGTTGACGCCAGCAGTCGATGCCATCGTTAATGTCAGCGGTCCGGTGTCTGACAAGGCAACGTACACCGTCGATGTGTCACTCGATCCGAAATCAGCAGTGGGCGAGTTTCCTCGAGAAATTCAGTTTGAGGCGTTCAGCAACGAAAACGCTCCTGGCCCCGGCCGCTCGGGCAACGGGAATTTTGTGCTCACCGAGTTTCAGATCAGCCTGCTGGTTCCAACTGCTGCAGCGACGAATAATCCTGCGACGAATGACGCAAAGGACACGGCAAGTCGTGAGATTCCTCTGAAGATTGCGTCCGTGAAGGCGACCGTTCAGCAAAAGGACTATGTCGCCCGATCGACGATCGATGGCGATTCCGCGACAGGTTGGGCGGTCGACACCGGCAATGGCGTGTCTCGACAACCAGCTGCCGTGTTTCGAATTGCTCCGGGGCCGCTCAGGGAAGCCCTGGCACAACTTCCCGAAGGCAGCGTTCCGGTCTTTCGAATTCGTCTTGAGCAGAATCACGGCAGCCAGCATGTGGTCGGGAAGTTTCGACTGAGTTTTGTTCGTGAGGTTGCCGAGTCCGATCTCTCATCTCGTCGACAGCAGTTTGTGGATGCCGCATTTGACGCGTGGCTCAGTGAGAACCGCCGAAAGGTGGCGTCATGGGAAACCCTGTCGCCATCAAAGGCCACATCGAACATGCCGTACCTGACCATTGAATCCGACGGTTCGGTCTTTGCCAGCGGCGACACCACGAAACAGGATCGCTACGAGATCACTCTGCGACCATCATCAAAGCCAATCACAGCGATTCGGCTGGAAGCGATCCCTGATCCGCGACTTCCGGGCAATGGTCCGGGCACGACGTTTTATGAAGGATCGCTGGGTGACTTCTATTTGAATGAGTTCTCCATCCTTGCGAACGGTCAGCCTGTTGTGATCAAGTCGGCCACGGACAGTTATCGTCGCAACAAGTTCGGCAACACGCCCGTTGCCGCATCACTCACGATTGACGGCGATGTTCAAACCGGATGGTCGGTGAACGGCGGAGAAGGCCAGCGTCACTGCGCTGTGTATGTGCTCGATCAGCCAATTCCCGCGGGCACAGAGCTGAACGTATCGATGATATTCGGGCGACATTTTGCAAGTTCGCTTGGACGATTCCGTCTGCAGTCGACGGACTCGACGACCGCCCCGATCGCAACATCGTTGACCGAAGAGCAGGAACGGCTTCTCCTGGTTCCGGATGATCAACTGGCGGATGCAGGTCGAGCCGTGCTGAAGCACGAGTTTCTTCTGTCCGCGTCGGAGTTGTCGGAACATGCGGAGAAGATCAGAGCTTTGTTGAAGCCGGTTGAGCGGACGACGACGCTGGTCATGTCTGAACGTCCGCCGGAGAATCCTCGTCCGACGCATCGACATCACCGCGGCGAGTATCTTCAGCCGAAGGAATTGCTGGATTCGGGCACGCCCGAGTTTCTCCACGGATGGAACTCGGAATGGCCAAAGAACCGACTGGGATTTGCAAAGTGGCTGGTGGATGAGAAGAACCCGCTGACGGCTCGGGTTGTTGTGAATCGGCATTGGGCCGCGTTGTTTGGCCGCGGACTTGTGGCGACTGTCGATGACTTTGGCATTCAGGGAATGGCTCCGAGTCATCCGGAACTGCTCGACTGGCTCGCGGTCACCTGGATGACGGATGATCAATGGTCACTCAAGCGTCTTCACCGCCGCATTGTGCTCAGCGCGGCGTATCGACAGGATTCGGTGGCCTCAGATGATGCGATCAGGATCGACCCGTCGAATGAACTGCTCAGTCATGCGAATCGAGTCCGACTCGATGCCGAAGTGATTCGCGATTCCATCGTACAGGCGGCCGGAGTTCTGTCGAAGAAAACAGGCGGTCCGCCGGTCCGTCCCATGCAGCCGCCTGGAATCACGGAAGTTGCTTTCGGAAGTCCATCGTGGGATGTCAGTGACGGTGAAGATCGATACCGCCGAAGCATCTACACCTTGATTAAACGAACCGCTCCGTTCGCCATGGTGACAACGTTTGATGGCCCGACGGGCGAGGCCTGTGTGGCAAAGCGAAACCGATCCAACACGCCGCTTCAGGCCCTGACGCTGCTGAACGATCCGATGTTCATCGACCTCGCTCGCGTCGCCGGTCGACGACTCGCTCAAATGCCGGATCGTTCTGATGAAGATCGAATCCGCCTGCAGTTTGAAGAGCTGCTCTCGCGGAGCCCGGATGAGTCAGAGCTCACGTGGCTCACATCGTTTCTGAAGTCTCAGCGTGCCGTCTACAGCGGCGACCCATCCTCGGCCCGCGCACTGATGCAGCCGACGCATTCGCCGGACGACGCGGTGCTTGTCGAACAGGCCTCCTGGGCCGGTTTGGCTCGCGCCTTGTGGGGACTCGACGAGGTCGTGATGAGGCCCTAATCCCGCTCGAATCGCAGATCGATGATGGATTCAAAAAAGAAATCATCGACCGGAATGCAACGAAACGGTGAATGGTTAAACTAGACTTTGAACAAGCGTTTTTTTCACCGGGTTCATCACGTTCGGTTTGGCGAGCGGGGCACGTCAGTGCCCTGATGAGTCGTGTTTTGACCGTGCCAATCAGGGGATTCACATCCCCCGCTCACCTTAAGTCTACGCCACTGGGATAAACCCAGTGGTGCATGAGAGTTTGCGAGTATTTTCCACCGTCGATTGCATTGAACAGGTCGGAGTCTTTTCATGAGAGTTGCTGCGTTGTTGTCTGCGATGTGCGTTCTGTTGTCGACTGCCGTCGCCTCGGAGCCCATGAAGGCTCTGATTGTTGACGGCCAGAACAACCACGGAGTCTGGCCGCAGACGACGAAGATGATGAAGTCCTATCTGGAAGAGACAGGGCTGTTCACAGTCGATGTCGCGACGGCCGCACCGAAGGGGACGGACCCGAACTTCAAGCCGGAGTTTTCAAGGTACAAAGTGGTCATCAGCAACTTCGGTTACGGAGCTGCTCCGTGGCCGGAGGAAACACAGAAGGCTTTCGAAGAGTTCGTTCGCAAAGGTGGCGGATTCGTTGTTGTCCATGCAGCAGATAACTCGTTTCCCGAGTGGCCCGCATACAACGAAATGATTGGGCTCGGTGGCTGGGGCAATCGGTCGGAAAAAGATGGCCCTTATGTCTACTTCGACAAGGACGGCAAGCTGGTTCGCGATGAGTCGAAAGGTCCGGGCGGAAACCACGGGGCTCAGTGGGAATTTCCGGTCGTCATTCGTGATCGAGAACATCCGATCGTCAAAGGGATGCCGCTCGAATGGATGCATGCAAAGGATGAGTTGTACGACAAGCTCCGCGGACCAGCAAAGAACATGCAGATTCTTGCCACCGCCGAATCGCAGGTCACTGGTCGCCATGAACCCATGATCTTTACGATCGCTTACGGCAAAGGACGAGTCTTCCACACGCCGATGGGGCACGCAGAGTACTCACAGGAATGCGTCGGTTTCATCACGACGCTGCAACGCGGCACCGAATGGGCGGCAACCGGACAGGTGACTGTGCCGATTCCAGCCGACTTCCCAACCGCCGACAAAGTCAGCAGCCGCAAGTATCCAGCGGAAGCTGCAACGAAGTGATATGACGGGCGAGCGAGGGTGACCTTCATCAGTGTCGCCTGTTGCAAAAGCCGCGTTTCTTTCGCAGAGCGAAAGACGACACTGACATCCATTCAGCATGAATCCGTATCATCGTGGACGCACTGAAGATCACGTTCAAGGACCTGTTGCTGCTCTCCCGCGATCGCCGCGCGCTGGTCATTCTGGTCGCCATGCCGATGGTGATTATCGCGATCGTTGGCTCCGCTGCCGCGCGACGAGGTCTGATGATTGAAATTGTCGACTTCGATCAGACGGAGACATCGCGGCGACTTGCCGGGTTTCTGGCCGGCTACGAAAGTGTCTCGGTTCGACAGGCCTCAGTTCCAGAGACACCAACGGAAGCGGATTTCGACAAGCTGAAGTCCGAGCGGCCAACAGGTGAAGTTGATGCGCGACTTGTGATTCAGAAAGGGTTCGAAGCGAATCTTCGGGAGAAGTCGAGAACCGATCTGCTCGCCCCGAAGTCGAACGACGGCAAAGATCCGTTTTCAGAGTTTCAACTGGGTTTCCTCTTCAAGGCGGCCACGGTGGATCCTCGCCTTGAGGTTCTTTCGAAGCTGCTCGTGAAGAACTCACTACAGGACGCGGTTCTGCCAATCATCGCCGAGAAAATTCCGGTCTTTCGAGGTGCTGCGAAACAGAAAGTCGTTCCTGAGCCGTGGGAGACGATCTCTGCATCCGCCTCTGCGGAAGAACCGGAGAACAACGTTTATCAACTGTTCGTTCCCAGCTACACGGTGCTGTTCGTGTTCTTCCTTGTGAACATCATGGGGCGATCGTTCCTGGATGAACGAGACCGAGGAACTCTGCGACGCCTTCGAATTTCGCCGATCGCACCGTCGGCGATCCTGATCGGCAAGACTCTTCCGTTCATGGTGCTGTCGCTGGTGCAGACGGGCATCCTGATGATCTCCGGCAAACTGCTGTTCGGAATGTCATGGGGTTCAGAACCATGGCTGCTGATCCCGATTATTCTCTCCACATCCGCCGCGGCAACATCGCTTGGACTGATGTTTTCGACGCTCGCGAAGACCGAAGCTCAGGTGTCATCGCTGGGCAACCTGATCCTGCTGTCATGTGCCGGCATCAGCGGATGTCTTGTGCCACGAATCTGGATGTCGCCGCTGACTCAGAAGATCAGCCTCTTCACTCCACACGCATGGGCTCTGGACGCATACGGTGAAGTGCTGACGAAGAACATCCCGAACCACACAGTGATTCTTCAGTCCTGCGCCGTGCTGATGCTGTTCACGTCCACGTTCTTCATCATCGGGCTGCTTCGCTTCCGCCAGGATTCCTGACTCACCGTTTCAGTGCCGCCGTTGGTAGACATTTACGAACACACTCGGATCAACTCGTATTCGACGATGTGTGTTGGCTGGTTGTCGTGTCACCTGCAGGTCTGTTTCGTTGTCCCGGAAGAGTAGGCAACGGAAATCGTAATTTGTCAGGCGGAGGAACTTGGCGCAGCTAGAGTTGCAGTTCCAAAGAAACCGCTATCGGCGGAGAACAACTATCGCCAATCGACTGGTCTTGCCCTTTTTACCTAGTGGTTTGTCCCCTGAAATCGACGGCCAAGTCTGCCAGCAACCCAGAACTGAAAGAACCAGGCAACGACAAGCATTACCATCCTGAAGTCAAAGCCAGCCGGACGCCCCATCGAAGAGGCGACAACTGGAATACCAACCGGAAGGAAAAGCAGTACAGCTACGACAGGCAGCTCAGGCCCTGTTGCCACCTTTCGGCTGATTCGAGACGCAATCACACCCGCAGCCAGACCTGGTACACAAACCCACGCAATGCAGGGGAGAAAGAGGAAAGCGAGATGCATCAATGGTGGACTTGGGGGAAACAGCATCTCAACAAGAATCATCAACACAACAAAGATCGCTCCAACTCCAAACGTGGTCAGAAGAAACGCCATGATTGGACGAGCAGCCACACTTGATTCGGCTGCCGGCTGGGAGAAACTCTCAGGCGGTTGAAATGGATTCTGTTGATCCATCGTCACCAGACCTTGATCTCCAGCTCCAGATCCACCGCGAACTTCTCCGCCACGGCTTTCTGGATTCGGCTAATCAACTGTTCCACTTCGCGGCTCGTTGCGCCGGCTTCGGTCACGATGAAGTTCGCATGACGTTCGCTGATGCGAGCCTTCCCGACCGACATGCCCTTCAGTCCGCACTGCTCAATCAACGCTCCGGCGCTGAGGCCGCGAGGGTTGCGGAAGATGCAGCCGGCGGATTGATCGGCCAGTGGCTGCGTCGACTTCTTCATGATCCAGTTCTTGCGCATCCGGCGAGTCAGCTCTTCGGAATCATCCTTTGTCAGCTTGAGCGTCGCGCTGAGCACCAGCAGGTCCTGGATGCTGCTGCGACGATACGAGAACGACAATTCGTCGCCTCGACGCGTCGTCACCTGACCATCCTGAGTCAGCACCTGAACGCTGGTTACGAGCTGGCCAATATCTCCAGCTCGTCCGCCGCTGTTTCCGACGATGGCGCCTGCAATCGTTCCCGGGATGCCAACGA
Organism: Ottelia alismoides; assembly: GCA_037367405.1. Classification (NCBI taxonomy): domain Eukaryota; kingdom Viridiplantae; phylum Streptophyta; class Magnoliopsida; order Alismatales; family Hydrocharitaceae; genus Ottelia; species Ottelia alismoides. Next base: position 107,317 of record JAZKJV010006924.1, on the reverse strand, counting down.
GATGCTCAACGCCCCCGAGTCCCGAGCGAACAGCTTCGGCCACAACATGAGACAGCAACGTGCCGGCGCCGGCTGTCAACGAAGTCCCATCGATGCTCACAGCGGACAGCAGCGGCTCAACAACTCGAATCACCGCCCCCTGAACGCCTTCGTCGCGGACGAGGAGATTGGAACCGGAGCCCAGAATGTGAATCGGAATGTTTTGGCTTCGACACGTTGCGATCAGGTTCATCAGCTCGTCTTCGGATCGCGGCGTCAGAAAATACTGAGCCGGTCCGCCGAGCTTGAGCCACGTATGCTGAGCCATCGGCTCATTACGCCGCAGAATTTCGCTGAAGTCTTCGATGGATTTCGTCATGAATCGTATGTGTCCTGCCAGCTCCCATGGTAATAACAACATCTCCGGGACGAGCGGAATGGTCTAATCTTCCCAGCACCTGGTCAAGATTCGCCGCCAGCATCGCGTGACCTCCCGATTCAGAGACCTTCCGCACCAGCCGCCCGGAAAGCTCCTGGCAGGCCGCAAGCGTCGCGTTTTCTCGAGCCGGAAGCACAGGCAGGATCAACGCCTCATCCGCAGCCGCCAGGCTGTGGACATACTCGGAAAAAAGCTGTTCCGTGCGAGAAATCTGATGAGGTTCCACGACAACAACCAGACGAGATGACGGAAAAATGCTTCTTGCTGTCGTCAGTGTTTCACGAATTGCCGTCGGGTGATGGGCGTAGTCGTCGATCCAGAGGATCTGCCGCCAGTCGCCTCGGTGCTCAAAACGTCGCTGCATTCCCGGAAAAGTCGCGGCCGCAGCGATCGCCCGATCCAGCTCAACTCCGCATGTGAACGCACCGACCAGAGCCGCAAGCCAGTTCTGGCGATTGTGCCGTCCCGGGATTGGAAGCACACATTCTGAAACCGACCGGCCGTTGCGAAAGAGTTCGGCTTTTTGCCGAAACGGCGGCCTTGAGGATGTCGTGAGCGGACCTTGAGTTGGCAGCAAGCTCCAATCCGCGTTGAGCGACGTCGCAGAAAATGTCACAAAAGATCGACCGGATTCCCTGGCGAGCGCCATGCTGGTCTGGCAGTCGGCGTTGGCAACGATCGTTCCGTCAGGATGACAGCGATTCAGGAACTGCGAGAACGATTTCAGTTGATCCTGAGGACTTTTGAAGAAATCGAAGTGATCTGCCTCGATGCCGGTCAGGATCGCAACCTGCGGACTCAGACCCAGAAATGAATTGCGGTACTCGCAGCCTTCAATAACCGCCCAGTTCCGCTGTGCTGGAGACGAATCGACTTTCAGACGCCGTCGCTCCGGTGCCGAGCAAAACTCGCCGCCAATGAAATGAAACGCCTCGCAGTTTTCCGCCTGGAGGATCCACGACACCAACCCTGTCGTCGTGGTTTTTCCGTGTGTCCCGGAAACACAGATCTGGTCCCGATTCGCGGCGATCTGAGCAAGGGCCTCAGGAAGTGACAGAACGCGACAGTCCTTTTGCCGGGCGTCCTGCAGGATCCTGGCCTCCGCAGGAACGGCAACCGAATGAACCACGTGGAAATCGGGATTCAGAATTGCCGGCCAATCATCAGTCCACGGGACCGCGGTCATTCGGTCAAAACCAGCCGCAACTTTCTCAAGCTGTGCCGAATCGACATCAGTGCCCAGCATCTCAAGGTCGGCATCTGCCTGAGCGATCTCAAGGATTCTTGCGAACGACTGCATGCCCGCGCCGCAGGCCCCGACGAGAAGCCATCTCGTTCGCACTGAGCTGCCGTTAGGCTCGACAAGTTTTGATTTGTGGCGTCCCTGCGGCATCGAATCGTGGCCATCCTATGGCAACAAAAACCAACATTTTGCCACCGGATATTACTGAACCCCCGATTTGTTTGCGAGTCAGTATCGCAACAAGACGTTGCCGATCCGCACCGCCGACGTTTCTCCGGGGTGACATTCGACGCACAATGCTTGTGGATGCAATGCCGCGTATGTCGCTCCGTTACAACAGCACGATGGACTCTGAATCGACTTTTGCAGTTTGCCAGCCTTTCCCACTTATATTTGTCGTTGCGGCTGGAATCTCGGGGTAGGAACCTCCACACGCTTTGATCGATCGCGTGGTTGTTTCTGGCAAGGTCGTCGCAATGAAATTTGATTTCCCAGGCGTTTTCTCCGGAATGTGGGATTTCCCTATTCGTACCGAAAGGTACCCTTCGAGACGGGCGTGCACACCTCGCCTATGCATACTGCTTTCCCGGGCAGATCGCACGTCTAATCCTGGCTCGCCCCTCTCGGTTGATTTGGGTGGCGTATGGATGGTTGTTCCTTGAGTTGAAGTGTCGAACAGTGTTGGGACATCTGTTTTGGAGTGGACGGAGCCACCGGGCTGTGCTCGGATTTATTCAATAGCCGCAAGATCAGGCGTTTGAGATCATGTCTGGAACCGATTTTCAGCAAAGCTCGCACGCCATCGGCGCATTGAAACGAGTCTACGTGATTGACGATGATCCCAACGTGCTTGAGATCATCAGTCTCATGTTGACGCATGCTGGTTACGACGTCGTTCCATATCCGTCGTCCGAGAAGTTCGTGGCTGAATGCCACTCGCTGGCGCCGGGAGTCGTGGTGACCGATCAGGTGATGAATAATGTGCTGGGAACAGAAGTGCAGAAGCATCTGCTCAGCCGCCCGAATCATTTTCGAGTCATTCTGGTCACAGCGTTTCCTCGCACGAGTCTCGCCGTTGCCGCGATGAAGAGCGGCGCGGTCACTGTGCTCGATAAGCCATTTGACCGCCTCGAACTGATTGATGCTGTTGAGGAAGGCTTTCGGCAGTTACACGATGCCGAAGCGTTCGATCATGCTCTTCCTCCGGTACTGCCTAACAATGAAAGCTACCTCAGTCGGCTGTCCGAACGCGAACGTGAAGTGATTCAGATGGTTTATGAGGGATCGACAAACAAAGCGATCGGGATTCAGTTGGGCATCAGCATCAAGACAGTCGAAAAGCACCGCGGCAAAGCCATGAAGAAGATGCACGTGATGTCGCTCGCAGGACTTGTGCGACTGATGGATCGAGAACTCGGCCGGACCGATCGAAGCTAGTCCCCAATCAAGCGGTGTTGCTGCCCCCACGGGGTAAACCCTACGGAGCGCTTGTTCTTCACGATTCGTTGAAACCCGGCCATCAAGATTAGCCCTACTGCTGCATCTCGAATGCCGACGGAATCGTTGTCCTCCTTTTTTCTTGCGGGCGATGCGGTGCCGAAGGGGCGGTTGACAGGCAGAATTCGCACATTCGAAAGATCGGAATCTCGGGAATCATGGAAATCTGGCGTTGTTGGACCGGGAACAGGCTCGAACACCGCTTGAGGTTCCGTCAGCGATTGCCGTAAAGTCCCGGAGAGTGCCGCGTCCCGATTGATCTGGGACAGCGGTCGCCCGGAACTCGCATGGATGTGAGCAGTCACGATGACGCAATATCAGAAGAACTTCATTATTCGCTGGGGAACCCTGACCGCCGGAATCGGCTGCCTGATGGTTTCCTTCGTTGTCCTGCTGCTTAGCCCGGGCTGCCAGCAGGTGCCGCTGAGCGAGCGAAAGCGTCTGCCTTTGATCACGAGTTCTCAGGCCGAGAACGAAATCGGCCTGACGGCCTACAAAGAAGTGCTCGAGAAGGAACCGGTCACCAAGAACGAACGAGCGGTTGAGGTGGTTCGTCGAGTTGGCAAGAGGATCGCCGATGTGGCGAATCAGCCTGACTTCCAATGGGAGTTCAATGTCATCGAATCGGAGACTCAGAATGCCTTCTGCCTGCCCGGTGGCAAGGTCGCGGTTTACACCGGGATTTTGCCAGTTTGCGAAAATGAAGCAGGGCTCGCCGTCGTGATGTCTCACGAAATCGCGCACGCGATCGCTCGGCACGGTGGGGAACGAATGAACCAGCAGATGATCACCAATGGACTCAAGAATGGTGGAACCTATCTGCTCAATAAGAACAAAGTGTCTGAACAGAAGCAGCAAATTCTTCTTGCGGCATACGGACAGGCGGCACAGTACGGATACATTCTGCCCTACAGCCGCAAGCACGAGCTGGAAGCCGATGCGATTGGAATCAAGCTGATGGCCAAAGCTGGGTATGATCCAAGCGAAGCCCCGGTGTTCTGGGAACGATTCGCCAGCAAGAAAGAAGGCAGTGCGCCGGCGGAATGGATGTCGACACATCCGGCTGACGCCACGCGAGCGGCTGCTCTGCGGGAACTGCTGCCAGCCGCGGTGAAGGAATACGATAGCGCGTCGGAGAAGATTGGACTTGGCGAAGCACTGATGCTCACGGCCAAGCAATAGGTCGCCTTTCGCCACAAACGAGCACACCGGGCCGGGAGCTTTACAGAATCAGCATCGCGTCGCCGTAGCTATAGAAACGATATCGCTCTGCGATGGCCTGTCGATAGGCTTCCATGATCAACTCATAGCCGGCGAGTGCAGCGACGAGAACGATCAGCGTCGATCCGGGCAGATGAAAATTCGTCAGCAGGCAGTCGACCGCCTGAAACGTGTAGCCCGGGCGAATGAAAAGATTGGTTCGGCCTTCCCACGAAGCGATTCGGCCATGATGGGCCTTTGCAGAAGACTCCAGCGTTCTGACCGAAGTCGTCCCCACCGCGACAACTCGACCTTGCTTTCGTCGAGTCGCGTCGATGGCTTCGCAGGCTGACTGTGGCATGCGGCACCATTCTTCGTGCATCACATGTTCTGAGAGTCGATCCGCTGAGACCGGTCGGAAAGTACCAATCCCGACATGCAACGTGAGTTCGGTTCTGGAGACTCCATTCGCCTCACACTTCGCGAGCAACTCCGGTGTGAAGTGAAGACCGGCTGTCGGCGCGGCGACGGCTCCGGGCTCCGAGGCGAAGCTGGTCTGGTAACGAACGCGATCGTCATCGTCGGCCAGCTTTCGGCCCATGTACGGGGGCAAAGGAATTGAGCCAAACGTTTCCAGCGACGCCAGCGACGACTGGTCAGTCTGCGGACTTGCCAGCCATCCACCATCTGGACGCTTCTCAATGAGTCTCAGTTCGAACGACTTTGCCTGAACTGCTCGGCGGCTGAAGTCGTCGGCGGATTGCCCATCGCTCGAAGACGGATCGTGCAGATCGTACGCAGGAACGATGGTAATGGTTTCGCCCGGCTGAAGACGACCTCGGGTTTCGCACAACAGGTGCCACACACCAGCGGAAACCTCTTCGACGTACAGCCCTTCCCATTTGCCTCCGGTTTGCGTTCGCACTCCAAACAGCCGAGCAGGAAGAACTCGGGTGTTGTTGAAGACCAGCAAGTCGTTCGCTCGAAGCCAACTGGGGAGCTCGCGAATTGTTGAATGGACGATCGACTGCCGAGAACGATCCACAACCAGCAACCGAGCCCCGTCGCGATTCGCCGCAGGGCGGGATGCGATGAGTTCCGCAGGCAGTTCGAAATGCCACGAGCTGAGCTGATCGAGATCGGGTGACGTCATGATGGTCTGGCTACGGATGGAAACCGTTTCAATTTAAGCTTGAGGGATTTCTGGCCACTCGAAATTCCCTCGAGGCGGAATTCTATCGACCGGCACTGCGGATTCACTCGGGAATCCTCGCTGTCGGACGAATGAGATTCGTTCAGCTGGAACGATCCCCCGCGACCTCGGCGGAGGTATCAGAAAACTGTCATTGGTGTTGCCTCATCACTTGGAGGAGGCTCAATCATCAACGATCTTCATTGCATCTGATTCGCAAAAAGTCCCCGTGTGTCCGTTCTCAGACGGAAGACCTCGCCGAGAAAAATCCGTATGATTTGAACGGAGCCAGCGGTCCGAGGAGCGATCGGTCTGATTCTGGAGGGACTTTCAGGACGTGATTCAGAACGTCTCAAGGCATTCTCTCCGCGAGTATTCATCGTCAGCAATTCCGAACATCCATCGATGTGATGGCAGACATTGGATTGTCATATGCGTGTTCTTTCTGATCCGCGGATTCGCTTTTGGTCGGTGACTGTAGCTGCGCTGTCGGCCGCATTTTGGGTGCTGTTGCAGAGTCCACAGTCAACAGTACTCGGACAGGACGGCGGCAGTCAGGAAGCCGAAGAGCGCGGGCTGCGCCAACTGATCATCGAGACTCGCGAAGTCATGGCTCAATCGAAGTGGATTGAAGCGGCTGAGAAATTCGATGCCGCCTGGAAGGCGTCCTGTGAAGCCGGCGATCCGCTGATGTTGACCACAGGGGCCGATGTTCGACAACTGTCGCCCGGACAGACCGAGGAAATGGCCGGAGGCAAAGCGCAACTGGAGCGACTTTACATTGATGCTCCTGATGCGTTCCGCGAAGCGCATCGAGAACAATACGCGCAGCTCGCAGAAACGCAGATCTCCGGTGCCATCGAAAGCGGTGATCTGAATGAACTTCGAAATCTCTGCCTGCGTTATTCGTTCCTGCCAGCCGCGAGCACAGGTTACGAGTTGCTGGTCCGAGTCAGTGTCGACCGCGGTGACTTTCAGGAAGCCGCGTTGATCCTCGGGCGGCTCGAACGAATGGCTCAACTGAACAAGGTTCCGCCGACCGCCCAGCGCACCGCGATGCTGGCGGTTTGCTTTGCGAAAGCCGGACTCACCGAAGACGCGCGAGATACTCTGAAGCGCATCACTCCAGACGCAACGACCGCGGCATTTCGACTGCCCGATGTGACCAAAGACGTCGAGGTGGATGCATGGCTGCGACAGTTTGCTTCGGGGCCCGAGAGTCGCTTTACCTGGGAACAGCCTGGCGGGAACTATCGCAGATCGTCTCAGCAATGGCGGACTCCGCCTTCGCTGAAGCCTCTTTGGTCATCTTCGTCGTTTACTGTCAACGATGTCATGTTTGCTGACCAGTACAATCCTCTGCTAACGCAGATCGGGCGAGAACTTGAGACAGAGCTGCTCCGCATGCTGCCGGAGAACCAGATATTCGTCCCGACTCCGCAACCGCTGGTTCATGGTGACCTCGTGATCGTCCGAACGCCATTCGGTGTTCGTGCCGTCCGTCGGACGTCTGGAGAGCTCGCGTGGGACGTAACCCGGCCGGACAATGTCGTGCGAACGATGCTCGATCGGAGGACTGATGCCGCCAATCGTCCGGATGAAGACAACGTTCTCAGTTACATCATGTACATGGAGCCCTGGCGGCTGTTCTTCAACAACCTGATTCGAACCAATACGGCATCTCAAATGTCGATCAGCGGGCGAACGCTGTTCGTGATCGACGATTGCTACGAGGCGGCATCGAATGACGCCGGACAATTCGCTTTCTCTGCGACTGAGAATCAGCTGATCCCTTCGAATCTCATCCGAGCGTATGATGTCGAAAGCGGTTTGTTTCTGTGGGAGATCGGCGGCAAGACTCAGGTCAACGCAATGCCAGCCGGGAAGGGTAATCTTCTTTCCGGGTTCTACTTTCTGGGTGCTCCGCTGGTGCTGGGAGAGCGAACCTATGTGCTCGCAGAAAGCGGTGAAGGAATCTTTCTGATTCAGATTCAGGCGCCGGCCCGCGAATCCGGGCGAGTCAATCCTTCAATCGCTCGGGCACAGATTCTGACGGTTCCGAAAGCCAAGCTGCCGTCACACCCGGTTCGATCACACGCGGGACTCATGCCGTCGTTTGCTCAGGGGCTGCTGATCTGCCCAACCTGCGACGAACGCATTGTTGCCGTTTCTGCGGAAGACCATTCACTGCGCTGGGTGTTTCGTTACGGCGCGAACATCAGAACTCAGGAACTCGGCGGTGATGCCAACGTGTTGTTCGGTGGACGCGACTTCTTCGATTCTGGACGTGTCGACCTGGCCTCGCGATGGATCGATTCATTTCCACGCATTGTGAATGATCGCGTGATTGTCAGCCCGCGCGATTCTGACCAAATGTATTGTCTGGACCTGGCCACCGGGCGCGAGATCTGGAAGATTGCACGCAGCGGATTTCATGGTATCGCGACGGTGACAAGCGACTCGGTGGTGCTGATCGGAAATGAACAAGTGGCATCGTTCCGTCTGGAGAATGGTCGTCAGATTTGGTCGACCGCCATCACAGACGGAATTGTGCTTGGAACGGCATCGTCCAACGGCAAACTTCTGCAGGTCCCGGTGAGCGACCCGGCTGTTCTCACCTTTGACCTGGCGAATGGCAATCTTTTGGTTCGACAGCCGTTGCCGGTCTCGGGCACAGTCGGAAATCTGCTAGCAATGCCTGATGGAACGCTGATGCAAAGCCTCACATCGGTGACATTCTTCGAGCCGAGTTCCGCTGAGCCAACATTTGCCGACCGCGTGACGGAGCAACTGCTCAACGGACGACTCGAGGACGCGATCACGCTGCTTGAGAAAGAATCCGCCTCACAACCGATGACGGCGGAACTTCGTGGTTTGATGATGGAAGTCATGCTCCGAGCGCTGAAGTCTGATTTTGCGAAGTACCGAACGCTGCTTCCCAAAGTGAGGTCGCTGATCGACGTGAATGAGAACGACATCGATATCGCTTCGGTCGTGCATTCCCTTGTCGGGATGAATCTGCCGGACGTTCCGGTGTCTGCAAAACTCCTCGAAGGCAACGGTCGCCGATTTCACGACATCATGCTGGAGTTGGAAGCTCAGGAGATTCGCGAGAGCAACGGATTGTCGGTCGATCAGTTCGTGAAGAGTCTTGAGTATGAAATCCGTCGACTTCCGGATGGTCGGTCCGAAAGTTCTTCGTTTGGCTTTCTGCATCGTTCTCGAGCAAGCGTCATAGTGGCCAGCATGCGGAGAGCGTTGCTGCAACGCCCCGCTGCGGAACGCAGGCAGATTGCTGTTCAGTTGCAGAAGGCGGCCGAAGACACTCTGGCCGGGATCGGTTCTGAGAAGGAACAGGTCCAGTTCGCAATGGATCTCATGAGTTGCGGGCTGTACGAAACTGTTCTGCCAATGGTCGCCTCCGCCGGATCATCGAAACTGGCACCGCGAGCAACGGCGCTTCGAGAGCAAGTGCGACTCCAGATGATCCTCGACAACGCAGATACTGCCACGGCTGCTGATGATCTGCTGACGGAATGGACTGCGACGAGTCAGTTGGATGCAGCCCGAAGTTTTCTGGTCGATGCTGGTGCCGAACCAGTGCCCGGCTCGAATCTGCGGTATCAGCTCACCGATGCCGATATGCGGCGAACTGTGCTGGAGAAGTGGTCGGAACAAACGAAGTCAACCGTGAAACCGTCAGCCTGGAGTGAGACGCCAGTCGTTTCAGAGTCTGACGATCGCACCATGTTGCCGACATCGAAACCTCCGTCAACGATTCCTGATCAGAATGTACCGCTGTATGGACCTCCGGGGGTGTTCAGAGACTGGAGCTTCGTGCGGAATTCGTCGTTGGCTCCGGGCAGTGGGGGAGATCTGATTCTTGCGTTCGATGCGGATGGGAAACTTCGATGGCAACTGAAGTCGGTCAGTTCGCCCATGAGCAATCAACCAAAGTTCAGCGCGCAGTCATGGTTTGTGGCGAGTGGCCACCTGCTGATCCTGTGCGAGAACGAAATGCTGACTGCGATTGATGCATTTCAGTCGAGTCCGGATCTGCAACCGAAGATCATCTGGACAGATTTCATCGCCAGACTTGCATCTGATGATGACCTGTCGGTTTATCAGAGTTACGTGCCTCCAGCGGACAGAGTCCCGCAGTACTTCCCGACACCGTCCGGTTTCTTTCCAACCGGATTGGTTCGGCTGGGAACGATTCCAGTATTGAGCGGCCGCCGATTGACAATGTTGTCGTCGCTGACGGGCACCGAGTTATGGCATCTCGACGGGCTTTCGCCTGATACCGTGATGTTGTCGCATGGTGACAACATCCTGCTGATGACTGAGCAGGGGAGACAGATTGAGGTTCGCAACGTCCTCGATGGAACTCAGGTTAGCACTCATCGACTGCCGGACTGGTGGGGTGACGCGATTGCGAATGTTGGTTCCTCAGTTCGCACCATTGAGCTTGAAGAAGGTACGCAGTCCGTTTGGCGAGTTGCGATGCACGGCCAAAGCTGTGTTCGATTCAGCCTGACTGACGGTGCGGCAAAGCTTGATTCTCTCGACATGACGACGGACCGGGTTCAGTGGGAACTCGGATTTCCCGAAGACAGTGTGTTTTCGAACCCGGTCGATGACGTTGTTGCGATCCTCGTCGACGGACAACGGCTTGTTTTGGTGCAGATCGACTCAGGAAAAGTTCTGGCGGATCTCAAGGTGACGGAATCGAAGAACGCATACGACCTCGTGCTCCGAAAGTCTCAGGGAGAATTTATCGTCCTGCCTGGTGCTGATCCGGAACCGAATGATTTTCCGATCAACCATGCGATCTATGTCAGTGGTCGCATGTATGCCGTCAACGCATCAACCTTCCAGTTGAGCTGGGACAAGCCGCTCGAACCGCGTCACATTCGTTCGATGATTCCGGAGCGAGGAGCGATGATTCCAAATGCTCCTGTCCTTGTTCTGCTGTCGCGCGGTGGCGTCGGTGAGATGGCAAGCGGCATTCGAAAGGTCCGCTACGGCGTTGAGATTGTCGACGTCCACACGGGAGAAACCCTGTTTGATGACACGGATGTCGGCGTGACGCTGAACGAACACTGGATGCACGTCGATGCTGAAAAGCAAATGCTGACCATCAGCTTTGAACGACGGTTCGTGACGCTGGATTACTCCGGCAAGGAATAGTGTGCTCTGTGTCTTGTGGTTTGTTCTTTGTTCGAGTTGACTTGAGGCGTTCATGTGGACTGCGATTTGTCCCCTCTCCCACGCGAGTGAATCCCTGAGAACGTTCACAACCGTTCGGGCGGAGAGGTTCAGGGTGCGGGTTATTGTTTGAAGGTTGCAATCTCAAGAAAGACCCCTAGTGTCTTGAAATTGATCCTGTCAGATTTGAGTTGCGAGCGGCGGGAGGTTGGAGTCTGATCCTGGTCTGCAGCCGGGATCAGGCGGCCATACAGATCGATTAATACCCCCTGGTCGTAAAGACCGTGGATGAGCGTGATCGTATGGCCTTTTGTTTTTGAACCCGAACCGTCGCTTGAGCGATCGGGCATCACCGATCAGCTCGTATTCACTAGGATGGGACAAATGACAAGCTCGAAACTGGCCACTCGTGTGATTGGAATTGATATCGCTAAAAACAAAATGGATGTCTCGGACTCTCACAGAAAAATGAAAAAGGAGATTCAGAATACCAACGACTGCATCGTGAAATACCTTGTCAGCAAAATCGATCAGCCGGACAAGACCTTTGTTGTCTGTGAAGCCACTGGAGGCTACGAACGCACGCTCGTTCGGGCCATGCATCAGGCCGGGATTGCCGTCTGTGTCGCCAATCCATGGCAAGTGCGACAGTTTGGCAAAGGCATCGGGGTGCTTGAGAAATCGGATCCCATCGATGCGGCACTGCTGCAGCGATTCGGTGAGGTCGTTGATCTTCAGCCAACGCCTCCGAAATCGCCCGAGCACCAACATCATGAAGCGCTGGTACGACGCCGTGAGCAATTGATGAACATGATCAATCAGGAGCAGAATCGAAAGGCTCAGACGGACAACGCGCCAATCGTTCACCTGATTGATGAGACGCTCGAGTTGCTGAAAACACAGATGAATTCCGTGGATTTGCAGGTCAAAACGCTTCTGGAGAAGGAAGCCGAAACCAATCCGGCCGTCGAGATTCTGCAAAGCGTTCCCGGCGTTGGCATCGTCACCACCTCGACCCTGCTCTGCGATCTTCCGGAACTGGGATCGCTGAATCGAGGCCAGATCTCCAGACTGGCGGGAGTCGCTCCGATCGTCAACGAGTCCGGAACGCGTGAACGAAAGCGATCCATCTTCGGAGGCCGCAGTCATGTCCGACGCGTGCTCTACATGGCCGCGCTGACCGCTACTCGCTTCAACCCGGTGATTAAAAAATTCTACGCGAGATTGCTGGCAGCAGGTAAAGAAAAGAAAGTCGCCATCGTCGCTTGTATGCGAAAGCTGCTGACGATCCTGAACTGCATGGTCCACAGAAAAGAGCAATGGCGAGAAGAACAACGGCGAGAAGAAAAAGTGGTGACCGGCACATGACCGATCACCACACGTGCTCGATGCCTCAATTGAAGCACCGGCGACTCGACTATCCCTCAGGAAGTTGCGTCCCCGCAGAGCTTCCGTCTGTTTCATCGAATAGAAAAATTTTAACACACGCATGCTCTCACACCAGAGTTTTTTCTCAGCGAGATAATCCAATTGAACACCGGCCAATTGAGCACCGGCGCTATGCCTCAAAAATCCCGGGGGTTTGGGGGCTGGCCCCCAATGTCTCCACCAGAAAACGACCGATGACAACGCTAGACTACTTCCCCGAAAGGAATTCAAAAATGTCTTTTTTTGAATCTGTCTCTTGAACCAATTGAACACCGTCGCTCATCCGGCCTTCGGCCACCATCTCACCATACGAAGGCGAGATGGGACAACTTCGCGCGACGCAATTCGTTCACCTCAGATCGAATTCCTGAGAATTCCCGGCGTCGACTCGAATCCGACGACTCTTGCTGGACGTCCGATGTGTAGCCTTCAACGACGCTGGATCTCACAGGCGGTGTCTAACGATATTCTTTTCTCGGGATGGACTGAGGTAAATCAACGGAATCAATCTGTTCGGCAAATCCAAAACCTGCGACATGTCCCTTCTCCCCTTCGTAAGGAGATCGTGCAGCTTATAAGTGGTGAAATCACAGTGGTTTACAGCTTTCAGCTCGTTTGATTCAAAATCGACATGTGGAATGGCAAAGAGTGCGGTAAATGGTTCAACCAGGGCAATTGAGTCGCCTCGTGCAACCCCAGAAATATCAATGCTTTATGTCAACGCAACTCGCTGTATTCATTGAACTTAAAAGCTGCACGATCTCTAAGGGGAGAAGGTGGCCGAAGGCCGGATGAGGGGTCCTTCTTGAGATTGCATCGGTTGTGGCCGGACTGTGGCCGAGCCACTGATGCCACCATCCAGAAAATCCCCCCTCACCCTGTCCCTCTCCCCCCAAAATGTCGTGTGAGCTACTCGTCATTCAATCGCGGGGAGAGGGGACAAATTGCCGTTTACATGAACGCCTCAGTTCAGCCGTGACAAAGAATGGAACCGTCGGCGACAGGAGTTGCGTGATAATGAGGAGAGTTTGTCTTGGCGCAAGTGGACATTGAACGAGGGACTGAGCCGACGTTGACGCTCAATGTCGATCCTCCTGAAGCGACTCCGTGGCACAAGCTGTCGATTCTTGTCGCGGTCGTCGGGCCTTTCGTCGGAATGGTGGCCGCGGTGGTCACGGCCTGGCGGCATGGATACATGAATGGACTCTATCTGAGTCTCATGATTCTCGGGTGGATTCTCACCGGGACCGGGATTACCGTCGGATATCATCGGCTCTTTGCTCACAAGGCCTTTGACACGTACCGCTGGGTTCGCCTCTATTGGATGTGCATGGGAGCTCTGGCAATTCAGGCGTCTCCCATCGCCTGGTGCGCGGTGCATCGCAAGCATCATGCAACCACCGACCGACCCGGAGATCCCCATTCACCACACACTCATGGCGATGGCTGGTGGAATGCGATCAAGGGCTTTTGGTACTCACACATCGGCTGGTTGTTCACGGGGTATTTGATTCGCACGGATCAGAAGCGGTACGTGCCGGACCTCGTCGATGATCCTGTTGCCGTCTGGATTCATCGATACTACGAGATCTTCTGGGTGCCACTGAGTCTTGCAATTCCGACCGTCATCGCCGGTCTCGTCACAGGAACATGGCGAGGCGCATGGCTTGGATTCTTGTGGGGCGGCCTGGTTCGGATCTTTCTGGTGCATCACATCACTTGGTCGGTGAACTCGATCTGTCATGTCTTCGGCAGTTGCGACTACAAGATCAACGACCAGTCACGCAACAATATTTTCGTCGCCCTTGCGAGCTTCGGCGAAGGCTGGCACAACAACCATCACGCTTTCCCAAGCTCTGCCCGCCAGGGTCTGAAGTGGTGGCAGCTCGATGTCAGTTGGTACATCATCCGCACCATGCAGTTTCTGGGACTTGCATGGAATGTTCAACTGCCAAGCGAAACGGCCAAGGCCAACCGAACACTCGCGCGAAGCATGGTCGATAGCTGAGTGACAGTATCGATTCGAAACGACCTTGGTTCGGCGTCCTCTTATGCCTCAATCGCTGGGTTTTGATGTGATTTGGCGAGCGGCGCGGTGTGAACCCGCCGGTACCGTATTTTTACCGACCTGTTTACACAGGCCGCTCTCCAAAACCCTCATTTCTAACCGCGTAAAGAATCAGCTCCCGTGTCGCATGGATTCGCCAGGTTGGACGGCCCGAACGCTTGCCTCAATCGCGGAATTGATGACACTGAGTTGCTGCGGCTTGCGGCCTAAGGCAGCAGCGTGAAAAAGAGGTAACGGAGTTTTGACGTGACCTCGAATCACAAGGACCGGCCGGTTCACACCGGCCGCTCGCCGAGTTGGTACATTTTCTCTAGGCCGCTGCCCAACAAACATGCACCGGCAAGCGACAACTCGTGGCGTTCGAGAAGAAGGTGACGATCTTGAAGATTTCTGGAATCGACGTGTGTCCGCTCACTGGGGCGACGGTTGACGGCGGGTGGCCTCAGGGGCACGAGCCGCAGGAAAACCTGCACACACTAGTCATCGTGCGGACCGACGAAGGCGTGACGGGTTTTGGCAGTTGTTTCACGTCCGGCAAGTTGATCGAAGGCGCGGTGGAATTGCTGTGGCCGCAGTTGAAGGGCGAATCGGCGATCGAACCGGAACGAGTCTCCGAGACTCTTCATCAATCCACGTTCTGGCAGGGCCGAGGCGGATCTGTGACTCATGCCATCAGCGGGATTGATATCGCTCTGTGGGACATCTTTGGCAAAGTTTGCCAACAGCCGGTATCGCGTCTTCTTGGCGGCATCTATCGCGATCGAATCAAGCCGTATGGGTCCATTCTGTTCGATGAGCCGGATCAGCTTGCAAAGAACCTCGAGAGCGTTGTGGCTCGTGGTTTCAAGGCGATCAAAATGGGCTGGAGGCCGTTCGGTCGTCGAGATCGCGCCTTCGACGAATTGCTGATTCAGACGGCTCGCAGGGCAGTCGGCGACAGTGTGGAACTGATGGTCGACGCGGGCGGCAGTGAACAGTTTTGGCCACACGGAACGAACTGGGCTCGCAACACCGCGAAGATGCTGGCCGATTACAACATCGTCTGGTTCGAAGAAGCGTTGCCGCCGGATGATATCGATGGATTCGTTGAGCTGACTCGGACATCGCCGGTCCCGATTTCAAGTGGCGAGGTTCTGACGCGTCGCCAGGCATTTCAACCGTGGCTCGAGCGTCATGCCGTTGACATCATTCAGCCCGATGTCACGAAGAACGGTGGACTCAGCGAGTTCCGGCGAATTGCGTTCATGGCTCAGGACCACAATGTTCAGGTCGTGCCACACGGCTGGAACACAGCCATCGGACTCGCCGCCGACCTGCAGATTTCGGCCTTCCTGCCCAATGCTCGCTACGTTGAGTACCTGACTCCGTGTGCTTACATTGATGAGCTGACGGCTGAACCGTTCGTGATTGATTCCGAGGGCTATCTGCAGATTCCTCAGAAGCCCGGACTCGGCGTTGATGTCGATCCTGCCAGGCTGAAGCGATTCTGTCCGAGACGAATCGAGTTCCTATGAATTCATGACCGTGATGTCGATCTGCAGTGCTCATCCGCCTTTCTTCCCACCAGTTGAGATTGAGCCCTTTCTATGTTTCGCATCTGGATTGATGAACCTGTTCTGGAGAGTGTGCTCCCGATGCTGGATGGAGTCGCACAGTTAATCGGTCCCAATGCACCGATCGCAGAACTGGCAACCTGCGACGCCGCGCTCGATCCGGGTGCGGCATGGAACGCCGCAAGAATGGATCGAGCCCCGCGGCTGAAGGTGTTGTCGCGAATTGGAGTCGGCTACGACAACATCGATGTTGCCGCAGCGACGGACCGCGGGATCGTGGTTTGCTACACGCCTCATGGACCAACGCTGTCGACCGCGGAGCACGCCGTTGCGTTGATCTTCGCGGCCGCAAAGACCATCGCGTTCGCCGATCGAGATGTTCGAGCCGCTCGCTGGCACACACAGTTTCGAACCTTGAAGGGGATGGAGCTTCAGGGACGAACGCTCGGCCTGATCGGCGCGGGGAGAATTGGAAGTCACGTCGCGAAGATCATGCAAGCCGTCGGCATGAGAGTGATCGTCTTCGATCCGTACCTCTCCGATGCGCGAGCAGAGGAGTTGGGAATGCAGCCCGTTCGAGAACTCGAAAAGCTGCTCCACGTTTCTGATGTTGTCTCGCTGCATGCCCCTTCGACGCCGGAAACGAAACATCTCATCAACGCCGAACGACTGCAGGCGATGAAGCGTGGAGCCATTCTGATTAACACCGCCCGCGGTGCTCTGGTGGATGAGTCAGCTCTGGCGGACGCATTGCGTTCCGGACATTTGGCGGCTGCCGGGCTGGATGTGTTTGAACAGGAACCAGTCCAGGCAGACAATCCGCTACTGCAGCTTGAAAATGTTGTGCTCACAGATCACATCGCAAGCCACACCTGGTCCGGCCATCATCGACTTTACGAAATGGCCGTCCGGTACGCACTTCAGGCTCTCAACGGAGACATCCCGGATTGCGTTCTCAATAATGTCCGGGTCAATCTGACTCGCGGCGATTAGGAATCGTCCCGAAATCACTTCCCGATTTGACTCCGGTACCCGCAAATGCGAGCCATGGAATGACTCGCCTGGGTAGCTCGGTCATTCCATGACCGAGATTTCAATCATGCGAGGTGATTTCCAGACTGTCACTCAGTGAATTGATCCGAACTGCGATTCCGCGTTCACAGCGGTCTGCGAAGTTCTCTCAGCGTTCACTCGATCGCAAGTGGGTGAACTTAGCGGACGGCGCCGTTCATTTCAGATTCTTTGATGATCCACGTGGCAACTTGCAGGTTCTGAAAAGAAAAGACTCCCGCGGATTACTCCGGGGAGTCTCTGAACTTCAGCCTCTTGAACTCAGCAATGCATTATCGCTTTGGAGCGGTGCACTGGCCATGAGTCTCGGCCATGGAGGTCTTCTGCTCGGTGATGCCCGGGCACTGAGGAGCCATCTCGGCGTTCAGTTCCTTGTAGGCTGCCCACTCGCCTGGCAGATTGTCTTCGTGGAAAATGGCCGCAA
The DNA here is from genome assembly GCA_037367405.1 of Ottelia alismoides. Taxonomy (NCBI): domain Eukaryota; kingdom Viridiplantae; phylum Streptophyta; class Magnoliopsida; order Alismatales; family Hydrocharitaceae; genus Ottelia; species Ottelia alismoides. The sequence continues at coordinate 90,015 of JAZKJV010006924.1, read as the reverse complement.
CCGGGCATTCCGGAACGCAGGCTTCGCAGTCGATGCATTCATCCGGGTGAATGAAGAGAATCGCTTCGCCTTCGTAGAAGCACTCGACCGGGCAAACAACGACGCAGTCGGTGTACTTGCAGTTAAAGCATGGTTCGGCGACGACATGAGTCATTTGAGCAACCTTTCTGACCGGCAAATTCGGCCAACACAAACCTATAAACGCCTGATGTTCGGCGATGAGAACAGCCTGACGTCTTTCGACTCGACAGTATGGCTCACGAAAGGCCTGGCGGTCGAGAAAACGTTGTACTGTAAAGTTTTATGTCATCCTTTTCGTCAATTTCCAGACCGCCCACCCATCCAATCTGACAGACAGGAAATTGAGACGGAGTCTCGAAAGGAATCAGGCGGAACTCGGCCACAAGTTCGGCCAATTCGGAATTGATACTTTGTGTGAGATCGGATTTCCCGTTGCCAGCAATTGCTCAAGACGTCACATCACGGCGTTCTGGGCAGGCCGAGGGATTGAAAATCAGACACTGTGATTCGGATTGCATCAGGTCCGACTGCTCCGCAGTGACTTTCGAGTCGTCAAAAACTCACTGTCTTCTCTAATCCGGCCGTTTTTTGCGGATTGCTGTCCGCAAGCGAATTCCGCCGTTGTGGCGCAGGGATTGCTCCCTCACAATGTAGATGTCTGGCGGAAATTGTTGAGCTCTTCAGGCGAATCAGACGTTGTGGATCCGCGTCTTTTTCCTACAACGAACGACAACGCTGCGTAAGATTCGGTGTTTGTTCCTTTGGCCTCGACAGGAACCGATGGCTCGTTTTGCCTCTTTGGCATCGCTGGACAGGCGATTGACGACAGGAATTCTCCCGTGCCTCTCACAGACATTGATCGAAAATTGCTGAGCGACCTGCTCGCCGGTCAAGCCGGTGCGTGGAGACAGTTCGTCGATCGTTTCACCAGTCTGATCCTTCAGGTGATCCAGCACACGGCTCATTCTCACAGTCTGAAGCTCAATGCCGACGACATCGAAGACCTGTGTGCCGATACAATGGCAGAGCTTCTCGCTCGCGACATGGCGGCGTTGAGGAGCTTTCGAGGACGCTGTTCGTTCGCCACCTATTTGGGCGTGATCGCTCGCCGAGTCGTGGTGCGGAAACTCACCGAACACCGCTTTTTGAAGGCGATGGGACACGTGAACGCGCATCAGGCGGCAGTTGAATTTGCTTCCACGGATGCACCAAATGCCAATGTGGAGAGTCGTGATCAGGTCGAAAGCCTGTTTTCGTCGCTCCCGGCCGAATCCCGCCGCATGCTGCACTGGCTCTACATTGACGGGCTCAGCTACGAGCAAATTGCCGAGAAACTCGGTCGCCCGATCAATTCAATCGGTCCGATGCTGAACCGGATCAAGGCTCTGGCCTCAAGAGCCGCATCGACCCGATGATGGAAGTGTCCAGCAAGGCCGCTTAGACGGCAATTGACAGGTGAAGCCGGTTTGCTTCGCTACCTGCTGCGGAAGAATTGCCGGATTTGTGACGTGCTTTGAAGTCGAGCCGCAAGACCCTATCATTCCCGCTTCCGAATGCCGATCGGCAGTGTTCTGACAGTGAGACGCGATGTGATGTTTCGCGTTTCCGGGATTCAGAGCACTCCGAATCTGACCAGAGCCGATCGGAGCTCGTTCGAAGATTCAGCGGGAGTCGATTCCTGAGCTGAATCCGTCTGAAAATCGTTCTGTTTCGAAAGCAAAAAGATCATGGGATTATTCAGTGGAAAGAAGGGCATTGTTCTTGGCATCGCGAACGAGCGATCCATTGCCTGGGCAATTACCGAGCGCCTTCATCAGGAAGGTGCGGAGATGGGCTTCACACATCTGCCGGATACTGGCGATCGGCCAAAGAACCAGAACAAAGTCGCAAAGCTTGTTGATCCGATCGGCTCGAAGTTCCTGATGCCGCTGGAAGTGACCAACGACGACCACATCAACGCCGTGATTGCCAAGGCCGTCGAAACTTTCGGCAAGGTGGACTTTATTGTCCACAGCATCGCCTTCGCGCCGCCAGCGGATCTGACAGGTCCAACGTACGCCTGCAGCCGAAATGGCTTCAAGACCGCGATGGAAATCAGTGCTTACAGTTTGCTTGCCGTTGCGGGAGCCGCGAAGAAGCAGGACGCCCTGAGCAGCAGCGCAAGCATTCTGACGTTGTCATACTTCGGCGGTGAAGAAGTGATTCCCGGCTACAATCTGATGGGAATCTGCAAGGCTGCTCTGGAATGCAGCGTGCGTTACCTGGCCAGCGAACTCGGTCCATCAGGGACTCGAGTCAACGCGATCAGCGCTGGTCCGTTGCGAACGGTCAGCTCAAGCGGCGTGGGTGATTTCGACAAGATGCAGATCATCAATCAGGCGATCTCTCCGCTGCGTCGAAATCTTGATGCTGCGGAAGTTGGCAGCATGGGCATGGTCCTGCTGAGTGACCTGGCGAGCGGCATGACCGGCGAGATTGTTCACGTCGACTGCGGCTTCAACATTATGGGAGCTCCGCCAACCGACTTTATGGCGACAGTTTCCGGGGCTGCAAAGTAATCTGTCTGTGATGGCATCACGAAAACGAATCGGCATTGCCGTCGTTGAATCGGCAGGACGCCTTTTGGTTGGACTTCGACCAGAAGGCGTTCCTCTGGCCGGGCTCAGCGAGTTCCCCGGCGGAAAATGCGAAGCGGACGAAACGCCTCGCTCCTGTGCAGTTCGAGAATGTCGAGAGGAAACCGGATTGTTGGTGATCCCTCGTGAGCATCTCGCAACGGTGGAGCACTCCTACGCGCACGGCGACGTGGAACTGCATTTCTGGAGATGCGTGCTGAGTCCCGAACTGCCGGATCTGACGTCTCCCGTCCCTCCGTTTCAATGGGTGACGTACGAAGAACTGCGATCCCTCGAGTTCCCCGAAGCCAACCGCACTGTGCTCGAGCAACTGCTGAAGACGAATGCTTGATGCGATGCTGTAGCGGAATTCGTCACAATTCCGACTGCTCATGAGATTGAACGCGTCGACAAACAGCGGTCTCAGCTTGCGGCGTGAAGAATACATCCCTGCTTCGACGTGGCATGGAATCGCGGGTACCGGCCGGTTCACACCGTGTGAAGCGGCCGCTCGCCATAAGCCTCATGTCTACATGCAGGAAGAACACATGATGCCCTCGGTTTGCCCCGAGGAAAAAAACATGCTCCCTCATGTCGACCCTGCGATCGTTCGTTGATGCATCAGCTTCAAGGCCTGCAGATGACGACACGGACCATTTCGCACGCCCGATTTGAAGTGCCAGGAGCAGCGGCATTTGCCATTTCGAACGATGGCATCCGAGTCGATCAGAACTTCGCAGGACTGGTTCTCGACCTTGCCAACCAGAATCAGTCCGCCACGAGGAGCCTCCTGCTGCTGATCGATCCGAACTTTTCCGCTGGCAAGGAACTGCTGAGCCGCTGCCATTTCTGGATGAGGCGGACCGATTTCGCGATCCGAAAGCTCCATCGGAAGAATCTGACGCCATCGAAGCTGCTGAGTATGCAGATCGAAAAACGCCTGTCCCCGCAGGGCAAGTTGCATCATCGATGCGGCAACGTCATCGGACTTCGCTTTCAGGTCGCTGGCGAGCACCGAAGTGGACACACTCCTGCGGGCCTTCAGTCGCTCGGCCGTTGACGCGACCAGGTTCAGCCCGGCCTTTGACTGCGGCAACAACATTTCGATCGCGCTGCCACGAGTCCAGTCGTTGGCCGTCCAGCCGCTAAGTCCCAGCGTCAACCGCATCGCCCCCATCTGGACAACCCAGAAACTCGGCAATCCGGTCCCAGTCAGATACACATCGACCGATGACGCCAACGGAAGCAGTCGAGCCAGTGTCAGCAACCGGCGACGTCCCCAGATGCGAATCGGAGCCTTCACGGTCCCGCGGAAAGGTGTACCATGACTTTCGATCACGGTTCCCCACGGCTCCAGCACCAATCTCGGGCAAACGCCGTCCTGCAATTCAAATCGAATCGCACGCGGTCCGGATTTCTCGCGATGTCGCCTCAGCCACGCCAGCAGCGAGTACACGGCGTCAACACTGAGTTGAACTCGTGTCATCGGCAATGTCATCGCCGCCTGCAGTTGCATGAAGCCACGAAGCCAGCCGTTGGGAAGATCAATCTTTTCCTCGTGATGTTCCGGACGGCTGGTCGTACTCACCTGAAACCCGTCGGTTCGAATCGAAAACCGAGTCTGTCGATAGGTTCGAAGGTTCTGGAAACTGTGATACAGCTCCCACGAATAGTCCACATTGGTCGTGCCGAGCTTCACGTCGCCGGTTGACTGGAATTGTGATCCGCGATCAACCGACAAACATCCGTAACTGGATTCATCGGCAGAGAAACATTCGAAGAACACGACATCGTCTGCCACCGTGATCACAGGATCAAAGGGCATGAGCCGTCGCCAAAGAAGCGGATCTTCTCGCATGAGACGAGAATTCATCTTCGATCGAGCGGCCCAGTATTTCTTCATCGCGGAGGCGTGCTGACGCTTCAACTCGGCCGATGCCTGAGGTTGTCGCCCCTGTCGAACAAGTTCGGCGGCCTGCTGCTGTGCCGCGCTGCGGATGGCGATTTCACGTCGCTGCTGTTCGACTTTCCATGCTTCGTAGGCCGTTTTGTCTTTCGCCTGAAACTTCAGGTCACTAATGACCACATCATGCAGCGCGCTGATGGCTTCGCGAAATCGGATTGGATCGGTCATGCTGGCATCAAAGACAACAGCATCCCGATTCAGATTCGGAGCTAACTCCAGAATTCGCTCGCCGGAGGATCTCTGCCGCAGTTCGCTGCGTCCCAGATAGCTCATCGTGACCTGCATGAGTTCAATCCTTCCGTGTCCGTGTCAGTAATCAATGTCGTCTTTCGCTCTGCGAAAGCAACTCGGTTTTCACAGCCTCAGAGCGAAAGACGACACTCATGTTGTGCGATGGTCCATGACCACGCACATCACTTGGCCGAACGTCTCAATTATCAGTCGGGTAGAGACCTGCGGTCGTGCAATTGTGGCACGGTCAATAACCGGCCACAGCTCACCGCTCAATTGTGCCACGGTCACAGACCGGCCACAACTCAGCCGTCACAGATGGCATCTTTCAAACAATCCCCTCGCCTCATGTTGTGCGCTGGTCTATGACCACGCACACCGCTCGACCGAAGGTCTCTATTGCTCAACGGTGGAGACCCGCGGTCGTTCAATTGTGGCACGGTCGCTGTCCGGCCACAACTCGGGATAGACGCTCTCAAACTGAATGATGCCCAATTCAACCACGTAGTCCCTTCTCCCATTCTCCCATTCTCCCCTTCGTAAGTTCGTAAGGGGAGTAAGGTGGCCGAAGGCCGGATGAGTTTTTCTGCAGATTGCAACCTCAAAACACCCCCCTCACCCTGACCCTCTCCCCCCGAACGGTCGCGAACCTACTTAGAGATTCCTTTGCGGGGGGAGGGGGACAAATCACTTGGGCACCTTCTTTTCTGCAAATGCCACGTATTTCTTTCAACTATGGAAGTCAGCTCCTGTTGTCCCTTCTCCCCTTTGTAAGGCAACGCTGTGAAGTTCCCCAGAAGTGGTAGGCGCTCTGAATTGAATGAGCACGTGTTTACCGCGACACTGATTGGTCTTGAGTGGCCGGGGTAGAAGCGATTATGTTGAGGCGATGCAGGAGGCATCGATCAAAACGTGTTTGGGGTGTGCGAAGCTGGAACGGCAGGTGGCGGATCTGCAGAGGCAGGTTGCTGAGTTGACGCGGAAGCTGGAGGAGAAGAGTCGCGCGGCGAAGCGACAGGCCGCACCGTTTCGACGATCGCAGAAGAAACAGACGGATGAAAAGAAGAAGCCCGGTCGCAAAGGCGGGCATACTCATCAAACGCGTGCGAAACCGGCTGCAGAGCAGATTGACCGAATTCTGGACGCACCTGTGGATGTCTGTCCGCAGTGTCAGGGCACTCTCGAAGATGTCGTGACACACGTGCAGTTTCAGGCTGATATCCCTCCGGTTCAGCCAACTGTTACAAAGATTAATGTCCAGGTGGGATACTGCCCCTGCTGACATTTGCGAGTGCAGGGAACTCATCCGGAGCAGACGTCCCAGTCGCTCGGGGCAGCCGCGCACGCTTTGGGTGCTCGGGCGATTGCTTTCGCTGCGGATCTGAAGTATCGACTGGGAATGCCGTTCGCAAGATTACGGACTTCTTCAAAACCGCGTTCGGACTGGACTGTTCAGCGTCGGGGCTATGCCGCGCGACGCAGCGACTGGCACACCGCAGCAAAGACATTCTGGAATGTCTGAAGCTGCAGATCAGTGGTCGAAGCGTTGTTCACGCGGATGAAACCGGTTGGTGGATCAATGGTGTCGGTCGCTACCTGCATGTGTTCGGCGTGGATGATATCGTGATTTTTCAGGTGGGTGATCGCAGTCACGATATTGCTCTGAAGGTGCTGGGTGAGCATTTCACCGGGCTTGTCGCGTGTGATGGGTTTGTGGGGTACGACATCTTTCAGACGGCACGCTGCAACGCTCATCCGCTTCGCCGCGTGCGTGATTTGCTGGAAGCAGCCACGTGTGATCAGCCAACTCTGCGAGCCATTCAGACTGTGCTGCGTGACGGACTGGCTCTGCGTGACCGTCGTGAAGAACTGACATCAGTGGGTTATCAACGATTGGTGACGGCGTACAAGCGTGAATTGTCGAACTGGATCAAGGCGAACGAGGATCACAAGGATAATTCCATCGGTCGTCTTGCCCGACACCTGAAAAAACACGAGGTGGAGTTCACGCGTTATCTGGATAACCCGACCATTCCGGCAACGAACAACTTTGCGGAAGGGTTGATTCGATTTGCCGTCGTGCTTCGAAAAACTGGCTGCGGCAATCGGTCGGAACGTGGCGTGAAGACATTCGAAGTGCTGGGCAGTCTACTGGCCACTTTCGATCTCCGCGGTCTCGACTTTGCGGACTGGGTGATCAAGTTTCTGACAGGCTCTGGCCCAAAGTTCGTGCCGCCCGACCTGCTGCCTTCCGGCTTCCACGCAAATATCCGACTCAACTCCTGAATAGACTCAGAGCATATACGCCCCCGCATATGCGCTTGCGATAAACATGTGCTCTATCAGCGGTAGCCCGACTTTGCCCGAATCTCTTGTCTCCAGAGCACGCCAGACCAACATCGAGATGTTCTCACTGATCGAATCGGCTGATCTATCGACGAACGCGACTTGAACATTTTTCATCAGCCACGACCGCCATGTCAGTAAGATGCAGATAGATCATCGCTGCTTACAGACTGCCGCATTTCCGCTCGCTCCCAAATTCCGGATGACAACCTCCGCTGCCTCTGGTAAACTCCTCGTACCCGCCGAGTGCTCGTCATTGCTTACGTATAGCGCCCCTCATTTCCCATGAAAGCCTTTCCACAAAGCGGAATAGTTTCACCAACGATCCATAAGTCGGCTAATCGCCCGACCAGAGGTAACCGTTCACACCCCGGCCAGGAGTTGAGGTGGTTTGTTACCTGCGTTCTGTGCGCTGAGGGAATCAACGAGGAAGTCGAAGGCGTTTCGTTTCTGCTGCCGACAGGTTTCGATGACGGTCAGGAGACGTTCCACGAAGCGACTGCCATGTTCGCTTTGAGTGCCGAACGACAGATGTTTCCAGATCACCGCATGTCGCAATGATCGCTCCGCAGCGTTGTTGGTGGGTTCCACATCTTTGCAGTAGACGAACAGCCAGAGATTGTCGAAGTCGTTCAGCAGTTCCGTGCAGGTCGCTGCTGTCGCACGGTCCGCGCAGCAGGAACCTTCGGACAGAATCTGTTCGACTTCCCGCTTCAGACGTGTCATCTGGCATTCGAAACCGCGACGAGTGATTTCCTGATCGCGAATGCGATGCCAGTGATGAAACAGTCGATGAGTGCATTCCAGAAGACGCTGACCAATTCTTCCGGCTGTTCCCGATCGCAGGCTCATCTTTTCAAAATCACGTTTCAGATGAGCCCAGCACCACTGATGTCTCCACAGCCAGTGATACGTCTTTGCACGATCACTGGTGGCGACTCCCTGAAAATCATCGCCCAGAAGTTCCTTGATCACGCAGGCGGCTTTGGTCAGTCGAATGCGAAACACCGTGAATGTTGTTGCTACGACTGTCCAAATCCAGGCATTCTGGTTCTGCTGTCGCGTTGGTGTTTCATCGGCGCAGACGGCATGCTGCTGCGGAATCAACTGCACCAGTTGTTCACATGCGGCAGCGACGGCGTTGCTCGTTTGCTGTTGATGCTTCACAACCAGCCCGACGCTGACCGGGTGATTCAGCAGCGTCTCGCAGAACAATGAGACTCTGCGTTTGCTCTGCCGGAACATGCCCATCAGCAGAGATGTGAAGGCCACCAGACGAGGACCGCTCTGACCAGAAGGCACGCCCGATGGAAGCTCCGCGCAGGTCTGTCGGCTGCAGCAGGGACACGCCAGTCGATGCAATTGGTATTCAGTGAAGTGCAGACAAATCTCTGGAAGCTCAGCGACCTGGTGACGAATCGGGGCCGGATCAGAACCAGACAATACTGAGCCGCAGCGACGGCAGTGCTTTGGTTTGAGCTCGACAATCTGATCACACTGCTCGCTCGGAATGAGCTTCCGCATGTGTCGCTCATGACCAGGCTGTGCGCCTCGCTTGCGACGAGGGATGTTTTTCGCTGCCGGACCCGCCGATGCGTCCGTCTTCGGCTGCTCCGCGAGCGTCTGCGGTCCGTTCGGTCGTTCAAACTTTTCGTACTTCGCGAGCTTCGCCTTCAACTCGGCGATCTCAGCGTCCTGCTGCGCAATCCGCCCAAGCAGCAATTTCACAAACGCCCGCACCGCAGGCGTCATCTCGGCATCCAACTCCGGAGGTATTGTCAGTCCATGACTCATACCGCATGATGTCGCAGATTCTCCGTTTCATGAAAAGACCAATTCCCCGGCCAGGCTGTGAACGGTTACGACCAGAGATCGCAATTCCCCGCACAGAGCACAATAGGCGACAGACCTATGGAAAGAGAACTCGATCATCTCGGGAAACTGCTCATGACACGTCTTCGTGATGTAGCGTTTGAATGTGTTGAGGGCTTGTGCGAAAACCGCTTCAACTCGCCGGGTCATCGCGCGTTTCAGAGATTGCTTGCGTCGATGTCGGCTGAACAAAGGGAAATTGTACGAGAGACTGTCCAGTATTGCGTCGATGGTGCTCTGAACGACTTGCTTTATCACCTCGACAAAGAGCTGCGACAAAAAAAGCCAACGCTTCGACTGGAAGTCGGCGACGTCTGCGTGACCGAGCAAACTGCAAATTTGCAACAGGAGCTGCATGACGCAACAGGCTGGAAGGCAAGGTTCAGCAGTTTCAAGGTGATAACGGCAAAATAGGTGAGGCGTTCTGAACGTGTTTTGCCGCATCGTGGAGCTTTCCGGGCATTCCGGCGGGAATGAGTTTAATCTTCTGAATGGAACTCAGACGCGCTTCGGCAAGTCGCTGTGCCGAGGGATGTTTTTCGAGCAGCAACAGGACCCAGTTGGCGGCGAGATCACTGATGAGTGTGGCGAGTTCCAGGAAGCTGGCGGACAGCGTTTCGTGAAGTTGATTGATCAGTCGCGTTGATTGCTTCGTCTGGCTTTCGAGTCGTGAAGCGACTCGTCGCAGCACGGCAAACTGAGGCGGTGTGCCGTGCGATTCTTTCGGGCGTTCGACGGCTGCGTAACGTGCCATCGCGTGGCTTTCGGTGGCATCGGACTGTCGCCTCGGCGAGTGGACCGAATGATAGTGTTCATTTCGTTTCGGTTCCCCAACGGAGATCGAAAGCTGCAGATGTGTTAATGCTCTGAGGAAAGTTTCGAGGTTGGCGGCATACTGTCCTGCGGCATCAATTCGGACATAGATTTGAGCATTTGAGAATCACCCGTCGTTTCTTAGCCAAACGTCGGAGGTGTTCAATCTCACCGCAGGAGGTCGATGGCCCAGACGCTGTAACGGACTGCCTCACAACCAGTGCGATGTGTTCTTCAGACTTCATGACCAAAGAATGCCGAAATCAATGACGACCAGATGCATCCCCTCTGGCGAATTCCCGGGGAGTCAGTGTATCCTTCTCCCAACTTGCTTTGGTACGGTCATTTTCAACGGGGGGAAATGACCATACAAACGCCGTCGTTGTGCTGTAATTTCATCAGTCGCTACAACGCATGAATCCCTACGCCCCACCATCATCAGGTCCCATTACGCAACGTGCGGAACGAGCGGTTCGCGCACCTTTCCTCGCCCGACTTGTTGTCGGATTCTTAACTCCACTCATTGCATGTTGGTGGTTTAGTTCGAATGTCGTTCAAACTTTGAATGCACCACTGTCATCGTTTGTAATTGTGATCATTGTCGCAGCGATTCTTGGCCTGTTGCCCGGTGGATTTGGCCAATGGGATGCCTCCTCAAACATCCTGACCCCATAAGAAGGAAGCCAGTTCGAGATCTCCGAAATGTGTAAAGATCACTCATGAAACCGATCCAGCAGCCGAGGACTGTGTCGTCTCAAAGCGCCCTCGGTGTCCCACAGCATGGATCTCTACTTGCGACTCGTCGAGTAATTGTGGATATCGAAGCGACGGGTCAGTTGTGAAAACCTCAGTGAAGTTCCGGGCCAGACGGTGGTGTTTTTGCCGGATTCGTCGAGGTAGTAGCTTTGGCATCCGCCTTTCGTCCACACCATCGGATTCAGTCGGTTCTGAACATCCTCATTGAATTGATGGATCACTTCCGGCTTGACGTCGACGGAGGCGATGTGGTCGCGTTTCATAACTCGGACGGCATCGGTGATGTAGTTGAACTGTGCCTCCATCATCACAGTGACTGACGTGTGTCCCACAGTGGCGTTGGGACCCAGTAGCATGAAGAAGTTCGGAAAACCGGAGACTGTGCTGCCAAGATACGCATACTGCCCGCCGCTCCATTTGCTCCAGAGCGATTCTCCGTCAGCCCCGTGGATCAGTTTTGCAAACGGCTGTTTCGCTGCATGAAACCCTGTGGCGAGGATCAGCACATCCACTGGTCGATGAACGCCATCACTGGAGATGACTCCACTGGAATCAATCTGATCAACATTGTCGACGATCAGGTTTACATTTGGCTGCTGAATCGACTGATAGTACGTATCCGAGAACAGCATTCTTCGGCAACCGATGGAGTAGTTCGGCTCAAGCTTCTTTCGCAGTTCCTTGTCCGGAACCGATTTGTAGAGATGGGATCTGGCAATTCGCATCATCGGGTAGGTGCGATACGGGCGTGCCAGTTGCCATGGAACAAGTTCCGCAGTCAGTCGATGATAATGACGTTTCATGAAATGAAAGCCCGGCAGGCATCGGATCGCCCAGCTCTCCCACTTCCCATAGGGCCTCGCGTGCTTTGCCATGATCCATGGCGGTGTTCGCTGATAGACGTCCAGTGATTTCACCTGGGGCTGTATCGCCGGGATGACCTGAATCGCGGAGGCACCGGTTCCAATGACCGCAACCCGCTGTCCGGTGATGTCGAGAGATTTGTCCCATCGAGCGGTATGAACGACTTTCCCTTCGAAAGCTTCGAGGCCCGCAATCTGGGGGTACTTCGGTTCGCACAGGTATCCCATGGCACCGACGAGGACTCGAGCGACGTAGCGTCCCTGAGTTGTTTCGAGAACCCAGCGCTGAATACCTGGATTCCATGTGGCGCTAAGGATCGCATGTCCGAACCGCAGATGTGGGTTTACGCCGAAGCGATCTGCCGTTCTTCTGAGATAAGCCAGAATCTCCGTCTGTGGCGCGAAGAGTCCCGACCATGTGTAGTTGGGAGCAAACGAGTACGAGTAGAGATCTGTTTGAATGTCACATTCAGCACCCGGATAAAAGTTGTCCCGCCAGGTTCCTCCCAGATCGGATGCACGCTCGAAGATGAGGAAGTCGGTGATCCCGGCGTTGCGAAGTCGGATCCCCATGCCCAGCCCGGAGAACCCAGCTCCGATAATAGCCACGTCACACTCGGCGACGGTCCTCGATCGGGGCTCACCGCGATCGAAGCCTTCCGCTACTCCGCCATGAGCTGTCTCTTGTTCCGTCTGTGCGTTTGGATTGGCGAGTAACGATTGCATGAGTTCTCCACGATGTATGTCAGAGATTGGGGAGTCCGATGAGGAAACCTAGTGCTGAAAAGCCACAGATGGATGCAAACATGGGAAAGCAGAATTGGGAAATTGACTGAATTCTGGCAGATCTGACAGTCGTGCGGCTTTCGACCACGCGAACGGTTTCGTCTGAGAAAGCCGAATAGAGTGATGTCGAGGTACAGAGCGTTCTCACCGAGAGAACTTCCGGGATCTGGAACCTCGGAGAGAACCAAACATGCCCGTCAGGCTCCCGCCAGACTGGGTTGATGAGTTTCCCGAGACGCTCCTGTGGACGACGGGCCATGAGCTGAGTCCGCAGGCACGAGGCAGCCGTCCTGCATTTGGACGATGCGATCGGCAATGTCCAGCACGCGGGCGTCGTGAGTGACCATCAGAATGGGGCAGTTGTTTTCGCGTGCAAGGCCCTGAAGCAGATTGACCACTTCCCGCCCCGAGGTGCCATCCAGTGCGGCCGTGGGTTCGTCCGCGAGCACAAGCTGCGGGCCACCGACGAGGGCTCGAGCGATGGCCACTCGTTGCTTCTGTCCGCCCGAGAGTCTGGAGACGGGATAGTCAACACGATCGGCCAGTCCCACCTGTTTCAGCATCTCCAATGCGCGCTGTTTGCCTTCTCGCGGACTGACGTTCGGTTGCAGGTCGAACATGACCTGGACATTCTGCAGGGCGGTGAGGTATGGCAGCAGATTGTGGGCCTGAAAGATGAATCCGATCTTTCGTCGAAGGTCCAGAAGCGTGCCTTGAGATGCTTCATAAAGCTGATGCCCAAGAACGCTGAGCGATCCATGCTGCATCGTTCGCAGACCGGCAATCAGCGTCAGCAGCGTCGTTTTTCCGGACCCGGATGGACCGGTGAGCAACACAACTTCGCCAGGCTGAATTTCAAGACTGACATCGAACAGAATCTGCTTGCGGAGTTCTCCCTGACCGAAGAAGAAGCGAATGTTCTCGGCGGAGATGACTGGATTTGTACTCATCGTTTTCATCGCATGAATCTCCGTTTAACAGTGGTTCATCCTGCCTCTGCATGAACGCCGACGAACCCAACCATTGAGTCAATCAGCCGGAACGCGATAGCGTCCGGTTTTCGCTGCGACAACACAGCAAATTCAACCGGGGCTAGCGCCCTGCGGCTGATACATCAACTGAATCAGAAGACATCCGCCGGATCAGCAGAGCTGAGTTTTCGAATGGCCATCATGCCGGAGCAGACACACATCAGGACCGTAATCACGGCCAGCATGACTCCGCGTTCGGGATCGAGGACCATCGGAAGCTGTGTGACTTTTCGAAGCCCTTCATACATGAGCGCTGCGACCAGTGTTCCTGGAACAAATCCGAGGATCGAAAGCTGCACGGACTGCTCAAGAACCAGTTGGTACAGATATCCGTTGGAGAAGCCCATGGCCTTCATGGTGGCATACTGAGGCAGATGATTGCTCACATCGGTGTAGAGAATCTGGTAGACGACGATGAACCCGATAAAGAATCCGACGGCTGCCCCGGCGGTGAAGATGATTCCAATCGGTGTCGCCTCCCCCCAGTAGGCCAGTTCGACCTGTCGAAACTGTTCTCGAGTCAGAACATTGACACCTTTGCCAAGCATGTTCTGGAATTGTTTTTGAGCCGCCTCGACAGAAATATCGGGCTTCAGCTTGATGACTCCGACGTCAATGTGGCCGGACTTCCGTTCAGGGAACAGTCGCAGGAAGTTGGCATGGCTGACGACGATGTTTCCGTCGACTCCAAACGACGCACCAACATCCATGATTCCGCTCAGAAAGACCTTTCGCTGATTGATCTCCGGCTCAATGTACTGATTCTGCGCATTTGCACCCAGAACGTCACCGAACCGAGGTCGAGCGAGGCGATCGTACAGGAATGAGTTGGCATGTTTGATTTTTGAAAGCTGTTCGGCAACCCCTGGGAGATTCACGGCCGCTTTGTCTGTTTCCACGCCATAGCACAGCATGGATCGCATCTCACCGTTCCACGGATTCTTCCACTCCGCCGGCGCCAGATAGATTGCTGACACCTGTTCCACATCCGGACTGCCTTTCAGACGATACAGCATCCTGTCCGAGAACGCCTTGCTGTGCAGAAGATGTTCGTAATGACTGTGAATGACGACAAGTTCGCCATCGAGCGAACTGTGGAACACGACCGCACTCTCAAACAGCGCGGTCATCAGACCAAGCTGCATCCACATCACGACAACAGACACCATCACACCCGCGACTGCGGCGAACAGTTTCATTCGCTCATGTCGGAGCTGCAGCCATGATAATCCAATTCGCTGGCCCATGAGATTACTCCCGTACCGACGATTTGTTGTTGGATGAGACTGCAGAAGAACCGACGGAATCAGGCGACGTGTTGATTGTCACTTCGACCTTGGCGAAGGACATGCCGGACACCATTTCGCCGTGTTCATCCTTTAGACGAATCGTCACTTCCATGACGCGAGCATCGGTGTCGTCCACAGGGTCGGTGGAAAGAACATCCTTCCGACCAATCAGGCGGCCCAGTTCGATCACATGGCCTTCCAGAGTGACGTTGAGGTTGCGAAGAAAGATTTGTGCGGGCTGGCCGAGCCGAACCTTCAGAATGTCGGACTCATGAACTTCGGCGATGACGTCCATTTCTCGGGTGTCGCCCAGATCCAGCAGTCCTTCCGGTCCACCGATTCGTTCGCCGACTCGACTATTGATGCGAAGAACTTCCCCATCAATCGGGCTGCGAATGACAGATGTTTCAAGCTCTGCCTCAGCCCGTTCGATGGCAGCCTTTTGCAATTCAACGTTGGCTTCCGCTTCTTCAACATCCACCGCCCGGACCTCACGAAGAGCGACCAAAGACGCTTCCTGTTCGGCAAGCTGGTTTCGAAGGACATCGACGTCCGTAATGCGAATATCCAGATCCTGCTCTGCAATTGCCGAGTTGTTGTCTCGTCGCAGGCTGCGATAACGGGCGAGCTGCTTTTCTGCCAGAGCCAACTGCTCCTTCGTTCGAACGACGGCCGCAGCCTGGGCATCAATGTCACCTGCTTTGGCACCTGCTTTGACCTTGGCCAGAACTCGTTCTGCGTGAATCAGTGCTGCCTTTGCCTGGGCCAGATCTGCCTGTTCGCGACGATTGTTGTCAAGGACGGCAAGCACATCGCCAGCCTTCACCTGATCACCCACGTCCACCATCAGCTTCTCAACAACCGACGGCTCCATCACTGACGGTGCATTGACTTTCAGGACTTTGCTCTGCGGTTCAATTCGCCCCAGCGCGCCGACATCCACTTCTTCTTCCAAAGCGACTGGCAGGGGTGGCTTCGAAGGAACGGCAGAGCGATTGGCAAGCACGACGACGGGGGCAATGGTCCCGGCAAGTAAAAGAACGAGCAGCATTTTTCGCATGGTTCACCAGATCAGGAGCAAGGCCACGATGTTGTCTTTTGGAACGCTGCGGAAGAGCAGGGATTCTTCTCGGCGACCCGCTTGTCGGACAGTTGCCGAATCCTTCCGCACTCAACAAGCAGGCTATGAGATCCAGCAGCGATTCCAGCGAACCGCGGGACATCATCCGGCGCATGAAACTGCGGAGCCGGGAAAGCCTGGCACGGTGAAGTGGCATGTGGCGAAACGGAATCACGGCACTTTCGAGAATCTGCGCAATACGCTCGGCCTGTACCCGCAGCAATGAACGGTGCCAATGGCAGCGGTTGTTCCGGATGCAGCGATCAGTTCGGTAATGACGAATTTTCGGCCGTTGTCCTCAGTCTGCAAATGCTCTCGTGAAGATACGTGACAGGCCGAACGGACCAAGGACTTTCGCCGCGGTCATGACGCCAGCCATCAGAGCACCATTGACGCCAGGAGTTCCGACATCGCTGCCGGTGAGGTACAGGTTCTTCAGGGAAGTATCAACTCGCCAGCTATTCTGCCAGAGTCGATCCGGACTACACGCCTGGCCGTAGATCATCCCGGATGCATGGCCGGTGAATGTTTTTACGGTCAGAGGTGTCGAAAGCTCTGCATAGTCAATCATGCTGCGAAAGCCGGGCATGTGGCGTTCGGCAAAGGCCAGAATGTTCTCCGTAACTTCCTCTTTACGTTTCTCGTAGTCGTCGCCTCGCTGCTTCCATTTGCCGCCGAACTTCTGCCATTCATGTTCCGTGCTGAATGAAATCACCTGTGCCGTGTGAGCGGTCACATCGGGACGCTTGAGAGAGCAGAAGGAAACAAAGCCACCGTCGATGCGATCAGGTTCACCCTCCAGATAGCCCGGCTGTCGATCGTGGTCCAGTTGATTGTAAAGCCAGTAGTTGGCGTCATCGAAGCCGTGTTTTCGAGGGTCATCCTTCAGACCAATAAACAGTACCAGTGACGAGGTGCCGTGCTTCAGCCGGCGAACGACTTCTCGCTCGGACTTGCAGTACTCATCCGGAACAAGTTTGCCGAACGTCGTGACAGCACCGCTGTTGGAAATGATCACCGGAGCGGTGAATTCCACTTCCTTTCCTTTGTGAATCGCAGTGATGCCGGTCGCTCTTCCGTTGGTGACGTTGATTCGCAGCACTTCGTGATTGATCAGACACTGACCGCCGTTGTCGGTGATGGCCGCAGCCGCGTGATTGGCCAGTTCCTTCGATCCGCCGATCGGAAAGAAACCACCGTTCAGAAAGTCGGCCGCCACAGCGGCATGAAATCCAAACGCGCTTTCGTTCGGTTGTGAGCCGAAGTCTGGCCATTGAGCAGGCAGAATGGCTTTTAACAGCGGGTCTTTGAACCGCGACAGATACTCACTGGTCGTCTGGCTGACCAGTTTCCTGCCGAAGAACGTCATCAGAAACGCAACCCATTTTGGCAGTTGCTTTCCTATGAACCAGCGTGTGATCCAGCCCTGAGCTTTCTTCAGGTCCTTGAAGTACGTTCGGATGTTGGCCTCTTCAGCCGGGAAGCGTTCGATCAGCTTCTGCATGTAGAGCTTCGGATCGTCAGGAACTTCGAAGGTTCCTTCCGGAAACACAAAGCGTTCGAAGGGCGATCCAATGCGGTGCCAGTCGACTCCTTTGCGAGTCACCAGATCCATGATTTTCCGAGTCATCGCGCCGGGCTGCATTTCGCCGACGTAATGCACGCCGACGTCCCATTCATAATCCTTGCGACGGAAGCTGTGAGTGAACCCGCCGAGCTTGAAGTGTCGCTCGACAACGAGGACACGGCGCTTGCCGACCTGGGCCAGTATACTGGCCGTGGCCAGACCGCCAATGCCGGACCCGATGACGATGACGTCATAGGCATTTGAGGCGGATGCTGAAGGAGCTGTGGACATGATGGACCTTTGGGAGTTATCAGCCGGAACGCGCTAGCGTCCGGTTTTCGCTACGAAAAACAGCAAATTCAACCGGGGGCTAGCGCCCGGCGGCTAATTTGTTTAATGTCGTCGACGTCTCAGATCTTTCGACGTCAACCACGTTTTGT
Source organism: Ottelia alismoides (assembly GCA_037367405.1). Taxonomy (NCBI): domain Eukaryota; kingdom Viridiplantae; phylum Streptophyta; class Magnoliopsida; order Alismatales; family Hydrocharitaceae; genus Ottelia; species Ottelia alismoides. The sequence continues at coordinate 72,299 of JAZKJV010006924.1, read as the reverse complement.
TCATCTGAAATGGCCCTGGATGGTGCAGATGCACTGGCGCGGCCGGTGACGGGATCATGGAGGAAAAGCACCGAGAGGTTAATGGCAATCACGAAAACGAAAGCCATCAGCAGAAGCTTCTTCGCGAAACGCTGGTTGTTCATGCATTGTGTCATGTTAGCACCGTAGCGGAAAGAGGGGATACGGACTTCGAGAGCAGTGAATCATCAGGCAATGAAGACGAGCACCGACTGAAAAGAAACGTGTCGTTTGGCATGGTTTCTCGATGAACCAGTTGCTGCCGACAGAGATAATTCAGAAATCCAACGGTCTCCTGAATCAACGCCGGTCGTTCTCCGGGCTGCAAAGCTCTTCGATACAGTGTTGGCAGACAATCCACGACGGTTGCGGGACGCTGCAGGAATTCCAGAAGCCGTCGGAGCATCGAAGTCTGGCTGGTGATCAACTGTTCGCAGCGTTTGCGAATGCCGACAAACGGGATGCCGTGGCCGGGCAGACACAGGGTATTCTCATCGGCCAAAGCCGCCATTTTGCGGCAACTGTCGATCCACTCGCTGACCAGATCCGCTTCGGGTTCGCTCGGATGAACGCTCAGGTTAGAGGAAATCCCGGGAAGAATCTGATCGCCAACGATTGCCAGTCCGTCATCTGACCACAACGTCGCATGTTCCGACGCGTGGCCATTCCCGCAGTGAATCCGCCAGGTGCGGTCGCCGATTGTCACGACGTCGTTGTCGATGAGTCGGCGATACACAAACGGCAGCGGCAGGACCTGTCTGGAGTAATTGCTGGGTGACTTTCGCCGATACGCCGCCAGTTCCATGGTTCCCAGGGCGGCCTGCTGAAGAAAACGGATTTCTCTCTCACACGGCACCGTTCGCTGATCCATCTGCAGCAGTCGAGCGGTCAGCCAGCATGTTCGCGTCGCCCAGAATTCAGCACCGAATTCCGCGATGTGGCCGACGAGCCCCACGTGGTCGTTGTGGTAGTGAGTCGCGAGGACTCGTGAGACTGGCTTCCTTGAGAACGGTCCGCGAAGAAACAGTTCGTCGATGATCGCACGACATTCAGGCGTGTTGTTACCCGTGTCAATCACGGTCCAGCCGTTGTCGTCGTCCAGAACATAGATGTTGACATGATCCATGCTGGCGCTGAGCGGTAGTCGAACCAGCCAGACGCCCTGAGCCATCTCGACGGGAACTCCGAACGCCGGAGAATCTGACAACACGGCACGGATTTCTTCGACGGATTCTGGTGCGTCCATGCTGTCGGCCACGTGACTACCTGGAGTCGCGTTCTGAACTAACATGACTGTGTTCCGTAAATCTGCGGTTTGGGTTGTACGATCACCTTGCCGCTTCGACCGCTCTGTTCGGCTCGTCGCAGAGCGTCACCGATGCTGCTCATCGGAAAGACACTGTCGACGCTGAGCTTCAGCTTTCCGCCCATCAGCATTTCGCCGAGCGAATCGAACAGCTTCGTGCGTTCGGGCTGTGACAGCCGATTCAGAACTCGAGACAGCCAGAATCCCTTCAGCGTGATCCCGCGAAAGATCGTGTGGTTGGCGTTGAGCTGACAGGGCAGGCCGGACAGCATTCCGTAGTTCACGATCTGACCATCGTCGCTCAGACATTCAGCCAGCGAATCGATTCCCGGACCAGCGACTGCGTCGAGTGCCAGCATGACGGAATCGTGACCGATGCGTTCTCGCAGTCGTGCGGCCAGATCGGGGCCATCCAGAATGGCGATGTCACCGCCTCGTTCAAGTACTTCCGGAATCGCCGCTGCAGAACGCACGATGTTGATGGTTCGCAGCGACTTGCTGCGAGCAATCTGCAGAACGCATTGCCCCACACTGGACAGCGGAGCAGTCTGGATGACCCAGTCGCCTTCCTGAAGAGTCGCGAAATCCTGGAGCAGCATCATGGCGGTCGCAGGATTCACTTTCAGCATCGCAAACTGCAGAGGATCCGCGTCGGCAGGAATCTTGTGGACCGCCGCTGCGGGAACTCGTCGATGTTCTGACCAGTTGTGATTGGCCAGCAGGACGACTCGATCACCCGTCTGCAGGTTCTTCACCGAAGCACCCGTTTCAATGATTCGGCCGACGGCTTCCATACCGATGGTCGCTGGTGGCTTTGGCAGAGTGCCGTAGCGTCCGGCCAGCATGGCAAGGTCTGCCACGTTGATCGGAAACGCTTCGACTTCAACGACGACTTCCCACGCCGAGGGTGATCCAACGGCAGGCACATCGACGCATTTCGCGACAAGGCTGGGAGATCCAAAGGCTTCGAATCGAATCTGTTTCATGGCTGTGAGTTGCTGTGAAATGTAGGATGGGCATTCCTGCCCGTCGTGAGACGATTGATGGCCGCATTCCCCACCGAGTCTACCGGGTTGGACAGCCATTTGATTGAGAGAGTCGTTTAATCAGCCGCAGGGCGCTAGCCCACGGTTAAGACTTTCGTGTGGTACAAACCGGACGCTAGCGCGTTCCGGCTGATTAAATTCTCCCCACGATAAACTCGGTGGCGAGATCGAAAAGCAGTCGGACAAGAATGTCCAACCTACATCACACCCTTCGACTTCGGTGCTCTGGCGAGGCAGCTGGCGACGAGGTCGATGGTGCGGTCCATCTGTTCGTGCGTGTGATTCGTGTTGATGAAGAATCGCAGGCGAGACTTGTCGCGAGGAACGATTGGGTACAGCATCGGGAAGGAGCAGATGCCCTGATCGAACAACTGAATCGACAGCCACAGCGCGACTTCTGAATCGCGAGTCATGATCGGAACGACACCCGAGTCTTTGCTGTTGTAGGTGTTCAGTCCGGCGGCCTTGGCCTTGTTAAGGAAGTAGGCTGCGTTGGCCTGCAGGCGCTGGGCTCGTTCTGGTTCGGCCTGCATCAGTTGCAGAGTCGCCAGACCGGCGGCGGTGTTCGCTGGCGTCGGAGCGGCTCCGTACAGCAGCACGCCAGGAGCATAGTTCTTCAGAATCGCGACGAGCGGAGCAGGGCCGGCCACGTAGCCGCCGCAGGTTCCGAACGCTTTGCTCATCGAACCGTACAGGATATCGATGTCTTTTCCGGACACGTTGAAGTAGTCGCACACGCCCAGACCGCGAGGACCGATGACTCCGAAGGAATGAGCTTCGTCGACCATCAGCAGAGCCTTGTGTCGATTCTTGATCTCAATCAGCCGTGGAACATCCGGAATGTCGCCGTCCATGCTGTAGACGCCTTCGACCAGGATCAGGACTCGCTCATAGCTGCCGCGATGTTCGATCAGCAGACGTTCCAGAGCGTCGTAATCGTTGTGCGGAAAGCTGAACCGACGAGCCGTTGTCATGCGGGCTCCGGTCAGAGCGGAGTTGTGAATCAGTTCGTCATAGATGATCAGGTCCTGTGCGCGACACAGATAACCGATCGTGAAGGCGTTGGTGCTGAAACCGCCGACGGACACGACACAGTCTTCCGTTCCGAGGACTTTCGAGATCTCCTGTTCGAACTGAGAGTGCAGATTGACTTCGCCGGTGATCGAACGACCGGAACCGGTGCTTGTGCCGAAGTTGTCGATCGCATCCTTCGCGGCCTGCTTGACTCGTGGATCATTCGCCAGAGCGAGGTAGTTGTAGCTGGAGTAGTTGATCAGCTCGCGACCTTCCAGATTCACGGTGGCATCGGATCCGCCGGCGTGCTTCAGGAACTGGTTCTTTGAATACTTCTGAGTCGAGTAGTACCACTGCATCGTGGTGTAATCTTTGTACTCGGGGAACTTCGAGAAGTCGTAGAACTCCGGCTTCAATGGAATCTGCCGACGTGGTGCCTCGGCTGGCTCCGCCACGGGGCTCTTCAGTTTCATGGTCTGCTTGAGGCGATCAAACGTGGTTGCAACGCTCATGGTTAGGCTCTTTGCTTCTTCGTTGAGGATGATTTTCGTTGAGGATGATTATTCTGTTTTGTCCACGCTTTGTTTTGAGGTTCTACAAATCAGCCGGAACGCGCTAGCGTCCGGTTTTGAACCGTGGGCTAGCGCCCAGCGGCTGATATGAAGGCCCCCGATTCCAAAGAGCTGACGAACCATTCGAGATAAAAGTACTGAAACTTGATTTGGTGTTTGAAGTGTGGGCTTGACTGTTAATCCACCGTAACACGCTGTTCAGGGACTGTGTTTCGGCTGCTTTTTCGGCGTTTTGGATGATCCGGGGCGTCGCTATGGGTCACTGTCAAATCTGCCGGAAAGGACTTTCGCCGAGAGGTGAATCGGGGAGACATCATTTGTTGAATAAAGTCAACACGTGCTCGGCCCTTCAGACTGCACACAGGCTCGCGGCAAGCCGCGAAGTCCTGCCGGAATGGGCTTTCTCCCAAACTCGAACCGGATCTACTTCCGCCCCCTTGCCAGCTTGCCTGGCAGGAGCGAACGTTTTGAAGTTAGTACTGCAATCGTCAGTACTCCTGCTCCCCTGCTCAGCTCGCCTGGCAGGAAGCCCAGTTTCCGTGCGTTGGCGACGGTGCCTTCGCAGAAGCTCTCCGGTCCGGTCGGACGAGCCGACCGGGGCGGGATTGCATTCGATCTTGTTTACTAACCACAAAACGTCCGCTCATGCCAGGCAAGCTGGCATGGGACGTGCGGCGGGGTGTAGTCGCCGATTTCGGTAGGTCCACTCTGCCGGAGTGGACTTCGCGACCTGTCGCGACCCAGTGTGCAGCAGGTCCAGTCACGTCGGCCTCGAACTCGATGACTTGCATGTCTGGAATTGTTTCCGCCCCTTGCCGTTGTGCAACGTGTGGCGGCACCACGGTTCGCCTGGCGGCGAAAGTCCTGCCCGGCAGGCAGGACCTACTAGTCGTTACGATGCCGCAACAGGAACAGCGGAATCGGCGGCAACACCGGTCAGGGTCTTCAAACACTGCGTGGCCAGAGTTCGAACCGTCACGTTTCCGATCAGTTCCAGAATCGAAACACTCAGGCCAAGGTTCGTGTCAAGTAGCATCTGGATTTCCGTCGCCATCAGCGAATCGACGCCAAGGCTGTCGATGGCTTTGTCGATTGGAATGTTGGCTGGATCACTTCGCAGCACAGACGCCACGATCTCGACAATCAGGTTGGCCAGCAGAACGACCTGATCCGCTGGATCAAGCTTCGACAGTTCAGCAACCAGAGCGTCTCGCATTGAGGTATCTTTGCCCGCAGAGTCCGCTGCGATCAGTGATGCAAATCGAGGCGATGTGGATCCGCGAGTTTCAAAGCGAGCCCAGTCCTGCCAGCTTGTGATTACCGTTACCCCGAACTGCGATGCCTGTCGAGCCAGTCCGACCTTCAGCAGGTCCAGACCTTCCGATGACTGAATGCCTCGCAGACCCGTGTAGCGAAGGAACGCTTCGAGCTTCTCGTCCTGAGCCACCACACCCACGTCAGCGATCGCTCCCCAGTTGACCGACGTGCCTGGCAGGCCCATCAACTGTCGCATATGAGCCAGGCCGTTCAGATAACCGTTGGCCGCACTGTAGCCCGACTGACGGCTGTTGCCGACAAGGTTGGCGATGGACGAGTACAGCACGAAGCAATCGAGTTCGCGGTCTTTGGTCAGCAGATGCAGATTCCATGCACCCAGAGCTTTGCTTCGCATGACTTTGGCAAAGGTCTTGTGATCCATTTCGTTGATCGGCTGGTCGATGATCAGAGCCCCCGAGTGGAAGACGCCTCGCAGTGGCGGCATTGTCGCGTCGATGGTCTGGAACAGCTCCGTCAGACGTTCCATGTCTGATGTATCGCAGGCCGCAGCCATCACGGATACGCCCTGTTTTTCCAGTTCGGCGACGATGGCCTGACGTTCCGGCGTGTCGGCTCCTGTGCGTCCGGTCAGCACGAGGTGACGAGCACCGTTGTCGACCAGCCACTGAGCCGTCTTCTGTCCGAAGCCACCGAAGCCACCGGTGATGATGTAAGTCGCATCGCTGCGGAACTGAAGATTGTCGGTCTGCACGATCGGCAGCTCGCCACCCTGAGTTTCGTAGTTCAGAACCAGCAGAGCATCAGAATCAGCCAGAGGCAGCTTCTGCCATGCGAGGTCAGCGATGGAAACTTCCAGAGCTGGTTCTGCAGGGATTGAACCATCACAAACGCGAGCCACGACTTGTCGCAGAGAAGCGACCAGCTTCTGAGGCTGCTGCATCAGAACGCGGTAGTCGGTTCGAGTAAATCCACCGGCGTGCTTTGGCAGTGACAGAGGCTGTGAAATGATGTCCATGTCCACGATGTTGCCACCGGCTCGCAGCATGCCGAAGTCGAACGTCGCCTGCCATGCTCGCAGAGGAGCAACCACGACATCAAAGCCCTTTCCACCGGTCATACACTGTACGGCGTTGAAGACTCCTTCCGGGCAGCGTGAGTACACTTCGAATCGAGCAGCCAGTTCCGACGCTTCTTCACTGTTGATGTCGACAAGCACCGCAACCTTGAGACCCATTCGGATGAAGGCTTCGGCCGCAGCGACGCCGCTTTCTGCCGCATCGATCAGAGCCGTGTCACCGGCTGCAAGATCAAGAGCGTCGATGGCTCGCTGAATGCGAACCTGAACGCCCATCGTCGTGACCAGAGCCAGAGCATCTGCGTTCGGCGAGATCACGGTGACGAACAGCTTGCTGCGATCGCAGACCATGTGACTGGCCAGATCGGCTGGAACAAATCCGCAGACTCGATCGCCTGCGGCAAGATCCGTGACGGCGGAGCCAACGCTCAGCACTTCAGCGACGACTTCCAGCACCGGCTGTTCAATCGCATCGGCTGATGGGTTCAGCAGCAGATCCGAAGGAACGATCGTCTTTTCGATGCGGAGTCGCACGTCGTTGTCGCCCACTGGCGGACACTGAGTGGCCAGCACGCGAGCCGTACCGACGCTTTCCACGTCTTTTCGCAGCGGACGAACCAGCACAGGAGCTTCGTCACTCATTGCAGCCTGCTGGACTCGGTCGTTGCTGAGCATATCGCTGTCGCGAAGTTCGCTGTGCAGTCGGAACCGGCCTCGCAGCGCGACTTCGTCATGGGCGTCGTCACACAGCAGTTCGAGAGTCAAATTGTCGACGATCTCCGAAGCCAGATTGCCTGGCAGGTCGATCGTGCTGAAGCGGAATCCATCCAGCTCGTTGAAGGCGACTCGAGCAAAGCCATTCATCGCCGTCTGAGCCGGATCAACAGTGCGATCACCAGGGCCGACGTTGAAGCCAGACTGAGTCACCACGTAACAGCGAGGTGCTCGTTCGTAACCCTTGCGGATCATCGCCTGAGTCAGCGTCAGCATCTTGCCGATGGCCTGCTCTGCGGTTGGATCCGCCGAGGTTTTGGTGGCGGCAAGTCCGTGCAGGAACAGCACGCCGTCCAGATCGCCCAGTTCATTCAGCATCATGTCTGCGTCTTCTGCATTGCAGCTTCGCAGCGTGTAGCGATTCTCAGCAGAGCTGTATTCGTTGCCGAATTTTGCGATGCCGCAGATGGTCGCACCGAAGTTCTCCATCTGATTCAGCAGATCGCGTGACAGACGAGCGTCTTCACCCACGATCAGCCAGTGGCCCAGGCGGCGAGGTTCTGACAGAGCTTCTCCGTAGCTCCATTCGTAGCTCAGGATCTGTCGCTTGACCGGATCGCCGAAGTTGTCCGTTCGCTGTTTCTTTGACGCAGCGGTGGATCGCAACGCTCGCATCGTCGCCAGCACGTTGCCGTCTTCGTCCATCAGAGTCAGGTCGCAGTCGATGTAGCGTTCATCCTGGAACGTTCGCTGACCGAGGCACCAGATTGTGGATGGCACGTGTCGGTTGTACAAACACAGTTCCGAGAATCCGGTCGGAAGGAACGTCGTGTCGGACGATCCCAGCATCACCATCAGCGACTGGAAGCAGGCGTCCAGAACCGTTGGATGCAGGGAGTACTGGCTCAGGTTACTTGTCAGTTCCGGCTGCATTTCAATGCGAGCCAGCACGCGGTCACCGGCTTCGCAGCCTCGCAGTTCGCGGATCGTCTGGAACGCCGGGCCGTAGCTCAGGCCGATCGAATTCAGGTCCTTGTAGAACTTCTCGACGTTCTGAGTATTCGCGATCTCAGACATCATGCCAGCGAGATTTCGAACGATCGGATCGGCCTGAACGAGTCCACCGATGGCGGCGTTCACGTGCACCTGACCAAATCCCAGACGTCCGTTTTCCAGACTGCGAATCGTAGCGTTGCGTGTCAGCGGATCGTAGCTGGTCACACAGTCCAGACCTCGGTCCGCGGTGATGATCATCGGAGCGTTGATCTGAAGGTTTCGCACGGTCAAAGCCGCGTGTTCGCTGAAGTGAATGCCGGCCAGTTCGAGCAGGGCTTCGATGTATCCGGCCGCTGGCAGAATCGGCATGCCGGTGACCACGTGGTCTCGCAGGTACAGCATCGGCTCATGGTCGAAGTCGTTGCGATACGCAGGCACACCAGGAGCTTCCTGAATGCCCAGCATCGGATAGACAACCGGAGCGATTCGGTCCTGAACAGCGCGGTCATTTTCCAGCCAGTAGTATTCTCGCTGCCATGCGTAGTTCGGAAGCTGAATGAATTTTCCGGCACTGTTGTGAACCGCCCAGTTGAACTCACAGCCTTCCGCGAAGACGCTCATGATGCCGCGGTGCAGCGTCGTGGTTTCGGCCATGTTGCGACGCAGCGTACAGATCGATCGGCTGTCTTTTCCGGCAACTTTGACACAGTCACGAATGGATGCGGCCAGAACCGGATGAGGTCCGATTTCCAGAAACGTGTTGAATCCGGCTTCAAGCAGGTTGGCAATCGCAGTCGCGAATTCCACAGGCTGACGAACATTCAGTGGCCAGTATTCGGCTCCGAAAGAGATCTCTTCAACAAGCGATCCGGTGACCGTCGAATACAGCGGCACGGTTGGTAAAGATGGCTGGACGGTCGCGAGCGCCATTCGCAGGTCATCCATGATCGGATCCATCAGTGGACTGTGATAGGGCACTTCGACTTCCAGCTTTTTATTGAAGACTTCATCGCGAGTCAGCTTCATGCCGATCTCAGCCAGAGCCTCAGCGTCACCGGCCAGCGTCACGTTGGTCGGTCCGTTGACTGCCGCGATCGAAACCTTGTCCGAACAATGAGCGATACATTCGACCGCCTGTTTGCGACTCAGGCCAACCGCCATCATCGCTCCTGTGCCTTTGCAGGTGGCCTGCAGCTGGCTGCGATGGAAGCAAACCGTCATCGCATCTCGCAGACTCAGCACGCCCGCAGCGTAAGCAGAACCCAGTTCGCCGACCGAGTGTCCAACGACGGCACCAGGTACAACGCCCGCAGCTCGCACAACGGCCAGAACACCAATCTGAATCATGAAGTTCGCAGGCTGAGCGTACTCGGTGATCGAGATGCGAGACTCTGCTTCCGGCTTCAGCATTTCAGCAAGAATCGAGAACCCGGAGATCTCCTGGAAGATCGCGTCAGCCTCTTCCACGGCAGCTCGATAGATCGGCTGAGTCTGATACAGCTCCTGGCCCATCGCCCACCACTGTGGTCCCATGCCGGTGAAGACAAAGACCGGCTGACGTTTGCCCTGAAACGGTTCTGTTCCACGAACGACATCGGTGTGTTCGCCTTTCGCCGCAGCGACTTCCAGAGCCGCGATCAGCTCTTCGCGATTCGCACCCTTGACGACCAGTCGATTCGCCAGGTGAGCCCGATGATGAGACGCTGAGTACAGCACGTCATCGAGGTTGGCTCCGTCCTTCAGAAGCTGAGCGTAACGTCCGGCCAGATCGGCAACGGCCTGTTCGCTCTTTGCTGAGATCGGCAGCATGCGAGGCAGACCCACTGGCTGAGCGGCCCTGTTGTTGATCGCGAGACTGCTGTCTGCCTGACAATTGCAGGACACGCACTCGCAGGTCTTTTCCGTCTGAGTCAGCGATTCTCGATTCAACGGAGCCGACTGCAGGATCACGTGAGCGTTTGAACCACCGTAGCCGAAGGAGTTCACAGCGGCTCGAATGTCTTCGTCTTCCGTTCCCAGAGAAATGAGTTCATCCGAAATGCGGATGTTCAGGTCGCTGGTCGCGATGGCAGGATTTGGTACCTGCAGATTGGCAACCGGTGTGGCCTGACGATGGATCAAAGTCAGCGTGGCCTTGATGATCCCGGCAACTCCGGCCGCTGCTTCCAGGTGCCCGATGTTGCTCTTGATGGAACCAACAACAACCGGATTCTTTCGACCAGCCGCGTTTCCGTAAACAGCACCGATGGCTTTGGTTTCGGTTGGATCGCCGATCGCCGTTCCTGTTCCGTGACATTCCACGTATCGAATGGACGCTGGGTCGATGTCGTAGTCCTGACAGACTTCTTCGATCAACGCCTGCTGAGCTTCACGGCTCGGCATGGAAATCCCCGGCGTGTGGCCGTCCTGATTGCTGCCAGTCGCCAGAACTGTTGCCAGAATCGGATCGCCGTCTCGCAGAGCATCTTCCAGTGGCTTCAGCAGAACGATGCCAGCACCTTCGCCGCGACCGTAGCCGTCACCGCGAGCATCAAACGACTTGCATTCGCCGTCGCGAGACAGGAAGTGCCCCTTGCACATGCCCATCGGATATTCAGGACGCAGCATGACGTTCGAACCACCGACGACCGCCATCTGACTCTGGCCTCGCCAGAGGTCCTGGCACGCATAGTGGAAGGCGACGAGCGACGAAGAGCACGCGGTGTCGATCGACAGACTTGGTCCGCGGAAGTCGTACGTGTGTGAAATGCGGTTCGACAGCATGGTCATCATCATGCCGGCCGCGGTGTTCTGATTGATCTGCGATCGATTGGATGCAGACATCTGAGTGATCATGTGGTCCAGCATGAAGCCGCCGACATAAACGCCGACCTTCTTGCCAGCGTACTCAGGAAGAATCATGCCTGAGTTTTCAAACGCTTCCCAGACCACTTCCAGCAGCAATCGCTGCTGAGGATCCATGTTCTCAGCATCGCGAGGAGAGATTCCGAAGAAGCTCGCATCGAAGCGATGAATATCGTGACTCAGAAAGCCACCACGCTGGATGTAAGACTTTCCTTTAGCAATCGGGTTTGATGAGAAGTAGCGTTCCACCGACCATCGATCCGCCGGTACTTTGTCAATCGCACTGAATCGCGTGATCAGAGCGTTCCACAATGCATCGATAGACTCAAGACCTTTTGGAAATCGACAAGCCATACCCACGATTGCAATTGGTTTCATGATCGGTATCCAGTGTTCCGTTGTGCGTCGTTCAAGGTGTAAATTCATCAGCGTCGATCGAACTTCGAGCTGACTGGCCCGCATCTGCGAGTGTCCTGTCTCTTAGGCAACAGTTCAGAAAGCAGCAGGGACGCAAAGCGCACGTGTGCGCGCAAAAACGACGGCGCAAAGGGGATTAACAGGCCGATCACTGTAGTCGGGTGACTTTCGGCAGCATGCACGCAACAAATGATGCCTCAACGTTGCATTCCGGCAACAACTCTGAGCAGGCGTTCGGGAATTTCAGGGCCTTACTCGACCTGGCGAGGAGAGCATCATGCGAACTTTTGTCCGCCACCGGGTTTACCCCGGTGGCCGAGTTGGTTTGAGACGCAAACCGGTGGTGGCGCGGGTCTAGTAGTCGCGTTTTAATTGTGAAGGTAGGTCCTTTCTGCCGGAAAGGACTTTCGCCGACAGGCGAACCGTGGTGCCGCCACACGTTGCACAACGGCAAGGGGCGGAAACAATTCCAGACATGCAAGTCATCGAGTTCGAGGCCGACGTGACTGGACCTACTGCACACCGGGTCGCGACAGGTCGCGAAGTCCACTCCGGCAGACTCATCGTTACCCACAAAGTACGATGAGTTTTGTAAAGGTTACAGGCGGCGCATCAAAAAAGCGGGGTCTTTCTGTTGGTGATGGGAGGGATTGAGTTTTGCGATAGGTCGTGGAGTGACCGTCGCAGGATGGAGGGGCCTGATTGCCATGATGGCGTCGAAGGGAGTCTTTGGGATGAGGCCATCAGATGGAGACGTTCAGGAATCTGGAGCCTGTTGTGTGGAGTGAAAAGCAGTTTGGGACGTGCGAACTGGGGGACCGTCGACGGACTGAGCGTCTGGTGAGATATGCTCAGCAGATGGCTGAAAAGCCAGACGCTTCCACACCCAAACAGACCGAAACGTGGAGCGACTGCAAAGCCATCTATCGATTGTTCGCGAGGCCGGAAGTTACGTTTGAGACCGTCACTCAAACGCACTATCAGAACACGCAGTCGATGCCGCCGGGACGCTATCTGGTCATCAGTGACACCACTGAAATTGACTTTGGCTACAAGAGTCCCAGAGCGGGTCTGGGGCAACTCACCGGCAAGCATCGCAGAGGATTCTTTCTGCATTCATCACTGATTGTGGATGCAGAAACTCATGCCGTGACGGGTCTCGGAAAACAGGAACTGTGGGCTCGACCGCTCAGCAGAAAGAAACGTGTCCACCGAGTGAAGTGTCGTAAGCGTGCCACTGAATCCGACGTTTGGGGTCGCAACATCGACGCGATCATTCCGTCTCAACCGGGAGTCACACTCATTCACATTTGCGACCGCGGTGCCGACAATTTTGATGTCTTCGCACATCTGTCTGTGAAGGGCGACAGTTGGGTCATTCGAGCGGCTCAGTTGACACGTTACCTGCGAAATGCAGATGGCGAGACTGAGCAGCTCAGCGAGATCATCAAAGCGGCTCCTCTGAAGGGCACCTATCAACTGTGGATCAAGGCCAACAAGAAGCAGGCTGCACGCTGTGCCAACATCGAAGTGTTCAGCACAAGTGCGACGCTGCTGCGTCCTCGTGAAGGTGCGACCGAGTTTGTGATGGACAACGGAATTGAAGAGATTCAGACGAACATTGTGATTGTGAAAGAAGTGAACGCCCCTCGCGACGCTGATCCCATCCAGTGGGTTCTGTACACGAAAGAATCCGTGACGTCATTCAACGCCTGTTATCGCGTGATTGAACACTATGAGCAGCGTCCGATTGTGGAAGAATTTCATAAGGGCCTGAAGACCGGCCTTTCGGTTGAACAGCGTCAGTACGCTCACGCGGATCGACTGGAACCATTGATCGGAGTGTCCAGCGTCCAGGCCGTGCGTCTTCTGCAACTGCGAGACGTTTCTCGCCGCGTTCCGGACACGCCCGCACGAAAGGTGGTTCCGGCGGAATGGATCGATGTGCTGCAGTCAATCCAGCGACGTCCGAGGAAGATCACAACTGTCCGTGACTTCACCCGAGCCCTCGCCTCGCTCGGCGGCTTCCTCGGCCGCAAGTCCGATGGTGACCCCGGCTGGCAAACTCTCTGGCACGGCCTCGAAACTCTGCTGATCGCCATCCGCAGTGCTCAAAACGCTATCAAGAATTGTGGGTAACGTTGAGTCCGGCAGAGTGGACCTACCGAAATCGGCGACTACACCCTGGTGGCGCCCCGCTGACTCGCGCACTTGATTGCATGCAGAGCCGGAACAATCAGGGGATTCACATCCCCGCTCGCCTTATTCCGCAAGGTTCAATTCTGGCCTTGATGCTCAACCGCCGGACTCACCGGTGGTGCATTCGATACTCGCGAAACCTGCCAGCCACCGCCGAGGGACTTGAACAAGTCAATCAGACTCAACGCGATGGCGCTTTCTGCGATGGCCAGGTTGTCGCGTTGTCGAAGCGATTCCGACTGAAGGACATAAACGCGACCGAAGTCGATGGCACCCGCCTGATACAACTCCAGTGACTTGTCCACCGTCACGATGGACGCCTTCGCGGAATGATCCAGTGACTCTGCCTGCTCAAAGCCCAGCACATAAGCCACCATGGCATCTTCCGCTTCTCGAGCCGCGGTCAACACCGCAGACTGATAGGCCAGACGCAATTGCTCAAAGACGGCTTCTTCGGCTTTAACGTTATTGGCGATACGACCGTAATTCAGGATATTCCATGAAAATCCGGGCGAGATCAGCCCAACCTGACTTCCGGGCGTAAACAGAGAGCTGGCATTCTCTGCACTGTAGCCAAGCCTTCCCACCAGACTGACGTGCGGAAAGAACTCCGCCTCGGCCATTCCAATTCTTGCCGACTGCGCCGCCAGGATGCGTTCGGCTCGTCGCACATCAGGGCGTTGACGTAGCAGGTCTGCTGGAATACCGAATGCCAGATTGGTCGGAGGAGTCGGGACAAAACCCTGCCAGCCGATTCTCTCCGTGAGATCCGTCGGGCTCTGGCCCATCAGCGTGCACAACCTATGGCTGGCCTGACGACGAGCAATCTCCAATTTCGGCAGAGTCGACTCGGTCTGCCGCATAATCACTTCGGCCTGTGCCGTATCGATCGCGGAACCAAGTCCCGCGGCCTGTTTGTCTTGAGCGATCTTCAGAATGTAACGCTGAATCGTCAGCGTTTCTCGAGCCAGAATGGTTCGCGCTTCCAGAGTTCTGAGGTCCACATAAGCCTGCCCGACTTCGGCAAGCAGCAGGACTCGGGTCTCGTCATGAGCAGCGATCGATGCTTCCAGATTCGCGTCGGCCGCTTCGATGGCTCGACGGTATCGTCCCCAGAAGTCCAGTTCCCATGACGCATTGAGCCCGATCTGCCAGTTCTCAGGACGAATGTTTGGAGCGAAAACCCCCGGTGCTTCGAAGAAGTTGGCGTCGTTTCGGCTAATCTGCGACTTGCTATATCTGCCGTCAAGTGTCTGCGACTGCGGGAAAAGCCCGCCCACCGCCACATCACGCCGCGCTCGAGACTCAATGATCCGCTGCCCCGCTTCTCGCAGAGTCAGGTTGGCAGTGGACGTTTCGCAAATGAGTTGATGGAGAACCGGATCGTTGAAGTGGCTCCACCACTGATGCAGATTCGCCGCCGCCCCCTGAACCACAGGGCGATCATTCATGGAATAGGCCGGCTTGATCGTGGCCCCCGGACGCAAATAGTCGGGCCCAACCATGCATCCCGACAACAGCATCAACGCCACGATTACCGCGCAATTCACAGATCGCCTGCACGCGATCTGAATCTCTGATTGGCGCTCCATCGTGATCTCCGAACGTCTGATGCCCCACCGAATCCCTTCGATGCGTCTAACGTATCGTCACACAACGACCACTCACGCCATGTCGCCTTGCTCGGACCAAAGAACAGTGATAACCGTTATCCCCGACAGTGGAACCGCCTCACAAAGGCTTTGGTGATCACCAAAGCGTTGATCCGATCGGCAGTCTTTGCCTGTTCTGGTTCAGCCCGTCATCCCAGAGATGCACAGGCGTCTCGCGCGAGCCGCTTGATCTCACGGAACTGGCTGTTGCGAGTCCGTGTCGTTTCCGATGCAAACGTGCCGGAGCGCTTCTGGTCCGACTGGAGGCTCCATCTGCAACGGGATCAGCGCTGCGCGTTTGGCTTGTGTCTCGACAACTTCGCGGATGTAGCGAAACTCATGATGTCGCCGTTCCTGTAGCAAAGGGTCCGTCACAGGAAGCGGTGAAAGGCTGTTGTTGATCACCCATGCGAATGGTTCGATTTCGGCTCGCCGGAGATCTCGTTGAAGCTGAGCCGCTTCATGAACGGGAGTCGCTTCTGGTAACGTGATGATCAGGATTCGCGTAAAAGCTGCATCGCGGAGTCGCGGGAGAAGATTGCGAACCGACTCCGGGACGTCACTGGTCTGTCGACTGACTTCGCGGTGATACGCCAGCGCTGCGTCAAGCAACAGGATGGTGTGCCCGGTCGGAGCCGTATCGAGGACAACGAACCGATCTGTTCCTTCCGCGACGGCATCAGCGAAAGCCCGAAAGACAGCGATCTCCTCCGTACAGGGAGAACGCAGGTCTTCTTCCAGCAAAGCGCGACCGGCCGCATCGAGACCGGCTCCGGCTTTAGTGATCACGTCCTGCGCGTACTTCGCCGTTTCCACCACGGGATCGATTCGACTGACCGTCAGATTTGGAAAGCTTGCTCCGGCGATGGCGGCCGATATGTGGGCTGCCGGGTCAGTCGTCGACAGATGCACATTGAAGCCTCGATCGGCCAGTGCAACGGCGACGGCCGCAGCAACGGTCGTCTTCCCGACTCCGCCTTTGCCCATTGTCAGGATCACACCGTGACCTGGCGCGGAAAGTTCATCCATCAGCGAGGCCAGTGGAGCCGGCAACGACTGTGGAGTCATTTGCGTGGATGGCGGCACAATGCTCGTTGTGGGTACATTTGTCGGAGATCCGAACTGGCGAAGTGTGTCGATTCCGAGCACACCGCCCGCAGTCAGAGGGATGATGCTCTGAGGCAACGATCGGAGCTCGTCCGGCACTTGAGCTATCGCCTGTTCGCCACGACGCTGCATCGCTGCCGCCAACGGATCGTGAGCATCAGTCGCTCGAAACACCGCGTTGATCACAAGATGCTGGTTGGAAACACCCAAAGCTCGCAGCTCGCGACTGGTTCTCGCGGCTTCTCGAACTGCAGTGCTTTCGGCTCGAGTCACCAGGACAAGTGTTGTGATGAGCGGATCACTGAGTGCTCGAACCGTCTGTTCGTAAACGGCTCGCTGGGACTCAAGACCTGCCAGCGGCCCGAGACAGGATGTCCCGGTTGTGTTGCTTTCCATGAATCCGGTCCATGCGGACGGCAACGTAAGCAATCGCAATGTGTGGCCGGTGGGCGCGGTATCGAAAATGACATGGTCGAACTCGGCCGTGGCCGACGCGTCACCAAGCAGTCGCGAGAACTCATCAAAAGCCGCAATCTCCGTGGTGCAGGAGCCGGAAAGCTGCTCCTCCATGCTTCGCACTGCCGCCGCAGGAAGCAGATTGCGATAAGGGCCGACCAGCCGTTCTCGATACGCGGCAGCCGATTGTTCCGGGTCGAGATTCATCCCGAATAGGTTGGGCACGGATGTCACCGGAGTCGGTTGATTCCGAAGATTTGTTCCAAGAACTTCATCGAGGTTTGATGCCGGGTCGGTCGAGACCAGAAGGACTCGTTTGCCGGCGTCCGCAAGTCGAACAGCAGAGGCACATGCAACCGACGTTTTTCCAACACCTCCTTTGCCAGTAAAGAAGAGATTTCGCGTTGGGGCTTCAAGAAAATGCATAGATCACTTCAGTGCAGGATTTGTGGGTAGGACCAGAGTTTCAACCGCTGATGAACACCGATGAACGCTGATATTTATTCGTCGCGCGATGTGAATCGAGGTTTCCGACGAGCGAGGGATGTGAATCCGCTGATGAAACGGCCGCGAACTGATCAGGGGACTGACGTCCCCCGCTTGCCTCAAAACAGACCGAGCGAAGAATACTCGAGACTGTCACTCAGCAGCATTCCGTCGAACCACTGCAGCATCCCTGTCCGGCGATCGGTAGAAGGACAGAGTTCGGCGTGGTTTCACATCCGCCGACAATGCCGGTCCACTCCTGAAGCTTCTCCAGCGAGGGATAAACGCTGTGGCTGACCATGCGACCGTCGATCATGATCACGGGCAGAACATCAGTTCCCTGAGTACTGATCAACCCGTGGATCTCTTTGTTCTCGACAAACGCCTGCGGTTGCTGAGCCAAATTGAATCGTTCGACGGAGTGTCCGCCAATTCTGAGGGCATCAAGGTCCGCGGCAAACTTCGGCAGCACTGGATCGACGCTCGGTCCACAAATACCGGTCGAACAACACATCGGGCGATCGTAAACCTGGATTCGCTTCATTGTCGATTGACCTCCTGGACTTCATGGGGTGTCAGCAGTGGCACGGAATCATTCTTCGCTCGGGATGAGGTAAGGCGTTCATGCGAACTGCAAATCGTCCCCTCTCCCCGCGAATGAATCGCTGAGAACGTTGAGAACTGCTCGGGGGGAGAGGGGACAACTGGAAGTCAAATTCTTCGCCACATTTCTAGCCGCGTGAAGTATACCTGTTTCCAGCCTCTGTTGCTTTGGGACAGAATTGCTGGACGATCAGACGGGCATGATCCCGATCGAGTCATGATCGTCCACTCGATAACTATGATCAACATCGATCAGAGCGTGATGAGCTGCTTCATTTCTCGCACCGCGCGTTCAAAGCCGACCATGAGCGCGTGGGAGACGATCGAGTGCCCGATGTTGAGTTCGTAAACGCCCTGAATCTCTGCGACACGACGAGCGTTGCGGTAGGTCAGACCGTGACCGAGGTTCAGTCGCAGCCCCTGAGCCGTGGCGAACAGTCCCGCTTCACGAAGACGATCGAATTCTTCATCCTGATGGTATCGTGAAGTCGCGTCGGCGTAGCATCCGGTATGGAGTTCCACGGCTTCAACGCCCAGCTCCTTCGCCTTTTCGACCTGAGAGACATCTGGATCGATGAACAGACTGACCAGAATCCCCGCGCCCTGAAGCTGATCGACGCATTGGCGAATTCGCTGAAAATGAGTGCGAACGTCGAGGCCGCCTTCCGTCGTGATTTCTTCTCGTTTCTCGGGCACCAGCGTGGCCTGCATCGGCAGAACGCTCAAAGCCATCCGAGTGACTGGGTCGGACACTGCCATCTCCAGATTCAATGGCACGCGGCAGGTTTCTCGGAGCAGCCGCACATCACGGTCCTGGATGTGGCGACGGTCTTCTCGCAAATGGACGGTGATCTGATCTGCTCCGCCAAGCTCGGCGAGCACCGCGGCATGCACCGGATCCGGTTCGATCGTTCGACGAGCCTGTCGCACCGTGGCGACGTGGTCGATGTTGACTCCCAGCAATGGCATTTTGGCACCTTGAGGATCTATTGAACTCTCATCGCGAGGCGATTGGACTTCGCACAGCAATGACCAAACGATTTTGAAATGAGACCACCGCCCGGATCTTGACAGGGTAAGTCTCTTCGATTTTTTGAATTGTGGGCACAACCGGGCCACAACTCCAGTGACTTCCCAAAGTCGCCTCAGATTTGGAGATCCACAGCAGAGCACTTCTGTTCGACCGAATCTGCCGGAACAAAACACTTTTTCAGTCATCAGAAACGCTCAAGCCCAGAGAAAGCCTGAAATGCCCCGGGGCCTGAAGTCGGATTGGACACCACTCGTGGCAAAACCCCGGATCGTCGCGTCGTTTGCAGACCTTGTCTGGCGAAATCGAGATATCATGCCGCATGCTGCGTGATCTCCAGCAGCGAAGAATCTCCGGATTCTGATTCAGGCCCATCGCTTCCTGCTTTCGTCCAAAGAGTGCCACTTCGTGCAACCTGCTTCCCCTGACATCGAATCGGAAATTCTGCTTCGACTTCGCGAAACTCCGGAGATCTTCGAGGCGATCCGAACGTCAAGTGTGGCAGAGTTGGCGAGTCAAAAGCAGCTTCGCGAGATGTTTGATCAGGACCTTGTTCGGGCCGCTCTGTCGATCCATGAAGCTCGTCAAAAGGCCATTGGCAAGCTGCCGAATGCGGATCAGATCTGGCTGACTCGAGTCGGTCTTGAGCAGTGCACGGCATGGCCAATTGCCGAACATAAAGCCCAGCGCTTTCGCGGTCACCCCGTCGTGATTGATCTCTGCTGCGGCATCGGTGTGGATTCGTCAAACATTGCCTCAGAAGCCCATGTGCTGGCGGTCGATTCATCGAACTCAATGTGCATCCGTGCCGGATGGAATGCGGAAGTTTGGGGACGAGGCGACCGCATTGAAACCATGTGCGGCGATGCCACGTCATCGGATTGGGCAGGGCAGATCGTCCATATCGACCCGGACCGTCGAGCGGAGAGTGATCGCCCGACAAAGCGGCTTGAACTCTACCAACCGAATCTCGACTGGATGCAGAATCTCTGTCGCAAGGCCGCTGGAGGTGCCATCAAGGTCGGGCCGGCCAGCAACTTTCTGCAGAAGTTTCCGGGGTGTGAGATTGAACTCGTGAGCCTTGATGGAGAATGCCGCGAGGCCACTGTTTGGTTCGGCTCGCTGGCCGGAGAGCATGCGTTCCGAGCGACCGTTTTGCCGACGGGTGAGTCACTTTCAGCAGATCCATTGTCTGCCTGGACAAACACGACCGATCAAGTGGGGCGATACTTGTTTGATCCGGATCCTGCGATCGTTCGCTCCGGACTTCTCGACGTCATGGCCGATCGGAACCAACTGTTGCGACTGGATGACGAAGAAGAGTACCTGACGGCAGACGTCTTACCGACGACGTCATTCGTGACAGCATTTGAGATCGAAACGGTTCTTCCAAACAATCTCAAGGATCTGAAGAAGTATCTTCGCGATCGTCCGTCTCAACACTACGAAGTCAAGTGCCGCCGCATTTCCACTCAAGCGGACGCCGTGAGACGCCAACTGCCAACCGGCGATGAGCCGCCGCGGGTGATCTTTTTCGCTCGACTGAAGAAACGCGGATCAATCATCGTCGCTCGACGCTTGTGACAAGTTCCGCGCAGCGAAAGGCTATGTCGGTGTATTCTTCACGCGGCCTAAATGAGGCGTTCGGCTAGCGTGGGATGTCAATCCCCTGATGCAACGCAAGTGCACAATCAGTGGACTCACGTTCCCACTCGCCTCAAAACACACCGCGTGAGGAATATTGCCGATGTCTCGTCGCGGCGATTGGTATTTCACGCGGTCGGTTTTGATGTGATTGGGCGAGCGGCGTGATGTCAACCCGCCGGTAACGTATTCGTACCGGCCCGTTCACACAGGCCGCTCGCCTGAGTGAGGGGTTGTATGCAGAACGCTGCGTGAGAGTGGAAGGAAACGAGCACTCGGACTGCTATACTCACGAGCCTACGTTTCATCGCGATCGAATTGCTCGAGGAGAAACCTGCCGTGCATGAGGTCAATCGAACGATCCGGACCGTTCTTCTCGTCATGATTCTGAGCCAGTGGAACTGGTTCCTGGCAGCAGACCCAATTGACTGGAGCACAGCGAAGGAACTCCATCCCGGGATCCGCTTGATTCAGGAACGCCGTGAGACACCTCGTCCCGTTGCCATCAGTTGTGTTCGCATCGATCTGAAAACACCCGGACTGAAACTCTGCACGACGGGACGCCTTGATTCATGGGAGAAGAACGCGACCGAAACGATGCGTCAGTCGACTCGTGACTTCATGCGAGCCTCCTCGACCACCAAACGGCAGATCGTCTTTGCCGCGAATGCCGATGCGTTCTCTCCCTGGCCTGTTCCGTGGAACAAAGCGACGCCAACCAACCTGAGCGGACTCGCGATCTCAGATGGCGTCGTCGTGTCACCACCGTCTGGTAGTCCATCGTTACTGATTCGCAGGGATGGCTCGGCGGCAATTCAGAAGACCGAGCCTGGAATGAACACCGATGATATCCAGGTCGCCGTCAGCGGATTCGCATTGTGCCTGATCGACGCTCAGCCGCAACCATCCGGAGCGGATCTGCATCCACGCACGGGACTTGGACTATCACTCGATTCACAGTATCTGTTTCTGATGGCGGTTGACGGACGACGCTTCTCAAGTCAGGGTGCGACGACGAATGAGTTGGGCAGGTGGCTAAAAGAACACGGTGCTGACGATGCCATCAACATGGACGGCGGCGGATCGACGACGCTGGCCTGGTGGAATCCATCGTCGACTCAATCCGACAAGTGCGAACTGATCAACACACCTGTTGGCAGCGGAGCAAAGTTCGAATCTGAACTCACGGACAGACTTTACGTGCCTACAGAACGCTTCAACGGCAACAACCTCGGAGTCTACTACATGACGCCATGATTCGCGGCTAGACCTCAAACAAGCGATGTTTCCGTTCGCCACTGGGTTTCTACCGCGGCTTTCACCTGACATCGAGATCGGCGTTAGTGCAAAGGCCCGAATCCACCGGCACAAACCCAAATGGCGTGGACTTAAGCATTTGACAAGAACGTTCAGGATACAGGACTTGCTTCCGTCCGGCTTGTCCGGGCGGTGCAAACAACTGAGAGCTACAGAACATACGCCGCCTGAGACAGGATCTCCGCATCGGGCTTGCCCCGGCGGAATCCGCGAGTTTTATCGCTGCCTCCGCCGGGACAAGCCCGAAGCGGAGCTCCGTGTTGTGACTCGCCTGAAATCGTAGCTGCCAGTTGTGTCCTCCGCCGAGACAAGCTCGACGGAAGTCCTCTGGACGTGAATCAATCGCCTCAAGTCCACGCCATTGGGGATAAACCCGGCGGGTTCACTTGTTGAGGAGCTAAAGAACGCGCTTCAACGCACTGCGGTTACGCACTCGCGCGGAAGCTGGAAGGCGGATTCGAATTGGCTCGCTGCGCATCAATCTGTTCGACGAGGCACTGCAGGGCTGATGCAATCAACTGCTGTTGATGGACGACCTGTTCGAGCACGCCGCAGATCTCGTCAAGTCGCGACTGCTGGGCTCGAAGATGCGTGAGGACGATGGTGTCTGTCGCTGACTCGGACGACTCAATGGCCTTCTTCTGAGCCTTGTAGTCATCCAGTCGGATCGTCTCCGAGAACGCACAGGCGTCAACGGCCTTGTGGGCAGCAGAGAGCAACTCAAGGACTCGATCACGATTCGAGTCCTGTGAGTCGATCATCAGGAATTCCGTCTCGATACGATCGACCAGATCTGTCGCCGTCTTCGCCGGAGCGGGTTCGGCAAGTTTCACCGTCACTGAATCTGCTTCGGGATGACACAAAGCAAACACGCAGCGAACATTTCCGATCTCAATCACGTCGCCATGATGGAGAGCACAGCGGACAACTTCTTCACCATTCACGACCAGCTCAGGAGCTGATCCGACACGGGTGATTTCCGCGTTTCTGGCATTGATCTGAACAACGGAATGGATCGCCGGTACGTCCTTGTTTCCAAGTCTCAGATCACACGAACGACCATGTCCGATGAGGAACAAACCGGACGCGATCGGACGAAACGGGAACTTCCGATCGCCATCTGCGATTCGCAGATAGGCCACCGTATCGCCCGGCAGGAATGGTGTGATGTCTTCCACGGCAGATCTTTCGAGACGGCTGCGTTCGGCTGTCGGAGCATGGGGCTTCCGATTCAGACGAATTTCCCTGACGGAACGATCGTCCAAATGATGCCGTCGCGTGAGCATTGTGCCTCAGAAATCGATTGTGCAGCTTCGGAGGGAGTCCCCCACAGGGCAGATCCGTCGGCGGGAACTGCCGATCTGCATGAGGCGGTGTCATCACGCGGGCATTTCGCTGCGGCGCATTCCGGCGAATCGTTACAGCTTACCTGCTGCGGGCTCTGGATGTGCGTCGCGAGATGTTGCCGAAACTCACCACGCGGTTCTATGTGGTAGAGTCGATCGGTTGCAGAAGATCATGAGAAGTGGAAGGCTTTTCGGATCCTGCGGCTTCCCGCGCTGCAGGAACTCCGTCCGACGCAGAAAGCGGTTCGACCTCGAAACGAATCAGATGAAAGCTCAGGCTGATCATGGATCCCAGCCATTTGAATGAACTGGTTGCACTGGAAGACAACTACTGGTGGCACGTCGCGAAACGGCAGCTCGTCACTAGTCTGCTGGAGAAGCATTGCCCGCCGCCGGGACGATTGATTGAAGGCGGAGTCGGTTCGGGCAGGAATCTCGTCGAGTTTGACCGACTCGGATATGACGTGACCGGCTTCGATCTGATGCCTGAAGCTGTCGAGCATGTTCGCAATCGTGGAATTGAGGACGTTCGCATCCATGATCTCGGAGAACCATGGCCGGTGGAGTCACGATCGATCCGAGCCGTTGTGTTGCTCGACGTTCTCGAACACGTCGAGCATCCGTCGGTCGTTCTTCGTCATGCATGGAATGCACTGGAAGATGGCGGAGCGGTCATCGTCACGGTACCGGCTCATCCATGGTTGTACAGCCGATGGGATGAACAACTCGGGCATTATCGCAGATACACCGCGACCGAGTTTCGTCGTCACGCGAACAACGCGGGCTTTCGAATCGCATGGCTCAACTATTGGAACAGCTTCACATTCCCGGCAGCCGTTGCAGTTCGCGGATGGGAGAAATTGTTCCCAAACCGAACCCAGCCCGACTTTCCGACCGTCTCAACGTTCACCAATCGCGCGCTGCTGACAGCGGCCGCCGCGGAACGATGGTGCCAGCGATACGTGGGACTTCCAACAGGATTGTCTCTTGCAGGAGTCCTGACGAAATGAAACGTCAAGGCTTCGAATCAGACCCGCTTCAGCCGGAACGAAATCGCCACGCAGTCATGACGTCGCTCGTGCTGCCAGCGTTCAATGAAGGTACGATTCTGCCCGAGCTGACACGCCGACTTGTGGGTGAGATGGAATCCGATGGATTGCCGTTTGAGATCGTTTACGTCAACGATGGATCGACCGACGGCTCACGCGAGACATTGAATCAACTCGCGTCAAATGACGACCGGATTGTCGTCGTCCACCTTTCGCGAAACTTCGGGCATCAGGCCGCGGTACACGCCGGGCTCGAACACGCCTGCGGAGACGTCGTGATCGTGATGGACTCGGATCTGCAGGACGATCCGGCGGCCATCACTCAGTTTCTGAAGCAATGGGAACAAGGTTTCGATGTTGTTTACGCCCAGCGAGTCAAACGCAAAGAGAGCCTCCCAAAGCGAGCACTCTTCTACAGCTTCTATCGCGTACTGAATGCCATCGCTGACAGTGCAATTCCCACCGATGCAGGCAACTTCGGTTTGATGGATCGCAAAGTTGTGAACGCATTGCTCCAGTTGCCGGAGCGTGAACGGTTCTTTCCAGGTCTTCGTCACTGGGCTGGATTTCGTCAGACCGGAATACCAGTCGAGCGAGCAGCTCGGCACGATGACCAGCCCCGAGTTTCACTACGTGGACTGTTTCGACTCGCAAAGACAGCGATCTTCTCGTTCTCGGGCTTTCCGTTGAAGTTCTTCTACGTCATCGCAGCCATTTCTGCGGCCGTCTGCGCTGGATCAATCTCGTTCGTGCTGTGGCACAAAGCCATCACGGGACTGGCCGTGCCGGGCTGGACGTCGCTGATTATCACGGCGTCGTTCTTTGGCGCGTTGAATGCTCTGGGAATTTCGATCCTCGGTGAATACGTGATTCGAATCTACGATCAGGTTCGGAATCGTCCTGTGTACCTCGCGGATCGAGTGGTCAACCGAACCACTCTTCCTCCTGCGAAACAGGATTCCGAACTGAACAACATTCGCGGAAACGTGGATCGCCTTGAGCTACTGCTCGAATCATTGGAACGCGAGTATCGCCCGGCGAAAGCGGAACCAGCGTCGTCTGAGAGATGATGTTTCCGATCATTACTCTTTCCTTCTGGTTGCCCAGTTGAGTCCAACGCCTCTCTTCACAAAACTGAACAAAGTGCTGTCATGAAAATCACGATGATCGGGACTGGCTATGTCGGACTGGTGACCGGAACCTGCTTCGCGGAAAGCGGGAACGACGTCACCTGTCTCGACGTCGATCAACGCAAGGTGGACGTGTTGAACCGCGGAGGAGTTCCGATCTACGAGCCTGGTCTTGAGGAACTCGTGAAGCGCAATGCCAGCGCTGGGCGTCTGAAGTTTACGACCGACTACAAAGAGGCCATCAGCAATGCCAAATGTGTGTTCATCTGTGTTGGAACTCCGCAGGATGAATCCGGAGCCGCGGATCTCAAGTATGTTCAGGCCGCTGCGGAAAGCATGGCTCCGTTCTTGAAGCCGGGGGCCATTGTGATATGCAAGAGCACCGTGCCGGTCGGAACAAATCGACGTGTCGCGGGCTGGATTTCGGCGAAGACAAGCACAAAGTTCTCGATCGCTTCCAATCCTGAGTTCCTCAAGGAAGGCGCGGCGATTGATGACTTCACAAAACCTGACCGAGTCGTTGTCGGAGTCGACGAAGCGGACGCAGCCGATGTTCTGCAGGAACTCTACAAGCCGTTCCTGCGAACCGAAAAACCGTTCATCGTCGTCGGCATCGAAAGCGCTGAGATGATCAAGTACGCCGCGAACTGCATGCTGGCGACGAAGATCAGCTTCATCAATGAGATGGCCAACATCTGCGAACGTGTCGGAGCCGACATTAACGAAGTTCGCAAGGGAATTGGTCACGATGCGCGAATCGGATTCTCGTTCCTGTTCCCGGGCGTCGGCTACGGCGGTTCCTGTTTCCCCAAAGATGTCCGTGCTCTGGCATCACTGGCTGCCGCAAATGGCGTTGAGCCTCGAATTTTGCGAACGGTCGATGAAACAAACAATCAGCAGAAGAATGTGCTGTATCACAAACTCTCTGAGCACTTCGGAGGAGATCTCAAGCTTCGGACGATTGCTGTCTGGGGCTTGTCGTTCAAGCCCCGAACCGATGATATCCGCGAAGCTCCATCGCTCGTGCTGATTGACAGCCTGTTGAAGGCCGGAGCGATCGTCAAGGTGCACGATCCAGTCGCAATTGAAAATGTCCGCAAAGAAATTGGCGACAAGGTCACCTACTGCGTGCATCACTACGATGCCTGCGATGGTGCCGATGCCATCGCCATCGTGACGGAATGGAATGAGTTCCGAAATCCGGACTTCGATTACATCAAGCTCAAGATGAAGTCACCTGTCATTTTCGACGGTAGAAATCTCTACGATCGAAAGAAGATGGCAGCACGAGGCTTTCACTACAGCGGCGTCGGCCTGAGCGCACTGCCAGTGGCGGAAGGCTGAACATTGATCGAAAGTTGAGACGATATGGTAGCGGCGGCATCCTGCCGCCGAGTGGCGCAAAAGACTCGGCGGCAAGATGCCGCCGCTACGGATATCAACTTGTAGACGCGCAGAAAAACACCCGCGATGATGAGCTCAACGCGGGCGTTCGTTGTGATGCGATGTTGTGCTGTTCTATGGCCGAATGACTACGCTTCCGCGCGGACACGTTCCAGCAGAGCCTTGGTGGCTCGAATTCCAGCGAATTCGTCCAGTTTGCTGCCTTCGTACTCGATGCCCACGTATCCTGAGTAACCGGCAGCCAGAACGATCTTCATCATCTTGAAGTAGTCCGTGTGGATCTCGTTGCCCTTGTCGTCGAAGTCATGCGACTTCGCGCTGACAGCCTTGGCAAACGGCATCAGCTCCGTGACGCCCTTGTAGCGGTCGTACATTTCGCCGTCTTTGATCCGGAAGTTGCCGAAGTCTGGCAGCGTTCCGCAATTCTTCAGATTGACGAGCTTCATCACGCCGGCAAGCCAT
This sequence comes from Ottelia alismoides, assembly GCA_037367405.1. Taxonomy (NCBI): domain Eukaryota; kingdom Viridiplantae; phylum Streptophyta; class Magnoliopsida; order Alismatales; family Hydrocharitaceae; genus Ottelia; species Ottelia alismoides. The sequence continues at coordinate 45,134 of JAZKJV010006924.1, read as the reverse complement.
TCTCCGTTAGACGACAGGCCGCCGTGATTCTCAACGATCACGTTCAGGCCAAGCTTGGCAGCGAACTCTGACAGCGATCGAAGCCCGTCAGCAGCCAGCTTCATTTGATCTTCATAGGTGCCGCTGCTGCCAGCATTCACGCGAATTGAATGGCATCCAAGAGTCTTCGCAGCTTCCGCCCACTTGTGATGATTTTCAACGGCGGTCTTTCGTTTTGCATTGTCCGGGTCACCGAGGTTCCCTTCCCCGTCGATCATGATCAACAACTGCTTCACGCCATTGTCAGCGGCTCGCTTGTTGAGCTCTGCAAGGTACTTCTCATCCTTCGCCTTGTCCTTAAAGAACTGGTTGACATACTCGATCGCCTCAATGCCAAACTCTTTCTTTGCAGTGGCTGCAAAGTCGAGGTTGTCGAGTTTCTTGTCGAAGATGGTTTTGTGAAGAGACCATTCCGCAAGAGAGATCTCAAACTTTGCTGCCGCGGGTGCTGCAAACACACTGCGAGATGACATAGCAACGGCAGCCAGCCCTGCTGATGCTCCGAGGAATGAACGTCGATTCAATGCGCGACTCATGGGAGTACTCTTTCTGATCAGTTCAAAACGTTTTGGTGGTCGTCCGAAGTCAGCATACACGTCGAGATGATTCAATGAACCACCAGGAATGGGCATGCGAACGGGTCGGCAAGAATCCAGTTCGAAGGATTCTCTCATCGGACGAAAACATTGTATCCGTCGACATCGCCACACTCAAACAATTCAGCAACCGGCCCCTTCGCGAGCGAACAGCAATGCCGCGGACCAGAGCGAGCCCGCGGGCGCCCCGTGACGCTGGTCGACTCCGGAAGAGTGGCTTCGGACCGCTTCAACTCCCCTACGTACTGGGCACGTTGAGCACGATTGAGTATTGTTTTGCGATGCCGAACGACTTCTCAAGAATCGTCAACGAACTGCTTACATCGTCCGAGCCCCATCGGACGATGGGCATCCCCGTTGATGAATCTTCTCTCCCGATGATGGTTTCGATGGGACGGCCATGGGCTGGCCGCTCTGGTCTTGCTGATGCGTTTCGAGACCGAATGTTTGTGTTTTCACGACCAGTTGAAGTGCGTCGAACACTCAGCATTGCGTCATCCAGAATGGGACGGCGACTCGATCTGGAAACGTGGTGGTTCGACCTGCTGCGCACAGCCGTACTTCACTGTCACGATGACGATGAGGTTCTTGTCACCGTCGAAGGATCAACGACCTGCGATGCCGTCCGTCGCGCAGCGGAATTGTTTCAGAAGCCGAGACTGCATTTTCGGCCGCTGGGAAAGACCTCACTTTCGGCGAAGGCAGAGGTTGACGAGTGGCTGAAGATGGCCGTTGAGTTTCTTCGTGATCGCGCGAGCGTCAATCACAAAACTGCAACGACAGTTGCAGTCGTGTCGCCTCCGGTGAGCCAGACCCTGCAGTTGCGGCAAGACGACGATGCGAACACAACAACGCCCCCTTCGATCGCAGCCGATTTGCCGCTGGCGGATCAGTTGCTGCTGGCATCCTCCGACCGAACTTATGTCCTCTCGATGCGAAAGAATGGTTACGTGCATGCAATCCTGAAACATCAGTTGCAGCAGTCAGCAGAATCCTGGCGGTCGATTCTTGTGGCATCGGATTCGGATGGACGTCTGCCCGATTTCACGACCGATCTGCCGGCAGGCTGGATTCCCTGGTTGGTCGAACCACTTGACGATGACCAGCAGCGACCGGGTGGTCCTTCTGTCCGCCAACTTGCTGTTCGCGCGACTCGCGACGGGTATTCCATTCCGGCGTTGCGCCGTCAGGGACCGATTCGTTGCCCAATGAATGATCCGATCAGCCATCCGAACGAATGGCTGTTGCATTGGACTCGACCATCCACCGGCCCGTGGCCAGATGAGTCGTCCGACGATTATCTGGATTCCCTCATTCTGCGAACGGACCGATCTCAGCGATCCGCATTGGCGACCTTGCTGCGGATTGTCACCGATGGCGTCCTTCGCGGATCATCGACGGGAATTCGCGGAGGCTACAAAGTCGTTTCCCTAACGGCTGTTCCGTTGTCCGAGTTTCGAAGTCGCAGGACATTCCGAAATCATCTGAACCGGTTTGATTTCGAACCATGGGGTATCGCGTTTCGACGTTCAGCGTTGAAGGGACTGGCTCAGGCGGTCACCTACGGCTCTGATGACGATTGGCATCGCCTGCCCGAACAGGCTCGGCCATTTTTTCAGAAAGCAACATCCGGCGGCGCGACAAACAACGTCGCCGAACGCGAATGGCGAGTCCTCAACGAACTCGATTTCGATAAGTTCTCTTCTGACGACGTCTGCGTATTCGCTCCGACTCAGCAGGATGCAGAACTCATCGCTCAACACTGCCGCAGCGGCGTTGTCGTGACGCCATGAGCGTGCGATGAACGTCCCTTTAGCAGGCAAGAACTCATTCGCCGCTGGATTTGCTCAAGAATCGCGGACCGCGATGGAACAACAACTTCTCCTGAACTTAGCGTCATCGCCAACGATGATTCAGCAAAGCCCGTCGAGTGAAGTTCGTGGGTAATGGGCCACTGTCTGCGAGGCTGGCGACTTCGGTTCGGAACAGCCAAAACATCAGGCCCCATCGATGACGTTTCACGCCTCAACCGTTGCGTTTGCAGGTCGAAGAACTCACGATCTGCCTACGTTTGAAGTGTCCAGTGAGCCGAGGGTCATTTTGACCTGTTGTTCGACCATGGCTCGGTACTTGCCGCCCAGTTGCATGAGTTCTTCGTGAGTGCCGGTTTGAAGAATTCGGCCGTTCTCCACGACGATGATCAGATCTGCTCCGGCGATTGTGCTGAGCCGATGCGCGATAACAAAACTGGTCCGTCCCTTCATCAGTCGACTCAGACTTTGCTGAATCAACTGTTCGCTGTCCGTGTCGAGATTGCTTGTTGCCTCATCGAGAATCAACACTCGCGGATCCGCCAGAATCGCTCGAGCGATCGCGAGCCGTTGCCGCTGTCCGCCGCTCAGTTTGACCCCACGTTCGCCAATGACGGTCTGCAGTCCATGCGGCATTCGGGCGATGAACTCAGTGGCGTTCGCGGCCTCTGCGGCAGCCTGAATTTCTTCCATCGTGGCATCTTTGCGGGAGTACGCGATGTTCTGTCCAATTGAGCCGTCAAACAGAAACACGTCCTGCTCGACAACTCCCAGCAATGCTCGGAACGACTCAACGTCATAATCTCGCAGGTCGCGACCATCGAGCGTGATTCGTCCCGCCGTCGGGTCATAGAATCGAGCTACAAGATTGCAAAGCGTGGTTTTACCGGCACCGCTTGGTCCAACCAGCGCGACCGTCTGTCCGGCACGGATCTGCAGGTTCACGTCGGCCAGCGCAGAAGTCTGTGTTCCGGGATATGTGAAGTTCACAGTCTCGAAAGCGATCTCACCGCGAATGCTGTCCTTCCTCGCGCGAATGCTGTCTGCAGTCGACTGCATCTCTTTCGGTTCGGCGAGCATATCCAGAACCCGATCAAGCCCACTCAGGCTGTTCTGAAACTGAGTCGCGCTGGTCGCAAGCGCCGCGAGAGGTTCCAATAGCATCAGCAGGTACACCAGAAACATCATCAGATCTCCAACTGACATGTGCCCGTTGATCACTCGCCAGCCGCCGTAGAACAACAGCCCGGCACTGGCCACCGGGATCAATGCCTCCCAGACCATTTCAACAGCTCGCATCCACCACCATGCGTAAAGCTCCTGACGAGCCATCATGTTGTTCTCTTCGGAGAACCTCATCGCTTCGCGTTTCTGCCGACTAAATGCTCGCACGATTCGCATGCCGGCAAACGTCTCAGTCGCCCCGGCGTCGATCGCTTCTCGCTGTTTGCGAATCGCTCGAAACTGAGGACGAATGCTGTTGATCCAGGCCCGATGGGTGATAAACACAGTAGGCAGAAGAACCAAAGCACCGGCGAGAAGAGTCCAGTCGACGATGGCCAAAATCACGAAGCTGCCGAGCAACTGAATCACTGCCCTCCACGGGTTGTAGATCATCCCGAAGACGAGTTCGCCCACGCTGCCTCCGTCCTCGCGAAGAACAGACGCAACACCTCCCGAACGCAGCTCATGAACTCGATGCAGAGGAAGGTGCACCGCATGGTCAAAGACTTGCCGCCGTATCGAAAGCTGAATGTGCTTGGAGATCTTTGTCGCGTACCAACGCCCCCAAATGTGGACGACGATCTTCAAAACAGAGATCGCACAAACGAATGCCACCGCCGCGGTGAGCATCTGGATCGGCGTCTTGATCGACGGGAACCATCGTGTCATCCAGTCAGGCGGCGTCATCCGATTCAGCACATAATCGACGACAAACTTCGTTCCGGCAGGAGGCAGCAACCCAAGCAGAGTGGAAATCGTCACAGAAAGCAAGGCAGAGGAAATCTGCCAGCGATACGGTTTGAGCAGTCCGATGAACTCACGAATCAATTGCCACGACGAACGAACGCGGTCTTTGGCGGCTCGCTGTTGTCCTGATGTATGCAGGCTGCCGCCTGGGAGTTCTCGACGGCGGACTTTGCCGCGATAGTCATCGAATCGCTGTCGGCTGCTTTGTTTCTGAAGAAGTACTTCCGGGGTCGAACTGGCCGGAGCCGTCGTGTTGGCGGTCTGAGTTTTCATACCGGATTGTAAGCTGATGCCGAATTGCGTCGAGCTTTGCCTGCCCGATTCCGGGAACGAGTTCCAGATCATCAAGGCCGCGAAATGGTCCGTTCACCTTGCGATAGGCCACAATTCGATGAGCGAGCGCTGGCCCGATCCCTTCCAGTTGAGACCATTCAATCCATGTCGCCGAATTGACCTCGACTCGAAAATCCAATTCAAAAGCTCTGCCACGCTTGATTGGCAATTCTTCCGGGCGACGTCGGGCGATGAACAACCATTCTATGGCCAGAATGCCGAGCATCGTTACCAGTAGCCACGACATGACGCTGCGCTGCCCTGGACGCACGGATGGAAATGCGCTCATCCACGTCGATGCTTCACGTCCCGACGCGGCTTTCGCACCTGAATCTGGCTCTGCCGTCAAAATGGAATCTGCTGAAGGACGATTCGAAGCCGGCGCAGAATCATGAGCATCCGACATGACTACACCTGGATTTTCACCTGCTCTCTATGGACACCCCACCCACCCTCACGCACTAGGGTTGCATGCAAGTGCCTCTTCGTCAAGCAGAAGTCAAAGTTCTGCATGTGGACAACGCCCCCGAGTCGGCCGCCATGTTGGATGGATTGAGCTGGTTGGCGATTTGAACTGGTTGCCCCGCAGACGGTTGATTGAGTCGCTCTCTGAGCCGCAAGGTGATGGAAAACGCCTGACTTTGCGGTGTTCTTCTGCACAAAACCGGACGTCATCGCGATTCGGCTGATCTGTTCGAGAGCCAGACACGGATACTCACAAGAACAACAACGGCACCTACGCGTCTTGTGGAGCTTCGGAAATCAGCGATTCGTTAAAGCGAATGCGGTTTCCAAATGGATCTGTGACTTCAACACAGAGACTGTCGTAAAACGTTCGCTCGATCGCAGGACGCATGTAACCGTACCCGCGAGACGTGATGCTTTGATGGAAGTGCTCGATTCCCTTCATCCAGACGAAGACGGTTGAACCCGGACAGCAATCCGCATGATGCTCGGTCAGGTGGAGAATCAGGTTGTCTCGGCGAATCTGCAGATACACCGGAGATCGGGCATCTGTCTGGTGTTCCCAGTCAACAGAAAAGCCCAGAAATCCGACGTAGAAATCTTTGGCCTTCGAGACATCAAAGATCCTCAGAATGGGAATCGTCGTCAGGAATTCGGCCTGCATGTTCACACTCCACGGTTGATTGTTCGGAATGGTGGACGTTGCACAGCGCATCTGTCAACTCATCCAGTTGCCCACGGTGAATATGACGCGATCTTTGCCGGGAAGGATGGACGCTGGATTCGCGTCGACGGTCAGCGTCGCGCGATTTCTCATCACCGCAGATGTTCTCGTTGTAGAGCGTTTGTATCGTTGAGTCTCACGTCACAAATCCCTACAACGCCCGTATGACTTGACCGCGACCATTTGCCGCCGCTTTTTGAACTCAACTGGAAGGGTTTGCTGAAGATGACTCCGAACGAAAAGGCTCAATCTCTGGGTGTTTCTTTTGAACCGATCACTCCGGGTTACCTGAATCTCTGTATTCGATCCGGCAATCAACTGATCACATCCGGGCACGTCAGTGACATGAAAGGCGTCCTCGGGAAGAATTTGACGGTTGAGCAGGGCTACGAGGCCGCCAAAGAGTGTGCTCGAAAGATTCTTCGTTCCGTGTATAGCGTGAATGGAACGCTCAATAACCTGCGAGTGCTCAAGGTGCTGGGTTGTGTGTATTCCACGGGTGAGTTCACGGATCAGCACTTGGTCATCAATGGATGCTCAGATCTGCTGCACGAAATTTTCGGCAAGACCGGCGATGGTTATCACGCTCGCAGCGCTCTCGGATTCGCCGCCCTCCCAACCGGAGCCGCCGTCGAGGTTGAGGCGATTTTCGAGATCAAGGGTTAGTGCTTCGCCTGATCGTGACTCAGTGGCGCTTCTGCTTCAGACGCTCTGCGATAGTTCCTCGTGTGAAAAGATGCTGATGTCGTTACTCACGTAGTTGTTGAATGATGCCTTAGCTTCGAGTCTTGCTCAGAATCATGCGCGCACCGTGCGTGCATGTTTGGAAAGCGAACAACGTGAGCGGTTTCGAAGTTCGAACCGGTAGGTTCCTTTGGGGCAAGGGCCTTCAGGTCTTGTTGGGCATTTTCATAAGATGTGGTTCTACGAATCGGGATGCACGGATGATGACGCTTTGACATCACCAAGCAGCCCGAAATTCATCGGGGCGTCCTGAACGTATTGCTTGCCAAGATGCAGAGCAATTTCCGCGCGGGCGAGTTCATAGCCAAGATAGAACGCATGCCCTGCATCGATGGCACTGCGAGTCGTCGCGGCCGTTCTTGCCTGATCGAAAAGCTGAAACACATCGGGGCCGTGCCAGTGACCGTCGCGATTCATCAGGTGAAGCTCGTTGGCTTCAGCGAAGATGCGATAGTTCGAGTCCGTGATGGCCGAAGCCAGACTGGACAACGACTCCGGTGACATGCGATGCAATCGTGAGTCACGCAGCATCACCATCGCAGAACCAATGTGTTTTGGAATCGTGCCGGCTGCCACGGCGTGTCGAACGAGCCTGCGTGCCATGTCGAACTCCGCGACGGCCGAGCGACACCAATTGATCACCTGAGTTGTCAGCACACTCTGGATGCCGAGTTCTTCACAGATCGCCGCCAGTATCATATTCACACCGGCTGAATCCACTTCCGTCAGTTCCGTAACGTTGCCAATCCCCATCATCATTGGCACGTTGGGGAATCGCCGACGGAAGGAGATGTATCGATGCAACGACTCGGTGAAACCCATGCCGATCGGTTCAAGAATCGGATCGGCGCGAAACGAAACTGCTGCGTCCTGAAGACGCGTGATTAACCGATCGAGCGATTCGGTGTCCTGAGGCGTTGACGGGATTGCGACTACTTCAACACCTAGCTGCGAAACCCAGTCGAAGTTTGCCTCATTGCAGCTCAGAATCAGTTCAGCACCGTTGTCGACCGCTTGTTCCACTTCGTGCCGATCAAAGCTGTCGATCGAAACTCGCAGCCCTTCGTCTTGAAGTGCCCGCACGATTTCGGCGATGCGATCACTGGACTCGCCGGGAACCCCGCCGACGTCAATGATGTTTGCGCCGGATGTCGCAAAACGCAGTGCCTCGCGGACCACCTCGGACGTCGACATTCGCGTCGCGTGATTGATCTCGGCAATGATCTCAATCGAATATCCGCTCAGGTCAGCAGCTTTCCGTTTGCCGACGCCGAAGAACTCCGGCAGGTCATTCAGATCTCGAGGACCTCGATGAAATGGAACTCCAAACTGAACTTCCAGCGGTTGCAGATCGCCATGACACCAGCCGGGGACAATCACACGGCTGATCTCAGAAGCCACCTTGAGTCGATTCTGAAGGATCCCGACATGCAGCAACGCAGCGACCTGAATTCCAGGAACCGCCACTTCAAAATCAAACGCCAGCTTCGAGGCAATCTCTGAGACAACATCTCTCAGTCGACCTTCGGCAAGTCGCCCTGTGACAAACACCAGCCGTTCGCCACGAAGCAGTGAAGGATCAAAACCAAAAGTCGCGTCGGAGGTCACAATCGATTACCTCACAGCGCCACCGTTGACGTTGATCACCTGCCCGGTCACAAACGACGCTTCGTCGCTGAGCAGGAATCGGGCCATCTTCGCGATGTCCTCCGGTTCGCCCCAGCGTTTCAGCGGCGTCTCGGAAAGGACTCGTTCCTGCCAGTAGTCGCTGGCCTTTTCTCCCCACGCTGTCCGAATCCATCCCGGAGCGATGCAGTTGACTCGAACCACCGGCGCGAGGCTCAGTGCGAGCGATCTCGTGAACCCCATGATGGCATTCTTGGCAGTGGCGAACAGTTCGCCGCTGTCACCTTCCATCCCGCGATCAGACTGGTCCCAGCCGATGTTCAGAATGCTGCCGCTTTGCTGGTCGTGAAACGCCTGACCAAACATGCGAGACAACTCCACGGTGCCCACGACATCGGTTTCGATCAGCCTTTGGAGCTTTGTCGAAAAGGGGGCGGATCGAAGTTCAGTCGTCAACAGATCCGCGCCGGCATTGTTGATGACCGCGTCGACTCGCCCCGTGGCGAAGCACTCTTTGAACAAGCGTTCTCGATCCGCCACGACGGACACATCGGCCTGAATCACATGCACGGCAACGCCGGTGCTGCGAACTTCTTCCGCAACGACTCTCGCGCGATCAACGGATGACCGGCAATTCAGAATGATGTCCGCACCCGCCTTCGCGCATTCGAGGGCCATGGCGTGACCGATTCCGGACGACGAGCCCGTGATCAGAATGCGTTGAGATTGCAGGGACGCGAAGGACATGAAAATCCATCAGAAAATGTGCCGTCAGCAGAAGCTGATCAATACACGACAACGGTCGGTGTCTCTTCCGTTTGGGATTCGATTTCACCAATTCGAAACGCCGGATATGCGTCCGTTGAGACAGCAGCCTGAACCGCATTGGCAACAGTCGGGGGAACGGCGAAGATCATGCCGACGCCCATGTTGAACACGCTGAACATTTCTTTCTCGGCGACGTTTCCGAGTTTCTGCAGCCAACTAAACACCGGCGGAATGGTCCAGGAAGATCGACGAATGACGGCTTTGACGTGAGTCGGCAGCACTCGTTCGAAGTTGTCCGCAATGCCGCCGCCGGTAATGTGTGCGATCGCGTGAAGGTTGCCGTCACCAGCCGCTTTACGAGCTGCCGCGACGGTGTCGGCGTAGATCCGAGTCGGAGCCAGAAGGGCATCGCCGACGGTCATCTGAAGTTCGTCCACGAAGTCGGCGACATTCAGCTTCGCATGCTCAAACACAACCTTGCGAACAAGGCTGTATCCGTTCGAATGAAATCCTGACGACGGAACGGCAATCAACACATCACCCGCTTTGACGCGAAAACGACCGTCGACCAGATCGGCTCGTTCAGCAACGCCGACACAGAACCCCGCCATGTCGAAGTCACCAGCGGCGTACAGATCCGGCATGATAGCCGTCTCACCACCAAGCAGCGCGGCGCCGGCTTGCTTGCATCCATCACTGACTCCGCTGACCAACTGTTCGAGCAGAATTGGGTCGTCCTTGCCCATCGCGACGTAATCAAGAAAGAACAGCGGCTCGGCACCAAGGCACAGGCAGTCGTTGACGCACATCGCGACGAGATCGATGCCGATCGAGTTGTATCGCTGGCAGTGGATCGCCACCTTGATCTTTGTCCCCACGCCATCGGTGCCCGACACCAGCACCGGATCTTTCCAGGCTCGGAGGGCGTTGAGTCGAAACAGGCCCGCGAAACCTCCGGGAAGTTCCATGACTCCCGGAGTAAACGTTCGCTGCATGAGCTTCGGCAGTTTCTGCATGGCCTGTTCGTACAGTTCCAGGTCCACACCGGCAGATCGATAGGTCAGTTCGGTCATGAATTCGGCTTCTTTGTCGTCCAGAAATCTCAGGGCAACCGATCCTTGGCAACCAGCACGCACCAGCAACGTGATCGAGTCGACACGATGATTCGGTCACCATTGAAAGCACGTTCACCGGATGACGGGATGAAAGGGATTGTTTCCGGGCGTTGCTTCTGGGCGTTGCTTCTGGGCGAATTGCATGACTTGCCGTGCGGACTGTCAAGCCGCGGAAGTCGCCAGCCGCCCAGGTCCCGGCAATTGCCAATCGTGAGCCTGCACCAGTTTCCAAAGATTTGTCTGAATCGATTCCGCTGAATTTGCCGATTCCGAGGGTGCAGAAATCTGCGAGTCCTTTATCGAAAGCGGTTCCATGTTCGGCCAAAAGCTCAATCCTTCGTGGTTCTTCGACAGCCTGATGCATCAGGAAGCGGTCAGCCGTCTGCTGTATTTGGCGGAATCTCGCCTGAGTCTTGGGCTGATGACGGGGCCTGACGGCAGCGGGCGAACTCGTGTGCTGAATCGAATTCGGGAAGAACTGGCTCGGACGAATACCTCAGTCGTTTCGCTGAGCCTCAGCGGCCTCGATTCCGAAACCGCCTTGTGGCAACTCGCCGGGAAACTGTGTTCCGGACTGAAGATCGCGACAAGTCGTCGAGAGTTGCTCGTTCGCCTTCGTGACGAGATCCTCGGCCGTGCTCAATGTGGACTGCAAACCGTTTTGCTCATCGATGATGTTCATCGCGGCGCCGATGACGTGTCGCCGATTCTTCGGCTCCTGCTTTCATTCGTTGCACAGGCGAACGGCTGTCTGACGATCATCGCGGCCTCGGGGCGACCATACAGTCTGGAGTTCACCGAGCAGTGTCTGGTTCGCGTCGAACTCGCTCCGATGGATTCCGCCGAGTCATCAGATTTTGTTCGCACGCTGGTTCGTCAGACGCTGAAGAAGTCTTCCGTCGTGGATGAGTCCGCCATTCGCGCGGTTGCTGATTTCGGTATGGGCAACACCGCACGAATCACGCGGATCTGCGAACTGCTTCGAGTCGTCCACGAGGCATCCCCGGATTCACGAATCTCCGAAGAGACCGTCGAAGCCATGGTGCTGGAACTCTCTCCCGAGATTCCTCGAAGCAAACCAATGGCACCTGCTCTGATGCGAGCGAGCTAAGGACGTGTCGGGAAATCACGTCCTGATCTGAACCTGAAAGCTTCGAAAGCGAGTCATGGAATGACTCGCCGACGTAGCTCGGTCATTCCATTACCGAGATTTCTAAAACACCGGGTGATTTCCAGACTGCCGCTAAGTCAATTCACGGCGAAGATCATTTAGTCACGCGACGGTGAACTTCCCATTGATGATTCGCGTGACAGCATCTGCGGCGGAGGTTGTTGCCTGCACGCAGCGAGAAATGTCGCCTGTTGCAAGACTCTGTTCTTCCGCGGCTCGGGCGATCTCCTGATTCACTTCATCAACTTCGCTGATGACGAGGAAGATCTGACCGATCTCGTTCACCGTTAAGTCCGTCGCATGACGCATTTCTTCGAGTCGCTGGCGAATCTCCTTCGTTGCTTCACCGGTTTGTCGTGCCAGGGCCTTCACTTCATTAGCGACGACTGCAAATCCCTTACCGGACTCGCCGGCTCGTGCCGCTTCGATCGTAGCGTTGAGTGCCAACAGGTTGGTCTTCGCCGCGATGCTTTCGATGAGTTCGACCACGCCGCTGATATGCTGAGCTGCATTGCCAAGACTCGTTACGCTCGTGCGTCCCCGATCCGCCACTTCTGAGGCACTTCGAGAAATCGTCGCAGCACGTTCTGTGTTGCGAGCAATCGAACTGATGGAGTACGTCATCTGAGTGATGGCACTTGAAGCTGTTCCGGATGTTTTCTGGAGAACATCGACTGCCGATTCAATCGGGTCGGCAACCATCCTTGATCCGCGTTTGGCCGCTACGATGCCGACGACGATACTCGCGATTGATGGAATCAGAATTGCCAGAAACGCCATGACGATTCGCCACGTGACCGAACGATTGATGTCCTCCATGAAACTATCTCCGGCTTGCTTGACATGCTCCATTTCGGACATCAGTTCGCGAGACACAGTCTGATAGTTCGCTTTGGATGCATGCATTGACAGGTAACTGTTCATGTAGGCATCCATGGCATCTCGAGTCTTTGACAGTTCTTCGCGGTAGGTGTCAGAGATTTTTTTGCCCGCGAACTGTCCGTCAAGGATCGACTCGTCAAAGTTGTGATCAAAGAGGCCCGTACCCAGCATTGCGTCCATCGCTTCTGCATGAAACTCCCGAGCCTTCGTGATTTCATTGCGGCAACGGTTCGGGTCACGCCCCGCTGTGAATTGCTCAAGAAAGTAAAGCTGAGTCAGAAATCCAATGTTGGATTCCATGCCACCGTCGGCTGCGGCCCATTTCACTGAAAGACCGTTCTCCCATGACACTGAGGCGGTTGGATTTGCCTCGAGAGTTTCAACTTGCGAATCACCGATCTTCTCCAGTGCTTCGCTTAACGCAATAAAGCGATCGGCCTGGATGCGAAAGGCATCTCTGGCGCCCTCATATCGTTGACGATCATTCAGAATTCGCTTGATCGCTTCGCTGCATGCCGCATTCCTTCTTGAAAGCTGATCCAGCGCGGAGGCGTCAATTAATCCGGCAGAGGAGATTCGTTCGATGGCTGTCGCGGTCGCCGCCTGCTCCTGTTCCAGTTGAGCTCGATTCAGCTCAATGTCAATTCCCTGAATGATGTTGTTCGCACATGCAACCTGCCCCCGGACGCCGAGCGCGCCTTCCATGGCGCCGTCAGCGGTTGCCCAGGTCGGACCGGACATTCGATTCAGCAACCGAGTGAGTGACCATATTCCAAAACCGCCAGCGGCCGCACAAATCACGACGAGAGTTCCCGTGATCATGAAGCCCGTCGTGAGCCTCTTTCGCAATGGCACATCATCGATCTTCATCGTCGGAAACTCCACAACCATTCGACGCTAAACAGATTGATCTCAGTGGGCAAAATCCCGTAACTGATTCCATGACGAGACCGGTCACCATCGTCAGAGAATCACGATCGTTGGGATCATCGGTGGATGTAGGTACTTCAGGGTGTGGACTCGGCAATCCGCGGCGGCTATCGAACGGATACTGCTCGGCCTTGCACACTCATCAGGGACGTGCGGGTGTTCTCTCATGGCCAATTTTGCTTGGCCCGCCCTCAACCGGCTTTAGCGATACAATCAAATCGTTCACTGACTCAAAATTCAGCCACGTCCGGAAGCCGATGGTCCTTCATCTCGCTTGCTAGCAAGCTCTTGGCGCGGCAGAACCGGTGCAATCAGAAGCTGAGGCATTCGGGCTGACCGAGCGAATTCCCCGCGAGAGCGTAGAATTCCGTCGAACGCCGATCACTGTTGAGTCGCTGCAGCAGAGCCGATCGCGGTCTGGGTGTCGACGCGGGTTTGGAGTCGATGGTCCCACGTTGCGAGATAGTGACGGTAGGCCGCGTGGTCGTCGGCTTGTTCGGTGAGCATCTGGCGAACTTCTTCCGTCAGCGCGGCTTCGTCCTGGAGAGTGATTCGTCCGATGAGAACTCGGGTTCGAAGAAACACGAAGTACGTATCGAGCACATCGCAGCGGCAATAGTCGTTGATCGTGTCGGCCTGGCCTTCGTGGTAAAGATCCTGAACCTGTGATCCATCAATGAGCGACTTGCCTGGTTTGTGGATCATGTTGGCAAGCAGATTCAGGCCGCCGCTCATCCGAAAAGCGCCGAAGTTGGTCAACAGGTCCTGAAGATCGAGATGCGAATCTGAGTTGTAACGATTTCGAGATTGCTCGAAGGATTTTGAATCGACGTTGAACCAAGCTGGAATTGAAAGACCGTAACGGAACGCTCCGAGTTCCATCACAGGAAGGTCGTAGCCACGGCCATTGAATGTGACGAATGTTGGACGACCGTAGTGCTGCCAGCCTTGCCAGAATCGACGAACAATCTCCTGCGGGCGATAGGCCGGAGCGTCGAGCACGGTCAGCTCCGTCAGTCGAAAATCCGCCGAAACTTTTGCGACGGCGACGGAAATCGGCAACACAAAAGTCGCCGGCAGTACGTCCTTGCCGGTCTCTTCCAGCAACTGTCTGCGATACCGATCGACCGCTTCACGAGGAGTCAGATCGTCATCTGGAAAACGGACTTTTCGAATCAGATCGCCATCGCCGACGGTTTCAATGTCGAAAATCAGGTATTTCACGTCGCTCATGGAATCCTCGTGACCGATGCCGGGGACATACCGGGCTGTTGATTTAATGGGGTTTCACAACCCGAAACGTCAGTGAGGGAAAAGGTCGCCGCGTTTTCAACAACAATCCCTCGCTGACGCAGCGGGTTGGGATTCAGTCAACACCCCGTCACGGATTTGGCAGCGAATGGTGCGGCCGAATCCTGTGAACCTGCCGGAAATCCGGCCGATCAATTTCCGTCCGCTTTTCTTTCTGCCGAAGAGCCGTTTCAATTCACGCATCAAACTTGCGGACTGCAAACAGGGTACGGTTCCATTTGCATTCTTGCCAGTACGTGAGGTGCCAAAGACAAAACCTGTTTGTCTTTGAATTCCAGTGACGAGCGTCTGATTCTTTGTCAGACGTCTCAAAGAACCTGCAGTGAACGAAAAAACCATGTCTGATTCAGGTTATCAGGGGTCATCGGACGGAAGCGTTTCGGCCCCAACAGCGTTGGAAGAACAGGCGATCCGGGGTCTGACGGCCGCTTACCAGCGGATGCGGCAGGAAATTGGCAAAGCCATCATCGGCCAGGATGAAGTCGTGGATCAGTTGCTGATTGCGATGTTCTGCCGTGGCCATTGCCTGCTCGTTGGTGTTCCGGGACTGGCCAAGACGCTTTTGTGCAGCACGATTGCCAGCATCCTCCAACTCAACTTCCGACGTATTCAGTTCACACCGGACCTGATGCCGTCGGACATCACCGGGACGGATGTGTTGCAGGATGATCCGGAGACGGGCCGACGCGTCTTCCAGTTCATTCAGGGACCGCTGTTTACAAACGTCCTGCTCGCTGACGAAATCAACCGAACGCCTCCGAAGACTCAGGCTGCTCTGCTTGAGGCGATGCAGGAGCGTCACGTGACCGTCGGTTCGACCACGTACGATCTGCCAGATCCGTTCTTCACGCTCGCGACTCAGAATCCGATTGAACAGGAAGGAACCTATCCACTGCCCGAAGCGCAGTTGGACCGATTCATGTTCAATGTCATGGTCAAGTATCCAACCGCGGCTGAAGAGCTTCGAATCCTGAAGCAGACGACCGGCACGGAGAAGCCGGAGCTGACTCCTGTGCTGACCGGCCGACAGATCCAGGCGTTGCAGCAGGTCGTCCGACGCGTACCGTGTGCAGAATACATCTTTGTATATGCTCGGGATCTTGTCCGAGCGACTCGACCGGGCGAAAGCGAAGCGCCACCGTTCATCAGGGAACTGGTGTCGTGGGGCGCTGGACCGCGAGCTGGCCAGTATCTGATTCTGGGGGCTCGCGCGCACGCGTTGTTGCAGGGGCGTTTTCACGTGACGACGGAAGACGTCAAGGCCGTCGCCAAGCCGGTACTCCGTCATCGCATCATGACGACGTTCGCTGCCGCAAGTCAGGGAGTGACTCCGGATGTGGTGATTGATCGGCTGTTGAAGTTTGTCCCGGTCGAACTTCACGAACGAGCGAAGAAGCGAGTTCAGGCGTCGGCTGAGTAACGGAAGACGAAGTTATGTTTTCGCTCATCGTTCGAAGCGTTGTTCATTACTGGCGATCGAACATCGTCGTGGCACTTGCCGTGGCGATTGCGACGGCTGTGATCGGCGGGGCACTCGTCGTTGGTGATTCTGTCCGGGCGAGCCTGAGACAGATGACGTTGAGTCGACTCGACGGCGTGACTCACGTTCTGCATTCGCCTCGATTTGTTCGGGAAGCCTTATCGAACGATCTGTCGGAAGAGACTCAATCGTCACGAAGTTCATCCAGCACAGATGCACCGGTGGGTCCAGAGATCGCGGCGCCGGCGTTGTTGATGACCGGCAGCGTCGAACTGAAGTCTGCGTCCGGTGAAACTCGACGCGCGGCCGGAGCCACGGTTCTGGGCCTGAAGCCAGCGGACTGGGCAATCCTCGATTTTGGCGACCAGAAAGCACCGTCAGATTCTGGAGTTGTGCTGGGGGCAAGAACAGCGGCAGAGTTGTCGGCGAAGGTCGGCGATAACGTCTCGATCTGGATCGAACTGCCCTCGTCGATTCCTCGTGACAGTCTTCTCGGAGAACGAGAAAACACGACGGCAGAACTTGCTGTAGTCGTCGAAGGTATTCTGCCCGAGTCTGCAGGAGCGTCTCGATTCTCGCTCCAGCCAGCTCAGCAGCTTCCGTACAACGCATTCGTCAGCCTCGCGGCGATTCAGCAGCGACTTGGGCTCGAAGAACGCCCTGCATCGAGGCGGAATCCAATCGCAAAACCCGCGAGGATCAACACCATCCTGTTTGCTGAACGCAGTCACATCCGGAACGATGCACTGCGATCTTCGTCCGTGCTGAGTTCCGTGATTGCAGACGATGTTGCCGTGGCAGAGCGCTTGCAGGGCGATCTTCGTCGACGGCTGGCAGCGGCTGATATCGGTCTTCGCATGCGATCGATGGAGGCCAGAGGTTACTTGTCGGCTGAGAGCGACAGCATGATTCTGGAAGATCCGATTGCGGAGTCCGTTCAACAGGCAGCGGCAAAGGTTGGGCTCAATGCATCGCCTGTCCTCGTCTATTTGATCAATGAATTCAGCGCAGCCAATCGGACGGATCTGAACAGCCGCTATTCGATGTACTCGATCGCTGCAGGCATCGACGTTCGGTCAGCAAGTCCGCTTGGGCCATTCGTGACCTCCGCCGGAGAGCAGATTCCGGAACTCGGACCAAAAGACATCGTGGTCTCGGACTGGCTGGCGAAAGATCTTGAAGTCTCTGTCGGAGACACCGTCAACGCTCGATGGCATGAAGTGGGAAGCCACGGTGAACTTCCGGAAACTCATCAGTCGTTTACGGTCAAAGCCATTCTGAAAGCAGAAGACCCTGTTTCGATCGACGATGGTCTGACACCATTTGTTGACGGAGTGACGAATGTCGATTCCTTCAGCGACTGGGATCAGCCGTTCAAGATGGAAATGGAACGCATCACCGATCGAGATGACGAGTACTGGGAGCTGCGGAAGGCGACTCCAAAAGCCTTCATGTCACTTGAGGCCGCGGAGGCTTTCTGGAAGAGTCGGTTTGGTCGATTCACTTCCATTCGCCTTGCGTATGACGGAAAGCCTATGGCCGCTGAAAGTCTTGCTTCGATGGGCGATCGAATCGCCGCTGACGCCGTTCGAAATCTTGACCCGTCTAAGCTTGGTTTGTTCATTCGTCCAATTCGGGCAGAGGGCCTGAAGGCATCGGTTGGTGCGAATGATTTTACTCAATTGTTTCTCGCGTTCAGCTTCTTCCTGATTCTGTCG
Source organism: Ottelia alismoides (assembly GCA_037367405.1). Classification (NCBI taxonomy): domain Eukaryota; kingdom Viridiplantae; phylum Streptophyta; class Magnoliopsida; order Alismatales; family Hydrocharitaceae; genus Ottelia; species Ottelia alismoides. The sequence goes on along the minus strand of JAZKJV010006924.1, from coordinate 27,450 downwards.
GCCATCCTTCTCGCCGCAATGATGTTCCAGTTAAGTGTTCGTCAGCGAGTGGCTCAAATCGGACTGATGGAAGCCGTCGGCTTCACGGCACAGCGGGCTCGAAAGTTCTTTGTTGTTGAAGGAATCCTCGTTGCCTTGTGCGGTGCAATTCCCGGAGCCATCGTTGCTGTGATGGCCGCGAAGGTGATGATTTATGGTCTGACAACCTGGTGGATCGGCGCGATCGGAACAAAGTTTCTGATTCTCGACCTGCAGCCAATGCGTTTGATCATGGCGGCGATGATCGCCGTCATTCTTGCAGCGGGAGTGATCTGGAATGCCGTCCGTCGAACGACTCAGCGGTCGCCTCGCGAACTGCTTCAGGGGCAGGGTTCTGATGACATCGTGTCACTTCGACCAACTCGATGGTCGCGGTTCCTGACAGCGTCAACGTGGGCATCACTTGTGGCTGCAATCAGCCTGCCGATCGCCGTGATGGCCAACGTCCTGCCAGCGGCAGAAGCCTTTGGCGGCATGTCATGGCGAGTCGTCGGATTCTTTGTTGCCGGATTTGCCTGGCTGACCTTCGGACTCCTTCTGCTTCGTCAAATGCTCCTGCGACGCGCTGGTGATGAGGTTGAAAGCCCCGGCGTTGTGACGCTGAGCGGACTCTCGCTTGCGAACACTGCGAGGAACTCGCAACGAAGCATCTTGACGGCCGCGTTGATCGCGTTTGCAACTTTTGTAATTGTTGCGGTCGGGGCAGGCCGGCGAAATCCAGTGTCAGAGTCTCCAGATCTGAAATCCGGAAACGGTGGGTTCACGCTGGTGGCTGAGTCGTCGCTGCCGGTTCTGTTTGACCTCAATACGGACGCTGGTCGAACATCGCTGGGCTTTGGCACGACGCCTGAGAATACGCTGCCTCAGGGAACCACGATTTTCAGTTTCCGCATGCGTCCGGGGCAGGATGCCAGTTGTCTAAACCTGTTCCAGGCGACGGTCCCAACGCTGCTTGGTGCAACTCCGGAGTTCATCCAGCGCGGAGGATTTCGATTTGCAGATACACCGGCCAGCAGGGATGGAAATGCGTGGTCGAAACTGAACGAGAAGCTCACGCCCGGCTCGGGCAAAGCGAGTCTTCCCCGAGTTCCCGTGATCGGAGATCTCAACACGCTGCAGTTTAGCCTGAAGAAGAAGATTGGTGATGTGATTCCGTTTCCGGACGAACAAACGCCAACGCACGAACTGGAAGTTGTCGGCATGCTCGACAGCAGCATTTTTCAGGGTGTTCTGGTGATGACCGATGAGAATCTCCGGATGCTGGCTCCTGAACTCGCCGGAAGTCGCTACTACCTGATTGAAACGCCGGCTGTCTCTGGAGGAGACACTGCAACGGTTCGAGACAATGTCGCCGGTATCCTTGAAACAACGCTGCAGCCATACGGGCTCGACACGATCCCTGTTGCTCAGCGGCTGTCCGATTTTCTCGCCGTTCAAAACACTTATCTCTCGACATTCCAAATGTTGGGCGGGCTGGGATTGCTCGTTGGGACGTTCGGTCTTGCGGTCGTCATGATGCGAAACGTGATTGAGCGACGTCAGGAGATCGCACTGCTGAGATCCCTCGGATTCCCCGGCCAGCGAATCGTTTGGTTGATCGCGTTCGAGAACACGTTGCTGCTGTTCTGGGGCATTCTGACCGGAACCGTCTCGGCCCTCATCGCCATGCTGCCACATTTGCTCAGCACGGGAGCCGACGTCCCGTGGATGCAGCTCGTCGTAACCCTGATCGCTGTTCTTCTGGTCGGAACGCTCGCGGTCGTGTACCCCGTCCGAACAGCACTGCGAGTTTCCGTCCGCGAAGTCCTGACCGGGACTTGAGGGCCTCACTTCGCGCCATCACGCATGCAGCTTTTGGCAGAGCGGCGATGCTGCCCTCTCAAAAGCACAGCTATACTGGCACCCCATGCAGCACAAGACGCGCCACCGCCTTGGCCGAACCCATCAGAATTTCTACGCCATGAGAGACCGCAATTAGTGTATTGTCTCTCTCTTTCGTTGACTTATGGATCAGAGCGTTTTGCCTCATTTTGGTGCAGAGCAAAAACATGTAGCCGGATTCGTCAGAATTCGGTCTCCCCAAGGAATTCTGACGAATTCCGCTACAGGTTAATTCAACAACTGCGTGAGACACTCACCAGTGAAAAACGTGATGGCTATTTGGAAAACAATGTCCGCTCTTCCTCGGTGACGTAGTCTCCGCGCGTTTAGACAGAACAAATCGCTCTGCCCAGATTCCCAATTCGGCCTCAACTTGAGCTTCACCGCCGGACTAAATCCTTGCGGAACTCGCGGCGAAGACGAATCATGGAACACAAGGACCAGGAGTTTGCAGTTCTCAGCGAACTACCGGGCGGGTAACCTGCGGGTTCGTTCTCAATTTTCTGAGGAGTCACACATGGCGATCTGTCGGCCCACCGCGTGTATCCTGGCTGTCCTGTTTACGCTGGCAACAGCGAATGGTCAGGAGAAACCGCTTCAGGTTCGTGCCTTTTCAGGCGAGCCGTTTGGAGTCGCTGAACTGGTTCTCGATCAGGAGTCGCTGAAAGCCAGCTTTCCGATTGAGAAGCTCGGTCGCGAAGCACTTTACCCCGTTAGGACGAAGACCGGTTTCCGATTTCTCTTCAATCCAACGACCTCGACGCATGTCACAGTGGATGCCAACAAGATCCCATTGAAAGTCACTCCCGACTCCAACGAGACAACGTGGAAACAGGAACTGGAAAAATGGTGGAAAGCTTACTCTGAGAATGCTGCCGCGAACCGTCGCCTCGACAACATGCCGCTCCAAGTGGACCAGTATCTGACGACGATGCTGGCTCAACGATTGAAATTGAAGCTCGAAGACGTGGACAACGCGACGTTCCTCCCAGATTCATCAGAAGGTCGCTTCATCGCTTTGCTCACTGGCGCGGAATCGATTCGCGTAGCTTTGCAGAAGGAAACGCTTCTTCACACCGGAGCGAATTCTGAGATCGCCGATCAGCCGATTCCCGAGCCGGTCCTGCCCCCAGCCGTTGAGATTCCTGAGCCGGCGGCAGATGTGGAAATTGAACCGCTGGCAATGCATATCCCGCCGGAGTTCTTTTACGTTCGATTCTCCGGCTATGAAGACCTGTCATGGGCCAGAAAACAGGTCGATGAACTCGGCACCGATGTCCGCGACTTTCTCAACGCTCGAGCTTTCGATCATCAACTTTCGAAGAGAATTGAAGATCAGCTTGAACTGCGGGATTCTGCCATCGCTCAGTTACTTGGTCCGCATGTGATTGACGACATCGCGATCATCGGCACGGACACGTTTCTTCGCGAAGGAGCAGGAATTGGCATCGTCTTCCATGCCAAAGCCAATGAAGCCCTGCGACAGAATCTGGAGGCCCAACGAGCCAACCGGCAGAAGACGGAACCGAATGCCACGTTATCGGAAGTTGTATTCGACGGCGATTCGGGCCGACATTCGTTCCTGTCAACGCCGGACAATCGTCTGAGATCGTCTAACGTCCAGTTCGAAGACTACCATTTGATCACCACGTCGCGGCATATTGCAGAACGGTTCCTCGAAGTCTGCCGATCCCCTGAATCCTCCCTCGGAGCGCTGAAGGAGTTTCGCTATGCACGCACGGTGATGCCGCTGTCTCGCAAGGATCAGGTCTTTCTTCATCTGTCAGATCCGTTCTTCCGTTCCTTTACTGATCCAAAGACGCGAATCGAAATGACTCGCCGTGCGAAGAGTGAGAACGAGATCGAACTGCTGGCGATGGCCAAGCTTGCGGCAAAAGCAGAAGGACATTCGTTTGAAGCGATCAACGAGCTAACGTCTGCCGGATTTCTGCCGACCGGATTCGGTCAGCGTCCCGATGGCAGCACGTTGAAGTGGGACGGCGACCGGATGCTTGATTCTGTCCGCGGAGCCAGAGGCGCGTTTCTTCCGATTGCGGATGTTGAACTTGACAAGGCCACACGGTCAGAGGTTGAGGCCTACGGTGCCTTCTCATCGATGTACATGAGGCTATGGCGACGAATGGACCCTGCCAGCGTTGCGATTCGACGCAATGACGAAGGTGAAAAGGAACGGCTTGTGGTCGATCTTCACGTGTGCCCGTTCCCAGTCAATGATTACGGTTGGCTGGGCTGGTTTCAGCCGGAGAAGGATCACAAGCAATTGGCACCTGTGGAGGGACTTGTCCTCCTGGCAGAGGGCGATCTGCTCAATCTGTCGCAAGTGATTGCCGGACTTGCAGACTTTGAACCCGACGCAAAGATCCTCGAATCGATGAAGCGAGCCAACGAGTATTATCATACGCCACCGTCTATCGTGGGAGAACGCTGGAACGAATCGAACAAGATCGGTCTGTTTGGCGACAAGATTCCGGCAGACCTTCCGGACGATACCGTGAAAGAACTCGGGCGTTTTGGATTCAGCAACTGTGTGATGCGAACCGGAGGATTTGTGTGCTGGTCGGAAGAGAAAGATGCTCTTAAAGCCATCGCCGGCAAGATCCGTGAAGTGGATGCTCCGCGCGCGGCCAAGGTTCGGGTCCATGTCTTCGATATCAAGAATGCAAAGGCGACAAAGATTGGCCACGTGGTTTCATGGCTGCAGGCTCGGTTGATTGCCGACGGCAACGCGTCGCTGCTCAGGAGTTTCGCAACTCAGTTCCGTGTGCCTCCGGAGAATGCAACATCGGCCGTCGAAGACGTCTTCAACTCGAGGCTTGTGCATCCTCTCCGAGGAAACTGGGTGCTGAAGTCAGACGAACCGATTGGAGAAGAAAACGTCGTCGATCGTATGGCGTATCGTCAACCGCTACTTGACCGGCTTCGGGGCGCAGAGCTTGAGCTGAATACCGAAGCCAATGTGCTCACAACGCACATCGAGTTGCTTCTGGATAAGTCGGCGGACCGGTAGCGGAAACATCACGGCGGGATTCCCTGTGAAAGCCAGTTGACGCCACTTTGGATCTGCTGGTCCAGTCAAATTGGGCAGGACAGAGCGTCGCTGTTGACGTGTTTGTCTCCGGCGGCATTGCGAGATCCATTGAGGATGTCCTGAGGAGGCCGTTTCGGTGAAACACCTTGGAACATTTCCAGCGCAGGAATTCCGGCACGTTTCACAAGGGCAGATTTCCTCGATAAACTCTACCGCGAGGAATCCCTCCGTTACGTCTGCGAATATCGGCCGATTCGGGCTGGGGCATCGTCGCTCGTCGGATGCTGCTCGAATCAACTCAACGACATTGAATGTCAGTGTCAGCTTCCTTACGTCTCTGTTTCCGCGGCAACGCCGTCCACCAAGAGGAGTTTTCTGATGTCAACATCATCCCTTGAGCGAACCACTGAACTCGCTCCGGAAGTTGCGAAGTTCCTGGCAACCCCACTCCACAAGTCCTTTGTTGGAGGTCGCTGGGTTGAAGCGGCCGACGGCCAGACCTTTGATGTACTGGACCCTGGTTCCGGTGAAAAGATCGCCACCGTAACAAGCCTGAAGAAGGCCGACGTTGACAAAGCCGTTGATTCAGCGCTTGACGCATTCCACAACAGCGGCTGGGCGAAGATGCAGGTTGCTGAGCGAGCTGCATGTCTTCATCGAATTGCGGATGCTGTCGAAGCTCGCATTGCTGAGTTCGCAACGATCGAAGCTCTCGACTGCGGCAAGATCTATGAGCAGGCCGTGTCAGACGTTCAGAACTTCATCGATACATTCCGCTACTTTGCAGACCTGTCACAGGCTGTGAACTACCGACAGGTCATCGCGGTCAGAAATCATGAAGCGTGGGTTTCCCGTCAGCCGTGGGGACCCTGCGGATTCATCATTCCATGGAACTTCCCATTCCTTCTCGCTGGATGGGGACTCGCGCCGGCTCTGGCCGCAGGAAACACCTGCGTGTTGAAGCCAGCCGAAGATACTCCGCTGTCAGCTCTTTACCTGTGCCACATGGTTCAGGAACTGGATCTGCTTCCGGCAGGCGTGCTGAACGTCGTGACGGGTCTCGGCGAAACCGCAGGTGCGGCCGTGTCGCAGAACCCAAAGTTCAAGCGAATGAGCTTCACGGGTTCGCCGGAAGTAGGCCGACTCGTCGCGGAAGCGGCCGGACGAAATCTGATCCCTGTGAAGTGCGAGCTCGGCGGCAAAGGCGCGGCCGTGATCTTCAACGATGTCGACATTCAGGAGACCGCTCAGAAACTGGTAAACGCGATCACGTTCCATACCGGTCAGGTTTGCTGCGACGCCACTCGATGGCTGATCCAGCGCGACATCTATGACGACTTTGTGGACGAGTGTATCACTCGCATGAAGTCCGTACAGATCGGCTACCAGATGGACCGTGGGGCTCAGATGGGTCCGGTCGTCAACGCCAAACAGCGTGCTCGAGTTCTTGGCTATCTGCAGAAGGGTGTCGCCGACGGCGCGGATCTGATTCTCGAAGGCGGCGAAGCGAAGATTCCAGGGAGGAACGGCTTCTATGTGAAGCCGGCACTGCTTGCTGGTTCTCTCAACAACGTGGCCGCTCGCGAAGAGATCTTTGGGCCGGTCGCGTTCATCGCTCCGTTTTCATCTGAAGAAGAAGGAATTCGGCTCGCCAATGATACCGACTACGGTTTGGGCAACAGCGTCTGGTCGAAAGACCTGCAGCGATGTGCTCGCGTGGCCGAAGCATTCATCGCTGGCAATGGCTGGATCAATGCTCACAACGTCATCGTTCACGGAGTTCCATACGGCGGCGTCGGCAAGAGCGGCATGGGTGGCGGCGTTGTTAGTCCAGACACGCTGAACGACTACCTGCGACCGATCTCCGTCGTTCGACCTCTGTAAGGTCTTCGAGTGGAGTTAATGCGTTCCGCGTTTGGGCTCGGTGACAACACCGAGCCCTTTTTTTGTTCTGTCATGACCGTTGACGACACCAAACTCGGTAAAGCAGCCGTAGCAGAATTCGTCAGAATTCTCTGACCCGTGTTGCGTTGAATTCGCCCGAATTCAACTGCGTCGGACTTCGTTTACTCATCCTTGCTGCTCTGCGTGACAGCGCGAGGGCGAATGAATCGGATGAGCCCGGTTCCATCGGTCAGTGGTCCCTGTGTCGATACCAACTCATGTCTGTGATGTCCGGGCTGAATTCTTCGAAGTCGAATCGCCCACACAGAGCCAAGACGCGGCTGTTGAGTTGCCAGTTCGCGAAGTGGAATTGCCGCTTCGAAGCGCCATGACTGCTCGTCTCGCTTTGCGTCGACGTACCACTGCGGATTCCATCGGTCGAGCATCCAGCAGCGATCGCTGGTCAAACCCGATTCATCAATTGTGAACCGGAATGCCGTTGAGTAATCGCGGTCGGTATCGATCTCAAGTTCGAAACGATCCTTGTCGCCATGATCGGCGTCGTGACTTCGATGGGTTGCCAGAGTGATCCGCCGATTTGCCGTTGGATCGAGACTGAAGATTCCGGCGACATAAAGGTGCTCCTCGTCCGAGCCCAGCATGACAAGACTTGACAGTTCCGTTTCGCTATCGGAGTTTCCGTTCGATGCTCGACCAGTCACATCGTGAAGACGAATCTCTTCGGCCGCCTCCCAAATCACATCCGTCAGCTTGCCGTCAAGGAATGGCTGTTCCTTGCGGCGCGGAACGTTGAACACAGGGATCTCAGGAACTGCAGCGCCGTGAGTAATCTGCATCTCAACGCGAGCAAACGTCGCAAATGGTTCGGACAGACGGCTTACTTCAGACAGCATCGTGCTGTGATCGCTGGACAGAGATTGATTCCTGAAATTGACGGCCTGCCGCAACAGAACTTCGGGTGGAAGTTCCTGAGAACCGTCATCTTCCGTTAGTTCAATCGATTGGATTGTCGAACGCTGGCTCAGGATTCGAAATGCAGTGGCCGCGTTCTCGTCCCATCGCTGTTGCAGAGCGTCCAGGTGGTCCGCAGAATTGGATTGGAATGGCCCTGTCATTTGAGGAACAACTGGTGATTCGCCGGGCTTTGAGCGAGTTGAAATTGAGGCATTCAGCTGTCCCTGCATTCGATATCGACGCGTTTCCGCTGATGAGTAAAACATCAGCAGCACAGCCGCCGCCTTCTTCGCCTCTGGCTCGTCAGGGAATCTTCGAATGATCTCCTGCTGAACGGCCAGATATCCCTCCATGTTGTTCTGCTCAAGGTTCAGGTCCGCGAGTTCGTGCAATTGCCTCAGAGCAAGCGGTCCCGGCAGAGCTTCGCCAACAGACTCAAGCTGTGCGATCAGCGTACCGTCGCCGCCGACCATCGCCATGTTGCCTGCGAGCGATGAAGACTCAAGTTTCGCTGATGTCACGATCTGCTGCAGCTTCTTTGAGTGATCACGATCGAGCGAAGGGATGACCCGCCGAGATGCGCTGTCGAGAGTCTCCATGATGCCATCAAACAGGTGTTTTGCCGCGGTCAGTTCCTCGCGGTCGAATGAAATCTGATAGCAACTTTCATCGGCCACTGACGAGGATGTGTCGGCGAATGACGAGCGATTCCATCGAGCAGAATCGATCAGCAGTCCGGAGGTCGTCTTCAGTCGAGGAAGCAGATCCGTTTCGGAGTATCGAATCTCGCTGGCCGTGTCTCGAGCCGTTCTGATAACGACTCGTGACACGCTCCATGGCGGCAGATAAACCTGTCGAAGCAATTCGTTCTGATCGTCAGCGGCCAGATCGATGGCTCGCGGCAGGGCATCGCGAAGAATCGAACCGACGGCATCCTCATGATGCCCTGCATTCTCGCTGGGTTCAATCACCACGACTGAAGGCTGCCACATTCGCAATTGTCGAGCCAGTCGTAAGGGAAGCAGTTCGCGCAGGTTCCCGTCAGTCTGCCGATCCCATTCCTGCACCAGCGTCATCGCCGATCGATTTGCCTCAGGCTGAGTTCTTGCGAACATCCAGTCAGAGCTTCCATCACACATCCGAGCGCAGCGATTGCTCCGTGACTGCTGTGATTCCATTGCTCGCAAATGGACTCTGGTCTCTGCTCAAGCGGTTGTGACATCTGCACGACCGTTGCCCGGACGCCGTCTTCTGCAGCGATTCGAGCGAGAAGGTTCCACGCGATGTCGGAAGAGTTCGCTGTCAGGTTTAGCAATCCGGATCTGCGTTGCGCAGAACGGACAGATTCCCACGTCATTCCGCAGTCTGTGGATCTCAGGATCTGCCCGAAGCTTCCAACTGCCAGGGAGACACCGTTGGGCTGGATTCGAACCCGGTGAATCAGTCCAGTTGCAGGCGTCGGAACCAGGTGCCATGATCGCCCCGCATCGTCTGATCGCAACATGCAACAACCCGGTGATCCAGCAGCAACGATCACGTCGTCATGATGAGCGATCGTATGCAGATCCGACAGCTTACTGAAGTCTCCCGGGCGATCACCATCCGGCTTCTTCCATGTGACGCCAGCGTTCTCGGTCGTCAGGATCGTTGCGCCGTCGCCGACGAGCCAGCCAATCCCGGTCGAGTCGAGGGAGGCTCCTCGAATACCTCGCAGCGTCTGCTGCGGAGCATTGATCACGACTGCCTGATTCGCGACGACCGCCGCGTAACACTCGCGAGCACCGCCGATCACTCCTTCCGACACGCTGACGAAATCCGCGCCGAGCCACTCTTCCGAGGCTTCATCGGCGTTGACGGCAGTCCATGTCAACCCGCCGTCCTGACTTTGAAAGATCCGCTTTGAACCATGATGCGTCGAGGACATCGTCACAGCAACAGCCTCATCGAGTCCAAAGTACTCAAGATGAATCAACCCCGGCAGGTTTGCTGCCGTGAGTGAAGCACTGCCGGAAATCGATAGCGGTCCGATCAGACGCTTCCATGACTCGCCGCCATCACGCGTTTCCAGCAGCACGCCTTGAGGAGTGTCATTCCGGCGCGATTTCTTATAGCCGCCGATCCAGCCAACGCGATCGGTCAGAAAACAAACGGACGTGAGCTGGCAGTCGAGGGCCACGGCCTGCGTGCTCCACGAAACGCCTGCGTCTCGCGAGAGACAAATAACACCACGGTCACCGACAGCACACGCAAAATCGCCGACGGTACAAACGTCGCGAAGAGCCATGTCCTGAAGCAGCGACTTCGTTCTTGGCACCGGGCCTGAGAAGAAATCTTCCGGTGCCGGGTCCTCGTCGATCAGTTGGATCGGAATAATTTCCTGATGACCTGAAGAGGACCCTGGTGGCCTCACGGTTCGGTCTTTCTGAGGAACCTCTTCCCGAGGGCTGACCGCTCCGATTGATTCCGCATCTGTTGGAGCGTCGGGCTCCACATCGGGCATCATCTCCGTTGAATCGGCCGTCTCTTCATTCGGTTCGACGACTTCTGACTTCCTCCCCCGGCTTTCATCCTTGTCCACAGGTTTCCTGCGGACGATCGGAGCCGTCAACTTTGGTGAGGACTTCTTTGCAGGCGGCGCCTCGGACGTGTCTCCGCTCGGCTCCTTTAGCCGAAACTGTGCCGCGGCTGATCCCGAAAACAGAATCAGACAGCAGACGAAAACAATCGTCCGTTGAATTCTTTCACGGAAACTCAATTTCTGAAGTGTGCGCGACTCAGTCATCCTTGACCTCATCGAATCAAAACAGGCCATACACAGCCAATTCGCCGTGCAATTCAGTCCGGAATCCTACCATGCAGGCTCAATTCAACGAAGACCGACTCAGCCGTTGTCATCCGAAGAATTACTCGCATTTTGGGCGAACATGGCTCGGAATTGCTCTGCCCGTCGACTGAATCCATCGAGTCTTGTAGATGCCGACGAAGTCAATTGCGTGGAGTTGACGGACGATTGCTCAACGTATTCAAGTCATGCAATTACGTGACGGAAAGAGCTGTTGCGAATCGCTGCTGCCATTCTCGCAGCGATTTCGTTGCCATCAATAAAGCGTGTTGGCATGCAAAAAACTTGATGAACAGGATTCATTTAGGCAGCGGTGCAAAGCACTTGACACAGTGATGTGGCGATATCTGAAGATCCAAACACGCTCCGAGCATGAAACGGTTGCGAACAGAAAGACCGACTACGAGTATCCCATGCTTTCTCCGTTCCTGGGTTCGGCGTCGGTCTGAGTTACTTGCCCTTGCCGCCATCCACTGCGGCCAGAAACTGATTGATCAGTCCTTCCGGGGCGTTAACGATGTGCTCCGGCCCAGGGAACGTACCGCTCTTGACATCATCGATGTAGTCACGAAAACCATTGACTCGTTCTTCCTGGATTGCCTGCTCCATCGCGTAGAGGTTTCGATACTGTTTTGTGTGTCGAGGATACGGAGGAGCGTGACAGCCAAGGATGTCTTCGGCGAACATGAACTGAATGTCGCCGCCGCTGCCTGCACCGATGGACGAGGTGACGAGGCGAGTCCGTTTGGAGATTTCCGCAAGCAACTGAGCCGGCACAACTTCCACTTCAACGGCCCATGCTCCTGCGTCTTCGAATGACTTGATCTGTTCGAAGATCCACATGGCTTCTTCAATCGTCTTTCCAACGGCTCGAAGACCGCCTGTCCAGGTACTCAGGCGAGGTACCAGGCCCGCGTGAGCCTGCACGGGGATACCCGCTTCAGAAACAGCTCGAATGAGCTTTGGTCCCCACTGGCACATGATCCCATCAGCGCCGGCTTCCATTGCGATGTAACCAGCTCGGATCGCTTCATCTGCCGTGGCGATCTTTGTCAGCCCGATGCAGAACGTCATGAACGTATGGGGCGCGGCTTTACGAATTGCGATGGCCTCGGCCGGATTCGCGGGATCAAACCTGACCTTCAGAGTATCGATCCCCGCCTCCTCGGCCGCGACTGCCTCGTTCGTTGTGAAAGGCATTGTCTCCGTAAGAACCGTTTTGCCCTTCAAATCCCGGAGGTGTTTTACCGTGTGATTGCGAGTCGCATATTGCCCGCCCAGAGTCATCGTCCGGTGGAGTCCTCGCTTGTGCGCGTCTCTCGGCGCCAGGGCGCCAAAGGGGTGTTCTTCAGATTTCATGGGCTTTGCAGACATCAAAGGCAGGAGTCAATAGATCGTCTCTCAGATGAGAGTCTCGATTCGTCGGCACATTTTCAACCGAGACCGCCCAGCAGTGTCCCGACAAAGGCTGACAGCTCCTCGGCCCGGAGAAGCCTACGGGCTCATGCGTTCGAGAATGCCCACATTGCTCGCTCGCCAAACCTGCACGCACCGTGTGCGTATGAATCTGAGCAGGGTCGTGTAATTGCGAGCGGCGGGGGAACAGGAGTCTGATCGTGGCCTGCCGCCGGGATCGGGCGGCCATCATCACCTTGCCAGGCCATCTGCCGGTCGTTCAGCCTTTGTTGGCCTGTCCTTTGAAGATTCGACGATCTGTTCTCGGATTGAACGGAGTCCACGCGGACTCGGCATTCATGTCGTCTTCAATCGCGCGGGAGTACTCATGGATGCGTGCATCGAGGTTATCGATCATGTGCAGCGCAATTGCTTCCGGAGTCATCGGCACTACAGGACTTCCGAATTCCTTCGTGCCGTGATGACTGAGAATCATGTGCTTCAATCGAAGAACATCTTCGCCATCAACAGGACGTCCAGCCTGCTGCTCAACAGCCTTCAGCTTCTCATTGAGCATCTCGATCGCGATGTTCATGTGCCCGAGAAGCTGACCTTCATCGGTGTAGGCCAGCGTCGGATCCCATGACAGTTCTCTGATTTTGCCGAGATCGTGCAGCAGGACTCCGAGAAACAACAGGTCACGATTCAGCGTCGGATAGATCGAACACAAACGATCGGCAACTTCCGTCATGCCCAGGACATGTTCGATCAGCCCGCCCATGTAGGCATGATGAGCCTTGACTCCGGCCGGAGCCGCGCAGAGCCCGTCCACGATGGCTTTATCTTCGAGAAACGCATTCGCCAGAGCCAGCAGTTCCGTGTTTCGGATCGAGTACAGCAGTTCCTTCAGACGCGTCAACAGCGGCGCTGCGTTGGCGGCCGCCTGAACGTGAAAGTCCTCAGGATTGCAGGTTGTCTCGGGCACCTGATCGATGTGCGTCACGATCATCTGCAGTCCGCTTTGGTAGAACTGCACTTTGCCTCGCACCCGGACATAATCACCTGCGGAGATATGCTGAACATTGTCTTCCGACACATTCCACATCAGCCCGCTGATGACTCCCGTGCGGTCGCGCAGCGTGGCCAGCAGATACATATTGGCATTGCGATTTGCCCTGAGCTGCTTGTCAGCAAGTAGGAAAATCTCATTGACGGAATCGCCGTCCTTCAGTTCACGAACAAAGACTCGAGGCATCTCACGGCTTTCAAAAGATCACACATTGAACAGGAAGTGGCAGATGTCTCCATCCTGCATCACGTAGGTCTTGCCTTCCACACGGAGCTTTCCGGCGGCTCGGATATCCTTCTCGGTCTTGTGCGTCTCGAGATCTTCCAGGGTATACACTTCGCAGCGGATGAAGCCTCGCTCGAAGTCGCTGTGAATCACGCCCGCTGCCTGCGGTGCCGTTGCTCCGATCGGAATGGTCCAGGCACGGACTTCCTTCTCGCCAGCCGTAAAGTAACTCTGGAGACCAAGTGTCTTGTAGGCCGCTCGAGCCAATGGTCCCAGCGCTGGCTCCTTCAGTCCAACGGACTCCAGCATTTCCTGTCGATCAGCTTCGTCCAGCTCCGCAAGTTCTGCTTCGAGCTTCGCACACACCGGGACAACGGAAGCCCCATGCTCCGACGCATATTTGCGAACCTGCTGAACCAGCGGACTGTTGCCTTCCAGATCATCTTCCGACACATTCGCGACGAACAGAATCGGCTTTGCGGTCATCAGCCCGATCGCACGCACAACTTTTGCTTCTTCTTCCGAAAACGTTTCCGTTCGAAGTGGGCGACCTGCGTTGACGATCTCGCTGCACTTCTCCATCACGGTTGCACGGAGCTTCGCGTCTTTGTCGCCGCTCTTTGCTGACCGCTGTGCTTTCGGCAGAGAATTTTCGAGTGTCTGCATGTCGGCCAGCAGCAGCTCGGTTTCGATCACTTCAATGTCGGCCAGCGGATTCACACCGCCACCAACGTGAGTGATATCATCGTCGACAAAGCAGCGAACCACCTGAAGGATAGCATCGACCTCTCGGATGTGGCTCAGGAACTTGTTTCCCAAGCCTTCACCAACGCTGGCTCCCTTCACAATGCCCGCAATGTCGACCAGCTTCAAAATCGCCGGCACAACCTTTTGCGGCGGAATGTATTTGGTGATTCGCGTCAGCCGATCGTCCGGAACGCTGACGATGCCCTCGTTCGGTTCAATCGTACAGAACGGATAGTTCGCGCTTTGCGCTGCGGTTGATGAGGTCAGCGCGTTGAAGAGGGTGCTTTTGCCAACGTTCGGCAGCCCGACGATACCGGCTTCCATGGACAGATTTCCCAGGACGATTTCAAAAAGGATTCCACGCCCGCCAGACAGCAAAATCTCCGCCGCCCGACCAGAATCGGCCGATTGTACAGGCCGAAGACGCTTGCTCCAACACACACTGGACTCTGGGAAAATCCGGGATTGCATGCATCGGTTCGCCGCCGGTGTGCCTTACTCCAGCATATTGCTGCCCGGATGGCTGTCTTCGGAGTATTTGCCCGCCCAGGACGCAGACCGTTGCCCACGGCGAGCAGTTGTCCGAGTTGCTTCACCACGCTGATGCTAACGGCCCTGCCAGCGAACTTCGCGAACGCCTCGTTGCCTCAGCGGAGTTCGTCTGATGCCTCGGCATCGAACGATCACATCGCTGAGCATGTTCCTCGAGCGAATGATCGTCAAGGATCTGATCTTGATAACCACTGCCATCGTGAGCCCATTGCTTCCATCGCAGCAAGACTCGCCGATCCTGTTACCCAAAGGACGGCGGTTCGTGAAGAATGGTGCGACGGCAGTCCAGATTGCATGCTGATTGACGAACTGATGAGCTCTAACGAGGTTGCTGTGTGGGAATGACGTCCAGCGATTGAGTCGAACCGTCAGCGGCCGTTCACTCGCCAATTGTTCCACCGGTTTCGAGTTCATCGGGCGGTGACCTCTACATTTCCCGCACCTTCGTCCGAAGCCAAGTCTGTTGGTACTCGGACTCTTCACGAACTCTGTGCCGAGAGAGACCAACAAACGAACGCAGCGGCGCTCCGTTTCTGCCAGACGGCGTAATCCAAGCCGCTTGTGGGTTGTTGATTGAGTCGTTTCATTAGCCGCAGGGCGCTAGCCCCGGTTAAATTTGCTTTGCTGTGTTTTTGGAGCAAGAACCGGACGCTAGCGCGTTCCGGCTGATGAAATCAACACCCCGCATGCCGGGCTTCTGCTGTTCAAGCAGACGCGAACTCGGATTATTGGATGTCTAGGCAAACCTGGAAGACGCTGACGCCGGGTAGACCAGCGGCTTTGCAATTCATGCCGACTCGATTGTCGGTTTGACAATTCCGTTATGACATCTTTCAGACACGTAAAGATATCAGGCTGATATCACCTGGCTGCTAAACGAGGCGGCATCGGCAAAGATTGCCGCTCGATCGGGGTCCTGGAAGCTCATTTGGCAATTGGCACGCGCTTCGCATTTCTTTTCTCGCATGATCGGTTCACTCAGGTAAGCAAGGAACCGTTCATCAGAGCTGATCAATTCGATCAGTTCCGAAGCTCAAACCGTCACGAACAAAGGAATGGTGTCACATGAAACTTTCAACTCTGCTCTCTGCGTCACTGACAGTCATTGCGATGAGTTGTTCAGCGTTGTCCATGGCTGACGATCCACGCTACCAGAATGGCTACATGCCATCACGAGGCCTGTTCGGCATGCCCGTGCCACAACAGTGGACTGGTGCTCGACCAACCTCTTACATGAACGGATACGCTCGTGGCAATTGCCCGAATGGACAATGCGGTACAGCGGCCTGTCCAAACGGAAACTGTCCGACGGGGAATTGTCCAAATGGAAACTGCTCCGCCGGCGCTTGTGCGAACGGACAGTGTGGAACCGCCGCTTGCCCGAATGGTCAATGCGGAGTCGGTTACGGAGCTCGTTCCGGATCAGCATGTCCGAACGGCAACTGTGGCATCAACGGAACAGCAGGTCGCACACCGCGATATCCGACCGCTGGTCTGTCTTCAGACTGGGCGCCTCGTACGACTCGCAATCTTGCCGATCCGTACCGCCGCTCAGGATCATTGAATGATGAAGCCGGATGGACACAGCGAAGCCTTCGTCCCGTGCTTGATCCTGTGAACGATACGTTCCGAAGCCGATACAATCGCGAGGAGCTTGATCTGAATTCCGAGTACTTTCGAGGCAACAACGGCTTCGACCGTGACAATGATCGCTATCGCCCTTCGTCACGCGACTGGAATGGATCTTCAGATCGATCGATGGAAGCTCCAGCACCTTCGACTCGAAGCTCACGAATCTGAATGCGATCTTGTCGACTTGCAGAAATCTTCAGCAACCGGATTTGAGCTGAAATGAATCCTGACGTGCGGTTCCCAGTGACGGTTTGAGCCTCGCGGCAGAATGAATGGCGACTGTGGAGCAAGTGGAGAGCACGATCGCTGTTCGGGATCACCCAACTGCCTGAGGGACTCGCTCCTGCAACATCACGACGATGTGGCAGGGCGAGTTTCTTTCGTTTCAGGTGCTCGGAGTTTTGAGTCGGACAGGCTCGCAGCCGTCTCCAGCTTCCTGCCAATCAACGTAGCCGAAGTCGTAAGACTTCGCACATCTGAAGTCTCACGACTTCAGCTACAGGTACAAAACTTCGAGCGTAATGGCTTACTTCTTCACAGCTTGAAAAATCATGGCCGCGGCAACAGCCCCGAGCACTGGGCCGACAATCGGAATCCACGAATAGGCCCAATCGCTGTCGCGTTTGTTAGGGATCGGCAGCAGGAAATGGGCCAGTCGAGGACCAAAGTCGCGAGCAGGATTGATCGCGTAGCCCGTCGTTCCTCCCAGAGAAAGACCCACGGCGAAGACGATCATCGCAATTGGCAGAGCCTTGACTGCACCAAGTCCATCTTCCGGCGAAGCCATCATCAATGCCGCCAGAACAAGCACGCAGGTGCCAAAGACCTCGCTCATCAGGTTCTCTTTTGAGTTGCGAATGGCCGGGCTCGTGCAGAACACTCCCAGTTTTGCATCGGCATCCGTTGTTGCGGCAAAGTGGCTTCGATGCATCAGCCAAACCAGTACCGCCCCGAACGTCGCGCCTAATGTCTGAGCGAAAATGTATGCCGGGGCCTTCGCCCATGCGAACTTTCCGGCAGCCGCCAATCCAATGGTCACGGCAGGATTCAAGTGAGCTCCGCTAATGTCACCAACCAGGGCCACGCCGGTGAAGACCGCCAAAGCCCATCCAGCGGTGATGACAATCCAGCCAGCGCCGTGTCCTTTCGTTTTTGACAACACAACATTCGCCACAACGCCGTCCCCAAGCAGCAGGAGGACGGTTGTACCAATGAACTCAGCGGTAAATGGAGACATGATGCAATCCTGATCGGGGTGGGAGACGATCGAATAGGTTGCAAATGTATAGACTGCTCTTCGCTTTCGATAGTGGCGACGACAATTGATGGTCGCGCGTTCTGAAACAGTTCAGCGCGGACTGACTACGAAAGATTCCGAGTCGCTCGCAAAGAGGAAATTCCGTCCGGTCGCTCGGTCGAATCGTCATGAAGACTTAACATTGCGGCGTCATCATTCTTTGCTGATCTCTTCGCATCGGTTGGATTTTCACAATGTCAGAACAAAACTCACAGGTCCGCAACCCATCATTGGCCCAGGAGTTGGCCGCTGAGTGTTTTGGCACGTTCGCCCTTGTTTTCGCGGGCACCGGGGCGATTGTGATCAACGAGGTCTCCGGCGGTGCGATCACTCACGCGGGTATTGCCATCACATTCGGACTCATCGTGATGGCCATGATTTACTCGATCGGCGATATCTCAGGATGCCACATCAACCCCGCGGTCACAGTTTGTCTTGCCGTGATGACACGATTCGAGATAGGCAAAGCGGTCGCGTTCGTCGTGGCCCAGTGTCTCGGCGCGATCCTTGCCAGCGTGGTCCTTCATGCTTTGTTTCCACAGAACACAAACCTGGGCGCTACGTTGCCGTCCGGCACGGCGATGCAGTCGTTGATTCTGGAGTTCCTGCTGACACTCATCCTGATGTTTGTGATTCTGAACTCCACGTCGACAGCCGAACCAGGACGTTCACTGGCCGGAATCGTCATCGGCAGTGTGGTGGCTCTTGAAGCGATGTTTGCCGGACCAATCTGCGGCGCTTCAATGAACCCGGCTCGATCTCTGGGACCGGCAATCGTCTCCGGAAATCTCTCGGCACTTTGGATTTACATTGTTGGCCCAGTCGCCGGAGCTATCGCAGGAGGAATCCTGTTCAAGTTGATCCGTCCGCAGCCTTCCGAATGAACGGGCATGATTCAACTACGGCCACTCGAAGACTTGGCCACGAGCCTAAATCAACGAACAAGAAGTGCTGGAGCAGGCGTCAGACGCTGGATCGGAGGTACCGGCCGGTTCACACCGGCCGCTCGCCTGCGTGGTCGACCATTTGCCAGCCAGTGCTACAGTTCATCGACTAGGTAAACAGTCAGCGAGCGTGCTCCGTGAGCACCGATGACGAGTGACTGCTCGATGTCGGCGGTCTTTGATGGGCCGGAGATGAAGCCGGCAAACTTGTGATCGCCGACGGTGATTCGCTGATAGGCTTCGTGCATGTTGTGCACGATCTGCGACGCTGGCACGACGAGCGAAATGTGCTGCGGAATGAAGTACAGCACCCGATGCTTCAGCGTATCGTCGGTGACCCAGATCGCTCCGTTTTCCGCAACACAGAAGTGGCCTCGCAGGACGGCATAGTCCACTCGTTCGAGATCATGAGGATCCTGAATCGCGGAAAGATCAAATGTTGATTCGCCGACCCCCGGAACGACGGAACACTTCATCGTCCCGCGGATCCACGGTTCGAGCGTCTGCAGATGCAGATTCGCTTCGGCCAGCGTTGAGACTCGAACGGCCTGCCCGCCGACAAACTTCAGGACTTCCGCAAACCGTGCATGCGGATCATCGAACCGTTGCCAGTCGTTCGGCCGATCCAGAGTTGGCAGCGGCGCGGACTGGGGCAACACTTGTCGAATTCGCTTCAGGATCGCATCGCGAGATGTTCTGTGGGGCGTGACCATGATCTATTCTCAGCTCGGAGCAAAATCACGTAATCCATTGGATTCAAACCGAGCGACGAATCCAAAGTATGAAAACAAGCACCTTCCCCTTCACCCTGACCCTCTCCCCCCGAACAATTGTCAACGTTCTGAGGGATTCTTTCGCGGGGGAGAGGGGACGAATCGCAATTCACACGATTGCCTCAGTTCATCCCGCCCGAAGACGACCTCGACGCTTTCGATTTTCGCTCAGCATAAACCTGGCGGAATGATTTCCTGGGAGCCTCAGGCAGTTCTCGTTGCCTGCCCCACGGATTGAGTCGGTTGTAGACGAGAAACCGCGGCAGCCAGCGCAAGGAAACTCGAGCCATTGAGCCGAGCAGATTGAACAGCCAAGTTCGAGACATCACCGCGGCGGCGAGCTTCATCGACAACTTCTTCGACGTTCCAATCAGCTTCTTGCCATCCAGAACTTCTCGCATGATGAACAGTTGCTGGTGAAGATCGATCTTGACCGGGCAAACATCACTGCAGGAACCGCACAACGTGCACGCAAACGGCAGCGTGTTGTGTTTCTCTGGAGTCTGAATCGGCGTCAGGATTGAACCGATTGGGCCCGGTACCGTCGATTGATAACTGTGACCGCCGCTTCGTCGATAGACGGGGCAAGTGTTCATGCACGCGCCGCAGCGGATGCAATCGAGGCTGCGTTTGAAGTCCGAATTCAGAATCTCCGTTCGGCCGTTGTCGACAATCACGATATGCATCTCATGGCCCGGTTGCGGACCATGAAAATGGGACGAATACGTCGTGATCGGCTGCCCTGTTGCAGATCGAGCCAGCAGTCGCAGAAACACGCCCAAGTCAGCCGCTCGCGGGATCAGCTTTTCCATCCCCATGCAGGCGATATGAATCTTTGGCAGCGACACACCGAGGTCGGCGTTTCCTTCATTTGTGCAGATCACAATACCACCGGTCTCGGCAATCGCGAAGTTGACGCCAGTCAGCCCGGCATCGGCTGCACAGAAACGCTCGCGAAGATGGTGACGAGCAGCCTCAGTCAGATAGTTGGGATCAGCCGCGCCCTTTTCCGTACCGAGATGCTCGTGAAAGCACTCGCCGACTTCTTCTTTCCTGATATGAATCGCTGGCAGAACAATGTGACTCGGCGGTTCTTTGCGAAGTTGCACGATGCGTTCGCCAAGATCCGTATCAACAACCTCAATCCCGCGCTCTTCAAGGTACGGATTGAGATGGCATTCTTCGGTCAGCATGGACTTGCTTTTCACAAGTCGTCGAACGTTGTGGCTTTTCAGAATGCTGTGAACAATCTCATTGTGCTCATGAGCGTCTTTCGCCCAATGCACGATGATTCCGTTCTTTGTGGCGTTCGCTTCGAACTGCTCCAGCAACTCTGCCATGCGAGATTGTGTATGCCGCTTGATAGCTGAAGCCGTTTCACGCAGCAATTCCCACTCAGGAACGCTCGACGCCATGCGGTCGCGTTTTTCACGAACGAACCACAGGGCTTTGTCATGCCATTCGGCTCGTTTGCGATTGGCTACGAATTCATCGGCAAGGGCAGAATGACCCATCTTGATCGCCTTCAACTCTGAGTCGCGGGAACAGCGCCTGTGGCTTCGGCAAGGATCTCGGCGAAGTGCATCACACGCATCGGAATTCTACGGCGACGAATGATGCCTTCCAGATGCATCAGGCAAGACATGTCGCCAGCGGTTAGAATTTCCGTGCCTGAGTTCACATGATCGTTCACGCGATCGTCCCCCATCATGCACGAAACGGCCTCTTCCGCCACAGCAAACGTTCCGCCGAAGCCGCAGCATTCGTCACGACGACTGAGTTGCGAGAACCGAATTCCTTCGAGACCGCTCAGCAGCGTCTGCATGAGACTGTCACGAGGCTTCATCACTTCGGAAGATGGTCCGAGTCGCAATTCTCGAAGGCCGTGACAACTCTGATGCAGTCCGACCTGATGAGGAAACTTGCCGCTGATGGACGTGACCTTCAGGACCTGCGTCAGAAACTCACTGAGTTCCAGCGTCCTTGCTCGGACCGTCGCCGCCTGCTTGTCTTCGTGGTCTACAAGATGGTCGTAGTGATTACGAACCATCGAGACACAACTTCCGGACGGTGCCACGATGTAGTCGTATCCGTCGAACGTTTCGATGAACTTTCTGGCGAGCGGACGAGCTTCGTCCATGCATCCGCTGTTTGCCATCGGCTGTCCACAGCAGGTTTGAGCTTCCGGAAAGTCGGCATCGACGCCGAACTGCTCCAGAACTGCAACCGTCGCCATCCCCACATTCGGATAGAACTGATCGACGTAACACGGAATGAATAACGCAACTTTCATGGGTGTCCCAGAACTTGAGTTTGCTCGTGTGAGTTCGATGGCAGTGAGGCCAGGTACGCAAGATTCGTTAGACGACTCCAGCCACCTTCAACGCAAGATCGTAAATGGAACGGGTCTCGAGAACGCGATCATTCGATTCGAACAGTGAAGCAACAGCCTGACGGTGAACCTTCATTTTCAGCCCACCAACACCGAGTGCGCCGAAACAGAGGACTCCTGACTTTTCAACCGCCTTGTCCATCACACCAACATCGGCGATGCCCATTGGCGGAACAGCGTTCAAGTCGATCGCCAGTTTCAAGCCAGTGATTCGACCAATCGCACCTTCATTCAGGAAGGTCACACCCGCCGCTCCTGCTGCGATAATGACTGCATGGCCCTGGCAAATCGATTCGGCTCCGGAGGCATCGCTCGTCGCCTCGGCATGAACGACGGAACCAGGAACTTTTGCAGCGATCGTCTCGCCAGCCTGCTTCGCGCGATCCAATGCACGCGACACAAGCGTGACCTCGGCACCTTCCAGAGCAAGCAACTCAGCGGCTCGAAGACCAACCGGGCCCGTTGCTCCCAAAACAACCGCTCTGGTACCTTTCAACATCAGATGTTTGCGAGCCGATGCAATGGCGGCCGCGGCTGTCGTGTTGCAGCCATTCGAATCCATCATCACAGAAACTCGCATCGGACCGAAGAATGCCTTCTGCACCTTCTTCAGAACCGCTTCGCCCTTGGCCACATCGCTTCCGCCGACAAAAATCGCCGTGTTCTTCAGATCTGCAGGGCCGCGAGTAAACATGGCTCCGTGAGTCAACGCGGTCACGTTCTCTGTCGTGATCGAGCCGTACGAAAACAGGTGCTCAACGCCGGAATCGACCGCAACCACACGATCAAAAACGCTCGGCTGGTCGTCCGTGTCGAACTGGATCAGGATGGATTTCATGGTTCGTTGTCAGGAGGTTTGGGCGGAGAAGAATGCAGGCGTGATGAGCCCGGATGATGATCACTTTGGCCAAACATTCGACCAAAGCGACCGCCAGTCGACAGAATTCTCTGGGATTCCGGGCTATCAGCAGTTCAGTACGATTGTCGGAAGAGTTCCATCTGCCGCAAGCCTACGAAACTTCGATCGGTCAAATCATCAAAATCGAGCGTCAAACGTGCTGACCGGTGTCCAAAATACTCACATTCAAACGAAAAAGCCCGCGGATTGCGGTCCGCGGGCAGGAGTCGTGGTCGTTGATTCGTGGCGATTCAGGGCGTGGCCCCGGTTGTTGAGCAGTCCGACTTCAAATCAAAGTTGAAGACGCTGGAACTGGAAGTGACTTCAACGGTGAGTTTTGACTCTTTGTTGTAGCACTTCGGAACTTTGTCCTCGGCCTTTTCCTTCTTCTGGCCGGACTCGGATGAGGATTCACCGGCTTCAACACCTTCTTCGCCAGGCAACCCCAGCACCGTTCGAGTCGTGCTGATCTGGACCACCTTTCGCCCAGGCGTCACACCCTTCTTCTCACTGTCGAATAGCAGCGTGTACTTTCCGGAGCCGTCTGTTCGCGCAAAGGAAAACGTTCTCGACTCTAAATCGCCAAGCGTTATTGTAACCGCCTAGCAGCCAGACCGTACCACAGCAACGCCCACCATGCACCTGACTCCGAAACGACCATGGCAGAGCAGAATTGCGACATCGATACACAGACATGAGAGAGCCAAAGTGCTGCTATTGGCAATTACACTCTTGTTGCTCTGTCCGGTCTGTATTCGTCGGACCAAATCCCCCACCTCCGTCAATGACTACGGAGGCGACAACGCTCTCCCCAGAATAAAGCTTCACGACACCTTCGCATTTTGGCCATCCGGTTGCCGGGGGCACCATCTGGATTTCCCAGTGCCCGAATGCGTCCACAGTTGCTGTTCCAGTGGTTAAGAACGCCACAGTGGTATTCTTACAAAAACACTTGATGTGACAAGTTGCTCCCGCTGGGCCGCCGCCGGAGGCGGTATACGGGTACGTCAGTCCTTCAGCATCAAAACCTCCGTCGTGATCTTGAGGTGCTTCAAAGCCCCACACGTCCACGACAGACATAGAGTTTGTGTTCCCCTGCAGCACAGTGCAAAGCCCGCAAAAGGCAATCACAACAACGCTACCTAACTTCACCGCGAATGACATGACAAAAACCCTCCCGTACTGATGAGTACGACTACCAAACAACGCAGGCGCCCACAACGTGTGGAACGACATTTCCTGCGTCGCAAACACGCAATGCTCGAGGCAAACGGCTTAAATTCAGTTTATCAAACAAAGTTGTTAGACGAGAGAAAAGAAGAACTCTCAGCTTTCGACTTGCCGTGTTCGGCAGACCGACTGGATCATTGGTCACGGCGTGGGCTGCGTTGTGGAGCAGTCCGACTTCAGGTCAAAGTTGAACACACTAGATTTGGAAGTGACTTCAACGGTGAGTCTTGATTCTTTGTTGTAGCACTTCGGAATCTGTTCATTCGATTTAGCAGTGCCTGATTGGTCACCTCCCTCATCCGTGCTGTTCAATCCGAGAATTCGGCGAGTTGTGCTTACCTCGACGCGTTTTCTTCCAGGCTTCACACCAACCATGTCAGAATCGAACTGAAGAACGTAATGTCCTTTGGGGTCTGTCAGGGCGTAGGAAATCGTGTTGTCGGACAGATCCTCAAACACAACCACAGCCCCCTGAACAGGCGAACCGTCGAGAATTACATCCCCTCCAGCGTTCACCAATCCCAGGCTGCTGTAGTCTGAGCGAGGTTCTGTCGAGCACCCCGCGAGAGACACAAGGATTGCGAAGGTACAAGCAACCTGTCGCAGAACTCGACCCTGAAACTTCATTTTCTGCTTTCCAATAACTCAACGGAGGATCGGCCGAAGTTTGTACTCATTTCAAACTTTCAGAATTCACCAGTGACTTCCCCGCCACTGACAGATCCAAGGGATCGATAGAGTCCCAAATCAACGTTCTCTGAAATGAATCGAACAGAACCGTCAGCGAGAGTAAACTGAGCACCACCGGTGTGGAAGCTACCGAAACTCATCTCCATCAGCACGCCATGAACTGAAGGATTCAAACGAGAGTTAATGCCGACAACGGTCGACCCAGCGCATTCTGAATGCTCGGTCCCCGTCAACACGCCTGGACGCCATGAGTTCCCCGCTGTGTTGGTCATCTGCGGAATGAAGAAAGCCCAGAAGTCCATGCCTTGATTGTCCTTCACGTAACCTGGATCCGTGTAGGACTCACCAATCATAATGGTATTGGATGTGCCATCGGTGACATCGCGCATATTGGTTCGACTGGCTCCATACATGATTCCGTCTAATGGATACTGCTCCAGAGCTGTAAAGGCAGTGGTGTTGTACGGAGCAGGACGCGTGCTTGCGTCGTCCGACGCGACGTTCGAACCGGCACAGACCCGATAGCTCACAGGAACGCGATTTGGGATGCCCTGATTACTGATGTATTCAGGGCGAGCCATGCTTGGGCAACGGAATGCATTGATTAATGTTCCACAGGCAGTCTTGTTCGGCCCAGTGTATGATGTCCAGTCGTCGAGCCTAGTGCTGTTCCACGAAAGAGTGCCGTAAAGGTTTGACTGTTCGATCTGAGGCAGAATCATTGCCGACCACGTTTCCTGATTGCAGCCCCATGCATACGGAAACACGTTATATGTATCGTGATAATTGTGCATCGCGAGACCGATCTGCTTGAGATTGTTTTTGCACTGTGTCCTCCGAGCAGCTTCTCGCGCCTGTTGAACGGCAGGCAACAGAAGAGCAATCAGAATGGCGATGATGGCAATGACCACCAACAGTTCGATAAGTGTAAATCCTCGCGACTTCTTCATGACGATCCCTTCAGCGTAGAGACGGATTCGGTGCATCGGCACCTGAACAAAAACATCTTGAAGACAGAACAACATTCGCCAGGACAGCTTGATTGAAGCTGTTCAAATCACCGAGCCAACTGCGGCTGAAGTCAGTGCCAATCACTGGGCACTGTCCTTGAGTGCGAGCTGCCGAGGGCGTTGGTTCCGTCAAAGGAATCGTCGTCGCCAATTGTTAAGGAAATTGGAAAGTCGGCGAGGAGTTTCCAGGCCTCTCAAAGTTGGCGATCCTTGCGCCAGCCGAGGGCCACAATCACCAGAGCTGCAATCGAAACGCACGCGCTGAAGATGTCTCCGTACTTCGTATAGAACGATTCGCGGGCATCAAGGGGCACTTGAGCAAATACAATCCCGGAAAACTGTCGTCGCCATTTTCCGGTTGCTTCGTCTCTCATCGTTTTCACTTCATTCAGCTCAGGCATCAGCCCCTCAAACGGTTCCTTCATGATCAGAATCCGATCAGGCTCGCGAATCTGCCCGTTGCCATCGATGAATGCTGAGATGCCACCGTTCACGGCCCTCACCATCGGGCGATGATTCTCAACACAACGAAAAGCTGATGTGATCAGGTGCTGGTCCAGCTCACTCGATCCGCGAAACCAGGCATCATTGGTCAGATTCACCAGAACGTCGCAGCCGTTGCCCGCTTCATCCTTTTGGGCTGCCATTCGTCGCACAAGGTGTGGTACCGTGTCTTCGAAGCAAATCAGCGGAGCGACACGG
This sequence comes from Ottelia alismoides, assembly GCA_037367405.1. Taxonomy (NCBI): domain Eukaryota; kingdom Viridiplantae; phylum Streptophyta; class Magnoliopsida; order Alismatales; family Hydrocharitaceae; genus Ottelia; species Ottelia alismoides. The sequence goes on along the minus strand of JAZKJV010006924.1, from coordinate 1,224 downwards.
ACATTCGCATACTCAAACAACTTCAGTTCTTTGCCGTGTTCCAAACCGAAATTCGGCCCGAACGGAGTCATTTCCACGAGCCACGGAAAGATGCTCTTCAGTGGGATGTATTCGCCAAACATGACCAGATGATTCTTGTCGTAGCGACCCACATAACCGAGATCCGGTCGAGAGAACGACGCAGAATTGAACGTATGCGGCCGGTCTTTGTGAGTCACGGTGCTGACCATGCCGAGAATCATAGCTGCACCGGTCGCCTGCGAATCCGTCGCGAGCCGCTTCTGAGCTTCCTGATTCCTGACTTCTTCTATCAGCTTGTCCGTTTCATTGCCGTAATACCGCATTTCCTCCGCGGAGACCTGATTGATGATGTCTTCATCCGTCACACCATCCGCAACTTCACGAACCGGCCAGGGAAACATGGTCTCAGGCCAGACGATAAACTGAGGCTGAAGTTCGATGGCCTTCTGAGTCAGGCCCTCGTGGACTCGTATTCGAGTCATCATTGTGCTTCGATCCGCCTTCGTTTCAGGATCGAAATTCCCCTGAATCATCGCCATCGCCGGGCCGGCCTTGAACTGGTCCGCCGGAGTCTGTCGGATCGTTCCATAGATCACAGCGGCGACAAGAAGACTGGTCGATAAGATCACTCCTCGAATTGCGCCCGTTCGAGTGCCGTCTTCAGGTGCATGAAGTCCCTTCATCGACAACCATCGCGATGGAATCCATTCGGCAATCGCCCCGTTGATCGCCGCAATCAGAAACGACACACCATACGCGCCGGTGATGTCGCTGATCTGAATGAGGCTGATCCAGCGATATTGCGTATGTCCGAGGTAGTACCACGAAAAACCGGTCATGAGCCACGCGCGAAGATACTCAAGCGATGTCCAGACGATTGCAACCCCGAGCCACAAAGGAACGCCCGCAGAGACGCACTTTCTTCCGAGCCAGATAAATGCCGGAAAGTACATTCCAATGTAGAAACTCAGCGCGGCCAGTGCTGCGTACATCGCGGGATGTCCTAGTCGCAGCCATTGCAGAGTGAAGCAGGACCAGACGAATCCAAGAAACCACATCGAGAGATATGACCATCGCGGCAGAGTCTTCAGGCGAACCAACTGCGTCATCGGGATCAGCGCGATCCACGCAAGCGGGGCCAGTTCGAGCGGAGTGAACGAAGCCCAAAGCATCAGCAGCGATGCCGTCGTCAGGATGATGACA